>OU343117.1:14964850-16322350 GCA_910594885.2 Bibio marci | reverse complement strand
CAACAAGAACAACAACAACAAGAACAACAACAACAACAACACGAACAACAACAACAACAACACGAACAACAACAACAACAACACGAACAACAACAACAGCAACAACACCAACAACAGCAACAACAACAACAGCAACAACAACAGCAACAACAACAGCAACAACAACAGCAACAACAACAGCAACAACAACAGCAACAACAACAGCAACAACAACAGCAACAACAACAGCAACAACAACAGCAACAACAACAACAACCACCACCACCACCACCACCACCACCACCACAACAACAACAACAACAACAACAACAACAACAACAACAACAACAACAACAACAACAACAACAACAACAACAACAACAACAACAACAACAACAACAACAACAACAACCACCACCACCACCACCACCACCACCACCACAACAACAACAACAACAACAAGAACCAAAGATACGAGATAATAGTGGCGATGCAATTAATGATGATCATAATAGTAATATGAGTAATAATGATAAGTTATTAAATAAAAATTTAAATATTTTATCATCACCATTTGCACTAAACACGAATTTAGGAAGAATAAATACAATTTTATTCGATCATGATTACTTATCTACTAAAGAAGCTATAAAAATTTTACAACGCGATAAACGACGTAGAAAAGAAATTATGAACAAAAAGTATGTTAAAAATTTACCGATCGCAACATTATTAGAATGTATTGAAGAGAAATGTTCATTAACCATAAATAATAATGTTATTTATAATAATGATGATGATTATGATGATGGTGATATTAATATTATAAGTGAAAATAATAATAATAATAATAATAATAATAATAATAATATTAATAATAATATTAATAATTTAAATAAAGATAAACTATCAACTACTACGCTCTTACCAATGCTATCGAAATTGATGAATACTATAAAAGAAAATTCTGTATCTTCTAATGATATTGAAAGTTTAACAAAAATTGAACAATATACAAAAAATTTAAAGGCAACATTTCACAAACAATCAAATAATGAAAATAAATTCGAACCAAATAAAAATAATAATATCGATAATGATAATAATGAAAATAATAATAATAATATTGACAGTGATATAAATAATGATAATGTAATTGATAAAAATAATATTGATGATGATAACAATAATATTGATCATATTAATAATAGTAATAGTCATAATAATAGTATTAATACTAGTAATAATAATAATAATAATAATAATAATAATAATAATAATAATAATAATAATAATATTAATAATGATAATGTTGATGCTACGCCATCACCAAATTCAGCTCTTATATTACCACCAAATTGTTCAGAACCACTTGAATATTTATCAAAATTCCAATTTTCCGAAATATCAAGTAGTGAATTATCAACACATGAAAATAGAAGTCAGGATTCAATTTTTTCCGGCATTGTACCAATTAAATCAAGAAATATACCATCGGCTGAATTATCAACGTCATTGGAATCATCAAAAATAATTGAAAGTTCAATAAGAACTGCACCAGGCGCACGAATGGAAGTAACAACGGAAATATCTGAATCCATTTTACCATTGAATGTGCATGAAACAGCAGAACTTGAAACACAAGAAAAATTACAAATTCCATCAGAAATGATGGAAACTGAATTACTAACAATAGAACCTATACCATCACCACGAACACGCCAACAACTACAATGTGAAGAATATGAAAAACTGGAACAACACCTAGAATTACAAGCATCATCATCATTATCGTCACCAATACCATTGTATTGTGAATATGATAATAAAACAATAAATCATATAACAAATTTACAAAATTTTGGGAACAATATATTAATTAATGTTTCTGAATATTTAGTAACCTTTAAAAGTCTACAAAAACAAAAACAAAAACAACAACAACAACAGCAACAACAACAACAAGAACAACAACAACAACAACAACATCAAGAACAACAACAAGAACAACAACAACAACAACAACAACAAATACAACGACAACAACAACAACAACAGGTGACATGGTCAAAGAATTATTTAAAATATTTAAATCAATTAAAATTAAATATACGTCAATTAACTAAGGAATATTATGATATCGATAATGATAATGTAAAAAAATTAAATCAAAAATCCAAAGAAAGATGGTTGGCTGATTCAGAAACATCATCAGAATCATCAGTAAGTGCATCTAGTGATAATGATAATGCTGATAATGAAAATAATATCCATAATAATAATAATAATGTTAGTAAAATTAAAAAAGTAAAACGCAAGAAAATAAAACGAAGGAAACGTTTATTATCAAATGATATAATTTCTGAAAATTCTGTTGATATTCCAATTACAAATACTAATCCAATAACAACTATTGCTACTACACCGGCAGCTACAACAACAACAACAACAACAACACAAACCACAACCGCAACAACAACAACAGAAATCCCAATCAACATAGATATACCATTATCAATAACAACAGTTACAGCAATTACGCCTGAAATACCATTGCCAATAATAAATAGTAATGTCGTTGTTAGCGATGTTATTTCTTCTGAAAATGACAATGAATTACAGGAATTAAATAACAATAAAATCACTGATATAGATAATGATAATGTTAATGATAATGACAATGATAATGACAATGATAATGATAATCATAATGTTAATTCTAATGTATCAACAATGGAAACACAAGATATTGATTTACGTCAATTTTTATTAACTGATGATGATGATGATGATGATGATGGTGGTGTTGTTGCTGATGGTGGTGATGATAATTGTGTAGATAATACTAACAATGTTAAAATATTATCGTCACAAGCAGAAGAATCTGAAATTGATTATAGAACAAATTTAAATGAAAATGATGATATTTTAATAGAAAATAAACCATTGATAATGTCACCACCATTACAATTGGTAGAAGAAGTTGACGATATACATCACCAACAACAAGATGAAGATGAAAAACAAGATTCCCGTTGTGATGAATATATCGACGAAGTTCAAAATTTTCATAATAAAGATGATATTGAATCACCTGCATATGAAAGTATACGGTCTAATGAAAATAATTTAGGTAATTATGATAGTTTCGATGAAATAACAATAGATATACAACCAAAAATTGAATTAATGGATACTCAAGATAATAACATTTGTTTAAAGAATAATAATGGTAATATTGATAATAATAACGATACGAATATCGATAATAATAATGATAACAATAACAATAATAATAACAACGATAATAGTATTGAAAATAATAACTGTAATGATGATAATAACGACGGTAATAATAATAATGATGATGATAATAATAATAATAATAATAATAATAATAATAATAATAATAATAATAATAATAATAATAATAATAATAATAATAATAATATAAATAATGACAATAGTATTAATATTGAGGTGAATGAACAAAGTAATAAAAATGAAAATAAAATAATTGATGAAAACAGTTCTATTGTCGAGAATTGTCGTATAATTGCTGATGATACTGAAACGGAAATGCAAGTAGATGTTGGACATGATATTGTTAAAGATAAAGAAGGTAAAGACAATGAAACTGAAGATAATGATAATAAAATTAATGATAAAGAGTATAATGATGGAGCAGTTATTGAAACTAAAGATAATGATGATAAAGTTGTTGAGGCTGAAGATAATGATGATGAAGATGACGATGTTGATGATGCTGACAATGATAAAGATAAAGAAGAAGATATTGATGATGTTAGAGATCGTGAAATTAATAAGTATGTATATATTATTTTAGTTAATTCTATTTTTTATAACTTTTGGTTTCCCCTTTTGTTGTTATTTTTGAAGTTCGTCGTTACAGCTAGAACGGTTTTATCGAAAAATGGTAAATACATATTGTTTCCATAAATTTAGTAATGTAGTATACCGGATACATATTTAATGGAAGCGTGTTCCATATTTTTGCGGTTCTAGGAAAGAAGAAATAAGTAGGAATAGCTTCTATTATGATTTCATTAGAATAGTTATGATGATAATACCTACAAAATATACGTAATGCTCATACCGTTCAACGGTATATAATCGATACAATATTAAGTAGTTAAAATCCTCGTGTTTGGAGTTTCTCTTAGAATTTTCTTAATATAAATGGAGCAGTTGCTTAAATATGTGAATTATATGTAGGTCTAAGTAGTCTAATAAAAGCTTTATAAGAGCTAAATTTTCAGAATTATGAAATTGTTTGTTTAAGAAACTTAAAACACTCATATGCCCTGATTTTTCATATCTATTATATATTCAGGCCATTATACATTTTCTGATAATGCGGTCAAACATAGAGTGATAAAGTCTCTAATAATAATTATAGTTACTTTTATTGTAAATATGATATTTATAGAAGATATTATCGTCCGATGAATCGAATTTATCACAGTTATCCCATTATTTTGTGGCAATTCGCATGACGAATGGAACATACTGTTATTAGCAAAATAATGAATGGGATTAATAGTTAATCATTACCTCTATGGGTGACAGTACTGAACCCAGAGGTACTCCTCGTGTGTGAATGGGAAAATAATTTTAATCTTTCAATCAATAAAAATGTCAGTAATTCAATGCCAATCTTAGATACTAATTCAATTTGCAAAACTCAATCAAAAGTCTTATTGATATCTAATGAAACAACTTGTGTTTTGTTCATAATACTTTTACTTATATTATTTGATACGCTATTTATTAGATCTGTAAAAATGTTATATCTGAAGCTGTATTGGCAAATCACTAATTACTGATTCTCATCAACATCAGCAAAGGCAATTGGTCGATAATTAGAAGGAACACTTAGATCTCCGTCCCTTGGAATTGATGATACGGACGTAGTATTGATGAGTTGTTATGGAATAAATCTGACGAACTACTTCGTTTGACGTGGAATATATGTTGATTGATCATTTCATTTAATAGAGGTAATATTTCTGTGTACTTCCCTGGTAAATTATTTCGATCTGAATAGGATAGAATAAAGAATTGTGTACCAGCAGTGATTTAGAATCGATATTATCTATATGGTAAGATATAAATGATATAATTCTGTTGTTGTATTATCACTACATAATTCAGAACTTCGATATGTGAAAGTACGCTTCTTAGTCATTTATTTTAAATTGAATCCAGGCATATGAAAACTTTGCACACACAGTCTCGATTCGTAAATTTTTAGATGCGGAAGATATAATTAATTAAATTAAAAGCAGTTTCGTGTGTTGATTTATTATTGCTTTTTAATGGGAAAATACCTTTCAAGAATTTTCTAAAGTGTCACACGGACTCTACTGCATCAACAACAACCATCAAATGTTGGTTTGCTGATTTTAAATGTGGTAGTACACACACCGATGATGCTGAACGTTCTGGACCTCCATGTGAAGTTACAAGATATAGCTATGATATTTTTAAGCGTTTTTAAGCGTCGGTACATCACAATGGATGAAACGTGGATCCCTCATTTCAGTTCAGAATCCAGGATCAACACACGAAACTGTTTTGAATCCCTGTACGTTTATGAATTCTGATATTAATGTAGTGATTTCTGTTCTGGCTACTATAATATCTATTGTATTTACATTAATTAAGTCTCATATATATATAGTCGGTAATTGAATTATCGTGAAATTAAATTTAGATAGAATTGTCAATTGATAATATTACAATTTTTATAATATATTTTTGTACATTACTAGACTTTTAGATTTTTCTACATTAACTGTAAAACACAAAGAAAGTGGAGAATCGAAAGAAATGGTAAAGCGTAAAGATTGCAAATTTACTAAAAAGTTTAAGAAAAACGTCGAGTTAATAGATGAAGATATTACTGAAAATACAGAATGTAATGAAAGTAATACAGAGGTATGTGTAATTTTATTTGTATGACGGGTGCCCCATTTTAAAAGAACCACCAGATGGTGGGCACCCGGTCTATAATATTTAAAAATAATAATTAATTATTTATCAATTTTTTCTTTTACCAACGCGTCGTATCTTTTAAGTCTGAAGAGGAAATAATTTCGGAAGAACAATTTTTAAAACAATGTAATTTAAATGCTAAAGAAAAAATATCTCAATTTACTAGTGGTAGCAGTAACAATAGTACAAATTGTAATAGTGATGAAAGTGAACTAGATTTATATAATTCAAGTGGTGAAGATGATAAAATTAATAATGATCACAAATCTGATGAAGAAGATTCAAATGATTCAATATTTCAAAAATTTTTAGACGATAAAATAATTGATGTAATTCAGAAATCGTTTGAGGAAAAAGAAGCAAAATTTGTTGCAGTTGATAATGTAACCGATAGTGCAGCAAGTGATGAGAAAAATATTAACAATAATATTGCGTTATTTACAAATGAATTTTCAATTAGTAACAAAGTTGTTGAAATTGATAGTGAAAATATTACCGATTGTACAGATCAGAATTCTACAATAAATAATAAAAATATTGATGATGAAAATGAAAATGTCAGCAATAAGGATGAGGATAAAGTTACTGTTGCCAAAACTACTAAACCTACCGAAAATGAATACAAAAAAGATAAATTTGACAAAATTATAATGAGTAAAAATTTATTCAGTGATTTAGATAGTTCCAAAGATGATCCTGACAATGAATTAATATTAAATAATAATAAATTTGATAAAGTATCAAATGATTCTGATTGTGAAATATTAGATACATCAATGTTTAAAACAAATTCACGTTTACTATCTGACGAAGAAATTACTAAAGCATTGAGAGCAGTAAAAAATCAAGTAACTGCTTCTACATCAACAACAACAACAGCATTATCTACGACAGCGACATCAATGACAGGTACAACAACAACAACAACAACAACAGCGACAAGTACAGTTGTAACAACACCATCATCATCGACAAATGCTGGTGGTAAATTGGTTGATGATTGTATAAGCTTAAGTTCTGATTCTGACATTGAAATGGATGAAATAATAGCGGCTGTTGACGTTGATAGTGCTATTGAAAATAGTAGACGTGGTCCACGTCGTATGTTACGCACTGATCAATTGACTGGTGAAACAAAATTGGCCCAACGTGAAGAAGCTGATCGTATTAAACGTTTGGATAAAAAAAATGAACGTTTAACTCAAGTATTATCACAATCACAACAAATTATTGATGAAACGGTAGAAATAAATTTAGATTATGATTCAAAACGTGAAGAATACATAAATGTTCATTCTGAAATAATCAAACATTTAAAACAACATCAGGTAATGTTTTTTGTTTTCTATGTTTTTATGTATGTTACAGAACTAACTTATTAGATGATCCTCTTTCAATCAACACATGTCTCCTATCTATTATTTCGGTTCTAATATGTGATTACTTATTAATTAAGTTAGTAAAAAACTAACAGAAGGAACGATTTATGTTGTCTGTTTGGATCGTAAATGGAAAATCAAAATTAGGAAATATGGGAGATAGCGTGTATGCTCATTTTATTTTTAACGCTACGGCAACACTTAAATTATTGCTCATATATATTCACATATACGTATATGTAAGTAAACTCACTTAATTATGGGCTAATCGCTCATATAATAATAATGGAATTAAGTAAACTCCTTCTTCTAATTGGTGAATTATTATATACCCCTATGCATGGAAATTTATTAACTTCTTGACTGTAATGAATGGTAGATGCCATTATCTGCACTTGTATGTATTGCGTAAAATTGTTAAATACCGATTTCAATTCCCGATATTCGAGTGAAAATATTTCCAGTACTTTCATATTTTATGTTTTTAGCTGCTGACAGACGGGAACAGGTTGCAGTACTCATCAAAGTATTTTTCATTATTAGCTCGAAGGTTTTGCCAGTCAGGCTGACCATCCAAGAAAGAAACAAAACTTTAACTAATTTCAAATACATTTTAAGAACCAATTATGTGTTTTCTATTGTCATGAGTACCAACAAAATTACTTTTCAAAGGTTAGCTATGCGTTAACCATTTTGTTTTTACGTTTGTTTCGCGTAACATATTCAAAAACAATCATTCTTAAGCACTTTGGACCATTCTGCAGATATTTTCAAATTTCCAACGTATTTTTACTTTTTACCGTTTTCTCTCATACATATTCGAATGAAAGATCAGCAAAATAACGAACAAAATTAAAAAGTACCCTATATGAGCACAATGTGATCTTGGGGTGTTTTTCTCATATGGAAATATCCGGTCCATGGTGGAAAGGTCAACAATTATTGTTTTACATTTTTTAAACGAAACAAATGTAACATCACACTTTTTTTCAAATCCAACTACCTCCTCCTTTGCCCATTTATTCACTTCCGTTGACGTATCATTTCAAAACTAAAATTATCAGCTATAAGTGTGTGAAATATTTTAATAAGTTTAATATAAAATTCACTTCTTCTACTGCTACTTTTTTTTCAGATTGATGGCGTAAAATTTATGTACGATTGTTGTTATGGAAATATTGATACAATTAAAAAATTTCCAGGATCTGGTTGTATATTAGCACATTGCATGGGACTAGGAAAAACTTTACAGGTATCTATAGTTACACTGTTTATAATCTTAAACAATAGTATTTTAAAATTTAAATGAAATTATTATAATAATTTAGTTAAATATTTATTTGTTTTAAGGACAAATTTTATTGCGCTATAATTTATAACTTCTTCAGAACAAATAATAATACAATTACAAAATTTCAATTTAAATAAATCGTATCGCCAAGCGTAAGCCCACGTCTCAAATATAAATGTGGGAAATTCGCTGGTGAGGATCGTATATTATTCGAAATGTTTGCATAAAGTATAATAACTATTAAAGTAAATTTATTGCAGTAAATAATAAAAGGATTGAGTGGAGGGGTGGAGGAATTCGGATGCAACAATTTGATTATTAAGCTGCACGAAAAAGTTGACCTTCGTATATGCGCAAAACCTAAATAGGTATCACACTTCCGAATACTATTAATAAACCGCTAGGTCCCATTTATCAACAAAGAATATTAAAATGGATCGAACTGGTGCAGGTTGAATTTCAAATTAAAAATCACATGTACAGATCAACTTAACACCTTGCGCATAATCACTGAACATACTTTGGAATTACAATCTTCACTCTATGTATTCTCCGTTTACTTAGAGCGCGTTTTCGACTATATAAACACTAAATAGAAAATATGACCGCCCAGTAAATTTATTAAATATTCGATTGTATTGGAATAAAAAATGGTTTTATCCTTTTATCCACTGATATTCAAAATCGTTTTCGATTTCATCATAAGATCCTGTTAATACAACTTCTTGTGGTATTATATGGTAAACATTCAATCGGCGTGATTAACTCGATTTACCCAAAGATATTGGCTTACTGACTCAACATTATGGTGACATTTAAATAAAAGTATGGGAAACTAAATTGCTAAAGTTGGGAAACGTCATTAATCCTTCATCTAGCTATAACTCGATAGTATGATAACAACTGATGGTTGTGCTGTAAGGGATATAAGAAATAGAATATGCAAAGCCATTGTTGCATTTAACATCATCTTGGGGTCAAAGTAACTGTTAATACCAAATTGCGAATTTTTTATTCAAACGCCAAACGTGTCTTAATAAACGCATGCGATACGTGTGGCGGTCACATTTATGATCACATACCGCCTATAAGTTTTTGTAAATTAGTTTCATTGTAGAATCCATTGGCTAACGCTTGTCTTAATCAATAGATTGTTAGTAGCTTTGGATAAAATGCAGACAAACAAGAATTGATATATAAATCAAACGGCGATTATTTAGATGAATCGGAAACACTTTGACGAGGAGTGTAGTGGATATTAAAAGAGAACCCTTTGAGTGGCATCCAGGGTAGGTGTATGTAGGTAGGAGCAAAAACAAATACAAATTTAGAATGTATTTTAATTTCATAAAGAATTTATAAATTATAAGAAAATGTCAGCGTCTTATATTTATTAATATAAAATTAGTTTTTTTTTATTAATTTATTCCTTAAAACAAATAAATTATTTAATTTATACTATTTTCCAGGACACAAAAATGTTAAAATTATTTTATCTTTAAATTTTTCTTCCTAAAAAAATTATAAAAACAGCTAATTGTTTTATTACATACTGTAATAAGATATCCACAATTAGAAACAAATAAAGTACTAGTTATATGTCCAAAAAGCACTGTCATGAATTGGGCGGATGAATTATCAAGATGGTTGGGACCAATTCGTGCTGGACCAAAACTTAAAGTTTATCATTTTCCTGATAGTTCGTAAGTTTTACATTAATATATGTTTCACATCACAATATGCTTAAACAAAATTATCAAATTATTTTATTTTTATCTAGAACTATTACGGATAAATTGCAAATTTTACAAAGTTGGCATAATTCGGGTAAAGATGGTTTTCCGCAAGGTTGTTTATTAATTGGTTACGAAGCATTTCGTTCATTAGTATTTTATAATGCATCGAAAAAACATGTTAGTGCAACACCAACTGTTAAATTAGATAAAATACAAAAAAAAATTGATGAAACTTTATTAAAACCTGGTAAGTTTTTTGACTTATTAGTGAAATATAATTACTTAAAATTGCTGTACTTTATTTAATATACACATGTATGTATATATTTTGTTTTTGTGTTTTAGGTGCCGATCTTGTAATATGTGATGAAGGACATATGATTAAAAATCGGAAATCATCAACAAGTTTAGCTGTTAATAAAATTGAAACAAAACGTAGAATTATATTAACTGGAACTCCAATACAAAATAATTTAAAAGAATGTAAGTAATTATTTTATCTATTTCTTCATTTTATCTATTTATTATAATCCTAGCTGCGATTTTATCTCATTGTTAAATCAAAACATTAAGTAATTTATTTTATACAAAACTTGTTGGTTGAATTATTTTCAAAATTAATGCAGAAGTATTAGCAGCTAAGAAGAGGTTCCCATAAGGTTGGAATGAATTGATGTTTGATATAATTGTTACTACTAATACGTCAATTGTATACCCATAGTTTATTCACTGCGAATAAAGTTTCTAGTCTTAAATTGAATTGAGTTGTATTCTTCGTAACGCAATTTTTGATTAATGCTCAATGAAATACGTACTGATGATAACTTCGAAAGGAATTGTAAAAAAATTATGTATTGTATTATATTGGGTCGTAAACAAAGCATGTGTGGTTTTCACTTATATATGTCTTTTGATAAATTTTGACGTATCTAAATTTTTTCTAAAAGTTAAACCATATTTTTTTATTGATAATAGGTAAATCAATTGTCATTCTGTAAAGAAAATTTGTATCAATCGGTTGTGTATTTTTTGTTTAGTTTTTGTTGTAAAATGGAAAATTAAAGTGAGCATTTTCGTTATATTTTCCATTTTTGCTTCCACGAAGGAAACAATGCAGCGCAGGCTCACAAAAAATTATGTGCTGTGTATGGTGACAAAACCTTAAAAGATCGATAGTGTCAAAAATGGTTTGCAAAATTTCATTCTATAGATTTCTCACTCAAAGATGTGCAACTTTCAGGTTCTGCAGGTGAGGTGGATGACTACCAAATCATAGCAATAATCGATGCGGATCGTCATAGCACAACATGTGAGATTGTAGCTAGACGTATCACATACATGCATTGCAAAGCATTTAGAACAACTTGGATACGAAAAAAATCGATATTTGGGTTCCTCATCAAATTAAAGAAATTCATTTCCATGCAGGGATATGCTTATGAATCGTAACGAAAATGATCCATTTTTGAAACTATTGATATAACTGGCGATGAAAATTGAACATTTTAAAACAATGTAAATTGAAAAATATCGTGGAGCAAGAAAGCGCGCAAACTACATCTAAAGCAGATATTCATCAAAAGAAAGTTCTGTTATCAATTTGGTGGGATTACAAAGGCATTGCTTATTTTGTGCTTTTATCACGCAACCAAATGACCAATTCAGTTGTGTACATAAAACAACTAACCAAATTGAGCAATGCAATTCAAGAAAAGCGATCAGAATTTTTATAAAAAAAAATCTAGTGGGGCGGAATTTTTATAAAATTGCTAAATGTTCCGGATATGGTCATACAAAAGTGGATCCAAAATTTAAAAAAAGTTTTCAAATGAGAGTGGCTGTAGGTGTTAACATTATCTTGTGTATATTTAGTAGGAGGAATATAGTTGAGACCTGTCACAATACGTAATTATATTTGTAAGCCTCATCTGCCCCTAATGTTTACCGGTCGCAGATGTCGACAACTTATATTTTTTATAATTTTTAAAGAATATTAATTATACTTTTTCATTACAGATTACAGTATGGTTAATTTTATCAAACCATCATACTTAGGTACAGAAAAGGAATTTGCGAATTTGTATGCAAATCCAATAAAAAATGGCCAACACAAAGATTCGGATGAAAATGAAATAAAGATTATGAAACAACGTTCATATGTTTTGCATAAAAAATTATCTAAATTTGTTCAAAGAAGAGAGGCGGCACTATTAAAAACATTTTTACCAGAAAAATTTGAATTTGTATTATTCGTGCCAATGTCACCGATTCAAGAAACTTTATATGAATATTTTCTTCAAAATAAAGCATTAAGATTAGAAAATAGTGGCAAAAGTTTAATTCCAGATTATACATTTTTAAGAAAGGTTTTTTGATTTTCTTTCTTTATCATTTGTAATACGTAAAATAATTATAATTTATTTTTTTTTATTTTTTTTTATATTTGTAGATATGGACCCATCCAAAAGTATTGGAAAATGCATGGCAAAATGCTATTAATGTTTGTGTTTTTATTATCGCAAATAATTTCTCATATTCGGATATTGTATTATTTTTTATTTATTATTAACTATATAGGAAAAAGAAAAACGTGAAGCAAAAGCGCGAAGAAATGCTGATTCCGAAGATGAGTTACCTGATGATGTACTAGATAGTCAAGTGGGTGTAATGTCTGTAACAAGTGATTGGTGGCGTAACTATGTTAATAAAGATGATCTAGAATCATTATTTCCAAGTAATAAATTAATTATATTATTTGAGATATTAAAAATGTGTCAAGAATTTGGTGAAAAATGGTAAGATACAAAAAAAAAAATGTTTCTTTATACTAGAGTCTGAAAAATTCTTGGCCTAACAATGAAAGACAATTGTTGTTGATGCGAAATATTTTTGATTTCATCCTGTTTCCAATACTTGTCAATATCATCATTAAGGTGTGATACCGGAACGTATGCAAAATATTCATCAACGGCTAATAGTTTCGTAATTTGATGTAAAACGCTTTCCAGTCAGGTTTGGAAACAGTTAATGAATCATAGGGAACGGATCTGGTGAATTTGCTGGATGTTCGACCAATTTGTACTTTAATTCGTTGAATTTTATTATTGTCAAAATACTTATGTGAAAAATTACTTTTGTTTTGCTTCTTTAAAGCCGATAATTTCGTATGAATTTTTGTATCCTACTGATCCAAAAGGTTACGATAATATTTAGTGTTTATTATTTTACCTTTCTGAAGATAATCGATCAACAAAACATAATCCAACCTTTGTAATCTCAAAAACTGTTGCCATAACCTTTTCAGTTGATGGAACCGGCTCTATTGCAATTTTCAGAGTTAATCCATTGTTTTTTTGACTGTTTTTCACTCCGACTGTACAGTGAAGGATCCAAGCAATAGTTATGACACGATGTTTTAAATACATTTTATAACGATCTGAACACCTTTGAATACATTTTTGATGAATTGATAACAATTGCCACACCCATATTGCAAAAGCTTTTTCGTACATAATATTTCCGGCTCGATCTTTGACCCTATGTGTCATGCACATTCACTCGTCCATATCTAACACCATATCATGAACTTATTAAATGATTCAGTTTTTGGACGATCTTTGTGTCTGCAAAGCTTGAATAAAAAACAGGTCATTTTTTCACTGTGGAAAATGAAGGTGATGCAACCTTATAAACTTTCAAAACATTGTTTCATGAATTTCAGTTGGTGTTAAATCTACGATTTTAAAGCAAAGAATGTTAATCACTCCTATGATGTTTATTATTTTAAATTAATAACACTTCAATATTATGCGGCTGCTTCAACTGTGTTTGTTGGTTTGTAATGGATAGCGTTTTCCAATACAATTATGATTTCACAACTTCTAATACCATTTATGTGTCGGGTCTAGAATTATTCAGACTGCCTACATAATATCAGTTCAAAATTATTTATTAGTTTGATTATTAAGTTATAATAAATATTTTTTCTAGTTTAATATTTTCGGCATTTGTTGCTGTTTTAAATGTGGTTGAATATTTTATGCAACAAATTCATCGACAACGTCCGGATGCTGAAAAATATGGTAATACACACATATGTGTAAATAAAATTATATTAAATTATATTAAATACTTGTTAAATTTATCATAAAATTAACCGAATAAAATGTTATTCTTTAGGTTTTAGTAGATTTCGTGGACTATCATTTGAACTTGGTCAAGACTATTATAGATTAGATGGTAAAACACCAAAGTCTGTACGTCATGCGATGATAACAAAGTTTAATAATCCTAATAATGTTCGAACCAGGTAAACAATTTAATGAAATTGAATGTAAAATGAACACAGAATTTCAAATATAAAATTAAATTTAATTTCAGATGTTTTTTAATATCAGCAAAAGCCGGCGGACAAGGAATTAATTTAGTGGGTGCTAATCGAGTTATCATATTAGACACATCATGGAATCCATCCAATGATCAGCAAAATATTTTTCGTGTATTTCGTTTGGGACAAAAAAATATTTGCTTTGTTTATCGCTTATTAGCCATGGTATTTACTATTTTAATTATTGAACTATTAAAAACATTATGTTGTTATATGATATAAATTGTGTTGTTCGACAAACAATTTTAATTACTTTTAATTTTTGTTATAAACTATTAGGGTACAATGGAAGAAAAGGTCTATTCGCGTTCCGTTACAAAGCAAGCAATGAGCTTTAGAGTTGTTGATGAACAACAAATTGATCGTCATTATAAAATGGAAGATTTAGCCAAATTATATACGTAAGATTGTATTCACATAGAAACAATGAATTATGTGAATTATCAAATAGTTTAACCATAGACCTACGTTAATATTTTGTCACTAAAAATTACGTTAGCTGGTCGTTTTCGACCCCCATTTAATTAATATAGAAATACTTCAATATGACATGCAGAAGATTTTGTTACGAAGTTTAATTTTTCTTAAAGACGTTTCAAAAGTAATTAAAAAAATTTTTAAAGCAACAAAAAAATTCATAGTTCATAGTTTAAAAATTATTTTTGATCGAAAACGACCCTAACGTAGGTCTACGGTTAAAAACATTTTTAAAATAACTTTTTTTTTTTTAACAAACGTCTGAATAAGACGTGTTCTTTTGTTAACATTTTTTTTTATTATTTATTTAATTTCTTTTGTGTTTTTTTTTTCAAATAAATTAAAACTCAATGTTTATTATGTCCTAATGGATGTTATGGTATTGAAACAAACATGGAGGGCGTTTAGTGCCCAACAAATTTGTAACAAAATGTTATAATTTTTAACATTTTTCGCTCAGTGGTAGTTATCGTTGTCGTTGTTTTTGTTAAATATATACCGACACAACAACCGTTTAGTGTTCAACAATTTTTTAACAATTTTATGTCACAGTAGGTATGACTGTGGTTGTTTGTTGTTAGCTTTTACATATGTGTGTAGATGTTAGTTTAAATGAAAATTAAATGAGAACATGATTATGAGGGTGATATTGTTTGAATTAACTACTTTAATTCTTAGTTTGACTTCACGCCAAAATGTCTAATTATCAAATATTGGTGTTTTGTTATTTTTGTTTTTTTTTTTTTTTAAATACAACGACGGCCGGCATAATTGAATTTCAAATATCAGAAACAAATTAATGATAATAAATATATTAGTAAACAAATAAGTTTAAATAACATTGATGTAAATAAATTGTACATAAATATTAATTATGTTCACTAGATATTTATAAAATGGGTAAAACAAAATAACTATACAACAGAACAATTAATATTAAAATTAACGAATAAATGAATTTGTATAAATTAAATTAAATAAAAAGATACAAACACACAAATATAATGAAACAATTAGCAATTGAAATTATTAATAAATATGATTTAAACAAATATTTTACAATTTACAATAATGATACTTCAATGAAAAAAGATACAATTTAAATTTATTGTACAGAGATAAAATAGAATTCAATTCTTAAAAAATGATAAATATAAATATATTAACAATAAATATACATTGGATTTTATCACATGTAGTAATGTATGGCGTTATAATGGGTTAGCTACGAATAAAGAATAAGTAACCGCGGATAATCTGGCTGCTGTGTATGAGAATTACTTTGGGGTGTTGTGTGAAAGCAGCACTCGATTAAAACTTAGTTAATGATTCAGTGATTACACAGTAACGGCGAAACAGTGGCGCCATTATAACTGCTTTCAGAAGAGGTGATATACCCTGTAAATGACCTACGAATTTACAGAATGATTAAGTAGGTTGGACGTATGGTATGGTGCTTTAAGAGCACTTACTGATACACTAAGAAAAGTCAAAATGGATATAACAGTTATCCAAGAAACTAGGTGGCCCGGAAAAAATTTATTGAAAGGTAAAGGATACAGATTTTATTATAGCGACAACGATTGTAGCAAAAGACGAGAGTTCGGAACCGGTTTCGTTGTTTTTGTTAAAGCAAGAAATTCAGTAATTGCTTTTAATCCGATTGATGACCGCATTTGTACACTACATGTAAGAACGAAATTTTCAATTTGACACTCATTAATGTACATGCGCCCACTGAAGAGAAAACTGATGAGGTTAAGGATGAGTTTTATGGAAAACTGATAGCAACATATAGAGCTGCACCCGGCCACGACATTAAGATCGTCCTGGGCGATTTTAATGCCTAGATGGGACGGGAAACAATATATCAACCAACTATAGATAAACACAGTCTTTATAAAACAATGAATGAAAACGGGCTAAGATTTATTGATTTTGCCATGTCCAAAAACATGGTCGCTAGTTGTACATACTTCCCACATAAAGAAAATTCATAAGATGACGTGAAGGTTTCCAGATGGTAGAAACAAGAATCAAATTGATCATGTAGTAACTGATGGACGTCACTGTTCAAATATAATGGATGTTCCAACTTGTCGTGGTTAAAATATTGACTCTTATCATTATCTAGTTAGGATAATGCTACGAGTCAGAATTTCTTCCATTAATAACAAACAAAACTTATTCCATACGCCTATGAAATTATCGGAGAATACCAGTGTGGTTTCTGCGCAGATCGATCTACATGTGATCAAATATTTAGTATACGGCAGATTCTGGCAAAGTGTAAGGAATTCAATCCTTATACAAACCATTTGTTTGTTGATTTCAAAGCGGCATATGATAGCGTCAATAGCTCAAAGTTATGGAAAATTATGGAAGAGTTTGGTATTCCAAGAAAACTGATAGATTTGGTGGCCATGTTGGAAAATGTGAAGTCACAAGTACGAATCCGAATTATCTGTTTACTTTGAGACGGTTGATGGATTACGACAAGGCGATCCATTATCAACACTACTATTTAATATTACGCTGGAAAAGGCAGTGAGGGGCGTATATTGATAAACATGGCACGATTTTTACAAAATCGGATCAATTTTTAGCGTATGCTGATGATATAGACATAATGGGTCGGAATATGATAACTGTCAAGGATGCTTTCGAATCGTTACAAAAGGAGGCATCGGATCTAGGTCTCAAAGTGAATGCAGACAAAACTAAATATATGGTGGCAACGAATACATCAGGAATTCGAGATCAAACTGTTAAAATTATTAATAGAATTAGAACAGTTCACCCCATTGGATAAACGATTTAAAAATCTAATGAAAGTTTAAAGATGGAATGATGAATGCCAATTATGTTTGTTACAGAAAATTTTAAATATCTACTTTTTAAATGTTAAAAAATATGAAAAGATTGTCACAGAATTTTACTAACAATGAATATTTGACTTACAATGCATTAAAAAACAACAAACTTGATATATATAGGAATTCCTTGAATTATGCGAGAGTTAGGTACCGCACTAATCCAAATATTCGAGGGAAAATTTAAACAGACATTGCATTTACATATTTTTGTTTTGTATATTAATTGCCATCGACTCAGAACAGATAGTAATATGAAATAAAGTCTGTATATAAAAACTTAAGTCTTCAAATTTATTTTGCGATAATTATTTTTTTCAAATAATTAATATTTTGTAAGTACTGGAAGCAAAAGTGGAGCAAAATGTAGTTTCAACATAATATAAATTATTATAAAATCAATGTTTCTAATTTAAAATAAAACAAACTTAAAATCATAATTTCTTCATTTATATATTAATGCAAATTCCAAAATATTTCCAACACGTTTTCCTGACTCACAGCTTCTTGAAACTTGGCCAATTCTTATCCAATTTTGATTAAATAATATTTCCAACCCGTTTTCTTGGCTTCTTGAAACTTTGCAACTTGGCCAATTGTTATCCACCTTTGATTAAATTTAATATCTAGATATATAATAGGATTCTATAAGAATAATTTTGACTAAACTTCTATTCAGGGCAGTTTTATTGGTTTAGAGTATTGGTTTCACAAAATTGGATAAGAATTGACCAACTTCCAAAGATTCCACAAATTGATTCATAAAACTGCCGAGAGTATTAATTTCATAGAAGTTCAGTAGGAACTATACTCATTTTAATCTAATTATACTTTTGCATACTAAATTGATAACGATTGGCCAAGTTACAACAATGTTTCAATAACTTCTCCAGGAAAACTATTTTTAAGCAGTAGTTTTCCACACATTCCTTTTTATCAATTAATATTATCAAAATCTAAAGCTGTTTTCAAATTTGCATTAATGAATAAATGAAGACATTACGATATTACAGGAGTTTTAATTTCATTTACTATATTTTGCCTGTTGTCTCCGCTTATGATTCCAGAAAATTTAAAATGTCACGAATTTTTTTAGAAATTTGTTATCGCGGGTGTATTAACTAAAGAAACAAAGCTTTCAAATATGGCGTTCATTTTATGAATTTATCTTTTCTGCGGTTGTAAAGATATTCATTGTTATTTAGAGAGATCACATAACCATCCAAAACCATCGCATAATTCAAGATAGGGATAAAATATTGAAATTATTTCATTCCTAAAGGAATCACCATATAAAGAACATCAATAAATTAAAATATATATTTATAATTTGTATCAGGAGTTTACACTAATAAATAAATAACTACAACTATAACGACGCCAAATAGATAAACGACAATGTTCGTTGAACGCTCTCATGAACATATTTTCGATAAATACCTAAGTAATATGATTACAAACTTAAAAACATTATATTTTCAAAAGTTTTGTTTGTCCGAGGTACGTGGGAATTATATGACATCGCCATTTGCTATAGTCTGATCAATAGTGATTCAATCACTTTATAATATATTATAAGATTGTTCCCTGGATTATGTTTAAGGTTCACATTCAAAGTAATCCACAAAGTTTTCCGATTAACTCGTTTTAACGTTAAGCAAAAAAGTATAAAATTATTAATAATATTTTCATGTTTAGCTTAACAAAACCGGATTATTCAAAGCGACCAATACCTGTACGTCCGGCAGATCCAATATTAGCAAGTCTATTGCATAATTATCCAAAAATGGTTTATCAATATCATGAACATGATTCATTGTTGGAAAAAAATACCGAACAAGATTTAAGTGAAGAAGAAAAAGCAGATGCTTGGGCGTCTTATGAGCATGAAGTTACTGCAAAACGACAATTTGGTGTAAGTATATGAAATTATATTTTTATAACATTGTTTTACATGTGAAGCATTTCAGTATCAATAACTTTTACGATTAGTTAACCTAACAAAACAATATAAATATTAGTATACTCGCATGTCCAAACCGACCATAATATTTTAATTTCTAATTTTAATTTTATTATTTCATTAATCCATTAAATTATTATTTTTAATTATTTCATTATTTCATTATTTTATTATTTTATTATTTTTTTTTTATTTATTTTCAATTAAATTTGAAATGTATGTAGCCGTAGCGGTATCATTTTATTTTTTCACTATTTAGCTTTTTTCTATTATTCTTTATTATGATAATTATTAACCAATACTTAATTGCTCAAATTTTGCTACATACTTTTTTTTTTTTTTCTTAAAAAAAAAAATATATCTTTTTAAATGTCTTACAGTTTCCAAGTTTACAAAATATCCAAGATAGTTTCTACAACCCAGCATATGGATCATATCCTATGCCAAATTATGGTAGTTTATCATCTGTAAGTTTACAAATGATTTCATTAATATTTCATAAACAAAATATGTGTGTGTTTTTTTTTTATTTTTTTAAAATTAATCGAATTTAATGGTAAATTTGTTTTTTGGTTTTTATGTTAGATGCCTCCATATAATGCATCTAATTATGCATCGATAAATGCTGGTGTACCAAATATGCAACAACCGTTATTACCAAATTATTTAAGCCAAAAGGATTTATTAATGCTTTGTGATATGTATAAGACACCATATGGTAATGTATTGTCATCAACAAATCCATTACGAAATTCTGCATTATCAAATGTTGCTGCTAATTTTGGATTATATGGTTCCAATATGTCACCTAATCGGTATTTGACAGGCGACAATGTTTTACAAAATGCTGCATTGTCACCGGCAACTGCTGCTGCCGTAGCATCAACATATTTAGCCGGACATAATCCTAATTTATTTAATGCAATGGCACAATCGTCAGCATCTGCATCAATGTATGGTCAAAATAGTGCTGCTGCGGCGGTTGCTGCTGTTGCTGCATCTTATAGTTCAGCGAATCTATCAAATTATTTATCAACGGCAACGCCACAAAATTCAGCAGCAAATAATCGTTCATCATTATCCCATTCATTGGCCGCATTTAATCATTCATTTTCCTATGCGAATTCAGCCTTAGCGTCATCTTTATTAAATAATAATTTTAATATTATTAACACCAATGCTAATCCAAATAATAATAATAACATTATTAATAATAATATTAATAATAATAATAATAATAATAATAATAATAATAATATCAATAATAATATTAATAATAATAATAATAATAATATCAATAATAATATTAATAATAATAATAATATCATTAATAATAATAGTAATAATAATAATAATAATAATACTAATAATAATAATAATAATAATAATAATATTAATAATAATAATAATAATATCAATAATAATAATAATAATAATAATAATAATAATAATAATAATAATAATAATAATAATAATAATAATAATAATAATCAGCAATTAATGACATCTGTACCGTCATCAGTATCAGCTGCATTGCAATCGGCTGCATTACAATCAGCTGCATTCAAATCGGCAATTTCATCACAAATTAATAATTCATTGTTGTCATCGTCGTCATCAACTATAGCAGCGTCATCACCGACAAATTCACCAGTAACCGCTGCAGCAGTAGCAGCTGCTGCTTACAATGCTGCAACTGCACTTTCAGCATCACGAGCAACGCTATCGCCGTCACCTTCACGAATATCAGCTGCATCGCCGTCGTCAACATCATCACCACTAAATCGTTTCCCAAATCTCAGTGATGTAATAGACAAAAATATGTACAATTATTTAACAAGTACACGCTCCGGTTTAATCTATCCAACTGATTCAAATTATAATAAATCGTCGTCCGTATCAACATCATTAAGTGGTGGTGTTAATATGAATAGTAATATTGGCACAAATAATAGTCATTTAAATAGCAAGGGCAATAATAATAATATAAATAATATAAATAATAATAATAATAATATAAATAATAATAATAATATAAATAATAGTAATAATAATAATATGAATATTAACAATAATATTAATAATATTAATAATAACCATAATACTATTAATGCATCAATGTCGAAGACAACAAACTTACCGGGTCCAAATGCTAATAAAAATCCATTACTTTATAAAGAATTATCTACACCGAGTTTAGTGCCGCTAACAACAACAACATCGAACCGATCACTAACAAATGATATAACTAAAATACCAGCAAATGTGATAACCAAACCATCAGCAGTAACAGCAAAAGATTATAGCCGTGTCAATATTAATAATAATATTAATCTTAATAATAATAATAATCTTAATAATAATAATAATATTAATAATAATAATAATAATAAGAATAATAATAATAATAATAATAATAATAATAATAATAATATTAATAATAATAATAGCAATAATAATAATAATAATATTAACGATTTAAATCGTACAAGTCCTGAACCACATATTATTGTAAAAAATGTTAATACCATAAATCAATCATTTACATCAACAATACCAACTAGTAATCAACAATCAACATCTATGATTAATCGAAAACAGCCAATTAAAAATTTTAATATGGGTATTGTTTACCCAGGCAATAAAAATTTTAGTCATTTATCGAATAACCAAAATATTTTTAATGCGACAAAAACTCAATTGCAACCATTACCATTAGTTGGTGGTAATAATAAAAATAATAATAGTAGTAATAGCAACAATAACAACATTAATAACATTATTAACAATAATAACAATAATAACAATAATAACAATAATAATAATAGTATTAATAACAATAATAATAATAATAGTAATATTACTAATAATAATAAACACATAAATAAAAACTTATTAAATAATAAAACATCATCGTCATTAACAATAACGCCTTCAACAATTACAACAACCGGAGTCTCAGTTTCTACACCACCACAAATTAGTAGTAATAATAATCGTTCGTCAGCGCATTTATCAAAATCTATTAATTTACCAAATAAATATAATTTACCATTAACAACAACAATAACCGCTACAACAATGACAACATCTTCTGCAACGACAACAACAACAACAAATACAACAGCAGGATCAACTACAAATAATTTACGTTTAAGTAATGTTACCGCAACAAAATTATCAGCAAATACAACTGGTAAATTAATTAATTTTAATTTAATATTTTTATTTTAATATCCGGTGATCCATTCCATATTCCAGCCCAGAGTAAATGTGTATTAGTACATAGATAAGTTGTGTTTACTTTAATGAAAGGACAATTTCGATTTTACTTAAAAAATTTATCAGTACTTCGTCACACTTTGCATTTTGAAATCATAAACTTGATAAAAACTACTTGTAATACATCTTTGGATACTTTGGACATTAGAGCCAATTTTCTTTTGATTTTATATACATTTAATGTCTGTAGACCTCTAAATCGCGATTTATTCTTATTAATATAATTTACTTATCCATGTAATTTAATTTCCTTAAAATTTTTTCGGAAGATGTTTTTATGATCTGGAGTAATTCTAATGTGAAAACGTTATATGAGATGGGCGCGACTGAGGTCAAAAAAACGAACGAACCTCACTCCGACCATAACTGTATAAATGTGGCGAAAACAAATTTATAAACGAAATGTCTATAAAAAACTCGGATGTAATAAGGATATATGGATAATATTTTAAGGCAACGACATTTGACACACGTACACGAATGTTTTGATATTACTGCAACCGGTAACTAAACGTGTGGGAATTATTCGAGTATATCACTATTATAAATATGTTATTTGCCTACACAAGTGTCATTCATTGAGCGTCATGAAACTTCGCACATACAGCTATGAAAATAAAAATTGACCCATATTACTTTTTATTGTCAAACACTCTCAGCCTGAACGGTATAAGTCTACATGAGCAGATAAAAACTCTTGCAAAGTTTTAATAAAATCTCTGAATGACATAAGTTTAATCGTAAGAATAAAGTTTGTTGAAGTGCAGTTCTTAGAACACTCGCAAAGGAGGCGGAAGGGATGATTTCGAAAAAAACGATGTTGTTACAACAAGTTTATTCTCAATATGATTTTCATTTAAAATATGATATTTGAATTGTATGTTAACAGATATAGGAAGACGTAATATTGACCGAAAATTTAAGTCATTATGAGTGAAGTATAAATTAAAATTTGCTAGAATATAATAATACGGCGTAAATTTATTGCTAGCTTGAACGGGTAGATTAGAATAAAATGTAGTTAAATAATAATATTTTGCGAAAACTTTACTAGGAAGTTTATATTGGTCATTTCTCTAATAGAAGTTTCAGAATTATACTGGTTACCCCAAATTTTACTAATATCAGATATCCCCGAATTAATAGTAACTAATTTTTATATTTTAATAATATTAAATTTCTCTTTCTTTCAGTAACACCAAATTTGAAAATAAATAATAAAACGAGTAACTCCCCAATAACCATAAGTACTGTTAATAATAAAAATGTTACATTATCAACTGCCGTTTCATCAACAACTCCAACAAGTACAGGACAATGTATGGATAAAAACAAACAAAATTTAAATTTTACTACAAAAAATCAAACAATTACGTTAACAGGTTCAAAACCACCAGCATCTACATCGTCTATTATAGGCTCAACAACAACACCCCCAACGACAGCATCGTCACCGCAACAATTCAATACGTACAGTAAAGTTAATTTACCATCAAAGAATACACGATTATCAACCAAGAATAATAACAATAGTAATAATAATATTAATAATAATAATATTAATAATAATAATAATAATAATAATAATAATATTAATAATAATAATAATAATATTAATAATAATAATATTAATAACAATAATAATAATAATAATAATGATAATAAGGAAGTGGTAGGTAAATCGGCAGTGTTACAATTATTTCAGCAACATCAACAACAACAACAACAACAACCCCAATCACGTGGAAAAAAATTACCAGTTGTACAACCAAATGTGTCGTCATCAACTAATTCCTCAATAAATAAACTTTTAACTGGTGCGAAAACTATAAATACACAATGTAAGTAAAATTAAGTTTTTCAGCTAATTAATAAAAATTCTAAAATAATAATTTGACGTATGTTTTTATAGCAAAAAATCAAGGATCAATTTTATCAACATCATCAACGAATAACATTTCACCAACTAGAAATATTAAATCTAATCAAAATTCGCAATTAGCATCGGCATCATCTACAATACCCAGTGGTGATATGTCGCAAAGAAATAATAATACGATATCATTAATGCAGTCAATAAATAAAAAAATTAATGGTAATAAAACTTCATCGCCATTATCACCAATAACTGTAACAAATGCAACTACAACAAACAAAAATTCATCTTCATTGTCTGGCATTAATAAAAATCAAACAAATACAATGACAGGACCATTAACCAATGTTACGAAAAATCAACCAATATTAAAAACTTATGATAGGTATCAATAATCATATATTAAATAATAAATGCACATAATTTATTTATAATTTGACTGTTACAGCATTCCAATAAATAATAATACACTAAAGAGAAAAGGTTCAGATATTGGAAATTTATTACCACCAAATTCATCAATATCTTTAACACATGTTAAACGACAACATTTACTGCCGTACTCATCATCTACAACTAGGTCATCATCAGTAACGCCAGCAAATAAAGTAGCTTTGAAAAAGGTAACAAAATTTATAATACTTAGTAATGATTACGATTATTATAATTAATTAATTGACTCAGACATACGTCAAACTCCCTGCCGGGATAATAATGCTCCTAGGGTAATAATATTTCTAACAGTTCAGTTTGTGCAATACTCCGTATGTAAGTTTTAAACAATTCACCTATTGGTTTGCAATTACTTTTCGAGGGATGCTTTATTTTGGGGAATTGCTATACACATTACAGACACTGCATCTTTTAATGTGTTTGTACCTAGAATTTTCTATGATATACTCATTTTGTTTTACGGATTCTATTAATATTTTCCACTTGCCTACCGAATTTGGAAACAAGAATGTTTATTCTCACATAATGATTGACGCCTTGCGCTATAGGCGATTGTTATTTCTTTCTCTGGTACTTGCCCAAACGATTTCCGATGCTATTGAATTAAGTGAGAATTATATTTAAAACACTCAAAAGTACTGGTAACGGTGTTATACGATCCGTACTTTTAGTATCAAGTATAGTAACTACCGTAAATATATTGCTATTGAAATAAATACGGGTTGGGGGCGATGAAACGATTAGAGGATCTTACATGCACACAAGCATGCAAATTAAGAAAAAGAGATTAAGATTTGTTCGGATACTTCTACCTCGGTAGTAGGGTAACAACTTATGGTGGTGTGGAAAGGGATATACGAATTAGAATATGTACGTTGCATTGAATATGCTCAATAACATTTTGCGGTCATCCAAAGTAACTGAAAATACAAAATGGCTTTTTTTTTATTCAAACTTAAAAAGTGTTAATACATATGCTTGTGAGTTCACATATATAATCACACCTAGCCTATAAAGTTTTGTAAATAAGTACGTTGGTAAATAGAAGCTTTGGGCGAAGTGCAAAGAAACAAAGGTTGACAAACTAATGTCGAAAAAGGCGCTCTGCTGTTTACTATAATAAAATCTTCAGGGTAACAGTAAGGTCGTCCGACCAACGGTTATATGGCACAGAAGTGCAATTACCGACGCCGAATCTAGGTTAAAACCTGGCCAGAAGTGAAGATTTTGACTTAAAATAGAACAAGATGCCGCTGTTTTATAGTTGTTCTATGCTTCTTCGCGGAATAACAGAAATTAATAATGATGAAGATGATGAAGTTAAGTTCAGAATATTTTTTATTTTTGTAAAGGTTCTAGGGAGATTAGGTGATTGTTTGGAGAAGCTGACGGTTGTAGAAAAGTCGTGTAAACGATTTAAAAATATTAATATACAAAAAAAGGGGAAGTACACCAACAAAATTTTGAACATACAGAATTGGAAGCTTGAAGGTGCTTGCAAATTAAGAAAATTATTTTTACTTCTTACTTACTGCACGTAATTAAAACCCAGATGCAGTTTTAGCCTTCTCCAACACGCTACTCCAACCGAATCTATTTGCATCTAACATCTTTCAATTCCCAATTTTAAGGATTTTTCTTCTTATATATCGGTTATTATTTCACGTTTTCAAGTGGATTACAATAAAATAAAAAATGGGTCGCGCTCCTCCGACCACCCCTAATTTACTATAAACTTCAATATAAAATTAGATTTTAAATTGGATTAAATCGCTATTTAAATTTATAAAAAACTTATACAAAATTTCTGTATCTACCAAATTTTACACTATGGAATTTTTCACATTTAATTTTTTACGTTATAAGTATACAAATATGCAGCATCGATGTTGCCGTAGATCGACACCATATAGCTATGGCAATCTATGGTTTAGATTTTACCACGTCTAAGTTAATGTAAAACAGTCCTAGAGTAGAAAATAATTCAAAATAGTATACAAGTAACTTAATGCCATTTCAAGTTTACATTCCAAATTTTATCAGTTTGCATTGACTGCCAACGTTTCTGAATTACAGGTATTGCTTGGCATTTCATGAAAGCTAGTACAAAATGAATAAAGATACTTGACTTCACTGTCATCAATAATCCTATTATTTAAGGAATATCTGCAGTAAAACCAACACTAGAAACGTACTTACCAAATCGAAAATTTTGTTGTGAACGAATTAATAAGGCGTTAAAACACAGGTGCGGTTTTAGCCTTCTCCAACTCGTTTCTCCAACCTGACCTATCCGCAGTCAATGTCTTCCAATTCCGAATTTTAATGATCTTTATATCACAGTTTACTGCATCTAATCATCTTGCCTTTCTAACAATCCAAGATGCAAGTTTTAAATCATTGTACTTAAATTTTTCTTTCTTGAGTAGTTGCCGTTTATCCTGTCCGATACGAGGTTGTGTTGTAGAAATCATAACTGGTTGTTTTTCCGAAATTGACATAGTTAACCATACGTTCAACCTACTTTATCATTCTGTACATTCGTAGGTCATTTATATTAGTATATCACCTCTTCCGAAATCAGTTATAATGGCGCCGCTGATTCGCCGTTACGATGTAATCACTGAATCATTAACTAAGTTTTAATTGGATACTGCTTTCACACAACACCCCATAGTAATTCTCATACACAGCTGCCAGATTGTTTGCGGCTACTTATTCTTTATTCGTAGCTAACCTATTATATTATAGGCCGTTCCACTATCAGCAACCTGTGGCCGTTTTCGGTCGCATCTGGCTTTGCAAGTATGCTATGCCCAACATACAACCCGAACATCAACTAGTGTATCATTATTTTAGATAATACATGTTTAATATATTATAATAAAACTATTTTGCATTGCGTAGGCCTCCCAACCTCCCGCTCCCCCTTACCACTGAGCCACAAGAAATAGCAAGGATCATGATTGATTTTTTTTTTAATAAGGGTGAATTAATTATGGAACTTAGACCAAAGCAGGACCACTGTGCTCTCCTTGTACGCGAGTTAATCGTCAAAGCGTTTCCTTTCAGAAATAAAACTGGAGATGTTTTTGTTATATGTGATCCATTTTAAATACCCTATGCCTGTATTTTGCATATGCTGGACATTTACATAAATAGTTTGTGTTTGTCATGGCGGTGCTTCCGACAAGGAACATTTAGCACAAAGTGAATTTTTTGACAAAAACGCATTTTATGAAGGTTATAGTTTAGCGTGCAGTGCCCCGTAAGCAACCCAACAACCAATCTTAATTTGTTCCAGTAGCAGCTCTCTCTTTTTTCAACAGTTGCCACATTGTCTCCATACACGACCAAATTTTACGCATCTATCCAATCAACAATGCACAGCCTTATTGTTGTCCTTCTTGCCACATGCCTACTATAAAATTATTGTAATTAATTGCTGTTATTTTTTTTAATTTTATATTTATTATTTTGAAGGATATTAAACAATCTTTAAAGAAAATTAATTCATTTGATGGTGTTACTATTGTTCAGAGGAACTCACAAAATAGTCAAAATTCTCAACGAATTAGTAAGTGTGAATTTTGTTGTTGTTAGTTATTATTGTAAAATGTAAAATTTAATTTTTATTTTATCTCAATTAATTTCGTTTTAGGCGATCAAATGGAAATCGTGGAATTGGACTAGTTTCTTAAACAGGTAGTAAAAAATATAACTCACTGGTTTATATTATACATGAAATATTTATAGACTGCAAAATAGTGGCGGTTACTACGTGGCCTTAAAACATCACGGCGCAATTAGTTACTATAAAATTAAACAAAATAAATATTATTATCGCTATTATTGTGTAGAGAAAAAATAAAAATTAATAAAAATTAAATAATTAAAAATAATATGAATCATTACAGCAGTAATAATAAAAAAATAAATAAAAATTCATGACAGTATTTTCTAGATTTTTTTTTCTTATATTTATTTATTTTTATTTTGTTTAATTATTTATTTATTGGTAACAAAACAAAAAAGAAAAAAAAAAAAAAAAAACATACGGAAAAAGCTTAATAGAAAATATGAGTAATTTATGGTAATATTTAAGAAACAATTTTAGTTTTATCCTTTAAAATTTTTGTTGCTAAAATGAATATAAAATTTTTTTTTAAATATGGAATAATTTTGTTTTATATTTTAATGATTAATATTTAAATAATATTTTTAATTATGAATAAATTTTTTTATTTTTATTTTTAACAAAAATAAAAATGCATAACGAAAAAAAAAAAAATTAAGAAAAAAACATAAAAATGATCTTAATATTGAATTAAATTAAAACGTGAAATATAAAAAATAATTAACCATTTTTTTCTATTATTTTTTTTTACATAATTTTTATTTTATTAATTTAATTTTAATTTATATATATTTGCAATTAATGAAATTTATATTGGTTTTATTTTTCTTTAGGTCTATATATATATATATAAAAATTAAAATAATTAATTCTTAATATATTAATTAATATATATTTATTTAAAATATATAATTAAAAATAATTTTTATATCGCACAATTTTCGTAAAATAAATTCTTAGGATTTTGGGCACGATCGGATACATTTAATGACCAGAAAACAAGTTTATTGTTTGTTGTTTACTATATAATTTAGGTTAATAATTTTGATAAACAACACACAAATAATGTTAAATAAAATACTATAGTGTCTTTCAAATAATTATAGTTTTCTCCTCCCTTCTCTTATTATATAATATTTAAAAATTTAATTCTTTTATTGCTATGAATTTAGCTATAATTTTCGTATTATAAATTAAAATAAAATCAAATCAAATTCGTAAATAGAATCGTAACGTTTGGCCATGATAAACAAATACTTAATATTTATAGCGCCCGCATTTATTTCTGAACAATATTTCTATCGATTTTTGGAATCGCTACCGAAAATATAACAAAAATTCATAAATAACAAAAGTAATTAAAAATATTAAAAAAAAAATGCCTGTGTGTGTGTCATGGGAAGATTAAAAATTTGATTATTAAAATGCATTTTATGTTGTTCTAATTACCCAAACATAACACAGATATCCGTAGGATATTTAAACGTTTCATTAATATCTACGATATTGCAATATCCGATTGAAATCATCCCCCACGTATATATCAAATGTCACTACCACAAAATTGCAATATATTTTTTATAACTGTTTATTTCGTAATATTATTCATTAGGAAACTACGTGGATGTGTGTCAGTTTACACATATATTTCGCCAATCTTCAAATAAAATCTGTGATATAGTATAGTGTAGCTGTAATATCCTCGTAATATTCTTATGAACATACGTGTGTGCTTCACAAAAATATCCCACAGATAGATTATGGTAGTTATAGCAAATTTGGATGTTTATTATATAATAGCGTTGTAGTTACATTATAATCAGAAACCTGACAGATAAAAATTTAATTCTGAACCTTAATTTATTTTCAACATTTATCGCTGTCCCGTAAAACAATCGGTCAAACGGTATGTTGTTAGCAACTGTTTGCATTTTCAAATGTCGTTATAAATAATATAAACAATTACACATTGTGTCAACTTATTTTCGTCGGAAAAAAGTATATTATCTATGTTCGTTATTAGTTCAGGGGGTATTCAAAAATTATAGATTTTATATAATTTAATTTAGTGATGGTTCTAAAGTATTTGTCTTTGTCTATACACATATGAATGCTTTTAATAATTCACAGTTGATTATAAATAGTTATAGTATATCCTAACGTGTTCTGGAATTGGTCAATTAATGCTTTAATTTGATAATTAATAAATATTATGAAGAAGTTTCAGTCTTTTTATTCTCACCCATCCAATGTTCTACAGAAGCGATTTTTAAAATCTATTCACACCTTCAAAAGACTACTGCTAATCGGAGCAAATATGTAATATTTTCTTTATTGCATTACGCATAGATTACACTTTAATATGGAAAATTAAACCAAACAGTCTATGCAAATGAGTTGCTATAATGCTAGAGTTTTGATATGCTTTCGCATATATATTCAATTGATTTATGCGGTTGTTCATAAACATAAAATTTATTATAGATCAGAAGTTCTATTGCCGGTTAAGATTCTATTTGTCGCGAATATAATTTTATTGCCCAGAGAATTCTATATATAAAATTTAATTGTAAATAGCAAAAAAAACTGGAAAACTCATTTGAAGACAAATCGAATATAGTATTTTATTAAATATAGAATATGTATAAATAAATGCTGTAATTATTTTATAGGCTTCCAAAAATAATAATTATAAATAATTATTTAATTGCATTGTAACAATATGCAATGAAATAATAAAATAAGAATCTATATTTGAATTTAATAAAATCGTAGAAGCAAAAAAAGTGGGTTAATTTTGTGAGTGTTAAATTAATTTTTTTTTTTATGCAATTTATTGTTTATTTTATTTTCTAAAAAAAAAAACTAAAAGAATAAATTATTTATTTATTTTTTGAATTAATTATACAAAAAATGTGTATAAATTTTAAAATAAAATCGTATTTTATGTCCTAAATTCACTTTGTAATGTAAATATTTTTGATAGTACGTAGTTACAATTTTTTAAAAATTCTATAATTAATTGAAATGCAAATAAGTAATAGGATAAAAAACGAAAAAAATAAAACGAAAAAAACTTTATTATTGCGTGTTCACGGAAAGATTTTTGTTATTTATAATATTTTAAACAATGATTGAGAAAAATCGTATTCAAACAATTTTTGACAATATAATTTTTATCAATCGAATTTTTATTAATAATATATTGTAGCTATAATATTTCGAATTATTTAAATTTAATTTTTTGTCACTGAACTACAAATAAAAACAATAATTATACGATTTTAATTGAACTATCATTTGATATCAATTTAATCTATTTAACACTTTGCGCGCATTGACGGAAAATTTGTGACGGTAGGGTTTATTTTGTTGGGAGTTCTAATTTTGGAAACTATACACTGCACATAGAAGTTCGGTAAAAAATACATAATCGTTGATGTTATGTGGTATGTGAAAATTAACATTAACCATGTCACCATGTCACATATATACCTAATCATAACCGCTGTAGTCATTTGATCATTTGTGGGAAATGGGTGCACAACTATACACAACAAATTGACAAAACAGATAATATAATACGTCAACTTACTTATGTTTTGGATAAATGCAATAATTAGTTCTGTTTTTTGGTTAAACTTACATGTTTATTTAGCAATAGTTTATAAAAGTGGTTCATTATTCAAAGTATGCAAAGTATTGTTAAGTTAATTTTTTTTTTACTTTCATAAGATGATGAGAATTGTGCGTGTGTTGAAGGGCTAAGTACATCGACCGGACTAAAATGTAATCCAAAGGCAGAATATGGCGGGTCGGATAGAACTTCCTAGTTCTGTCTTTGTAAATAGTTTTAACGACATTTGTTGTATGAGATTTAGCATTGTCATGTTGAAAAATTAATTTGTTGTGTTTATTCTTCCATTCTGGTGGTTTTTCATCACTAAATGGATTGCTTCAATCGTAATAGTTTTGTCGCCGGTATGCATCACCAGTGATAGTTTCAAAAAGTTTCAATAATTCATAGTATACATCATATTTTTGATACCAATACCAAATACAGATCATATGATGGACCAGCTTCACCAAGCTGTACCCAAGCTTTTTTACGCTAAGGATTTTCATAGTAATTCACAATTTTAGCAGCCGTTTTTTTTTTTATGAAATCAAAATAATCATGTTACCCGCAAACTTTATTTTTGGTACAACACATTCCATTTTCATCCGTACAAAAAAATATGCTTTTTACTCTTCACTCAGTTCAAGAGTATGCATTACGAGATTCTACACTACATTCTATTGCAGAAGACTGAGAAAAACGGAACTTACTTTTTCATATGTCCAATAAAATTAGATAAACAAATAAAAGAACAACGATTATGTTCAATAACAATAAACGATTTGTATACCGGTTATTTGATCGACTTTATACGGTACGGTTACAGTTAAATTCAAAATTAAAAAAATGTGTAGTTATGAAGTGTTTCCGGTTAATAAATTATATAATTAAAAATTTTCGATGGATATATGGAATCAGACCACTATTTGGATCACTTTTTTTCCGACATCAACCAAGTGAACTATTGTATATATCGGTTGATTATTCAGACATACGTCAAGTCTTGACGTTGCAATTGAACTCTTATCTTTCGTAGGGATTGTCATGTATCATTGATTCATTTATTCAATTTTAAAATTGCGTTGTTGTGTGCGGATCAATGTGAACTCTAAAATAACAAATCTCTAAATATACAATAATCGCTTGTATTGATAACTGCCCACCGAAATTAATGAATTTCAAGTTTTTAAATATAGAATTATTAGTAAAAGTGTTTTGCCGATGTATGGGCATTTATAGTTGGTGGCAAAGATTAAATAAGAGAATAGAATAGAATAAATAAATAAATCTTTCCGTGTACACTTTTTAATTATAAATTAAAATATAAAATGTATATAATTTTATTTATATTATAATAATTATGAAATAATATACAATTTTCTTAAAATTATTTAACTTTATTTTTTTCTGTCTATAAATATGTATTTTTTTTTCATTTTTCTTAGATTCAAATTATTTTGAAGTGTCTTAATTCTACTATGTTACAATACAGTTCTTCCATCATTCCTGATAAAATATAAACACAAAATTCGCCTAATAAATTTGATGAGGATAAATAATAATGCAATAATTCCATCATAAATAATATTCCAATTCCAATAAATGACCATAAAACAAGAAAACAAGTTCATACTATGATTTTTCGTCGTTTTAATATTCCTGAAAAGATAAATGGAAGATATCCTCAAATATCGTGCAGATGATTTTTCATTCATAAGTTTAGTACGGGAGTCTTTACAGTTTTCATCATTGAAAAACGAGGATTTTTCGAATAGTTTGCGGAACGACATCTAAAGTGCAGTATAGAAGAACTGTTACAATCTACAAAATTTTTGGAAAAATATTGAAAATCATCATCGTTCATTGTTAAAAAAAGATTGTAAATGGCAAGACAATGCTTCTTTAAAAACAATGCTTTGTAAATGAACACTTGAATTAAAACTTGAAATCATTTGGAAAATGATTCAAGTATTGAACACCAAAAGAGTGTTACAACGCACACCAGAAATCATAAGAACCAAAATTTCTTATATTATGTTGGACGAACAGCGATTAAATGTGCTTGAAATTTTAACTGAATATTTGGGTATAAAAAATATTTTGTGCTCAAGATGGGTACCGGTATTTGGTTTCAAAACAGCAATCCAAACGTATATATCTGAACAATATTTGGACCTCGTTTTAAGAAGAATCAAAACGATTTCGCCTTTCGATTTATAACTATATGGGCTAAACTTATGGATTTACCACTACATTAAAGGAGCAGTCAAAATAATAGACAAAATCTGTTGGAACAGATTAAGGCATCAGTTTTCTGAGATTCAATAAATTATATGATTTCTTGAACAATAATCAGAGGATGTTATTGAAAATGTCGGGTCAGTCTTGGCGACGGTAAAATTATGAGAATTACAATAAAATACGAATTGTTGGAACATCCAGTTTATTCACTTTTTTTGTTGACTCCTTCCGCCTTCCATTTGTCTCCAAATCTTAAAAATTTTTTGGTAGAAAGCATTTTTCATAAAAATGAATAAGCGAAAGAAGCTAAAAACAATAAAATATCGTGCAGACCATCCGGAATTAGTTTCCATAATTTTTAAAAATTAATTTACTTTGGAGATACAATTTTCAGTGTAACAGTTATTTCCAATCCAACTTCAAAAATTCGGTTTCAAAAGTTATAATTTTTCAGATGGTTTATATTTCGGGCGGATATCTCTTTCAAATCTAAATTGTGGACACAGTTAAACATCTTTTTCTATAATCTCCTCAGGCGCGGTTCCAATGTTATAACATAAAAAAATGAAAAATTTGCCAAAATTGGGATATGAAACAATCTGAATCTAATAATACGCAAAGAGTATGAGTTAATACAGACACTATATTTTTATTTTCTTATTTATATTTGTTGTAAATTCAACTCAACCATCAGTGATTGTGAGATAAAGTTTAGTCATACTATACATACTATAGTCATTTACAGTCTTAGGTTTACTTATTTTTAATATTTCTCTATTATATATTCTATTTTTTGTTTGCTTATTTATATGTGTTGATATTATTTATCCGGTTATTTAGTATTAACACTCTTGCATACACTACAACCGTTTTTAATATTACAGGTATACCTAAAGGCCCTGGGCAATGCATAATTTTATATGTTTTTAGTCGTTTTCTTTAAAAGTTTGTGTGTGTGTGGGTGTGCGGAAATAAAAATTCCAGATAATTCCATTTAATTCCAGTAAACACTTTGTTTTTCTTCCTGTTTTTAACTTCCAATAATTATATATTGTATTTGTAAGGTAAAGGGTAGAATTCCGGTTCAGATTCATTTTCCTTCTGAGATGGAGTGTAGGGTAGGCAAAAGCTTACTATTGTACAATATCTCCAAAATTTCATTAAAATTGATCAATCAATTTTTAAGAAATATATATAAATATTTCAGGTAATATCGAATCAAACGACAATTTGGGTCTGTTTTCGTTCCCACCGCGAGTGAACTAAATATGGGGTGATTACTCAGAATAAATACGTCAAGCCATTCCGCGTAATAGTGGATTTTCTAAAAAGAAAATTAAATTTAATAGAAAGCATTGAATTTTACGATGTGAAAATTATAAAAAATGCAAGTTTAAAGCAATGAATATCCAGAAATACCCATTTTCGTTGAAGAACAACTGAAGGATTATGCCGGAATGCGTTCTTATGGATGCTATTTTGGACTTTATAACTCCAGAATGTGATGGATTAGGCTACCAAGAACCATTCAAAGTTTGAAAATAAGTCGCAATTGATGACAATGATTATGCGTATATTTACGAGATGAAGATGAAGATGAGAAATCCGTAGATTAAAAACGGCATGTTCAAAAATAATAAGGAGGCATCTTTTGAATATAAGAAGAAGGCTGTTCAGTTTTGGATTGGATGTAGCAGGAAAATGTACAGAAAATCAAAAAAAAAGTACGAAACCACGAATTCTTTCTTTAACTCGCAATTGCAGCGATGGAAGAATCATGTTGAAATATTTTTAAATTATAAAAATTCCATGGAATCTGGATTTTCATTTCATGATATTGATACAAATAAGAAAATGGGGTCTTCAAAGCAAGCGAGAATTAGGTTATGATGACCTTAATTTCAACAAAGTTGCCGATAATTGAGTACAGCTTTGTGTAAAAATTTGTGCCATTTTAAGTTTCAAGAAAATTAAATGAATTTGTTAGTAGAAAAACGTTTGAACAAGTAGATAATTGAAAAGTAAATGCTATAAATTTTGGAAGTAATATAACCGAACAAATACTAATCTATGCGATATGGAAAATATATAAAATTTGATATGCATTCGGGAAGAACGTGTTAGCATTTGCGATCATTAAAAATATGTAGAATTGCTATCACAGTTACTCTAAACAATCCACAATAGTTTCTCTGTTAGTTTAGAATCAATATTGGAAAGAAAAGTGTTCAGATCAACTATAGATAAATGTTCACGTTACTGTTTCAAACCAATCGGAAAGTCAACTTCGCAGGTAAATGCAAAAAAAATCAATTAATAAACAAATTAAAAAATTTGGAATTGTATAATTATTGATTAATTTCGAATGCATTTTCCTTTTTAAGACATTCATGAATGAAACATTCATTGCGTATATTGGTAACAAAACAGCAGGCGTTGCTTAAAGATGCCAAGGCTGCGGACATTGAAAAAGACAGTTCCAATACGAAATACAGGAATTTGCAGGAAAACCCAAATATCACATATATAGAATCATCAAAATCAACTGATTCCGCAGCTGCTAGAATACACGACAGTTTAAGAAGACTTTAAATGGAGTTTAGTTCAAATTGGTCTGGTCAGACCGTGAACTGTATATATTCACAGGAGTGTTAATATTAACAACAATATCTGTTTGGCCATAAATAATACAAAAACGAACACACACACTCATATTCTCATACTCATATTTATAATATATATTTACTTGTTGAATTTTGAAACCATATTTTTAACTTTAGTATTTTATTTTGTTTCAGCATATTATAACAACACAAAAACAAAGTAATTTATCAGTTGAAAGTAAAAGGTAAGTGACATTTTATGATAAAAACTAACAATAAGAATCTATTAATATTATTATTTTTGTTTGGGGCATCTATATAATTAAGCCTAAACATGTTTACTAACTAATTGTATATAATTTTTAATACAATGTAATGTATTTATTGCCACCATAAATAAGTAGTAGTTTGGCCGCGAGCAATATGAATAATATGTATTTTGATATGAAGAGAATGTTATGTCACGTCATCATACAGATTGCTTTTCTTTGTATATTCATTGTATAACTAAATAATAAATAATTAAATAATATTTTCTATGTTAAGTTTTGTTTCTATATATAAAGAAATCTATAATTGTTTTTATGGTTTTCAAAATGTATAAATTTTATAAAATAAAACATATATTTTTCTTTATAATTATCTTTTGACTGAACGTAAAAATATCGCATATCATTGTGATAATAATAAGATAAAATTTGTCGTATTTTCTATATAATCTGCCGCTGCCGGCAATATATTTTAGATTATGTTATTTATTGTAAATGTAATGATAATTTCTTTATATAATTTCTATAAATATTAATAGATTACATGTGAATGATATGATAACAGCGTGAGAGTGTATTCGCTTTTGGGTTGATAAAATTGTTATTAAGATAAATTAAATTTATAAGGTCGACATGAGATATTTTTAATATTTTATTGTATATCTTTCAGAGATTTTTTTACAATTATAACAGTAACACATAGTTGACAATGGCACCTATCGATTTATATTATTTTGCACCAAGTGGACCATGTCGTAAAGCACTTTTAACAATTCGAAATCTTGGATTGGATGTCAATGTAAGTATAGAAAATAAATATATAACACATAAAAATTAATATATAATTTGAATAAATTTTCTATTATTTTCCAAATTTAAAATTTTATTATAAGGTCAAAATTGTTGATCTTTTCGAAAAAGAACAATTGAAACCAGAATTTCTGAAAATTAATCCACAACATTGTGTTCCAACATTAAACGATAATGGTTTTATATTATGGGAATCGCGTGCAATTTGTTCATATTTAGTTGATGCTAAATCACCCGATAATTCATTGTATCCAAAAGATCCAAAAAAACGTGCATTAATTGATCAACGTATTTTCTTTGATGCAATAACATTGCATCCGAGTATGAGAGCTATTTGTGTAAGTTTTGCATAATTTTTGAATTTATAAGTGTTTCATATAAATTATAATAATTATATGCATTTGTTAAACCAAAAAAAGTTTCCGGCCATGTTTTTTGGTGAAACTAAAATATCTGATGAAAAACGAAAAAATTTAAATGATGCTATGGAACAATTTAATAAATTTTTAGAAGGACAGAATTGGTTAGCCGGTGACAATGTTACGATTGCCGATTTAATTGTATTGGCAACATTATCTTCACTTGTGGTATATATTATCAAATAAAAATTTAAAATTCTAATTCTACGACAAGAAATAAATAGAAATTCTTTTTTCTAGCATGCCGGAGCTTCATTGGATAAATATAAAAATATTGGTGCTTGGTATGAACGTTGTAAATTATTACCTGGATTTAATGAAAATGAAGATGGGGCCAAATTGTATGGTGAACGTGTTAAAATTAATTTGAAAGAATCATTTTAACCGCAGCGACAGCTAGTGTTTGAATTAAAAATTGTTATATTTTATATTGCTGTTATTTTTTTTAAATAAAATTTGCTATTTTATTTTTAATATAATTTTTATGCAATTTGAAACTTTATTTTTAATATTATTTAATTTATTTATTTGGAAACTCTGAACCATTATAACGGTTACCATTAAATTGGTAAGAATAAGAAATTTTATTATTTTTACTTGTAAAATTCAAGTGAATTGTCAACAATTTAAAAAGATACCTATTGTTAAGACACCACAATATAAAATGCATTAAGATCAGTTTGTATAATAACACTGAATCATCTTTTGATACAATTAATCTATAAATCTTTATTTCATAGGCATATATTTTACATTCCGAAAACTTAAAGATCGGTGGCAAATTAATTAATTTATAAAATTAATAAAATTCACTCTGTGGAATACCATAGAGCTAACACCAAAAGATATTGACAATTTATCTACAAGCAACACCGCTCATATGAACGACCGACCAAGATTGAACACATGCTACAAAGAAAACCAATTGATAACTGTCAATGAATATTGGGTTGAATGTACAATAATGTAAATCTAAAAAGATCATGAGAAATGTAAAATGAACGAGCTCTAACAACATATGCTAACCTTCAATGTACTCTATCCCCTTAGTTTAACCGATTGTGTAGAGGTACTGTTTAAATTTTCAATAAACAAAAGGTTTTTATTTAATTAATTAATAGCCATAACTACAGCACACAATTGTGTGGGCTCTTTTTCTTCACATTAGCTGGGAAAAATATCAGCACATTTTGAATGTCGTTTGCCTATCAAAAGGAATCAGTAATTGAAATAAAAATGTGGTCAAGAGCAATAAATACATAAAAGTACCCCCGAATAGTATCAATGAATTGTATTTTCCGAAAGACATATACATATATAGTGCACAATTTGGAAAAATTATTCCATTTTGGGTCTACACCCGCTGTACCTATTCCAACAAACACATATTGTGCATGGAATCCAAAAAATTGTAAGTCGTTTGATGAAGTGAGGCATTGAGTTGGAAGGAGACTATATGTTGAATAATAAACAATAAAATTGCCAAAAAAACTATGTTTTCTTTGTTAGGGAGCTAACTTTTGCTATTGCCCTCGCATATGTGCTGTTGCGAACGCGATATATAGTTTAATTTATAGACGATTGATATAGCTAATGTGATTTACCTGCAGGAAATGAGATAAAAAGAACCGATCAAATTTTTTTGGATTTAAGAAATTATTTTATAACAAGAATTACATGTAACAAGAAAATACGTTACACATATTATCCGCATCTTCAATATTTTCTAATAATAAATTTAAAAAATAGCTGTCAATAATTTTATTAATAATTTTAGGGCAATGTTTTCGAACTGCGATTGCCGAATAAAAGGAAGGAGTATATGATAAGTGGTAAAAATTAAAACAACTCGTAACGTACTCGTATTTATTGAGACATTTATTCATATTTAAATAAATTGATTAAACATTATAATATCTGAAATAGATAATAATTCGGAAGTATTAAACATATAATTAAAAAGTTATTAATTACGATTTAATGAGAGCATAACATCCATTTCCGCGTCATTTAATTGAAAATCAAAAATGTTTATATTTTCTTTTATTCTCTTTTGCTTAGTAGATTTTGGAATTGGTACAGTTCCAAGTTGAATCTATATATTTTGAAAACAGAAAATTCATAATTATTACATAAGATATTTACAACATAATTTCAAATTTATAATAAACATTCATGAGTCTGAAATAATAAATCAACTTACCAAATATTTTAAAATAATTTGAGCTGGTGATTTTTGATATTTATCAGCAATAAGTTTAACATCGGTATTATTTAAAATTGATTGGGTTCCATCCATTGGAGTAAATTGTCCTCCTAACGGACTATATGCAGTCACAATAATACCATATTGTTTACAAAATTCTATTAATTTTCTTTGATTTAAATAGGGTGAACATTTAACTTGATTTGTTACCGGTAAAATATCACTTTCGTTAATTAATCGTTTCATTTGTTCAGTATTAAAATTCGATATTCCAATACTGTGTGCTAATCCTTTTTTCTGTATTTTTTCCATTTCTTTCCATGTATCCACATAATCAATGTCATCATTTGTAGCAACATTACCATTTGCATCCAATGGATATAGTTTTTCTTCAACATTTGTAATACCATTTTCATTGTATTTAAAAGCCATTGGCGTATGCATTAAATACAGATCAATATATGTTAAATTTAAATTTTCTAACGATTTATTAAATGCTAATTCAACTAAATGCGGTGCATGAAATGTACTCCATAATTTGGTTACAATAAATACATCTTCTCTTTTTATAATACCTTCAGCTATTTTAAAATTTATAGCCCTTCCAACTTCATATTCATTGCCATAATAATAGGCGGTGTCAATGTGACGATAACCGGCATCAATAGCATCCTTAACAGCTCGTTCACATTCATTACCTTTGCTCTAAATGCGTATATTTTTATAATTGTATAAAGAATAATTTTAAAAAGAATATAAAGATATACCGTACCGCATATGTTCCTAATCCAATTGATGGCATAAATTTACCATTATTTAATTGGATAACTGATGGTGATGGTGTTATTGTTGCTGCCGTTGATATCATCATCCCAAAAATCAGCTATAATTTAAAATAGGTATAGTAAAAGTTGATTATTATTATATCAAAAACATTGTGTGGATGTAAATAATTACCAGAAATAAGAAATTAACAAGTAAATAGCGATAGGTAATCGCCATTATATTTATAATTAATTAAATTAAATTTCTTAAAATAATATCTTTCAATTGAGAAGATTATTAGTTTTAAATGTATAAAAAAATACTGTCGCGTCGTTATAAATTGTTGCCTTTAAGCTTAATATGTAACGCGCGATGTGTTGATGATGGAGAAAATATACAAAGTAGAATTATTTAATTTAAATATACATAAAAACATATGGATGTTAGTATTAATATAAACAAATTGCATACCTAATATTACCGGTTTTGACTTATTAGATCACTACGAGAAGTTAACCTTGACATCGGTTTTACTTTACTTTTATATTTTCTTTGTGTAACGAAACATAACACAGAACAACAAAACCAAACAAAACAAAAAACGTTATAATACATCAAATTCGAGAAATTGTCAGCATTATCATTATATTAATTGGTTTTTTATTCAATCGAGGGTAAATATTTTGTTAAATTATATTATAATTGGGTTTCCGTAATGTTGTAGGTACTAAATATTATTTTTCATTAATTAATGCATTTGTAAAATCACAATATAAAATTCTATAGTAACAGAAATGATGATAGAAATGCATAGAGGTATTGTGACCGTATATCAACGTATGTTTATTACCGATTTGTGCTCACAAAACAATGCAATGTGCAGCTAATGTCCAGGCACAATGTGATCACGTACACCATTGGATTATAATGTAATGTGGCCATTTTATATACACAAGAGCTCGTGAAGTGTACCCTTGCAAGTGCACAAGTGCACGCTTTGTTTACTTTTCATAAAGGACACTATGAAGACTCATGTGCCCGTATTGTGCCAGGAAGTTCAAGGACACATTCCGATCACTTGTGTTTTGTACCTAGCCTAAGTATCCACTTAGATACAATAAAAAAATATGTTACAATAACTCCTGAATTCAAAAAATATTAATTTTCTAATCAATACGGGCATATGTGCCTCTATAATGTCTTTAGAAATGTTCACAACACATGCACTACTACAAGTAGTATGTGTCATTGAACTAACGGGCACAATACGGACACATGTGTCTGTATGGTGTCTTTGGATAGGTTCACAACACGTATTCACAGAACGTATTCTTGAACTAATTGGCACAATTCAGACACATGTGTTTTCATAGTGTCTTATGACAAGTACACAATTCGTGAACTTGTGCAAGGGCACGACCTTAGGTGTCTCTTCCCGGATGTAATAAAATTTTTCCAAATTGTAGTACTCATGAAAATAGAAAACACGTAATACACTTTTTTTTCTCAATTACTTTTTGAAGGGGTAACTGGTTACCTGAAGTATTGATATTGATGATGATTTTTTAAAGGGGGCACATCACTGTGGTTACAGAAATGTAACCACGGATGTTTCTTATACATGATCCGTTAATTGTGGAAAGTGGAAGGGTCCATTGCGTGTTTTCCAAGTTACCTATGTCTAGCTTTCTCATCACATAAGAAAGTCTTCATACTTTTCAATTGAGATACAACATTTTAAAATAGGATGACCAGTGATAAAGTTATCCATATAGTTTAAATATCGTTTATAATAATGTTAAATTTTCTATTTTATGATTGTAAAAATAAATTCCAAAGTTTGGCAGCAGAAGGGACATTACCGCAACTTCATATGGGTACATTTATGGTATCTGAATATTCCCAAAGCGGTTCCTACAGATTTTTTCGATATTTAATCATTTAGTAATTGGTTCAAAGGTATGATGAAAGTAGGAGAAAATACCGCCATTCCCTCTGGGTGATCCCATGGTATCTGAATATTTCCAATGGTATTCCTTTAGAACTATATATTTAGCCGGTCTTTTTTGAAATTGGGAAATTAAGCTTCTAGTAATAAATTTTAATGTTTCGAGGAAGTACGTGACATTATTCTCACGCATTTTTCATTCCCTACTGCGTGCCACAAAAAGCGTGGTGACTATTCCCGTATTTCCCTACGTAATGTGTATTTTCTATATAGTAGGTTGACCTACTATACTGGCGACCTTTTTTATTTCGTTTATTGTGTTTCTTATACTTTCTTCTTATGTGTTTTTGTAACTTGAAATATAATTTTTAATTTCATTTTTAGAGTTCTTACGTCCTCTTTTTTTAACGCGCCCGATTTCTATGTGTCATTATTGTTCATTTAGAAGGTAGTGCGGCTCTGATACAAGTTCAAGTATAAGAATAACTTTTAATACATCATTTTTTCATGTGTGTATTATCTAGTATTTACTATTTTGATTTAAATTAATAAACAGTCGGTTCAGTCGAGGTTAGTATGTTTTTGTATTTCAAAAGTTAAACAATACGCATTTTTCAAGTGGTTTTATATTTATCGTTGATATTAAAGATTGATAAGTAAGTGCTAATTATATGTATTTTTAAAAATTTTTCCACATTACAAATAAACGATTAATGTTATAATACATTTTAAATTATTGTGTACGTGTAAATTAATAGGCATAGAAATAGTAATTGCATATAATATTATAAAAGTCAAATTTGCTTTAATGCTTTATATTATTACTAATTGTAAGTAATTAATAAATTTTATCACTAAAAATAAGTACAGTCTCCGTAATCACTACCACTCTTAATACTAGATGCACACCTATGATTCTTTAATCAATTAAATTTATCTTTGTTTGGAATAACGATCGCAGCTGTGACTGGTGTTGCTATGTCTTTTTTTTTGTAATATTTTTGCGGAATAATGAATTCCATGTCGATAAATCTCTTCGTCATTTGAGGTCAACTTTTCATTGATCCAATTTTTACCTTCATCGAAGGAATGAATTGTTATTCCTTCAATTTTCGGTTCAATTTTATCAATTGTTGTTGGTTGCGAACATCAGTTATCGTATCACTAAAAACTCAGCTTGATGCTCTTAATATACGCAGCTAATTTCTGGTCCCAATAGCCGCACAGTAATAAAATACATTAAATTTTCATGGGAAATAACAATTCGATTAAAAAATCAACTTCTGTTGTATTGATAAAACAAAATTTTGCAAGTGCGGTTTGACGCGGCGCCACTCGATAACTATTTCTTTTTCAATTCATAAGGCACCCATTTTACCACTTTCTGAATTTTTTCCAAGGCTTGCATTTCTGTATATTCAAATGTTTCCTGTATGATTCTCAACAGTCTGTGTTGCTGAGGTTGAGAAATCATCATTATTGAAGCGATTAAACCGTAATGTTTACAAAACATTTTTGAGCAGCCGTTTTATTTAAATTACATGTCTTAAAATCTCAATATTTGGTATAAAATTATAGACATTTTCGAAGCAAGGGCACTTTGACGTTTATGGCATATGCTGAAATTTAATGACTTTACAATTTACTCTCCAAAACGATATATTTATTATTTTTGACACAAACCATAACTAATAGTAGTGAAGTTAGAAACAGTAGAACTAACGCATATACAAAAAAAGTTTGGAGTCATACCGGGTAAACAATTACCATATTAATATAAAGTTCAGAACTGGAAAAGTAATTGTTCACCAATTCAATTAAATATAAAATGTTTTTTTTTCGGATGGCCCTTTTGCAATTTCTAGAAGAATATTATACGTGATGATGAGTAAATCCAGGAGAACAATTAACATCACTAATAAAAAATCCTTGGTGGATTCAGGAGTGAGTGGTGCATCACGAGTTTCTAGAATCCAATGAAACTGTTACAGCTAATGATTACCAATGTCAATTCGCGTTATTGCGAATAAGATCCGAAATAGAGAGTAATAAGCTATCCTATTGTATACCAACTCTCGGCCACATACGTTGTAGTTCGAATGGGAATTTCTTGCGCACCCAGTGTACTCACCAGACATAATGCCTAATTCTGCTTATCATTTTTACCTATCGATGCAGCAAGGTCTGGCTGATACACGCTCCCGAAATGTTGAGAAGTGCGATCGACTGGAAGCCATATATGTATATATGCATGGTAGATGTAATCAGAAACAATGTTTAATTCTTCCACTGAGTCTTCCAAATTAATAATTAATAATGTGTGTAATTAATAATTGAAATGCAGACAAAACAACGAATGCGTTTGTTTACGCAGCGTGCGTCTGGATATACCTGCTGAATACTTCTCTCTACTCTAGTGCTCTACTCGGAAATGTTTTTTTACTTCCTTTACTTGAGAAAATAGTTTGGTATTATTATTTTATATAGCTCAATACGAATTGAATGCAAATGTCCACACAAATATGACCCCGTGCGTGTAAATATATCTATTATTTATACAATATATTAAGTTATGTAATTGTGATTGTTTACCTATACATATTTATTATTATCATATGACAGATAAAATACATTATATCAATTTTTGGTACCTATGCCTATGTACCTTTAATTAATAATTTCAATGACATTGACATAGAAGTGGCAAACAAGTTATTGTTTTTTTACTTCTTCTACCAAATAATAGATAATATTTGATATAACACATTTTGCTACATTAGCTAATATGTCGTCGTAGAATAGAATTCATGAAATCTTTATTTAATTTTACATACGTTGTTATGTATGAATTTAGTATAGGAGGTATAAAATATTCAAATCCAATATCATAACATCATGCGATAATATAACTAAAGGCACATTATAATCAAATGTATTTCATTTTGAAGAATATCTACAATAACAACAACAACTTTAACAATATAAATAAAACTAAAATAAAACAAGTTATACAGTAAAATTAATATTATTTACATAAACTTAACTACAATATATTAGGTTGTCAACTATCTCCCTTCCGCCTTTTTGCTCTTTATTCAATGCTTTATAAAAAGTGTTACAGTAATCGGATTTAGTTCAAATATGCGCCGTTTTGTTCGATAATCTGTTTCCATCTAGACTGCAACTTCATAATACCTCCCTCGTAGAAGCCCCCCTCCTTATTTGCGAAGAACTCGGACAGCCACTTTTCACAAGCCTCTTTTGAGATCAACTTTACACCACCAAGGGCGTTCGCCATGGACAGGAACAGGTGGTAATCACTTGGCGCTATGTCCGGGCTATATGGTGGATGCGATAAAACCTCCCATCCGAGCTCCCGTAGCTTCTGACGAGTCATCAACGAAGTGTGTGGTCTGGCGTTGTCCTGGTGGAACACTACACCCTTCCTTTTGGCCAATTCTGGACGCTTCTGGTCGATCGCCTGCTTCAAGCGGTCCAGTTGTTCGCAGTAGATGGTAGAATTAAGCGTCTGGCCATATGGGAGCAGCTCATAGTGGATGATTCCCTTCCAATCCCACCAAACACACAGCAAAACCTTCCTGGCCGTCAATCCCGGCTTGGCCACTGTTTGGGACGATTCACCGGCCTGCGACCACGACCGTTTTCGCTTGATATTGTCGTATGTGATCCATTTTTCGTCGCCAGTCACCATCCGCTTCAAGAATGGGTCGAGTTCGTTCCGTTTCAGCAGCATTTCGCAAATGGAAATTCGGTCCATTAGATTTTTCACTGTTAATTCATGTGGCACCCAAACATCAAGCTTTTTTTTGTATCCAGCCTTCTGCAGATGGTTTAAAATGGTTTGGTGACTAACTCCCATCTCCTGGGCGATGTCACGAGATGCCACATGCCGGTCTAACTCGATGTATTCCATGATTTGATCGGTATTTGTCGTCACAGGTCTTCCGCCGGCTGGCTTATCCATGGTGTCGTTTTCACCGGCTCTGAATCGTCGAAACCATTCCTCCGCGGTTCGAAGTGATAGAGTACCATCCCCCAAAACACCATTAATCTCACGGAACGTTTCTCTAGCGGATTTGCCTTTAACGAAGGAAAACTTTAAAATAGCGCGAATTTCGGCGTTAGTGAACTCCATGTTTACACGTCTATAACTGTTGAACGCAATATCCAAACTAATCATACATAGCGTCGTTTTGTTTGTTATGTCAAGAGCTTTCAAATTATGTACAGTGTTGCCAGATACGAGCTCTGTAGCGCTTTGTACATAGCCGCGAAATTAAAAAGACAAAAAGGCGGAAGGGAGATATTTGACAACCTTATATAAAAATTATTAAGAGGCTTCAACATTTTGATATACTGACAATAATATCATATTTTATTTTCAAATAATTTTATATCAATAGGATTACTGTAAAAATGAATGTCTAATGTATTTGTTAAATACAATATTTATTCTGACACCAATTGCTATATCCTATATGGCAGATTTTCACATGTGCCAGCGATCCGAAGTATGCGAAACTATTTAGAATTTCAACAATTTGACCTCGAATTCCGATGCAATCGTTACCACACCATTTACATTTTGTTTGGTCTACATACAACTAGAACCGATGCCTCCTTGTTTGGAGATTCGAAAGCAGCCTTGACAGTCACCATATTTCGACCCAATAAGTCTATATCATCAACATATTTCAATAGTTGTCCATTACTTTGACCTATTGGGAGCCTTCATTTGCCGCTTAAAATTAACAAACAAATGGTGTGTATCAACATTGAACTCCTTACAATTTTCCAAAATCTGCCGTATGCTAAATATTTGATTAGATTTATTTTAGATCGATACCATGCTCCGATAATTCCACTGACATATGGAATAAGTATATGGTATAGTTTATTGTACATTAGCAAATACCTTATAGGCAATGTTCAATAAACATATTGCACTATAGTTGTTCAAATCCAATTTGTCACCCTTTTTGTACAATAGGCAGATACTACCATCCATACACTCGGCACCTGTTCATTTCAGTTGATGCCATAATGTTTTTCTACCGTATTTAAAGAGTTCACCTGGTAAGCTATCAGATCCAAGTGATATATTATTCTTGAGCTATAGAATAACATTCTTTACTTCGTGTATTGATGAATCCAGCTATGGCTATAAGGCTGCGCTAATTGAAATTTCACATCTTCCACAGTATTTAATGAAGTGTTTTCATTTAATAAATCTTTAAAGAACTCGGCCCATCTTTCGAGGTACCTTCTCTTTTTCGCCATAACTGGTCCATCTATGTTTTTGTACAAAAACGGTTATTGATTATATTCGTTGCAAATGCGATTAACACCCGGTAAAATCTTATGTTATCATTGTTTCTGCTTCTTCTATTAATTCTATATACAATGGAAATCCGTTAAAAATATTACCGGTTATTAAAAAATATTACAATTATCCATAAAAGTTGATTTTCTGTAAACTTTAGTAAGTGGACATTAAAATCAATTCGTCTGCCAGAAAAATTTTGTGGCATTGTAAACTGAAAACATTTTTACACGCATCGCCACTGCTGTGTTTTGGACAATTTTTAATGAGATTTGGTATGGAAGTTTACAATAAAATAAAAAATTCTTTAAAATTTATACTTTTTGGATTTGGACTGAATTTTACGTCCAATCTATAATAAATGTTGTAAGGTAATCTAGAATATGATTAAGGATTAATCATTACTTGGTTGGTTAGTATAGTTACTTTTTTTCAAAAAATTTAAACACTGTAAGGCTTTATTCCCATTTTGTCGCACTGCAACTGCACTGACTGAATGTCACAACTATTCTCCTAAGGTTTTTGTTCTTGATCCTTAAAATATTATTGCTATTAAATTCTCTGTTTAATTCTCTTTTATAGAAGTACAGCATGTCCTTATATCCTTATAAATTATCCTTATAAATATGTCCTTAGTTCAACGGTATTACTCAATTTCCCCTCTTTAATTTTCTTTCAATTGTGAGAATTATCCTTTTGACTAAACGTACTTTTTTGTCCTTATACAAATTAACAATGAACAATTGTAACGGTAAATATAGTACATATGTTTAGTATTATCAGAATATTATACCAAAAGTAATGCATTCGCAGACGAATATATTCTAATAAATATTTTACATATAAAATTAGCCTGAAAGATATAATTCCCCGTGACCTGTGTGTGGTGGTTTGTTTTTGTAATTATAAGTTTAGTTATTTACGATAGATAGTAACTATTGAGTTATCATTTTGATTTCCGAGCAAGGAATATTTATTTGTCTATACGTAAATTTGATTTCTGGTTATACTCCGGGTTAATAGTAATATAATTTTAGAATAAGTTTAAAAGACGGAAATTAAACCCTAAGTTCATTAAGTGACCATACCGAACTCCGGCTATATAAAATTCAATATGTAATTAAAATATATTTTATTTATGTAATTTTTAGGTAAAAAATCAATTGTTAATTATGGCACCTATAGATTTTTATTATTTTGCACCAAGTTCACCATGTCGTAAGGTTCTTTTAACAATTCGTAATTTAGGATTGGATGTGAATGTAATTATAAATACATAAACAATAAATTATTAAAATTCTATATTATCCAATAATTATATATTGTAATTAAATTTAAAATTTATTTCAGATAAAATACGTGGACATCTGGGAAAAAGAACAATTGAAACCAGAATTTGTAAAAATTAATCCACAACATTGTGTACCAACAATAAATGATAATGGTTTTGTATTATGGGAATCAGGTGTAATATGTTCGTATTTAGTTGATTCTAAATCACCCGATAATTCACTGTATCCAAAAGATCCAAAAATACGTGCAATAATAATTCAACGTATTTTTTTTGAATTAATAACATTACATCCAAGCATAAGAGCAATTTCTGTAAATATTATCGATAAAAATATAATATTTACATCAAGCGAATGTGTTAATCGCCGAACGCTATGCTCTACTTTTGAATTTTTGTGTTCGGATAACGCACAGAAAAATATAAATAATTCACTCAAATTCTAATAATTTTCTTTATTTTAAAGTAGTTAATGATTTCTTGATAAAGAATATATGAATTATCTTGCAAGGTATAAAAATCATAAAATCAATTCAATAAAGTTATGCTCCTTTTTGCTGACTTTAGGTCAATGAGATTTTACATATATCGATAAATTGATTTTGGATTAGCTCGTTCTAAATAAAATTAAAATCCAAAGATCAGTTTTAATTAACTTGTGTTAATTTCTCAACCGTATTCCTTGCAGAATTGTATGTGATATTATATGAAAATAAGAAAATAATAAGTATTTTAGTGCGACTATAAATTATTTATACAATTCTGTACGAAAATCCGAACACATGTGTATTAGCTGACATTAGGAATATAGTGCGTTCGGATTACCACGCACGGTTGGTGTAAATGAAAAACTATAATCTATCTATAACAATTACATAATATAGGTTCCAGCAATTTATTATGGCAAATCAGCGCTAACAGATGAAACAATTAAAAATTTACATAATGCATTCGAACAATTAAATACATATTTAGAAGGTCAAAATTGGGTGGCCGGTTGTACATTAACCATTGCTGATTTAATAATATTGGCACCGATGTCATCAGCAATTGTAAATGAAATTTATTTAACTAATCAAATATTAATTATTTTTATAATTATTATAAATATTTTTACATTACACATATAAAAACTTATGGTAGAACTCTGGAGCATCAATTGATAAATACAATAATATAAAGAGTTGGTATGAACGTTGTAAATCGTTACCCGGATTCGATGAAAATGATGAAGGTGCAAAAATTTATGGAGGACGTGTAAAACCAGTTTTAAAACAATCCTTTTAATTGCATTATTTATAAAGACTTAATAAAAAACATTTTTCACGACACGAGAATATAAATTTATTTTATGTATTATTTTTATTTTATTGTTGAAATTCCAACACAAGAGTCAGAACTCGGATGATGATGACGTTTTACACAGCTTTATTATAATGAACAAGCAGTTAAAATTTATAAAGTTATGGAGTCTGTAATGGTCATGGAATAAAAATTGAAGGTAAAAGAAGCTGATAAAAGGTGCTCTATTCATTACAAAATTAAGCTGTGGGAATCTTTGTGAATATTATTGCTGAACCTTTCTATAACATAGGCTTACCATGCAATAAACAATTATAAACGACACAGTAAGATATTGTATTAACAAGATACTTAATCAACAGAGGATATTACCATTGTAGAGACAGGAGCTAGACACTATTATCGTTTGTAGTGGTCAATTCGCTATCTTAAATGCAACGATTTTTAATATCACCAAAGATAAGCAGACGATAGTATCATCATCAACAAGATATACGTTACTCCAAGTAAAGCTTATAGCATATACAAAACATTCATTACATTTATGCTAATAAATCACTCCGCATGGAAGTATATGTAACAATCTCCATTGAACTACAATTATTGAAAAATAGAGGTTTCCATAATTCCATTATTTTTATACGATCGATAACCATAATGGCATGAACTTTTCAATCTTATAGTAGCTCCCAACACCACTTTTCAAACCATATCCGATAGTTATACCATTAATGAACAAATAGTAACCTATAGCTGAAAAATTGCAGTATTAAAATATTGAAAATACAGAAAGAATTGTAAATTTCGAGAATTCAGGTGGGTGCTTAACGATCACAATTAGTATAAACGCAACGCACTGCTCAACTATTGTATGACTATTGAAGTTATAAGTTCTGACATTACAGATCAATTCGCACATATATGTTATCCATAGGATATCTTAAAGGAAAAAACAATATTCCGTTTATGTCTGTGATAAGGTATAATAACCAAACCATTTCACACGGATATCTCAAATATTAACACAAAAAAAGCATAACTTGTGCATCCCAGATGATATCACTTAAACCTAAACCGTTCTGGAATACAGTCAAGCCTATAAACTGACCATTTCTTTTTTAGTCACTTCGCAATGACCGAAAACTTAGCATATTTTAACCTTATACTGACGGATGGTTCTATAATATCATTAAAAACAATAACTTAAATTGACTTTACTAGGTTGCAGTTTAGTTCTTCTCGTGCAGTTCGACTACCTACATCATAAATACTATATATTACATTATAGTTACTAGTATATCTTACAAGCCTATTAATAATGCCATCGGGGACCGAACCATATCTATAGATTATTGGGAAAACTAATAAAATTAGTCAATTCTGATGGTAAAAAAACTATAGCGATAATCGAATTTTCAGCATGCCATTGAAGGAACTAGAAAATGCAGACTTTCCTCATAATGGAGCCACTCAAAGGTATAAGCGTGGAGCTTCCACCCTCTGTACTAAACCTATCTACTTATCTACCTGTTGCATTACGTCGATTTTTAGAGAATTTGCATTGTGCGTTGTATTAAAAACGAAATTATCGGCGTTGCATCAAAAATACAAATTAATTTGGAAAGCATTCGTTGAATAACTTTAATGATTATGACATCTATTTATCTAAAAGAATTCGCGAAATCGTCGTTTGAAGATGATCTTTTATTTTTCTAGACGCCGGCCGCTATCGATATCAAACACTCCAAAGAAAAACTTTTAAGTTATAATTTGGAATTGTTAAGTATGCTATACTAGGGCTCCCTCCCGGTAATGGATTTCTAATTTTGATGCCCGAAAAAAAATAACCAAAATAAAACCGCGATTTATATCTCATTCTAAATTGCTGCTTTATTTCCTATTTAATGTGGAAATGATATTGTAATTAGCCAGAAAATTGTGATAGTAATTCCGTTTACTAGTGGAAATATCACCGTAAAAAAACAGGATGACATTATTATATACATTTGCCAGCAAATCTTTAGAAGACCTGTTATTTATAGGCAATAATATTAGTTTACAATTAATGGCATTTAAAATGTGATGAAAACATTGGTTGGGAAATAAAATCAGAAAAATAATTCTACTGCAGATTCCATACAAAACGGAATAAATTTGAAGTAAAGACTGCAAAAATTACGTTATTATAGTTCCTTTTTAAAAATGGAAATAACTTTGTAAAAAAGTGGAATTTAATCCAACTCACATTGTCATGATGGAGAATGATATTCACTTCTTCTTGTTCTTTTTCCGTAGACTTCTGGCATACAAATGGTTGTGTACCACTCTGTCGCCACGGTAACCCCATGCCGAAGAAACAGGCAACCATTTGTTTCGATTATTGGATTTCTGTTTTGTTCGGGGAAATACGTCCTGGATTGAACGTCTTAAGTTCATCGATGCATTCTTGTCATGATAATAATGAGTTGTAGAGTTCCAAAAATGTACGAGAAAATTTATAAATAATCAATTTAATATCTGTTTATTACGGAATTACTGGTAAAAACATTAGAATAATATCTATCGAAATTTTTTTTAGATATTTAAATATCTGCTCAGAACGACTGATCTCCGTCCACATAATTCAAGACATACAAAGTATTGATGTGCTCCGCAATTATTTTTCAACAGATGCTTTATTAATTCAATTGTTCTTATTTGTGAGACTCAAGTGTTTTGTGGGTGGAGATACATTGTCTAAATATCTGAATAGCACCCACCATAACACCATAACTTTTAATTTACATTAAGAAAAACACTACTTATTCAATGACATACATCTACATATGCGTCATACACACCACCAATCTCATTATCTGTTGCCCGCAGAGTGTATCCCTCTGTATACGGATATGAATTTTTAATATAATTAATCAAAATTCATATAATAAAAAAAGAAACATAAAAACATTTAATGTAAAAAGATTATGACATTAACAATATTTTCACACCCTTTTTTCCTTTCTTTTTAATATTCATATCATTCGATGATATGGTAAACAAAAGACATGTCAGAAAATTGTTAAGGAGTTCCATAAATATAGAATTTCATACTTATGTGATTTAAGAACGAATGCGTATAATAAAGACTTTATTTACAATATTTTCCCTTTTGTTATACAATAAAAAAAATTGACGTAGGGCTTGACATAGTTTTCTTTTTGTAGTAGGTTTGGTATGTATTTGGTATAGGCACAGACCTAAAAAAATTTGGCGCATATGAATTCATATATTGGAAATTATAGTAGACATCGCAATTCAGAATTTTATTGGAAAATCATATTTTATAAATGGTAAAAAATTGACATATAATTTAATATTTCATAAAATGTATTTTTTCATCGCCTATTTAGGATTTATAAACGATTTTATGGCCAATTTTAAATAATTTTAATATAACATAGCAATATTTATGGAACCACCCAGTTTATGTAATATAGAAATGAAAATTTTCTATTGGGTGTTTAACTTGAAGTTTGCCTGTTTTTCTTTTACAAAATTTTATATAACATTAAGTATTTTTTGATGCATTTGTTTCGGGAAATGTTGTGCCAAAAAAATAACATTTTGGCAAAAGTTTTACTTCACCTAAGTTTATTACAAAGAAACGTTGTGAGCGAGGGAACGCATTATTTGTGTGTAAAAATTAACGGTGAATATGCTTCTTCAATTACAACGTGTAAAAGAGTGGTTCCAGTGCTTTAAAAGTGGTGATTTGAATGAAAGTACATCCACAGGTATAATTAAAAATTTAAAGATACAAATTTGCAAAAAAGTAATAGAAGAAGATTGCCATGTAAACTGTTAGTTACACAGTATGGGAATGATTTAGAAGCAAGGAAATTGGCTACCACATAATTTCTGTCAATTCAAAAGGATAATTGAAAAATACTGAATTGCTGCTTGCAAGACAAAAAAGAAATAGATTTTTGCACCTAATTGTGACTGTGGTGATAAAAAGTTCACTGACCATATGTCAACCTAAAACGTCTGAACACATGTGTAAAAGACAGGTGAATTAGGTTTATCAACGGCACAAGTATACGGACACGATTTGGAACTTGAACCGTTCGCACATTGTTCCAACGTGCATCTAAACTTGCAGAAATTGCTGTAGAATTTCAGAGATATAAACTAGAAATAAAGGGTCTCATTGATATTTGACCGGCAGATAGCGGCGAATAACAACTGGAGACTGGAGGTGAAATGATGATATAGTCAAATAGGAGTTCAACTGAAAATAAGGGGTAGCGGTGTTAGTTTATTTATAATGCTCACGGTAAGGTGTGGTTTGATTGATTCGTATACCTTTTCTGATATAATATAATAACGGCTTGATTTAAAAATCTAATCAGAAATATCGCTTTCATGGGTACTTTATATAAGCACATGCGAAAGTTGTCCAATGAATCTGTTCGCACTGTTATCCATTACTGGGTATTAGTGGTGATCTGTTGGCAACTGAATATGATCAAATGCGGACGTTGATTCTATATTTCACGAATATATTAAATGGCTCTTCAATAAAAGCATTTTAATCGCTTCGACTATCATCTCCATCGGTAAGTTCATATTGTTTTAAAATGAATGACCCAACTGCGTGATGCAATTGAGTCACTCAAAAGTGGAAAAGTCACTGCCGGGTTTGGAATACCATCAAAACCTTTTGCATCAAGTATTGTAACCGCACAGTCATTGCTGTCAATAATACAACGGGTTTGGTATGACGAAAAATTTCCATATGATTCGAAAAACGGTTTGATTATGAAGCTGCACAAAAAGGGTTGTGCATAATTCCCGTGGTATTGATTGGGCACCAATCAAACCATGTGACGACCATGATTTTTCCGATGATATTTGTTTGCATATTGCAAAATAAAATACAATTGTTGAAAAAACATTTTAAGTAGGTTGAAGAATTCTGCTACCTCGATCGATGCAGGAACATCTGATGGTGGTGCTGTTGAAGCCCGAGTTGCATTTAACATGCTTTAAACAATATCTGGGGGTCGTCCAAGGTTAGGGGTAAAATGTTAAAATTGTTTTGTTATACGCATGCGAAATCGAGTGGATCACGTCAGTGAACTCATCTCGCCTACAAGTTTTTCTAATTAAATGCATTCGAAAACACTTCATGTTCGATGGCCTGAAATATTTGGTATAATGAAAGCTTTGGATGAGGTGCAACCAAACAATTGTTGATATATTTAGATTATCAAACAAAATTGGGGATAGATCGGTGACATATTAAGAAGGGGTGTATTGATGAACATTATGAAGTGCATTTAGTGGGACCAGCAAGGTGTGATATACTTTGAGCTATTGAAACCATTTGAAATCAGCATAGGTTCGATCGTAACAAAACAACAATTAAAAAATTTGAAGTGAGTAAAATGTTCAACGAGTATGTTAAAAAAAATACTACCATTTGTTTGGGTACGATGCTGTCAACAATTTCTAACAAAAAAAGGCGAATTTCAAGGTAAACACTCAATACCAATACACTTTGATGTTATTATAATAATTCAATATTATATAAAATATAAATACAATAAAATGAAATTGTCAATTCTTCAATAAAAGTGCGTACATTATTATTTTATTCATGTCGAAAATGATTTATGGAAGTTTTTGTTATTTGTGTGTTTGTTTTCGGTAATTATATTTTTAATTAGAAATTATTTCACTTGTTTATTATCAACCGATGAAAAGAGTCGACCGCAGCAGCACCTTTTAGATTTATATAAAACAATAAAATATGGTAAAATCTAATAAGAAGAATATTAACTTAAAATCGGCAAGAATTAATTTATTTAATAAAATTATAAATAAGAATAAAAATACTGAAAATTATGCAAACAAACAAAATGTATTTCGTGATAATAAAAGTGCTGACGGTGGTAAATTTGTAGCTTATGAAATTTGGAAATATTATAGTAAAAATTGTGGTGTTCATGGAATTCGATATTTTACTGAAAATGATTTACATTGGTCAGAAAGGTATCAAATACAAATACTCATACATTACATTATTTATAATTTATTATTGATTAACTAAATATTGGTTTTTCGAAAATTTTAATAAATTAATTATATTTGTACATTTTGATTGGATGGCGATAAAAACATTATCATATGATATTAAAACATCAATATTAAATAATAGAATTACATGGATTATACTTGTATTATTGGCATTATTTGGTTCATTTTATGTATCAATATTATTGTCACAACGTTATACAACTGGATTATTGTCAACAGTTGTGGAAAGCACATATTATCATATATCAAATGTTCCATATCCCGGTGTATCAATTTGTAATTTAAATAGACTTAATTATAATAAAATTGATGATGCCATACAAAGGTAATTATTTTTAAATTTTAATACTAACATATTAAATCATCTTGTAAACATTACAAGAACAATTTTTCAAGACATTTTCAGCAATATAAGATTTGAAAAGTAGACCTTTGCTTACCAAGGATTTTATGAAATTAGTCAGGCGACACCACATACGAAACAGAATTAAGGAGTTGATTGAGTATAGAACATATGATTTTTATATTTAAAGGGCTAAAAAGAAAAAGCGGCGGGTGATGTTGTTCTTTATCACCAATAAAGTATTACTGTGGCGTACGTAATTAAATCTTGGAGATGGGTTAATATCTTCATATTTATTAGCTAAAATGTATAACTGCGTGGTATATACATTTAACAAATGGATAAATCTATTGAAGCTGCTGTAAAGCATTTGGTAAATTGGATAAAGGAGGCGTTCAAGGTTATAAGGAATCTGATTTGATCTTTTTCGTTGACGTCTGTCATTAGATTATAAGTAAACTTATTGTTAGAACAATGGCTATAGGGAAATTTCGTATAAGGTGGATTTACAATGTGCTTCGACACATTGCGCTACTACGATAAGAACACGATTTTCACAGAGGGTGTGTTGTTTCTGGTAATTACTGAATCATATAAACTTATTACACATCTCAACAAATATGGTTTATTTTATACACTCACAATCAGTCATATATGATTTTTCAACAATCCTGCACACTTATGTATATCCTCTAAATACGACTCTCACTGAAATGAACCTATTAGTGTGAATTATTAAAGGATTGGTTATCTATAAAATGGAATAAAATAGAATGAAAATAGAAAGGATTCAGTTAAGTTCCATCGGGTGTAATGAAATAGAGGACTCAATGACCAAGTTAAATATCTAGGGATTTGGTAGCATATAGTAAGATTGACTGTAGGTTGCAAGTGGACAATATGTCGCAGAGCTTTTGGGATGTCTAGGTTGTGTATCCTCAAGTTAGATACACTATTTACAGGGCATTCATAAGACCAATAATATACTATGGTCTTTTACTCAAGGCTAAGCTTAAATATACGATAAAAAAACAATTAAAACTAATGCAACGGCTAATTTGTATTTCATATACGAGGGTTGTACGTACCATACCAAAGGCGGCATTGTGGTTAGTTCCTTCTGAATATGATTTAGATGGACCTATAATCGTAAAACAATCTGCGGGGAATACTATACTTATCAATTACGGGGATCGGTCCAATGAACAAATTCTCGAAATGATTATGGACATTCTAAAATTTGGGAAATCCTTACCGGAAGATTGCGTGTGATTGACGTGATATCAGAATTTGATAAGCCCACAATTATATTTCGTAAACAATTTCACATAATTATGTTCATAGCGGATTTGACTTGAATAAACAGAGTCATGTCTACCGCGAGAAACTGTTAGTATACGAAAACGAATCCTTTTCTGGTTCGTTATTGAACATAGTAATTTGTAGTGCTGGTATGTCGGCTAGTCAGGCTTTACATATGGGTAAGTGTGCCACAGTGTTCATCAATATATGTATGTATATTCCGACAGTTGAGCGGTACCGACGGCACTTAATAAAACGAAGATCATATTTGGATTGGTAAATGAAATGTATTGTAATACTAATTGAGATAGCATTGAAAAATATGGTCACTCTTTTTGTGTATCTACTCACAATATTGTATGAAATAAGCGGGCCGACATGTTAGGATATTCTGTTTCTAATTTTCATTGGTCTTGTGTCATGTGTAACGGTTTCCATTAATTAGATAAATCCTTACATTACTGAGTGGATAAATGAGGAATTCATGTGCAGATAGAAACTACGTGCCGACAATCGAAAAGGTTCTGTTTTTTCCCAGATAAAAGCTCTGCTTCTATGTTGCTGTGAGTGTTCAGAAACAAATTAAGATTAGTTTTAGTGGCGCTTACAAGGCATTGCACGCTAAATTATAAGCACGTCAAATTGCATTTATTTACAAATTCTAGTTGTAATATATGTTTTCTTCTGGACTTATGCAGACTGATCCAATTTATTCGTATGATGGAGTTTATTAACTATATCATCTGACACTTTTGAAATTATGTTACTCTCTTACGTTCAAAATGATCCGACTGATAAAAATCCAGTGTAAATCTAATACTATAGTCAATAATAGCCTTTAAATTGAGATTACAATGACACATATTGGTGTCATCGGTGACCGCCTGTCCAAGTGTTATTAAATAAGCTATTTGAGAGAACGTTTTTTTTAAATATAAAATTAACATAATTAAAATTTTCCATTTAGATTTATACCAAATGAAGATAAAACAACAAAAGAAACATTTCGTTTATTATTGGAAACATTTGAAGCTTTAGATTTTGGTTCATTTGATGAACTATTACCTGTGGCGAATAGAACTTTTAAATCACTTGAACATTTAAATATAACAGCTGTTTGGCAATTTGTATGTTCCGAGTAGTTTATTATGCAATAATTGAAATGATTACATAATTTTCTTGTAATATTATTTTATATAATTTATAGGTTATGCATACATGCGAGGAAATGTTTATCGAATGTTGGTGGCGCATAAAATTTTATAATTGCTGTCAAATATTAACATTACAAAAAACTGAATATGGTATTTGTTATTCATTTAATTCAGCAACAAGCGCTACTTCACCTTCAGTAAATGTAAGTACCAATATTAGCTACCATTTTAATATTAAATACATATCTAAAGGACTGTTCTCAGAGTTCTTTACACGAATATACAGATGTACTATACAGCTGTAACAGGAATTCTAAATGTTTTAATAGTTTCAGGAGCACTTGCAAAACATCTTGAGGGCGTTAATAAACCTGAAATAAGTCATATTTTTTTATAACTTTAAAACGTAAACGAAGTTATTATACGATTGTTTATAATTTCGTTTGATGCATTTGAGGTATCCGTTAATGATATGATATTCTTCCGGGCTGTCTAATAATATACAATAGGAATTTAAATATGTGATCACTCAATTAAATATATTAATGATTATGTACTATATAATCATCATCAAGTCCAGTTATTATTATAAATAGTTTGGTAGTTATCGAATCAGTCGCACTCGTCTTAGTCTGAGACTCTCAGATTATACCTGAAACTACCATGTCCAGTAAAAATTGTCAACTTAATAAGGGTAACTTGCAGCATGATTTTAGAACCCCACTGGTGTTTTTACATCTAGAAAATCTAAGATCTAATTAAGATTGAGTACATATTGTCATGTTCTTCCAACGTTTCTGATATTCCTCCATGATCCATTATTGCATACAATCTCTCAGGATATCTCAAACAATGGCGAAGTATGGTTCTGGTTCATTGAAAGTCAAGGTTGAGCCCATTTTCGCTGTATTTTTTCCATCGATCCTCATGTATCCTCTTACCCAAAACAGGCTGAGCTCATTCCTGGTCGTAATATGGCTTTTTGTCTTTGGACACATTCTTAAGTCAAAGAGGTTGTTTTGTGTGTCTTTATGTCCAGCACTAATAGAATTGTTTTGTTTTTATACATTTATTTCCTAAAAGTAGTTCGGTATAAAGAGTGTACAGTAATGTTCTACAGTAAAGGACATAATACTCCATCCTGGGAACACCTCCTGCGGAATTCACCTCTCATACATAAACCATCCATATGAATTGTTCTGCTTACCAACATGTTGTCGATCTATTTCACCGTATGACTTGGTTGACTCCATGCATTTTGAGAAACCTTTTATCAGTTTGCCTAACTGACATTGTTAATTGATCCACTACCTTCCTATTACATTGCTTTCATTACATAGATACAACCAGCAATTGCCTGTGACTGCTACTAACAAAGGTTTCTTTACTGCAATTATAATTTGTGCTTCCCTACATAGTGTTATAATCATATCAAACTACTACTAGTCCTGCTTCTTATACACACTACCAAACCATTATTTCTACGCACCTCCTGAGTGGAGGTCTTGAAGATTCATACGACAGACACGTAGAAGACACCTCCAATTCAGTGCCTCGATAGAATGCAGACCTGTTCTTCCAGCACTATAATATAGTGCAATGATGCTCACCTCTCGGATAAACACCTAATTTTCCATCTGAAAATCGAAGGTAGTTAAATTGGTGTTAGTTATATATATATATCTATCTCGCCACTCCAATACATAAATACATCATTGTGGATGTTGCGCTAGTGTGAACGTTTAGTAGGCATATGTTCAGCTTCAAAATGAGATTGTTAAATCTATCCGTGGTACTTAATAAGCTTAACCACACAAAATCCGTTGCCACTACCTCCTGGAAGACGGTGTATTCGCCGGACTATCGACCGGGCTACCACTTAGGGTATAGACGTCATATTGACCTACATGAAATCGGTAATCCAATCCGCTGCGATATTAGCGATTTCAATTCACAAAATCTACATGGGTAAATCCACTGAGGCTGCGCTACATCAAGTGGTAAGTAGCATCTCAATAAATATGGCTTTTACACTCTGGCGGAACTTCTTAAAGATGAAATGACCAACTAGTGCAATGGGGTGGGGTGGTGGTCTACACATTGTAATAAATTTAGATAAGATTCTGTTAAGTTCCATTAAATTTAAACAAATAGAACTAATTGGTTCTGTAAAATGCCTTGGGATGACCCTGGACAGTAAAGTTAGCTGGAACTTCCACCTGGACAATAGAATCCGAAACGCAGATTTAGTTTTTAAACAATGTCGTAGGAACTTTGGCATCTATAGGAGTTTATCACCTAGATCGATACGTTGGTTGTATGCGGCAGTCATAAGGCCAATAATATGTTATGATTCTATTGTATGAAGGTCAGGAGTAAGCTTAAATTCGGTTCGAAAACAACTTACAAAAGCAAAACGTCTGATTTGCATATCAATTACGGTTCTGTTGACTTATTTGCTAGAGAATCTGCGACGAATAGAGGCTATCGATTACGTGAGTTATGTCAATGAATTAATTCTGGCAAAGATTATGGGCATGGTAAAATTTGGGGTGTCTGCAGCGGGTGTGGCGGTCTCACACAACCAAGAATTATTATTAATAAAATATTTAAAATCCATATACCTTGATATGGAATAATGGAATGAATAAAACACTGTCGCCATCGGGAAACTGCTGGTATACGGACGGCTCCTAGTTGGCGACGTCAACCTGTATCGGTATTTAAGGGGTAGATAAGTCCGTTCGTTAGGCATTGGATGCGTGCATTAAGGTTTTCGAATTGGAAATTGCAGCGATTGTAAATTGTGTGATTGAAACTATTGGTATATGCTCCGACAGTAAGCTGCCTGTATTAATGGCGCTCAACAAGACAACAAGAACATCGGTGTTCTTAAACGCGATAATATTGCTATATTAAATAAAATAGCACTGTGTAACGATATCGTAATTTTGTGAAATGAAAAGGTTGGTACGATATCGTATACACGATCCGCCTATACATTGGTCCTGAGCTTGGCCTACCAGTTTCCAGTAATTGGGTTAAACGGTGCATTGTTGACTGGATAAATGTGTGAAATGTGGTCGAGTATATGGAGACTGTCTGGCAATTGTCGACAAACAAAATGGATGCGGGTTGTGGTGTGAGCTTCTGCTGCGTTACTTGGGTTGCCCAAGAATAGATTAAAATTGATTGTCGGAGTGCAAATATCACCTTCACAAAATTCGTGTAGTCAAAAAATTAACTTTGTGATCCTTGTCGGAAGAATCGGCATTGCACTATTTATGTGAAACATTTATAAGAAAAATCTCAGGGTTCATTCCCTGAAATCAGACGCTTCGAGGATTAATTCGTATAGAGAGTGAGTGCACTATGGACCTTCTATGGTCTTCAAAGTACCAGAAATTATTCCCCCTTAAAAAATCATCATAATCATCATCCTCAATATCACTAGTACTATTACCTACGACTTATCTATGGTACGACCAATACGACCTCTACGAACCTATTGTAAATTTTGTTAACTATTATATAAACTTAGATACAAAATAGAATTTATTAACCTCTCTAATGAAAAACATTAAACAATATTTAAATAAATAAAATATTTAAATTCAGAATAAATAAAATTAAGTATTTTCTATAATAATATAATTTATCTTATACATATTTAAATTGCATATGTGTATATGTGTGTGTGTGTGTGTAACTTGGCATATATGCATATGTATTGTATCCATATATGAATAAATATATTAAATTTGTATATAACGAAAGAAAATGAAAATGAAAATGAAAAACATAACTATCTAATAAAAATGCTGCTTTTCCGTATATATACTTATTACGATTATTTGTACATAATACCTCTATACATATAGCTATGGAGTATAGATAGATAGAGTATATAGCGATGTACCCCAATATGTACACATGTTGATGGTAAAATATATTTTGAAGCAATTTATCCAATCAAATGCTGCACTTTATTGTTCATAAATAAATAAAGCTTTTTCTATACATATATAGATGAGATCGTCTGGCCCATAATAAACCGGAATGGCTATGTAAACCATAGAACACGCAGTTGTTAGTTTTTTGTGATTATGTTCTGTGAACCTACCTGTCAACAAACTGTCAAAACTTAAAATTTCTTATGATGCGACTAATGTTTATCAAAAACACAAGTTTTTGAGTTGTTTCGAATATTCAAAGATGATATAGAAACGGTTAATGATGATGAACAATCAGGTCGGCCATGTGGGAAGTGATTACTGAAGAAAACATTGAAAAAGTACATGGTTTTGTAAAAGTTTTCAAGAAATTAATTGATGATTTCTGGAAATGAAAATTATACAAAAAATAACAATTCATCGAATTATAACCGAGAAAATTGGTCTACGGAAGCTGAATTCGAAGTTTGTTCCACATCGGTTAACGCAGATGATCAAAAATTGCACTGAATTGAGCATTGCACAGGCATCATTGAACTTGTTTGACTTTATAAAAACTTTTTGAAATCGATTGTTACTGCCGTGATGTGACATGGTGCTTTCAATTTGAGCCACAATAACCAAACGTCAAAGTGCGGTCACCACCACGAAGAAAATCCAAGAAAATCTCGTTTAATGAAGTTTAAAATAAAAAAAATGCTGATTTCTTTTTACGATTCCAAAGGAATTATTCATAAAGAATTTCTTCCAACTGCTTCAACGCAGTTAATGCTAAGTATTACCTTGGTGTATTGTAGCGCTTACTGAATCCCATTCGTCCCGAATATCGAGAACTAGGCAGTTCAACAATAATCACTGCATTTTTAACTAAAAATCACATTTTATGGCTTCAACATTTTCCAGATTTAACTCCTTGTGACTATTTACTATTCCCTAAACTTCATTTGGCTATAAAGGAAGTCGTCATGCATCAGTTGAAGACATTCAAAAGGCAACGACAACCGCGCTGTCAACAACATTCATATCACAGACACTTGTAGAACGGCGTGCAAATCGATGTCGTTCAGTTGATGGAGATTATTTTGAATAAATAAAATGGTTTTTGTGGAAATTTAATATATTTGTGTTTTTTAATCCATTCCGGATTATTATGGGACCCAGGGTGTAGATATATGCTCTTGTTATTCTCATATATGGTTCTATATATGTTATAGGTGTACATTTGCTTGGTTATATGATGGCATTATAATATACGTAGTATATTATCCATTTATTTATAAAGACTTGTGATTCATATTGGTTTTTATATGTATATTTTTAGTGTTGTACCTCTCTTAATATAACTAAAAGTATGTTATATATATACATAAAACAAGATATATGTAATTTAAAGGAAATAGGGGTACATTTCCTGCTTATTTCATGTGGCAACATGCGAAATTGTTAATTAAATTAATTTTGAACAAACTAATCAATCATTCACAAAATCATTATTATCCATAAAATACAGATTTAAAGCTATATAAAATTACAAATTATTACTGCAATTTGAATGACAATAAAATTTCCGATAGAATGTGTGTTTTGTTAATTCAGGAAAACTTTTATAGTTAAGAATACTCTGTTCAAAAATACTTCGAACTATAGTGAACTAAAGAACAATGCGAATTCATTTAATTGTCTCTATCAAAGTAATTTCCATTTGATACCGCATTTCATTGATTCAATCATTACAGCACTTTTCAAAATCGTTTTTTTTGTATTGCCATAAGCTACTGTTTGCGTCGAATTTTAATTAATAATCAATTATGCAATAAAAACGTTTACCTCGAAGTGTGCGGTATGGTGGCATCAACCTATCTCACTTCTAATTGATAATTGACGATTTTGTATCGCTATATTGACTTCATTGTCATTCATATTTTCACCAGGTTTCACCAATCGATGCGGATGACAATAGTGTGTGTGTGGATCATTTTTTCAAACGTTTGTGACATAAAATATTGCTTTTGTTAAACAATTATCTTCATTATTTTTAAATGTGTCTCATAAGTCGAGTCCAATTTTCCACTTTCTTCGTCCCAATTTTTATTAATAGTTTGACTTAACTGTAATGTATTTTATATACATTAAAGTTTCTATATTTGAGTATGATTTTTCAATTTTGTTCAGATAAAAAAAATGTACATTCATTAGATTATCTTTGCAATTTATCGGGTAGTAACGCGGGTAGCCTAGCGATATAAATTTACTTGTTTGGAGGCGCGATTCAATAGTTATCGAGTTATTTTCGAATAATGTTCAACTTCAACGGTCAGGTAAATAAGACTGCATCGATCTAAACAAACAGTAGTCGGAAAAAGCCAAGTTTGGAGAATACACCAAATACGGCAGAACTTCCCAGCCCAACTTTAAGATCACTTCTTTGATTGTTTTTGCTGTGTGTGTGTGTGTAGATAGTACGAGGTACCGGGTTGAATGCCAGGTATTTATTTTAATACTGTAATTCTGTTAACGCACTATTTATTCTTTAATATGGAATAAAAAAAGGAATAACTTAGAAAATATACAAAGGTTTACAAAGTCGGTACACACTCAATTATTGGACTAATCACTTACCGCAGTAGCTCGCTTATTGTGGATAATGAACTACTAACGTACGATTTACATGTTGTTCGACTTTTATCGGTTCGGAGTCATGTATACTGATTTCAAATAATTTTAAAAAGGTACCTTATTACTGGCTGTATAAATGATAAGTTTGGTCGCAGATGGATTAAGACTATAAATGCCGACTCTTATAATCGGGCTAAAAGATTCGCTATTTTTCAACTATGTTCTTGTAGCTTTTGCATTGTTGGCTATGCCCAGGAACATATTAATATTTAATACACACTAAACAAACAATCATTTTCATAAATTACTTTGGGTTACAAGCTCCGTTTGTGTTAAATCCCTTCGAATTTCCTTCTTGAACATTAAAATAAAAATACTTTGGTCCCAAAAATAATCAGAATGATTTTATAATATATGGAACACGTCCTCTCTTAGCTACTAATCGATTTATGTAGTATGCACCAATCTAAATAATCTGTTAAAGTTTCATAGCATTTGCGTTAGTGTAAGCCAAAATATAACGCATTAAGTAAAATTAGTTTTTGTGTGTCGGTCGAAAAATGTGTTTCCTTCATCTGGTGCTGCTTAGTTTCTGGTTCGCATTGAAAACATCACTTTTCTTAAAAAGTTACAATAGATTTTAGACAGTTTTCTTCACTTTCAGCATGTTTAATAATATCTTTACACAATGTTCGATGCGGTTATACTTTTGATCATCATTTAATTGGTGTGGAACAATCTTTGAATTCACCTTTCGTAGATTTGTAATTTTTTCAGCTAAAATTTGATGAATTGTTGTTTACCGCTATCCGCTATTTTTCATAGGAAATTTTTCGGTATTTATTTTAATACTAAAAATTTTTCTGCTGGGTGACAATGTGTTCGTTGATGGAATAAAAAGAAAAACGGATATCATTGAAAATATGGTGTTGGGCGCTATTCAAAGATTAACAATGTCAGCACACCCCAAACTATGGGCTAATCACCTATATAAAAATAATAGTATTTTGAAAACATCTAACTTTCGTTAATTACAGTACAGTACAGTACACAATTGGTAAATTGTTATATACTCCCATACGGAGTAATTTACCAACTTGGTTGTATTGAAAGGTTTATTAGATGACATAAAAGCTCCACTAGGAGCAAAATATGACTTAAAAAAAAAAAAAAAAATACGATTGAGTGGTATTTCAACAATTTTAAAACAAAATTTTAATATTGATTCTGTTTTTAGTTTCATATTTAAACTTAAAGCGTTGTATTTTTGCTTACACTGAAGGAAATGTCATGAAACAATGTCAGTTTGTTAATGTCGGTTCGCACTGCATACATTAATTAGTAGCTATCAGATGGCGTTTCGCGTTCCATATATTATAAAGGTATTCTCATAATTTTTGGGACAGAGGTAGATGTGCCTCGTTCGGTGAAATATATTGGACCTTCGTTCACCCTAAACGTTTTCCAAAGGGAGGTGTATTGAACTTAAATCATTCATGAATTTTATAGTACAGTTAAGTAAAATAAAAAAAAAAAAGAAAAAAGAACGGCTTAAATGGATATGTTTTTCATTTATTTTATTTGTTTACAAATACACTCATTTCTTTTTATATCCTGTACTTAATATCATATATGCATGATGTGATATGTATGTGTATATTATTCCTGTCTATATATAACTGTACAAAGGCATTTGTACAGATAATATATGAATTATATTAGTACAGCTATGTGTGGGAGTTATATTAGTTTATCATGCAAATAAAATATGAATGAAGAAAATAAAAAGTCGTGTCATATTTATTTTTATTTTATTTTCCACTCAATAATTTCACATAGAAAGAACAGTCTGAACTTTTTTAATTAATATTTTCAAATTTCAATGTTATTTGTATTTTTCTATAGCGTTCAGCAAATGATTGGCCATGGCGTACATCTAGTTTTGGTTCGTGGTCTGGTTTACGAATTGAAGTTTCTCTTAATGTTGAAACACGATTGAAACACAGTACAAAGCCGATTGGATTAATGGTAATTATTTTTAATTAATTTTTTATTGTTAAGTATTTTTTAAAATTATATATCGAAACGGTGTTTGAAAACTTGAATCCTATAATATAGTTTTCTTCAAATAGTTGTTATCTGGATGGAATGATTGAAATAATATTTATACGCAGTGAAACAATGCACCATAAAATTACTTTAAATTAAGCGTTAGAATTCTTATATTTTAATGTCGTAATTTATGGCATATTTTAATTCAAATTGCAAAAAAGCTTTGGAATTAATCGATCGTATTAACAAGAATAAAGGAATAGAAATCTTATTGATAAAACTAAGTTCCGGAAAGTTTAGAACTTTACCAATTTTGATCTACAAAATTTGATCTGTAGTACATTATTAATTATATGAATAGTTTAAAGTTCCTAGATGATGGTTAACTGAGATTTCAGGAACCGATTATGAGAACCCATACAATTTGGATATTTCTCTTTGAATTTTGATCAAATTTTCTATTTATGGTAGATTTAAATAGTACTATATATGAATAGTTTGTATTCAGTTTCCAAAAAATAATACATAGGGGGGCAGGTTTCACGAATACTTACTTACTATTACTCTATATGGCATTAAAACCCATGTGCGGTTTTCGCTTTCCCCAACACGCTTCTCCAATCTGAACTATCCGCAGTCAACGTTTTCCAATCCCGGATTTTAAGGATGTGCTTATCACAGTTCACGGCATATAGTCATCTAGTTTTAGATCTTCTGGCTCTCCTTCTACCTTCGAGGATTACCATTCAACACTTATTTTTGGCACGAACTCCTTCTCCATGCGTAATTCGTGGCCAATAAGGCATCTTAATCTTTTGATTTTGATTGTTTTGACAATATTTGGTTGACCTTACAACTTGTCTAATTCAAAATTGCGTATCTTTGTCTCCATCTCCAACCATTATGTTCTTTGACGGGATCAAATATGCCAATATCTTTTGTATAAAAATCCCAAGTAATTGTTTCACGAATATATTAATTTAAATCCATATTATTTGATATTTTCTCAACAAATTTTGTATAAAGGTTCAATATCAATGAAAATTGTCATAAAGTTCCTAAATAGAATATAAAATCGAGGACATGTTAGAGAGATTTATTATCATGAAAATCTCTGCGAGCAACTTTGGTTATTTCTAATCCAATTTAGATGAAATTTAGTGTTTAGATTTGATGAAGATGTTCATCTGTATATATGTCGAACAATTAAATTATTCAGGCACTATACATTAAAGTATATATATCCATTTGGTTTTCCCTAACGCGTTAATATTCCAATAGTCTTGCTTCAGGAATGAAACCATAGATAAATTCCATAAAATAATAATTTAACCATATGGAATAAAATTGATATCATAATTTCCTTATACTTCATGTCTGCATTTCCTGTAAGGGTGTACGCTTGAATAGTGCCAAATCGAAGATTATTCAGAGCAAAGGGAACGATGTGATTAAATTCTTATTGTGAAGATTAGAAGATTTAGCATGCAATGACCAATAACCAATCTTAATTATTTCCTGGATAGTCCGAATATCACAGAGCAGTCACGCTATTATGGCAACAACCTAATTCTTTTACATATCGACAGCTGCCGCACTGTTTCTATATGTGTGCAACCTCTTCATTTATCCAGTTAGCAATGATGTTCCTTAATCTATTACTAAAGTTTTCGGCGTATTTATGGGTAAGGACAAATAAAGTTGGATCGTGAAGCAGATCACGACAGTGTGTCGAACTTTGTTTATATTACCACTGTGTGCCGGTATTTATAGGTTTAGTTAGAATGTGATTCTATTATTCAATCGGGCGAAAGAAATAGAGTGCTCAACAATTGCGATAAAGTAACATTTACTTATTTTCTTATGAATATACGATCCTATATATGATTTATTACTAAATAAAATATATATAATATCCTTGCAGAAACTTATGAAATTAGTTCTATAAGGTAAAAAGGACAATTTGAAGAATTACATGTTACTAAAGTAATGTAGAAACGAATCAGTTTGAATGCTCCAATTTACAAAATTATGTAAAACGAAAGAATTAATGTTAACTGTAATATATTTGTGAAAAAATATTACCACTTCTAGTAAGGAAATGTTTTCACTTGAACTGGTTTCATAACTATACCTAAAAATCGAAACTAATTCAATATGTAGTTAAGTTACAGGGTTCATTAATTTCGAATAGAACATCCCTACTTTATGGAACTATACATATTATATTGTCATATTTCTCGCAGGGATAACACATATTACTCTGTGCGATGCGTATGTAAATGGTTTTTGCAATAATAATTGAATTTTCTTTTGGTTCTTACTTCCATATATCCATTGTAATATTCCATGTCTGTATTAGGGATTTATCTTTAAATGGTATATGTATTGAATATATATAATATGTGATTATATAAATACATATGTGAAAATATAATTTTCTTAATTCTACTTGAGTGATTGTTACATGTATTTATTTGTGTGTGGAAAATACCGTAGAGTAAATTATATAATTTCAGAGTAATATTATATCGAACTATGATTGTGAATATATACAGTGCCATCAACATCTTCGTTGGTAAATTACTCCCTACGGTTCAAAGGGATTTAATACAAATAGTGATGTAAAATTGTAAAGATAATAATAGAGCATAAATACAATTAGGTTAATTACGCCACTTATTTTATTATCGATAGTATACGATAAGTAAGTTGTCAGGTTGTAACTTAATACTTCATCTATAGCAATTCGAACAAGATAGATCAATATTGTGTCACTTCAGCACTAACAGGAACCAAGGAAATGTTGAATGTATATATTCACCCTTTATTTTGCTTCCTTTGATGCAGTAGCTCCGAACGTTTTGCGATCAAGTGTTCCACATGGTATCTCAGTTTAGGAGAGATTCTATTTATTTTCGCAACCAATTCTAAAAAATGTTTGGAAGAGGATGGGGTTTGCTCCACCTCTTCCAAACCGGATTATACTCCTCATAAAATAATTAAATCCGAAAGTAAAGTAGAAATTTCAAGAAAATCGTTTGTTTAATAGAGCAATCGCCTATTGGAAGAATTTATTTGGCTATACTATTGGATATGTCGGAGATATAGTCTCGCACCTACTTCTATCAAACTACAGAACTCATCACTAAATAATAGGTGTGTGCTGCATATGGTTTGTGTCAATTATAATAAATATGTCGTTTTGGAGGACGTATGGACGTATGTCAATAAACGGGAAAGTGTAATCAACATTGATTTTCATTGCTTTGAGAATGTGCTAGATAATGGGCATTTGCGGTACACGTTGTTCTGTGTTCTTTAGTTTGAAGAATACGACGGAGGCAATTAATCGATTGTTGGTACAGAAGCTTATGGTGAACATGTCTCAGGAGTTGTCCAATCAACTATTTTCAAACTTTTAAATAACTTCGAAAATATTCAGATTTTCTACAATTCTTTGAAACTTATCATTAAAATGCTTAACTTATAAATTTCAAGATAATCAAAATAATAATGATACTACAGCAATCCTTTTGTAAACATTTGGTCTAGATATGGGACAGCACCCTGGAGAGGATTGGAAATAATTTCACAATTTTATAAATCTTATCATTAAATACTTTTGTTAAAATATTCCAGATAAAAAATTTTCAAGTCGATTTCAGGCAAAAACAATGGTGTTTTAATGACTAGTACACAATTTTTAGCTTATTATAAAGTACATAATAATTTGTCGATCAATCTAGTAAATACAACTTCTTCCCCAGAAAAAAAACCAGATTGGATTAAAATGTTTTAATAAATTACTGTTAAATTTTCACAAAAACCATTTTATTTATTCAAAATAATCTCCATCAACTGAACGACATCGATTTGCACACGTTCAACAAGTGAAGAAAATTATTTTTTTATGTTTGTGATTGTAATGCTGTTGAGAACGCATTGGTCGTTGCCTTTTGAATGTCTTAAACTGATGCATGACGACTTCCTTTTATACCCAAATGAAGTTTACAGAATAAAAAGTAGTCACATGGAGTTAAATTAAGTGAATATGCAGTGAATGATTAAGCAAAAAAATTTGATTATAAGTTCAATTCGGTGAAATTTTTGAACATATCGTAGACCAGTAAAAATTCGATGAAATATTGTTTTCGGTATTACAAGCTCCATTTCGATGAATATCGCTGAAGATTTTTAATAAAATTTCACAATATCAATCACTTTTTGTATGTTTACTTCAGTAAATTGCTTCAGATGGTTGACGTCGACGTTCGTCATCACTTATAGCTTCTCGCTGCCTTCTGTGAATCATTTATGTCATTTAAATACTTGTGCTTATAACATACAGTTATTAATTTAAACAAATCATACGTTTGAGTAACATTTTTACCAATTTTAATGTGGGTTCCGTGTTTTTATATTCATTTTTCAGTGATTTAATTTTTGAATTTTTGAAAAATAATTTCATAAAAATTTATTACGCAATAATTTGTTACTCTATGAAATTGGTTATTTTATGGCAAGTCAATGATGCTGTAATGATATTATGGTATAAGCGTATGGTATAGGTTTAGTTTAGTTTTCCATTCCCCATTATTTTGATTATATACAAAATGCTATTTAACGTATATATGCGGACTATAAGAAAACGAAACAGTTCGTTAAATAGGATTATTATATACATAACAACAAATCATTTGGTCCTCTTGACCAAAAACCGAAATATATTATTATATTGTAATAACGAAATAAGTATTCATATAAAATACAAGAAAAAAAAGACGACATATAAATAAATGGTTAGTTAAATGATTATATAAAATAAGAGGATAAGATTATTTATATTTATAATATTTTCGTCGTTTTGTTTTTACATAATTTTTTGTTAATAATTAAATAAATAAATAAATAAATAAATAAAACTAGAAATACAACTTGAATAAGAATTAAATCGAAAATAAGTTTTATAAGATTATTTTATTATTGAATTATATTGCATAGCTTATTTGTTTATTTAATATCAATTACTTGATTAAAGGTTATAATTCATCATCCTTATGAATGGCCAAATATTGGATATTTTGTTCCCGGTGGCAGTTCAACGTCAATTGTAATAACACCAACATCATATTATACATCACCAGATGTACAACGATTTTCGCCAGACCAACGACAGTGTATTTATGAGGTATAAAATCAGTGCGTATTGTTAATGATATATTTTTTCTAAATACACACATACAAATATGCATATAGGTACTTCAACAACAATAACGACTCGTTTTAATTCTGTGCTTTTAACGTAATTTCCTGGAGAAAATTTTAAAGGTCGCAAATTCAAAAAAGATAAATGCAATTTGTGCAGATTTGTTGAACAACCCAGCAAAGAGACGAATAGATAAGTTCATCAGCGTACATAGCGCGAGATAAGCAATCCGCCTGGTTGTCAACCGACTTAACATGTCACCAATACGAGACTCCCGTGATTTCATGAATTTCAGCCATCCGATTTGAGACCACTGTTTTACATTCTTATTTTTACAGCTTTATATATTGGATTTCATACATAAGAATGACTATGTAATTATTGTTATGCCAGTACATTATACGACCTTGGCGAATAAGTTGGCTAGAAGTAGTGCAGCACAAAGCTCTAGTTGAGGCATATTTTAACACCCTTTGATAATATGGTGCAAATTTAGATCGTGCCGCAATTAATTGTATTTGACACTTACCATCGCTAATATAGAACGTAGATAAATAACAGGACCAAAATTCAATTCAGAGGCATCGGAGAAATATATATATATATATATATTGTAAACCTTGAAAAGACTTGGTCTTTTTGGAATTTTAAATTTGTCCATGCTAGCTATATAGACCGTCATCATATAACATTTTCACAATCGAGCAATGTTGCAAAATACCTGAGTATCCCAATTGAGCTTCGTTTATTTATGATGCATTAGATTTTTAGCCTTAAATATTATATATATATATTATATATGGGTTCAAGTAATCCCAAACGGACAATCGCAGACAGTTGAAGCAGATATTTTAAAGAGTAACGCCAAATAATTGGTAAGTGCTAAATCCATCATCGTGCAATTTATGAAGTTAATTTGTGATGCAAACGTAAGGTATCACCATAAGAATTAGCACCAGATATCAAGTCGTCTACCCACAAATAAGTTTTTCTATGTTCCACACGTTGTCTGAATAAATTTGTCGGTCCATATAGGATATTTTCGTTCGAATATGCCCACCAAAGGATACGCTGGTAGTTTGTGTATTCTTTATAATATTCAATTGCCGATACATTTTTTCAATGTCTGGCATTAACGACGAAATTTCAACAATATCGCCTGGATTGGTCCCACATGCACCACGTCGTTTAATGAAAACCCAATATCGGACTTGATAGAACCACACTAAATTTGGTACTTATACTAAACGTGTGTCAATGACTGTGTCGTGACGAAGGTAATACACCGAAGCTTGTCCCGTTTTTTCCCAAATTATTATCGTGAGATTATTTAATCTGTTCCAATTTCCATAATTTGGATATATTTTCAGTAATTATATGATTATATGTATGAGAAGTAAATCCCAGTGGTACATTCGTCCACCCAAATTATTAAGACTCCGATAACGACGCGAGGTGTAGATTATCTAAAAAATGTTGGAAATACTTTACTTTTTTTTTAATTTTAGAGGGTAAGCAAAAGACTTCATAAGATCCCTTGTAGCCCGTACTACACAGGAGTATATGGCATTTCCTTTCATCACCATACTTTCAAAGATATCCGTTTTTCTATTTATTCCATAAACGAACAAATTGTCACCCAGCAGAAAAATTTCAGTATTAAAATAAATACCGAAAAATTTCAAATGAAAAATAGTGAAATGATTAATAATATATATTTCGGCGCTATGCAACTGCGCTACTGAGTGATTTGTAATCACTGCGGGTATGTTTTTAGTTGCATTTGTTTTGCCAATGAATTATCCTGCAGAAATCTTCCTTAAAAATTCGAGTAGGTACTCATAACTAAACCTAAGAATATTTCATAGATTGATTTTGGCAAATATCTGTAATGGTAATATTTTCTTTAACCCTACATGCCACACCTTTTCGAATGACCATTTTAGATCTAAACTTTCTTTCTAGTATAAGGCTTTTTCTATAGTGATGCGATGAACTTGATCATAACACAAAGATTTTTTTCTGTCAAGTTCATCTTTATAATATTTTTATTAATACATGATTTATTAGTAATATCTGTGTACTTTCTTTAGCCGTTAGTTTGCGATCAGCTGCACAATGTCATTATACGCATTTGGTTTGTATCTAATTTGGGTGTCGAAGGTTTATGAAGTCATAGATAGAGCTTTTCTATAAATATTTCTCCACTGTATGTATTTTCTTAAATTCGGTACTATTCAATTCATTCACAGCAATGGGCGGATTCTATGTAATTTAATTTATCATTTTCTGTATGATATTTTGACTTTTAGAAAGCGGGTGTTATCATTGAAATTCAGTTCAAGAGTATTTTCAATAAATTCTGTATAGCGAATCTCAATATTTAAATTTAACTTCATCATCAACACATCTTCATCATATCTTCGATAATGTTCTGCAAATTTTCAATTTCCTTCACAACCTATCCCTTGCTTTGCTTATGAATTCACGTAAAACGATAGTAATTGAATAAATTGATATGATTTTATTTTATGTATAAATCTTAATTCTATCTTAAATCAGGATGAAGTGGATTCACATGAATTTGGTGATATAATGCAATTATTTGGATTACCATATTTACGATCAAACTGTGTGGCAGAATGTCGTCAAATTCATATGGTTAAATATTGTAATTGTACATTGGAATTTTTTTATCCAAACGGTAAATTTTAGTTTATTTTAAAAATTAAATATTTCATTTTTATTTTATTTTTATATAAAAATTTTAAATCCAAGCAATTATAGCTTAAATTACTAATAATACACGTGAATTATAAATTGTATGGTAAATAATCCAATGTGAACCTTGACACACATGCAAGCTTATTGTAAATTCAACATAATAAGCCTTTCTAAATTTTTACAAAAGAAGTTTTTCAAATAAACGATCCAGACGTTTTCCGAAACTTCCAAAGGCATTTCTTCAAATCAATGTGTCAGAGAGTAGAGCTGATGTTTCAAGGATTTAGGGCACCTTATTTATAAGGACAATATTCACATCTAGAATTAAACAGCGGATTGAGTAGTAACCTTCTTGGACTTCCTGGTTGCGATATAATCACTTCTAATGATAAAGGATTGCTGTCTATATTGTCTTAAAAAGAGAGCAATTTTTCGCTGGAAGCAAAATCAGTTTAAGGTGTACAATATAACCCACAGTATCAATTTTAACCACACATCTCCCCTATAATATTATATTATGTTGATTAAATATAATAGAAAATAGATACATTTTTATATTTAATATGTGAGTTGTGTGTGTATATGTGCATTATTTCTTGATTAAAAGAAATTTGTATTATTATAAGAATTACATTTTCTTCGTTTCATTTTGGACGACAATGCTTATTATCAACAATGATATTCTTATAATAATATATGGATATGTTATGTTTATACATATACATTGTATATGATGATGATGAAATGAACTTAATAGCTCAATAGGATTTTTATCATCATTTAGTTATAAGATATATACACAATAATACATACCTCTGTCCAAAAAATAATGAGAATTACTTTATAATTTGTAGAACCCTTACCGGCATCTCTTAGTTCTTTTTGTGATTATGTTCTGTGAACGTTCCTCAACAAACTGTCAAAATTTTATGACATTACATTCAGTAGAAACTAAAATACAACACATAAAGTTACAGCCGTTTTTGTGTAAATATAAGAACATAGAACCAACATTAAATTTTGTTTTAAAATTAGTAGAAAATTAATTAACAATTCGTGTTTTTCTTTTATCCATTCTCATTACTTTTGGGACAGGCGTTGAAATGTATTATATTATTCAGTGAAAATTCCACCGCCGATCGATGTCCGTTTCATTCGGGTTCACTAAAAAAACAGTGACATTAGCAATATCTTATGAGATGTAAATCGGATGTTTTTGGCGAGGTATTTACTAAGCGGCGGAGGCCGATTTGTAAATTAATTTGTATTCAATATGAGTTGGTGCTACAATAGTTTAATTGGCACCTACAACACTAATGCGGTTTTCACCGGGGAAAATCTTTTTATTTTACATGTAGATTTATTTCTAGTCTGTCATGTAATGTGTTAAGGAAAAATTTACACAATGGTGGAGTTACACTTATTCTAATTCTGTCACTCCTGATGATTTAACCGCGCTATTCGCTGCGATTCTTCGGTTGTCTCAACTTCTTCTTATAATTGAGCTACCTCTAATAATGACTTTTTTTCTTTTCGTAATGTTTCGAATTTAGAGATTTTTGCAGATTTATAAAGCTTTTATTAACTCTTGCTTTGAGTTTTATTACGTACATATTTTTAATAGTATACTGACTACTTCGATCCCTTCATCCATTTGGAAATATTCTAAATTAATGAATTAACCTAAATAGGTTAATGTGTAATCTACTGTTGATTTCATGCCCTTGTCGAAAGCTATGGTAAAAATCATTAAGTGTCCCAAATTGGTGAACATATTTTTGGAAGTGCATCGTCTGCTCGTGTAAAAGTTGTGAACGATATTACTATTGACCCTTCGATAGGAAGATGTCTACTAAATTTGCTGGTATTACTTTTCAAAGGCTTTGATCATCAACTATTATTTAATAAACTCTCCGTTTGGTTTTAAGTTTACCGTTTACCTCTGGTATCCATACTTGACATGAGATGCAAACAACTGCATAAATTATCAAATTTTCTAATTACGGGTCATAGTTTTAACGAGTTTCCAATTTTTAGTACAGAATTACAAAATTTAATCAGTTTTTTTGCCATTGATTATTATTTGAAAATCATTATTAGGATTATTCAAATATTTCTCAGCAGCTGCCACTGAATTCTTTATGTTATCAAACCTATTTATATCTAGTAATTTTAAGTTTTGTAAAATTGTTAAGTAAATTTAAAATGTTATTATGTTAACTCATTATTCAGATGGAGGAAACTAATCGTATCAAAGGATTTTCAAAAAAAAGTAAATAAATGAATAAATACCATAAATTGTAAATATGGTAGTATGAAGTCTAATTTATGACAGCTGCATACAAAGTCTTTAATCTAGCTACGCCAACCTTTCAAATAAAAGATAAAACCACATATTTACACCGACATTTACCGGAAAAAAGGAAATTATAAAAATTGTTAACAAATCTGCTTTAGAAATGCATACGAAAATATATCATAAAACTATTAATATTTCAAGAGGCTATTTTATTTATGGAAGTTGCGTACTCCATGGAGCCTCTTTCGCTGTATACACACTAACTTACTTATTCCATCTACGATACCCATATTATAAATAAGTAGTAGGTGTACAAGATAAAAGAGGGTTTTTATTTTCTATAATAATAATAATAATAATAATGAGGTCGAAAAAGTCTGTGTATTATTATTAGATGTATCTATTGTTATTTGGGTACATATACATATTTTTAACATTGGTAGATGATGGTATAAAAGGCATATATGTAACCCTATGTGTACTATGTGGTGCGGTATAGCACAATACAAACTTTATTATGTCATAAAATTCCAGTATTTTTATTTTTTCTTCGGAGGTATTATTATTATTATTATTATTAACATTTTAGGTAGATCATTTTATAAATACGTCTGTGTCTGTATAATGTCATAAAATAATTTAGGAATATGTGTTCAGATGATATAAAAGAAGGAAAAAAAATGAAGTCTTAATTATTTTATTTCATTCATAATTCTTTTATTTACGAGTCAGATATTTTATTATATTTAATTTAATATATATTCTAACTATAATGTTTTATTTTATTATAATATATATATTTAATTTATACATGGACTTATGACATATGATGTGATACACACGTACATCTTTTATTATATGAATATACACAGGTGAATATCCTTTCTGTAACGTTACCGGATTAATGTGCATGAGTAAATACAATGGTAAAATATTATTATTTAGTATATGTTTTAAAAATTTATATATTTTAGTAGGTATTATAGAATAATAGTTATAGAATTTTTTTATTTTTCAATTTATGTGTTGTAACATAAAGATATATTTAATTATGAAAAACCATTAGTACAAAGTATATATTTTGATGATAACGATGAAGGTATTAGTTGTCCATGTTTACCAGAATGTTCTCGCATCGCATATGGTGTTGAACTTCAACCAAATTTATTATCGTAAGTTATTATTTTTTTATTATATTTATATATTAACATTGGGTGGCACACCAATAAATTGCGTATTCTTTTAGATGAAAACAATACACATTTTTTTGAAAATCAAAATTATGTTTGTACATATTTTGATTGATGAAGCTTTGCTATCTTTTTAGCAACTTCATGATTCCCGACCTCAAAAAACTAAACTAATTGTGTTTTGACATTATAATCATCATTATTGTCATTCTTAATATTTAAAAAGTTTTGCAAATTTGGTGGAAGGTTCAATTTGGTTAGTTGTTGCATTTTGTATACTTCTGAATTGATCGTTTGGATGTGGTGGTAAAAGTTCAAAATAGACAATGCCTTTGTAATTCCACTAAACTGATAACATAGTTTTCTTTTGATGGATCTTACCCTTTAGATGTTATTTGCTCTGATTAATCTTGCAAGCTTTTGCGATCTTGTTCTATTTACATTACCCATTTTTCATCACCAATTATAAATCATTTCAAAAATGGATAATTCTCGTTATGTATCATAAGCAAACCGAGTTTTTTTTGCATCGAAGATGTTTTAAACGCCCTACAATTCATCAATGTGTTACGTCTAGCCTTTACGCAATCTCATGTGTTGTACTATGATGATCTACAACGATTATTGGTCGTCATCCACTTCAACTGAACGACTTGAATGTTGGTCATCTTGGAGTGAGAAATAACCTGAACGAAATTTAGCAAACCAATTTTAACACTTTCGTTTATTAGTCACCAAACACAGCATATAATTGTCGTAGTGGACATGTGCGATGCGATGTTTCCTTTTCGGTTGCAAAAAAACAACATTAGTTTAAAGAATGAAAATTAAAATACCAACTATAAAAAAATAAATATGGTTTGACATTTCGAATACGGTAACGGTAACTTACTTCATGGCACTTATAAGCCAGGTGTGGCGTTAGCCTTCTCCAACACACTTCTCCAACCTTAGCTATCCGCAGTCAATGTCTCCCAATTAAGGATCTTAATATCACAGGTTATTGCATCTAACCATTCAACCTTAGTTCTACCGGCTCTCCTTCTAGCTTCTGGATTACCATTCAACAGTTTTTTTTGGCACACATTCATCCTCCATTCGTAATACGTGCCAAAGCCATCTAAATCTATTAATTTTGATTGTTTTGATAATATTTGGTTGACCGTATAATCAGAAGTCATTTTTGAAAAATGCAAAAGTGTGTAACCCAATATTTATTAATAAATTTGTCTATGAGAGGGTAAAAGTATCTTAAAATGATTGAAAAATTAGTATTTAACAAAACTTTAATTCAAAAAATTAATTAAAAATATATAACTATTCTCAAAATTACTTACTACTTAGTCGGGTATTTGCTGTGACTTCCCACTATTCATCCTATGTTTCTTAAGAATTATCTTACAAGAACATCATAAGATATTTAGTTTATCGCAAAGTACAGCTCTGTCATTTGATATATTAATGAAAACTAATTGTACATTCATTATTTGTAAATAAATAGATTTGATAATCGAACCACATCCGAATTGAATATATATTTTAAATCAGAAATAATGGTACGTTATAGAACCGATGCCAAATTTGCATGGTTGGATTTATTAGGTAATTAATTTTATCATGAAAATTAATAACATTTTAATAATAATCACAAAATAATAAATTTCTAAAATTTCAGTTTCATTTGGTGGAATAGTTGGTTTATTTTTAGGCGCTTCACTGCTCAGTTGTGTTGAAATATTTTATCATTTAACAATTCGTTTATTTTGGCAATGTAAACATCGAAATAATTTTTTATCTAAAACACCATCACAAACTACTGGAAAAAAAACACCATTACAAAGAATAACATCACAACGACAGCAACAGATACAATAAAATCTAATAGAGACCATATAAAGTTTTTCAATAGAAAAAGAAATACCAATAATAATATTGAGATCGATTTGTTAAGTTTTCCTGGACATATAAATTGAAAAGAATATAAATATACAATTTATATTAAGAAAAAGTTTAACATTTTTTGTGGTCACGTACAATAAATGTCCAAGTATTAAATGTATTAAATCATTACATCATCATTATTATTATCATCATCATCATCATCATCATCATCATCATCATCATCGCCCACACATATATTTATAAATGCGATTGATTTAATAATAAAGTTTTATGTTACAACCTTCTTTATACAATAATTTTAAAATGTTTTACCCACAAATACCAATTTTTTAGCTTCTGATTGAGTAGAAAATATATATTATTTGTTATTGTTGAGATTTTATGATAATTTTAACAACTTTCTCAAAAATATTTACTGTAACAACATAGTAAAAAATTGCTCAATACGAAAATAGTCGAAGTATTCGATGATTTACCAACAAATAAACCTATCCCCAATCGTAAGTTGATGATTTTAATAAAATATACATTTATACGATACTATTTATACGTGTTTTGCGGCGTGTATATAAATAGTAAAATGGAAAATAATGATCAGACATGTCACCCTTTGTGTGTGTCAGAAAGCAAATATTATCGACAAAATCGTCAAATCAACTGAATGGTGACCAGCTAAAATACCACAAAAAGTCGTATTAATGGATCTCATTATACAATCGCCAACGTAGGTGATGATATAGGTGAGTACTGTTTTACTCATACTGAAAGCAACACCTTAAAACTGTAGTATAATAAAGTTCAATAACTTTAATGTGAGTCCATATTTCATTAAAATTTTCCTCTCGAAGCACCATTTCATTTTAATTTAGAGACCTTTTGAGGCAAAATGTTTTTTAGTAGGTTGTCGATGGTATTTAATAGCGTGCGATACCTCTCCAGTTTGTGCAAATAGACCGGTCATCATTTTTGTGGAGCTTGATAATCATCACTGATTCGATTTGCTTCATATAGTTCGCAAGCGTTATTAATTATATCGTTGACCTATACGTTTCCGTAGATAAAGTTGTTCAATCGCCAACATTTCTCTAACACGCTTTTCCAATCGGATCTATCTGCAGCTAACGTCTTCCTATCCCCACAATTTTATGACACATTTTTAAATAGCTGTCCTTTTTTCGTTGCTAGAGCCGTTGCTGATACGAGACCGTGTTGTATGTATCACAGTTCTTAAATCACGATTGTGACTATAATCTATCAACGGTATAAGGAAAACAAGAAATTACGAACAGAATGTAGTAACCAATGAATATGAATATTTAGCGTACCGCGAAATATCAAATACATAATTCAATGTAACTATGGAGAAGATATCACTACACATCGGGTTCACTATAATTTATACAATAATAAATATTAAGAAAAATTTTAAGTTTATGTTTTTAACATTGTTAACAACTACATAAAAAAGTAAATTATTTGTATGAACAATGAACTAGTGCAAGTTCATGCTTACGGCAATTTAAAGAATATATTTGTGAATGCGATAAGAAGTTCGCCACGCATACATATACAACAAAAACACATACCGCACTGATAAATCTCTATTTTGAATTCTATGGAGTATAATAAATACAGAAAAAAGGATATTAGCCACAGTCATTCTAAAAAACCACACCACACCGCACACTACCCTCACAACTACTTTATTATAATATATTACAAAACATTATTATGTACTAAATAACAAATAAATGATACATAAACAAAAATTTTATATAAAAAGAATAGTTCTATTCTCGATGGTATAATAAAAGATTTTTTTCTCTATACATTTGCGAATATTCTTATATTAAAAATATACTGCTGAGATTGTTTTAGCATTGCATGCCAGGATGTCCCAATTGCATCAACAATACGAAAGTGCTAGGGTTGAGTCAAAAATATAATTAGCATTTTCTCCGATTCTTCATCGCTACAAAATTACACGAAAATAACCGAATTTTCAAACAAACGATTGCCTTAAAGAAAAAGTTTATGTAATTGAGATTAATTCACGTGAACAGTTAAGCAACGAATTGAAGACTGTATCGAAGAACTTTGCCACAATACAAAGCAAACAATTTGAGTGCACATTTTCAGCAATTACTTTCAGCTTTGTTTGTGTGCAACTGTGTTGATATGCGTGGGCGTGCGTGTGTTCGTTTGTGATGTGTGTTTGTATGTGGATGGTTCCTGTGAATGTATTTATGTGTGTGGAACTAGGTATTTGGTTACGTCCTCACAGTTGGTTCTAGATAAAGTAAAGCGAAAATAAACTTTATGCTTACATCGATGCGATTTTTTATTTATGAATATCTCGTGATCCAGTTGAGAACCAAAGCAATGTTATATGTTAGCTCAAATGAAAGCTGCAATGAATGTGGCCAGTTTTTCCACTTATACTAAGAAAAAGTTTTCATCACTATTTTACGACTCATTTGCTTGAACAAAATTTCAAAATGAAAAATTGTATTTAACGAAATGTCAACATTCTTATAGTTATCTGGATAATCACAAGTCCAAGGTTTCTTATCTTATAACGTTAAAAGTACGCGAATGCTAAAAGTGTAGCAAAACTTTAAAATTGGTTAATCAGTTTTTAGAACATTAGACTTATTTTTATAAACTGGAGAGATATCACACTCCTGAATATAATTAATATAAGATCTCATATTGATATCATCTTACACTAAACGATCTTGCATAATGATCGCATCGATTCGATACTTTATATGAAATTGATTGGATTTTGAATAAATAAAAAACATATACCATGCAAATAAACACGTTGCATATTATTATCGATTTATTGGAATTACAATATCCACTCCTCTGCACCTAATATACATTGTTCGTGGAGGCGCTTTTGCAGAAATTTGTTTTTTGAATAATTCTATGGACATATGTTAAGGTTATACAAATATAAATTTTATAAGGACTGCAGTGGAAGAGTATTACAAGAAGGCAAACTTGGAATACCGTTCCGTGTAGATATTGGAGTGTTGGAATTTAATGCGTTAATAATTTCTTGAATTAACCCTCAAGTGTAGCTTTGCTAGTAAACCAGGGCAATCAATTCCACACCGTCTAATTAGTTCGTTATAAACGATAACCTTATAAATATTTTCTATGCCTTTGAAGAGTTGGCATATTTTACAGATTTAGTCTATTTTCACATGAAGGAAGACGAATAGGATAAGTTCAAGGCAGATTTATTCAGTTATAAAGACTTAACAATAGCAATAAATATTGTTTTACCAAAATACGGATCAGGCCTATATCACGTAACTTACGTTTAATGAAACCCAAAAAGGGAATTGGCCCTGTTTATCACAAAATCAATGTTGATTGGTAAAAGTAAGTTTTTTTTATCGAGGTGTATGGTCCAAGATCGTTAATTAAACTAGAGCAAGGCTAAAATGAGCTATCAAAAAGGTATATGAGTACGCTAATTTCGAATTTTTGTGAGCAAAGTTCATGACTTTACATTTGTCAATATTTTTTAATGTTAATCTATAGATTTTACACCAATCATACAGTGCCATATTATATGTGATTGTAAATCAATACAATTCCCAACATTATTATTTGATTTAAACTATTTTACATAGTTCGTATACGCATTAAACATTTAAAATGTTATATTATAAAATACGGCAAGTCGTTAATAAATAAAATAAATAAAATCCGCCCAAAATGACTACCTTTCGAGGTATGCCCAGAACTAACATCACAATTTTTATTAAATCTCAGTCTTGATAATTTTTAAAGAATAATTCCATGAGATAATTTGTCGAAGACGATGTTAAATTCAGTAAAAACACAATCAATTTGACAACAAATTATGGAAAGGAACAGTGTAGTTTCGGGTATCATATGAGACGGATGAGAATCCTATCGCTATTAATTATGATGAGTTGAAAATATCACATAAAATTTTTGTTTTATCATAATTTAATTATTTAATGCTTTTTTTTGTTGTTAAAATCATTTATTTATAATCTTTTTTTATTCTTTGTTAATATTTTTAATGTTAAAATTATCACTTTGTTTTTCTTTTCCATATAATTTTATACACAATAATCTAAAAAATGAATTTATTTTTACACTTTTCAAAAGTTTACATTTTTCTTACAATTACTAAAAAACAACTTAAATTCTAGAATAACAATATAATTAATGATATATTTATATATTTTGGTATTATGTGAATATAAACAATGATTTTGGATGTTTTTAGGAGAGGATGTATGATGTTTTTGTTGTTGTTCTGCCGGGAGGATAACCTAACGTCACGACGATATTGTTGATATTTTTGTATGTGGTGGCGTGGTTTACAAAACAAGTCTTTTGATCATATTTTTGTCCATATTTATACAAAACATTGAATCATTTACAAATTGTGTTTTTCTGCTGCAATCACAATTTATAACTAAAGTTTTATGACCGATTAATGGCTGGACCATAACATTATCTATAGTGCAAAATACATGGAAAATAAAATAATAATAAATGAAATATTAAATTAGAATTACTAAAAAAATATTATTCATTCGATTTTCTCAAAAATTTTCAACCTAAGTAATAAAACGCGCACGTTTTAATAATTTAGTGGAGCCAGGTGTCACAACGCGCCAATTCGCTAAATAATTACAAAATAGAATAACTGAAAAACCACTTATTATTACATTTTCTGAAAAATTTGAACAAATTTAATAAATTCTAAATTCTTTTGTAAGATTATGTGGGATTTACGCCTGCTTCACTGCCTTACAAATAGATGACTTGGTAAATGTGTTAGGTGAAAGTGCTCCGTCATATGCAACAATAAAAAATTAGGTTGCACGTTAACAATTCAACAAAAACTCAATTGTAAACAAATTTCTTAGCGGCAGTTGGATCGTTTAGGAAGAATAAAATGATATATACCAACATGATCCTAAATTGAAAGAAGAACGGTTACAGTGGACAAAAGCTGGATGTTCAACTCCAAAGAAGCAGGAACGAACGACGAAAAAGGATATGGCATCAGTTTATTGGGATGCAAAAGGAATTTTATTGATCGATTATCTTTAGAAAGGTAAAACAATCAACACAGAATATTATTGTAACCTTTTTGATCAATTGGACGCAAAAATCCGTAAGATCATCAAGACAATGCATCAGTTCACAAAAGTTTTTTGACCATGACAAACTTCAAGGATTTAAAGTACGAATTGCTTGAACATCCACCGTATTCACCAGATTTGACTGACACCGACTACTAACTCTTCAGAAATCTCAAACAATTTCTTCGAGGAAATTATTTTTCGTCGAATGAAGAGGCCTTAGCAGCCGCAGACGACTATTTTGAAGATTATATTGAATAAAAAACACTACCTTAAGCCAAAAATAACAGTCTTTCATTTCTACGATAGAAACTATTCACGCAATCTGTACTATATTCATTTGATTTTCATTGCGTTTTTATTTTTCGTTTGCAAAATATTTCAATATATGAACGATAAACATTTATGATGAAATATTAAGATTTAGGAATGCAACAAATTTTTGAAAAATTTTATTAAAGACATATTTTTTAAACTTTTCGGACAATTCGAACAGACGTTCTATACTTTTAGCATTCAGTTAACAACAAAAAGTGTTTAGAGAATTTACTTCTAGTTTTACTTCGAATAGTCTATACTTTCGCTGTATCGTAGTTCAACTTAATAGATTGTAGCGACTGTCGTTTCATCAAAAAAATTAATTAGAACTCCAAATGTTGTTATCTCGATAAAATGTGGCCTCATTGGCATTAAACTTTTTCTTGACACTTGTTCTTTGTTTGAATCTTATATAAATTAAGATTTGTTAATTTAAATTCTTCACTACTTCGGCGCCAATAGAGAATCTGAATGAATCAAATAGTTTTAAAAATTGTCGAAAAATGTTACAATCCATAAGAGAAATCATTCGTTCGACGTCAGCAATGTAAGTGAAAAAAGTCGAACTAACTGGATATGTTTTTAATTCTACTTTAAAACTGATAAATTAATTTATGCTAAAATTCAAGGTAATTGAATATAGTTTCTGAAAAGAGATTATAAAAACTTGCTAATTTGGTAATTGTAAAATGCATACATGGTTTGTTATGCAGTTTTATGGAAAAAATATATCAAGGGTAATTATTCGGACAAGCTTCCAGGAATCTGACAAATTTGGTCATTTCTTTATTGATTATAAGGAAATTTAATATACACATTTTAAAAGGTCCTGGGTATCAATTCTCATGAATGTCATATAGAAATTGTTCATATATTTCATCATAATCGTTGCTATATTTATATTTTCTATAAATCTTGTCTGGAAACGTGATGTGGGTATCATTTTGAAGGAAATTCAGAAAAATTAAATGAAAAATAACTTGATTTGAAAGGTTTCTATAATCGCGTTATTACACGTAAGCTATAACTGTAGGTATCAATTCATCAGAATATCATTGATCTGTGTAATTAATTTTCTATAAAAAATACCAAAAATTCATGTAAATGTTATAACTGGACGCCGGCGACCGAACGAAATGTCAAATGAAACTATTTATAGTGTCGACCAATTGAACGGAGAATTTTGTTGTTTATTATTTATTTATTTTATATATAATTTTGAATTTTATTCAGCAACTTATGGACCAACATACATTATGTTTTATGTACGCATATAACTGGGTTCGCTATACCTAAATACGTACAACTACGCAACATATGCTTTTGTGTTTTTTTTTAACGATATGATGACGAATGAAATGTATAAGGTTTTATTATTATATGATATTTTTGGGAATTTTTACAATACATACAAAAATTTTAATAATAATAATATTAAATTAATAATAATTTATATAAAACGTAAAATTAAAGAAAGAAAATTAAATTATAGAAAAAAATGGCAGTTCTTTAAAAATTATATTAATTTTTTTTTTATTTCTGTTGCTGATGCTGCTGATGCTGATTTCAATTGTTAGGAGAGAGGCTTCAAAAACTTTTTCTTTATTTATGTTTATTAAAATTTGTTTATATTTTATTTATTCTGTCTATATAATGTGTGTATGGTTCAAAAAATCCTGGACCTAACCACCAGATAGTGCATCTACCGAAATATCCGTATGATATTTCAGTGGTGCAAACCTTCGAAAGATATATGCCAAAATTTCATTGCAATCCGACCACTAGTTTATAAGTTACAATGGATTAATTGACACTTTGTCTGTTATTTTCATAACAATGCAAAGCATTATCGCGTGTTGATTCTGGATTCGGGAATCCGGAGTGAAATGGTGGATCCATATTTCCTTCATTGTGATATACCGATGCATAAACTCAGTCTTATTCCATGTCCAAACAGCATTCTGAATCCGTTATTCATTGTTGTTTTGTTGTTCTGGTGTGACCAAACGCTGAATCCATTTGGAAAACAACTTTTTCATACCCAAATGTTTGTGTATAATACTGAAAACACTGCCTTTTGATAACTTAAGAGTGTGAGCTATCTCTTGTACCTTCAGTTTTCGATTACCCATAATGATTTTCAGGATTTTTTCGATGTTATCAGGATTGACAGGATCATTTGTGGACGTTCAGAATGTTCAGCATTACGACCACGTTTAAAATCAGCAAACCAACGTTTGATTGTTGTTGTTGATGATACAGATTCTCATTAAAAATCACTGCTAAATCAACACAAGAAAACGGCTTTGAATTCAATGTTCTTAAGATAACAAATAGTGTCAATTAATCCGCACTGTAACTTCTAAACTAATGGTCGTGGATTGTTATGAAATGTTGACATATATCTTTTGACGGTATAATAATATAATATGCAGATATTTATATGCCCGGGACTTTTTGGCCCACTCATTTTTTATATCATTTTTTGATTTGTTTTCAGTAAATTTTCATATTTTCGGCGCAATGAAGCACTTTTATAATTTCTTTCTTAAATTATATTAATATTACAAATACATACATAAATATTAAATTAGTTTTTCTATTATCATTATTATTATTATTATTATTATTATTATTATTATTATTATTATTATTATTATACATTTACAATTTATTATTCGTTATTTCATTATTATATTATTATTATTATTATTATTATTATTTTACAAATTATATTTATATATACCATAAAAAAATTATTTAGACGTTATTTATTTATTTATTTATTTATTTATTTATTTATATCTCATAATTTTATTTTATTATAAAATATGTGTATAATATTAATACATTATTTAAATATTATACACAACTTTCTGGTACTCTTGTTGCCATTAACATATTTTTGATTGCATGTACATTTATATCCAAATCGATGCCACCATTTGCTGTAATCTCTTTTGAATTGCTAAAATATGAACCTAAAATCAAATCTTGTGATGGAACATTTGTTGTAACCGATTTTAAATGAAGGTTTTTTGGTCGATTATCATGATTTGAATATTTGTCATACTGTAAATATAAGAATATTTGTAATATATATATTATTTTTATATGAGAAAAAATACCTATAATACAAAAATGTTGTTGTTTTAGATAAATAGAAAATAATTTTAGACTGACTGACCCAAAAAAAATACTATTTATTTTAATTATTTAAATAAAATGCTGCAGCGTAAGATACTTCATTACAAAATTTATTTCAATTGGGATACAAGTAAAATTTAATTAGTGAACAAAAACACAATTAAATGTAAATTATCAACAACGTATTGCATGCATTATCGAACGAAACTCAGCTCAAACTCAAGTAAGAAGCATAAAGTCACCATCTTGCATGACAACGCTCGGCCATACATTGGAACAGCTGTATCAATGATACCATATTGCATTGCTCGAAGGACACATAGTAAAATCATCATTAATATCTCTTATTGATTATCATTCATGTTGATATTGATGCAACAATAAAGCCTGGTTGAAATGCGTTGCCGATGCCTTTTGTATATTTTTTTCATCCATCGCTTATTTTTAAAGTTTCGATATTGCTGAAAACGCATTATAGGTGTGAAAATTGTTGATCGTTTGAGAATCGCTATGCAGCAGTAAAAGTTGACGGTGGCTTAAATGTTAATTTTTTTCAATTTGTGAATAACATTTTTCCGTACAGTGTATGATGGCAGAGTGCAGACAATGGTTTTTCATTCGAAGGATGATATGGACGAATAAATACTAGGAACGAGGCGGGAGTTCTTTGAAAATAAGCATATCTCTGTTTGAATGTCGTGAAAGCAGGAACGGTTCGATGTGTTGTATTTGTGTCGTCATTTCACAAAAATAGTCAGTCCTTTGATGACAATTACGGAGTTTGTAATATAGGTCGTACAGCAGACAAAGATTTTAACTAGGAACGTAAACGTAAACCAAGAAATATAAATGGTTGTTCGCTGCCCGTGGCATATAATGTAACAGTAATTATCGAAACAGATGAACCCGCGTGCCTTAAGTAAACTGTTCGTTACCGGGGCACGAATATCTTTGATCGAGAAAGCTTTCGGCTAACAACTGAATATGTTAATACATTGATCGACGATATAGGTCCGACAATATCAAGATGCATATCGAGAAATCGATGTTCAGGAAGGGCACACAGGAGTGAAATGAAATATTTGACGTGTCGTGAAATTTTTGATCATTGACTAGGTGAACAGGCATGCTTTTACCCATTCTAGAGCATCGTTTGTTAATTGATTTGCATATGAATTTATCTGCCAACAATTTAGTTCTGTGTATAATCACATGGTGTGTGTTAGATTATAATAATAGGAAGAATCCTGAAATAGGTAGATGCATCCGCAATTACATTTTCATTATTTGTTGAAAGCCCTATAATAGCCAATGTAGTACAAATGGCAAAGTTCTCGTGCGGAGATGCTTTGTCAGACATTTGTTTACTTAATATTACTTACAGGAAAATACCATCGGACGCATGTCGTGATTACTAACTTGATGATAACAAGCATCGGTTCCGCCGCTTTCACATGACATAACTTTGTGTCCGGCGAAAGGAATGCCAAAAGGTAGCCGTATGTTCATTTAATAGCACGTTTTTACTGTTTGCTGCCAATGAGAAAGTCATTAGAGCATTAGTAGCAATCGCAACGAATTCGATGGGGGCTTATATTTAACTGTTGTCATTACGTGTAATAGCAAGTATATGCGACCCATAAACTTATACATTTCAATTCATTGATTGTGAGGCTATAGTCAAGTGGACGTTTAAAAGTTGATCGTAGATGATCTATCGGGTTAGAGAAGTTAATTAGCGAAAATTTGCTGCCAATCGGAATGGCTGGCAAAATAATAGGTCAAACTACTCAGTTATTCTTCATAATAATTAATTGACATAATTTCATTTTACAAATTCTTGTATAGATGTGCGTTTTGATCATGGAACACTACCGTGTGAAGATCGATTCATTAAATTTGGTATAGAACTTATGAATAAAATTTCAAACAAGACAAATACCAAGAACTCAATCTGATATGTGCGTTTAGGATAGAACGAAGAAGAAGAAGAAGAATATTCAACAAAACAATTTGTAATGATGCAACACAAACTATATGTTCAAAATATCAGAAGAAAGCGGGAGTACTACGCCAAGTGGTGAGCGTGAGGCATAGAATAAACATACAGGACGGTTGTGGTGAACATAACAATAACAGAGTCCTTCCATACTGGAATCTAACATGCTCTTCAGCATGTATTGTGCACTTTATTTAAATTTATCTTCTTCTGATGATGATGATGATTAACAATCTAAAAAATTGTTAAATTATTGAAAATATTCATAATAATAAAAAAAAAACTTTATAAAATATCGAATAAAGAAAAATGCAAAGCAGTAGTTTTATATGAAAATAAATAAAAATTCATAAAAATAAAAAACTCATAATTTTTCAACTGTGTTGAAAATTAAATAAAAAAAAAGGTATATTCAAACTTTCTTTCCTTATTTTTATTTTCTTCACATTTCCTTTATGCTTCCTTTTTTTTTTGTCTTTCTATGTCAACAAAACTGAGAATTATCATTATTTAGGATATTATTTTTATTATTGAATAATACGTTGTTAATATACTTACACTTTATGTATGTATAGGTACGTTTACTTTTAAAAATAAAGAAAAATTGGTGGTGTATATTTAGGCATTTTATATTATAAATAAAAACTTTTCCTAATTGCTGTGCGCTGAATATAATAGAATACTTTTAAAAGTATTTACTGTTCTCGTATAGTAAATATATATAGAGAAATTCTTAATCGAGAAAAAAATGTTTTTCCATATTTTTTCCTCAAAATGTGTGTATGTTTTTCAATGTAACCTAAAAAAGTTACATTCGCTTTATATATTAAGGTAATCATACATTTCAAAGTATTCCAATAACCGAAAAAGTGCTTTTTTGCTCTTATTTTGCACATACGCACACTATTGGTGAGCATAAAATATGCACTTTTTGGTCATAATGTTATTGTGTCAGTTTTTTTACGTTTTACACTAGCCTGCCAACAATTATTACCATTCATATGGTCAAAATTTTGCAAAGAATTCAATATTTGTCAATAGGTGAATGTGTGTGCGCACGACATTATTTTTTGTTCTTGTTGTGAAAATGTCCAGGTTTTGTGTCCGAAAAATTAGATTTGCTTTTTTGTTGTGTATTTGTTTCGTTTTAAGAAAAATGTTTCTGCAAGTTATCAAATGCTTGTTAAAGCTTGATGTGAACATGCTTTATCGCAGAACGAGCATATATATATATATAGACTGCGGTTTCAATATTATAAAAGCAATTGATCTGTATCGGCAAAAGGAGTGCGATGTATTATGTTGTAGAAATCGAACAAATTTTGTTAATAATAAATCAGTTTCAAGCAATCAAGACAGACCATATTCTACAAAAGTCGTTTTAAAGTGGTTTTACAAGACGGCAATTCTCGAACAAATGTTGCCCAACCATAATGTGTACGAAATACATGGTAAGCACATGACCACAATACTTCCACATTTATATGATGACTTCGAGTAGAAATTTTATATTTATGGTGTTAATTAATTACAGTAAATATTTTGAAAAGGTTGTAGCTTGCTATGGTAATTATTTATTCAATAAACAAAATGTATGTTTTTCTTATAAAAAGAAATATAATAGGCGTCATATTATATTTGAGACCACGAATCACCATATGATCTAAAATGAATTAAAGAATATATGGCTCACAAAAGAACTAGTTGATGGCTCTGTTTTATTGATACATTAACAGAAATTAATGATGAAGATTCGATCACGATAATATTTGAAGTAAGATTTGGTAAAACCAAATAATGTACAATATGTAGTTTTACATTACGAAGTGATTGAGCTGAATTTTTCACCCTATACGATATCACAAAAATATGAAGAATTCTATAATGTTTCTATCCCAAGATAATTTTATCTTAATTTTTATCGTTTTTTCTGTAAAAAGTTAATATTTGTGAACCGTAAACCCTAAAATACCATCAATCTATTTGGGGTATAGGAATAGAAAAAGTAAAACCACTAACAGATATATTGGAGGCCATTGTTAAAGGAAACAACAAAACATGTGCTATATGTCATTCTTCATGTTAGAACTAAAGCCGCACGACAACAACAAACATATTTATAAAGTCGTATAAATATCTCATATTTATTCAAGAATTAAAATAGAGTACGACCAAGACAAAAGCATGATATTTTACAATGTACGGATTGCAAGAACTGCGACTATTCAAATAAAAAACGGTTACTATAAAGACAACAGAGCTATGTGTAAAATATATATTGATGATCAACATAGCTAATGGGTAGCTCACTTTCACTTAAGTTATGACAAAATTCATAAATTAAAACAGAGATATTTCTTAGAGATGATTCGTTCATTGTGAAAGACATTCACATAATTAGTGCCACACCGATTCTTTCGACAAGGAACATTTAGCCCAAAGTTCATTTGTGACCAAACGCATTTTATGAAGGTTATAGTTTAGCGTATGGTGTTCCGTAAGCAGCCCAACAACCAATCTTAATTTGTTTCTGGTTAACTCATCCGTTTTTGTCTGTCGACAGTTGCTACATTGTCTCCATACACTTCCAAATTCTGCATCTATGCCGAACCCAGTTACCGGAAACAAGTAAGCAATGCTCAGGACAGTTTATTCAGCCAGAATTTGAATAGTGCATTCGCCAACACAATGACTTTAATCAATCAACATCAACATTACTCAAATTTTTAATTGATTGATTTATAAAAGTTATTTTGAAACGAGTATACATTCAGCACTAATCTGTTTGACCTGCATAAAGACGTAACAAACAATAGTATATAATTTTAATGATTTTCTATAGAGAAAAGTTGAAGTATATTAGTCAATATACGCTGTTACCGAAGGATTCTAATCCATATAGTATTGAATAATTAACATAATATATTAGGAAAGAATAACAATAATATTATAATAATAGTAGGCACAAAAAAAATTACATATACTTACATAGGCCTCACTTGTCCATTCTTGTGGTGTATAATTAATTCCCACTTCATTGGAAGCTAAAAATAAAAAAATGGAAATAATTGTTATATTGTATTTTTTTACAATACTCAAATATGACATAAAAAAATTATTTCTTCACTAGAATAATTTACAATTTTATTTATTTCTGTATATCTTATAATTTATGTTTTTCCGGTTTCCTGTTTACCTTTACATATAGTTTTTATACATGAGTTCTTAATAATACATTTAAAAAGTGAATTGTTACTATTTATTATATCATTTGAATATGGTGTAAATTAGCACTTTGTGTTGGTGAGTGTGTATATACAAAATATACTCAATTCATTTTTAATAGTTGCACGTGTACAGGAGGATATAATGGTTCACCTTTAATTATAAACGCACATATGAATAAAGGAATGTAGAAAAACACCTCCCATATTACATCTATAATATTATAACAGAAATCGAAATATAAATTCATGTATAATAAAAGAGAAAAATTATACTATGTATATATAGAGGGCGGTTTGATAGAGAAGGTAAGTATACAGACTATCAAATAAATAAACTATAAATTAATTGAACTTAAACCAGTTTATTTTTTGCTATATAATATCTTTTTATCTTCCCGAACACCGTCACATAAACTGATATTACAATTTATATTCAGTAAGGCATCAATTTTAATATTACTTTTCCAATTAGAGCTTATGGCTACTTGCAGTCAAGTATTGTATATAACAATTCACCAATAGCCACATCATAATTTATGTTAAAAATTGAAGTTTATGATTAATTTATTCTCAAATACAGAAAATGTATACCACACGAACAGGAAGTTTTAATGGTTAAATTCAAGAAAATTGTAAATTTAGTCATTTTTTACTAAATCTTGATTTTGATTTTTAATTGTTCATAAATGCTAATAAATTGTTTATAATATACATACAGTAATCGTGCCTGGAACCTAACAAATCCGAATTTTTCTCAGTCAATTGTTGTGAAATTTTTGTATGTACGTGCGTAGTTGCGATATGGGATCATTGGTAATTGAAATTTTTTGAATAGTCAATAGTTTTGTATACTTAGGATCGTTGATAAATGTAGAAAATGATATTGAAGAGGAAATTCGCCGCAGGGTAGCAACTGGAAACAGTTGTTATTACGGTTTAAAAAAACAATTCCTATCGAAAACATTACAACGAGATCTTAAGTGCAAGCTATATACAACATTAATACGTTCAATATTAACGTATGGGTCGGAGGCTTGGTGCATGACACAGAACCAGGAACAATTACTTCGGATTTTCGAACGAAAGGTACTCCGTGGCATATTTGGTCCCGTCAAAGAACAGAATGGTTGGAGGCGAAGATACAATTTTGAATTAGACAAGTTGTACGGTCAACCAAATATTGTCAAAACAATCAAAATCAATAGATTGAGATGGCTAGTACGTATGGAGGAGGAGCGTGTGCCGAAAAAACTGTTAAATGGTAAACCAGAAGGTAGAAGGAGAGCCGGAAGACCTAAGGCGAGATGGCTAGATGCAGTAAAATGTGATATAAAGATCCTTAAAATTCGGGATTGGAAGACATTGACTGCGGATAGGTCAGGTTGGAAAAGCGTGTTGGAGAAAGCTAAAACCGCACCCGGGTTGTAACGCCATGAAGTAAGTAAGAAGTAATTGAAATTTTTCTCAATTGCTTCCAAGAACTAGACAAATTTGAATATTAATTCTATTATTATAGAATTTCGTGGAAACCATAAAAACAATTTTCCAGACGAACTTTTGTAGGAATCTGAGGAAAATTGTATACGAATTCGAAGAACAGCGTCTAATAATGAAGTTTGCGAACAATTGTCTCCCAACTATGCTACTTCTAGAAACTCAACAAATTTGGATATTTCTCCGTTAATCATTACACTCCGGAGGCATTAAAATATATTTATTCTTGACTATACTCGCAAGCACAATTTGTATAACCCTATTTATTGTAAATGTTTCCGGTTTTTTACGAACAGTTAAGAAAATACATAGTTTTATGTCTCCGTGGATGTTAATGTGTTAATTTTCATGAAATTTAGCATGTAAGTTTAACATATCCTTGGTATCGATTTAATCGAACTTTGCTATGCAACCAACTTTTAATTAACACAATTTCCATTTATATTTGGTTACTAACTTCTATCAAAACTGACTGAGAATCGGAAAAATACCTCAAATATATAAATTTCTATTATTTGGTTATGATATTTTCCCTATGGATTTCATTTTATAGAAACTTCATTAAAATTATTTATATAAATACGATTGAAATAAACTGCCACAAAATCTTCTGGATATTATTCTGAATTTATGATTAAATTTTAATGTTTTCCTTTCGTCTTTTGTAAAAGATTCCACATGTATATTATCTTTCATGCACTCACCGATAACACTTACGGTTTGGTTTTAGTATTTAATGCAGAATAAAAAAATCGAATTACAATATATAACAAATTTACCTAACCAGTGAAAAGACATATGGAAAATACTCGCACAAAAACTAGAGCTTGTAAATCTTCTGAGAGGTTATTTTTTTGCCCGAGAATTTTTAGCACTCGATTGTAAACATAAGTCTTGACATCCGAGTTTAGGTTAAAATTGTATTTAAATGGAAGATAAAGATATATATTTTTGTGGTTTATATTGCAATTGAATAAAAATCAAAATATTAATTGTTAAAGAAAAAAAAGAATGTAAAATTTGCACAATATTATGAACTTAATTTTTCTTCTTTAGGTTACTTACTGCCCACTCCACTGTGTTTATATTCACATCGTCGCCGCGAATGATACAATATACCCCACCTTTAACCGATTTATATACTTCGCGTAGTACCAACTTTGTGCGAGGATAATAATGTGAGACAATTGTAATTTGTCAATTAGTCAAAATATAAAAATATCAGCAATATTTTGTGACACACAGATTTTATTTTATTGTGATAAAAACTTCAAATTCACTCGATTTTATTATGAAATTTAATATTTTTCAATAAATTTTACATAATAATTACAATTATCGTCTATAGAAATAAAGATTTATTACAATTGACAAATCTTTTTTCTAGTCGTTATAAGCGTAAATTTATGTGATAAAATAAATATATCTCGCATGTAATATGAATTTTATATTGAAAAAGTGTGTATATGTATAAAAATAATAATGATATATGTATGCGTGTGTGTACGTACATGGCAATAAATGTTAACCCTTTGTTTAAGGCGATGAAATTATAAATATGTTACACTTTTTCTTCCATCCAAAGCAAAATTAACCGAGATTAATTGAAAATATCAAAATTTTATGTTTTAAACGTTCATTAAGCAACGAAGAAATCAATCGCAAGCAATTTTACATTGACGGCAAAAGTTATGCATGAGTAAATATTGGCTATATAATTTTATGGATAAATTAATAATTAAAATAATAATGTCATATTTTCGAAAAAAAATTCGGAAATAGGATTATATTTGAGTTATTTTAAAAAAATGTTTGCGAGATTCGTTCATTCAGTCAACAACAATTATTTCACTCAGAAAATAGAAGAAAAATGAAAATTCGCAGCGTAATCATTGAATAGGCGTGTGTGACAAAGAGTTAAAGTATTGTATTATATTGATAAAAATGATATTTTATTTTATATTTTGTAACTATATATTATTTTTATGTTTTATTTTATTACAATATTATCTTTCCCTCGGAATAAAAAAAAATTGTTATAAAATATTTTATTTAAAAAATAATAACTTTTTTATTTTGCTGCGAACCACTTCCTACTACCACTTTTACAGAGTGGTGATCTGTACGAGGTAAAGTCATTTCATTACACGCAATACTCAAACTTTCATTTAGTTTATAATTTTTATCGAAAAACAGAAAATATAAAAGACAGATGATAACTTCTTTTTAGTGTCCAATTTCAGTTGGACAAGTTTTACTGAACTGAAAAATTTAAGTAAAAAAGCATAAAACGAAGGCAAAAACTAGGCGCTGTAATTTATATGTAAAATTTTAGTAAATTTTTAGTAAGATACATTCATCTTAACTATAATCAGCGTCAACTGTTTTAATCCGAAGCTTAAATGAAGGAGAAAATCTCAAATGATATTGAATTTCTACATATTAACCTGCATTCGCATAAGAACTGAAAAAATGAAAATCGCAATGTTTTACAAGAATTGACTGAAAAATGAATTTTTAAAAGTATTCATCATTTTGCATATCCATGGACACAAAAAACAGCTCTAAAGATTATAATTCTTCGGTCGAAAATGTTACTAATTTTTTTGCCAACTGTTTCTCTGTTATGTACAGTCTTATAGCAAGTCATGTTACTCCAAGTGGATTTTATATGGCATCATTCATTACATCCATGTTGACGAATTACTCTGCATGTGAGTATACAGATAACAATTCACCAATTGTATAGAAAGATAGATGTTTCTCAAATTCCATTATTTTTTTATAGTTGATATGTGTGTGTGTGTGTGCAGAGATTGTTAAAGTTTGAGTAGCGTTCATAACATCATATTTTCAAAGATAGCCGCTTGGTTTTATTCCATAAACGATCAAATTAATGGTTGTCCACCTGAAAAGTTTCATTATTAAATAATACATTCCTAAACATTTCTCATATAAATATAGCTGAAATTGAACCCGGTATATATCACGATTGATTAACATGAGCGCTATATCATTTCGTAAATTGCAGTACAATTGGTGAATTGTTATATACTCACATGCGAAGTAATTTAACCGCACTTAACTGTAATGAATGTTTAGTATAAGTAAGTTCCACTTGGAGTAACATGACTTTCTATATTAGTTTTCTTAATGAAAATCTGGGTTTTCACAATGAAGTAAGTTTTACGCAAAATCAACTTTTATGAATATTGAAATCATAATTTTGTTTGCAGATATTGAAGAAATAATCAATTTACAAAATGATATTGTGTATCATAAAAGCGGTTTTCGGATAACTTTCTAAATTCTTCGATCATATCTTTTGAATATATAACAAGCGAGAGCGTTTAGTAATGTTTGGCTCTAATTCTGAAGCTAATGCTATATACTAAAGTTGAAAGTAAACCCGCTTTTTTGGAACAATTTTAAGATATATTTATGATTTCAAAAGATGTGCGTTGTAAATACATAGTACTATTGTGAAATAGATAGAGGTCAAGAAGTTGAAAAGAATTAACAAATGATTTCTATCATATGTATTTTATAGATCATCCAAGATGTATTATAACCGCAGATTAACTTGAAAATTAGAATTTAACTATTTGGAAAGAATTGTTAGAAGATTAAATTATCAAAATATGCCTAGTTACGTGGGTTCGGGAAGTTCTTATTTTTATTATTTTTAACCATCACCAACGTTGATAACGAAATGATCTGCAATCCTATATCGGTTGAAACATAAGTGCTGATTACCTTGCCTTTAAATTTGTGTACACGTAATTGACTCACAGTCTCACATATATTATGGGTATATATTTTTTGTATTCGTAAAAATATCAAGGACAATAAATACTTGGGCTGTTCAAAAATTGATAGAAATCATCTTATTTTTCACAATAAACTATCTCATAACAATAATTCACTTGACCCAGCGCTTTGTTTAATAGTTTCTTTATTATTATATTCCGGAAGGTTTGCAAATTATTTGTATTATGTATCTGCTATGTATTGCTTCTTCAATTGATGAAATACGTTTTTCGTCAAGAAATTTTTTAACATTTGCGAACAAATACGGAATTCGGAAGAAGCCAAATCCAGTTAATAGACTTAATGTTTCAAAAATTCGTACCTTCAAAAATCTCGCATAACCAAAAGACTCTTTTTGAATGGTAATGCGTTTTGATGAAAAAATATTCTTTCGTTTGCAAACCGGATCTTTTTGACTGATTTCTGCAATCAAATGTTTCCAATTGTTTTCTTCTTAATATTCTCCTGTCATTGTTTTGCCTTTTTCATGTTAACTAATCTAGTAAATATACTTTTTGTATTCCAGTAAACTGAGAATGAATTATTTTTGCCTTTTTTGATGTACTTCCACCACGTTCTATACATTGTTTTTGTTGTTCCTTCAATTCTGAACAGTACTGCTGGTGATTCCATTTTTCGTCCATAATTATGAATTGACTAACGAAATCTGTTTGAAAAATGGTTCAAACAATGCTTTTTGTCAGTTGAAAGTAAATGCGGCTGCCCATATTGCACATATATAGCTGTTTGACACCCATAATTGTTTAGTTAAAATTTGATACGCCGATCCAGTTGAAATGCCTTTAGCATCAGGCAGTTATACTCGTCTCTAACACATTTCCTCAACATGGCTTTAATATTTATTGTTATTTTAAACCCTTTTTTTCTTTACAAAGAATTTGAATAAGAATACACGATTTTCATTTTCCATTTCTATCCAAGATTTTACTATTTGGATGAAAGAAAAATATATCCTTAATCGAAATCCGAAAATTAAAAATTATCATCTGGTTTATTGGACTTATTGTTATAGTTAATAACAAGTTCTAAATAAGAACTTATTTAGTAACGAAACGTAATAATTTTACCTTGTAAATAGGACACCCTGTTTAAAAATAAATATGCAAATTTTGAAATTTAATATAAATATTTTTTTATCGAATATTTTAAATATTTCTTTATCAATATTTATTTATTGGTACAATATATTTAATAAATGATAATTATAATAAAAACAATTGTAAATATAGGGAAATATTGTCTATTACGTTATCTATATAAATACTTAGTATTAGTCGTAGTCTCGTAGTCATTGTCATCGTCATAAGGAAAATCAATATTATTTTTGTATAGTATTGAAGTATCTGAATTGAATGAATGTATTTTTACAAAAATAATTTCAAAATCTGCATCCTCAACCGAAGTACAATACATTGATTTTCACGTTCAACAAGTTAATCATATAACTTTTCTATGTCGCTGATTAGAATGTAGTTTAGCTTGAAACATGATGTTTTCAATACAAACCAGAAACTAAGCGTCAAAGTGATGAATGACGATTTCTAGATGAAGCAAATATATTTTCAAACCCACACACAAAAACTACTCTTACTCAAAGCGTTCTATTTTTACTTACACTGATGGAAATGTCATGAAACTTTAATAGTTTGTTAAGGTCGGTTTCCGCTAAATAAATCAATTGGTAACTAACAGGTTCTATAAATTATAAAGCCATTCTCAATATTTTTGGGAAACAGGTAGTAAACTAAAACAAATGTTAATAATTAATAATTTAAATGATAATAATTCAGTGCCGTCGCGATTTATAAGAACCAAATATTTATTGTATTATTTAGGAAAAAAAAAATAGAAAAACATAATTAAAAAATTACCATATTGGGCAGGTATAACATCAGGATCTCTTTCATCTTCTATTATATCTGTATTAGTCTTTAATTCTTTACTCCTTTTTGTATTATCACTATATTGCCATCTTGGACTTGATTTAGCTTGATTTTTCTATATTTTGAATAAATTATAATAATAATTATTAAGTTTTAATATTTTTTATCATTTATAAATTTTTAAAATATAATAAATACTATTTTTTATGATGTCAAAAACAATTTAAATAAAATTATTCCATTAATAAAATATAGTACTTTTAATATAAAATAAAACAATATTTTACCAAATACTTATATATAAATACTTATAAATACCAGATACAATCTAAATACTAAATCGATTACAATATAATATATAAAAATTTAATAAATTCAGACAGAATTTACCTAAATTAAATATGATTATGTTTATGTACGTCTATTTATTGTAATATCAATAGATACATATTTAGGTTAGTACGAGGGTAACGGCGAAAGTAAGCTGCCTAGCACCGTCTATGTTTCACTCACTGGCAAATGTATAATTTTGTTTACTAGAATCATTCTTTTTATACGACTTCTGGCAAAATTTCACAAACATTGATTGAGCATTTTCTATGATACGCAGGTGATTGTGCAGTAAATAATTAATGTGTTTTTTCGAAAATGAAACAAAAAGGATTTCGTGTAGTAGTTGAACAACATTCCATATGAAAGGTTATATAACAAAATCTATGAGGAGTTGGACTCTGTTCATGGTGATAATGCACCTTAAGACTACACCGTAAAATCATCGATAAAATAATTTAAAATTGGTCTTACAAGCACGCAGAAGATGAACATAGTTTAGGAAGTCAAAAACAAGCATTATACTAATGAAAACATTAAAAAAAAATTCAATGAAGTGACAACAGATCATTGAATTTGCCATAAAAAGATAATTTGTAAAACACTTTGTGAAAGGCTTTTAGCGATCTGTAAGCATGATCCAAATGATTTATTACGTCGATTCATTACTGTTGATGAAACATTGATCTAAACAACAACAAAATCAAAACAATGGACTGCGTAGCTGGTGGTAGGAGCCTAAGGAGTAAAAAACTGTTAAATCTGCAGAAAAGGTTATGGTCACAGATTTTTTGCAATGGAAGTGGTATAATATTCATCGATTATCTCCAGAAAAGGAAAAACGATCAATAGTTAATATTATTGTATATTATTAAGAACCACATTTATCACGAAAAAATGTAATTTTCTATCATCACACACACCAGTTTTGAACTGAACAAAAATTGGAATAATTTCGAATCAAAATTTCTCCATATCCACCAAAGCGTAAAAACACTCAGTAGCGCAGTTGCATAGCGCCGAAATATATATTATTAATCATGAAATATAGCGGGTTCATTCCCTGCCATTTTTCATAGGAAATTTATCTGTATTTATTTTAATATTGAAATTTTTCTGCTTTGTGACCATTTGTTCGTTCGTTTATGGAATACAAAGAAAAACGGAAATCTTTGATAATATGTTGTTGGAAGCTAATCAAAGATTAACAATGTCTGCACACACACATCACTATCTAGCTAATCACCCATATAAAAATAATTGTATTTTGAAAACATCTTTCGTTAATTACAGTACAATTAGTAAATTGTCATATACTCCCATGCGGAGTAATTTACCAACTTGGCTGTAATGAAAGGTTTATTAGATGACATAAAGCTCCACTTGGAGAAATATTTGACTTAAAAAAAAAAAAAAACATAGCGTTCATATTTATCTCCCGGTAACTATTTCTTGTTTTTGAACTCAAAAAAACGTTCGTCAAATGAAAAAAGCACATCAAAAAGAAGATTGAAGTACTAAAATTGAAATATAGAATAATGCGTACTGCTTACAAGGAAGGAACTCAGACCAACATATATCTACTTGGAATAAAATCATGCTTTATAAACAAGTTTTGATGCCTGTTTGGATGTAGGCCATCCAATTATAGGGTTCATAATCTTTCATAAATCGCTTTTGATTAAGTGTTTTTATAGTGAGTACGAATCTCACACAACTTAGTACCGAAAACTATTAAGTGTCTTTTGAAGAATTTTACCAACCCAATACAATAAAAGGAAAGAAATGATAAGGTTATTGCTGAAACTGAAGCATATGTCTAGAAAAATCTTATTTCGCAGATGCGGAATAAAAAAAAACTTGAAAGTCGTTTGATGAAGAGCGGCATTGAGGCATTGAAAGGGGACTATGTTGAACAGTAAATAATAAAATTTGGAAAAAACTATATTTTCTTTGTTTTAGGAAGCTTACTTTCGCGGTTGCCCTCGTATTGTAACGGATGCAAAAAAATACAATCACTTTGACTGTATAATAGGAAATTTTTTTTTATTGTTTCAGCAAAAAAAAAAACAACAACAACAACAACCTCTGTTCCGTTTCTAAATTGGAAATGAATACTATCTTTTTTTATATACACATAACTATAATTTTACGTTTACCCAATACTAACAAGTGTATCCTGTATATAGCCGTATTTTAGACATCAATTTATATGTAAATGGTATTCTCTTTGAGAAAATTGGAAAAAATAGACAAACACAAGAAAGGAAAAAAAAGTAAATAAAATAAAATAAAAATAAAGAAAACAACGGAAAATAAAAAAAAAAAACAGGAAAATATCATTGCTTTTATTTTCTCCTCATCTTCATTTTTCGTTTTAGGTTAGTGTATCTGCAGAAATATTCTCGTATGCATGTTATAATATATATATAAATAGAGATTGGAATAGCAATATAGACTGACTGCCTGCGAGTATCACCATCACCACATCAAACCAATCTATATATAAATTTCGTATTATATTTTTCAAAATGAAAATCGAAGCAAAATAAAATAAAATAAATAACCTTCTGTTATTTTTTCTTTAAAATCGATAACACACCAGAATTCGGAACAAAATAAAAAATAATAGAGATCAAATATTTGTTTTTGATTAAACTTATGTATTATATTTTAAATTTTACTCTCGTATCGTATCTCTAGGAAGGTAGGTAGGTAGGTAGGTATATAGAATTCTGTACATTTACTGTGAATTTATTATCAATATAATAATATATATTAGAGTGGTTTTTGTTTCCATGAAGATTTTAAATCGTCTCAACCTTCAATTTTGTATTATTTTATAAAAACAAGGTAGTAGTCAAAAGAAAAAAAAAAAATTAGTGAGTCAGGTAACAAGGAAAAAGGATCTCCAGTACTCAACGTCAACTACAAATAACTAACCGATAACTAACTAAGGCGGCATATGCTATAGTCAATAAGTCAAAATTACGGAAAATTATGGAAGAATTTGGCATTCCAAAAAAAAACTGATAAATTTAGTGGCCATGACTTTGGATAATGTTAAGTCACGTGTGCGAAGGTCTCAAAGTGAATGCAGACAAAACAAAATATATGGTGGTAGCGAATGCATCAGGAATTCGAGATCAAACTGTTAAACTGTTGGAGAATATAATTTTGAAATTGTAAAATTTGGTATACTTAAGGTTGTTGATAAATGTGGAAAATGATATTGAAGCGGAAATTCGCCGCAGGGTAGTAAATGCAGTGAACTATTATATTAAGATCCTTAAAATTCGGAATTGGAAGACTTTAGCAGGAGATAGATCAGGTTGGAGAAGCGTGTTGGAGAAAGTTAAAACCGCACTTGGGTTGTAATTGAGTAAGTAAGTAAGTAAGTAATCGGTAAGTAAATACCGATGATCAAGCACCATTTTTCGAAACTCGCAGATTTGAAGCTCATCGTGAGAAGTATTCGGAAGGAATGGATTTCCAAGTACCACATGGAGTATTATTGTGGAAAGAAGGCAATTAAAAGTATAAGTTTATAATTTCGAACAATAACAACGGTTCATTTATTAAAACAAAATAATAATTTACATCGAAAGATTTCATGAAGTGCACTTGCGATAATGGAGTACGAGTGCAGACTGCTGCATCTGTACAAATGGGTAATTAATATAACCACATGCGATAGTTGTCCAACAAACCTGTTCGCACTGATTATCCAGTGCTGGGGATATTTGTGACGGTGATCTGTTGGTAACTGAAGACTATCAAATGAAGAGTTGATCTGAATATTTTTCACGAAGATATTATAAAGTTCTTTAATAAAAACACTTCAATCAATCGCTTAAAATAAATGCCCTGCAACACGCATTGAACTGTGTGATGCAATTAAATCACTCAAAGTAGAAAAACTGCTGGCGAATATATACGGTATACCATTCCAATTTGATGCATAAGTATTCTAAACTGAGAAGGTTGTCCTCGGTAGTATGGTAACATGTGATGGTGATGCGAAAGGGGATATAAACAATAGAATATGTAAAGCCATTAAAATTGTTGACTCAAACTTCAAAAGCGTTTGTTATAAGCATGCGAGGTTGGAGACGGTTACGTCAGTGATCTCATCTCATATATAGGATATGGTAAATACATTCCTTCGAAGAATCCATCGTACCCGATGGTCTGAAACAATTGGTAACAATTGGTGGGGTGTGTAGGATGTAACAAGGAAATTGGGCCCTATGCAAACTTATATGTTGTTTGGGTGTAATGATGCAAATCAAGCATCGTTTTAAAAACACATATCCGCCTCTTTGATCTGATGAAATCCAGTAACATTCAACCTTCTATTTGTCAAAGCCGGGCATTGACATACGACATGTGCTGCAGTCTCGTCTTCTTCTATGTATAGTCTACAAGTATCTAACCAAAAGATTCCCATCTTTCTCAAATGATACCCGAAACATATATGTCCAGTAACAATTACTCTAATTTTATAAGAGTTCCACGTTCTATGCTTAGACCCACAGTATTATTTTTTGTAGAATATCTAAGAGCTAATTTAGATTGCCTACATCCACTAATGTTGTCTCAAAGTTTCCGAGGTTCTTCCATGATTTATTTTTCAATTAGATCCCTCACCATATCCCCCCAATGGCGGAATATGATTCCAAACTATAGAACATCAAGGTCGATCTCCTCTTTGCAAGGTTGTCTGACTTTTCATTTCCATCGATCGCCATGTGTAGCCTTACCCAAACCAAGGTGAGCTCATTTCGAGTCGTAGCCCGGTTAAGTCTTTGGACACATCCAAAGCCAAAGATGTTGTGATCTTAGTCTGTTCCATGCCTCTAATCACAGTGATTCAAAGCATGTATTAAAGCCAGCACTTCGGCCCAAAATTGAATCATATGGCGAATTTTATTTTTGGTTTCCGCGAAGTAACAGAAATAAATGATGATGAGGATAATGCTAGGCCTGGATAAACCGTTGATTATTTTGCGTTTAGGATTATCAGTTAGTACCAATTTTAGGATTATTATAGTGCATACAACTTTTTGAATAGTTGAATCTATTATTTTGCAATTATCACATATACAGTAAATCCAACAAGTTTTATTTAGCTACTGTTTCGAATTTTTCATTACGCAACGAACGCATCAATAATAAACAATGATGCAAATTCTCTTTATAACGATTCATTTTAATTCAAGTTACAAAATTTTAATTCATTGTTATTGTACCGTCATATACGGAAAAATAAATCTAATAATTCTCGTTACTTGTCAGCATAAAATATAATTTGCCAAAAAACAACACCAACCACCTTATATTATCGAGGTTGGAATATAAAACTGGAATAACTAATATATTTAAAAACATATACAGAGCTTTCCTCATAGCTCTTAATATAAATATATTTATCTTACGACCAAAATAATCAAATAAAGTTTTAATCTCTAATTTATATCTCTTTTAAACTTTATTGTATAAAATAATATAAAACATAAATATATTTAACATATAGGAAATTATTGAATTGTTTTTTGTACTATTATTTAATATACAAACTTTAACAACAACAATAATGTGAATAACAACAGATCCTTTGTATTATCTATCTATCTATCTATCTATGTTGGGTTTTCCATTTAGAGCGCTAGAACTTTAGATAAATTTTCTTTTGTATAAAATTTGAAGTACGATTTGGTAAAGTATGTTTTTTTCTAGAATTTAATATCATTCAAATGATCTCCACACAGAATTGTTTCATAGCATGAATAGTTTTGGATCCATATTTTGATATATTCATTCCTCCTTCACTTATAGCTGTCAGATGTGTCTGTAATATGGTGGATTTCAATTTCAATAATTAAGCAGATTTTTCTGCTTCCACGCAGAAATATTTTTTTGTGGAAAAAACATCGCAATTTGCTCCTCTGCACAAAGAATGGCTGCTAATTTGTACAAAAATTGTTAGTGCATTTAATATTTCTGTACTTTTACAAATAACACCTGCTGTATTTAATGAAGTCATTTCTACTGTATTCATAGCATAAATATTAGACAAATATCTGCAGTATTTTGACAAATGGTATTTGTATAGTAATATAATAATAAAAAAGAACAGATTATTCAAATTGAATCAATTTGGCAATTTATGAATTACCATCAAAATAAAATGTCTCCTGTTTTGGTGCGATTCAAGTATGGAGCTATTTTTGAACGTCTTCATAATCAAATTGGAAGCGCAGTGGACATACTCAATGTGCCATCGATCTGAACAAGTGGTACTCTGATGGAGCAACATCTCTTGAATCCATCGGTGTGGTAACACATGCCATATAAGTACTATCACCGTTTCTTTTATCGAGTTCGCCACATGAAGACGAGTATTCCGGTCGGTTTTCTTTCAATGCACTATTCAATTCAATCAATTGTTGGTTGTACCGCTTTCAACAATTAATAACCCCTCTGATCCCACCAAATATACAATAAAACATTCTTTGGCCTGGATCAGTTGAATGTTTAGTACGATTATTAAAATAAATTCATTTTTCATCACCACAGTGACAATATGATACAAAAACGAATCCCTTTCACTATGTGGAACCCATTTTCTTTCCTTTTTCAGCTTAAATTTATTATAAGTCAGTCTAGAATGTTAGTTCCTATAACAAATTACGAAACGCATTTACTGATTTGAAATTTGATAGTACATTTGCTGGTGAATCTGATGGTCAATTGGAACGAAACTTGGCACACGAGTATAGAATAATAGTATGCAAGTATTTTCTGACAAGGTCCTTCAAAATTGATGCTCATAAATTGATTAGATTGCATTACATGTATGATCTCTATAATGTTCCGTCACATCAAATTGTGATACTAGGGTATTTTTTATTTTCTTCTTTTACTGATATATGTAAAAATGAGAAAAGTGAAAAAATATCCCAGTTCCAATGAAACTTTGTTATATGGTAATATCTGCAGAATGACAACTTGTTGCTCTTGGATGGCTTCAAACGTAAAAATTGAGTATTGATTTTCCAGAACTTCGATAAGAACTATTATTATATACTCCTAGTTAAGCTTCCATATATAAAATTTTACAAAATTTATTGAAAATTGATCAAATTGCCCAGAGTTTGCACTGTATATAGTTGAAGGCAATATAACAAATAATACAAAAATATATAATAACGATAATTTTAATATAATATTAATTATGAATTATAAATTAACTTACCTTTATTACATCTTGATTACATAATAAAGTACTAGATTGTTTAGAGCTATCTATATTATTATTACTATTATGATTATTATTAGATTTTGTTCTTCGCTTCGAATATATTCGAATTATAATAAAACATACAAATGTAAATAATGTTAAAAAAATACCCAAAATTATAGGTGAAATATGAAATGAACTTTCATTTGTAACTAAATAATATACATAAAATTAAATTAATTTTTTAAAAGAATTTTTTTCAAAAACTGTTTAACCCTTTGTGCTCGAATGTTCTCTTAATGAATGAGGTCCTTGAGTGCAAAGGGTTAAACGTTACATATTTATAAAATTTATAACTACTTGATTGTAATGGATTATTTTCACCAATAAAAAAATCTTTTAATGTTGTTTTAGGACTGCGTCCTTTTTGATTTACAGAAAATATAACTGCTTTATAAGAACGATCATCAATTGAATCCAATAACGTTAATGTATCCAATGATTCGATTAAAAAATATGGTTCATCTGGATTTGTCATATTGAATCTGTAAAATAGCAGAGAAAAATAAATATTAAATGGATATAAAAATAAAAATTCTAAATAACCCAGCATTAATAATTGAGACTAATGTCTCAATATGATATTGGAAGTAATAGCGACAAAAATAAGTTTGAAATTAGTGTGAATGTTAATATCAATGAACTCAGTGATGGGCAATATAAAAGATATTGCAAATCTAATCGAATGACATAGAAGCTACAATATTCTAAACCTATAATTGACTGGCATAGAGCGATGTATTCGAGAAAATATCAAAAGGGCACATATTGAACAAAGATATGATTTATCTATCGTATATTCAGTCAATCGGTTCTAAAAGTTCTATCCTTCCATAACCAGCGATCAAAATTCGTTAGACATTGTCTACAGATACTCATCCACATATAACACCGTTCAAATATAAAGTTCAAAAATGTAATCTAAAATGAATTTTATTGAACCCAAAAAAATGTAATCTACACAAAAACAAATCAAGTTAGAAAAATTGTTATAGTTCATCAGATTGGAAATTAGAATACTGATAGGTCGCCAAATCAGGCATCATTTATAACATATAGAATGCGGCTAGCTGAAATTGACATCAGTTAAATATGTCTAAATGAGAGAAAAACAGAAAATAGAATATATATACTCTGCCATTGCTAGAAGTAAAAATGATTTAAAAATGAAAAAAGGACTGCTTACAAAAATTGCTCAAGATATACTATTAGCACAAATTGGATCCACTGCCACTAGTTCTAACTTTTTTCGTGAACTATATATACAGGCTGGTTGATTGCCATGAATAGAAAACTAATCTTTGAATAGAATATGGATTCGGATCACTGAACTAATGAAGGTTGACTAACTTTTTGCTACTTTGTCTATCTTTTCATTTCCATTTCCATAATCCATTTTATAAGATATTTTACAAGATTGCCTAAGTTTGATGGAATGTACTACAGCATATTACAAGACACACCAGGTTTTGTACACTTTCCAACGCGTGAAACGATTGGGTTACACAGGAAGTCAAGTTACTATAGCACAATTTTTTTCAATTATCCAATATTACTAATATTCTCAGTTAATTTTCCTATCATTCTCCAACATATAATAATATTTATAAAACTATATAATTACATGTTAAACTTTATATAAATTCAATCATCAACAATTGAATGCATGACAGTGGCATGTGATACTGAAAAATTGAAATTATAATTAACATATGAAATGTATTTTACCCCAAATAACAAATATAAATTTTATATTTTGTATAACAACTTGTTTAATATATAGGGATTTAAATAATACCCTATAAACTCAATTTAATGGTATATATGATGATGATGTACTCACTCAGTACTGATCAGTTGATTACAAAATTTACATCAAACAATGATAGGAAATTAAAAAAATAAAAAATTGAAATAAAAAGTAAAATGAAATAACTGAAAAAATACATAATAATTCACCCGCGTATTGAATTTTATAAATGTTGTTTGAATTTAATTAACTTGTATATAGCGAATTTTATGTACATGATACAATTTTAAATAAACAGTAAAATGAAATATTATTCGTACACCGTTTGCTATACAACCTTCACCCGAAGTTTGTTTCGTTTGATTTGAGTCATTTCTTCATAATTATTGTTCGTAACCGCAGTGGCAATCTGTTTAAACAACATCGGTTGAATACAGCGGCGGCCGGATGAGGTAAGATATCCCCAACCAAGTGTTTATAACGTATTTTTGCTAGCCCTTGTTGCAAAATGTTTTCGAGAATTGTTATGTTAAAAAACTACTTTTTCACCTGCGATTTATGCCATATTTTTCTATGCATCGGATTATCATAGTGAATTTTCTACAAGCAAACGGTTACGTGACACTCTTATTTGTAATAAAATACTTCTGCACAAAATTAATTAGAAAATAGGTGTTTACAATTCAAACAAATGTCATATAATATATATTTTTTATATTAAGGGGTACGAGCGACTGCTTTGACATACACGCAAATCTCAATAATATCGCCAAATGCAGAAAGAAACACATACAAAATTTGTAAAAATAAGTTGATTTTCAATGTACCCAAAACATATACATTCCCTCTGTCCCAAAAATAATGGGAATGGCCTTATAATATATAGAACCCGTAGCTACTATCAGTATCTGTTAGCTACTAATTGATTTACATAGTTTGATCCGACCTTAGCAAACCGTTCAAGTTTCATGACATTTACCATACATCGCAGAGTAAGCCAAAATATTACCCAATATTAAACAAATGAATATTAAAAGAAAGAATTAACATTAAATTTTGTCGTTTAAAATCGGTAAAAATGCTACTCGCAAACATTTGATTAACTTAAAATTCGCGTATGGTGATAATTGTGTGTTAAAAGCACATGTTTTTAAATGGAATAAATGATTCACAGAAGACAGAGAAGGTAAATAGGTGATGATGAACGTCCTTGTCGACCATCTACAGCAATTTACTGAAGAAAACATTAAAAAATTTCTTGATTTCGCGAAAAATTCTAAAAAATCTTCACGAGAGATTCGTGAAAATTGAGCTTGGAATACCGCAAACAGCAATTTATCGTTCCCCATCCAATTAAATGATTCACTGGTTTTTTGATTAAAAATCTAATTTGTTTGACCATATTCACTTTATTTAGCTCGCTGCGACTACTTTCTATATCTCATAAACTTTCTTTGGCTATGAAAGGCCAAAGACACTCAAAAGACAACGACCACTCAACAACAATGCTATTATCGACATAAAAAAGTCATTTGATTCAATTATTGAACGTGTGCTCAATTGAAGGAGAATATCATTCGAATAAATATTAGATTTTTTGTCAAAATTAATTAATGCTTTGTTTTTTCGTTTATCAAATCTCATTATATTTGGAACAGTAGGTGTATTATAATAAGGAACATAGGTTATATCTTATTTTTAGATTAATAACATTTTTGTAACACTAATTTTTGATACAAAATAATTTTTAATAGTATTTTCTAATGGATTCTTTTAAAATTATGAACCGAATGAACCGGAAAAAAAAAACTATTTTTATCAAATTTTTTGTATTTACAATATTTTCCAACTACAATTTATTTTACAAGAATCATTTAAAAGCACATTTTTATTCTGTTCGTGCGATCGGTTAACCACATGGTTTACGCCATATTAGTAGAGTATCACCGTTTTCTGGCTTACTTATACTTCGCCCATTCACGTGTCAAATGAAAACAATCATTTTTAATTTTTACAATATAAAATATATTATTTATATGACAATTTCGGGGATTTTCTTGTTTGCTGGCATGAATATATTGCAAATACAGTTGCCTAAAGGAAAAAGGAGTGTTTATTTGTGCAACCTCAATTGCTAAATAATATATCTCCCATATGACGTTTAAAGATAATTGTTCTAATTTTTTAAATTTTTATCTAAATTACAATATAGAAAAAAAAATTTTGGGAACGTAAGCGTTTGTTCTCTTTTATTGGGAGATTACCAAAAGAAGAATCAAGATGCAATTGAACATGCGTATGAAAGAAAGTGACAAAATAAATTTTGAACCAAGAAATAAAATGATTTCAGTCGAGGCGAGTAAACCTTAGAAACAGTGTAATAAATTATATATAGACCGTCAGTAAAACCGTAATTGGTTTTTCAGATAATTAAACGTGTTCCGTCAGTTTTGCCTTTCCCTGTCTGTATATATATATAAAAGGTAAAGGCCAGTTGTGTATAGTTAATTTGTATATTTGTGCACGTACCTATACACAATATGTTATTTGTAGGTGTATAAATACGAGTAGGTACATTTTTTGTTTTAACAAAGTACGAGTACATAAACGCACATTATTTCAATTACAGCCTTTGGTTTTTATTTTTCTATTATTTTAATTCTATTTTGTATCCCATTTTCCAACAACAACAACGACAACAACAACAAAAAAAGACCAAAATCATAATTACATACATTCGAATTATAAAATGCTTTTTTCATTCTGTATTTTTTTACGTTTTATTAAATTACAACGTATATGAAAATTGCATTTTTTTTACTAAAATGGGAAAAATTAATTTGTTGTATTGCACATTCGAGTAGTTAATTCTTAAATGCACATTTATAAACCTTCTGTTCGAAAAATAATCGGAATGGTTTTCTAATATGTGCTTGAATATCGTATCTTGTAAACTATTTGTTGCTGATTGATTTATATTTTATTTTGAACCGACTTTAATAAACTGTCAAAGTTTCATGAAATGTTCAGTGTATGCTGCTTTTACACTGAATAATAATAAATAGTCATTGGACAGAAGTCAAAATGACAAAATCCATATTACATTTGTTAGCATTTGAAAATGTTATCATTCACAATGTCAGAGTGTTACACTAGATGACAATCAAAAATGGTAATTGATGTTTTTTCGTCATTCAACCATCAATATTTTTAATTTTAATTATAACAAAAATCAAAATTTAAGAATTTGATGCTTTTCTGGTCTTGGAAAATTCCATTTTATAAAAATAACTATTTACATTTCACTTCGCCTTTATTGTGAAAATTTGAATGCCAAATGACAACAAAATTACAATGCTATTATCAGACCAAATTATCAGCAGCTTATGGCATCTATTAAACAATTATTACATTTAAATTGACATATTGTCATTCAGTGTAAAATCAGCATATGGCAAAATACAACGACTTAATTGGCAGTAGTTTTTGGGCGTGGGTTAGATAAAACATTTATAAAAAAACAAAGACCAACCATTGGGAATGTTTTTTTAAAATAAGTGGGAATGTTTGTTCCAAATCAGTTTATTGACGCACAAAAATTGCACCGAATTGATCATTTCAGAAACTAATCGTCAAAGTGGTTAATGGTGGTCACCACCAGATGAAGGAAATCTGGTTTGGTGTAAGTCAAAAATCAGAACAACTCTCACTTGTTTTTACGATTCCAAAGGTATGACCCACAAAGAATTTTTTCCAGCGGTTAATGTTAACGTATTGCCTTGCCTTTTGGTGTATTGCAAAGTTAACCTTAATCTACCGCATTATCTCGGATTATTCTCTATTCCCCAAACAATATTTTGCAATGACAGGAAAATGATTTCAACAACATTCTAATCATCAACATAAAACAGTCATTTGATCATTTGATATACTTGTAATTGTTGAACGCACAAATTCGTGTATGTTTCAGTTGATGGAGAGAATATTTCGAATAAATGAAACTATTTTTGTAAAAATAAATAAATTGTTTGTTATTTTCTTATTCCATTCCGGTTATTTTTCAGAGATACGATTTACTTGTATTTTGTACTGATATTTAAAAACGGTACCACCACACACATTTACTATTTGTATGTAGAAATGTGTTCGCATATAAAACATATGCTATAAACTCTCGTATTTGATGTGGGCGGATTGAATTCTTTGGGTTATAAATATTTTAAAAAATATGAAATAAAATATTTCTTACCGTATTTTTGATGTTCTGGTCGATACAAGCTCTAATACGAAAAGTTGTGGTAATCCGCCATCATAACCAGCCGAACATTGTATTTCAACTGAATGTTGTGTTTGATTATTAAATGTACAATTTTTTACAGCAGATGGTAAACCTATCCTTGTTTAAAAAAATACAAATTTAAAGAAAATGTTTGGTGAAATTTATTATTATATTTTATAAAAATTTAAATTGTTAAAATTTATAATAATTTGATTTTTAAAATTTATTGTTTAAAGTGCAAAAAGAATTGTTTTTAATATAATCTTTATCTTTTTATTAACACATTATATGGAACCATAGATAAAATCAAAAAGTGGTTGCTGAGAGTTGTAGTAGTCGTGTTTATTTTGTTTGTATGACAATTTCTCGGCCCAACAATGAAATACAATTGTTATTGACGACGTTAGACATGTTTCATTCCACAATAAATTGCATAGCATGTTTAATACTTTTATTACAACATTTTCCAGTTATTGTTTTGCGTTTTTGAATATAATCGATTGACATAACATCTTCGTAATCCCATAAAAAGAATGGAAACGTCTTATTCTTCTTTAGTGAACTTCCACTGGCTTCAATTCATTTCAGCGAGAGCTCTTTGCGCTCGGATGTATTTATATATAGTGATGGATCATTTTATTAAAACGATCTAAACATCGTTGAGAAATACGCATTGGAATGTGTTTTTTCGCAATTGTTAGCAAATTTGGTACTCGTCTATCTTGCACAAAGTTTTTTCATGTGCAATTCTTGATGCAAAATATTTCCATCTTGGTCATTTAAGATGTTTATGATATTTCACACACATTCACGCCTTCGAACAACTAACACCATATCATGAGCGTTTTATTATGATTTGTGGTGCTATTATATCAATTCATTAACGATCTTCGCTTTTATCATGATTTTATACGAACAGATTTAAAAAGTGCAGCTCATTTCTTCACAGTGGAAAATGAATGTGATACATTATTATTCAATAATTTTTGATGAATTTCAGTTAGTGTTAAACCATCCAAAACAAAAAAATTGGATGCCATTAATCCTCTTTTTATCATTTAAATGGACTTCAAATTAATCTACATACCATATATAGTCGACCACATTTATCAAGTGCAGTTGACCATATATGCAAAAGTTACCAGAATGTTCCATCAGTATATTTTTAGAAGAGCATTTTTGTAATTCATACCCAAAATATAATGATATTTAAATCTAAATTAATCCAATTTTGAACAAATTTGGGTTGTTGGTCGTTTGATATTGATATAAAATATAAGTTGTTTTTTTCAAAATTTATATGCCAGGACAGTGTCTAAATTAACGAATAGTTGATCCGGATGGTCTTTGTGTAACAAAGGACCTTAAAAATTATTACTCAGAACAGTTTTACTATACGCATATATATTGCAGATCTGGATGATCTACAGAGTTTAGAATTGTATTTCCTGTAAAGTGACTTTAAAATTTATATCAAGGGCATAGTTTCAACAGATTGTAGATCTGGGTCAATCGCTAATAGCTTTCTGAATGAACTTGAGAATGTGGGTTTTGTTTTTGTATTTTCTGTGTTAAGTACCACTGAATAATTTCATTATAGGGGAAAGATTTGCTGTTCGTTATAGGCAGATATTTTCTTATAAAATTTATTCAAATTGAACGCAAAAATAATTAGAACGTTGGCAAAATTTTAACACCATAAAAATTATAGAGAATTTAATAAAAAATTAAATAAAATATCAAGATTAGATTAGAATTTTTCCGACTTAATATGCCGAACATTTTAAATCAGTTTTGTTCCATTTATCATACCGTTACGACCAAAATATAATGGGCATTACTTCGAACGATCTCTGTGGAGACCATGTAGATGTCTTGTAGATGAACTTTAGAATATTTTTTGTATGGCTTCCCACTGCCAATCATTGCAAGAACTCACACAACGGCATTTAAATACTTTGACGATCTGTTCCGAAAATCATTTCACAGAATTAAACAATTCAATAAATATATTGTGTAGTTTTCAGAAAGTGGTTAGGCGACATGATTTGAAGGGCCAGCATAAGTTTTAACCAGTAAATTGTTCATTGTACGGTATCATACCATATTCCGTATATAAATTATTGATGTTTGAAAATTAAGTTTGAGATATGGTAAATGAAAATACTAACTAAATACTAAAAGAAATACTAAAATACATATATCTTAAATCCTAATATGAGTGTATATTAATCAAACTGTACTTTATATTCTATAATTTATATGAAATTATATATAATTTAGATAATTAAATTACAAATTATTATGTAATTTATTATAAAAGAAAACTTATTTTCAACTTGTTTGGTTATTCTTGTGCATGAACAAAAAAAAATGGAAACTTTATTATTATATTATTAAATATTTATAAATTAAGAATAAATTATACAACTATAGTTTTATAATAAGAAAAATGAGTATGAAAAGTATAAAAGTTTTTGTTAAAAATAATTACTTTTCGTTTATTTTAATTAATTAATTAATCTGCAATAATTTCATTTAATTTATTCTTGTATTAATATACAAAACATAATATTTTATTATAATACAACCAAAGAATATTTATATTAGATATTTTATGTACAGAACACAGTGCCAATGTAGTATAATATTATGCAATATATATGGTATCTAGCAGTGTACTCGACAGCCATACGCTAATATTAACATTGAGACCACCAGAGATATCCCACCCCGATTGCAATGGAATTTTTCCAGGTTGTATTGTCATCAAAAAGTATAAAATAAAGTTTCTTTTCTCTATCCCCCCTCCCCACCCGCAATTTCACTTTGAAGTGTGTAACGATCCGATTAAAGAAAACTAATTACGAGTTAGTCATAATCAATGTATGTAAAAGTATTTCAAAAGCTTTAAAAATTATCGGAATTTATGATAATAGCGCTGTAAAGTGGTTTAAAATTTGATAAAATAAAAATAAAAATAAAAATATTGTGTTCGTTTTTTTGGGATACTCTGTGTTTCCGCCAATTTGGATAACTCAATCGCCATCACTGACATCATTTTATAGATTCTCTCTTATCAAAGGACCTCAGATATTACAATCATAAAAATGAAAATTTAACTTTATAAATATATATTATGAATACGAAACACCGTGTCATAAAAGTATATGTAACTTTATCACTGGTAACCCTATTTTAAAATATTGTACCTCAAATTAATGGTGAAAACTTTCTCTATCGACTTTATTTAGAAAACATTTTTAAAAAATCTGTTCCTTACAAAGTTATATAGTACATAAAATCATATTTATTTTACACAGTTTTTCAATATTCATAACTTTTGATATACCCTGTAGCCAAATTCAATTAATTTAAAAAACCTATTTTATAGTGAAATGAAGCATATTTTAGATAGCTATTATCGCCTATTTCGGGTTTAAAAGTAATAGAATTTTATAAAATGTTATCTATTCTACCAATAGCACCGTTTAAAGTAAAATTGGAGGAAAAAAGCTTTGTTTTATACTGACATGAGTACTACAGCCTGTAAATATTTCACTGGAATCGGGGTGAAAGGACACCTCAGGTGGTTCTCTAGGTCATTTTGAGTCGAATATGTAATGTAACAATTGAAACCGATTCGGTTTTGTTACGAAATAACAGAAATAATCGAATTTATACAAAATACACCTTTTCACTATCTGGCATTTGGAACGAGTGGCTAAACATAAAGTCAACATAATATAACTTGTCCTATTTTTATTAGGTTTAACTATTTATTATTTATTAGGTTGTCGCACTAATTTTGTTACCAGTATAATTAAACTGTACTGTCATAATATTAATTTTAGCTTTGCTTACATTTTACACTTAAAAATAATACAATCATTCTTATTATTTTTAATAACATTGACATGTCATTAGGTCTGTATTGATCGTACAAATTTTAATTTAAGTACCATTATTGATTATATGATTGGAAGGACAAAGTATTCTTTTTGATCAGCTTATTGGGCGTCTGATGTGGCCACATTCAGGAATCAGTACAAAAAAAGAGATTTACACTTAGGGAACTTCTTCTGAATGTTTTTTTTTATGCTTCTTAGGTATTCCCACATACTATCACAGGATTTAACATTTATTTGTATAATTTATAAAATTTTTATGTTAAAATATTGTTTTTTAAGAAATTCCAGTCACAATTATGATCGGCTTAATCCTTCAAATTCTAAATTAATGCCTCATAATTCACACGGTGAATTATTGTAAGGTGTACCGGCATCAAGTGAATGTCTTTTTGTGAAAATAAAACACTAATTTTAAATGGGAAAACACTTTATTCAAAATATTGGCCATTGCGTGTGGGGTAGCAGCTCCCAGCCAAGTGCTTTGATTATATCCTGAACAGGTTTTACTTTGTGTGCAGGTGCATTGTCATGGAGCAAAATTACCTTGCCGTGTCTTCTGTCCCATTCTGGTCGTTTTTCGATCAATGAATGGTTCAAATTGATCATTGATTGTGCAACATTTAACATTTTTGCCATTTGCTTTTGATTCAAAGGGTCATCTTTATCCAATATTGTTCGCAATTCGCCGTCTTCTAACTGTTTTGTGGTCTTCCACGTTCATTATTTCTCACATCAAAATCGTTATCTCTAAACCGTTGAAACCATCTTTTGAATATTGCTTCTGAAAGAGCATGATCACTATATGCCTCGCCAAGCATTCGATGCGACTCTACAGCACTTTTCTTCAAATGAAAACAAAAATTTAATGCTGTCCGCAAATCATTATTTTCTGGTACAAAATTCGACATTTTTAACACGATGAAAAAATATAATGCTGTTTGTATAATAACTTGATGTATACTAAAAATGATTGACAGATTTCATAGCAACCAAAAAAAATATTAAGGTTTGTTCACAACAAATGTTCCCTATCGAGACATTTGTATCTTGACGCTCACTTCACACCGGCACACCTGGTAAGTTCTTATTTTAAAACAACACAATCTCACATATATAAAACTTTTCTTTAAAACAACCTTTTAAATAGAAATTAAACAAAATCAAGTTTTGGAGAATCAACTGTACAAATCTAAATAAATGTTTGGCCCCAGCTATATGATCTAACATTTTGTCCATACTGGGCCAACATCACATTGCAGTCGATTGTTTAATATGACAAATTTGCCAAACAATGAATACGATCATTATCTAAATAGAAAATGGTATATATAATATATAGTAGTACATCCATAAACAAAAGTATTACGGTCGAATTCATAAGTTTTATATTAGGTTGTCAACTATCTCCCTTCCGCCTTTTTGCTCTTTATTCAATGCTTTATAAAAAGTGTTACAGTAATCGGATTTAGTTCAAATATGCGCCGTTTTGTTCGATAATCTGTTTCCATCTAGACTGCAACTTCATAATACCTCCCTCTTAGAAGCCTCCCTCCTTATTTGCGAAGAACTCGGACAGCCACTTTTCACAAGCCTCTTTTGAGATCAACTTTACACCACCAAGGGCGTTCGCCATGGACAGGAACAGGTGGCAATCACTTGGCGCTATGTCCGGGCTATATGGTGGATGCGATAAAACCTCCCATCCGAGCTCCCGTAGCTTCTGACGAGTCATCAACGAAGTGTGTGGTCTGGCGTTGTCCTGGTGGAACACTACACCCTTCCTTTTGGCCAATTCTGGACGCTTCTGGTCGATCGCCTGCTTCAAGCGGTCCAGTTGTTCGCAGTAGATGGTAGAATTAAGCGTCTGGCCATATGGGAGCAGCTCATAGTGGATGATTCCCTTCCAATCCCACCAAACACACAGCAAAACCTTCCTGGCCGTCAATCCCGGCTTGGCCACTGTTTGGGACGATTCACCGGCCTGCGACCACGACCGTTTTCGCTTGATATTGTCGTATGTGATCCATTTTTCGTCGCCAGTCACCATCCGCTTCAAGAATGGGTCGAGTTCGTTCCGTTTCAGCAGCATTTCGCAAATGGAAATTCGGTCCATTAGATTTTTCACTGTTAATTCATGTGGCACCCAAACATCAAGCTTTTTTTTGTATCCAGCCTTCTGCAGATGGTTTAAAATGGTTTGGTGACTAACTCCCATCTCCTGGGCGATGTCACGAGATGCCACATGCCGGTCTAACTCGATGTATTCCATGATTTGATCGGTATTTGTCGTCACAGGTCTTCCGCCGGCTGGCTTATCCATGGTGTCGTTTTCACCGGCTCTGAATCGTCGAAACCATTCCTCCGCGGTTCGAAGTGATAGAGTACCATCCCCCAAAACACCATTAATCTCACGGAACGTTTCTCTAGCGGATTTGCCTTTAACGAAGGAAAACTTTAAAATAGCGCGAATTTCGGCGTTAGTGAACTCCATGTTTACACGTCTATAACTGTTGAACGCAATATCCAAACTAATCATACATAGCGTCGTTTTGTTTGTTATGTCAAGAGCTTTCAAATTATGTACAGTGTTGCCAGATACGAGCTCTGTAGCGCTTTGTACATAGCCGCGAAATTAAAAAGACAAAAAGGCGGAAGGGAGATATTTGACAACCTTATATGATTCAGAGATATAAACAATCACCGCAAAAAGCTAGCTACACTCGACCAAATGTTGAAAGTCAGCTCAAAACAGAGCGCCTTCTGATCGTTATTGTTGAAGATCAATGCATGGCAATTTTCACCTCGAAACGAGCTGAAATTAAGTTAAGACGCTTTAACTGCAGGTCAGGGCGTAACCACAATTTAAAATTGTGTATAAAAACTTTAAAAGCAATTATTGATATATATTGGAAGTTATTTTCGTTTGTAACGAAGTCGGAATCAAACAAATTGTCAAATATCACTTTTCACTTGAAACGATCCGGAATACTAACAATAATTTCGATAACATGCTAAATTCCATCTAAATAGGGTAAGAAATCTGCAAATTAACCAAGGCGATGAATCCTGATAATAAAAACTGACCTGAGTATTAATTAACCAGAACCTCCCCATAGGAAATGTTTATATAAAATCCCAATTTAAACATACATATAATAATATTCATCAAAATCGGATTAGAAATAGCCAAATTGGCCAGTTTATTGGAGAACATTCTAGAATACAGTCAATGTCAATATTCCAAAATAGCATAGAGATAGCAAAAGTGTTCAGGTTCCTGAATTTCGTCCTCGTATTTCTATTCTAGTTTTATCAAAAATCGAAGGTTATAATTTCTAAAAAAAAAGACCAATTGTAACCACACTACGAGTACTTATGTACTCGAACTTGCACTTTAATTATGATTTTTTCGAAATAATCTAATATAAAATAGTACAAAGAAATTTAAAAATAACTTTCTAAATTTTTTGTTAACTACAAATAATTACATAATTAGTATACATTTTTTTTTTATTAAAGAATAAATGTGGTTATGTTATTAGTAAAATGTAGAATGTATTCCATTCTGTGAATACATATAAAATTTTGTGAGTTGCATTATTAGTATAGCATATTTTCTTTACTTTTTATATCATTTTGTACTATTATTATAAGCCCGATTAAAAATAATTGTTCTTTTCTAGTTCTCGAGTGTTTGTGGTCACAGACAAATATTTTCCCTTATCAACTAAATTTTGTAAAAAATAATGCAATTAGATATTTTACATATCTATGCCATAACAATAGGAAAAAATTGTTATAAAAATATTTATTTCTTATGGAAAAATTCAACATTAGAGGTGAAGAAATAATTATAAATATCAGGTGTTATATGAAACTGCAACTTTAAAACATAAGTAAAACGTTAGCTAGCTAAAATTTTTGCCATCTCAGGTGGCAATTTATACAATAAATGTCACGTCAAAAAAACTGTTCCCCTTTTGATGGAAACCGCATACACAATTAGATGCAAAACAGACATTCTTTCATGTCATTAAAGCAAAATTTCATTGGTTCTTTTTCGCTTTTCCATATTTGCTTTTCATTCAGTTCATATGTGGCATCGATTTTCCACAGTTTTCGATGTTTCCCATAACTTTATACCTCCATGGAACATTGGAAGCTTCTGCAATTTGTTTTTGAAGTTTCTGAGTCATCGTGATCCAGCAATGCTTGACATTATTCGGTGGCTTCAAACTTTTTCGGTGGTCTATCACCTATTTCACTTTCAACATCAAATTTTTAAACCCACTCATAGCATTGTCTTTGCAATAAAGCATGTTCCGCCTTATAAGGAAAACAGTATTGATGTAGATCTGTTTTTGGTTTAAAGCTCATAGCTGCCACTATTTATATTTTTACATACATAAATATGGAATGGCAGACAGCAGAGATGCCATAATATTTATACTCGTCTTGAAAATTTTAACATAAGTATTTAATGATAAAATTCCAACCATTAGTGATATTATATGCGACATAATACGTAAGCACTACTCCCGTTTCTTTTTTAGGAACAAAATATTGCCTATAGAATAACTCGAATTTCAATTATCTTTATTACATTATAGTTTGACCTCTACTATGTAGGGCAGGATTTTTTAGACTGACATTATTTTATTATAGTTTTATAAAAAGTGCCTGCAAAGCGGCGCTGCAAAATTATTTCTCCGATATTACCGGCGAGCAACATATCTGCTACGTATATGAACAGAAGAAAATTTACCATTATATGTATAACAAAATCTTTTCGCTAAACGGAAAATCTTATCGATGAAGAAGATATTTTATTATTGAATTTAGAGGATAAGTGTAACGACAAAAGATTTACTGCGAGAGTTATACCACTTAATATAATTGCAACCCCATCTGTCTGCTACTAAAGAAGAAATTTTCGCTAGACGGAAAATCTTATCGATGAAGAAGAAGATTTTATTATGGAATTTAGAAGATAAGTGTAAAAATAGAAGATTTACTGTGTGAGTACCAATGAAAATAATTGCAACCGCATCTGTTTGTTTGCAGATTGGTACAATAGATTTGTGGAGAGAGCAAAGTATTTTCTGCTCGTCATTAATATTTTGATAATCGCAGATTATCTATGCTATAAAAGACAAAAAGATACTGCGCTATACAAGCAGATTAACATAACATAAAACTATTCTTTGAAAGTTATGAGCGTCAGGCAAAATTATAATGGTAACTCACCGGAAAAAAATTTCAGAGTTATAAAATAAATACCGGGAAATTTGCCAATATGTAAATTTTGAGGATTGCAACCGATAGTTTGCGATCGATTAAAATTAATGTTATACACACAGCAAGCAGCATTGAGTTAGTGCATTATGCACATCATCATAAACTTTCATTTTACAAGGACATTTACAAGGTCATACACAAATCACATTACATTCAATAAAATATCATTTTTATAAAATAAATGTAGTTTTTTTCTCATCGACAGTGATTTTTCATGAGGATCTAATCAGTGTAACAATTTTATATTACGTAAATGTTCTGTTTTTTTAAAATAATGTTATCATTGAATATTGAATAAAATAATAATAATGTTTGTATATTGTATTAGTTGTATGTGTTATAAAATTTAAAGTACGCTTTTTAGTTACAATTTATATTATCAATTTTATATAAGTATGTACGTTTTAAGTTCATGTATAATTTCACATTTTAAATAGTTACTCTTACTATACATAATATTGTACGTACACATAATACAACATTTGTAAAAAGAAGTTCTATAAAAGTTTAAGTACTGACATAAGTATCTCAAAATCTTAACATACATATATGAAAAATAAGAAATAATACAGTTAAATATATACTTGATGATAATATTCTATTCTAGTTCTAGCTAGTACATTATAGTTATATTTAATATTTACAGTGTGTTTCATAATTCTATCTACAAATCGTATTTTTAAATTTAATATTTAATTTACATCATAATTTATGGGGGTCTATTTTTATATTTTGTTTTCTCGTTATTGTGTATACTTTTTATGCTTTCAAAATGTCATTCCGCAAAAAAATAAAAGATTTACAGTCGTTCAACGAAAGCAGCTTCACTCTATACTATAACTAGCCTATTGATTGTCATGCTAAGGAGCTTGTAGCGATAGAAATAACCGCCGCATTACCAACAGCTTTTAATGAAGGAGCATATTTACAACTGATACTGTGTACAGAGGTATCTTGTGATCATAATTTCCAATCATATGCTTAAAAATATGATAGTTTGAAAACTATACAAAAACACAAACCGGAAAAGCGAGAAAAAGTTAGAAGCATAGCACGTTGTTTGGGGAACATTAACGATGAAGTTTTCATGACATAAAAGGTATATCTGAGAGTATAAATTGATTTGATTGAACTATATGTGAGTATAATATTTTTAGAGTTATTGTGACAGAACTGCAAACTTGAACTGCGTTTATCTAAAAAAAAAACAGCTTTTTCGTAATCAGTTGTCAAGGAATTTTGAAAACCACTAAACTCGATCAATCAGAAAAACAGTTGAAAATTTATTGCTAACTTCTCAATTTTTAACCGAACCGCAATCCACTCATTTCTACAAAAAATCAAAAATTTTCCTAATTCGAGATATCGACATAAATATATTAATTGTTAAAAATGTCAAATTGTAAAATTTTTTCGAATAATTATTGGTCGACAAATCTATAGACAAAAGCAAAGGTCATTAAAAATATCCTTTGGCAAACGGACTTTAACTTGCGTTGGGCATTTGTAGATGGAGACATATTAAATTTTTTTTGTTAAATTTATTTAAACATTCGGTACGCGATAAAGTATTTTATCGAATTATCCTACCACATGAATTATATAAAAATAGTACGTTGACTTTGCCTGCCAAACAAAAAAGAAATAGACATCCGTAGACACAGAAGAACCATCATCATTACTGCCAAAACGAAACATTCACGTTGACAAGATTAGATTGATCTACATTTGGGGTGGAACTAGCAAGTAGTGCAGGTGTATCACGTGAGTTTCTTCAATTCAATGAAATAATAAATAATGTGTATAACAACGTCAATTGCTAAAAATATCATATAGTAATAGCGTATAACATGCGTAAAGTCATCTTATTGCATTGCAATGTTCGGCCACACGTTGCAAAAACGAATGCTAAGGAAATTTCTTTCACACTCAGCGTACTTACCATTCATTGCACCAATGGATTATCATTTTTTCAGATCGATGCAGCACGGCTTGGCTGGCATACACTTCTGAAATGTTGTTATATCATTGCGAATATATAAAACACATAGCCGGTGAGATGGAAGGCAGTTATAGAAAATACTTTTAAAATAACAATAAATGCTTCTTATCAGACCAAAACGGGATACAAAACTATAAGTTAAGGTCCTAAATTATTTTATATACGATAGGCCCGTATTGCTAATAACGAAACACTATGTGTAAATATACCATGCCACTGTATATTAGTTTCTTTTAGTAAATATTTGGAGTACCAATCGAAACTTTGATTATAATAAACCTAATTATATCTGTTTGTTATTCTCTGTATGATATTGCTATTTTGTATATAATTAGCATTTATACACATTAAACAACAATATAGCTCACAGAGAGTAATAATAACTGAAGTACTGAATGTGTACTTACTATTATTATTATTAGTTTGTTTAGTAGTTAGTTATTTAGTAAATATACACACATAAACTTTATTAATAGTAATACATATTGTATTTGTGTAATTATTCTTATACTACTTTTATTATTCATTAATTTACACTTTGTAATATTACTACAAAAAACTTATACGCGATTATAGAATAATATGAATAATGGCAAATTGTTAAAAACATATAAATGAATGTATTACTCTGGAAATTTTACATTTATAATTTTCTATATAATTTTTGTGATTATATTATTTTTACAATATTATTACTTATTACATATATCGATACTTTGTGTATCTGATACGAGTATCAGACTACGAGTACATATAAAATATTTATTATTTGCCGTTGTATGTATTTGTATACTTTAAAAACTGCTTTAATAAACCATAAACTGAATCCAAATATTCATAGAATTTCAATAATATAATAAATGTTGTGATTTTATTTAACTCTCCATAGTGTAATATTTTATTTTTACTTTTAAAAAGGTCCCAAAAATAATAAGTCAAACAAAACACAAATCAATAATTAATTTTGATAAAAATCATTATATTTTTGGAAACATACCGTTCTTCTTGCAAACGTTCAACAAGAGCATCAAATGATTTTTTATGTCAATTATTGGAATATTGTTGAGTATATATGGTGGTCGTTGCCTTTTGAATGTCTTCAACTGATGCCAAATGGTTTGCTTTCATAGCCAATTGCAGTTTAGGAAATAGAAATTAGTGGTAGCTAAATCAGGTGAATATGTTAAATGTTGAAACAAATAAATCTCATATTTATTCAAAAAAGCAGTGATAAATGTCGAACGAGAAGGTGCATTAACTTGCAGTAATTTTTTCAATTTAAATTCGATGAATTGTTGTTTTTTAGCTATGCCAAGCTCAATTTCCTTGAAACTCGTTGAAGATTTCTTAGAATCAAGCACTTTTTCAATGCCTTTGAGTAGCATTTTTATCAATTTTATAAGACAGACACAGACAAACAAAGATACATTGATATTTGCTTTGTATACAATTTTTAGACCAACGCACATTACAAATTCATTGTCATCATTTTTGGGACAAACAAAGTTCCTCAACAACACATTCGCTATAGGTCAATAAGAAACAACAATGGTGAATGGGCGAGTAGCGATAAAGATATAAGGCAACCAGGATTATTTGCAAAGCACTCTCAAATTATACATTTGCAATTCCATCAAGTATGGCAGAAATTGGAAATAAGACCATTTTATAGATAGTCAGTAATGTATTGTAATGTAAATAAAAGTTCAATTCTGCGGAACTTACAGGAGAATAACTTTCAGTATTTCTCTTATTGGAAATTATTGGACTGAATTATCATTTGTTCGCTAACGTAGGTGTCACAGTAACTTTTACAAAATACTTTTTGCAAGAAGTTTCATATTTTTACCTTATGTGTTTGTGTGAAAATGAAAAAAATTAGCTAAATGTATACCGAATAAGCGAGTCGACACAACAAAATGTTATAAGTGTTTCTACAAACATTAACTGGAATTATGCTTAACGCTACGCAACTATGTCATACTGTCTGAGCACAAAATATATTGGAAACTACCTGAACGGCTAAAGAAATTGGAAAATACATTTAATAAATAAAAATAAACATCTCTAATTCAAATTCAGTAAAGTAAATGCAATTTGATATCGCTGTCAATGGGAGTCTGAAGATAAAGTTAATCTGCCATATTGTGTCGACCGCCATCTTGTAGCTGCCACCACTCTGGATTTCCAATGATGTTACACTGTTTACTGTATTCAACTCGTTATAACCTTTCATTTGAAGATCCATATCAATGGTGTTGTTGATTTACATTGGATCTACCATAATATGAAATATTCTATATTGTATTGACTTCAGAATTTCAGCATGATTGGATAACGGGAAGTGGTCGAAGAAAGTATTAATGAAATGTCTTTCAGATTGTACAACAGCCCCATACACAGTATAAACATTAAACTATTAATCAACACCACATATTTTTGCAAGCGAGTATCCATCGTCAAATAGGTTGTCAACGTATTGCAGGCTTGGGCGCTAATAAATTTTGGCTTATAAAAAAGTTTAATGTAATCCAAATAATAGAATTACTGTTTTAAGTTCTATAAATACAAATTTTCGAACGTACCTGCTAAAACTATTTGATACATGCACGGATGCTGTTGTATTCCAACTTCATTTTGTCCCCAACATGATAAAGTTCCATAATCCTAGAACAAATAGAAAATTTACCACATAAATATTATTTTATATAATTCATTTAATAATAAAATTTTTAAAGAATCCTTCGGCATAGACATTTACGAAATATGAAACACATACCATATGATGCCAGATATGTATACCAAACAGTCGGATTTCTACATATTGATGATATTTAGAGCGATTATAGAATATAGATATCATCGAAAAATTTCAATCAAAAGTATTGTGTGCGTGCAATAATAAATGATACCACCTGTCAATGCAGGAGTCTGAAGATAAAGCTAATCTTCCATTCCATAACATTCCCACATAGTGATGCTTTTCACGGCACGCTGAATTTTCATATATATCCAAAGAGATCGCCCTTGAATAGTATTTGTTTGTAAATTACTTCTCCGTATAGTGTTATTCTTTCTTTATCACCATAGAAACAAAATTAATTCTCGTTCGTAATTCTCAAAATTTAACATCATTTAATTCACAATTAGATATAAACACCCAAAAATAGGCATTCTGAAGATTTCTAAACCTGATAATGTATCTTGGATTAGAAGTTATGACTTCAAGTGTAACTAGAGTAATTTCGCATGTGATTTCGATGAAATTTTATATTTAGGTTTATAATGGGATTATATGAACAAATTTTCATAAAGTTGCAAAAACTATATACTCCCAGTAAAGGTATAAGAAGAGTGAAGATTGTAAAAACCTAAATAATTTCCTCATTTCTCATCCAATATTGATTAAATTTGATAAACAGGTTGGAAATGGAATTACTATATATTACATGAACAATATTTCATAGAATTTCAAAAAATGGGTAAATAAGAGAGATTTCTGAAGCAAATTTTCTATGAACCACGGATAATTTAGCCATTTCTGATAAAATTTTGATCAAATTTAGTTTTACATATTGAGAATGGAAACATGTGAACAATTTTCATGAAGTTTCCAATGGTCTCTGCATGGAATAGAAAATTATATGTTATTGTATTTTATATGGGTATTATTAGTATTGTAATATTTTTATGGGTTTCTGTGTGATAAAATTTTAAAGGATTATGTATGAGAGCGGAGCGATGATAGTCGGAATGCATACAAAACATAGTCGGATTTAATTATTTGTACTCACATATGACACATATTTTGATATCCTTATCAAATACACTAGTTATGTATGTGTCATAAATTTATAATAATAAGTATGATTAAATGTTTCAGAATAAAAATATACATATTTTTGAATTTTTTCTTTCAATTTTATAACTTTGATTCAATTCTTCAAATATGAACCAGTTATTAATTTATTTATTGAATGTTATACTGGTAATATATGATTTGCATTATATCACAAATTGAACGATTTTACTCAGATTTTACTCAAATATTAAAAAAATGACCAATACCGTAATTATACCGTAATCCGAAATAATCTAACTATTGTAAAAAACAAATAAGCAGAATCTCCAAAAGCGTAATAGGTGCAGCAAACGAAGAACCTCTTTTCTTTTAACAATAATTTTAGGAGGAATTGATGATGGAATTCTTAGATTTTATCACAAATGAAACGCTTTGTAAACACTTAATGCTCATGACTTTATAAACTTTTGAATTGCGAAATTGGAAAACTATTCAAATTTAAAAACAATTAATTAAGTATATAATTGGGAGAATAACATTTCAAATCAGTAGATTCAACAAAATTCTTGGTGACTGGGATGAATATGGAAAACCCTGTTGGGGAACTGCGGTAGTTATAGACATGATCTTGGGATTTTTTATATCCAGAATAATTGTTAATAGACTATTATTTATCTCTTCCAGGGGATAATGGATCGGTAAAAATAAAAACTATTCCTTTCTTAACAAAAACTGATGGTATATGTACTTGTAAGGTAAGATATGCCTCTCATTCAACATTCATTGGTCCGAAGCTATGTGCACTATGGTGCGGTATTAATGTATGGAAAAATAAGAAGTTTGGTCGCAGATGAAGGAAATGTTGTTCGAATATATTATGTTAGCTACACTAAAGTGAGCATTTGCAAACAAATATGATTTAATGATCAATTACTTCAAAATCGATCTGTTGGATATGGTAAACCTTCAAAGGCATAGAATTTATTTAATATTATAAAGTCTATATCAAAACCTATAATTGTGAATGACATAATTGATTGCCCAACTTTGCTTGCAAAATTTTATTTGTACGGGTTACTTCAAGAACTTTGTTATCTATATGAAAATGTAATTAAAATTGCTATCGCGCATCAATTACGTTCGTTTTAGTCCACTCATATTCGCTATGTTAAATATGTACAATTTACATTTAAGAACAAATTCATTTTGAACAATATACGAAATCATAAGTTTAAATTGTATATGTTTTTGTAAATCATATATTATATTATTGTAACTCACAACAGACAATTAAAATTTAATGTTTCTTAAATATATAAATGGAATTAATCCATTCGAATTAACATTTTTATATATTTACAAAGTTATCACATCACTTCTTCGAAGTTTAGTTTTAAATCCATAGGGAACATTTCATATGCGTATATTTTTATTGTTGTTTTTCCTACTATATGTATAGATAGAGCCTATTTTATATAGATAGTATACAGATACAGATAGATATATTAATATAATGTGCAATATATAATAATAGAACGATTTGGAATATAACAAAAAGATAATCATTTCAATATATGAAATCTCACGTTTACACTTAATCGTATATATTTATATTTGAAAAGGAATGTTTATTATAGGCTCATTCGTACCCAGATATATACGCATAAACTAAATAATAATTTAAGAAAATATTAAATATACGTATGTGCTCGTACGTATTCATCATAGTACGTATGGAATAATGCGTATTATATGCGTATATAAATAATATGAACGCAGAAAACAGTGAAAAAGGGTTATGTTTATATTATAGTCATGTGTGTAGGTTTGGCAAATGTATTAAAATGAAAGTTAATATCCTACAGCATTATCATATCTCATGTATATTTATGTTTAATATAATATAAAATTTATGTGAATATTATAATATATAAAATAAATAATATATGTATGGTGTAGTTCTACTGTACGTTTTACGTCCTACCTATAATATCTCTATCTATATATCCTCCATATCTGCAATATATTAGAAGCACAGTATATCTATATGCAATATATATTGGGTGTCCCATGTTAAAAGAACCGTCAACATATTTTGCAGGATATGACTCAAATGTGAAACAAAAGTTTCAGACAAAAAACTTTTGCTTTCATTTGAATTTGCATTTGTTTGAATTTTTTATTTAAAGGTTATACCTTTTTTTTTTTTAAATGTGAGAATCCCTTTTTTGATCCCAGGATTCAGAAAGGGAGTGCAAATTTACTATTGAAGATGTAATTTGGATTCAAAAATATGGGTTCCCATTTGAAAAAAAGGTTTTTGCCTGCAAATAACCTTGACCGTGCCTGTACCATTGTTTTCTAATTGGAGGTTGTGGCGATTGTGAATTGTGCGATAAAATTATTAGTTCGGCAGGGTCTGAGGATAATATTTTCAGATGTTCCGACAGTAATTCTGTACTGATGGCATTCAATGGAACAACAATAAGATCGACGTTGATATAAACGAATGTATTTACATATTAAATAAAATATCACTGTGCACCAAGGTCGTAATCTTGTACTTATCGTTTCACAATGGTATTGCAGGTAATGGTGAGGTTGGTATGTTGGCACGACCTTCATCGGTATTGAAGCTTGCCAATCTGCTACCTACAGTTACGGCGATGTATTGCTGACCGGATAGATGCAGAATTTGGTCGTGTATGGTGACAATGCGGCAATTCCCGACAGGAAAAAAAGATGGGTTGTTGCCTCTATGGGGAAGAGGTTGCTGCATTGCTGGACTTACCTAGGCACAAAATAAGATTGGTTGTTGGGTTGCTCACGAAACACTGCACGCTAAACAATAACTTCCACAAAATGTGTTTGGTTACGATATGTACTTTGTGCTAACTGTTCCTTGTAGGAAGAATCGGTATGGCACTAATTAATTCACATACCAGACTATGTGATAGCTAGGCATAGGATATTTGGAAAATATGCAATGGACCCTGCCACAATGATCGAATCATCTCTATGAAACATCTCTGGTTTCATTTATGCAATCAGACGTTTCAAAGATTAACTCACAGTTTGAGCACAATGGATCGATTCGTTTGGGTCATCCCTTGCCAAATATTTGGGTAGATAATTTAAATTGAGACACCCTGTATATATAATTATTTTTATTATTATTATTTTATCTATTTGAACTTATTATACGCAATTCGTATATATAGAATACAGGATCTGTTTTGTAATTTATTATAATAATTCTTATTATTCGCACATACATTGAATATTATGTTCTATAGAAAACCAAAACGTTTATTCTCATTAAATTAACACATACAGATATTTTCCTATAGATTAATAATGAACAAACATTTATTACATATTTTGCAGAAAAACTTCCATATAGTGATATTTCAATGTATACTTACATCACTTACATCATATGATGTTGAGGTTATGAGTCATACCGTGCTATAATGCGAATACGTAATTCACACTAATGTTGAATTCAAATTTGAAAATTTCAATTTCACTAAAATTCTCATTTCCTTCTTATTCTAAAAGCTACAGTATCATGAAATAAATATTACCTGATATCGAGAATCTTCTAAAATACTTTTTACCGGAAAAAAAAAGCTCACCTTAATATCTTGGAGGTCCTGTGCGATCGTAATTGAACAAAAGTACTTTATATTGTAATAATTTTAAAATTATGAATAAAATGATTTTGTATGAATACTTTTAAATAGATTTCTGAAAAATTAACATCCATGGAGGGGAGGGGGATGGGGGGGTCAGTAATTATAACAACAGATTTCATGGCATTTAAAGGTAAATTCATCGCTTTTCTTAAATAATTTTGATAATATTTCCTATGTTCAAGTTGGGATTATATGAACAGTTTCTTAAGAAAATTGTGAATTATCGATACCCTGCTCCACTTCTCATACCAGCTTCCTGGAATTTGATGATATGGTTAATTTTTAATCGATTTTAATGAAATTTCGTAGATATGTTTAAAGTGGGATTTGTTCAAAATCCAGTATGATAATAATTTCCTGTTAAAAGCACTAGTTTTTAAATGACATAAATAATTCACAGAAGGCAGCGAGAAGCTATATGTGTTGATGAGCGTCCAGGTCGACCATCACAAGTAATTTACTGAAGAAATCACTGTGTGATTTCTTGAAAATTAATTAAATGATGTTCTAAATCATCAATTAAATGATGATCAAAAATTGGAGCGAATTGAACTAATGATCAAAATTTTTTGCTTAATCATTCACCAAGGCGGCGACCACCATTCTCAACAACATCCCAATCACAAACCTAATAAAGTAATTTGATTCAATTGTTGCACGGCATGCAAATCGATGTATTTGTATTTGATGGAGATTATTTTGAATCTATAAAATAGTTTTTGTGAAAATTTAATATTTATTTTTGTGCATTTTTAATCCATTCCTTAATATTATGGTACAGAGGTTCATATACAGAACAATTCCTATAACAATTCTGAATAATCAATGCAGTGAACAGTAGCTTCCTCAGTTACTGCAGTTAATGCAGTACATCCGCCGAATCATGATTCGATTATTATTGAATGTTATTTTTTAACCAATGCGATCAGTATATTTTGTAAAGTTAAACTCGCGAAAGTAATCACGCAACACTTAAACTTTTACTGTCTCTCTTCTTCATACACATGTTTCAAGTTTATAAATTAATTTCACTTTAAATATGATTATTTCTAACATTTATTAGCTACATTGTATCTAATCTACGCAAATTTTTGAATTTGATAAAAGTCTTATCTCTGCGTTGACTAATATATATCATTTATTATAGATTATTTCTATTTTAAATAAAATAAGTTATTTTTTTTATCAAATTTAGTTACGTTACGTGATCGATACGAAATGTTTTAAATTTTTATTAATTATTAATTTACAAAATTCGGAGTGATTAAAGTACCAAATATACAAATTAATAAAAATTTATTTTTATCTAATTAAAATAATAATAATAATTTTATTATAAAATCAGTTAATAACTGCATAATTCATCATTGATCATCAGTTACGTTTTACATTCAGGTAATTATTAATTAATATTCAAATAAATATTTAAATTGGATTATCGGGCAGTTATGTATTTTGGTATTCTATTATCTATACGAAGAAAAATTAAAGAAAATAAAAAATCTGGACACTTAATCCAAATTTAAATATTTAATGTTATCAATAATATGCGACCGATTAATTTTATTCACGTGTTTTGGTTTCGTGTGTTTGCCTGCAGCAACTAATGATGCATTATAAACAACAGCAAAAACAACAATGTTGAAACATCTGTTTTTTCTCCAGCACAAATTCTTATATGCACACTCTGATGGTACTCTCAGTTCGTTTTTGATAAGGAAAATTTAGTAATTTTATATTTTCTTTGACGTTTCGTTCGGCAACAAACACAGGATATTTTTGAATTTGAGTTATTACATTTGAATTATCTCATCACAATAAAATTACATTATTAAATATATTATTTTATCTAATTAACCCAGCGTATGTTCAAACAAAATTTCTGGATTTTTCGAACTTTCCACGCAAATTTGCAGATACATTTCTGTTATGTAGAGATAAAAAGTGTTTTTCTTTATTATAAATTGTGTGACCTGTTTTTTTCTTTTATTTTTGTTATCTTTATTATTTTTATCAATATTTTCATGATTAATATTTATTTTAAAATTATTATTATTAAATATTATTCATATCAATATTTTTGGAATGTTAGAAGCAACACAAATAACTAGCCTGTCCGATAATTGTATGATTGTAATTCCAATTTGGTTTTTTGTTGACATTGTTGTATGAACACAAATGAATCGTTTCGTAGCGTGGTAAAATTTCCAAATAGACGATACCCTTGTAGTCCCATAATACTGATAACATAACCTTCTTTTGATAAATATAAGCTGTAGATGTTGTTTGCTCTGGTTATATCATTTTTGCTCCATGATCTTTTTCGATTGACATTGAGGTAAACGGTCCATTTCTCATCGTCAGCATAAGCATATCGCTTATATTATAAATCGCGATGGATATACGTTGTGTTTAGTGCATTTCTTTAAGTTAATGAGTAATTCATATATCGATATGATGATTGATTTGGTCATCATCCACTTCAGCTGGTTTGACTGATAAATCTCCAGAAAAGAATTTAGCAAACCAACTTTGACACCGTTGGTGTTTTAGGGCTTTGCCATTCACAGCACATATTTTTTTTTGTGAGCTTGTGATGCATTGTTTCCTTCGTGGAAGCAGACAGCAAAACATGACCTTGGTTTTCTATTTTTCAATAAAAACTAAACAGAAAATGTCCAACCTAACTATAGAAATTTTTTTACAGGATGACAATTTGAAGTACCAACGAAATGTCATATTTCATACATATGTCATTTTTGAAAATCTCAAGTAAAAATTAATTAAACGCTTTCATTATTTTGGGGGAAAAATTTTGAATGGCCGCATGTAAATATGTCTCCCAGTTTGCAACTATAAAAACCATTCTTATATAAAATTCTCTGGATTGCGGAACGCGGGCCCATAAAAACCAAGACTTACCTTACCTTATTGTTTAATTTTTGGTTTCTTAATTATTTTATAAATAAATAAATTAGTAAAAATATAATTTTATAGATAAATTAATAATAATAGAAAATAAATATAAATAATTCTTTTCATACAATAGTTAATAAAAATAAAAGAGACAAAGGGACCAGCTACGTCCAACCTTGGAATTGGTTTTTGTGCAAAATGTGTGTCTTTTTTAAGTTAATCTGGTTAGAATATAATCAATTTGTATTGGGTTGAAATAAGTTCTTTTGCACGTAGCGACAGTATGGACCCATATCATTTTTTTCTTTTGGAAATATAATGCGTTTTTGCAATTCAGAGTTGACTTAGATTCTACGCAAAACTATATCAGTCTGTGAATTTAATAAGTTTTTAGTTCAGTGTTGAATTTCAAGTTGGTTACAACGACTGTAGACATATTTTATAGTGTCTCTTTTATCATTGGGTGAAACGATTTCAGAACGAATCGCCGGATTCAGGAATGCATATTTTTCTACTCCTCCGTGTATTTGTTGAAATTTTATTTTATTAATTTTTATGTGTTTTACGTTTCTGTAAATAAAATAAATAAACTCAAATATACTTTTACAATAACAAAAAATAACAATGATGACGTTCATGCAATCAAGTCGCTCACTAATTATGATTTTGTTCTCTAAATATCTCACAAGCTTGTTGCCATTGTACAAATAAAAATTTGAATAAATAATAATTAAATAATCTAACAACTGCCTGATTTTTGAAGAACTTTGTTAAAAAATAAAACAGAAAATGCCAAAACTAGCTAAGATTATTTTTTGCGTTGTTAGTGTTTTTACTAATCAAAACAAAGATGTTTGCCAAAATAATATTCAATTTAACTATATATTTTAAGGTGCAATGGCAAAGCGTTCGGATAAAGAAGAACAAGATCAAGATGATTTAAAAATGTTTGAGGATGAAATTAAAGAAGAGGATACTGAGGAACTTTCCATAATATCTTCGTTACATACACGAAAAACGTATTATGCTTCTGGGTTAAAGGATTCTTTTCATGGTAATATGTTTCAACTAAAGTTATTAATGTTGTTTTTACTAAGAGGAGTAAGAAAGAATTACTCCTTCTTATTAGCCACACAAATGGAAGCTGCAGAACAGTTTAATGATGTGATTTTTAAATATTATAATGAGAGGAAAATCAAAATTATTTATCGTTTCTTGAATGCAAAACATAAACAAGACGAATCTAAAAGGATTCAGACTGACGATTTACTAAATGTGAAACGGAATGCTGAATTCAGTTTAATTAAATATTTTCTTTCTTACATTAAAATTATAAGGAATCAGGAATTTAATGAGGAGAATAGTGAATTTAAAGATTTTATTATTTGTACAAACATTGATCTAGAAGAAGAATTGAAAATTCATTTTGACCGAATTGAAGATGAGGATGATATTTTAGATATGAAACTTAATTACAAAGAACATAGACGTTTAAAGTTTAAAGAAGGTGATTTTCCTTTTAAGGAATACCTAATTAACAAAATAAAGGATCATGCAAGGAAAATTTATCCAGATGTTGATTTAAATTTCAATATAAAAGAATATATAGAAAGTTTTTTGGATAAATTAGTTCTTGCAGTAAATTTCCCTAACGAGATGGAGTTAGGTGAAATCATAGAAAATGAAATTGGTCAGATATTAAATGTTGAGAAAAATAATTTTTATTGTAGATTTCAAGTGCATATGATTGCTTGGATGTCAAAGAAAGAAGGAGAATTTTTGTCACATAAAGAGGCAAAGTTATTTTTTGAAGAAATACGATTAGAAATCCAAGGAAACATTTGGTTTAATATGAAAGATCCCGTAACTTTATTTACTGGAAGAGAAGAAGAGTTAAAAAAACTAAATAAAACAGTTGACCGTAGTCAGAATGGTACCATTATATCACAAATGACTATAGTTAGCGGATTGGGAGGAATTGGTAAAACTGAGTTGGTAAGAAAGTATGCAAAAGTATATGGTAAAAAATATTATAATAATGTTTTGTGGATAAATGCTGAACAGTACGAAACCCTAAAAGAGTCTTTTTTTGAATTAGCTAAAGACAACAGATTAGGTATTCCTACAAAAGATGAAGATGGAAGAAAAAAAACAATCGAGTCAATTGTTAAGGAAATTTATAATTTTTTTGCAAAGAAGAAAAGCTTGTTTATTTTCGACAATGCTGAAACATATAACGGATTGAAAAAGTTTTTGCCAATAAGCCTTTCAATAGCTGAAGCTAATACGCATTACATTTTAATTACTTCTCGCTGTCAAGAGTGGGACAATGGTATGGAAGTTATCAAACTCAACGAACTGGAGCCAGGTGATGCTATAGAATTTGTTAAAAAGGGGTTAGATATATCCACGGATGATAAATCGAAAGACCACGTAATAGAATATTTGTTAAAAAAATTACAATGCTTTCCGTTAGCGATACATCAAGCAATAGCATTTATTGAAGAAGAGGGAATGACAAGAAAATTTGAAATAGATAATTATTTAAAATTATATGATCAAATGGAAAAGGATCTTCTTAACTCTGATGTATTTCAAGGCATAGAAAATGATTACGCTCAAACGACTTTCAACACATGGGAAGTTACAATTGATAAAATACAGGCCGATACAGAATGTGGACAGTTAGCAATGAAAATTCTAAATATTATATCTTACTTTGCACCAGAAGATATTTATATATATATATTTTTAAATTTAGAAGACGTTAGTGAGAAACTGTTAAATTCAGCTGTGCGATTACTTGTAAAGTATTCAATGATAAATATTAAGGAATGCCGAAATGTATTCAGTATTCATCTATTAGTACAACAAGTAACAAGAAGAAAAATAAAAGATCAAAATAAAGAGGAGAAAATTGTAGAAGAGGTTTTTCAATTATTAAAAACAAATTTTCCACATTACAGTGATAAAGTAGAGGACTACAAAAAGAAAAGACATTTATTACCACATTTGGAAATATTTCTATCACATATTGATAATTTAGTAGAAAAGAAACCTGATGATAAACAAAGATTAGAAAAACATTACATTGCAGATTTATTAAATTGTATATTTGACGTACACTTCGATGTTGGTGAAATACATAAAAAGAAAGATTTACTAGAAAGGTGTTTAAAAATGAATGATAAAAATTATGAACCTGATAATGATAATGTTCATCATGAGAAACTAGCTAACTTACTAGAGCGAACTTTAACAATTAACGAAAAATATTTTAGTCCTGATCGTATTAATGCCGCTAGTACACTGGAAAAGTTGGGAAATGCACATGGAACTTTAGGTGATAATCAGAAAAAAAAGGAGTTGTTAGAACGAGCTTTAAGAATTAACGAGATGCATTATGGTCCGGATAATTTTAATGTAGCCAGCACACTAGAAAATCTTGGAATTGCATATGGTTGTTTAGGTGATAATCAGAAGAAAAAGGAGTTGTTAGAAAGAGCTTTAAGAATTAACGAGATGCATTATGGTCCGGATAATTTTAATGTAGCTAGAACACTAGAAAACCTTGGAATTGCATATGGTTGTTTAGGTGATCATCAGAAAAACAAAGAGTATTTAGATCGAGCTTTAAAAATTTACGAGATGCATTATGATCATGATAATTTTAATGTAGCTAGAACAATAGAAAAACTTGGGAATGCATACGGAACTTTAGGTGATCCACAGAAACAAAAAGAGTTGTTAGAAAGAGCTTTAAAAATTAACGAAAAACATTATTGTATTGATCATATTAATGTAGCTAGGAGACTAGAAAACTTTTAGATCTTACGACTTATGTCATTTCTTAATAAGGTGAAAAGAATTATAAAATTATACTTAATATATATACTTAATAATATGTAGTAATAATAATAAATTTATATAATATCATAAATCATCATCAGTTACGTTTTACTTTCTGGTCATATCTACCTACCTGCAAACCAACATAAAAAAATAATAAAAATAGGTTAAGGATATAGTTTAGTACGGAGCTCAAGATAAGATATATTTTATATGAAAATTTAGTCAGAGAAATGAGAAACGAAAAATTCCGCTAAAAAGGTTTTTAAAATCGTTCGTGTATTTTTAACATTATTTGAATATTTTTATACAATAATCTCTTTATTAAGCTGAGAAATATATGTTTCGGGAGAAGCACTAATTATGGTAATATTATTATCAGAAGATAAGGAAAGATAAAGGATGTGCGGGTAATTGTCGCTATGTATTTTATTTTAATGAATGTGAAGAAAAACTTTTAAATATTTGAAATATGAATTTATAATGGGAATATAGGAACGATTGTATCTTAAGCTGAAGCTCTTTAAAATCGATATGCAAGCGAATTTTCCTGGCCAGTTTCTAGCAACATGACAAATTCGAACATTTTTCAATTAATTTTTGTGAATCGTAGAGTGATGATGTCTGGTGAGTTGACGTCTCCATATATTTTACATGTAAAATTGGTTACGCAGACACAAAATTTCGATTAAATCCATTTCCATAATCAAGCAAATATTACAAAATGGAAATACCAAACTGCGAAGACATTTCGATTAGTGTATTGTAAATAGAATTTATTCAATACATTGTGCCTTACTTTTATATTTAAAAAAGGCAAAAGCAACATCTGTCCCTACCAGCGAAGAATGCGATAAACCTCCTAATAGCATTATGATATGAAAAAACTCAAATTAATTGAACAATGACTAAAGTAAATATTTACATTGCATTTAAATTTGGTATGATCATAAATATTTTATTCTACATTTGTTGTCAATAAATTATAGATGGAAACAGGAATGATACAAAGATAAAAGCAATGAAAACTATAAGGTAGCACCGTGTGTATAGAAATACATTGTGAGCTAATTCCACCAAGATCCACCTAAATTTTGTTCTCAAAATATCTCCCAAGCTTGTTGCCATTGAACAAATAATAATTTCAATAAATAATAATTAAATAATCTGACAACTGCCCAATTTTTGAAGAATTTTGCCAAAAAGTAAAACGAAATTTTCCAAAACTCGGTAAGATTACTTTTTTTCATTGTTAGTGTTTTTACTAATCAAAACAAAGGTTTTTGTTACAATATTATCTTGTTTAATAATATTACAATAGAGACCACCAAAATAATGTTCAATTTTACTATATATTTTAAGGTGCAATGGCAAATCGTGAGGATAATGAAGACCAAAATCAAGATGATTTAAAAATGTCTGTGGATGAAATTGAACGTGAGTATAATACTATTGAGGAACGCTTAAAAATATCTATGTTAAATAAACCAAAATCTCATGGTGGTACTGGGTTAAGTGATTCGGTTCATGGTATTAAGTTTCAAGTAAAATTATTAATGCTGTTTCTACTAAGGGCAGTAAGAAATAATTATTTGTTCCTCTTAGCAACAGAAGTGGAAGGCTCAGCAAAGTTTGATGATGTGCTTTTTAAATATTATAATGCTAAGAAGAAAAAATTTATTTATCGTTTCTTGCAGGCAAAACATAAACTAAACGAATCAAAAAAGATTCTTACTGACGATTTACTAAATGAGAAAAGGAATGATTTTAGTTTAATTATATATTTTCTTTCTTACATTAAAATTATACGGAACCAGGAATTTAAAGAGGAGAATAGTGAATTTAAAGATTTTATTATTTGTACAAATATTGATCTAAAAGAAGAATTGAAAATTCATTTTGATCAAATAAAAGAGGAGGATGATATTTTAGATATGCAACCTAAAGGCAAGCATCAAAAGCGCTTTAAATTTAAAGAAGGTGAATTTCCTTATAAGGAAAACCTAATTAATAAAATAAAGAATCATGCAGAGAAAACTCTTCAAAATGATGGTTTCATCAATATAAAAGAAGAAATACAAAATTTTTTGGGGAAATTAGTTTTTGCAGTAAATCTACCTAACGAGATTGAGCTAGGTGAAATCATTGAAAATTATGAACTCGACGAGAAACTTAATAATGTTGAGAAAAATAATTTTTATTGTAAATTTCAAGTGATTACGTTTGATTGGATGTCAAAAAAAGAAGGAGATTTTATGTCATATGAAGATGGGAAGTCAATTTTGGAAAAACTAACAAACGAATTCATAGGAGACATTTGGTACGAAATTAGCAATCCCGTAACTTTATTTACTGGAAGACAAGAAGAGTTAAAAATACTTCATGAAAAAGTACAACGCAGTCAGAATGGTACCATTGTATCACAAACGACTATAGTTAGCGGATTGGGAGGAATTGGAAAGACTCAGTTGGTAAGAAAGTATGCAAAAGTATATGGTAAAAAATATTATAATAATGTTTTGTGGATAAATGCTGAACAGTACGAAACCCTAAAAGAGTCTTTTTTTGAATTAGCTAAAGACAACAAATTAGGTATTCCTACAAAAGATGAAGATGGAAGAAAAAAAACAATCGAGTCAATTGTTAAGGAAATTTATAATTTTTTTGCAAAGAAGAAAAGCTTGTTTATTTTCGACAACGCTGAAAAAAATAATGATTTGAAAAAGTTTTTACCAATACGCCTTTCAACAGCTGAAGCAAATAGGCCTTACATTTTAATTACTTCTCGCTGTCAAGAGTGGGACAATGGTATGGAAGTTATCAAACTCAACGAACTGGAGCCAGGTGATGCTATAGAATTTGTTAAAAAGGGATTAGATATATCCACGGTTGATAAATCGAAAGACCACGTAATAGAAGAGTTGGTAAAAAAATTACAATGCTTTCCGTTAGCGATACATCAAGCAATAGCATTTAGGCATGAAAGCAAAAAACGGGATAGAAAACTTGAAATAGATAATTATTTAAAATTAAATGATCAAATGGAAAAGGATCTTCTTAACTCTGATGTATTTCAAGCCTATGATAATGATTACATTCAAACGACTTTCAACACATGGGAAGTTACAATTGATAAAATACAGGCCGATACAGAATGTGGACAGTTAGCAATGAAAATTCTAAATATTATATCTTACTTTGCACCAGAAGATATTTCTAGATATATATTTTTAAATTTAGAAGACGTTAGTGAGAATCTGTTAAATTCAGCTGTGCGATTACTTGTAAAGTATTCAATGATAAATATTAAGGAATGCCGAAATGTATTAAGTATTCATCTATTAGTACAACAAGTAACAAGAATAAAAATAAAAGATCAAAATGAAGAGGAGAAGATTGTAGAAGAGGTTTTTCAATTATTGAAAATAAATTTTCCACATTACAGTGATAAAGTAGAGGACTACAAAAAGAAAAGACATTTATTACCACATTTAGAAATATTTCTAGCACATATTGATTATTTGGTAGAAAAGAAACCTGATGATAAACAAAGATTAGAAAAACATTACATTGCAGATTTATTAAATTGTATATTTGACGTACACTTCGATGTTGGTGAAATACATAAAAAGAAAGATTTACTAGAAAGGTGTTTAAAAATGAATGTGAAAAACTATGGACCAGATCATGATAATGTTGTAAGAACATTAGAATACCTCAGTATGGCTTACGGACAATTAGATGAACATCAGATAGAAATAGAGTTGCTAGAACGAGTTTAAAATGCCGTAAGAAATATTATGATCCTGATAACTTTTATACAGTTGAAACGGTATCAAATCTTGGTATCTTGTATGAACAATCAAACTTGCTAGAACAAAATTTAAAAATTAACGAAAAACATTATGGTATCGATTATTTTAAAATAGCCATGGCATTAATAAATCTAGGAAACTCTTATGGTAGTGTAGGTGATCTTCAGAAACAAAAGGAGTTGTTAGAACGAGCGTTGAACATTAATGAGATTCATTGTGATACTGTCCAATTTAATCTAGCTACAACTTTAAAAGATAAGGATCTTGATGTTTTGGGTGATTCTCATAAAAAAAGGGAGTTGTTAGAACTAGCTTTAAAAATTAACGAAAAACATTATTACACTGATCATATTAGTGTAGCTGATACGCTAGACTACCATATGACACGAGTTGGGTGCCGGTCCTCCAACCAAATGCATGTTCTTCTTTGTATTCATTTCAAATAAATTTCAAAATTTAATTTCTAAAGTTATTTCAATATGAACTATATTTATAATAAGAATATTGTATTTTGTTATGTATTTGATAATTTCGTCTTTTATTAGAATATAACATAATTGATAGTATTAGCGACATATTTGAAATGCTACTTCCAATAGTTTATGCACATCGCATCAATAGACTATATACATTAATAATAATATTAATATTAGGATATATTTTAATGTGAACCATTACAGAAATACACTGTTTATTACAGCTGATAAATTTTCGATGGACACGCTATGTCATACCTTAAACTTAATAAATGAGAACATTCATTTTTGATATAAATGTGATTCTTGAAATAGTGCCTTTCAGGAATTTCTCAGCTGTAATAATCAGCGAATTTCTGTAATGGTTCGCATTCAAATGTATCAAGTAATATATTGTAATAAAAATACAAATTAGTTTGGCCATTTTAAAGTAAAACTTTATCCATTAATCTTTGCGCTTAACCATTTCCAATTCTTAGATAAATATTTTCTTTTGAAATAAACTAATATAATAGACTCCAAAAGACAAACAATGTGAAATGATGTAAATATTATATTATGGAAATCTGGTCAATGTAGCCATTCAATTTTGATTTGACGGTTCGTATTTAGATTTAGAATGGAATTTTAATAATATATAAAATTTAAATACCATAATAACAGTTTCTATGAAGTTTGTGGAAAATGATACGTATGTTTCTAGAATATTTTATTGAAACAAAATCGATTTCTCTTTTTGTCATCAAATTTTAATCATAAATCGTATTTTGGTGTAATAAAGAAAGGGATTACACGAACAATTTTTATCCGAAATTTCTATAAGTTATTCCTAATAAAATTCAGGAGAAAAATTCGGATTCCTTTTGACAGTATTGTTGATAGTCTTACTGGGTCTATCCATTACATCTTGTAATTAGGATTGTTAAAGTAGACCAATAATAATGCTCCATAGAATACTCTTGTTTTTGGCTTGGAAAACAAAGCAACTGTTTCGCAATTACATTTTCCGTTAATTCGTGTGGTTGACATTTTTCTTTTATAATCTTAAGTATATCCTAGGTTGTTTCCAAACTCTTTAAACAATCTTGAAGCAATTTTTGTAGCATTTCGATAATTTAAGGCTCACTCGCTAACTCATACTGCTGGAGTCATTGCAGTTATTAAATATTATAAAAACATAATTTTGAATTTTATTATTATATTTTTAGGTGCTATGCCAAAACGGTCTCGTAATAAAGAAGATGCAAATAATAACCATGACGCAAAAAATTCAAAGATTAAAATTGAAAAAATCGTAACAGAAAATAATAGCAGTGAGATCAACCTCAGAAATTATATTTCTAGTGCAAAACATGAGGGCTATTCCGCCTCCGGTATAAAATTATCTTTTCATGGTGATATTTATCAACTAAAATTATTAATGCTATTTTTCCTTAGAGGAATAAAAAAAGAGTGTTCATTTCTTTTAGCCACAGAAATGGATGCAGCAGAAAAGTTTGATGATTTGGTTTATCAGTATAAAAATGAAAGTAAAGACGGAATGGTATATCGTTTTTTGCAAGCAAAACATAAACAAAGTGAATCGAAAAAGATTACTGCCAAAGATTTACTTCATGAAAAAGACTATTTCAGTTTACAAAAATATTTTACTTCTTATCGTAAAATCAAACAAAATCCAATATTTAAAAATACGAAAAGTGAATTTAAAGATTTTATAATTTTTACGAATATTGATATCGAAGAAAAATTACGAAACAGTTTTAGTCGAAGAGAAGATGAGGATGACATTTTAGACATGCAACTTGATAATAAATATCCAATGCGCTTAAAATTTGAAATCAACAAGTTTCATTTCAAACAAGAACTAATTTCAATATTAAAAAATACCTCAGAATTGAAAAGATTAGCCAAACGACTTGCCGAATGTATAACAACTAAAAAATCATTACATTTAACAGATGAACTATTCAAATCTTACCATGGTGGATTAGCAGAAAAAGTAATTAATGTAAAACTTTCAAAATTTCATACCAACTTCATAAATGGAAATTTAAAGGAATTGGATAATTTTAGGAAAGCTTTTTCAGAGTCATATTTGGAAATAACAAAAAAACAACAACATTTAGATACATTTTGGCAAGAAATGAGAACAATTGAATTGAAAACAGCAAAAAACTTTGGTAATGTTAACAATGCAAATATTCAAAATGTTTTACCAGATGACTGGATTGATGAACAGGAAATAGAAGCTTTTTTTGAGAAATTAGTGTTTGCTATTAATCAACCTAACGAGATTGAGTTAGGTGAATTCATTGAATATGAGATTGGTCAGAGATTTAATAATGTTGATAAAAAAAATGTTTATAGTAGATTTCTACAGAAAATGCTGGATTGGATGAAAACAAAGCAAGGAATATTTCTATCGAATGAAGAAGGAACTCTTTTTTTTGAAGAATTACGAAAAGAAATCCTAGGAAACATTTGGTTTAATATGAAAGAACCAGTACAGTGTTTTACAGGTAGAAAAGAGGAGTTAATAATGTTACATAACACAATTCAACGAAGTTCTAAGGCTGCCGTCGTTTCACAAATTACCTCCGTCAGTGGTTTAGGAGGAATTGGTAAAAGTGAGTTGGCTAGAAAGTATGCGAAAGAATATAATACAAATTATAATAAAAATGTTTTATGGATAAATGCTGAAAATTACGAATCGCTTTCAGCTTCCTTCTTTAACTTAGCCAAAGACAACAGATTGAATATTTCTTCAAAATATCCAGAAAACGAAAGAAAAAAAACAATAGACACTATTGTAAAGGAAATTTATAATTTTTTTGCAAAGAAGAAAAGCTTGTTTATTTTCGACAATGCTGAAACAAATAATGATTTGATCAAGTTTTTACCTATACGGCTTTCAACAGCTGACGCTAATAGGCCTTACATTTTAATTACTTCTCGCTGCCAAGAGTGGGAAAAAGGTATGGAAGTTATCAAACTCAACGAACTAGAGTTAGTTGATGCTATAGAATTTGTTAAAAAGGGATTAGATATATCCACGGATGATAAATCGAAAGACCACATAATAGAAGAGTTGGTAAAAAAATTACAATGCTTTCCGTTAGCGATACATCAAGCAATAGCATTTATTAAAGACGAGGGAGTGACAAGAAAATTTGAAATAGATAATTATTTAAAATTATATGATCAAATGGAAAAGGATCTTCTTGACTTTGATGTATTTCAAGGCATAGATAATGATTACACTAAAACGACTTTTAACACATGGAAAATTACAACTGATAAAATACAGGCCGATACAAAATGTGGACAGTTAGCAATGAAAATTCTCAATATTATGTCTTATTTTGCACCAGAAAATATTTCTAGATGCATATTTTTAAATTTAGCAGACGGTAGTGAGAAACTGTTAAATTCAGCTGTGCGATTACTTGTAAAGTATTCAATGATAAATGGTGAGGAATACCAAAGTATATTAAGTATTCACCGATTAGTACAACAAGTAACAAGAATAAAAATAAAAGATCAAAATGAAGAGGAGAAGATTGTAGAAGAGGTTTTTCAATTATTGAAAATAAATTTTCCACATTACAGTGATAAAGTAGTGGACTACAAAAAGAAAAGGCATTTATTACCACATTTGGAAATATTTCTATCACATATTGATTATTTGGTAGAAAAGAAACCTGATGATAAACAAAGAATAGAAATACATTACATTGCAGATTTATTAAATTGGATATTTGACGTTCACTTCGATTTTGGTGAAATACATAAAAAGAAAGATTTACTAGAAAGGTGTTTAAAAATGAATGAGAAAAATTATGGGCCTGATCATGACAATGTTGCTAAAACATTAGAATACCTCAGTATGGCTTACAGACATTTTAATGAACATCAGATAGGAATAGAGTTGCTAGAACGAGTTTTAAAATGCCGTGAGAAAAATTATGGCTCCGCCCACTTTTATTCAGCTGGAACGCTAACAAACTTAGGAGTAGCATATGGATCTTTAAATCTTCATCAGAAAAAAGCAGACTTACTAGGGCGAGCTTTAACAATTAATGAAAAACATTACGGTACAGATAATTTTAAAGTAACCTATACATTAATAAATCTTGCAAGCGCTTATGGTAGTTTAGGTGATCCTCATAAACAAAAGCAATTGTTAGAAAGAGCTTTAAAAATTAATGAGACTCATTTTGAACCAGAACATTTTATGTTAGCTGCAACATTAGAAAATCTTGGAAGCGTATATGGTACATTAGGTGATCCTCATAAGCAAAAGGGGTTGCTAGAACAAGCTTTAAAAATAAAGGAGATGCATTATGGTCATGATAACGTTAATATAGTTAGCACAATAAACATCCTTGGAAGTGCATATGGTACTTTAGGTGATCCTCAGAAACAAATTGAGTTGCTGGAAAGAGCTTTAAAGATTAACGAAAAACAATTTGGTTCAAATAACTTTAATGTCGCTAGAACACTGGAAAAGTTGGGAAATGCACATGGAACTTTAGGTGATAATCAGAAAAATAAGGAGTTGTTGGAAAGGGCTTTAACAATTAGCATAACACATTATGGTCAGGATAATTTTAATGTAGCTAGAATACTAGAAAACCTTGGAAGTGCATATGGAACTTTGGGTGATTCTCAGAAAAATAAGGAGTTGTTAGAAAGAGCTTTAGCAATTAACGAAAAACAATTTGGTCCAAATAACTTTAATGTCGCTAGTACACTGGAAAAGTTGGGAAATGCACATGGAACTTTAGGTGATAATCAGAAGAAAAAGGAGTTGTTAGAACGAGCTTTAACAATTAGCAAAACACATTATGGTCAAGATAATTTTAATGTAGCTAGAATACTAGAATACCTTGGAAGTGCATATGGAAATTTAGGTGATTCTCAGAAAAATAAGGAGTTGTTGGAACGAGCTTTAAAAATTAGCATAACACATTATGGTCAGGATAATTTTAATGTAGCTAGAATACTAGAAAACCTTGGCAGTGCATATGGAACTTTAGGCGATTCTCAGAAAAATAAGGAGTTGTTAGAAAGAGCTTTAACAATTAGCAAAACACATTATGGTCATGATAATTTTAATGTAGCTAGAATACTAGAAAACCTTGGAAGCGCATATGGAACTTTAGGCGATTCTCAGAAAAATAAGGAGTTGTTGGAAAGAGCTTTAACAATTAGCAAAACACATTATGGTCATGATAATTTTAATGTAGCTAGAATACTAGAAAACCTTGGAAGTGCATATGGAACTTTGGGTGATTCTCAGAAAAATAAGGAGTTGTTAGAAAGAGCTTTAGCAATTAACGAAAAACAATTTGGTCCAAATAACTTTAATGTCGCTAGTACACTGGAAAAGTTGGGAAATGCACATGGAACTTTAGGTGATAATCAGAAGAAAAAGGAGTTGTTAGAACGAGCTTTAACAATTAGCAAAACACATTATGGTCAAGATAATTTTAATGTAGCTAGAATACTAGAATACCTTGGAAGTGCATATGGAAATTTAGGTGATTCTCAGAAAAATAAGGAGTTGTTGGAACGAGCTTTAAAAATTAGCATAACACATTATGGTCAGGATAATTTTAATGTAGCTAGAATACTAGAAAACCTTGGCAGTGCATATGGAACTTTAGGCGATTCTCAGAAAAATAAGGAGTTGTTGGAAAGAGCTTTAACAATTAGCAAAACACATTATGGTCATGATAATTTTAATGTAGCTAGAATACTAGAAAACCTTGGCAGTGCATATGGAACTTTAGGCGATTCTCAGAAAAATAAGGAGTTATTAGAAAGAGCTTTAGCAATTAACGAAAAACAATTTGGTCCAAATAACTTTAATGTCGCTAGTACACTGGAAAAGTTGGGAAATGCACATGGAACTTTAGGTGATAATCAGAAGAAAAAGGAGTTGTTAGAACGAGCTTTAACAATTAGCAAAACACATTATGGTCAAGATAATTTTAATGTAGCTAGAATACTAGAATACCTTGGAAGTGCATATGGAAATTTAGGTGATTCTCAGAAAAATAAGGAGTTGTTGGAACGAGCTTTAAAAATTAGCATAACACATTATGGTCAGGATAATTTTAATGTAGCTAGAATACTAGAAAACCTTGGCAGTGCATATGGAACTTTAGGCGATTCTCAGAAAAATAAGGAGTTGTTAGAAAGAGCTTTAACAATTAGCAAAACACATTATGGTCATGATAATTTTAATGTAGCTAGAATACTAGAAAACCTTGGAAGTGCATATGGAACTTTAGGTGATTCTCAGAAAAATAAGGAGTTATTAGAAAGAGCTTTAGCAATTAACGAAAAACAATTTGGTCCAAATAACTTTAATGTCGCTAGTACACTGGAAAAGTTGGGAAATGCACATGGAACTTTGGGTGATAATCAGAAGAAAAAGGAGTTGTTAGAACGAGCTTTAACAATTAGCAAAACACATTATGGTCAAGATAATTTTAATGTAGCTAGAATACTAGAAAACCTTGGCAGTGCATATGGAAATTTAGGTGATTCTCAGAAAAATAAGGAGTTGTTGGAACGAGCTTTAAAAATTAGCATAACACATTATGGTCAGGATAATTTTAATGTAGCTAGAATACTAGAAAACCTTGGCAGTGCATATGGAACTTTAGGCGATTCTCAGAAAAATAAGGAGTTGTTGGAAAGAGCTTTAACAATTAGCATAACACATTATGGTCATGATAATTTTAATGTAGCTAGAATACTAGAAAACCTTGGAAGCGCATATGGAACTTTAGGCGATTCTCAGAAAAATAAGGAGTTGTTGGAAAGAGCTTTAACAATTAGCAAAACACATTATGGTCATGATAATTTTAATGTAGCTAGAATACTAGAAAACCTTGGAAGTGCATATGGAACTTTGGGTGATTCTCAGAAAAATAAGGAGTTGTTAGAAAGAGCTTTAGCAATTAACGAAAAACAATTTGGTCCAAATAACTTTAATGTCGCTAGTACACTGGAAAAGTTGGGAAATGCACATGGAACTTTAGGTGATAATCAGAAGAAAAAGGAGTTGTTAGAACGAGCTTTAACAATTAGCAAAACACATTATGGTCAAGATAATTTTAATGTAGCTAGAATACTAGAATACCTTGGAAGTGCATATGGAAATTTAGGTGATTCTCAGAAAAATAAGGAGTTGTTGGAACGAGCTTTAAAAATTAGCATAACACATTATGGTCAGGATAATTTTAATGTAGCTAGAATACTAGAAAACCTTGGCAGTGCATATGGAACTTTAGGCGATTCTCAGAAAAATAAGGAGTTGTTGGAAAGAGCTTTAACAATTAGCATAACACATTATGGTCAGGATAATTTTAATGTAGCTAGAATACTAGAAAACCTTGGCAGTGCATATGGAACTTTAGGCGATTCTCAGAAAAATAAGGAGTTGTTAGAAAGAGCTTTAACAATTAGCAAAACACATTATGGTCATGATAATTTTAATGTAGCTAGAATACTAGAAAACCTTGGCAGTGCATATGGAACTTTAGGCGATTCTCAGAAAAATAAGGAGTTGTTGGAAAGAGCTTTAACAATTAGCATAACACAATATGGTCAGGATAATTTTAATGTAGCTAGAATACTAGAAAACCTTGGCAGTGCATATGGAACTTTAGGTGATAATCAGAAAAATAAGGAGTTGTTAGAAAGAGCTTTAGCAATTAACGAAAAACAATTTGGTCCAAATAACTTTAATGTCGCTAGTACACTGGAAAAGTTGGGAAATGCACATGGAACTTTAGGTGATAATCAGAAGAAAAAGGAGTTGTTAGAACGAGCTTTAACAATTAGCAAAACACATTATGGTCAAGATAATTTTAATGTAGCTAGAATACTAGAATACCTTGGAAGTGCATATGGAAATTTAGGTGATTCTCAGAAAAATAAGGAGTTGTTGGAACGAGCTTTAAAAATTAGCATAACACATTATGGTCAGGATAATTTTAATGTAGCTAGAATACTAGAAAACCTTGGCAGTGCATATGGAACTTTAGGCGATTCTCAGAAAAATAAGGAGTTGTTAGAAAGAGCTTTAACAATTAGCAAAACACATTATGGTCATGATAATTTTAATGTAGCTAGAATACTAGAAAACCTTGGAAGCGCATATGGAACTTTAGGCGATTCTCAGAAAAATAAGGAGTTGTTGGAAAGAGCTTTAACAATTAGCAAAACACATTATGGTCATGATAATTTTAATGTAGCTAGAATACTAGAAAACCTTGGAAGTGCATATGGAACTTTAGGTGATTCTCAGAAAAATAAGGAGTTGTTAGAAAGAGCTTTAGCAATTAACGAAAAACAATTTGGTCCAAATAACTTTAATGTCGCTAGTACACTGGAAAAGTTGGGAAATGCACATGGAACTTTAGGTGATAATCAGAAGAAAAAGGAGTTGTTAGAACGAGCTTTAACAATTAGCAAAACACATTATGGTCAAGATAATTTTAATGTAGCTAGAATACTAGAATACCTTGGAAGTGCATATGGAAATTTAGGTGATTCTCAGAAAAATAAGGAGTTGTTGGAACGAGCTTTAAAAATTAGCATAACACATTATGGTCAGGATAATTTTAATGTAGCTAGAATACTAGAAAACCTTGGCAGTGCATATGGAACTTTAGGCGATTCTCAGAAAAATAAGGAGTTGTTGGAAAGAGCTTTAACAATTAGCAAAACACATTATGGTCATGATAATTTTAATGTAGCTAGAATACTAGAAAACCTTGGAAGTGCATATGGAACTTTGGGTGATAATCAGAAAAATAAGGAGTTGTTAGAAAGAGCTTTAGCAATTAACGAAAAACAATTTGGTCCAAATAACTTTAATGTCGCTTGTACACTGGAAAAGTTGGGAAATGCACATGGAACTTTAGGTGATAATCAGAAGAAAAAGGAGTTGTTAGAACGAGCTTTAACAATTAGCAAAACACATTATGGTCAAGATAATTTTAATGTAGCTAGAATACTAGAAAACCTTGGAAGTGCATATGGAAATTTAGGTGATTCGCAGAAAAATAAGGAGTTGTTGGAACGAGCTTTAAAAATTAGCATAACACATTATGGTCAGGATAATTTTAATGTAGCTAGAATACTAGAAAACCTTGGAAGTGCATATGGAACTTTAGGTGATAATCAGAAAAATAAGGAGTTGTTAGAAAGAGCTTTAGCAATTAACGAAAAACAATTTGGTCCAAATAACTTTAATGTCGCTTGTACACTGGAAAAGTTGGGAAATGCACATGGAACTTTAGGTGATAATCAGAAGAAAAAGGAGTTGTTAGAACGAGCTTTAACAATTAGCAAAACACATTATGGTCAAGATAATTTTAATGTAGCTAGAATACTAGAAAACCTTGGAAGTGCATATGGAAATTTAGGTGATTCGCAGAAAAATAAGGAGTTGTTGGAACGAGCTTTAAAAATTAGCATAACACATTATGGTCAGGATAATTTTAATGTAGCTAGAATACTAGAAAACCTTGGCAGTGCATATGGAACTTTAGGCGATTCTCAGAAAAATAAGGAGTTGTTAGAAAGAGCTTTAACAATTAGCAAAACACATTATGGTCATGATAATTTTAATGTAGCTAGAATACTAGAAAACCTTGGAAGTGCATATGGAACTTTGGGTGATTCTCAGAAAAATAAGGAGTTGTTAGAAAGAGCTTTAGCATTTAACGAAAAACAATTTGGTCCAAATAACTTTAATGTCGCTAGTACACTGGAAAAGTTGGGAAATGCACATGGAACTTTAGGTGATAATCAGAAGAAAAAGGAGTTGTTAGAACGAGCTTTAACAATTAGCAAAACACATTATGGTCAAGATAATTTTAATGTAGCTAGAATACTAGAATACCTTGGAAGTGCATATGGAAATTTAGGTGATTCTCAGAAAAATAAGGAGTTGTTGGAACGAGCTTTAAAAATTAGCATAACACATTATGGTCAGGATAATTTTAATGTAGCTAGAATACTAGAAAACCTTGGCAGTGCATATGGAACTTTAGGCGATTCTCAGAAAAATAAGGAGTTGTTAGAAAGAGCTTTAACAATTAGCAAAACACATTATGGTCATGATAATTTTAATGTAGCTAGAATACTAGAAAACCTTGGAAGCGCATATGGAACTTTAGGCGATTCTCAGAAAAATAAGGAGTTGTTGGAAAGAGCTTTAACAATTAGCAAAACACATTATGGTCATGATAATTTTAATGTAGCTAGAATACTAGAAAACCTTGGCAGTGCATATGGAACTTTAGGTGATAATCAGAAAAATAAGGAGTTGTTAGAAAGAGCTTTAGCAATTAACGAAAAACAATTTGGTCTAAATAACTTTAATGTCGCTAGTACACTGGAAAAGTTGGGAAATGCACATGGAACTTTAGGTGATAATCAGAAGAAAAAGGAGTTGTTAGAACGAGCTTTAACAATTAGCAAAACACATTATGGTCAAGATAATTTTAATGTAGCTAGAATACTAGAATACCTTGGAAGTGCACATGGAACTTTAGGTGATAATCAGAAGAAAAAGGAGTTGTTAGAACGAGCTTTAACAATTAGCAAAACACATTATGGTCAAGATAATTTTAATGTAGCTAGAATACTAGAAAACCTTGGAAGTGCATATGGAAATTTAGGTGATTCTCAGAAAAATAAGGAGTTGTTGGAACGAGCTTTAAAAATTAGCATAACACATTATGGTCAGGATAATTTTAATGTAGCTAGAATACTAGAAAACCTTGGCAGTGCATATGGAACTTTAGGCGATTCTCAGAAAAATAAGGAGTTGTTAGAAAGAGCTTTAACAATTAGCAAAACATATTATGGTCAAGATAATTTTAATGTAGCTAGAATACTAGAAAAACTTGGAAGTGCATATGGAACTTTAGGCGATTCTCAGAAAAATAAGGAGTTGTTAGAAAGAGCTTTAACAATTAGCAAAACATATTATGGTCATGATAATTTTAATGTAGCTAGAATACTAGAAAACCTTGGAAGTGCATATGGAATTTTAGGTGATTCTCATAAAAAAAAGGAGTTGTTAGAACGAGCTTTAACAATTAACGAAAAACATTATGGTCCAGATAATTTTAATGTAGCTAGAACAGTAGAAAAACTTGGAAGCACATATGGTGATTTAGGTTATCACCATAAAGCATTTGAATTATATAAAAGGGTATCAAGTAAAATCGCGAAACAAACACCTTTGCACATGGCTGCGTATAGTGGTAAATTAGAAACAGTGGAATACATTTTAGAGGAAGGAGCTGATGTTCTTGCACGAAATAGTCATGATACCGTTTTACACCAAGCAGTAAGAAGTGGTAAAGAAGAAGTAATAATGCTGATATTGAAAAAGATCAAAGATAGATTTAATGGAGTTTCAGAACAGATGTATGCAAGTATAAATGCTAAAGATACAGAGGGTGATACACCATTAATGTGGGCAGCTGAAACAGGCAATATAAATGCAGCGAAAATATTGTTAGATTATGGAGCAGATATTAACGCTGTAGATTTAGATGGACAAACAGCATTACATGAAGCTGTTGAAAAAGGTTACTTGGAGTTCGTGCAGGTAATGTTGAAAAATTCTGCAGATTACACTTTTATAGATAATAATAAAAAGACTCCACTGAACCTAGCACAAGAAAAATTTGCTCAAGATTTAGAAAATAAAGACTTGAAAGAAATTGTAGACATACTCTCAGAACCAGATAATAATAACATTTATCAGTAAAATGAATAGGCTCCATTTTCATATATATCTCTGCAAATTTTTGTTTCTATTTATCTTTAAGTCAAATTTTTTATGGTTACTTTGGGATGTTATCCTTTTAATCAATGATTCAAATATTCGAATAAGCATAATATAATGAACACATCAATACAATACTTCACGTGTACATCATGAGATTATTACACCGCAGTTTTACAACCGACAATATATGTTAGAATAACAAATTGTAAATTTAAAATTATGTCAGTTAAGGTGAGTTGAGGCACTTCTAAGGCGTTTTGAACACTGCAAAGTGTTGAGAATATATGAAAAAACAACAGCACTACAAGAATTTTTTTTCGTTGCATCTGAAAAGATGGGAAATCCAAAATTGAGAGAAACTGTGAAACAACTACCGCATGTGTATCGATAATTTTATTGCACATATATTCGCATATACTTACATATACTATTCTCATGAACTTACAGTTACATATTATAGCAAACAAAAATATGTGAGATAAACAAACATCCATTAGGATGCTGAACTTCTGTAATATTCTTCGCCAATCGATATGTCCTATATAATCAATCCCCATTTTCGGGGTTTGACTTCAATATCATTAACATTGAATTGAACCGGTCATCACGAAACGACAAATGATTCTTTATCTTATCTCTATTAATCACACACTCAAAATTACTTCGTAATAATCCAAACAATGTCGAAGTTACCTTTTGACAATAACTCTCTAATGATATTCAATAAAAAAACTCAAACTTTAAAAGAGTTTAACCACATTTTAAATGGTCGGTTTTAAATGAAGGAGAAATAAATTCTAATATGTAAAATTCAATTTTAAAGTTTGAAATGATTTCACAATTAATTTTATCAAAAATCTAAAAAATAAGCCCATACCTATAATGGAGTACAAAATTTAATTATTGTTCCATTTTAAAACCGACCCCATCTCAAACAGTTCATCTTGTGCAGTGTTAACTATCATTGTTAACTATCATATTTTAAAATATAATAAAATTATTTGTATTTGTTGTTTGTTAATTGTAACTGGTTTTATTCATAAATTTAACAATTTTTAATTTTTTCCAATGTTAAAGGAAATAATAAATAGTAGGATTTTGAAATTATTAAATTTTTAAATGGAAGCCTGTACAGTAATTATTTAATTATTAATTAATAATTTTTATACTTAAAACTATATGTGATAATTTTAGTTTAAAAAATATAACTTAATATATATATTATAATTTAATTAAGTGTGAAGTATCGATCGAAAAGTTTCCTTTAATGACCACGTGTCATATTACCTTTTCGCTTGAACTTACAATTATTGGATTCAATAATTTTACAACAAAATTGGGTTTGAAAATGGACATAAATTTGAAATTGGCACTATAATTCATTTCCATTATTTCAAAGCTGTTTTCAGTAACAATGATATGAAATCTGAAATGGATAAAAAAACAAACTGTAGAAGAAATTGCATAAAAGAGTTGTCGATCGAAGGAAAGTATAATTGAATTACATTATAAATTTCCGTTCGACTTTTATGATAAAATGTAATAAAAAACATTTTTATATGTGAAATTCAGATGAATTATTTTTATTGCTGTTAATACGCAACAGTTAATGAAGCAAAAATGCATTGTTTCCTGCAAGAAACTGCAAAAAGAAACTATCAAAACAATGGAAATGGAAATGTCTAGAAAAAAAAAGTAAAGGCAATTTATTCATCTGTTATGAGAACTGAAATATGCCCAACAAATGAACTAATTCTGCATCATTGGTTCGTTAGAAAATCGAAATGAATAAATAATGATCAAATTTCGTATAGTTAAAAGTGCTCAGAAACAGAAAAATTGGAAAAATTAATTTTTCTTGTTTTCAAGAAATGTTGGAAAGAAATTTAAATCAATATGTGAAGTAATTGCTGAGATCTGTTCTGGAATAAAAAAACTTCATGAATATACCAACAATATTTCAAGTGTAAGGGAAATTACAATATAATGAAAACATAAAAACATATATAATATATTACAGGAAACTTTTCGAAAACCTTCAATAATTTATTAATAAAATATTGTTTAGATTTATTTCTTCGACATTTCGATTATTTTATTCTCAAATATTCTGTGATCCTACAATTTTTATTTAATTAAACTATTATTGTTTTCACTGATGATCACCGCATTTATTTTGTTTTCGAAACATCGAGGAAATAAATTAATAATATAAGTATTTAAAATAACATTTTCAATGTTTATTATTAGAAAGATTGCGCATGTAACGTAAACATAAATGTTAAAATCAAATGTCAAACCCATGTTTCGATTAATAATGTTACACTAATTACTTTATGACTGAGCAAATTCATTACCAATTTCTATTTCTACATTACGAGATACATACGGTCGTACGTAAGTTCATTCATACGATACGCAAATCTTTACGTTTAAGTTTACATTACATGAGCAATCTCCCTATTATTTGTATTTATAGTTAAATAATTACAACATTTTTAAATTTAAATTTATCAAATGATGAAATACAGGTTTTAGGTAAATTAATTAAAAATTAGAAATAAAATAAAAATATAAATAATAAAATAAGAAATTGGTAATTAAAAAATTCCATATTATTTGTAGTATTAGTTATAATTAATTGATTTATATTTAATTTATGTACACATACTCGTAATTAAAGAAAATTACCAAATAATAAATATGTAGAACTTTTTTTTTAATTAACATCATCGTTAATTGAATATATTTACCAAAAAATTATGCTGAATTCTGGCAATTTTACACCTCACCAGGAAATATACACTTAGGTCGAAACAATTAATAAGTCGTGAGAACATTCCCGAGCTATAATACAACTGTATACTACTTGCGAACATGATTATTTTTCCATTTATAGAATAAACACGACAAACTCAGATTCAAAAGCGTTAACAAGGTCAGAGAGAATGTTATAGTATCTATGATCCATCGACATGCATACAATTATTTTTCTAATGTGACAGAGTGCAGACAGAAATTCGCAGTAGAATTTTTACTTACTCCATCAGTATCATTAACAAATAAGGAAGTTGTCACAAATTATACTTTGAAAACTGATGTATTCATCACATCCGCACACCTATGGATTATTCTCTAAACTTAATAAAACATTGAGGCGAAACAATTACTACTCTAAACGTAATAATGAACTCAAACGTATGGATTCGCTTGTTAACATAAAAGAGGCAATCATTGGTGTCTCACATTCATACAGAAAAAGTGGAGCAACTTTCCGATTTTCCACTTCTGTGACTGTAAATAGTTTTTAACGACATTTATAGTTTGGTGAGGTTCTTAGAGTAAACATTTTTGTTTCAAATTGTATATGGTGTAACCAACATATTTTCCAAAGAAGTTTTCCTTACCGATAGCATTTTGGAAAGTGTATGATGGTAGCAAAAAGAAGGAAAAAACATTGAAAATCGCGTGAATATCGAACCGCATCAAAAAGCATTGGTTGCAGTGAAAGAAAATTTAAAAAAAATTGGCATTTATCCACTGAATCCAGAGGAAGTATATGTGTAATCTTCTCCCAGGAACTTCAAATCTAACAGCAAATAGTGCATTGGTATATATATGAAGCTTTCAACAACAACTACAAATGCTTCATACACCAACAAAAAAATCATCCAACGATTAAAGTTGAAATACCATTTGTATCTTACCAAGAACCGCCTGTTGCTAAAAGAGCATGAAAAAATAAGTTAAAAAATAGGCCAAATCGCCATGGCGTCGTAAGTTTTTGTTATAAACTTTTATTTTCAATTAAAAAAAAACACTAATCTTTCATCACAAATTTATTCGATTCTATCTTCTTACTCATTTATGCCATTATCGAAACCAAAATTTCACGTAGCAGCTTCGGTTTTTGGCAGTAAATACTGGCGAATAAAGTATTTAGCCGTAGCACAATCAAAAGGTGACTAAAGAAGCAGCTTCATTAAGAAAACGTTGAACGAAATCAAGTTGTTATGCTGCGAGAACACTTTTAATATAGGAATTTCAGATTAGATTTCATACCAAAAGATGATTTGCTCTACAAGGCACAATCAATTAATTCACAATGTCACGAAACTGATATCGTAAATTAGCTGAGTTTGATAATAACTAGTTACCGGCGATCGCCACAAAGAGGCGAACGGATACTTCGCGAGATGCAGAGAGGGCGTTCCAACACCAGTTGGAAGTTGAATTTGGATTAGAAAGAATTATAGTCTTAATATGAGCCAATTCTCTGCGTAAACATTATTCTCCTTTATAGAAGTTATATATTCATATATTTCAGCGGATATTCCTATATTTCTGAAGATTTGTATTTTTGTATATGGAAACTTCTAGCCACCATATCTCATGAACCAAAAGTAAGTTCATTTCTACACTTCATCAAACAATAGCTTATGACTCCGTCTTATGATCAGGACCACTTGGGGCAATATTGGGGTTGCGATGAAACAGGCCGTTTTTCGGTCGATTTTAGTGTCACTCTTTCGTAAATTTGAAATAAACGTTATGGCGAATTAAGTCGAAGGGTAGGTGCTAATGAAGCTGCTGTGTAAAATGATAACGTTAAAATTACTGTCGAGCAGGGTATTATTTTAGAATAGAATATAGTGAATCGAATTCGCTTCGGTAGCTGAGTTCACATCGATAAATGATACTATACATCAACATGTGTTGAAGATTAGCACTTTGTGAACAAGATAAGTAATTTAAATTAAAATCTTACGAAATTTATTTACTCAAGCACGCGTAGGTGCAGTATTTATAAATACATGCATTGTATATAACATACACTGTTAAGATTACAGCTTATAAGACGGTAGTACAATATTTACGTAAACAAAATTAATCAATTTTGATATGTGATTATAAAAGGGATAATTCATTAAGTGTTTGTGCAATAATTAAATGTTTCTTCAACATATAAAGTTTAAAATTGTTATGTTACAAAAGAATAACAATCAAAATATTATTTTATATTTATAAATATTAGAAATAAGAAAGTTTAGTATTAGTTATAAATTATTTTCAATACAAGTTAGCCGTGTTCCTCTTTATACAACATCAAATAATTAAATACAAATATTATATATTTTTAATTTATTCAATGATTATAAATCATATTTTATTATAAAAGTATAAAAATTAATGTACTTTTATTTAAAAATCAAAATGTGGAATATTGCACAAAATATTCATTATAATTTCATTACATTAATTTAATTTATCTATAGACATATAAAAAGCACTATATATTTTAGTATATTTATGGTATGCACAAAGAATAAGAACAAGAATATGCGAAATAATAAAGATGATATGTAAACATTCTTAATACATTTTAAATATACTTTATAATATATCTCAAAAGATTATGTAAATAAAGATAAATAGATTTTTCCCTTTGTTATGGAATGGAATACATATACAATCTTAAAGCTGAGGTTTCTTTAACTTTATAAAATAAGCTATAATGAATAAATAAAGTATTGGCTGCGACTTTAGATAAAATCATAATAAAAATTGACGCGATAATTTTTGATTTTTTGTTTATTGAAGTTCGAATCAATTGTAATAATTTTTATGAATTCATTAGTACATTAGTACTATTAGTACGCGCACATTTGTCTGTATTTCAGCAGCTTGCCCATTAGACAATTTATGATTAATACTAGGATTGTTGGAAATATTTTCTGTATAACTACATCTAGTTACCATTATTTTAAATTTTTACGGTTGCCATTCCAAACAACATTCTTTTAAAAGGCTTGACGCGAATTTTTAAACCAATCGATCAACTAGTTTATTATTTACAAACAATTTAATAAGTTCATTTTTGTATTTTTCAGAAAATATAGATAAGTTACAAGTTTTTGATTCAATTCATTACATTTTTTTTTTAAAATGGTTATCAGCGACAGATATCAAAAAAGATACGGATAATACTTTGCGTAGTGCATCTCGATCATAAGAAACAATTTGTTTTTGGGCAGCTGAATTTAAACGTGGGAGTACGACTCCGTGTAAATGATGAAGAATGTTTTGGAAAAACAAAAAACAGCAACATCCATCGAAATGGTAAGAAAAGTACATGCGGCTGTGACAAATGATCGTCGAAAAAAAGTACGAGAGCTTGCTGAGATGTTCAAAATATCAAATGATAGTTAGTTAGTAGGATATTACAAAAGGAATTGAATATGAAAAAGCTATTTTTGTGCAAAATGGGTGCGGCCGCGTTTGTTAACATTAACACAAAAGATAATTAGTTGGACACTTTGTGAGGAGCTTTTCGCTATATATCAGAGTAATCCAAAAGAGTTTTTGCGGCTATTTACAACTTTTGAGTTAATGAGACATGGATCCATCCCTACATATCAGAAAAAAATATAAATCTAAACAATGGATAGAAAGAAGCTAGTGAAAGCACCAAAGAAGACAAAACGAAAAAATCAGCTGGAAAGCTTATGGTAACTGTTTTTTGGGATTTAGATGATATAATATTCATCGATTATCTTATAAAAGGAAAAACAATAAATATAGTGAATATTATTGTACATTATTGGTGCTATTGGATTACGAAATTAAAATAAAACGATCACATTTAGCAAAGAAAAAAGTGCTTTTTAATTAGGATAACACACTGTCATATACACATCAGGTTTTTAACAACAGCAAAATTGAATGAATTTCGCTACGAAATTGCTCCACATCCACCATACACGCCAGATTCGGTTCCTATTAATTTTATTTAGTTTAAAATCTAAAAAAACGATTTGCTGGAAAGAGATTCACTTCAGATGAAATGGTTATTGCTTAAACTGAAGCGTATTTGAAGGTTTTGAAACATCGTATTTTACAGACGGAATTAAGAAACTTTAAAAACGTTTCATGAAGTGTATTGAGTAATTGAGTTCGAAAGGGATAATAAAATGAAAAATATAGAAGAATTTTTCCAAAAAAACTGTTTTTTTAATATGAATACAGGAAATCGAACTATCCTCGTATTTTAACAAAATTATTAAACGAAAATATAGTTTGGAAGCAACATTAGTTAATCAGTTAAAAAAATTAACTTAACTTTCTATTACAAACATTTTGTTTAATTACTATTACAATATATAGTTTGAATTTTGTGCAGCTACTTTCGATTCACATCACTAACATTATGCGTTTACGAATAATTTGAACTTTTTTCCATTTTTTCTTTCCATTTATTTAGTTAAAAAATCCAAAATATGTTATGTATAAATATTATGTCACCATGGTCCAACTAGTTAGCAATGGCATGATTGATTTTAATTAAATTTTGGGTATAAGTATTTGTCTACAGTCTGGGCCAATGTCAGTTCCAAAATGAATGTGTTCCATTCATTTCAATCTGCCCATATAATCTGTACTATGATAACAAACACAGTAACTTGATGAGTTTTTATTTGATTTACTTTAATTTAAGTATTTATAAGTTAAAACGATATATTCTGCAGAAGGTTGCTTGCCGAATTCACTTGTACAATTGGGGCTCGTATAACAGGCGGATGTAGAAAAGTCAAACTTTCCAGGTTACTGAAAAGTGGACTGGCAAAACTACCCCGATTATCATTTTCTAAAAACATCATAAAATCCGTTCATGTACTACCACATTTTAAGCTCATATACCAAATTTGGTTAAAATCATCTGAGAAAAAATGTAAAAACACTTTGTGTTTTGAGTACTGGAATTTACATATTCATACTTACACGCATAACTAACACATTGTTCACATAAACAAACTATAAATATTGTACAATAAATTAATGTACATCTCTTATTGTACAGTTGAATTGTAAAATTAACAGATTAAAGTTAAATTCATGAACTTTACCTGCAGACGCACGACTTTGACTTATTCTTTCCATCTTAATGATATATTGTTTTGCCTTTTTCGTGTTTTGTAAAGGATTTTGATGATAAAATGTTCAAATAGAATCAATTCAAATAAGATTTTTAATTTTGCATTATGAATCTGCCTTCGACTGATCCTCCTCGGCTGCCCGCGCTAATGAAAATAGATTAAGTCTTTTACATAAGCCTTACATACAGAGATTATTAAATGGTGGCAAAATTATTTGCTCGGGTGGACAAAGCTAAAAATGAGTGTCGATTTCACAAAAGTTCAATTGGAACTATTCATATAATCTCATTATGCATCTACCTACATATCAGATTTGATCAAAAATGGATGAAAACTGACCAAGTTCTAATGTTTTCAGAATTTCTCGAGGAAAACTATTTTCAAATATAGTAGCTTTTCCACATATTCCTTTGTGACATGGTAATATTATCATATTCCAATACTGACCTCAAATTTGCATTGATGTGTAAATGAAGTAATTATACGATATTAAAAGAGTCTTAATTTAATTTACTATAATTTGCCTGTATATGGCTCCGTTTATGGTTCCAGGACCTTCAAGATGACAAGAATGTTTTAGAATTTGGTATCGGCGTATCAACCAACTAAAAAGGCTTTCAAATGCTGTTTATTGCATGAATTTATCATCTGGTTGCAAAGATATTTATTTTTATAGAGACAGATGGCATAAATGGCATAAACCATCTCATAATTCATGGGAGTGTCACAAATTTATGATCAAACTAATCCGAAACCGCACAATTCAAGTACCGTATATAAATCTAGTGGGATACATGTACTATATTATGATCTAATAAAGTCCTTTGGCACGTGAAACCATTTGCTATCGTTTTATATACGGTACCAAATATATAATATACCCACTCTTTGATTAGTTAATATTATGTAATGTATTATTTGCATATCCAGTCAAAGGTATATTTTATAATAATAAATTTCTTCCATTTTTTCTAAAATATTTTGTAAATACTTCATATTTTTACATTTACATAACCCCCATATTATTTAATATTCTCTTTCATTTTTACATTTTAAATATAATTATATACAATTTAATTCAATAAATAAATATTAATATAAAATTTGCTATAGATTATTTATCGCTTGTTATTTTATATTAAAGGAAAAATTATTAATATTTTGCTTAAATAAACAATTGATTTTTATGAGTTATTAAAAAAAAATGTATGTGCATAATTAAAAAAAATAAACCATTACCTGATCAGTTACCGGAATATATTGTAAAATACTTGTTGAACCATTTTTATGAAATCTTTCTTTACCAACTTCTAATGTTTCACCAGAATTATTAAATTTCCAACGAAAAGTTCTATAAAATAAACATAATTGTTAATATCCAATACAATTTACATTACATATTTTCTAATAAAACAATAATAATTTGAGATGAGGCTCAGAGATCAGTTTAAGGAACAGAAAATAGTCACACGGTGATAGATCAGACGAATACGGAGGATGACTGATTTGAGAAATTCGTTTTTCCATCAATTTGGATAATTGGGGCTAACTCGAAAGATTAGTATCTTTACTGGTACTTAATTAATTGTATTAATATAATTAATAAATAAATAATTAATAATCAGCCAACATTTTCACAGCCATCGAAAGCAATGATTTCACGAATTTCTTTTCCACTAAATCAGTACGATTTTTGAGTTCTAGATATTCTATGGTCTTGGGTTATCAATATCATTTAAAAATCTTCACGACCATTTTTGAAAATTGAAAACCAATCATAAACTTGTTTTTTCAACAATTTGTTAGTCTCCGCATTATTTTTTTTCCAATTTTAAAATAAAATTTAATATTTGCTCTTTGTTCCATTGTATTATTAAGACGTAAGCATCAATAATACTGACACCCAAAGACGTGTAACCTGTCAACCTGTTCAATTTTGTAGAGAATTTTTTCTGATTTTAAAATCCAATTAATTCCGATATTAATTGCGTTTTTGTAAGGAAGTAACACTGATATATTTGCCGATTTTAATTTAAATTTGTTTCGATATTAATTCCGGTGCTTTTTTTGAATTAACACCACACACCAGAATATACTTCGTATTTTAATTGCGTTTTTTGCCATTGGTATTTCCACTTCAAAACGGAATTAATGCCGTTAATATAAATTTCATATTATTCCGATATTATTTCCAATTTCAATCGAAAATACACCTGAAATTTGATATGGAAATAAATTCGATGTTAATTCCGTTTTAATATCTGGCGTTATATTCCCGATCCGAAGTTAATATCAGGATTTCAAATATATGTATGTACAGCGTCAGACTAACGAAAGTATACAATTGTTTTCAAATGTTTTCATTTTTCGTACGATATTTAAATTGAATAAAATTAAATTTTGAGAGATACGCTAAAATGGCACATAGGTCAGTGTACTATCGCCATATAGGCAAGTGTGATGTGTATTAGGTTAATGAATGAATATACTTCATGGTTTATTTTACCGAAATTTTCGTGAAATTTAGACATTTACTGAAAAGAATTTCATTGGAATATTTCGGAATTAACAGGCCACGGTCTTCAATAGTATCTTTTATGGCAACAACAAAAAATGTGTATTATCCAAATATTTTTCCTAAAACTTTTCAGGGTAAAATAATGTCTCACGATCATTAATAAATAATTTTGCCAATTTCAATCTTCATCCAACATGTCAAAAATGTTATCCAACACACCACTACAACGTCAAACATTTCATCCAACATCATGTTCGATGGTGTAATTTCCGCTTATCTAGATTTTGAATAGAAGAATACATGTTTTCTCTATATTATTGGTTTCTCTATGGGTCAGAATTATATATATACATTAAAAAAAGAAATCAGCCGGTACAAAAACGGAATAAAACAAGTGCTTATAATTTATGGGATCTGTTATACGTAGGAACTTTCACTGTATATATTTATAATACAATAAATAAATATTATTTTAATTAAAATTAATAAACAAACCTTGGTGGTGGGTCAGCTTGTACTTCACAATAAATATTTAAATTTTCACCTCTAAAAGCACCAACAATAATAACCTTATCGGTAACGCAAAGTGGAGCATCTTAAATGAAAAGTTATTATATTAGAATATTAAAACAATATTTATTATTTTATAATATACTTATACAGGATGTCTTAAATCAAACCATACAAATTACGTAAACTACGTCCTCACAAATTGATGGCTTCAATGTATTATTAGTTAATGACTTCTGTTAATGTTATGATTATATTTTGCTTTTGACATTGGGCACTTAATACAATTAATTAATAACTGTATGGAAAACTGCAAACTGACTATATGAATCACATTCAATAATCCAATATCATTTAAAGTGTATTGGACTCTTTAAGATGTTCGATATTCGGGTTCCATATGAATTGAAAGAGATTCATTTAACTGATTTAACACAACGAATTAATATCATGAGTGATGATAAAAAAATATGGTTTTTGTACAATAACATTGGTTCTTGTGCGATATAAATACAAACACAAACCTCATCGAAATCAATCGATCATGCCGTTAATTTGTTGTGATTTTATTTCCTAATAACCAAACAACAATCGATTCAGATGTTCAAGCTGTTATTATTATTAGTAATAATAACTAAAATGAATGATGAATAGAAAAGGCACTATTGCTGGTTGCGTTTTTGTTGATTGTCTTTTCTAAATTGAATAACTATAATATTATTATTTCCCAAATTTCACCGTTCTAGTCTTTCCCACCGGCATATGTTCCTAATAATTTGCCAAAGTAATAACTCTAGAACAGTTTAGGTTGAATTGTTAAACATATAAATAATTTAAGAGAAATTTCTATGTTATGTATGGGGTGGATGACATCATCTCTCTGTCGACAGGGAATTTGGAATATAGCAAATTGTGATAACAAAATTATACTAGTTTCCCAAGCATTATGTATGACCTTTCCAAATAATTGTTTGACAAAATATAAATAATATTTAAAAAGTTGTTCTTCTTTTGATGCTATTCAAGAATCTAGTCACTTTTCGACTTCCTCATAATTATGAACAATTGGTAATCGGTAGATGCAACAATATCTGTTGATCATCAGCGAATGGAGGAAGATAATTCCAATTGAGTGATTCTAACGTTTAACGTAACATGTGTTTCTAGAAAAGCCGTATTGAAGAACCGTTTTATTGTAATATTCTCGTTTGCTTCCAATGATAGATTCAAATTGATTCGTTGTTGCGACAGAACTCGGCATTTTCAACAAGCTATATATGATTACATTCAGCTCTCGGGTCATATGCATATGTTACTTAATGAGACACATTTTTAACTGTACTTTTATAAAAAATAATTGTCAGCGTCTGCTGATTATACGATCAGTATGTGGGATGACAGTCATCTCTATTAATGTACCGACAAGTTATAGATATACACCTATTAGTTTAGTAGAATCGCAATACTTTTAAATAAACAACATTTGTTTAATTCAAACTTAAAAACAGTATGCATGCGGAATATCATTTCGTTCAAATGGTCGCCATTTGAGGCGATACAGTGGCATAGTCTTAATTATTATTGATTGATTGTTGTTGATTTGCATAATATTTCTGTATATATCATCTCTTTCAAATAACTCTAGTAATAATATTATCCTGTGTAATGCCAAAGCCAAAGTAAATATATGAATTGGTATTGTTTCTTTTAAAACACCCTGCATCGTATATATAATCACATTGTAAAAAAGTAAATAAAATACAAATAATTTGCATAAACAATTTTAATGTACACCTATTATTAATTTACATATAGATAAGATGTGAACATCATACGTTTGTGTGCGGGTGTATTTCCATTTAAACATTTTTATTATTACTTTATATAAAATTTTATATTATTATAAACTTACATTTTACTCTTAACAATAGTTGATTACTAACTGTTTCACCTTCTCCATTAACAGCGCTACATGAATAATTTCCACTAGATTGCCTTGTAACTTTTTGTAATACAAGACTTTGATTTGAACGTATTACACGAGCTGATGTATTGTGTGCAAGAATAACTCCCTGATGTAAATAATATGTAAACAAACCAAAATTTATAATTAAAATGTGTGTGCGAATAGATTTAAATTTAATTATAGCTACAATAATAATCTGTAAAATAATAAGAAATTTTAATTTGAAATTTTGTAAAATATAAATTTATTTACAATCACATTAAAATGTATTAACATGTAAAAATTTGATTGTTTTATTATATTCTGGGATTCTGGCAGATTCTAGCATATTTGAATTGTGTATTCTATGAAAATAAATAAATACACAATCACAGAATACTTTCTTATTATGATTACTAATGGGATAAAAACGTATATTCTCAAAAAATTCTTAAATTCAAAATTTAAAGAAATAGAATCAGCAGTTTAACAAAAGAAATACTCCGAAAAAACAATTTACCTCACAAGTCTGTTGTGTTGAAATTTTTAAGAATCAAATTAGAGAAAAACTTTGAACGGAGACGAACTCTAGAAGGAAGTAACCCATCGCAATCATAGTTAATGCACTACATAATTCATACCTCATATACCACTATAAAGCAAGCTTCACGACAGTTGTGTAAAATTACACAATAGCTTTGCAAAATGTGGTAGGTTAGGATAACTGACGTGTATATCGATTTCCCAGAATTTCCATAGGAACTATTCTTATAATCCAACTATGAACTTACTAAAAAAAATTGTGGCACGTGCATTAGATTGTAGGAAACTGGTTACTATATCAAATTGACTATCGATCTCCCAGAAGTTATGTACTGTGCATAGAATCCTAAGTTTAACCTACATTCAAAATTTCATGAAAATCGGTTATGAAATGATCAAATTATAAAGTTTCGCGAAGAATATCAAGTTAGCTGACTGGGTATCAATGTTTCAAAAATTCGTTAAATATGCCTCATGTAAATCTATATTTTAATTTTAGTAAAAATTGAGGAATAAATCACAAAAAATACAATCATTCCAACGCTTTTTTAACTTTTCGATGCCGCCTTTCTAAAAAGATATCTTTGCCTTTAAAATAGGCATCAGTTTCGACAATTATTCACTCCTCTGAATCAAATATGTTGCCACGGAGCATCTTTTTGAGTCCGGAAGAGAGGTGGTAATCGCTGAGAGCCATATCTGGACAATACGGTAAACAAGATTTTTTTCTTCCACCATATGTGGCTTCTTTTTGGTGATGTCGGCCTTGAAATGCTTCAATATCCCAATATAATAGTTGCTGTTGTTTGTTTTTTCATGTTTAAGGTAGTTAATAAAAATTATACCTTGTGCATCCCAAATTTCGGAAGAGTAAGAATAACCTTGACAATTCAATTCGTTGTTGTTTTTGTTATGGTGCGAACAAACACACACCCATTTCGAAATCAACTTTTTCATATCCAAATGTTTTTCGTCAAACATTGAAAATACTTCCTTTTGATAACTTCAGTCAGTTATCTATCTGTAACTTCAATTTGCGATTAGCCATAATAATATTCAGGGTTTTGTGCGATGTTTTCAGGATGTACAGCGTCATTTGTGGACGTGAAGAGCGTTCACTGTCATCGGTGTCCGTACGACTACGTTTAAAATCAGCAAACCAAAGTTCGTTGTTGTTGATGGATCAGAGTCCGGCTAACACTTTTGAAGCCATTGCTTTTATTGAACGATATTCTTTCCCTTTAAAAAGCAATGATAAATCAACACACGAAACGCCTTTGAATCCATTTTCCGGAAAATAACAGTGTCAATTAATCCTCTGTAACTTATAAACTAATGGCCGGATTGTTATGAAATTTTGTAATATATGTTACGAAAGTTGGCATTATTGAAATATCATACATATTCTTAACTTGCTTGAAGAAGGGTGAATTTTTACAAAAAAAACATAATTCATAATATTCGGGTTTCCACAACATTTAGACCCAGATTTTTTTCAATAATTTTATTAGTTTTATATATAACCTTCAGAATAAATTAATGTTTTCATTATCGAAATGGAGAAAAATTCGCTTTGAGAAATTAAACTATAACATAAATTTTGGTATAAAATAGACATATATGTTAAATAAATGTATAAAAATCAATAAACGTCAATATTTACATCATGTAACCAATATAATTTTCTCCATTGAGGATTAGCTTGAACATGACATTCAAAATAAACATCATCGCTGTCCTTAATGTCATCGGATGAAAGTGTTGAACCTAAACGTAATGTCACAATTGGTGGATCTAAAAATAAATAAATAAATTTGGTAAATTAATGCTACAAATATTAACTATATGTCATCGATCAACAAATGAAAACATATACAAAGAGATTATGTGGAAAGGATAAACAATAAAAAATGATGAAATGGCATTTAAACATTGTATGGAACATTACCATATATGAATTTACATGATTCTTGAAATGAAATTCGGATTTAAAAAAAAATATAATAAAAATTTAAAAAAAAATTTCTTTCTTTATAATAACGAACGTGTAAGTTTAAAACTAAATGCAATCAAATTCTTAAATATAAATATAAATTCATGTATTCACTATTTTTGCTGCACACCTTTTTTACGGCCATGGTTTTATAATAAAGTTTAAGTATAAAAAGTTTCTTTTAAAATAAATTTCCACATGAAAAATAATTTAATTTTTTCTACTTCTATTTTTTATTTATTTTTATTATTTAATAAATATTTCAAACTAAAATATAAAATTTTATATTCATATGTGAAAAATAAAATAAAAATTTATATTTATATAAAAATAATCCTATATTTTTTTTATATTATATATTTCTTTTAAAATTTATATGAATAGAAACTAAAATGAACACAGAGAATGTATAAACATCAACTTTCAAATTATTGTATTGTATATAGAAGAGAGCTACAGTTTAACTATATAAAAGTATATAAGTGGGCTGTTCAAAAATTTCGCAAAGTGTGGACATGAAAACACAAATTTATTTTGATAGATATCATAAATAACTTTGCCATAAAACCAATACCAACTACAATTCATACATAGACGAACATTTTTTAGTAATATTTTTACATAAACATATAAATTACACTGTGTTGTGGTGATTCCCCCTCTCTCCAATCTTTTTCACACAATTTCGTTTAAAACATTCTCACATCAGCTGTTTTTATATAAATGAATTGACAGATCGAAATGAAATTACACGCTAAAATTACAAATTAATTACATGATAAAAACATAAAAATGTAGCAGATTATGAATTGCACCTATTCTTCACAATATCTACAGATGTTGATTCGTCGCGAACTATTTGAACTGGCCCACGTAGGTATATACAATAATATTTATGATACCGAATACTTTTTCCGTTTTTATATTGTCTATGAATTTGTTAAGTTAGAATATATGTACTCGTAATAAAATTAAGTTTATTTAACAGTTTTATTCAATTTTTACGCGCATTTTTAATATAAAAAATTAGCTGTAAGAGTATTGAATTATATCTTTTCGTTTGACTGGCTGCAATTCGATAGTACCATTTTTCAAGTTCTGCAGTAAATATTTAGGTTTAAATGAATTATCATATACGTTAGGGGTTGAAAGTTGTGTAACATTTGTGTTATTTTGAAATAATAGTAAAATTTGTAAAAATTAAAAACGCGTGTAAGCACAAGCAGAACCAATATTAATTTGTTTTTGAGAACATTATCAACTCCACAGATGTAGTCGACTTGGCTCAAGATCGACCATTACAAGCAAAACTACAAGCATGTCGGCCTGCTCGTTTTTCACAACACCACCAGATACCCAAAAAAGACGGACCATATTGATCAGTGATATCTCATTTAATATCATAAAAAACATTCATTTAACAACCCAAATTTGATGGTCGTTGTATTAGTTGCTATTATAATTCAGTACCGCATTCTTTGTGTGTGAAATGGTTCACAATAGCGTAGTGTTTAATGTCATTTAATCCGGAAATTGTGAGTTCGATTATCGCATAGTATTGACAAGGAATTCTATTCAGTATTATTCATACTAAAAATTACTCAACCGAATTATAATTTGTTCGTTAAATGAATTTAAAAAATGAATATGATTGAAAGCACAGTACGATTTCTAATTGTAGCCGCAACACTTACCCATATGCACAATCAGGCGAATCGGTACACTCTGTAAATTCCGATTGAAACAACTAATTTGTATGTAAATTACGTGGTTAGTGTACACGTAATTTACATACACATTAATTGTTATAATTTTTAAAATATATTATTGGATTTTAGTAAAGCTTAGTCTTGCTCACCAGTTTATATAGATGCGTACCATATCATGTCTTTTTTCTTATGACGGCCGTTATCTAGTGCTTCATTCTTTGAGATAAACTCCAAGGAGTTTTAAAGGCTCTGCGACATAACATAAAAGCTAGACCTTTTTTTTGCGAATTCTATTATTCAGATGTAATTTTCAGCTAAGTTTACTATCCATAATTCACTGACAATGAGTGAGTATTTATTTAAACCGCAGTTAAGACTTAACTGCGAATCGGATTTTATTTCACTATCATTTATCAATAAAATTATGTTTTCCAACCAAAACCTCTGCAAAATCATGTGAATAGACCTCAGCGGCTCCCAGTATTAACGCCGAAAATGTATAACGTAGGAAAAAAACGAACGAGATAAAAGCATAAATTGGAATTAAAGTTGGAAAAAATTCCCATTTCGAATGTATGAAAGAAATGATACAATCAAAGGTTTTTTATCATATAATTCAAAATAATAAAGACTCAATTTTTCCCATATTTGTAAGGAATTGACACCAGAATTTTTGCCGGCACTGAGTATATAAACAGTATTTGTTAAGATATTCTCGAAATGTTATTTGCTAAAAATGAATTTACAATTGCTTATATTATATTTACCACAAATGTCAACGAAAACGTCCGAAACTTTCTTAACCGTAAATGCCCCCTCCATCCGATGTACTAAATGATGTACAGATACCTCAATATAAATTTACCTTTTGGTGGCGAACTGTAGACCAACCAAGCAGTTGTTTTTAATATGGATTTCTATATATTCTATATAGAATTTTTAGCATATAATACTGGTGAGAGTTATTAGTCGAAAAGAAAAAATTTCTGTATATGTTTGTCGTTCAGGGGTTTTGGTATGAAGATAACCTTACCCCATATCAACGAAAGATATAGGAACAACAAGGTTTTGTGTTCTAGAAGATTTACCATTTCGAATATTTTCACACGGATATGAAGGTGATTTAGAAGGAATGATTCTAAAAAGAAACAGCAAATTTCTATACCTTAAAAATTTACCAAAACTTCAACCAAGGATGCTCCACTTATATTCATATATATGATCAAAGTGCCTTAATCCAAAAACATACCTTGCAAAACTATTACAAAGAACACAAAACAATAACAATATAAAAATTGAGATAGGATAATCTTATCGTTTTTTATTAATTGTTATGAATTTCGTTTCCAAAAGTGTTTGCTATTTTAATCATTCGAAAGATAATCAATCTACGTTGTTCATTAATAGAAGTAAAACATACAAAAATCTCAAAACTTATGCAGTATTCTATAAAAACATGCCCAAAGTCTTCTTAATTATATAATTATAAAGTTTTTCACCCGATCCAAATAACCAATAAATTCCCGACCAAGTTTAAGTGTAGGCAAACGCCCATATATAAGTAATATAGAATAAGACTTTAATGCATTTACTTTCAATTGATTAAAATATGACCAATGCTACAAGTGTTAATAATATCAATATAGCCAACAATAACACCCAATGAAGTGCCTCCTCTGTATATAGTTGAACATCATCCGTAAATAAATGGCAGGAAGTATATAAAGCGCCACACTTGTTTAGCAGACAATCAGAATCAATTCCATTTAGAAAAATTTAAATTCCTCTACAATTTCAATAACAGAATAAACAAATAAAATAAATATATAAATGCATATAGTGGAAACGGAGAATTTTATACTCTGTCTTGTATTATTGATGCTTATATTAAATGATAATTATAAATTATAAATAGAATAAAGAGTTTATCATTTAACATTTAAATATAATTTTTCTGGTATTATTTTAAAAACATTTCAATATATGGCATACTCGACATATTATATTTTGTGAAATTGAAAACACTTCAAAACAAAACTTAATTCAAATATGTCACAATTCACTGTTTGGCTGCACATATACACAGTGTGTCGTTTAAATAACCGCAGTTATAGGTGAGAAAATACTGAAAACGCATTATAATAATTTTTGAAACATGATTTTTATTCAAAATTTCAAGTTCCATTTGACTCATTACAGCATTTGACACTATATCTACTAATGTAAATGGTACTAGATTTTGTTATACCACTTATAACAATGATCTGATTGGAACTGGAACATCATTATAAAACGCTGCTTTCATCGTAGTTATCACTTTTGGAATCAGAAAATAGTTACACGGTGATAGATCAGAAGAAAACGGGAAGGTGGCTGATGTATGAAATCGTTATACAAAACGGTTTCTTTTCCGCAGCTATATGAAGTTTTAGGGAATAGAAATTAGTCGCGGCAGGTTAAATTAAAAGAATATGGCGAATGATCAAGTAAAAAAATTTGATTATTATCATAGTTCAATCCGTTGCAATTATTGATCATCATTTAATTGATGTGAACAAACTTTGAATTCACCTATCGAAGGTCAATTAAAATTTGATAACTTATTATTTTCGGTATTCCAAACTCCATTTCGATGAATCTCGCTGAAGATTTTTTATAAATTTGCACAATATCAATCACTTTTTGAATGTTTTCTTCAGTAAATTGCTTCATATGGTCAACCTGGACGTTTATCATCACTTACAGTTTCTTTGCCTTCTGTGGTGAATCATTTATACCATTTCAAAACGTGTACTTTTAACAAACAATTATCACCATACGCGATTTTATATGCGAATCATAGGTTTGAGTAGCATTTATACTAATTTTAAAACCAAATTTAATGTTGGTTCTTTGTTTTTATACTCATTTTTCGCCAGACGCACAAAAACAGCTGTAACTTTGTGTTGTGAACATAATCACAAAAAAACTAAGTCTGCGTGACGCTACGTGTTCTATGGTTTACATAGCCATTCCGGTTTATTATTGGGGACAGATGGTGTGTTAGTTTGAACTTCTAAGACTTCTTAAACAATAATAATTGAATCGTTACTGAAATTATCAGCAGTGCCTTGATTCTTGACTTTTGAAAACGTAATTTCTTTGGTTTTGGCTCATTTTTCGAGTGCCATTCTACAAATTGACACATAGATTCTGGATCAGATTTAAAGCTTCATGTTTTATCCCCAGTTATGATGGAATAAAGAAAATCTTGGCCGTTTTCAGCAGTTTTAATGATAAATCGTGTTTGAAAAACTAATTAAGCACGATTTTTAAGTTCTGTCTGATGCCCCATGGTCTTGGATTATCATTTAAAAATCTTCACGAACATTTTTGAAAATTGAAAACCAATTATAAACTTGTCGTTGTGACAAACAATCGCATCACCATTAACTTTTTTCAACTATTTGTAAGTCTCCGCACATTTGTTTCCAATTTTTAAAACAAAATCTATTATTTATATTATATAAGGTTGTCAAATATCTCCCTTCCGCCTTTTTGTCTTTTTAATTTCGCGGCTATGTACAAAGCTCTACAGAGCTCGTATCTGGCAACACTGTACATAATTTGAAAGCTCTTGACATAACAAACAAAACGACGCTATGTATGATTAGTTTGGATATTGCGTTCAACAGTTATAGACGTGTAAACATGGAGTTCACTAACGCCGAAATTCGCGCTATTTTAAAGTTTTCCTTCGTTAAAGGCAAATCCGCTAGAGAAACGTTCCGTGAGATTAATGGTGTTTTGGGGGATGGTACTCTATCACTTCGAACCGCGGAGGGATGGTTTCGACGATTCAGAGCCGGTGAAAACGACACCATGGATAAGCCAGCCGGCGGAAGACCTGTGACGACAAATACCGATCAAATCATGGAATACATCGAGTTAGACCGGCATGTGGCATCTCGTGACATCGCCCAGGAGATGGGAGTTAGTCACCAAACCATTTTAAACCATCTGCAGAAGGCTGGATACAAAAAAAAGCTTGATGTTTGGGTGCCACATGAATTAACAGTGAAAAATCTAATGGACCGAATTTCCATTTGCGAAATGCTGCTGAAACGGAACGAACTCGACCCATTCTTGAAGCGGATGGTGACTGGCGACGAAAAATGGATCACATACGACAATATCAAGCGAAAACGGTCGTGGTCGCAGGCCGGTGAATCGTCCCAAACAGTGGCCAAGCCGGGATTGACGGCCAGGAAGGTTTTGCTGTGTGTTTGGTGGGATTGGAAGGGAATCATCCACTATGAGCTGCTCCCATATGGCCAGACGCTTAATTCTACCATCTACTGCGAACAACTGGACCGCTTGAAGCAGGCGATCGACCAGAAGCGTCCAGAATTGGCCAAAAGGAAGGGTGTAGTGTTCCACCAGGACAACGCCAGACCACACACTTCGTTGATGACTCGTCAGAAGCTACGGGAGCTCGGATGGGAGGTTTTATCGCATCCACCATATAGCCCGGACATAGCGCCAAGTGATTACCACCTGTTCCTGTCCATGGCGAACGCCCTTGGTGGTGTAAAGTTGATCTCAAAAGAGGCTTGTGAAAAGTGGCTGTCCGAGTTCTTCGCAAATAAGGAGGGGGGCTTCTACGAGGGAGGTATTATGAAGTTGCAGTCTAGATGGAAACAGATTATCGAACAAAACGGCGCATATTTGAACTAAATCCGATTACTGTAACACTTTTTATAAAGCATTGAATAAAGAGCAAAAAGGCGGAAGGGAGATAGTTGACAACCTAATATTATATTTATTTTTATCTTTGCTTCATAGTATTTTTATGACACAAGCATCAAAGCTACTGACACGCAAATGCATGTAACTTTCTAATCTGTCAACTGATTTGCATGTGGTTGGGTCCGTTTGAAAGAGGACAGATGTTATTATTTTTAATATTCAAATTGTGGCTATTTAAATGACACACTGTGTATACGAAAACTATTAAATTATATATAGTATGGCTAGAAGTGTGTGTGTGTTGCACCAAAAGTTCGTTCTTCTGTTAAATAAATATCAAATGTGCCATCATATAATAAAACTTTTCCTTCTACAATTTCTTTCTATATAAATACGAAACGAATACGACTATACTCTAAAAATAATATTAAAAGAAAAAAGCAGCAAAATATTATTTCATTTTAATGCTGGGTGCCAAAATAAAAATACGAAAAACCCAGTAACAAACATTTACATTATATTTATTTGATGTCATACCGAGTAAATTACATTATTTCTTTATTGCATTCTAGTATATGTGAATTTTTCTTATAATACACAAAAATATACGATATGATTTTATTTTTATATTATTATTATTATTATTATTATTATTTTATAACAATATAATATTGTAGTTTTTCTACTGAAATGTTATATTTGTGAATAAATACGTTAAAATATATCGTCTCGTTTTATTTTTATTTGCTATGTTTTCTTTTTTCATATATATTTTTTTCTTTTTGGAAAAACACAAAATATGAAAAACCTAAATTGAATTTTCTTCGTTGTTTATTTTTTTTGTATTTTTCCATTTAGTACACATTTGGTTGTCTTTTTCCATTGTACGTACACATAAATATGATTTATATAAGATATAATATACTTTTCCATATATACTCCCTTAGAAATGTAGTTACTAGAGAGAGAGTGTATAGTTATTTTAATTTTTAGGAATATAGCGTATTTTATTATTACAAATTAAAAACATTCTATTAAATATTTTAAAGCACAGCGATTCATTTTATCATGCATTTTTATGTGCAAAATATTCAGATAAACAGCGGTTAAAAAATATTAGTCCATCTCTATATTCGTTTATATATACAGAAAAACTGTGATATTTCTATGTACTGGAAATAAATATAATTTATAGGATGAAGCCTTTGACTATGGAGAGGTTATACTAATATTCCATAAGACATAAAATTTCTGTAAGGTATTTTAATAGTACCAACCTTCAAAAGATATATGTGATAATTTCAGTTTAGAAGTTACATTGCATTAATTGATAGTTTGTTTGTTATTATCCGGAAAATGGATTCAAAGCCGTTTTGTGTGTTGATTCTATATTGACGAGAAATACCGTTCAATTAGAGCAATGGCTTAAAAATGTTATCCGAACTCTACGCCATCAATAACAACCATAATTATACATTTTAATTTTAAATGAATTAAGCAAAAATTTCACTTTCCGCTAATTTTAGCATTACCCAGATGATACGCTAACGTGATATATAGAGGATATAGTACCGTTTTATCTTCCTATAGTATTGCTTTCGTGTTGCCTATTTAACATTACAGCAATCTATCAAAAGTGATAGATGATGCTGGTATCCTCCGCGAATCTTCTTTTTTGCTGGGATGGTAAACGTGAGAAATTCAGATAAAAAAGGCTTTTGTCCTCCGCCAGGAATTCTCTCCCAAATCAATGAAAACGTTACAATAATTTTTGTATTGTTACTGCAAGGCCAGTAATTTACATTATTATATTTTCATGTGTTCGCTTGAATAATAGGATTATTCTACTCGTATAACGTATTCTATTTATTTAGAGCTACAAATTGCAATATGGAACCATAATAAAAACTTAATAATAAATCTAACGTCATGTCACATATACCTAACCATATACTTTGGAAATGGCTTTTCGGTAAGAACCCCATATGCAGATTCGCATAATATATTTGAAAAATGATAGTGAAATTTGTACAATTTTGTTGATGTTGTTGCAATTTGCGAATTGACGTCCAATACTTAAATGACCGTAAGTAATTTGACCGGATTAACCCATTATAATTGTGAGTATATATACATATAATTGTTATTACTGTTAGTTACATGTTATATCAACATTTAGTAAATTGTAGTGTAAGAACTTATAATATTATATTGTATATATATGAGTTTAAGTAATCTGAAATGTTACTGCATCTTCTTAATTCTATCTCGGTAGCGATCAGTATTAATAGTTTCAACTGGTTTTAATATACTGTACGTTTACACACAGAGTATTCTTTTTTTTCCAAATCGGTTTAGTTTTGAAGTTTGATGTTGCTAGTTGACTTGGCGTAACCCATGATTTTTTTGTGTTTAAGATTCTCAAAATAAATTCGCTTTTCATCATCAGTCACAATAACTTTACTTAAATATAGCCATCTATGTGCAAATTTCATTTTTATATGCATAAATCTGGTTTAATGATAGCCGGAATGTTATAGGAACAATCATTGGTACATTGAAGTGTAGGTACTTACACATGTCACTTAATAGTAACTGGAATGTAACAGAGCACTTCATAACTTACAAACACTTTGAAATGGTTTGAATAGGTAACGTAGTAGTGACATACACTTTTTTGGAAATCTTGTAGCGGCAGACTCTTATAAAAAATATATTTAATAAAAAGAAGTATAAAAAAAAACCGCTTTCGTGTCGTTGATTCTGCATAAAATATATATTGTATAAATGACAAGAAAGACAGAAGAAGTACACTATTCGGTATAGCAACTTCAAAACTATAGCTTGTGATGGGATGCATATACAATAATAAGTAAGAAGACATCGTACAAAATTGGAGTTGATTCATTTAGTTGGCATAGTGTAGGCGGACAATAAATTGTTTTCAAAATTAATAATTAGAAGTCAACAAATATTGAATAAATTTATTATATTTATTGTTTATATCAGAATTATGTTAATTTAATATAAAAGAATGTCAATATGTATGAAACTTTATTCCTATACAGAGAATTAATTAGACAACTTATGAGCTCATATATTTAATATATTCGAGTATGAATAAAAAATAATTATAAATTAAATAAACTTACAAATAACATTTAATTTCCAATTGGCTTCCAAAAATAGTCCAGTAACATTGGGATTTTCTGCACGACATGTTATTGTTTTACCATCATCTTCTGTTGTCGGTACAAAACTTAATTCAGATCGTGTTGTATTATTTAAAACATCATCCTAAATATTGATAAATTATATATAAATTCATAAATTCAATTTAATTTAAATAAAATAAAGAGATCAGCGTTATGTGGACCATCTTTTTGATCTACTAAACGATCGTTGATTATCTATTGAAAAGAATATACATTTTATTTTCCCCTTAAATCCAAAAGTATTCACTTCGAGTGAAAGTGGACATGTAAATAATATTCATTAATAAATAAAAACTATGAAACGTGAATTTGTCGCTTTTAATTTTTCACTTTCGAAAATGAGTACTCCTTCTAATTTGATTGAAAATCTCAATGGAAAACAACATTAGATATTTTCTTATTTTCTATGGAATAATGAATACATACTTATTGTAATTGTCTTAAAATGGTAGCGGTAGCTGTGCCGAAGAAAATATAAGTGAAGATTGGGCAAGTTTTTATTTCATTATAGGTTTTAAAAAAAATTGGCTGACAAAAATTAGCAACAAATTCAATAGAATTAGAGACAAATCCTTATTATTAAGATAATAACAAAATGAATGGATTAATAATCCGTGTTGAATTGCGTGTTCGAAATGTTGTTCGGAATATCTGTGCTGCATAGATTGAATTGTGTGGTAGTTAAAAGGGGATAGATCACAATGAATGAGCGATGTTGTGTAAGGACTTCCTAGTCAAATAAGTTTGGACTGATATTGCAACTTGCGGTCGAGTATTTTCATTGAACAAAAACAGTTTTCTTAGTCTGCTGGTCCATTTCGGTAATTTTTCCTTGCTCATTTAAATATTTCAAATTGTTATTAATTAGCAATCCCCCAGCAGTTTATCTGGGGGGCTGAGCCTGGAGAATACGCCGCATGCGTGAGAACTACCCAGTCCAAGTTGAAGATCAAGATTGAGCTTGAAAATATTCAGGTATGCAACAGTTTAACCACGTTCAAAAAAAAGTTCGTATAAGATGACTCCCCTCCAATCACAATAGCCAAACACACAATAACACTTTATTGGCATGTTTATTGAGCTTCTCAACGTCCTGAGATGGCTGACATGGATCAACCAATGCTTTCCTTAGTTTAGGATTATCGTATAGAATCCAATTTTCTTCATCAGTTACTGTAATTTTTGTTATTTAAACCGCAGTTAAGACTTAACTGCGAATCGGTTTTTATTTTCCTATCATTTACAAATAAAATTATGTTTTCCAACCAAAACCTCTGCAAAATCATGTGGATAGACCTCAGCGGCTCCCAGTATTAACGCCGAAAATGTATAACGTAGGAAAAAACGAACGAGATAAAAGCATAAATTGGAATTAAAGTTGGAAAAAATTCCCATTCCGAATGTATGAAAGAAATGATACAATCAAAGGTTTTTTATCGTATATTTCAAAATAATAAAGACTCAATTTTTTCCATATTTGTAAGGAATTGACACCGGAATTTTTGCCAGCACTAAGAATATCAACAGTATTTGTTAAGATATTCCCGAAATGTTACTTGCGAAATGTCAACGAAAACGTCCGAAACTTTCTTAACCGTAAATGCCCCCTCCATCCGATTTACCAAATGTTGTACAGATGCCTCAGTATAAATTTATCTTTTGGTGGCGAACTGTAGAGCAACCAAACAGTTGTTATTAATATGGATTTCTATATATTCTTTCTAGAAACAAGAATTTTTAGCATATAATACTGGTGAGAGTTATTAGTCGAAAAGACAAAATCTCTGTATATGTTTATCGTTTAGGGGTTTTGGTATGAAGATAACCTTACCCCATATAAACGAAAGATATAGGAACAACAAGGTTTTGTGTTGTAGAAGATTTACCATTTCGAATATTTTCACACGGATATGAAGGTGATTTAGAAGGTATGAAACTGAAACTATATTGAGCAACTCCTAATTATTCTCCATGTACTTTTGGAGTTTGAGTTCTTGAGATCATCAACTAAAGCTTGATCTTCAAACTGCTTTTCAAGACCTGAATATTGGATGTAGTTAAGGTTAAACAATCTATAACGAAACAGAGTAAATCACTTTCTGCATGCAAGGTGTAATGAAAACGAACAAAAAGACATAAAAAGATAACATTTTCATATCTATCTAAAGTTTTTTTTGCAAGCAGGGTAGGTATAATATACAATAGTAGCTGACAGCTGACATTTTGTTCGACACTCAAGCTGTAGAATATTTGAAAAAGGATAATTTCACATAAAATTCCAAATCCATTGCTTAAATTAATGATTATACAATATTTAAACTAAACTGTAGATACTATAACTATACAATCGTTCATTTTATGCAATATAATATAATTGTGTACTCATACACCAGTGGCGAAGCCTAAGAAATAGCATTCAGTTTTCAATATCACTATATTTTTGTCATAACCTGAAAATGGTAAAATGATACATTTTCCGGAAAACATAGTAAGTGGATATTTCAATTCCAATTTTCATAATGTAGTTTAGTTTCAACTAGGCTACTAGAAAAATATAGGTAAATTGCAATCTGAAAACATTTTTTCACGCTTCGCTACTGACATATACATTACTACAACTGCTACTACTTCATACATGTAATACAACTATAATCTTTTAAATAAAACCATGAAAACTTATGAACTTTCAGAAAATTTTAGAATAATTATCATTCCTATATATATTTAAATGAATATACACATACATATTTATAGATATTATATAGTAAATATGTAGAGTCTATAAATAAAATATATAACTCACTCACACATTCATTTTAAATATAGAAACTTATTTTATATAAAGTTTTTCTATTTATATTTATATACTGACCTTAGTCCTTCTCAGCTGTCGTTTTCCTTTATACCAAGTAATTATAGCATTTGGTCTAGAACCAGAACTTTCACATGAAACTTCATATCTTCGATCAGCTACTAATATAGATAATGGTTTTATTATTTCAACTGCAAGTGGTTTTACTGTTGATAATATTGTTGATGTGTGTGTGTGTTTGTGTGAACATAAAACAAAAAAACAGAAGAAAATTTTATTAAAGTTTTGTTATAAATTTTATCGGATATAAAATAAGTATAAAACATACACACACAAAAATATCAAATGATAAAATTAAGGGTCTGTTAAAGAAACTAAAATCTAAACTAAAATGTCAAATCCATGTTTACGACCATCATAATTTGCTTTGCAACTCACTTACCACATTTTAATCATGTTGTCAGCCTAAATATGTTATGATTGCGCAAATTCATAAACGTACCAATTTTTATGTTCAACGTAGCAATTGGTTTTATATGTTCAATTCATTATATATCTTATCAATTGACATTTCTACGTTACATTCAACGTTAAGTTACTTTTCCAATTAAGTATGCACAAACCGTTATAAGGTAAACGTATGCTTTGACAGGTACGAACGATCCCAATACGTTTAACGTAAGTTTATAAGTACGGTAGTCAAATCTATACGTTTACGTTTCATTAGCATTTTTCCTACTATACGAGTATATTTCATAAGTTGTACATATATTATTGTTTTGTTTAAATTGTTTGTGACCGTTGACATAAAGTTTCGGTAGTTTTAACACACATTTGTTTTTCAAAGTAAACCTGATGTAAAAATTATATTAATTATGGAAAATATGCACTACAGAAGGTCAAATTTTAATTAACAATTTCGCGGGGACTGTGCAATCATATAATATTTTTTAATATACTCTTAGTTTTGTACGATATAAACTTTGCATTTTTCAATTTTAATAATTTTTTATTTCTTTGCGATTATGTACGAAAAAAATAAATTAACAATTGGAAATAATCATTCTAAGACGACCGAGAACGCGTTGAAGACCATCAACGTCAACTGATGAAAAACACGTGAAGAAAATCAATAATATATCCTAATGGTATCGCATGCATATGGATTGTAACAACTATAGAGGATTAACTTTATTTAATATTGCCTATAATTGCAAACATACTATATATACCATAGATTTATTCCACATATGCCAATAAAATTATCTGAGATAATTGGTGTCGCCACAGATCGAAAATTTAGTATACGGCACACACCATTTGTTTGTTAATTTGGAAGCGTTATATGATAGCTTCAATATACTAAAATTATGGAAACTTATGGAGGCATTATAGGTCATTCAAAAAACTGAGCGGCTATGACGTTGGATTATGTTAAATCACAATGGGCGACGCATTGTCAACACTATTGAAAATAGTAAGGGTCAAGATACTAAGGGGCATAATTATTGATAAACATGAAATGATTTTTACAAAATCTGATCAATTATTGGCGTATGCTGAGATAGATGTAATGGAATGATCTATGGTGACTTTCAAGGATGATATAGAATCACTGAGGCACCGCTGCTAAGCCTCAAAGTAAATGCAAACAACACAAATTATATGTTAGCAAACTATTGCGAAGTCGCAAGAACAATTAAATAATAATCATCAGTGTTTATTGCATTATAATATGCCAGTCACAACTCACTTATTTTCCTAAGATTTTTGTTAAAAAAATAACGTCTGTAGAATTATTCAACGTATTCGCCTGCTATAGTATCCTAAAATATCTTTCACATTTTAATAATTTTCACTGAATTTATAATTTAAACGTTATGTGTAAATTAACGTTATGTTTGAATTATTATTAGATTATAATTTAAGTTCTCTATAGTAAAAATGCGAAGTAAACAAACAAATTCATGTTTAAATAAAACTTTCCAGCAGTTACTTTTAACATGAATAGTGAAATATATTATGTTTGCGAGTTTATACATAGAAGATAAGTCAATTTTGATTCGTCAGGTTTCTTAAAGAATAATTTAAATAATTCTTAATACATTATGTTGCTATAGATATAGTACACGATATAATACACCTTACAGTATCGATCATAAACGATAACATAAAATTAAAAAAAAAACTGTTTAAAATATTTAAAATTTTTGTTCATTTAATTTGGTAACACAATCTCAAAGTATACATCGAAATTCTTTAGTTGCGTTGTATATTATCCCTATTATCCAAGAATAACCCATAAATACCATCTTGTGACAAATTTGCTTTAACTTTTTCATAAGTAATTAATTTCCTGTAAAGAAACATTTCTCGACTATTTCTTGCTCTGCGATAAAGATATGAAAACTAAATGTCCCATTTGAAGAAAATATTTTCAAAGTGGAAGAAATTCATTATTTGTGCGTTCTATATTCTAAACTCATTAGTTAAAATTTTAGGTTTCGGAGCGGAATTTATTGAAATGCGGCATGTTGATAAACATGTACAAAATTGTATGTAAGTGTAATTGTACTGGAAGTATGAAAGGGTTAATGTAAATATTGTTCCATTAATATGAATTCACGGCCCGATCTCTTTGTCATACGTATGTTAAACAGAACCAAAGCATTAACGAAACGTCACTGTGTTTAGCTGTTCTAAAAATACGATGATTTTAAATCTACGCCGCATGTTTGAATGATTCCGTGATATGGATACATCTATTTATTTTAGTCTTATATGACCATTTATTACATGATCAAAGTCAACGATAGTATTTCCATAGATTCTTGTAAATTCAATGCGCTCTTTAATTTTCTTTTTCTATAATAGAACCTTTTTTATAGTGGTTTTACAAACTATGTTAATGGGCCTTTAGCAATGATGTAGTTACTTTTCAAATTAATACAATCGTTAGTTCTAATTAACAAAAAGTAGCTATATTTAAGTATTAATAATGCAAATATTATATTTATATTGCATGAAGTTCATGTGAATTTCAAAACTGAGAATGTGCTATTTTAACAGGATGGACTACCAAAATAATTGACATGTCCTCCACAGTACGCAAGCCCCGTGAAAATTTTTAAGTGATTCTTCAGTGGTCTTTTTAGACAACAGACAAAAAAGCCAAATATTTTCAATTAACTTTGAGAATGTTGCAATATTGAATGGATTAAGGGAAATTTGGGACCGAAATAAAAAAGTATATAGTAATTTTGAAATTTTTGCTAATTTCACAAACACAAAGATCTTTTTGTTTTATTGGTACATTCTAAATGATGTTCAAATTTGACGTATCTTTAAAATGTATCGCTTCACGAGTGAACAACATGTTTTCGCATTTCGTATTATTAAAACTTATTTTAAATATTGTGAAAGTTATTTAGAAGTTGGAAGAAAATTTCGTTCAACAAACGGTATAGAAAATGCTCCGACAAACCGTGATGTTAATGTTATCATTGATAAATTTGAAGAAACTATGGTGCAGTTCAAGATCAGAGAAGCACAATTTATCATCGTAGTGGCCGTTCAATTGAAAATATTGTAACTGTTAGTACAAGCACATCAATTCTCGATATTCCAAAATGAATAGAAACATTTTGTTCGAGTCAATTGCAAGATATTGATGTGCAGAATATGAGGTTTCAACAGGACGACACACGTGAATTGACCACCAAGATCATACGATTTAACCATATTGGGTTTCTTCATATGAGGTTTCTTGAAGAGTAAAGTTTATGCAGACAACCCTGAAATTGTTCAACACCTCAAAGACAACATTGTCGAGCAAATATCACTAATTGAATCACCATTAAACGAAAAAGTTATTCAAAATTTTAGTAAAAGATTGAAAGCCTGCCGAATTAGCAGCGGAGGACCTTCCTTTTCATTGTCGACCGGAACCAATGTACTTTAAATTCCAATAAGAATAAATAGAGATTTCAGACAATTTAATTAAAATTTAAAAAGATACGACAATTTTGAACACCCACGATTTTATTTTGCAGATTTTATTTTGTAATACAAAGAGACATATCAAAAAACTTGTAAATCAAATAAATTAAAATGAAAAAGAAATTTAAAAAAGAGACCAGGATGCGAATTCTAGACTTACTTTCGATAGAAATACAAATCAATAGAAAATACAGATGTCTCTCGGCCCCTATTATGATCGAGTCTCTAAAATCTAAACAACTGGTTTTGTTAACACAAAAAATACATACTTATTTTAATTTTATGAAACGGTTATGATCGATACTGTATACAAGTAGAAAAAAAATAGGTTCACCGTACCATAAAAGAAGGCATGAAAACTGAAAAATTCTAAGGAATAATACATAAATTTAAGAATATATTATATTATAAATACAAAAATAAAAATTCAAATGAATATTTAAAAAAAAAACATTTTGTAATTTTCAAAATATGCTTTCATCAAACCCGTGTACATTATTTGTGTGTATTTTGTATAGAATATATTTCAACGATTTCTTGTATAATATTTATAAATGTAAAATAAAATAAAAAATGTTGATTACAGATGGTTTTTTATGCTATGCATGTGTAATGTATGTGCATGATTGATATTCATGTTTATTAAGTGGAAAAAATTGTATATGATAAAGTACGACTTAAAATAGCTAATAATATACGCAACACATTGCAAATCAATATTATGATGTAAATCAAAAGCTATAGTTAACTGATAGAATTCTTTAAACATTAAATTATAGGTTTTTAAAATGATATCACCATTATACAATTATGAATAATAATAAAAGTTATATATGTTACCCACCAATCGAGTCGCCTGATATGAATCATAATAATAATATTTTGTGAATTTGCATTTACAAATCTTTTATCAAACACACAAATTTTTAAAGTCTGTAAAATAGATTTAAAAGATAACATAATAATAACTTATAATAATAAATTATTAATGAAAATTTCACAGGTGCATTTGAATATTCAGCTCAAAATATTATTCTTTCTGCCACTTTAACACTTTTTCCCTTTGGTATTATTTATGAAACATACAGAAATATTCTATTGTATCATATAACATTCAAATATACATATGTTTTTAATATAAATAAATAGACTTAAGAAGATGAAAATATGTGGGTTAAGCGCAAGGTATATTCGTATACGATTGTGATTTTAGTATATATGCATTGGTGGCCACATTTTTTTATTTCATTTTGTAACTATAGAATCATAACGTATTTAACACTTCTGTTAATGCGAATTTTTTCACATCACCACAGTCAATACCATGTGTAAATCTGAAGTTGTTCATACTATCTCAGGAATCAGATGAGATACAAAACATGAATGCAACAGTAATTGAAAAGTTGAACCATTTAGTTGATAAACATAATAAACTGATTTTGCAGTGTATTATTTATATTTATTTTGCAACCTACTTAGAAGGGCAGGACTGGAAAGTTCTGTCACACCCGTCATATTCGCCAGACATTACTCTTTCGGATTCCTATTTATTTCATTAGATGGAGTCAGCCCTTCAAAATGCATGATTCACATCTTATGCAAAAGTATCATAAATTGGATTGACGAATGCATTGCTTAAAAAGCCGACAAATTCTTCAGACAGGAAAATCGTAAATTGTCTGAAAGCTAGGTGAACTTGGTGACTTCTGATGGAGCATATTTTGAATAATATATCACTTCTATAATCTTGCAATTTTAAAAATAAATAAACATGTAATTTTAACAAAAAACGGAACCTAATTTTACATATAACCAATAAAAAGTTATTATAATAATTTGACTCAAAAATTTATTTGCTGAAATTTTTCTTATTTATGCTATAATTCGGCGACTTGATTGTACTCGGTGATAATATATTCTGAATTAATTAATTTTAAACTACGACTACCACGCTTCCGGCACAATAGACACGAAACTGCATGCGATATGCCTTTATTGCATTTGGTGGTGGTGTTTTGATTACAGTGTCTTCATCATTTTCTTCTTATATGTAGGATAATAATACCAAATATACTAAATGTGATCTTACAAGTGAACCAACCATCTGAGCTGTTTTGCATCCCGATTCCAATGAAATTTTGCCAGATTTTAGTACTTATCAAAATATTTCCCAATTTCACTTTGAGTAGGTGACGAGCCCAGTGGTTTTCTACTAACAAATTCATTAATTTTTCTCGATATAAAATATGGTGTGATTTTTTGAAAAGTAATACACAATTATCCGAAGTTATGAAAATAAGATCATCATAACCTAATTTCTGCTTGCCTTGGGGATACCATCTTCTAATATCAATATGGCAAATATATATAACTGCGATGAATTCCAGTTAGATATTCATTCTGGAAGAGCGTTAGCAACTGCGGGCATTATTCCACTTGCTACTTATAGGCTACAAGTAACAGCTACACTATACAACCACAATATCGGCAGCTGGTAGATATATACCCAAGTTATTTATGATTTTTAAGGCCAATGGATTCGAATTATTAGATGGAAATAAATATATTCAACGCTCCATATGACTGATTCAATATCTTTCCGAAGGCAACAGCACAGCAGGTAATTCAATATCAATTGAAAGTATATTTAAAAATAAAATTTTATAATTATTATTGAAATAATTTCAGAACATTTTAAAAAAAATCATAAAAGGAACATTTGCTTCGTATATTGTGCCTGCTTCTTATAGATACCTGGGGTGTACATTACCAAAAAGCAGATAGACCAACTGAATTTTTACGATTGTTCGACCAGAGAAAACTATCTCCGCCCTGTTGCTTCTGATGATGTACCGTCATCGTAAACAGCACACATTTTTGTATGTGCTTGAGCCGCGTTTTTACCTTAATCGCACAATAAAAAAATAACAAAAAGTAATGAATGCTTTCAGAATTTCACCTGTCAAACGTATTCTAGTAAAATATTATCATATCAAATATGTGCAACTTGAACTATGACATCCCAATATACAATAGTAGACCTGAGAAGAATCGCAGTTTGATGCGAACGTATTCATGTAAAATTGCAATTGAACCATAAATTTGCTTGGAATGGTGAAGATAAATTTTAACTTCTCCTATTAGAAATCAGAAATTGTTTGTGGTGTATCAGTCACAAAATGTTCAAATTAACAGGATTTCGAATGTTCAAAGTTATTAAAGTTCAGTTTCGAACTTTGAGGAGTAAGTTATGATTTTTATTATATATTCAGTTTTGATCGTTAGATAATACTATTACTAGGTTTGCAAGAAATAACACCAATTACAAATATCGGTAACATACAAAATTTGGCATTTACTCACCAAATGTTGTTCAATATGTACTTAGTTTATATATGAAGCTCCAGGAAAATTATACTTATAGGAAATGTTTCAAGGACAGCATCTGAAAACTAGTACAATTGATGATTATTTCTCATCCAATTTTGCTTAAAATTTTGAATTTTTGTTGAAAATGGGATTAATATAACTACAGCAGATAGAAAATAATTACGAGAACATGTTTTAAATAATATATTCAAGAAATTAAATAGAATTAATCAAATTGTCAGGTTTTCATAAAAATGTAATATTAAAACATGACAAAATAGTTTATATAATCCGCTGTTTACAATTTACATGTGCAATTTAATCAAAATTGGAAGATAAATAATCAAATTGTACATTTTTACAATATACATAATCCTAAATTCCTAAACCCTGTCCATAGTATTATTTTCTAAGAACTACGACATATAATCGCATTGTCTATACGTAATCTTATTTTGAATCTATTTGCTAGATTTCAATTGCTTGGTTTTACATTAATATTAATCTAAAAAGAGCGGGTATATAAATACGGTGCTTACCAAAACCTGTAACGGTTTGAAAAACATTTGAAGCTACTGTGAAAGTAGTTAATGTACGCGGATGAGATATAGTACGTACGACACTGTGTACCAAAAAAGAATTAAGGAAAACTACTGATAAACCCGATATTTCGTTCAATATTCTTGAAATTTCGGATAGAAATATTGCTATGACATTTTTAATTATTAAAAATATAGATGAAAATATTACATTACCTTTATCATATGGTCAATCACAATGATTTATGGAATAAAAGTAAAGAAGGTTTAATTGAGTAAATACCACCATCTACACCGACAATAATTATCGAACTACTACACACTGTGTGCCATCATATTGCAGCATAGCCATAATATTAACATTTATAAACTTACCAAATTAATATAGACTTTAAAAGATGTAATTTTAATTTAAAACTACTTTGAAACATAATATTTTTTAAGTAAATCAATTTGAAACAAGGTATTGAATTAAATCATCAGTTGGAAAAAAAACTGTATTCTATAAGAAATATACGGTTGAAGTAATGGTATCCGTTCCGAAAAACAGCCGTTTATAATAATATAGTAAATTTTTATTCTAATATACAATTGTATTGTGAGTGATAATATATTTATTTGGTCGCTAGTGTATTGTACTGTAGGAAAAATAATATATAAAATACTGTATAAAATAAATTATAATACTCTAGGTGTTGGTGTATATATTGTACATGGAAACGACGATATAAAGGAAATCCTATGAGAGTCACGATTTCTGAAATATACAACATTAATTTCGGATATGTTTATTTAGGTTATTCTAGCTATAGTCTCTATAAAATGAATGGAATAAGTGTGTTTCATTATAATTTTTTTTATTTATTTATTTTTTATTTTTTTGCATTTCTTTATTTATAGGATATTTTCTTTTTATTTTTTTTACATTTCTTATTATAATAATAATTTTTGATAAAAATAATATTTACGCGCCTTTTGTAAGTCTCAAAAGATTACATTTATTTAACATATAAATATATATATATATATAGTACCACACCACACATATATACACTCTCTGTCCGAAAAATAATGAGAATGGTTTCATAATGTAAGGAAAACGTAGCGTCATTTGTTAGTTACTAATTGATTTAAGTAGTGTGAACCGACTGTAACAAATTGTCAAAATTTCATGACATTACATTTAGTAGAAAAGAAAATGCAACACATAGAGTTATAGCTGTTTTTGTGTGTTGCGGTTAAAAAGTGAATATAAAAACAAAGAACTAACAATAAATTTGGTTTTAAAATTGATAAAAATACTATTCAAACGTATGATTTGCTTAAAATCGCATATGACTATAATTGTATGTCAAAATCACAAGCTTTTAGATAGACATAAACGATTCACAGAAGGCAGAGAAGTTAAAAATGATGATGAACGTCCATAGGTCGATCATCTGAAGCAATTTATTAAAGAAAACATTGATAAAATGAGTGATTTCGCAAATATTTCTAAGAAATCTTCAGCGAGATTCATCAAAATTGAGCTTGGAATACCAATAACAATAATTCATCGAATTTTAACTGAAAAAATTGATTTGCCAAAGTTTATCCAACATCAATTAAATGATGATCAAAAATTACACCGAATTGAACATTGCAAAAACATTATATTTAACATGCTCGAAGTGAAGAATAGTTCCGAAAAACTATTGTAACTGCCGACAAAACATATTGTTTTCAATAAGAACCAAAAACTAAGCGTTAAAGTGCTGTTAGGCGATAACCAAAAAGGAGGCAAATCCAAAAAAATTTCATTTCATGAAGTCACAAATCATAACAATTATCATTTCTTTTTACGATTCTAAAAGTAATAGTATTTATTCCAAATGGTTCAACGGTTGCATTACCTTGGTGTATTGAAGATTTTGACAAGTCGTATTCGTCGTTTTCATCTTGAATATCGAGAACCACGCAATTAGAGATTATCACTGTTCTTTTTGATCACAATTCGCTGCCATTACTTTCTATTCCTTAAACTTCATATGGCTATATAAAAGTAAACCGTTTAAAATCAGTTGATGGCATTCAAAAAACAATGACCACCATACTCAACAATGTTCTAATAATCAAGATAAAAAAATCATTTAATGCATATGTTGTACATGCAAATCGATGTATTTCGGAGATTACTTCTAATAAATATATATATTTTTGTCAAAATTAATTAATGATTTGAGTTTTAGCCATTCCCATTATTTTTGGGACAGAGGTTTTATATATATATTTACATAATATATTTAAATTATTTATGCATATTTATATAGGGTGTTTTTGAAGCGTGATGTATTGAACATTAAATTTGAATATGTATGCTAGAATTTATTTAAATAATTTAAAAATAACAGCATATTATTCTTGATTACACAAAAATTCTTCTCCAGTAAACTATTCCTATTTTGATGACAACCATTCAGAGAAACGATTTTCCAAGTCGCCAGATGTTTTGATGTGATACTCTTTAAGTGGAAGTGTCCCATCGATGAAAACAAATGATAATGGGAAGGATCCAGATCGGGTGAGTATGGCGGCTAACAAATCCAATTCAAAGCTACCTTTCCTTATCTTATGGCTCATTCTGGTCGTTTTCCGATCAAAGGATAATTAAAATTAATCATTTGTTATCGGTAGCGATCAGTTTTAACAGTTTCACCATTTTTTAATAGTTAATAATATACCATACTATTCTGATTGAACAAAACATACCAAACATTCTCCTCTTTTCAAATCGATTTGGTTTTGCAGCAGTCAATGTTCCTGGTTGACCTTGTGTAACCCATGATTTTGTGCGTTTATGATTCTCAAAATAAATCAATTTTTCATCACCAGTAACAAAACGATGTTAGAAAAACTTCCTATCCTTTGAGCAAAAATTTCATAGATTCTTTTGCGTTTTTCATTTGCTTTTCATTCAGCTCATATGTGGCATATATTATATTTTCCACAGTTTTAAATCTTTTCCATAACTTTTAAACGCACCTAGAAATCGTTTCTTGATCAACATTGAAAGCCTCTTACATTTTTGGCTGTCTTCCATATTCTCATAATTTTCCACATCAATATCATCGTTTTTGTATCTTTGAAAACACTTGTGACATGGTCTTCGCGATAGAGCATGTTCAGCATATGTTAATTGTTTACATGAACATATTTTCTGTTCATTCTAATACTATCATAACAATAATATGCTAAACCATCTGAATTATCTCATTTGAGAATATTATATTATATTTTCCAAACAGTTGTCCGCAGTATGTGCGTGCTGTTGTTAATTGCGCATATTTTTTGTATTGTTGATGATCCTATATGACCTTAAAATTTGTTGAATGGTTTATCAATAGAAACTAGAAAGGTTTGGTTTGTTGGACACATTTGAGCCGCAATAAATTTTATTGTGGGTTATTATTTAAAATTTGCATTGTGATTTTATTATTATACCTTTAGTTTTACATCTTAGTGACTCTCTCAGATTCTCAGATTGGGATATTTTTCCAGCAATATGGAAGTTATTTAATCCGTTATGTTTAAGAACTTCTATTTTAACTATTTCCCCATCCCATATATGCAATATATTTTTCACTTGGCATTGTCATGTGATAAAATACTATTCACCATTTTTCGGTCTCCCTATATAGTTTCAAATGCTATAAATATAAGATTCCTTGACTATATAAATGTTTGTGTAAATGCGTTAGGACTTTGCATTAGATAATATTTTGTTTCTATATTTGGTTTGAGGGTTTTAAGCAATTATTATTCAAATTTAAATAAAAATATATGTTATTTCTTTGTTGACAAATATTCTGACAGTTACATGATGTATGCGTCTTTGTTATGCGTGCGGATTGGATATTCGTAAATATTTATAAACAAATTCATATATTTCCAGGCATGTTAAAATTCAATCAATTTGATTGATTAGTAAAACAATTCTATATTTATATATCTCCAACATATTGTTTATAAGAACGCAAAGTATGCATATTTTTAAGACTAGTCTTACCATTGTCCAGTTGCTCCGCTATAGTGTTTTTTTTTTTAAAATTCTTTTGGTATATCTTGGAGTTTTAAGCCATAGATTGATCTATATCTGAAGTCTTATGGCTAAGGCTAAGCTTAATTATACGGCACAAAAATAAGTAGAAAAAATATAATGACTAAACTGTATTTAAAATGCGGGGGTTCTTCTGAATATTATTCGATTTGATCAATTTGTCAAACAATCTGCGGTCAGTACTGTTTATCAATTAAGATGATAAGCTAACAATATGTTGCTTTAGTTCAACTCTTATTGGTTTAATAAAAAATGGTATTAAGTAATTGGATAAGGCGTGGTATTATAAATTATAGGTTTGATCGCATATGAAAACTATTTACCGACTCTCGTCGGCCGAAGTGCTGGACCTGCATTGTTGGCTATGTCAAATCAAATTGGGTGCAGAAGAGTTAATGGGTTACCGCACGCTATGCTATTCATCTTCATAAATTACTAATTTTGGTTACTGTAACATATGTTATGACACATTGTTATGAAAAATTGGAATACGCCAGAAGCATAGACGTAGTAGTTTTTTGCGGCATGCAAAGTTACAAATTTGTATTATAGTGTATGCGGGGACTATACCACATTATCTATACTGCTGCCAGAATCAAAGAATTATTATAATATATAAGATCATTCGATTTAATACCAATCGATTTTTTATTGTGTTAGGAATACCTATAGTAAAGTGTGTGTATGTAAACACAATCATGGTCATTCGCTCTCACTCAGCAACAGAAATACTATTTGGGAGCACTTTGTTGATTAGTGAAAACGAAAATAGAAAAGACGATGGAATTAATTCTGAAATGTTCAAAATATAGTTTGTTGATATGTGACAGAGTCATCGAAAATTGGCTTCAGGAATCCATATTATATGAAATAGCGTCGCAGCAGTCATCTGAATTAATGGTATCAAATCAAGAATACAAAAATAAAAAAGATGATACAATACAACATAAGGAGCTAATAAAAGGAGCACTAAATTAAATTTTTCATGTAATCAAGAAAATTTTAAAGTCATTGTTATTTTACATTAATTCATTTAAATAGTGCGAATATATTTATAATTTATTTTTCATTATTTAAAATTATATATTGGGCAAGGTACGGTGATCTGTAATTTTAGGTAATCCGATGGTAATCGATGGTAAAAGTTGTGAACACGTGGAAAAATTCATTTCATTCGCTTGGTTATATTTTGTACTTCCATGTATTGAATGAATAAGAAGAAACATTATTTTCAATAAAATAATTTGATAAATTGAATAGATACGTTTTTCTTATAAAAATGAAAAAAATCACTCTATAACGTCTACAATCTCTGTCCCATAATTATCCGGAATGGATTAAAAAAATATGAAAATAAATATTAAATTTTCACAAAAACCACTTTATTTATTCAAAATAATCGTCATCAAGTGAACGACATCGATTTACACATGTTCAACAAGTGAATCAAATGACTTTTTTATATCTTTGATTGGAATGCTGTTGAGTTGTCGGTTGTCATCGCCTTTTGAAAATGCTTTCAACTGATGATTTCTTAGAAATATTCACGAAATCACAAACTTTTTCAATATTTTCTTCAGTTAATTGTTTCTTTGTTTTTTATTCATTTTTCGACGGACACACAAAAACAGCTGTAACTTTATGTGTTGTATTTTCGTTTCTACTGCAAATGTAATGTCAGGAAATTTGAAGTGTTTGTTGAGGAACGTTCACAGAACATAATCACAAAAAAAAACTAAGAGGTGTTTAATGGTTTACATGGCCATTCCGGCTTATTATGGGACATAGGGTGTACAGATATTATCACATACATAAATATTAACCATACAGAAAATCGTTCAGTTGTATAGATATAATACATTGTATTTGTTTATGTTAGGGTTACCAACCGTTTTAGTTTGACAATATTACAGTGTTAATTTACGTTCTTGGGAAACTGAAAAAGGCTTTTACATTTTAAAGAGTGAGACAAAAATCGACCAGTTTTGTCGCAACCCCAATATTGTCCCAATTGGTTCTGATCATAAATCTGAGTCAAAAGTTATTGTTTTGTGAAGTTTGGAGTTGAGCCTATACCTTTGGTTCCTGAGATATGGAGGCTAGAATTTCCCATAGACGAAAATGCAAATCTTGTCGATAATGTATAGTTAACAACTATTTGCAAGAACAGAATTGGGAAGTTCTATCCCACCACTGACTACATTCGCCAGACATTGCTCCTTCGAACTATTATTCATTCCGGTCGATACAGTCAGGAGTCAGCCCTTCAAGATGCACGATTCACATCCTATGTGTAAGTATCAAAAATTGGTTTGACGAATGGATCGCTTCAAAGGCGACGACGACTTTTCAGACAGGGAATCCGTAAATTGCTTGAAAGATAGACAATTGTAATTGTTGTGGCTTCTGATGGACCATACTATGAATAATGCACCATTTTTATGTAATTGTTAAGTATACACATGTAATTTTAACTAAAATATAAGAATACATTGTTTTCTTGGGGTTAGATGAATACATACCTCGCTGAATTGATCGTTTAGTTAATTGATAAAGGTTCAAAATAATCAATGCCTTTGTAATCCCACAGAACTGATAACATAATCTTCTTTTGATATATGTCAGGTTATTAGATGTTGTTTGCGATGGTCTTGCTCCACGATTTTCGATTTACATATTATTGTAACCCACCCATTTTTCAACACCAGTTATGAATTGTTTCATAAATGTCTAAGTTTTGGTTACGTTTCATAAGCAAATCGCAGATGTTTATGCGTTGTGTTATAAGACAATTTCGAGGTTTTTTTTTGTATTACCAAATTGTTTTGAACGTTTTAAGAATGCATGAAGGTGATCGACTATAGTTTCTCAGTAACCCACGTATGATATTATACTATAACGATCCCCAACGATTATTGCTTTGATATTGTCGTTATCAACTTCAATTGGACGACGTGAACGTTGTGCATCTTTGAGTGAGTGATAAAATCCCCAGAACGAAATTTAGGTAACCAATTTTGATAGTGTCGCTTTTTTTGAAGGCTTTGTTACCATACAAAGTACATGATTTTTTGTGAGCTTGTCAACGTTGTTTGGCAGTGGAAGCAAAAAGTCTGCAACCCAATATTTATTATATTTTATATTGTGTGTATATAAAGGAAGTGCATTATTCAGTTTCTTGTTTTCAGATTTTATTTTTATTATCAAAATAAGTACAACGACGAGTAACGACAAAGTATTCGATATTTTTTATTTCTACTATATGAAATAAGTAAGGTTTTTTTTATCATAAAATGTTATCTATTATACTTATTATGATAATAAATATCTAGATATATATCTTGCGTCAGTGAAAAATCCGTTTACAATTTTCTCATTGAAATATATATTCCATGAAAATATGTATATGAAGATTGAACGAATGCATCCGTTTCAATTTTTTATCCTGTACAGTGATATATTAAAAAATGCACATAACACAACGGCAGTTAGTTACATCTATACATTTTATATTGTTTTATATTTGAATTTAGTATTTAGTTTCGCAGTTCTATAGTTTTTAGTTTTAGTTTAAAATTTAAAGTTTTCAGTACTTTTTATTATTACGTTTTTGTTGGTATATTTTTTCCCACATTGTAAAATATATCTATTTTATTTTAAATTTTGTTTACTATTTTTTTAGTTTTTGAAATTCAATCACACAAAGCAAAATGATAAATTCACATTGCATTTTTAATGTTAATATAAATGTTATATATGCATGAATATACCTCATACTAATACAATATATATAAAAACGAGTACAAACACACACAAACATTAAATATATATATCATATGGCATACAAATCAGGAGCGACACGTGGAAATAAATTGAGGTTCTCATTTAAAAATACATGTTTCCTAAATAAAGTCACTATAAATACTACATAAATTGTAAAATATTAACCATGAGGGGCCAATGGAACGGAAATTCATGAATTGTCAAATTTTCTAATTACGACCCATAGTTTTAATGGATTTTCAATTTTAATTACATAATTACAAAATTTAATCAATTCCCAGTCTTTCATAGAAGAAATTTTTAAAATTGCTTCACGCGTTCCGAAAATAAATTCGATTTTCCATCCGATGAAAGAGAAATTAAAACAAACATAATGGTACATTATTATTATCTCATATAAAATTTCAATCACATCGATTTGGGTGTCAGAATCAAAACGATTGGATTCAACATTTCAGAAAACTATATCACAATCAAAATCAAACCAATAGAATACAAAACAATTTTTACACTCAATTTCCATTTACAATAGAAATAAATACAATAGAAGAGACAATAAAATCACTTAAAAATAGAAAGTCACTTGGAACTGATGGAATAGTAAACGAATTTTTAATTTACTCCAAAATCGATTTTAAAAACGAATTATGCAAACTGTTTAACAACTGAATGACACATCAATCTATTCTGGTAGAATGGAAAACAAGTATCACGATACAAAAAACATGATACAAAAATTTAAGATTACACACATTACATTACATTATTTAGTGCAGTTTAAAAACTAATAGGTAATATGGTTTGATCGCTCACGAATCAATCGCCACCTAAAACAATGTCGGTTCCGGCTGGAATTTTTTTTGTGAACGTATTCACTTTATATCTTTATCATTCAGTTTGTATTACGATACGAGCTAAAAGTGTAAACAACATATTTTTTTCGTTTGTTGAAAATGTCGTGTTTTGTACCAGAAAAATCTGAATTGCGGGGAGTTTTTTTTGTGATTGTGTCATTGGAAGAAAACTGCTGCTGAAAGTCATAAAATTCTTGTCGAAGCTTATGGTGAACATGTTTTGCATGAAAGTCATTGCCGAAAATGGTTTCAACAATTCAAAAGTGGTGATTTTGATCGGAAGGGTTTACTGTGTATTTGGTGGGACCAGAAGGGCATGGTATATTATGAATTGTTGAAAGGTCAAACTATTACTGGTGAGTGCTATAAACCACAATTGATTGAATTGTATCAAAAAAAAAGAAACATTGGAATCACTCGAATGGGATGTGTTACCACACCAGCCCTATTCACCAGATATTGTTCATCAGATTACCACTTGTTCAGATCGATGGGCACATGGACTCTGTACACAGCGCTTCCACAATTATGAAGACGTCAAAAATTGACTAGATTCTTGGATCGCATCAAAAGACGAGAAACTTTAATTTGATGATATTCATAAAATGTCAAAAAATTGGGAAAAGGTTATGCTTATAACGATGGTAATTGCATTCAATAAAATTTTATTACCGAAATTAAATTATTTAATTTTTAAAAACGATCAAATCATATTACTACACCTATCATTAACAAAATTTGTCAACAATATATATTATCACAAATGCAAATTTCTAAGGAACAGAATGGATTTCGCAAAAACAGATCCACAATTGATACAATTTTCATACTTAGACAACTAATTGAAAAATCAATTGAATTCAATGAATCTATCTACATGTGCTTCGTAGACGTGAGCCAGGCATTTCACAGGGTTCAAACTATATGATGTGCTACAAATTTTACAAGACAATGAAATTCATCATAGTTTAATCAAGGCTGATCCAAGACTTTTACACTAACAACAAAACAACGGTCAAATCGAACAACGAATTTACTGAGAAAATGGAAACATCAATGGGTATATGGAAAGATGACAGTCTCAGTTCAAAGTTGTTCAATTTGGTAATGGATAAAATTATCAGAAACATAAGTAACACTCCTTGAGCATATGGAATTGGTGACAAGAACATTAACAGCATATGTTATGCAGATAAGGCAGTACTACTTGCAGAAAATGAGGATGATCTCCGAAGATTACTATTCAGATTCAGCGAAAATGTCAAATCATTTATTGCATGCAGGGCTCCACAGCAAAGACCAAACAAATAACTATTTCAAGGGAACCAATAAGATGTAAATTTTATATTAACAACCAAAACTTTGAACAGATGTTCAATTTTAAATATCTGGGTGTTAATATTACTAGCTTTCGCCACAATGAAACAGAAACGCATTTATAAAAGCTGCGCATTCGGCCCATATTATCTTATGCAATTGAGGCAACAGCGGACACAAGACAAAACAAAAATTACAAATCACGGAAATGCAAACGTTTGGACAAATATGTAGATACACATTAAGAGATATGAAGCGCAAGCCAGATATTGTGCGCTGAAGTCGAAATAGGCGAAGGATTTGGAGAGACCACGTTGAAAGAATGGCGGTAGATCGATTGGTAAAGCTTACCACCTGAAAGGTAAATTCAAATCGGGACGGCTACCAGGAACACCAGTCAAAAGATGGTAGGAATGTTGGACATTTACATCACAAGTGTAGTAATTGAAAAAAACAGGCATCAAATGCCTAAATCAAGAAGAACAGTAATCGGATTTAGTTCAAATATGCGCCGTTTTGTTCGATAATCTGTTTCCATCTAGACTGCAACTTCATAATACCTCCCTCGTAGAAGCCCCCCTCCTTATTTGCGAAGAACTCGGACAGCCACTTTTCACAAGCCTCTTTTGAGATCAACTTTACACCACCAAGGGCGTTCGCCATGGACAGGAACAGGTGGTAATCACTTGGCGCTATGTCCGGGCTATATGGTGGATGCGATAAAACCTCCCATCCGAGCTCCCGTAGCTTCTGACGAGTCATCAACGAAGTGTGTGGTCTGGCGTTGTCCTGGTGGAACACTACACCCTTCCTTTTGGCCAATTCTGGACGCTTCTGGTCGATCGCCTGCTTCAAGCGGTCCAGTTGTTCGCAGTAGATGGTAGAATTAAGCGTCTGGCCATATGGGAGCAGCTCATAGTGGATGATTCCCTTCCAATCCCACCAAACACACAGCAAAACCTTCCTGGCCGTCAATCCCGGCTTGGCCACTGTTTGGGACGATTCACCGGCCTGCGACCACGACCGTTTTCGCTTGATATTGTCGTATGTGATCCATTTTTCGTCGCCAGTCACCATCCGCTTCAAGAATGGGTCGAGTTCGTTCCGTTTCAGCAGCATTTCGCAAATGGAAATTCGGTCCATTAGATTTTTCACTGTTAATTCATGTGGCACCCAAACATCAAGCTTTTTTTTGTATCCAGCCTTCTGCAGATGGTTTAAAATGGTTTGGTGACTAACTCCCATCTCCTGGGCGATGTCACGAGATGCCACATGCCGGTCTAACTCGATGTATTCCATGATTTGATCGGTATTTGTCGTCACAGGTCTTCCGCCGGCTGGCTTATCCATGGTGTCGTTTTCACCGGCTCTGAATCGTCGAAACCATTCCTCCGCGGTTCGAAGTGATAGAGTACCATCCCCCAAAACACCATTAATCTCACGGAACGTTTCTCTAGCGGATTTGCCTTTAACGAAGGAAAACTTTAAAATAGCGCGAATTTCGGCGTTAGTGAACTCCATGTTTACACGTCTATAACTGTTGAACGCAATATCCAAACTAATCATACATAGCGTCGTTTTGTTTGTTATGTCAAGAGCTTTCAAATTATGTACAGTGTTGCCAGATACGAGCTCTGTAGCGCTTTGTACATAGCCGCGAAATTAAAAAGACAAAAAGGCGGAAGGGAGATATTTGACAACCTTATATTATATTTATGCGATTATATTATATTTACGTATGAATTTATAATATATAGACATGAATTCAATATTATTACTACCGCACATGAGGTGTTATTTGAAAATTAATTGTGATGGTTTTGTAATTTATTAATAATAATATGCTCATACATATATTGTATAAGGTTAGGTATACACAGTCAGTACAGCATCGTACAAACACAATACTATAAATATATAACAGGAGAATGAGCATTACGACATAGCACAACCAATGGATAAACATATTCGTGTATATATAAATAGAAATGTGCATTAGACACAATCACATGCAATATAATATAACACATATAAATACAATACATTTTACACACAATTGAAATGGTCTTATGCACACAATTAATGTTTTATGTTTATCTTGCAATTTATTGTAATAGTAAATAATTATTGTATATAGGAAAATATTATAATATATATTTGCATACGCAACTAATAGAAATTTATATACATATTTTAAATTTATAGAGAAATATGATTAAATTAATATGACATAAATGGATTTAATTGTTTGAAAACTATATTAAAATTTAATAATAATATATTTATTATTATAAAATGCTATTTGCTTCAAGTAATGAGAAATTTCATTGTATTAATAGGTTAAAATGGAAAATGGAAATTGACATAATTTTCTAAAATAGATCTCGTTTGCAGTTATACTAGCAAGTCATATTACGCTAAGAAAATCTAATGGCATCTACTAAACATTCGCATTGCAGCCAAGTAATCATCACTTTTTTTTAGATTTCTGAGGTGACGCATTATCGTGCAATGAAAACAGTTGTTTTTCCTCTGCTTATTCGGGTCTAATTCAAATAAATAGTGTGTTTACCGGTATTTAATTCATCATCAAACATTCTCGCAGTGAAATTTCAATCGAAAGCAATGGTTTCAAGGACTTTTTCTACTAACTAAGCACAATTTTTATGATCTGGACGTCCTGGTCTTGGGTTATCGTTTAAATATTCACGTCAATTTTTGCAACATGAAATCCTAAACTTGTCATTGAATCATACAATCCACAATTTTTTTCAAATTTTACAAATACAATTTAATATTTGGTCTTTGTTCCACTCAAATGGGTTTAGCGTGTCAACCGATTTGAATAAAAGACAATTGTGTAGCATATATTTGCAAAGCCAGTTGCAACTGAATGCGTTACGGCCAGAGACGGGTTAACTACGAATAACTAATACGTATAGTTACTTATTTATCACTATAAGGAGTACTGACTGAAAGCTGTGTCCACTGATATACTAAAATAAGCCATACTGGATATAAAATTGCTATTCAAGAAATTAGGTGGTCCGAAAATAATTTATTTAAAGGAAAAGGATGCACATTTTATCACAGTACTTTCATATCAGCTGATTGAAACGAATCCCATACGTTTTGACGGACTCAGTAATCAAGTTTACACTCTTGTGGATACCATAGCCGTTTGTAATATATTTGGTAATTCATTGGCCGGCCAGACCAATGTATAATTTCATGTGTTTTTAGTGTGTGACTGGATGTAAATTTTAGTAAATTGCAAATAATTCCAGTATATTCTTGCAAATTCTTCTACTCGAAACATTTTATAAGTAGGATTGATGATTCAAGTATTAAGGACATTACAAGAATATTTTCGGAAATTATGCATGTGACACCACATATGGACATATCTATAACACGGAATTAAGTAGACTTGATGATTCAAGGATTAAGGACATTTCAAGGAACATAAAAGAATATTTTTGTTTAATTTTCTTTAATATGACATCACATAAATATCCTCGTAGGGCCTTTCAAATGTTCTTAACCTTTGATGAATAAGGAATTCTACTCAATTTCGCGTTTGATATCCTTTCAAATAAGTTGTCGTTTACCTAATAAATAAAAATATTCTTGTCGAGTCCTTGAAAAGTTCTTGACACTTAAAACATAAGTTGTTTGCAATTTTTTGTTTAATTCTCTTTCACTTGAGGTGTTGCATTCATAATTTAAAAAATATCCTTGTAAGATCCTTAGAATGCGCTCAATCCTAAAATCAGCAATTCTACTCAATTAATTTGCTTGAAATAAAATTACATGCGAATGTACAAAATTTGATTCAAATTGGTTTAAAAAGGAGAATAGAATTGTGAATCTCGATACTATATGATCCGATATGAGTGTACCAAGTCTGTTGTCACTATTTTTTGCAAAATGCATTCTGAGGGGTAATATTATCCGACCATTATATTGACAATATGAAATTCAGGGATATGGTTTTAGCTTCAAAATCTAAAATTTATGATAATCAAATAAAAACTCACTGATTGTTATTATTTTACAGAACGCAGGACTACGTTTACATGGTTGGATCAGTTTCATTTTCGAACTTTTGTTCAACTTTCATTGGTCCTGATCGATGTATACTGATTTCAAGTAACCATATATGGCGCGGTATTACTGGCTTCATAAATGAATAGTTTCGTGTCACACGCATTTTAGTTAGGCATTGTTGAACAAATTCAGATCGGTTGTGGCAGCTGCTCATCATTGTACGGTAAATTCAGAGATAAGATTTTGTGATTTTATAAAGTTATTAAAATGCATATGATAATAAAATGCCGAAAGCATATGATATTGTGTATTCCATAATTTAGACGTCTTCAAAATTCATCACAAATACAAAACATATAAATATATTACATTTCGGAGAGTAAGTACAATTTTAAAAAATGCTGAATTTATGAATAAAAAAACTGTTCGAATTCTGATAATTTTGTTGTTGCAACAATTTTTTCTCAAAAATGGTAAGATTTAATTTTCAATTTCCATGGGTAATATTTGAGAAAATATATTTTAAGAAATTAGCTGTTTAAAGTGAAACTCACCGCTTACGAATCGATACCTGCTGTGCGCATATAGTTGTGGTTAGATATTTAAATGATATTGTATTTCATGTAAAATAGATCAAAGATTCATTTGAAATTTTGGAAACGAAAAAATTTACTAAAAATAAAACATCTAGTCGTCACTTTCAGATAATCATGCAAATATTTGACGGCATTTTGTTTAACTTAGAACCGATTTAAATCAGTACAGGAAGCACTACGTTGCATGATACCTACCAAATGTGTAAATTATTTAAATAAGTCCACTGTATTAAGATTGTGTGAAATAGAAAAATAGGAAAATAAATGAAATAAAATGGTATTTTTACACGTTTCAATAAAATACCAATCTATCGCTATATACCTTCAATTATACATATCAGATATAATATTTTCGTATTATATAAATAAGGATATTATTTTTAGCCCTTATTAATATTATATAATACATACGGTATCAAAATTGAGTGGACAGTTAGAAAAATCCATTTTAATGATAAATTCAACCCAGTATATGTATTATGTTTGAAGTGGGCACACTACTGACACATACACATATCGAATATCTAATTCTCCTTTGTTTTATAATATTTGAAGCATACTCTTTCGAATGAACTATTGAACAACATACACCTCGGTTCACAGAAGGTACGAAAATTGCAGACTAGAATTTATTAATAACTTTTAGTTGAATTTCATTCACAATACGTTATTTCTTTTTAATGTCAAAAGCCACATGGGGCAAAATTAAGTAACATTTTAAGCTAAAATTCATATTGTTATGGTTCAATATATTTAGTATATCGCTTATTTTCACCGTTTACTTTAGAAATTTCATTTACTCTTATTGCACATTGTTATTCACTAGGTTTAGAATATGTTTTTGACTCATATTTACCCACGTAGTTCCCAAATTTTGAAATAAAACTTATTTCGGAATCTTGCTTTTTTGAGGCATTTTCGTCAAGAACTAAATAAATTTTTATTGAGATTTGAATCGGAGCTTTGTAATTTTCGAATAATTGTAAAATGTTATGGTTTTTATTTTGCATTATATTTCGGGAAGATGTAATCCGAAGCAACTTCTGATTTTTCCACTGATTCTTCAAAATTTACATTAATATAAATTAGATGATGATCAGCATTCAATATGTCGTCAATATTTACTAAATTTTCAACCCCATTAAAAAATATTTCAAAATCATTTTAAATTTACTTTTCGCGGGCATTCTTCAAGTTTTTTTTGTCGGTTAGTCTTTCTAAACTCAATTTAACGGATTTTCTAGATTTTCAAAATTTAAAGTCTTCATTTTTCGCACTAATAAATGGTTTGCGTCGTTGTAGGCAATTTTGCGAGCTGATTTCTACTAATCAAGGGGTTATTGTTTTTATGGAAACCTTAAAATTTAGGGTTTTCTTGATTAGTCGTCGTGTTTGCGTTGCATTTTTCGAATTTTAATTTTATATGGCTCAAAACGAATTAAATACAATTGTCCACTTAATTTTGAAACAGAGTGTACTTAATTTATACAGGGTGTATTAAAAGGTTTCAGCAAACGATCCAGTAATTATTTTATTATATTATATATGGAATGGAATACAGTTCTAATACAATAATTAATTAAATCACTAATTTAAATTTAGTTCGTCGGTTTCTATTTTTGATAACGGAGAGCAGATCCTATAGAAAAAAAAGTATCTCTATATAAGTTTATGTGTCATTTGTTTCTATTGGTTCAATGTCTTATACCCGTATAGATATGAGAATTTTACTTAAAGGGCTCAAACTTACATTTACCATAATCTTAAAATCTTAAATCTTATTATACACTCTGTGTAAATACAATGTCATCATTATGTGAATGTTTACATATAATATTATAACAAGACGTATGTTTTTGGTTATATTGTATACAGTTTTAATCAAATGAATGTTATATAAACATGCAAATAATTATACATAATTACGTTGGTTCAAGTTTACAATGTTTATAATGGGTCACGTTATTTTTAACCAAATATATTAATATGTTTATAGTACGCATAAACTCACGCATACACTTTTAATAAATAAATGAAAATATGCGATATGATTACCTGTAATATTATAATATCATAGAATGATAAGGAACACAATTTTCAGGACCGATGTATTGGTACGCTGCTCGCTTATAATTATTGTACCGTGTGGTTAAATAGACATAAATTGGTTAGATAAAGTTGGAATAGTTCTAACGGTTTAACTGTACCATCTCCACCGCACAGGTAAAGTTTAACGAAAGTGAAACAAAAATTAGAACGAGACTGTTTGAGTTACTATTTTCTCGTTAAGCTTTGGCGTAATCTATAAACGCATCAATTGTGATATATACAATCTGTGAAATTGCAAGGTCTATGCACTGCACTATTTGTATTGTTCGTGAACTTAGAACTACTGTCAGTCTAAGCAATTTCATTAAATTAATTCAATAAATTAAGGGAGAGAGTGCGGCAATCGATAGAGGGCTCATCACTAATAATTTTTGTCCTAGTCATTAATTAGGGGCTGAGTGCCCCTAGGATGTGGAAGGGGTTTAAAATTTGTTCGTGGACTCTGTGACTCGCTATGCTCGGTCAATGAAATAATTTTCCTGAGTGGTAAAATATGTCATGCATACACCCAAAAAAGTAAAACTACCAAATTCGGAGAGCACCCCCATCATGTCGAAGGAATACGACATGAAAGCAGCGATAATTTTAGGCTAAGTAAACTGTTAAGGAAATTTTGAACTTCAACAACGTCAATAACATAGGTTAGTGACATACAAAAATTTCACTGATATCAAAATTTTCTGCTACAGTGATGGTGATAGGTGTTGTAAGTAATGCGAGGTTAGTATCATTACCCCTCATTTTTCTCACAAAACTTAAAGGTTACTGCTGATGTTTACCTTTACGTTTTAATAGTAGTTGTACCGTGGATGAAGTCAGTCGCAAATGGGCGCCATTTTATCTATCAACAAACGGTGCAAAGCGATAATACGGTGCAAGAATTTCTCATTGTCTAAATGTTCCTAAATATTGGTATAAAAGTATATATGGCCGCCTAATACACCAGATACAAATTCTTTATATTGGCTATTTTGTAAATGCAGCATGTATGAAAGAGAAGTTAATAAATATAACTTCATTCCAATAAAGAGGCAGTTAAAATTACCATCCAAAATATTATGATGTCCATATGTGAATAAAGTAATGTTAATTAAGAAGTGCTCAAGATTCGGAAGTTGAATTGAGTCTATTATATTACAGCGTCTGGAGATTTTTTTGAACAATGTACTAAGAAAATATTCATCTATTTACATAATAAATAAATTTATTACAAAATACAATACTTTTGTGGTTTGTTGCATTCTATTTTCATAACATTTTGCCAATTTATCTAGCGCACCCTGTATATTTATATTTTCCGTATAGAAATTATACGAATAGTTTTATTAAACACTGTTGGATACCAAATATCTATTATATTAAAAAGAAAATAAATTCGTAATGTAAAAGCATGAATAAATCAATTTTTCACATTTATTAAAATACAATACATTATACACAGCACATTCGCACAATAATAATATACAGGGTGTTTTAAAGTGCACCATAGTCAACGTATCCTGTGATTTGATTATATTCCATTCGGCGTCCTAGTGGCCCATTGTGATTGCGCTACTATCGTATGCCAATTAATAGTTACCAAAACCATCATACGAATATTGAATTGTTCAAAACACTTCTGATGTCTGTCAATGATTTTCTGAGACTAGTTCTTCTTAAAAAAATACTTCTATTTTTAAGGAGTTATCATTCTTGAAATGGTACAATTCTGCTAGTTTAACGGACTTGATTTCCTTTGCATCCATAGACTCGTAGTTTTGGTAGAAATAGTATAATGAGATGTCAATAGCATGTACTACACAATGCTATGCTGTTGAAACCTTAAGTGAACGATTCGAGTTGAAGAGTGACTAACATACAAAACGCCAAATTGTTGCTGTAATTTTTCGTTGTCCGTTATATTGTGATTTCCTCTATAATATATGCGTATAGGGTTCAACTATATTGATGGATGGCATCAAAGTGGCTTTAGGTAATCTTACACACAGTTTGTATATAGAACCCGTTTATAGAAAAAATTTCCCTACAAGGATTTTTGAACCACTACCCACATCCATCTTTGTTCCAGCTGTGAAAGTAAGAATACTTTCATTCTGCATGAGTCTTCCATAATCTTCTATATGAAAATGCAATTTGGGATAAACAACTGAATATAATAAAGCACCTTAAATTGTAGTAATTCATTATTTCAAATTTTAAAATGTTTAACAGTATTGACAATCGTTTGAGATGAAGTATTGGATTTTTTATTTTAACAATACAATTTTGTATGTAGGTTTAAATTGGTGTTATGTACGTACAGTTCCTATGAAAATTCTGGGTCGACAATCAATCAAATTTTTCAAAATTTTGTATGAAGATTTAGAGTGCATTCTGAGAATAGTTCCTTAAGAAATTCTGAGAAATAAATTAGGTCAGTTATCCTGACCAGTTTCCTGAAATCTGGTGAGTTTTAGGATTTTTCCTTAAATTTCTATGAAATTTTGTTAATATAGGTGCATAGTAGGATTATAAGAACAGTTACTGTGGGAAATTATTATTCATACATGTATATAGACAGTAAAACGGACATGACTATCAAATATTGTGCTTTAAAACTAGTTTATGAATTACCATATGAATTTAAGGAATAAAACGTACTTAGAAGTTGTATCATTACCTGAGTATCGATTTTCCAGCCCTTTCTTAGAAACTGTTCTTAAAATCCTACTATGATTCTAATCTAATTATAATAATTTCGTGAACTTTTATTGAGAAATTACCAAATTTATCAGGTTTCACGTCACGATAACTAATCTGGGTATAGATTTCGCAAAACTGTTCATATAATCCTACTATTAACAAAATTTCATAATACTTGATTGAGAAATGGAAAATTCAATAGGTTGCAGGAAACTAGTCAATATAACATACCTGAGTATTCATTTCAAAGATTTTACTTAGTAACTGTTTATGGAATCCCAATTTTAACCTACATTTAAAATTTCATCAAAATCGGTAAAGAAATGACCAAGTAATGAAGAGAACAACCCCTAGAAGCAAATCCCTTGCTAGCTTATATAGCGGATCGACTGTATAGGTGTTTTTTTTCAAAAATATTGAAGACCGTACAATAAATGACGCGTAACTTAAGGAATATTTTCTTTATTGGAGTAAAATGTGAGATGAAAATTTAGTTACATAATTTTATATTTTGACAAATAATAATCTGTTCTTCTTATAAATTAACTTTCATTCATTCTGATTCTATATTCAATATTTGTTAAATTGAATTTAGTGGGAGTCAACTGTAAACAAAGGTAGCTCAATATAGTACAATAAAATATGTTCTTACAGATAACATACAACAGGATGATGTGAAAAAGTTTGAATACAACTCCTTAAAATAGCTGTTTGATGATGTAATTATTGCTCGTTGAGTAAGACTTTCTAGGTTTGGTTAGGATCGTTTCCAAAAGAGTACAACAGTTTTTATAATCAAACCATCAGGTTTCAATATTTAAACATAGTCTACAAATGGCAGTTTTATCGAAAAACTTTGTTTACGCAATAATCGAGTGTGGACAGACTTTTGGTTCACTCTGTCTGTATATACAATAGTTATGCCGCACACAAAAATTAAAGTCATTTGAAATACAAATTTCCTTTTTTTTCATATTATATAATTTATTTTCTTTCTCGTACACAAGTTATATATGTAGAGATTGAGTATAGTATATCAAATCCTGAGTATTGATTGTAATATAAAATCGGTCTAACATTGACGACCATATGTGTCTATCTATCTATAGATACATATATCTACCCCATAGAGTGACACAATTTCCTTTTACGTAAATGAAAACAATGAAAATAGCAATATTTTTTGATATGCTTTCAATTTCATAAAGTGTATGATTTTAGTTTCCTTGCTATTTAAATGGTCCCATATATACAGATTCTTTTGTGATTATAACTTATATGTTATTGTTTAACATTTCTATATGGTTCCCAGTTACAAATACACAGGTAATATCTATTTATTTTTTTTTATAGTGTATACAAATATTCATTCATTCATCCAAAATATATAATAATATAAAAAGGAAGTACGCATACAGGGATAAGGATATTTATTTATAACCTACACAAGCTACACAAGTTTATGATGTACATCGCACATAATATAATCAAATAAAGTCGCACATAAATAAAATAAAATAAAAATATATTCATAAACTTACAGTGCAAATCCAAAACATAACTACGTTCTTTTGGTTCGATTAGCATTGTATTTACGGCCTGACACGTAAGTATAGCATTTAAATCTTCACGTTGAACAGAAGGCCACAGCAGACGATTTTCAATTACATCACCGGAATTGTGTTCATATTGATCATCTATAACTAATCCATTTACAAGCCATCTCACTTGTGGTTGAGGTCGTCCTGTAAATAATAATTGTAAAAAAATATTAAGTTATAAAATTTTTAAGGTATAGAATTGGTTAAGGCAAAATTGATTGAAAATTGAAAAATAATCGATATATCAATTTAAGTGTAGGTAGAGAATATTGATTTTCAGAATTTTTGTTATCTTTTTATTTGCAAATTGAAGATATGAATTTTATAGTAATAAATAAATAAATACACCAACCAGTTAAATTTTAAACTTTACTTTTTATAATTAATTCATGTTAAAATCCTTTATAATTTAAAAATATAATTTCCATTATAATTATACTTTACCTTTTAATTCATGTCAAAAATAACCATTTAACAAAGTAAAAATAATTTATTATTTGTATGTATTTGCTGCTATTAAGAATACTAAAATTAAAATTCAAATTTTGTTATATTCAATTAAATTTATATATTATTGATACAATTAACGTATTTTCTATAGTGCAGGGATGCACAACATCCATATAATAAATACGATGTAACTATTTAACTAATATCATCTTAACACCATATCATCTGCAACGAACGTCTTCCAATCCCGAAATTTATGAATTATAATACCATAGTTTACTGCATCTAACCATTCAGTCTTAGTTCTTCCGATACTTTTTCTCCCTTTTGCATTACCATTCAACAGTTTTTTTGGTACACGATCAATATCTATTTCCACATTTACCAACGATTCCATAAATCTTCGAAACTATTTACAATTTCAAAATTATATTCTTCAAAAATCAGCATGTATTTTGTCAACCATTCAATTGTAGACCTTGAACCGATGCAACCTTGTTTAGCGATTCGAAAGCATCTTTGGCAGTTACTGTATATATATTATGAATATACCATCAGCATACTCCAATAATTGACTCGATTTTGTAAAAATCTTTACTTCTTTTTCAATATTTAGGCCGCATATTGTTTTCTCCAGCGTAATAGTGAAACGAAGTGCTGATAATGGGTTGCCCTGTCGTAGTCGGTCAACCGTTTCAAAAAGCTCAAAAAATCTATTTTCCCATTGTGTATATCAAAATTGATCTCCCTACACTTTTCTAAAATTTACCGTATACAAAATATTTGATCAGATGTAGATCGATCTGCTCAGAAACCACAATGGTATTCTTCCTTTATTTCATTGGCATATGGAATATATTGATGGTATACCATATAGTATTATAAGTAAATACCTTATAGGCAATGGTTAATAAAGTTATCCTTCTACGGTTGTTATGATCCAATTGTAACAATTGGACTTGTTTATTATTCTAAAACTTACCAGCTTCATGATATCAACTGCACGAAAAGTTGATACCATGAAGCATATACACTATGTTTAAAGAGGTCACCTGGTAAGTTATCAGATCCAGTTGATTTATTATTCCTGAGCTATATATGGTAGAGTAACATTCTTTACTTCGTGTCTGGTTGGTTTAGCTTTGAATGGCTGAGTAGTTTTAAATTACATTTCTTCCTTACTGACGTGTTTATATTTAATAGATTTTTAATGTACTCGGCCCATCTTCCGAGAAATCTTTAATCTTGCGGCATAACATGTAAATCCATATGTTCTTGCATAAAATCGGTTGTTGATTATATCCGTTGTGAATACGTTTTGTTATCAGATTGTTTGAATTTTTCCATGTCGTTTCAGTTCTCGTTTTTTCTACAAATCAAATTTACGCTCGAAATTCCTCTTATGATAGAGCGATAGGTTTCAATAGAGGTTCTTATAGTTCGCTTTAGTAAGTTCAATGGGAAGAAGTATGTACCACGATTAACCATGTTTTAAGAAATGTCGAAATTAATCAATCGTAGCCCATTATCATTAGTTGTTTTATGAATACTATGTTTACCTATAGTTGGATGATATACTATTTTTTGTTACTTGAATAGCTGAAAGCCAGTTACGATTTTTTATTTATGTGTTGGAAGTTTTTATTTAACAATAAGTGTCTTTCAAGCACCTTCCGCAAATAAGTTATAACATTCCATGCTGTAAGTTTTAAATCGTAGTTTTGTAAATGCCCGTAAACGTAAACGCAATTTACAGAATGATTAACTAGGTTGGACGTATTGTTAACTACCAACTTCGGAAAAATAAGCAATTATGAACTCTACAACACGGTCACGGATCGGTACAGAATACACGGAATTGGAAGACGATAGCTGCAGATAGGTCAGGGTGAAGAAGGTTAAAAGATCGGAAATCATTCAAGCACATGGCATCATCAGAATTATACTAACATTTTGGAAGTACAACCCACCATCAAATAGATACACAACAGGCCAAAATACACATTTTTCTTTTCAATTCAACCAAAATTCTTCAAATTGGTTCACATACAATTGACTATACACAAGAATTGTACTATGTTCTCGATGCAGGTAATTCAAATCAAGGTCCAGAATAAACCGATTCTATATAATTTTGTTCCTTTACATTTGACCAGAATTAAATCAAGTGTACACTTAGTCTGTAAAGTGTTGATTGAAAAATCTTTATTTACAAATATTCGATTAGGATATCGAATTAATAATATAAATACTATTTTATGTTATGTGCGGATTAAAAAATATGTAAGGAAAGTAACAAATTGAAAAACTAATAAAATTAAAAAGAATATATCGTTAAATTCATCCGTAAGCAACTATCGAATAGTCATGAAGTAAAAATAAACATAAATTGTACAACTACAGACAAATATATTTTATAATATGGGAATACATATACTGGAGCCCGGCAGTGGTCAGGAAAATACAATTGCAATTGAAAATTATATAGATAACAAAATATTTATATGTTTTTTATTTGTTGGTAAATTTTATTATATTATTTTTAAGACTTGTCTTTTGCATTGAAATAATAAAATGGATTGTATAGCCAAACTGAACAATAAAATCATATTATTTGTTACAATACAATTGTTATGTGTTTTAGTAAAAGTCCTCTTTATATTCAATATTATATGCTTTTGTTGTTAATGTAATAAATTGAATTGAGTATTTATTATTTATTTTTATATGAATTAAATACAGTCTACGCCGAAATTGCAGTTACAGTACGGCTTCAAAAGAAATTATTGAATTTTGTTTTACACAGGCAAAGCTTTTAAATTTTTGAAAGGACAAGAGTCGAAAACTACGATTTACATTTAGCCTAACTCTTAACGTCTTAACCTTAAGGTATACTCACAAAGTAAGCTTAATGAATTTCGAATAAATGTTGCAGATTTCACAAAAAAAAATGTTCTAGATGTATTATATTGATGGCATTAATTTGTATTTAAAGGGAGTAAAAGGCTCCACCGAAAGAGTAAAATACCACATTTTATGAAAACATATAAATTTTGAAATTGCGTTTCATGACTAAAATAATAATTATTAAAAAACTGATTGGCTTTGGTTCGAATACACCCAACATGAAGAATATTTAAACAAATGTGTAACAAATTTTAAATTTATGCAAATAACATTGTAAGGATTAAGGAACAATGTCTTTTTTTAATAAAGTTTCTGCATTTAAATTGAGTTATAACTTGTTAATGAAGGTGATTCCAGTGATAAAGTTATGTATACTTTTATAACAAGTCGTTTGATATCTATATTAATTTTTAAAATTGAATGAATTTAAAAATAATGTCAGTTAGGGTGTTGACATTATTCAAAACAACGGACCCAAACACAAACTAACACAAGTAAAATCTAAATGGAAGATATTTATAAAAGCCAACGAACTAACCTGGTGTGTTAAGCAATTCTCGAAAGAGCTCTGAAGTTAAGCATCAATTGTGTGTAAATATATGATATATGAGAATTTAATTTAGGGTAGTTCAAAAATATTGTAGAAATATGTGTCTTGCGCACAAAATGTGTCCTTAAAATAATAGGCACAATACGGGCACATATGCCTAAGTGCACTTGCGACCAGATAATATGCAGCAGGTACATGACAGGAACATATATCTCAGGTGCACTGCACAAGCACTTGTGTATATAAAGTGGCCGCATTACATTATAATTTGATGGTATGAGGGCACATCGTGCAAGGACATTTGCCGCACGTTGCATTGTTTTGTTTTGTTTTGTGAACGTTTATATAGAGACTGTGGTACACTTTCTGGGCACATTGTGGGCACAAATGGAAATAATGTTTTAAAAGTTCAATAACTTGTAGTACTGCTGAATCGATTTATTACACCAACAACATCTATAATTTTTCATCTCTCAACCTCACAGATTGGTACACCTGATGCTATGGAGTTGTTGATAATATTGAAATGTAAATTTTAGAAAGAATTTTCGAGTAAGGAGGTTGCATATATTTCATGTACTTACATGCTAAAGTTGTTCGCACTGATTATCCAATGCTGGTTATTAGTGATAATCTGTTGGTAGCTGAAAATGATCAAATGAGGAGGTGATCTGAATATTTCAGCTAGATATTAAATGGAGTCGAATCGCTATTGGTAAGTCTATGTCACTTTTTAATTAGCATTTAACATGTTAAACTACATCTGAGGGTCGCCAAACTGAGTTTTAACACAACAATGCGAATTTTTGACTCAAAGTGCAAAATTGTTTTGTTATATGCATGTGAAGTCTGGAGGGTTACCTCAGTGATCTTATCTCACATACATGTTTTTGTAAATAAATTCCTTCGAAAATTGCTTCGTATTAGATCGTGTCAAACAAATGATAATGAGAAGCTTTGGCAGAGATTCAACCACACAAGGATTGAATATCAGATTAGGAGATGAGAATGCGGATGGATCGGTTATAAGTTAATGAGGAGCGTGACGGACATAAAAAGTGAATGATGGCAGTGGAAGGGTGGGCCAATCAAAGAGTGTATGGCGCAGAACTGTGGTTATCGTGGTCGAAACCCAGAACAAACCCTTGAAAGATGTGAAGACTTTGGCCATACAATCGAATCAGATGACGAATTTTTATTAATGCTCTATCCCTCGCTCTATGGAGTACCAGCAATAACTGATGTTGATGATGATGACAGTACATGTAGTTAAACTATCAAATATAGATACTATTTACTATTTTACTATATATGTTTATTAATTAATTACTTAAATTTCATAGAATTTATTAGAATGGATATATAAAATGAAATTATTGTTTAAACTATATTCATCATCGCATAAATAACTACTATAAAGTAACTTTTTACTAATAACTCATATAAGAAGATAAAGTTGAGAACACAGAAAAGCCAACAGAAACAATTCAATCGATTTTAAATATGCACAGACAACTTTTCTCTATTTCTTTATAAATAATCTCTATCAATTGCTATTAATTTATGTATCGTATCGTGATTCGTCTGTAGTTGTAATATAATAAAAGTTTCCGAAAAATAAAAAAAAACTTCTCTTAACTTTAATTTGTTCATCAAAAAAGTTGACTATGATAATTATCAACAATCACAAAATTAAAACAAGAACACAATACATATATTACATCTATACCAAATATACTCTCTACATACACCCTTTGTCCCATTATAAATCGAAATGGCTATGTGCTATATCTTAGTTTCTTTGGGATTATGTTTTGTGAACATTCCTCAACACTCTGTCAACATTTCATGGCCGTACATTCAGTAGAAGCTAAAATACAGAACATAAAGTTATAGCTGTTGATATAATGATTAGTTTAAAATCGCGTATGGTGATAATTGTGTGTTGTTAAAATCACAAGTTTTTAAATGATTCACGCAGGAGGCAGGGAAGCTATAATTGATGATGAACGTCCAGGTCGAACATCTGAATCAATTTACTGAAGAAAACATTGAAAAAATCCGAGAATTCGAGAAATTTTCTAAGAAATCTCCAGCGATATTCATCGAAATTGAGCATGGAATATCATAAACAATAATTCATCGAATTTTAATAGAAAAAATTGATAGGTGAATTCAATATTTATTCCGCACATAAATTAAATAATGATCAAAAATTTCACCAAATTGAACTAATAATAAAACATTTTTGCTTAATCATTCACCATATTTACTTAATTTAACCCACTGCGACTAATTTCTTTTTTCTAAACTTCATATGGCTATCATTGCATTAGTTGAAAACATTCAAAAGGCGACGAGCACCGTTCTCGCACAGCACTCCAATCACAAACATAAAAATCTATTTTGATTCATTTGTTGAACGGCGTGCAGTGCAAATCGATGTCGTTCAGTTGATGGAGATTATTTTGATGCAATAAAATGGTTTTTGTGAAAATTTAATATTTACTTTTGTGTTTTTTTTATTCCATACCGGAATCTTCTGGGACACAGAGTGTATATGCGACATAATATACGTAAATTATATATCATTTTAGATAATGTATGCTTTTTTTTTCGTTTGGCAAACTTTTAACGAGAATAAATAAATAAATGAATTTTTTTTTACTAAATTTTTTATAGCATATCATCAAAAATAACAAAAACTCCTCGCACAATATAACAAAACAAGTATTTTTCTTTCTATTTTTTTTTAATTACGTATGTATGAGTGTATTTTGCATATAATTTATATTTTTGATACAATTTTATAAAAAAAATATTGCTTTGTCGTGTTGATGAGCTATAGCTAAACAAAACATTATGAATTTTTATTTTTTGAATAATTTAAGAAGATTTAATTTTATTCCATAATAAAAAATTTACATGCAAAATACAAAAATCAAATTAATTATTATTGTTACAATAAGTACTCGTAATTTATTCGTTTATTCCACTGCTGCGATGTCAAAATGTCAGTGTTTTGTAATAGTAACACTTATACGTGCTATTTAGAGTTCTGTGTTTGAATATTCCTGTGTTAATTTCTATATTAATTTAAAAAAATTTAAAAAACAAGTTTTGTGGCTTTAAAACACAAATTTTTAATTATTATTATCACTGTCTGAACTATTTAGTTAAAAAAAATATTACCTTTGAAAGAAATCTTAATGAAAATGCAATAAATTGTATAATTAAAAGAAACATTTACAAAAACAAGAAATAAAGCAACAAATTATTTGACCATATTAAAACAACAATCGGCGCTATCGTGCTCCTACAAAACAGGTAAGGTAAGACAACTAGTGGCAAAAGCACAACTGTTAATAGTGGAGCAATTCTCGAACAAGTGTTACTTATGTGAAATAAGTCAGACAAGAGTGTTTGTGCTTGTATACAAGCGTAATAAATTAAAAGTCTTTTATAACATTGGTAAGAATTAAATACAATTAGAAGTACAAGTTTTTTATGGATTTTATGCCAAAGGCAATCTAACTCATAGAAGTATAGAAACATTAACATTAGATTGGTGATAAACATTGTTTCTCAATCTATATTATTATAGATCCATAAAGAGAAATGTGATAATGAACTTTCCAATTGTAAGATTCATCCAACTAGATGCCAATGCATTGGAATGTTGCGAGTGAATTTTCTGCAAAATTTCATGCATTGAATGACAATGTTTTTCACTAACATTTCAATGCGATATTTTTAGTTGTATTGTGAATGCACTGCCCCAACTTTTACTTAAATCTTTATATTCATTTGTTGCTGTTTTTGCAAATTGTTATCTAACCAATAAGTGTCATTATATCTAAAGTCATAACATTTTATTATTTATAACACAGAAACTATGACTCATAAGACATATGTGTTTTGTATTACAAACAAATATTAAGTTGTCTGGAAAAAGGCGACTCTGCAAGTCTATTAGTAGGATACAAAAAACCAATATTATCATCAAATTTGAAATATATAAGAAAATGGAATAAGTTATACTCTATATTGAGAATATTAATGGGCCGTATGGGAGGACCAGGATCTCATCATTAATAATTTCTGTTACTGCACGACGGAGCATAGACCTTCGTCTTGTTCTATTTTGAGACAAAGTCTTCACTGTTTCACCCTGCGCTTCGATATCGACAATTACACAAAATATGTCAAATCCATCAGCATTTCCGCTGTTTTATTTGAATATCAATTCTTGTTTGCGCTTATACTTCGTCCAAATCTACTCATTATCAATTATTCTATTCGCGGGCCTGCGAACACGAAGCAGTTTTAGAAGAACAAAAACTTCTATGTGAGATATGATCATAAAACTTGATTTTAATCGAGGTTGCTATCATTCTGCCGCTGATAATGAGATAATCAAACGTATACTTATGCACATGTTTTTATGTGGAAATATCGTCTCTGGTCTCTCACTAACACTCGGATTATTATTTCAGGACGTAAAAGGTGTTCAAATTTGATTAAACTTTTTAAATTTGTGTTTTATACAATATAATAATTATTGATATTTTATAAAGGGGTTAAGTATAGAAACAACGCGGTTAGTATAAATATGGAGAAATATGCGATTTTATTTTAAATTTGGTGAAAGTTATGCAGAAGTTGGAAGTAAATCTCGCAAATATTGTGAATAATTTATCATAATATTTTGCATCTTAAAGGCTTACACCATACAGTTAACACAAGAATTATTGCCAATGGAGTACGTCGTACATTTTTTAATTCGGCTCTTGCAGCGAAAGAAGAAAATTATGTTTTTTGTTTTTAATAAAATCATCTTTAGCGATAAAGCTAATTTTGAAATTGGTGAATATGTAAACGAACAAAATTGTTGTATCTGAGAGGTGAAGAAAATCCACGAGAAATATTGCAACAAACAATTAATGCATCCACAAAAAGTAACTGTTTGATGTGATTTTGGTCTGGTGGAGTAATTGATCCATAGTTCTTCAAAAATGCAGCTAGAAACGTTGGTACAGTGAAATGTCAATCCTATTGGGAATATTATTTGATTTATATTTGAACGGTTTATAGGAGCGGAAATACCTAACTCCTGCCGGCCGCTTAAATAACTTCTGCTCAAAATTTTAATATAATCAGATTTAATGATATTATTACTATCCTATTGTAAATACGCACATATTTGGGTGATATCGGAGAACTATGAAAGCATAGTGGGATATAGTCTCATACCAAATCAAATAGCTAGAACTTATCATTAAATGGTGTAGTTCAAAAATACAAGGAAATCGGTTAAAAGGTTATCGCTGCGGGGAATATTTGGTAATATGGTACAACCGGTACGAGTGGAGTGTAGTCTCGCATCTAATATCACAAATTTTTTAGAGCATATAATTAGACAGTCCAGTACAAAATTTCAACATAAACTGATAAATGATATTATATAGTTCTATATTAGGAATATTTGAGAGTACACCCGTATGAAGTGTATCACATACGTCTGCAAAACTTTAGAACTTCTTATTATTAAATACTTGATTCCGATAAATGATACTCTTTTAGCAGTTCTTTTCGGAATATTTGTGTGGTGTTCTAACCTGAACCACAAAACAGTGAGAGTATAGTGTCATCTATTTCCGCATTGATTAGTTCATTAAACGGCGTAGCTTAATTTTTCAAGAATATCTGTAAAATAGTTTTTTAATTATTCCAGTGTGAAAATTCTGATCTTATACACCATTAGGAGTGTAAGGAAAAGCGTTTCTAGTTATTCATTAAAATTTTAAAATAGGTATAGCTTCAAAACTGTATAGTGCGGGTGGATTTTGATTCGAATATCTTTTCGTACACAATTATAGTAAATACTGAAACTAGTTCTAGCAAATCCTCATTAAAGATCATTTGGTCTAAATAATTCCTCTTGAAATGCATATACCAATTCACAGACAAAATATATTATACGAAAAGAACAAATTTCAGTGAAAACAATAATAATATATAAACTAGTTAGGAAAAGCTTTACAGAGTAAAATTACAACGAATTATTTTTATGATATTAATTTTACATTCTAGAAAATTTAGTTTGTAATTTTTATTCAATGATACGGAAAACTTTCACATATCAAAATATGTTGCTCATAACCCTAGCATTATTATTTCTACAGAGAGATTGCATAAATATTATAATATTATCTGTTCAGTTTTTACAATACGATATGTGTGTTATGTGAATAAAGAAAATAAAATTAAAGTTAAACTTAATAAAATTTCAAAAGATTAATCAACCGCACAATATCTTTAGACTTGACCTTTTTCATATTATAACCAAAATATAATAATATATTCTGTACATACATCCGCATATTATATCGTATAATAAATGCGAGTATATATACATCTTTAGATTGGGGAATGTTAACAATGAATGAATGATATTAACCCTCGCCTTATATTCATTTTTTTTCCATTCCATAAATTCATATGGATATGAATGTATGCGTGCGTACATCAATATTCCATTTACTCGTCTATATAAATATATTAAGAATATACTCACAATCGCTTTAGATATCAAATCATCAGTACTATAATATAATCTAAAATACACAATAGCGACTTATTGTAAAAGAGCTTCCTATATATTTTCATACATATTTATATAAAACTTTAGTTTGCCAGAGTTAGGACTTAATTTTTGGGTGGTTTTCTTAAAGAGATGGTATAACTTAAACATAAAAAATGTTTCAAATATTTATTTATGTCATGCCATCAAATCTTAATGTAAAGATGTACAATTGAATGCACTAGGTGGATGAAGATCCATATACCAAAAATACATATTGTTTCATTAAATCAATGTTGTACCCAATAATGTGATTCACAACGTCTAAAAATATACAAATTGACTCAAAAACTACAAATAATTGATCATCATGACATGTGTGATTTACTGTTTAGTGTGGAGACAAAAAAGAACGGCTATTATTGGACCCAATTGTTAATGGTTCTGTACAAACTGAATTCACATAAATGTAATGTAAGATCCATAAACGCCAACACAATATATTCATGGGTCGTTACTAACATGAATAAATTCGCATAAGAGCGCATTTATGTTACAACAAGCAGTAGTATCCAGGGGACTGAATAAAAATATTACAATTACGGCACTAACAACGACCCAACTAAGAAAGTCTTTATAAATCTTCATACAGATAATATATGAGACTCACAACTACATTTATAGGAATAAATAAACTCATGGTTTTGCTATATAGACTATGACCATACCGAACCCATTCATACACATAATTCGGCAACCGCAATGAATAAGCTATACAAAAATACAGGTCCTCTGAATGCCAAATATGCATTTAAAACAAACCCAAAATTATCTAGTACAGGTTTTAAATAAGACTTTATACTAACTCTAGACGCCAGCCTCCACGAGAAAACAATACCAGTTTATTAATAATTCAAAACAGGAGCTACAACAGCATCAAAATCCAATCATTAATACGAGCCACAACACACCGTATGTTTATTCATTTCACAATTAACATAAAGTTGCGTCATAACTCGCATACAAATGATAACTCATATTATTCAAACAACCAGTGAAATCATTAATGACAATGCAATATAAAAGTTTTGGAAGAATTGGGTGCGCTAAATTTTTTTTAATTATTTTCTCCCCAGGGTTAAAATTTCTGTAATATTTAAAATCGTTGGCTGACAAATCTAATTTATCATAATTTATTCCATAGCCTCGGTGCCACAAGCAAGGAAAACACATTATTAGATGAAAATCATCCATAGATAAATTTGACGCCTGCTGCGTAATAGTAATTATTCTCACAATTTTCCATTCTTACTAACTTACTATTTACTGCATGGCATTAAAATCTATTAGTGCTCATTATACAACCGCCTGACCGATCTGCAGCATACGACTTCTTATCCTGAATTTTAAGGATTAAAACTAAACAGTTTGCTTTAAATTAAATCTTAAATTTATGCATGCGATTGATAGTAAAACGCGCCAAACACAATCTGAGCCTTTCATGATTTTCTATTTAATATTCACCTCAATGTCTATTCAAAATAATATTTTTCATAGTTTTTGATATTTTCAAATGATTTATGGAATATGTTATTTTTACGAGACAATTGATACAAAGCTTCTCAGCACCACAGCACATTTGTGATAATGAAACGGACAGAATTATGGATGCATAAAAAAATTCGTTGACGTGAAGTTATACACATATTTATAATATATCCGAACGGTATTGTATTCATAATTTATTTCACCAATTATCCAAGACAGTGCTTTCAAATATTATATATTTCGCTTATCTAAATATAATCCTCACTCTTTTTAATTTATTTTCATAATTTTTAAAACAACCAGCAACTCAAATCTGTATATTTCCGAGAAAAAGACTTCATGAATTTTATCATCGGTTTTTTTTTCTTGTACAATCCAAAGATATTTTTGTCAAAATCCGTGGATCTGGTCACAAAAAATTTTAATATAAATTCTATGGATATTTCGTGGAATAATAGCAACGAGAAAAACTTCTAAGGAGAACCGTAAGAAATCCATAGATATTTCCTCGGATTGAATCTACGGACTACTAGATATTATGCAGAAATTTTACGGACAAACTACTGACAGTGTTTCCAGGGTAAAACCTTTTGATCTTTCAAATAACTAATAACAATAGTTTAAAAATAATAATAATGATACAAAATTACACAAATATCTTTCTCATGCAAAATACCGTACAATGCGTACGGTAATTCATACTTAGCCTTACCTCAAGAGCAATAAACCTCGAATAACTATCGTCCACCAATAAAATAACAAATAATCACCTAACGGTGAAGTAAATTGACATCAGCACTCACTACAGTTATCAGTAAACACTTAAAATTTAAATTTGAAAAAATATTTGTTAGCATACTGGCAATATTAAGATTATGTGGGAGTCTGAGGGAAGGGTTCATAGGAAAATTTTGAAAAGATTATTTCTAGTTCAGTTTCTATTCACATTTTCAAGTAGATAACTATAAAACTATACTCTAATCATTCAAATGATCTATTTTTTAAATTTATGTTTTAAAAATAATTTAATTAATATGACATAGATCGAAGGAGTTAAAATATAACGAATGATGTAGACCAACTTTTTCTATAAAAATATAAGATAGATCCGAAATATTCAGGAATTAATTTCATTTTATTCTTTATATTCATAGCCATGAAACAAACATAAAAGTATGCATTTACTTAAAATGATTGCATTAAGGAAACTTCCAAATCAAAACGTTATTGATAATCAATTTTTAGCATTGTATACTCCAATTTACGGAGTAAATTACTAACTTGACTATAATGATGAGACCCATCTTACCCTATAAAAACGAATGACACGATATTACATGAATAAAATCTATTTATCATAAATAATTATTCATGAAATTTTTTCTCGAAATAAATATGCATTATAAAATAATATATATGTACCCTCTGTCCCAAAAATAATGAGAATTGCTTTATAATATATTGAATCCATAGCACCATCTTTTAGTTTCTTTATGATTATGTTCTGTGAACGTTCCTCAAATAACCGTCATAGTTTCATGACATTTCGTTAAATGGGATTCAGGAACCAAGGCATTAGGTGATAGAAAAGATTGATAATGAATATAAAAACAAGGAACCAACTCTAAATTTCGTTGTAAAATTGACGAAAATGCTATACTGTACTATATTGTATGTCATTATTACAATTATAATTACTGAAGAAAACATTGGGTACTTGATTTTGAATTGTGAAAATTTCTAAGAAATCTTCAATGAGATTCATGGAACTGAAGCTTGGAATACCAAAAACAATAATTCGTCGAATTTTAACTGGTCCACGATAGGTGAATTCAAAGTTTGTTCCACATCAATTAAATTATGCTTGAAAATTGCATCGAATTGAACATTGTAAAGACACTATGCTAAAAACTATTATAACTGATGATAAAATATTGTGTTTTTTTTTAATAAGAACCAGAAACTAAGCGTCAAAGTGCTAAATGGCAAACATCAGATGAATGAAATATAGTTTCGATCGACACACAAAAACTATACTGTCACCAAATGCGTTGTATTTTGAATTACACTGATGGAAATGTCATGAATTTGATGACAGTTTGTTAAGATCGGTTCACATTGCATAAATCAATTAGTAGCTAACAAATGGCGCTTCGGGTTCTATATATTATAAAGCCATTCTCATTATTTCAGGGACAGAGTGCTTATAATAAAATATATTTCGTTTATTTAAATAAAATCAATTATTTAATATTGCGAAATACACAAAATCGATATCATTATTATTAAAGGTCAACCAACTTGTGATTAGGGATAAATATATTTGTACAATACATCGTTCTTTTAGAGTTTTTGTTTTATTTATACAAATAATTGACGCTGGATCAACGATAAGTTAGATTTGTAAGAAAATCATGTTAATCGATAAAACCTCTATTTTCATATTCACTTATAAAAATGAGGAATGTTCGGGAATGCTAAAAATTCAAAATAAATATAATGCATAAAGTACTACTAATTTTATGTTTCGAATTTAGTTCTACGGAACAGTACATTAGTATACCCCAAAAGCTACAAATATAGAGTGAAACAATTAATGCAATTACAACTGTTGGAAAAATCATTTCAAATTTTGTCATAAAACTGTCAAATCTTAAATAATATAAATAAATTTTCCAGCTCGTATTAAAAAATTTCAAACATACAAAAATAAATAACAATATTTGGTGATTCTAAGTTCGATGTGTAAGCATTTTCATAAAATTCAATATTTTCGTAAATTCTTGTTTGTCCGTGATGTTTCTATAAAGATTGCTGAACTGTTTTTCAACATGTGATCTGAAGCGTTGTTATCTAATAAAATAACTTTATCGTTTCGGTATTGATCTAAAGTATACCAGAAGTTTTTTCCTTTGAGTTGTCATTACTATTATTTATTGAAAACGCCAATATTTTCATGTGTTCGCATAAAAAGAATGTGTTATAATATCACATTGGTTTTTGTATATAATCGACAGTTCTATTTTGTTAAATATTTAATCATTAATTTGTTGGGTTTCTGTCATTTAGTACTGAAAATCATTTATAAAGTTAATTCATTTGTAGAATCACAATATCGGGCCATAACGTATTTTCATTTTTGTATACAGAATAGCAAATTATAATCAATTCCCAACTTTTCATCGCACACACATTATTTATATATGAATTATATATATCTTTTGAAAAATGTTATTGTTAATAGTATAATGGATTGAGACATTTCCAGAAAATCATTGGGAGGGAAATTAATAATTCAAGGATTAAGAACAATTCAAGAACGTTACAATCATAATTTTTGAAGCGACCCTAATGTGAAAAAGAATTAAACTAGAATTCGAGTAAAATTGGTGTTTCAAGGTACAATGACATTTCAAAGACCATGTAAAGATATTTTTTTAAAATGTGCTGTGCAACAACTTATGTAAACGAGAAACAAACAATATATGAAGGGTATCGATTACTTATTTAAGGATTAATCTATTAGTATATATACAATCACTGCAAGACATCACACGCACTCATACATGCGTCTATATAAATTTGTTAGTTTGGGAACCAAAATTTTCACTATCAACGTCCTATACTATGTGTTTTTGTGCTTTAAACTCTTACATCAGCTTTTCTACTTCTCTGGCTGATATAAAGGTTGGCCCATTGAACAGGAGACGTAAAGGCTTATTTAACATCCCTACGTATTTATATAGATATTCGTATATAAATTTAATTTCATATGTATGTTTATTCATTAAATAAATTACAATAAAATATATAAATCTAAATGCAAATGTAATTTGCTTATATGTAATATAATCTTTTTGGAGCAATGTCATCACTTTTGCAATGAATACATGTAAATAAATACGCATATTAGTGCTGCTACACAGATCTATTTTAATTTTCATATAACAAGTATTCTGTTTATATATAAATGATATGTGAAACTGTATAGACTTTATAGAGCGAGGAGAACGAATTTACAAAATAGTCATATTAATCAAACTTGCATACAAATAGTAATTTATACACAGTGAGAATATATATATATTTATACTGTACACCAATGTTATTACATCCGTGTGGAATAAACATAGCACGTGTAACCAATTTTCATAACATATACTATAGAAGTATAGTATTTATTTTATAATATTGTATAAATTAATTTCATTTTATTTATAAAACTATATCAAATACTCATAGAATGTATACGAGCATAAGCAAATCAAAGGTACGTTACGAATATATACGTACGATAGCAAATTTGACATTGTTATACATATATTTCGTATATACGTAAAATATACTATATTATTATGACGGAAATAGATAAGAAAATTGTAAAATGATATGTGGTTTCAAAAAGTTTCATATATGCTCTACTCTACTACTACTACTACATATCAGTGGCGTCGTACCTTGAACACACGCTGAAAAACTATGCAAAACACTACCAACTATTTAAAATTCGAGTTTATAATACGTAACGTAAATCAACTAATATATAATATATAGAATGAGTAAAAGAATAAGTATAACTAAGACTTTTTCCCATCCTTCTTCAGCATTTCTCGTTAAGAAATGAACTGTTGGGACACATTTAATGCATATGCCATCAGTAGTTGTTGCCAAGTTTGTGCATCGTTTGCATGCAATAATTGTTGCATTTACTGTATCACTCGAATTTTTAGGTGGTTTTCCCAAACGGTTATTATTCAGATGAAAATTACCACTATTGAATAGTTAAAATAAAGTGTATGTTTGCCATATCGAGGAACGTTCGATGAGTGTTAGAAGCATGAAGGAAGCCAAAGGAACAAAGCAAATAGTGTTTTGCTATCTGAAAAAGCTTGATTACAGTTCTAAATAAATAACTATAAATAACTTGTACAAAAAATTGCAAATTACTTGTAAAAAAAAGTGCAAGAAACTGTAAAAAACTACATTTTCTAATTTACTGAACATCCATTTTGTTTTCTTATTTGTCATTTCTAAACAAAACACGTAATTTAGTTCATCTCTTCAGAATGACTCTTAGCATTATTATCTAACAAAAATTTATTGCAGGAATTATAAGCCATAAGCATAACAACCAAGGCGTTAAAACGACCTTAATTGGTTAGACAATTATCTAAAATGTAAGTAATCATTAAACCGCGGTGATGCCTACAATTTAATTAAAAACTCTAACTAATTAGGAATAGTGAATAATACAGTCAACATTGCAATGCAACAAATTAAATATAATAAACATATGCCCTGATGTATGTCTTAAGTGCTAGTCATATTTAATAGTCCCAGTCTGTTTTAATAGAACAACAAATCTGAGAATTTATTTTTTACTGATTCCATATATAACCTTGTCAGTAGAATTAAAAGGCGGCCACACCAAAAAAAGCATATTCAAGTAGAAAACGAACCAACTCATAAAATAATATAATAGAATACAAAATATGGAATAGAGAATTTCTGAGAATTCCTTTGTAAGATTTAACATTTTTGAAGTCTATGATCAACATAAACATACAAATCAAGTATCTTTTCCATATTATTTAAAATGTTACCATTGAAATGAAAAGAACAATTTAAAATTAGATTTTTTGCGAGTAAATTTTACAACTTTACATTGGTCAATATTTAAAACCATCTTATTTGCAAGACACCATTCCTGGAATGCTACAAGATTCGACTGTAATAATTGAGAATCACTAACAATAAGCGTTTCTGTAGTTCGGTCGATCTTTACATCTTTACAGCAAATATTTTACATTCCGCAGAACTGACGGCAAGTCATTAATAAATAAATTGAACAGAATATATCACAAATGACTGCCCCCATACCATAACCATACCATAACCAATTCTCAGAAAGCTTTAAATTAGCAGTATTCCGTGAGATAGCCCATCGAATGTTTTGCTAAAATCAGTAAAGATATACAATAACAAATTCTAGTACGTTAGTTGTTGTATGTACGAACGAAACTATGTTGTTCATAGGACATATAATTGACCTGGCATTAAATACAACAACATCGCAGGAATAATGCTTTCAATAAATTTTTCGAATATACAGGAAAGTCGAGCAACTGTCTATAATTTTCTATTTCATTCCTTTCGCCAATTTTGTGAAAAGCGTAATGAAGTTTTTCATAAATTAGGAAAAGGACCAATCAAATTGTCGATCGAATGTCAAGAGGTAGATTGACATTTACATGAATTAATTATGTATGGAATAGAATCAATGAAATTATAGTTTTTTGTGGTTTTCATAATTACGTGTTTTTAGTTTTAATTACGATCCGAAAAGACGTGATTTTCATTTAATAAATCGATTTTAGTAATTTCATTGACATACGAAATTAATTGAATTAGTTTTTTATGTGATTAAGTTATTTACTGTAAATAATTTGCGATATGTTAATAACTAATTTATAAAAACCATGTAGATAACTCTGAGTGAATTACTTGATCGCAACACTGCTTTTATGTCTTAACGTGTGCTTAACGATAAAAATTATTAAAAAGAATTTTAAGTAAAATGTAGTTGAAGAAGTTGGTGAGCTGGTGTTAAAATAAAACAAGAAAAAACGGGAAGCAATTTTTTATGGTAATTATATTATTACCATCGTTAGTTACAACCTTTTTCCAATTATTTGGCAATTTATGAATACCATAAATAAAAAAACAACTCTCCTCTTTTGCTGCGCTTCAAAAATCGATTAATGTCTTTCATAATTGAGGAACACCTGTTCAGATAGTTTTATCGAATACAACAAATTTTATTTTGATGGTACATATTCTGCTGAATATGCAGCTAATGCTCCTGAATCGGTTTTGCAACATATGGCCTGACGTTGACATAAAACAAATCACTTCACCATGTCTCCACTTTTCAACACCAGTAACAATGCGCTGCAAAAATCATTAAAATTCTCCAAATACTTTTTATCTTTTCTTTTCCAATATATAGCTCACGCAATCCATATATGGTATTAATTTCTAATCGTTGTTTATGTTTTCCCGGTCTTCACACAAGGCGAATGATAAAGATTTTTGAGAATTCATTCACTTATAATATATTTGTTTTCACATCATCACCATCATTATGCGACCCATCTCTATTGTTACAGTTATACATCTTGTATTTTTGTTATAAAAATCATCCATGACTACCTGGTTTCTCGTACCATCCGACACCACTGATACATATATTATTATGTTTGTGTATAATTATATAGTGTATGAATAATAAATGCCATCATTTTGATAAAATAGTTTGCACGTCTTTATATGAACAATTTAAGGAGATTAAAAGATGCATTTTATGTATACAAAGCAGTTTATTTTATATGTGTTTGTATATGCATTTTGTGTATGGTATAGTTTTATATTCATTATTTATATATAAAATACGTGTATTGTATATCAATTTATTTTCCAGTTCTATTAAATTAGATTTTTGTAATTGAAAAGTTATATGTATACGTCGTATTGGTGCGACTATTTGAGAGGTGTATCTATTAAAATGTATAAAGGAAATATATTAGAGTGCAATATGGCTGCGAGTAAACATTACTTTGCTTTGAAAAATTGAATTATATTGTAAATTGAAGCTACTGTCAATTCACGGAATTGATATACAAATTATGTTTTCATACACCTATATTTTTTTCCAAAAAATATTCTTTCATTTGATTGTCTACGTCTTTGATTGTTTCCATTACAATTTGATATTAATATGTGCGAATTAGTTGTTAGTTTACATACCAATATATGTGAAAAAATACCCGTTTTATAATAGATAGTGTAACACATACTGAATGTATTACGTGTGAAATTACGTGTATTTTATAACCATCAAAACCTATAGTAAAAGTATAAACAATTTGTTTAAAGTATAAATAACTTTGTTTTTTATTCGTTGGAAAATGGAAAGAGTTGTAACAAATAAATGACATTTGCGGGAGACATTATATTATTTCATTTAAAACTACCCGCCTCTGAAAGTCATCGAATTCTATACAAGATGTTTATGGTGAACATGCTATAGATGTTGGTACATATAACAAATAATTTAGACAATTCAAAGCAGGTATTTTTGTTATGTATTAAAGAGGTCCAGGGCAGCAAATATATAACATGAATAACATATAATAACATATAATAAGAATTTTGACAGAGAGACAGTATAGAAAATCGAAATATTACATGTTAATTGCTGTTTCAAAGACAATAAAGAAATGATTTTCTACATCGAATTGTGATTGGAGATGAAAAATGGATTCATTATGAGAATCACGTAGAAAGCTTGGGTGCAGCCTGATGAAGCTGGCCCATCACAACTATTTCTGGTGATGTCTACCGACGACAACTAAAATGCGTTTAAAGCAAGCAGAGATGAAAAAATAACCCGAATGACTGGGTAGACACAACAAATTACTTTTTCAAAATGACAATGCCAAACCTGCAAATGTCGTTAAAACCTATTCACAAGGACATAGAATTGAAAAGTTCTAAACTAATGTTCGTTGATTGTTATGAAATTTTCTAATATATATTTTGAAGGTTGGCACTATATCATACGGATATTTCGTTAGAGGCATGCCGTAACTTATTGACCCATGTGTTATAGTTAATAAATAAACGTACCTTTTTTGCATCAAAATGGATATTTTCAATTATTATCAAGTAACAAGTAACATGGTACGTCTACGTATATGTTTGAATATTAATAGCATTGATAATACCATTAAAGAACGAGGCTAACCCGATTAATTAAATCAATTTTTGTTATATTATTCATATTTTTCCATGCCGGCGTTCAGTGTTTAATATTGAACAATTCAATAAATGATAAAAATTACAAAAATAAAATATTATTGTGTTAAAAATAATACAATAAATTTACAAATACACTCTATATAAATATTCAGTATAACAAATAGTTATAGTTTCGACACATGGATTATTGTAACGATAAATTTATATTATTTCAATTTAAAAATAAACCCATTTATGGTATAATTATAGAGGCAGCCGGATAAATACTAAAAATAAAACACTATGTACGTTAATAAACGCTATAATGAGCTATATTATTAAAAATAATTATGTACAAAAACTTTATTAAAGTGATCAATAATATTTTATTGAAATTATTAATTTTATAATACATTGGGTGTTAAAATAAGTTTCCATCGTTTTTGTTTAATTTTTAGGTTAAAGAAAACACAATATATAATGTTATAACATAGGTAAAAAATAATTTATTCGAAATGCTACTGCACATCGAATGCTATAACATTTTTCCATTTATCACGTAATGTCTTCTCGGTATAAATAAAAGCCTGTTTTTTGAACGCAATCCATTTATTAATAAATGTTTGGATATCCTTGCGAGAATTGTACTGCGCTTTTCAGAAAACGTTGAAACGATCGAAACAAATGGTAGTCTGAAGAAACAATACACCAAATGGTAAATACGTCGGTTGGGTTAACCCTTACCAGCGAAATGCTTTGTTGAAAGAATACTTTATCGTGACTTTGATAAATGTTGGTTGCCTTGGGTAAAATAATCGCTTTAAATTATTAATAGTAGAATTCAATATTGCCAGCTTGATTCGATTTTGATTGTGTTGTAGAAGGCTAAAATCGCACCCAGGTTTTAATGCCATGGAGTCAGTAAGTAAGTAAACAGTGTATTAAATGGAAACTTATTTAATTACCCCAATAGATAATATATTAGCCTAGCCTACCGTCTAATTATAAATTATATTTTATTATAAAGTTATATAACTTTTATTATTAATAAAAAAAAACGGAATCCACTATAAAATATAAAAATAGAAATACTAAATAATAATAAAATAGTGAATTTTTAATGATTATTCTAAAGTTTAAAAGTGTATATTATTTTTAAACCATAAAAACATGTACAAACATTATTATAATATTGTATATTTAAACTTTAAAGTTTAAATTATAAATTTGTAACTTTATTTTATGACTTTAATTATATAACTACTTCTCCCCATATGTATTATTATATTAACTTTTGTGTACATATAAACTTAATTTAAATACAGTCAATTCATTCTAGAAGCAGATCCACTATAAGCACTAAATAAATTACCATTCCGCATTTAAAATTTGATTAAAACGGTAGCAACGTACTTAATAGCTGGTCGAGTTAACTGCTCTGGGTGTCGTATGCCTAGAATTTCTTTAGGAACAGCTCTCATAATCTTACTATGAACCTACATACAAAATTTCGTTAAACTTGATTGAAAAAAGATCAAATTCACTAGATTCAGGAAAACTAGTCTAGATGACTTCCCGTAGTATCGATTTCCAAGATTTTTCTTTGAAACAGTTTATAGAACCCCAATTATTACCCACATGCAAAATTTCATCGAAACAGACTGAGCAGTAGGCAAATTCATCAGATTTCAGGAAACTGATCTGAGTATTAATTTCAAAGATTTTATTTATAAACTTACATTCAAAATTTCATCAAAGTCGGTTAAGAAACGATCTAAATATGAAGAAAGTCCATGGTCCTATCTATAAGCAAAACGCCGCTAGAAACAACTCCCTTGAAACTTGCTTACATAAGAGAATTGACTGTATATGAAATATGTACTGTCATTATATGAGTACCTGTATAAGGGCAGTAAATCGGTACACTTAACTTTAGTTTTGTCTCAGCCGGTGTCGCATATATTGTATTATAATATAAAAACATAAGCAATAGTTAGTTTCAAATTAATTACTTGGAACATAAATACAATATTATAAATATCCGCAAATATGAATAAAGTATAAAAAGGAGATACGGAAATATCACAGAATTAATTACACAACAATTTTTTTTTAACCTCCATCATAATGATGTTGTCTATACGTAAAAAAATTGTTTCCCTTTCAACAGTCTCGAAATGAATTACATTTTCTATTTTAGATTAATGCGAGTACATAACAATTAAAAATAACGATTAATTTATCTCTTTCTTTTATCTATTTCTTTTATCTATATCGCCATAGATAATATTTTTATTATTATACAATCCCAGTTAGCCATGAATTAGCCTGCCGAAGTTCTGAGCTAAAATAAAGGAAGTACTTGGCAAAACACATTTTTTTTAATGAAGTGAAAATTCTTCATTTATCCAGAATAAATTACTTGAAATTAAACTAGAATCGTTTACATTGGAGATCGAGCTGTTAAACAATGGTGCAATATTTTGATTTAAAATATTTCTACTCAGCACAACCAGGAAAAATACAAAGATTAGTATGTCTAATCAATCATTAAGGGTGCTATGTACTGCAAAGGTACCAATTGATTACATAGGTACCATTGACAATGGTAATAATACACATTTTACTCAATGCAACCAACAAGGCGATAAGATTCATCAATAGACATGACTTTGAGAAAAAGTTCACATCAAACTTAAATAAAGTGACTTTGTAATGTAGCAGATGGAACAAAATGAAATCACTTGTTATGGAGTAGTTATGCATAAAAAGGTAAAATTTTCATTTTTATGGTTGTATCTGGGGTATTTTGGTAAGAGAAATCTAAAAATGATGTCTGTTTGGTGATTCAAAATGGTGGAAATTCAGGGTGAACCAAAATAACAACACATGTTAAACTCAAGACAGAATGTACCTTGGAGTGTATATTGATGTTATTGTGTATGAGAAATATGAAAATAATGCTTCTGTAATAGTATGATTTTTGTCATATTTATTCTAATTTTGTTCAGATATACCTTGTTTCTTCCGATATATACAACATATGGTTGAACGTTGATATTGAATATTGGGTCACTATTTAATTTAATGATTCTAAATGCATCCAAATCTGACCCGATAATTTTTACTGGTCCTATATTAACAGTACATGTGGAAACATGTGGATGCGATAATAAACAAGAAGGCAATACATTGTGTTTTGTAATAATATGCAAATTTGACTCCAAGTAAAACTAAAAGGAAACTGATTACAAATCATATCATACCATGTTAAATAAGTTGTGATGTTGTTTTTTCAGAGATGAAGTGTAGCATAGAATCGCATCGATTACTTAAAGAATGTTATGATGATAAAGTTACACGCATCTCACACAACATGTAAAGTGTGATTTCGATGATAAGTATAAAACATACGCTCTGCTGTTTCCAAAAGGTTTGTATTTATTGGTAGAGTACTAAAAACGAGGAAAATGCCATTGCGAACCGGTCTTTGTTGGCTAACAAAAAGGGCGACATCATTTTATCGACACAGTATCAACATGTTGCCAGAGAAATGGGAGCAGGTTGTATATAAAATGAACTTTTATTAAAATAACTTAAATAATTTTTCATAATTAATGCCAATTTTCAGCCAAAACGGGAGTACAGTTGCAGTAATACAGAATTATAGATGTATACTTCCATATTGTAGGTGAAACCGTTGATGGTATGATGCAAGTTTTTGTGTAGTATTGAGTACCTAATGTGGTTTATTTTTAAAATGTCTCAAAATGTAATAAATATATAATAATTTGGAATTGGAGCATTGTTACAAAACTTTGTAACATTTTCGAAAGGTTTTCTAAATACATTTGGAAGACACTCTTTAAAAGTTCTAAGTTTGTAAACTAAGTACAGGCAAGTGTAAGTATTAGTAAATTGGGTAAGTACCTCACCTTGTAGTGCTAGTTGGGATACTATTCAATTGTTGTCTAAAAGAAAAGAAACAAAATACGCGTAATAAATATATCATTTTGATTTTGAATTTGAGGCAAAAAATAGAAATACACTAACTTATTGTATTGATATGCGGCGGCTACATTTTCTTTCTTAATTTCTTCTTTTTTTTGTGTGTGTGTGTGTGTTGAAATTCAATTAAATACACGCGTGCAAGCATCAAATTTACAAATTATTACTATAATTAGTAAAATTTACTTCTATATATGAATTGGTCCCTAATTTTCTATTATAGTATATTTTAATATCTTTTGTTAAACTTGTGTTGATGAATACAATTTTCTTGTTGCTATTGCTTTTATATACAATATATTTTTGTGTGTATGTTTACAATTCTACAATATCGACTGGACTGATGATGTTGCCTTTCACAACCCGATATATGTACAATATACACTGCTTCACAATATTATTGGCACAAGTTAATTAATACAAATTTATAACATATTTGCACATTTTTGAGAGCAAAATTTTGAGTGACGCAATACCATATTGAAATGTAACTCATAATAAAAATTAACAGTTGTGATGATTTTCTGAAACATACAAGGAGTTATTTGTTTCAGAAAATGGTTGGAAAGCTATAAGAGATTAATATTGCTGAATTTCACTTATTGTGAAATTCGTTGTTCAATCGAGAGGTTGGAAATATTATCGCTAGGTCTTGTACCAATAATTTTGTGAAACAGTGTATAGACTATTCATATATATATTAAATATTATATAGCAATTAATATTGCGAAAGGAAAAAAAAGAACACATTAATATCTGATGATGTACCCTGGCATCATGTAATAAGTATACCAGCAAAACTCCATCTGTTCTCTGTATTATTATATTTTTCGTTTTGCAACAAAAACATTACGTATATATTTTATTAGTTAAGGAAATAATTTTTGTTTTTTTTTAAATTCATTGTGCAATACATTTGCAAAATAAAACTTCTATTAAATTATAATATATACGAAATTACTGAAGAATTGTAATAAGATTATACACAATAACTTTAATTGATGTCTCAAATTGAAAGAATATTTAAACATCCAATGTTATTTATACTTATTTTTCAAACTCTCATTTAATTCGAAATGTAAGCAGGTAAGCCAACAGAATTCGTACTCTACGTTTTGACCAATATGAAATAGGGGAGGCACTATTGAAAACAGCGAAAAAAAATTTTCAGAATCAATCCAAAAAGGAATATCTGACAAATGATACAATCATTTTGCATGCATTCCGATTCTGGAATGGATCAGATTTTCACAAAATTTTGTTAGTAATTTATTCTTTTTCTCACCTAAATCCTTCTAAATGATAAATTAATATCGTATATATTGAAACGCGCTAAAATCATACCGTTACCTTCGTTACAATTTTTGAACACCATAACCGGTAAACAAAATTGAGCATTCCTTGAGTTCAAATAATACGCATAGACTAATAACCTGAATTTGTTCACGGATCTATATGATCCTCTATCTGCGACATCAAACCTACTACATTTTATTAGAAAAAAAAACCCGATGAATGAAAATATGTAGCGGTTTTATTACTATGGATTTCAAAAAAAAGTCTTTGATGGAATGGGGCATAGCAGTACTTTTTATCCAATTAAATGAGGTGTACCATAGACACAGTTTTAAACTTCCAATTTATATATATGATATATTGCTAACTGTGAACTGTTCATTATATGGTATGGTATTTATTGTGACTTATTATTATATAGGTAAAATGCTGAGATACAACAATATCCATATAATTTCCTAATGAAATCTCTAGGCAATATCTCTGTGATAATCCTAAATAGTATGTATGATATCCATGTGAATTACTGGGACAACTCGCAGAGAAATATTATATTGAAAAATCATGGTAAAGGTAAGGTAAATTGGATTGAACTAGATATGTACCGTAGTATTTCCACTCGTAGGTCTGTTGGTCCAATGTGGTTGCCCTATAATCGCCTACCAGGGATTATACTACATGGATAAAATGCCAGAACATATACCCAAAAACCGCCTATGCATAATAGTGCAGTTTTTTCTAACGATGCCACAAATATTACAGTCAAGTTATGAAATTGCCCCGTATAGTGACTGGAAAGAATGAAGTAATAAGTCAGGAAAATCATGGAGATGCAACCTAGCAATATATTGAAGTGGATGGGCAGACATATACCATGAAAATGAGATCAGCAATAGCCTGGAATAATAAATTACAAGTGGTCACGAACCAGACGAGAAAGTTAGAAATAATACAATAAATGAATTTATTAACTAATTCAAAAGCTATATTGAATAGCAGAAGTAAACTGATTGGCCCAGGATCAAATAATAAACCTCGTTTGGATTGCATTTCAAGCAAAAAGTAAGTAACCGCAGAATCATTAAAAAACATGAGATTTTATAAATATTAACTTTTGAATTCGTAGTGCTCCAATAATTTTATATAATGGAAATGAGAGAACTTAAAATGTGTGTTGCACTGCAACGTAAACCTTGTCATTTCCACAACAATCGCACCATTAAAACCAATCCACACTTTCGTCATTTGATTTGATAATCAATTTTTATATGTTTGCAATTCATTGAAATATCCTCATTTTAATAGTATGGGCGGCTGATTCTTCGAAGTCATATTTAGGTATTCGCTTAATATACAATATATTTTATATTTAATACATCATATAAATAATAATTGTCTACTGGCAATGAGAAGAAGAACCACTGAGTGCACAATATGAAATATATATGAATTATTAATTTAAATATAAAATATAATTTATTGTAATAATTTAATATTTTATTAAATTGTATTCAGTATTTTAAATATAAATGCATATTCCGCACACACAAATAACGACGTGTATACATCAAAGCCAAATGTCTATATACGAAATGGGGCTATATATTTCCATACAAATAGCTAGGAAATTAGAGAGTATAATTTGTTCATTTTAAATGATAAATTATTACGAATATAAACGCATAATTTTTTTTATTTTCTGTATTACGTTATAGGGTACAATTTTCTAATGTTGACCGGTTCCAATTGTTGTCGACTTTCATAATAATAAATAATAAGATTCAGTTGATTTAATTGTATTTGTTTGTGTACGGTATAAGCTTACATACATCGTACGATGAAACCATAAAATCGATAAATATCTAGAACCACAATAATTCTCCATAGCAAAATTTTATTTATTTTACATTAAAGTTAAAAGAATTTTGCAGTCAGAATACCACACTGAGCAAGCAAATGCCATCATAAAATTGTAAACGATAGTTCTACAAACCACTAAACCAGACATGGCATAAGTGCCTCATCATGCAACCTGTAATACAACCTTCACAGCTTGAAAAGACTAATAATGTGACAAATTATATCAATAATTAGTCCCAATAGTAAACGAATGTGAACCGAAAATGGCAGTAAAATTTATTATATTTTAAAATTACAAAATCGCAACAGTTAGGTTTGCAGTTAAAATTGAATTTTTCTAATAAACATTAGTGTTGAAAGTTGATTAGAGAAAATTAAGTAATTATCACTTAATTTTTATACAATAAATCCAAATATAATTATGAACATACTTTGTTCGTTTGCAAGAATTCGTACTTGAATCTGCTGAATTAATGGTTTAATTTTAATAACATATTTGGGTACATAAACGTTTACCTATACTGGAACGTGTATTAAATTCTATTATTATTCAGATTCAACCCAGCCTTTCTTCGGTAAACGCATCCATATAAAATGTACTCATATTTATAGTATGTAAAATGAAAATAAGAATAACCCGAGGACGAGGAGGTTTATTGCCTAAATATCGGAAGATTTACGCCATCCAATAGAAAAACGGAACTTAATTAAAAAAAGAAAGTTAGAATAGTCATCTAACGATATCAAATCCACTAATAACGTATAGTTTCTGATACGCTAATAAATTATAAATAAAAAGTATTTTGTGAAATTGGTGAAAATATAGTTTAAAAAAAAATTTGTTCCTTTTGAATGCCTTCAACTGATGCAAAACGGTTTCCTTTCATATAGGCAAATGAAGTTTAGTGAATCGAAATTAGTCCCAGGGAGTTAAATTAAGCGAATATGGTGAATGATTAGAAAAAAAAATTTGATTATCCGGTGCAATTTTTGATCATCATTTAATTGATGTGGAACAAACTTTGAATTCACCTATTGCAGCCCAGTTAAAATTCGATGAATTATTATTTTCGGTATTCCAAGCTCAATTTCGATGAACCTCGTTGAAGATTTTTTAGAAATGTTCACGAAAACATGCAATTTTTCAATATTTCTTCACTGTCTTCTGTAAATCATTTATGTCATTTAAAAAATTCTGCTTTTAACACATAATTATCACCATCACCGCGATTTTAAACAAATCGTACGTTTTAGTAGTATTTTTACCAATTTGAAGATGGTTCTTTATTTTTATATTCATTTTTCGATCGACGCACAAAATCATCTGTAACTTAATCTGTTGTATTTTCGTTTCTGCTGAATGAATGTACGGTCATAAAATGTTTACAGTTTGTTGAGGTCAGTTCACATTACATAAATAAACTAGTAGCGAACACAGGGCGCTACGTGTTCTATATGTTGTAAAGTCATTGTCATTATTGTTGGGATACAGGGTGTATTTGTCAGCAATATTATGTAAGTGAAATCAATGAATTTCCGCATATAGTAATGAATATAAAAATTTAAAAAATCGTAAAAATAATTTAGCGTTCGAAAATTGGACCAATTACCTCACATAATAATAAAATAAAAACAGACAAGCCAGCCAAAATACATAACTACATATGATGGTCCATATTTTATTATGATCATATAATATACATTATACAATTTTACGCAAAAAGAATACATTGAAATAAAATTATTGCAGGAAAAATGATTGTTTTAGGTTACATATACACATAGTGTTTCCTTTAAATAACCACAATTCGAAATTTATAAAATTGAACACGCGTATAGTGCCACCGATTGAAAAAGATACCACTTTCCTCTTTCAAACTCACCCAAACTCACATGCAAATCGGTTGACAGGTTAAACAGTTACACGCATTTGACTGTCAGTTGTTTTGATGCTTTTGTCGTGAAAATACAATGAAAATCATTTTGAATTGTAGTGGAACAATTTTGTGATATCATTACTTTCGATGGAAATTTCTCTATGAGAATGTTGGTTGATGAATTAAGCGTCCCAGTAAAGACACTATTGGACGATTTTAACGCAATATTTAGTTTAAAAAAAGGTTTGTGAACGTTTTGTTCCATATGAATTAAACGAAGGACTTTATATATAATCCAGAAACTAAGTGTCGCAATCTATAGAATCGTAATCGAAAGGTGTGTCAAAACCAAAGAAATTATATTTTCAAAAGTCAAGAATCAAAACAATGCTGATAAATTCACTAACGATTCAAAAAGTATTGTTTACAAGGAATTTGTCTTCGAAGGAGAAACTATTAATGGAGAATACAATTTAGATGCTTTTCATCGTGGTTGTGGTTGAGAATTGTCCACGTTAGATCCGAATAACAGCTTTTTTTATTGCACGATAATGCAACACCTCACAAGACCAAAATAATGAATGAATTTTTGATGAAAAAACGGATTGCTCTCCGTTATTTGGTTCATCTATCACCATGTGAATATTTTCTGTAGCCAAAACTGAAAACTGCAACGAAAATAGTATTTTATAATGATGTTCCAGCCACCCAAGCAGCCGTGACACAGGTTATGAAGACAGTAGACTATAACTGACATAAAAAATCTATATATACGCATTAGTTGATCGTGTCAAACGCTGTATTGAATCAAATGGAACCTATTTTCTTTACTACTTAACCTAAAATTGCGAACATTTAAACGACACACCGTGTATTAGACATTAAATACAGTATTAGGATGCATTCATATACCACGCGTACACATATTATGATATGATTTTATGTTATGTATATTAGAAAATAAACGAAAAAATATATAATATAAAATAAAATTGATGGTGTTATAATCACCGTGGCGGCCTACATTATTATTATTATTATTATTATTATTATTATTATTAATAATAAATATACACGGCTATCAATTTGATGTGATATAGCTTCTTTATTATTTAGTACGTACAGTTAAAAAACATAATAAAAAAAAAGAAGCAAAATACCTTATTATTTTGTACTACGTATATTAAGGACGAGCGAAGTAATAAGAAATTATAATGTCCTATATTAAATTTAAATTTTATGTACACAACGTGACAGAAATAAAATAATAAATTCAATAAAGATTGTAAAATAGGTGATTTATAGAATAATATAAGAAAATATACAACTTTATAATATCGGCGTATTTAATAATAATTTGAATGAGAAATTATGTTTATTGATAATATATTACATGTAATAATAATAAAATGAAAAAACTAAACAATAATTTTGAAATATTAATATTTTTTTTGCATTCATTTCCCGTATTTGAATAATTTGTTTCCTCTGTACGAATAATGTAAATTTATTTCTCCATATAATAAACGTGTTTTTCTGACTTTTATATAGGTAAAAAACACAAGTTTTGCAAGAGTTGAAGTTATGTGCCAAATTTTATTGTCGAATGGAAAATATTTAATCGATTTACCTACGCAATAGATACCCAACTCATCATCATATTCTAACAAATATTATCAAAATTGACGTGTATACGCTTGAGTACAATTACATGAAAGTTCAGTAATTTTACTGGAATTCATTAGAGGTGTGTGAAAGTATAAACCATTTTGTAAATATAGTTAATATGACTGTAGTTCTACTGAAACATCAAATTTAACAATACTTATACAAGGCTTCGATCTGAAAATTCTGACTTGTCAGTAGATAAATAGCAAGTTTATTGTATTTATTTCCCAGTTTTTTTAGGGGCACTCGAAATAACATAACATTACATGACATAAAAAAGGTATATGTAACAACTATACACTGTCCGAAAAATAACCACATTTCCCGTCAAAGTTTCATGACATCGTCTTCAGTGAAAACCCAAAATACGCAACTGGTCAGGTCGACCATCATCGGCAACTTGGACTGAGCATTCAAAATTCGTAAAATTTAGCCAGAAACCTTTAGTGCGATTCATTGAAATGAAATTTAAAATTAGTATAAAAACCAAAAATAATAAGTCATTGAATTTTAAATGAAAAAGTTGGTATACCAAGAGGTGAATTCAAATGTGTGTGTTCCACATCAATTGAATGATGAACAAAAATTGCACCGAATTCATCGTTCCAAAGACATCATTAAAAACGTTAGAAGTGCGACGATAAAAATATTGTAATGAAACAATACGAACCAGAAATTAAAGGGCTGAAGGATAGCTAGTATTTTAGATGAAGAAAATTCAAAACAATGCTCATTTTTGTATTTACGATTCCAAAGATATTATCCACAAAATAATTTGTTTCAAGTGAAATTTGATATTGTTATTGTAATGCATTTGATAAAACTGTATTCTCGTTATAAATGGCTGTCTACTATTATGACGCAAAAATAAAATTCGGTAATTTTTAGTTTGTAAAATGTACGTAGGCAGAGAATTGGAAACTTCTTCGTTCCACGTATAAATATAACATTATATTGCGTTAGAAACAAAGTCGGTTTTCACATATATAGATGGATTTTGATGAAAGTTGAATTATATTAATGTATCCTAAATGTCAAATCATTTTTTTTTTATAGTTGGTACTTCGGTTGCGTATTTTCTGGTTAGTTTTTGATGACAAAATGGAAAACCAAACTGAATGAGAATTTCATGGTCATATTTTGCTTTTTTGCTTCCACGAAGGAAACAACGCATCACAAGTTCACAAAAAATAATGTGCTGTGAATAGTGACAATAACTTAAAAGAACGACCACAACATAGCAATAATAGATGCGGATCGTCAGAACACAACAGAGCTTGAGAGAAGCTCAATGTGTATCACATAAATGCATTGAAAAGCGTTTAATACAAAAAGGATACGAAAAAAAAACTCGATATATGAGTTCCTCATGAACGTAAAGAAATCCACTTATTACAACGCATTTCCATCAGCCTTTTGCTTATGAATCGAAAAGAAAATTATCCATTTTAAAAGAATTGAAAAAAAAGAATAGAAAAATTGATTGTTTACAACAATGAACCAGCGCAAACAACATCTAAAGCAGATATTCATCAAAAGAAGGTTATGTTATCAATTTTAGTGGAATTGCAAAAGCAGTCTATTTTACACTTTTACCACCACAAGCAAACGATCAATACCGATGTGCAATTGAAGAAAAGCGACCCGAATTTGCAAATTGAAAAGGCGTTGTCGTCTCCACTATGACAACCCAAGGCCACACACATATCTTTGGTCACTCGTCAAAAATTATTGGACCTTGGTTGGGAAGTCCATCATATAGTCGGGACCTTGAACTGTCCGATAACCATTTGAATAATTAAAAAGTTATTTTTTCACATCGAATAGCTTGTTTTTTTCCAATAATTAATGAAAAAGCATATAAGATAAGGTAAAAATAAGTTAATAACTATATATTTTAGTACTAAATATAACAATCTCTATATTTACAATACGTTTATATTTAAATGAAGTTTTCCAATGAATTTATACAAACGATAACGTACAGAAATATACAATAGAATCTGAACAAATAGGGTAAAACATAGAATGAACGACCACACAAATAAAGAAAAACTTAAGAAATAATATAAATTATACGTATTTAACAATTGAGGACGAATCAGAGAAATACAAATTTTCTCAAAATTATTTACAACCAGCTTTATTCGTTCGTCTATACTCCGCCGTATATTTGTTGAAATTTTACCAAATTTTATTATGATTTTTTAGTGTTCTTATGATTTTTAAGGTTTTTGTCGAAAGTTGAAAAAAAATTATAAATACAAACCACAAGCAAATTTCTAAAATATACCTTTACAACAATTAGAATAATTTACAAAAATGATGCAATCGAGCCTCTTATGGTTAGTCGAACCTCTTGAAAATGCTACTGCTATAGCTATTGAATAGTCTATACATTTTACTGTTAAAAATCAATAGATATTTTATTTAAGTGGTCGTTATTGGTATATACAGTGATTTTTTTGGGTATGCCCGTTCCTTTATAGGAGGTTTTACTCTATACATAGAATTATCGTGTACCAGTAAAATTTTGTTAATATTAGTTTTAAAATGTGCATTTACAATATTTTATATTGGAAAAATTTAACATTACTTTTTAAATTTTATATTAAAATATATAAAACTGAAATGATAACTTTCCAATATATTGAAAATGTTCAATCAATTATTTGTATAGAAACATTGATACTTTTTATTTATTTACTTTATTATGCAATATTTCTATATATATATTTCGCAATATACAATAAAATAATACAATGTTTGTATAAAATGTAATATTGCACGTTCAAATTTAATTTTATTATAAGTTTTTTATGCTACATATTATTAAAGTATACAACAAACTATAAATAAAATATACAGAGTTTTAAGTTTTATAAATATTTTGTGAATATCATGTTCGCATACCGATATGAAAACATACATTGAATAATAAATAATTACATAGAATAGAGGCAGCGCCAGTGTCCAGTGGATCAAACTACTACAGAAATTACACGCTGTACGAATGATTGTTTTAAAAATATATACGATAAGTTATAGTTGATATATTTGATTATATTGTAACAATGCTACTATAAGAATGTGTAAGTTTAAAAGTTGGTAGGCGTAAGTTGCAGGATCTAACACTAGGTTGGTTTTAATCTAAGCATGGAGAGAGGACGAATCCTCACGAAATTGTTGACAATTGTCACGGCACATGCGGTGGTTTAGGGTATCATCTGAGATTGCGATGTGAACGCCATTGCAAGCTAGTTTTAGATTGTATAAGGAAGACGTGAAAACTGCAGTGCATGTGGTATATCAATGCCCTGCATTGATAAGTAAAAGGTTCATGTTTACTACCGAAGGAGAGGAATATGTAACGTATGACCTTCAAACAGATGCTAGAAATGACGAGAGACGATGATGGGTCGGGATAACTTGATTTTCAACAACCATCCAGTATAGTGCACTCGGTATGCGGATGTAAACGGAACTGATTGATGATCATTGGGAAACCACAACTATAAATTAAAAAAGTTATATTCAGTGATTATTTCTTCATGAATTTCATATAAAATCATCCCAATTAATTTCGATGACAATTTACAGCTTTAGGACAAATTGTTAAATATTTTACAATGGAGAAATTCCAGTTTTCATTAATCTTTCAATTCATAGAAAAGCCTGCAATTTTTAAATAATGGCCTCCACACAGATTTTATACCGTAAATATATAGCACAATCATTTCTCCGTAGAATTGTCAGCGACATAATAATTGCCCGTTCAAGTTAGAACAACTAAAAAAAAAACCAAAAATAAATTGTTAATTTCTAGCCTGTTTTTCTGGACATTCATGTTTCGGTGACGTTACTACGGAGAAATTATTCTTGTATATCTGTGAAAACCAATTATTAAATACTGCATACTTTAGCGGAGTTGAAATTGGAATGAAAACGGGAATTTTGCCAGACATTTTTGACAAGAATGAATTTTCGGAATTTCGGATAACAGTGTAAAACCTTTATGACACGCACATATTTCCTATTTTTATTATTATTTGACAGCTTTCAAAACCAATAAAATAATTTTATCTTGGGCGCATCAATCGAAATGTTTTGAAAATTGGAAGAAAAACAGAATTTGTGGGAAATTTTACTAGCCTACAAATTTTCAAATAAAATTACTGCATGCAGTCATCGCTTGCTTGTGGAAAATGGAAACTTAAGATGAAGATTTACTATCAAAAACACGATGATTTCAATACTTCAAAAGTTGTGGTTTTCATGTGAATGATTTCAATTTGAAATTTATTTTATGAGAATTGAAAATATTGCTGAATGCCAAGCACAACAAGAATTTAAATAATCATTAATCATTGGCATTTTAAAACAAATTAGATTTTACATATATTTCCTATCACTATAGAAGATTTAATATGTCATTTAAATTTTACTATCTATAATTACATATTAAAATATAAAGCGTTTAAAATGAGTTTAATGAATCAAATTGCAATTGTATGGAAATTTGCATATTCATAAATTTAAATATTAAAATCAATATTTGGTACACAATTGAATAACAAAAATTTATTTACTTACCACCAAGTACACGACACGTTAACATTATATCGTCACCTTCTTCCATTGGGCCAAGTACTGTTCCATTTAATTCACGACCCCAACGATTTAATACAATCGGATGTTCCGGCGGAACTGTTAAAATATATAAAAATATAATAATATAAAATTTATTTATGCAAAGAAAAACAATTTCTATCGCTAAAGTATTATAATTTAAACAGAGAAGAGTACAAATTAAAAATATTGATAACAATGACAAAAGTTCAGATAAGTACAATATAATGAATGATTATATTTTTCTGAATAGCAAGTCTTATAAATATTACTACTTTAACTTAGTTTTAAGGGCAGATATTTAGTTGGCTGTAGTTTCTAGGTTCTAATTCCGATATGTTGATGTTATTTACATCATTTGAAGCTATGAGATTTCAAATTTAAAATGTTGGCCAAAATTATCTCACTTTTTAATACAATTCATAATGGAATGAAATAAACATCATGCAACTCCTACAAACATCTGTGAAACTTCTCGGTGAGTTTGCTCCATCAATCAAAACATGTGGTTTAGAAGATTTTGATATTTAACATAAAGAACGCTTAAGTCAACCAAAAAAGTTCGAAGATAATGAATTGCAAGCATTAATGAATGGAAACTTGGTTCTGGCATTTGAAAGAACTTGCAAAAGCCACTTCAAACAACTGGACGTAAATGTTTATGTGCCCGCATGGGAAGTAGGTGGAAATGAACTGACTGCAATGAACATTGACAATCGTTGATTGAGGTTTGCAATTCGCAGAGATGGCATTTTTTCCCTCAAATATTAACTGACCCAAAACTCAAAAAATTGTAAGTTGATTCAGGACGGCCATTAACATCAAATCCAAAACGAAATATTCATGAAAGTAAGATTATGTTGTCCATTTGGTGGGATAAGAAAAGAATGGTGTTCTATGGCCTGTTAAAGCCAAATGAAACTATTATTGATGTTATCTACATCAACATCAATTGATTGATTTGAACCATGAGCTGAATGCGAATCGTTCAATACCAGCCAAAAAATAACCGAAAGTGGTTTTGCTGCACACCATAACTCACGATTGCAAAATCAGTAAAAAAAAATACGTTGGAAGAATTTAAATGGGAAATTCTACGGCATGTTCCTGTTATCCATTAGATTACCACTTGTTCCGCTCAAAGTAAAGGGCTCTTCAAGACCCGCACTGCAAAACATTTGATAAAATCAAAAAATGGTTGGATGAATGGAATTGTCTCCCTTAAAACTATTAATAAGTTAAACACCCATTTTCGAAAGGTTTCTAAGATTTATGTATAAAAAGACTTTTAAGAATAACTCAATTTCAGTTAAATAATTAAAGTTACAAATATACAAACAACAATTGCTTCAAGATATAGTAGAGAAAAAGAATGACACAATAAAATAATTGTATCAATTAGTTTTGCAATATATTTTCTATAAATTGTAATATTTCACTCAAAAAGAAATTGTAATTCTAAGTCAAATATTTAATAGAGGATATAATACGGCTTTAATATATTATTACCATATCGTACAATGGAGAGAAACAAAAACAATAATAACAATAATAATAATAATAAGGTAAACACGCGATGTACATAAATTTTGTAATTTATTTTCTTCATAGACATATTGTTGTTGTTGTTGCTGTTGTTGTTGTTGTTGAAGTTGGCTATAATACAATAACTTTTAAAAAACAATTTTAATTTTAAAAATAAGTTATATTTAAACGTTGTAATGTATCCAATAAAATAGTAGTTATATATATTTATATTTATTTATAATAAAGTTATATAAGGAATTATATCAATTTTGTATTTAGAATATTTGTTAGAGAATATAAGTTTATGTAAATATACAAATAATATAGTACCATCGTATTGAGTTGAGGAAGACGGTAAAACGTTATAATACTTATAATACATATGTACTATTGCATCGTGTACATATAAACTGTTATAAAGTATAAACATTACATAAACATACAAATTTATAAGATATAAGATATGGAAAACACGGAAATATTCTTATGTTAGAACATTTTTCAATGACTATGTACAAAAAAGATAAGAGGTTTGAAATATTTTATTGAATACTATATTCAAATACATATACCAAAGAATACGAATTATTATAGATATGTAAATAGCAATACGTAATTCGTAATAATAATAATAATAATAATAATAATAATAATAATAATAATAATAATAATAATGATAGTAATGATAATAAAATGCATGCCATATTAATATGATATAGATTATGTGTAACTTTAAGAATTACGTCGCACAACATTTCAATATGAATATATGTAATAGAATTGCAATAATCAATCTTGTAATTAAGAGATTGTACATAAACATGTGTGTTCGGTAAATATGTTCGGTGTAGTATATTTTTACGAAGCCAGCTTCAACCTAACTTAACAATGCGAAAAAGGACAACGATTTGAAATTTACATCATTGAAAGTTAGAACTTTGTTACGACAAGTATATTCAACAAAATTAGGTGGCTCGAAAAATTGTACTTAAAGGAAAAGGATACAATTTTTATTACAGCGGCAACGATTGTAGTAAAACAAAGAACGTTTGGAACTGGTTTTCTAGTTTTTGGTATGACGAGGATTTCATTCATTGAATTTAATCCGATTGATTCGAATATTGAGTGGTATACGTGGAAGAACGAAATTTTTCGATTAGACCCTCTCTCATCAATATACAATACATGCGCCCACTGAAAAAAAAAACAGATGAGGTGAAGGATGTTTTTTTATGAAAAATTGATATCTAATGCCAAGGTGCGACAGGAAACAGGAAATATCATCCAACTTTAGGTAAACATAGTGTTCACCATGAAACATCGACTGACTATGGCCTATGATTGAGTAATTTCGCCATGTCCAAACACATATTTGGTCCCGTCAAACACAAACAAAATGGTTGGTCAACCAAATATTGTCAAAACAATCAAAATCAATAGATTGAGATGGCTTGAACACATAGTACACATGGAGGAGGAGCGTGTGCCGAAAAAACTGTTAAATGGTAAACCAGAAGGTAGAAGGAGAGCCGGAAGACCTAAGGCTAGATGGCTAGATGCAGTAAACTGTGATATAAAGATCCTTAAAATTCGGGATTGGAAGACATTGACTGCGGATAGGTCATTGGAAAAGCGTGTTGGAGAAGGCTAAATCCGCAAATGGGGTATAACGTCATGGAGTAAGTAAGTAGTAAGTAAATACACGGTTATTTACTGGTGTATACTTCGTCCACATAAAGGTATTCATAAAATGGCGTGCGGAGGTATGCAGATGATAGAACAAATAATCAAATTGATCACATATTAATTGATTTACGTTATTGTTCAAATATAACGGACGTTCGAAGTTGCGGTACGTTAGAATATTGTTTCGAATGCTTATCTAGTCAGCAATACAACCGGAATGGAATCGGCAGTCGAAAAACTTGTACTTGTACTGGGAATTGTATAAATGGGTTCAATAGAACAAATGATTATTACAGATTTGTGGGATTATTAGTAGGAAAACAATTAAAATGGTACGTAGGACAAATTATTCTCAAGAATAATAAATCACCTAGATTTGATAACTTTCAAGGTGACCTCTTTAAACATGTAAGGAATAAAATGTTGATACACATCATTAGTTTGTTGATTTTAATACGGTATATGATAGGCGTCAATAGACCTAAGTTATGTAAGAATTTGGTATTCAAAAAAAACTAATAGATTTGGCTTTGACGTTGGATAATGTAAAGTAATGTGTGAGATTGTTAATATAATTTTGAAATTGTGGAAAATAATATTGAAGAGAAAATTCGCCGCAAGATAGCAATTGGAAACTTAAGTACTACTACTGGCTAAAAAAAAAAAACAATTCCAATCAAAAACATTATAACGAGATCTAAAGTGCAAGGTGTATAAAACATTAGTTCTTCCAATATTAACGAGTGAATGGGAGACACAGAACCAGGAACAATTGCTTCGGTGACATATTTGGTCTTGTCGAACAACAAAGAATGGTTGGAGGCGAACATACAATTTTGAAATAGATAGTTTGTACGATGAACTAAATATTGTCAAAACAAAAACTAATTAATAGATTAAGATGGCTTGGTCACGTATCACACGTATGGAAGAAGAACCGGAAATCCTTGAGATATATCCATAGATGCAGTAAACTAACATATTATATTTCTTAAAATTCGGAGTAGGAAGACGTTATAGGCGCAGGTAGGGCAGGTTGAGAAGCGTGTTGCAGAAATCTAACACCTCACCTTGGGTGCAATGCAGTAAGTAAGTAAAAGTGAATAAGTAAAAATAAAGTAATTGATTTTAGTGGGTTATTTTTTTGCAGAAATTGCTATCAAAGATAGATGTTGGTTTACAACAATTTTCGAATTTCGTATTTCGGTTTACAATAAGGGAATGCATATGAATATGGTAATTTAAGAAAATCAGTACCCTGGATAGTTTAACTTTTAGTCATGTTTCTAAAAAGGTGCAGATAAATTAATAAATTCTCATTACATGTATTTCATTTAATATTTCTAATAGGATTATAAGAATAGTTTTCCTGGGTCACTTAAAAATTTTCCGAAAAACCTAATTTTGTAATTTTATATAATTGTATTAATTTCCTATATTTTATAGAAGCGATTTTTAAAATTGCATCTCGCGTTCAAACTATATATGATCGATATTCCGTTTGATGTCGGTGTATATATAGAATTCATAAGAACGGGAGTTTTAATGCAATATTAAGTGAAAAATATTCATAATATATTTTCAAAAAATGATATGGGCAAATTTCAATTAGAAGGAAATTGGGTTTTAATGAGGTTAACAAATGTGTTAAAAATTTTACATTATGTATGATAAAAGCAATGCGATACTATAACTCGTATACATATTTCGACTGCAGGTACAAAAGAAATTCAATAATAAATTTATAAAAACATTTCCGTAAAATAATATATAGAAACCAATTGAGTCTATACATAAATCTTAATATCACAAAAGAATACAAAATATACATATTTAAATATTTTCAATATTAAGCTCTATATTTTTTTGTACGCACAGCATTTGTGTATATAAATATTGTAGATAAAATCAAATCTACATTGGATAACATTTGACAATCCATTTCGACATATAGATAAAATAGGACTATATAAAATATATGCAGAGGAACAGTAGCAAAAATATAAATTTATAAACATAAAATAAATAAACTTCTTTTATAAGTTAAGGGTATGTAATTTGAGGTGTAGGATTCGTTACAAATATTAAAGTTATATAATACTGTAACAAACGCATAATTATATAGTGGTAATGGTTACGTTGAATTTTAGGTTCCATATAGGTAAAATAGCAATCGTTTGCGTTTGTTCATGTTTTATGCACATGATTGCAAGGACATGTGATCTTTGCTCTTCTTTTTCTGATATATAAAATCTATACAACTTCAAAACCAATGACAACAACATCAACCACTTAAAGTGTGTATATTACAAGCTGTGCAAGATGAAAATGTATCTTCGTTTCGTGTGGTTATACTGAAACTACCCACAGCTGAAATTACTCCGGCAATAGAGGAAATGATAAATATATTAAAAGTACTGGGCAGTATTAATCATTTAAAATTGTTGTGCATATTTTGATCTATTTGTTAATTTAAAAACTAGTTAATACGAAATATTATACATTGCATGACAACATTTTCACACAGAAACAGGACATGGACCATGAACGAAATAAACAGTGAAGTAAATCATATTTTACCAAAATGTACATTGATTTAAAACAAAGACCAATAGTTTGCTATACAATAAATTTCACAAACAAAATTGCTGATGTTTAGGTACATACTGAAACCAGTGACTATGTTTCGAATTCTGCCAGCATCTGTTATGAAAATATTCTTTTACGAAAATCTTTTATGGCATCATCTTTTAGAAAAAGGTTTCTATTGTGAATTCCGTGCAAAAAAACTAGAAACTGGAAAAATAAAAAATTATTCAAAAAGTTAATCTCGATAAGTGTCACAAATTACTTCTACATAATGGATTAAAACATTTTCAGAAACTGTGAGAATAATTACTGATTCAAGGATTAATAACATTTCAAGGATCCTACAAGGATATTTTTTGAAATTGTGTATGTGATACCTTTCATATGAAAAAGAATTAAAGTAGGAACCAAATAGAATTGGTGTTTCACGAATTAAGGGCATTTAAAAATGAATTTATAAGTATCTGTTTTTAAATTATGCACGCTATGACGTCATATGAAGGGGAATCAAATCTTTCAATTGCGTAGAATTGATGTGTATAAATTCAATGAGAAATTATGAACTTTACAAGAATAATTCTTGAATTGATGTGTGCGACATTTCCAAGATTTACAAAATTATAGCCTTTAGGCATCATACTACATCTTATATATACAAAACGAGTAAATAAGGAATTGTAAAGCACTTAAGAACTTAAGTTTCAAGGATGAATAGTTTTTCCTTTATATACAATTGAGATCGTTTAAACTTAAGTTCCATACAATTTCTTGTTTAATTAACTAAACATATGAAATGTCGCATGTCTAAAGACAATAATCATCTGTGTAAAATTTTGGAAATGCCGCATAATTAATCTTGTTATGTTCATATTGTAATCATTGAGTATTTGCACATCAATGCTAGGTAATTGGGTTATATAACATAATGGAAATATCATTGGTCCTTGGTACAAAAATTCAAATACAAAAATTATCTTTATTAGGTCATTAATAATTAATTAAAAAAAAATATCTTTGAATGAAAATAAAGACATACGAAATTTGGGAAATACAAAATGTATTCGACCACAATGAACGGCGATCACTTATAAGAACCATCTATGGTTTGATTTGTGAAACCTGGTGCTTCGAGGATTAACTCGTAAGGAGAGTACAATAGACTTTCTTTGCTTAAAGTACCAGAATTAATTCTCCCTTTTATTTAATAATCATCAATTCATTATGAAAATCATGAATTTCTATCCGATAAATGTCACAAAATCAAATTTACAAAATTTATTCTGCAGTGGTGCGACACTCACTTATCGAAACATTTAAAATAATTACTACTATTTTGCTTTAAGTTAGTCAGCGAAAAAGTTAATAATCAAAACTAACTTATTGTTTGGATAAACCGAGATAAAGTGATTCCAAGATAACGAATTCATTGAGTAATGGGGTGCGTAACTGTAATAATCTGTACATTATATTTCATAATGATCCAATAATACTGTGCAAGCCAATTAGAGTATGTGTTATTCATAATTTCAATAACCTTAAAATTTCAACAATAATTTGCATATATACAGTGAAATCCTACACCTCCGATTAAATCACAGCCTATTTCCGTGTAGCTTTAAAGAGATATCAGAAAATCTGTAAAGTATACAATATTATAATATATAATACTGAACATCGATATAATATTATAGTGAGAGAGGAAATATATAACATTAAAGTCCATTATAAATAGAAATTCTTTTCCTGAATTTGGCCAAAATCCAAAAGGATTTTTAAAATAAATTTCTTATTGTTCAAAATTTTCCCTAAAATAGAAAAAATAAATAAATAAATAAATAAAAAAATAAATGTAATTGAAAGATTGCATTTTACCCCCATGATTTCCATTCGTTATATACCGATTATGATAACATCTAACCAAATATGAAATTGAATGAAATGATGTGGTTTTCTATATTTTTTTTGATATTATTTATTTCTATTTTATATTCTAAAGAATTTATACAATTTATTATTGATAAAATATACCTTTTAATATATGAATTCGTATAATATTTTATGAACATTATTATTTATAAATAACAAAAAAAGTACAAATAGAAAATTTTATAAAATAATCATAATAAATACATGCAATGGCAAAAAGTATGTTGATAGAATCGGAATATTAAATGAGGTTAATGTTCTAAGTTAGTCATTATATGTATGTATGTACGATAGGTGAATGCATATGAAATGTCGATTTCGCTAACAATTTGACGGTACTATTGATTGCTGTTTATACAACGCACATTTTAACCAATTATTTTCGTACCAAGTGTCGCCACTACGGTATACGAACAAATCCCATCTGATATAGATAGTAAAATATACACCCTCTGTACCATAATAAACCGAAATGGCTATGTAGAACACGTAGCTCCACCACTGAGTTTCTTTGTGATAATGTTCTGTAAACGTTCCTCAACAAACTGAAATATTTCATAACGTTACATTCGCAGTAGAAACGGAAATACAACACATGAAGTTACAGCTGTTTTTGTATGTAGGTCGAAAAATGAATGTAAAAACAAAGAACCAACATTAAATTTTGTATTAAAATTGGTAAAACTGCTACTCAAGCGTATGATTTATTTAAAATCGTTTATGATGATCGTTATGTGTTAAAAAAAGCTCACATTTTTAAATGGCATAAATGATTCACAGAAGGCAGGTGAAGCTATAAGTGATGATGAACGTCGAGGTTGACCATCTGAAACAATTTACTGAAGAAAACATTGAAAAAGTGTGTGATTTTGTGAAAATATCTAAGAAATTTTCATCTAGATTATCGAAATTGAGCTTAGAATACAAAAACCAATAATTCATCGAATTTTAACTGGTATGCGATAGGTGAATTCAAAATTTGTTCAACATCAATTAAACGATGATCAAAAATTGCACCGAATTTGTGGCACACTTTCTAAGTGTTCTTTCATTTGAAAAAAACGAGGTTGCAGAAAGATATCCATTGTAGAAGTTTATGTTGTGAATACATGCATCCCAACTCAAAAAACTTGTAAACGTTGTTTTTATATTGCATATATTAAACCTCAACAACAAAGACATTCAGTAATTTTCACAGACTTTTAATATGCAGAAAGAAGTGAAATTGGTGTCGTACGGATTGAAAGAAAAGGGACATGGCGAAAAACCCACTTGCGAAATTTTGATTCAACGACACAAAGAAAAACTTTTATTTTTATCCTAATTGTTACTGGCGATGTATAATGGATGCATTTCGACAAATTTTAAACGAAAAAAATGAATGGAACCGGGTCACGTATCAACTTCACATGCAAAATGCTTTACTGTGTATTTAGTGGGATCAAAAAAGAGCTGCGTATACTAAAACTTGGTAAAACCGATACTATATCGCTATACCAACAACAATTGATATAATTGAAACGAACATTTTGTAGGAAAATCGAATGGAACGAGCCAGCAAGAACTAACAAGTGGTTTTGCTCCATGTTACAAAAGTAGTACAAATATATTTGTAAACACTTTAGCTGATGGAAGTCAAATATCCCTCAATTGGCTACAACTTATTTTGCGCGATGTAATATGATAAAAAGTCATACGATAACAATATGACCGCCAGTTTTATCATTACATTCATTCATTTTGTTATTCAAATAATTTTTTAAAAAAAATGACATTTCATATGCATACACCTCAATTATATATTATTGAATTATGGAAAGAAATATTTTAAATCTTTTTATATGTGCAATATATATTCGATGTCATTACGACAACTGTCTACTAATCTTTTTCATTGGGCGTACAAATATAACTTAGGTCAGTCAATTGGATTAATTCTTGTTGCCAGGTAAAACAATTCGCTGTGATGTTTTTATTCGCTTTCGACAACCATTATTGATTGATTGACGGAACTTGTTACTAAAAGTAGTTTATAAAGATGATGACTCAGCGTGCAGCAGTAATTGTTTAACAAATATGTCCAAAGGAATAACATTACAAAGACAATTCAATACCATCGTGAGTGTAGTGGTGATAAAACTCTAAGATATGTACCTAACACCAAATGCATAAATGCTAGACTTGCCCATCGAATTCCATTGTACAGATGCAATTTCCAATTAAGCTTGCTATCCTAAAGTATCTCAAAATATTTAACGTGGTTACTTACAATATTACTACTATTTGATTAAACTTGATGAAATTTAACTGAATATTTTGTATTTATTTTTTCTATTAATATAAATAATGGCCGTTTTCTTAGAGTTTATGGATAATCCCACAGGCTTTTTATACCAACTGGTCATTTCAGTGAGTGTCGTATTAAAAAGGTCCCATGTGCAGCATTATGTATGCCCACCAGTTTTCTTACGAACGAATTTTACACGTAATAGTCTAATTGTCATAGTCGAATCTGTTTTTTTGATTGAACTTAACCGATATGCCTTTTCTTATAACACATCGCAATGCAAATCAAATTATAATTTGAAAAGAAAGCTGTAAGGAACAAATTTAATATATTTAAATCATACAATTAAATTTGTACATTTATAATAAATTAAGGGAGTGGCTCCATAACCAAACTTTATTTCTGCAAAACACAAAACAAAAATTAGTTTAATTAATTATTTTATAATGATTAGCTTTTAAAATAAATGAAATTATATGGAAATTTACAAAAATAGATGACAAAACATAGAAACAAACAACAATAATATATTTTAATTGAATTTGACACCCTGCCAGACACAATTCTGACGTTTTGGTATGTGTTATAATAATAAATAGATGAAAAGGGTGAATAAAAATAAGAATATATTAAAGCGGTTATGCAATTTTTGCGTAAACGTCATATTCGTCTCATTAGAAAAATTATGTGTTGCTGATATACCCTTAAATTTAATTTTAAGTTTCAGTTATTACTTTTCCTATATCACAGCGCTCGCTGGTATTCTTTTGTATACCGCTAATCTTTAAGCATAATCACCCTGCGTAAATTTTCTTTTCCATTGTGTTTTTGAGTGAAGTGTATTAGTTATATATGGAATATGTCGCAGTTAGGTATTGTACATATTTTTTGGTAATATACATACAGGGAGTCCCAGTAGCTTCATACACACCCGAAAGGAGCGTAATCCTGGGACTTTGTCCTATAAAAAACATAGTTCTATAGGCATGTCCGATTGTGACTCCTAGTGCCACTTTTGACCCTTTAAAGTTTTTCGGTTTTGTGTTTAACTTTTAATCACCAAATCTACAAATCAACATAGATTTTAATAACGATTCGGAAAGGTAAAAAGTACACCTTCTAGAATCTATTATTATAAATCTTTAAAAATCAGTTCAGTAGTTCTCGAATTGTTAAGCATAAAAGTCGAAAAATAATCGTGAAAAGTTGAAAGATTTTCATAAAAATAGGTTTTATTATTTACGATTTTATAAGCTACAAAAAAACCGTCTTAGTTTTTTTTCTACGACGCCTACTTTTCGAGACATTTCCATTTTAACAAATACAAAAATTACATGAAATTACAAATAAACACAGTTGAAAAACGTTGAAATCGAAAAACACACATCTCGAGGCCTTGTAGGTTACGGCACGTATTGTAAAACCGGCTTCCTCTATTCGTAGCTATTCATGTGTGTTAATTTTTGTATTATGCGCATAAATACAATACATGAAAATCTAATAGTGTTAAGTCAAGTGTTCTAAATAAAATGAATTATTTCAATTATCAAATATCAATTAAAAATACATGAAATCATAATTAAATAACTAGGCGCGACCACGTTATTGGTCCATTGCAACCGATACATCTTCCAGGACAATGCACATTAAACCAATCATTAACCTGGTTGCTGTAATGCGAAGGTGCACCATCATTACGCTGGTAAATAATTCTATTTAGCATAACTATAATGGCGCTTCGTCTTCTATAATTTCTGTGGTGTCTTATAATTTACACGAATGGTCACAAAGTAATCCTCACTGTAAATGCAATTGATCAATCCAACGATGTTTTAGTGTAATTGTATGGGCGCAGTCAATATTGGACAGGTATTCATTGGCCCATTGATTTTACCCGATAGGATGATTGGGACAAACCTCAAATTTGTCCGAAACGCCGCAGAAATTATAGAAACTCCACTAATTATGCTAAATACAATTATTTACCAGCATTATCCATGTAGTGACCGTTTTAGTGACTAATGGTCAAATGCAAACAATTTTTGCTGAAAAAAGTTCCAGGATTACAATCCTTTCGTGTGTGTACTGGAACACCCTGTCTGTATATGAATTTATGTGCGTAAAGTAATGGTAAGCATTATAATATACACACACAGAATGATGAAAATCACGTTATATTAAATAGAATTTAAAACATTTTTGGGGGTTCTTTTATTTGAATTAATGTTCCTCTGTGAAATATATAATTTTATATTTTAAATTTAAGTGTTTTCTTTTCGTTTGTCGTTAAGTGTGTGTGTGTGTGTGTGTGTTGTGTAGTCGTCGCGTTATCTTCACTTTCTATTCATTTTTATTTTTTCATTCTGATTTTCTTGGCTCCTCTCTTTATACACAAACACACACACACATACATTTATTTATATAGAAAGTTAATGGAATAATGCATAAAGAAGTGACATATATATGTTATATAAAAAAGACATACATAATGTGGGATTACCCCACATAAACATATATATAATTTTGTGTTTGTATATTAAGGGAACGGTATAGAAACAAATATGTTATTTTTTCTCATATGTTTTCTTTTTAAGCTTTTCTATATACCAAAAATATCAGAATAATAAGAAAATGTTATTTAAAACCAATTGTACTCAAGTGAATTTATTTATAATGGCAAAGAAAGAAGTAAGTATTTGGTGTTTGTTTTTTTTATTATTATTATTTTGTTTTCTTTTTAATATAAATAATTTAAAACGTATTACCATGTTTTTTTATACGTTTTTGGTGTCAATAAGAAAAAGTAACACCTTCCTCAAATCATTTGTTTAATTTATATATTTTTTGCGAGAAATTGTATGTGAGTTATATTTATTTGGATGCTGCGTGGTGGTGGCTTTAATAATATATAATTTAATTTCTATTTTATTTATGTAGAACCGGTTAATGCATATGAAACTACAATTTGCTTTGATATGTGTCAAAAATAGTTGCGTTTGTACTATATAAAACTAAATGATTCGCCGCGAAAAACAGGCCGACTGAAGGCAATAATTTGATATAGCTTTTTTCAATAATGTATTGTCCTTTTTGTTCGATGACCTTCTGCCATTTTCTTGTTAACTTCATGATCCCGAGCTCATAGAACTTCTGGTTCTTATCATCAAAAAACTGAATCAAATTCGTTTTAACATCATAGAAATTTTGACCATTTAATGAATGAATGAATGATGAAGTTTTACAAACTTAGAAATAAATGATAATTTGGACTATGGTGGTAACATCCCACCCAGCTCCAATAATTTTTGAGGACTGACCAAAGATGTGTGGAATACAAAGCCTTGTCGATTTGCTAATTCTGATTGCTTCTCATGAATTGCACTATTCAATTTGGTTAGTTGTTGTTTGTACACATCTGAATTGATCGTTAGACTGATAACATAAACTTCTTTTGATGAATACCTGTTTTAGATGTTGTTTGCGCTGGTTTATCTTTCCTGCTATGACGATCCACATAGGTTATTGCTTTGATTTGGTCTTCATCCACCTCACCTGAACGACTTGAATGTTATGCATCTTTGAGTGAAAAATCAGCAGAACGAAATTTTTCAAAGCAATGTTGACACTGTCGTTCTTTTAAGGTTTAAGGTCATCATACACAGCACAAAATTTTTAGTGAGCTAGCGATGGTTTATTTACTGCGTGGTACCACAGGAACTGAATTAATTAAATTTTGTTTCAAAAAGGCAATATTTATTGCATCAAATTGTGACCGATGATGAAAAGTGGATTTATTTTTAGAATTATAAACACAAAAATCATGGGTTACACCAGGTCAACGCAGCAACATCGACTTAAAAACAAAAACGATTCGAAAAGAAGAGAATGCTTTGTATTTGGTGGGCAAAAGTATGGTATATAATAAACTATTACAACCTGGCGAAACTTTTACTACGGATCGCTACCGACAATAAATTATCAATTTTAACCAAGGCTTGATCGAAAACCGATAAGCATGAGCCACAAGATAAATTTGCTCCATGACAATCAAGGCTAGATACATCCAAATCGTTTGGCTGTGATGTATTTCCACACCCATCATTTTCACCTGACCTTGTTCCTTCCGTTTTGCCATTTGTTTTCTTTGAACTTAAAGAGCAGTACTTCGAAACATCTGAAGACTGGAAAATTTGGTCTTTGAATGCGGTTTTCATTAAAACAGTATCAGTATTATTTTGCGTGACATACACAACAAATAGTGTATTAAAGACGTCATCATTATCTAATTCTATGTAACCAATTCATCTGCTATAACAACATTTTACTGAGATGTCAAACCACAATGATGGGTAAATATATGACTTTATGTTAAATGAATGAAAAATATATGCTGCGTAAATGAGCTACCTTCTTGACCAATATACTAATTACATCAATGAATGCATCATAAATGTCAAAATACATGGTATAAACCATTCGCATTGTATTGTATTTGAAAGATAATTTTTCAATGAAAAGCTTTGATTTCAGTGAGATGTCCACGATGCTTGGACAAAGAAAATTTTTATATTTATATTCTCTGGACTGTGAGACACCCCCGTAAAATTTTTTAGTAATTGGAGATGCATTGGTTACATAGAACTCTTTCATGAAGAAGTCTTTACTATAAAATATTATCAAATAAAAGCATGCGATAGTTTTGAGTTATTAAATATTTCAACGACTTTGGCTTAAAACTTTTTAACAATTTAGGTTTATTGGATACATGCTGCGTAAATAATCTTTAACATTCGCTCGTTCTGCCATATCCACATACATTTAGTTATTATATATGGATGGTAGAGTCCTATCTTAAAAAATATGTCCTCGTATGTAAGTTTTGTTTGAGGAACAATTCTCTTAAACATCATCAACACATATAAGGACGGGAATATGTACGTTTACCTTTGTGAAAACAAAATTAATTAAATGAAAAATACATGTATCAACATCAAAAATATAATTATATACAATTAGAATGTTTGTTGCGCCATATAATACATAAATATAATCACAATGTAAATATTAAAATATGATTTATTTTATAATAATGTATGTGTACAAATGTACCCGTGTGTGTATATAATTATATAATATTATATAATATTGTACACACTATAGTTAAGTGCGCGTGTATGAACAACATTAACCCTTTATCGATGTACTGAGTGCAATTATTATTTTAATGAATACAACTATTTTCTATATATGGAAAAATATCAATTAAAATAATTAATTTAATTTTGCCAAAGAGGTTGTACACATATTTACGTTTAAAACATATGTTTTCAAATATTTAGAATCACTTTGGCATAGCACATGCATATTTGTGTTTATGTAAGAATTGCAAATAGGAAATTTCGAAAGGGTTAAAATATGTAAATTAATAATATAATAATGTTAACCAACTGTATGATTCAATCAATTAAGTTTAAATTTCATGTATTTTCATTTTATTAAACCATAATTGAACATTCGTATAACATTACATAGATAACATATAAAATATATTCCATAATCTATTGGAATGTTTGCTCCAAAAATAATGAGAATATGGCTTTATAATATATAGAATCCGTAGCACCATCTGTTAGCTACTAATTGAATTATGTAGTGTGAACTGAACCTTAACAAACTATCAACGTTTCATAATATTTTGTTCAACGGCAAGGAATATCGCTAACGCATTAAGTAACAATAGCTACTGCGCGTTGTCCGAAAAATACATATAAAAACAAAGAATCAACATTAAATTTTTTTTCAAAATGGGTAAAAATGCTAATCAAACATGTGGAAATGTAGTAGGAAAAAGTGCGTGATTCAACGGTTAATGGTATAAATAATTACTTTAGTGTATTGAAGCGTTTAGTAAGTCGTTGTTTGTCGTGTTCGTCCTGAATATAAAGAACCAGGCAGTTGGAAATTACTACATGATAATGTAACTTCAAATCGTTCAACAATTACAACTAAATTTTTGATTAAAAATAATATATTTTTGCTTTCATCATTCACCATACCCGATTTGGCTATGAAAGCCGTTTTTCATCAGTTGAAGACCCCAAAAAGTCATTTGATGTACTTGTTATTTCTTTTATCCATTCTCGTTATTGTTGGGACAGAGACTGCATTTTCTTCGTCTTAATATAACAAATAATGCGTTTATATATATGTTCAGACCGTCTGCTCCACAACGTTTCAAACGACAGTAAAAAAAAAAATCGACGAATGGAGTTTTACATTGAGTAGAGTTTTTATAGAAATATTTATTATTATACGAGATGATGATATAAATGTATATGAATGTATAAACTTAGAAGATCGTGCGGTGATTTGTTAAAAAGTTGGTTGTTCAAATTTTGCTTCCATACTAAAATTGAAGAAAGATAAAACAGTTGTTTTGGAAAAACAAAAAGTAATTTTTAATCGAATACAATTAGTACCATTAACCATATGGTTAGCTATACTACAACCTTTTCCCATTTACTTATGCGAACACTATAAAAACTGAACTTATAAATAACATAAAAAATTCCCCTTTTACTACGATCCAAGACCCATCGATCGGAAGCAATGGTATAATCTGATAGAGCACCATCTGATGAATATGCGCAACACATCCCAACCAATTTCTGTCAATGCTCTGGTTTTGCAATTCACCGAGGTCATTCTGCATTCATTGTATACAGTTCAATTCAATTAATTGTTATTGGTAGCGAAAACCAATCATTATTTTACCCTGTTTCAACAACTTATAATTCACTGCTGTGCAAACTTCTGATCACATCAAATACACAATAAACATATTTTTGTGTTTTTTCCATTAAGCGCGCAACCAATTAAATTTGGCTTGTTGACTTACATTTAATTAATATACTAGTTGAGTGTGTGCCTGTCTTCAGCAAAAAAATCCTTTCAAATATGTGAATCTTCGAATTTTTTAGTTGGTTTTTCATATTCTGTTTATCATTCATATCAAAACCTATTGAAACGTTGATACCAAACTCCCTACAGATGCCTCCAGTGATAAAGCTTGTATGATACGGTTAAACACAAACATTCAATGACTTTTAGAAACATTTTTCTTAAAATGAAACAAAAACAACAATGGCATTACATTTTCTACAAGCGAAAATAATTGATTTTATACTGAATGACAAAGATTTTTGAAAATAATTTCACAAGTACTAACATATTTCAATTTTAAATCATTTCCCAGTGGCCTAAGTTGATAAGTTGACAATAACGATGCCATAAGACATTTGTAGTTTACTGGCTGTGCTACAATTATGATTCTATAAGTGATTGTTCATATTATTGCCTATTGTAATTATGTTTAAATAAACAATAACTGGTATTTTAATGGAAGTGTTCAATGTTTGCTACAACCTTTCGTCATCTTAAGGACTATATAAACAAATTCCTCGAAGCAAGAAGCTTCCTTTGCAGCCATCCATTTTTATTAAGTCATTTTTTGGATATCTGTCCTTTTACATATTTTATATTTTATTTCGATTGTAATTTGGACAAAATTGATGTGATTTAAGACGAAATTATGTTAAAATACAGGGAAATTCATTCCCGCACCTAGCTTCCGATCCAGTAATTATATAAAAACCTGATATATTTTCGTTCAATTATATTCTTATTTATAATATAATATAATTATATATAATATAATATATATATAAACCTGATAATTTGCGGTCATTTCTGTATGTAGATGAAGTTTTAAGTATAGATGTATACCGCAAACAAATTAGGAAATGTGAGTGGAAAAAAAACAAAATATTTGGTGGCAATGCATTTGAGATCAAACTGTTAAAATTGGAGAACACAGTTTTGAAATAGTCAATAGTTTTGTATACTTAGGATCGTTGATAAAAGTAAAAAATGATATTGAAGAGGAAATTCGCCGCAGGGTAGCAACTGGAAACAGATGTTATTACGGGTTAAAAAAACAATTCCGATCGAAAACATTACAACGACATCTTAAGTGCAAGCTATATACAACATTAATACGTCCAATATTAACGTATGGGTCGGAGGCTTGGTGCATGACACAGAACCAGGAACAATTACTTCGGATTTTCGAAAGAAAGGTACTCCGTGTCATATTTGGTCCCGTCAAAGAACAGAATGGTTGGAGGCGAAGATACAATTTTGAATTAGACAAATTGTACGGTCAACCAAATATTGTCAATACAATCAAAATCAATAGATTGAGATGGCTTGGACACGTAGTACGCATGGAGGAGGAGCGTGTGCAGAAAAAACTGTTAAATGGTAAACCAGAAGGTAGAAGGAGAGCCGGAAGACCTAAGGCAAAATGGTTAGATGCAGTAAACTGTGATATAAAGATCCTTAAAATTCGGGATTGCAAGACATTGCCTGCGAATAGGTCAGGTTGAAAAAGCGTGTTGGAGAAAGTTAAAACCGCACCTGGGTTATAACGCCATGGCGTAAATAAGTAAGTAAATTAGGAAATAAAATTTAAAATTTTTCAAAACAAAGTAGGTGCAAACATTTACAACTTTGAAACTGATAGTCCTAGTTAAAATGAAATATTTTCATAATTGTAGTATTTGAAACAAATGAACTTTTTCGACAAATACAAAAGGTTGCAGCCACTAGATTTAAAAAAAAATTTCAATTAGTATTTTCTACTTAGAATTATGTCCCCCATCACCCCGCACTGAAGAAATGCACACCGCTCGTGGACACCCTGCATATTGTAAACATTTAAAAACGTTTTCTCATTATTTAATCTTTTATGAAATTATAATAGAAACAAATGTTTCAAAGAAAACTGCTTAAATCTCATAAAATATTGAAACAATAGAATAGTCACATATTGCATTCATATCAAATTTATAGTAATGTGTCTAACGTTTATATATTACCATATAATACAAAGTAATACGACATATGTGTATTTGTGAGCGTATATGGAATACATATTTGTAAAATTATGGAAATAAAATGAGATAATATTTTGCATAATTATCTATGTTTTTCCATCTGGTAATATTATAGTGCAATTACAGACATTACATAAACACTAATATTTTTAAATGTTTTAAATGTAGTATACAAATATATTACGTATATAAATATTGTGGCAATAATTTGTAATATGTATTGCATAATATTCTTCTATATTACATTCATTTTAACCCGTATCCAATGCTTGTGTCAATTTGACACGTTTTCAGTATCTAAAAGGCATTCTATTAAGTGAATTTTTATGCAGTTTATGCTTTAGTGACTTTTATTTATTTATATTTGATTATTAACGTTTGTAACAAATAGGTTTTTAATAATTGAAAGAATAGTGTCACAAACGATTGTGTCAAATTGACACATAGGGGGGAGATTAAGTTGGAAAAATGAGGCACAGAAACGGGTTAAAATAAAGGGATGTTATATAATTGTTCACATGTACACTGTACGAACGAGCGGCGGCGGGAGTATTACACATGTTATAATTTAAATGTAAAAATATATATTCTATTACATATATTTATTTATTTATTTATTTATACAAACACACACACAAAAATTGTATTAAGTTGTATACACTCGTGTCATCCATATATCGTTTCACTTAAGGGAAGCAATTATACAAATAAAATATATCCTTCACATTTAATGTCATGTCGTAACATTTAATGCACACACATGTATGTATTAAGCGATTTAAATCTAAAATTATATATTTGTGCTAAAAGTTTGATATTTTACTTAAAATAATATAAAATAATATATAACATCCTTTCATAAATATATATATATATGTATCCATTCACTTTACTATACAGTAATGTATACATACAACCTCTGTCCCATAATAATCCGAAATGGATTAAAGAAACACAAAAATAAATATTAAGTTTTCACAAAAACAATTTTGATTATTCAAAATAATCTCCCTCAAATGAAATACATCGATTTACGCACTTTCAACAAGTGAATCAAATTTGTTATGTTTGTGATTGGAATGCTGCTGAGAACGGTGGTCGTCGCCTTTTGAATGTCTTCAACTGATGCAAAACGGTTTCCATTCATAGTCAAATGAAGTTTGGCGCCCAGAAATTAGTCACACAAGGAGTTAAATTAAGTGAATATGGTGTGAATGATTAAGCATAAAAATTAGATTCTTAGTTCAATTCGGTACAATTTTTGAAAAATCATTTAATTGATGCATGGAACAAGCTTTGAATTCACCTATCTTAGACCAGTTAAAATTCGATAACTGATTACTGAATGTAATGTCATTAAATTTTGTCAATTTGTTGAGGAACATTCACAGAACATAATCACAAAAAACTAAGAGGTGGTGCTACTTGTTCTATGGTTTACACATTGTCATTCCGATTTATTATGGGACACAGGGTGTCCATATATCAATATCAATATATATATATAACGTAACAGGCATTAAAAATATACGTATGAATGAATGGATGTACATGTATGCGTGTACCTATATATTGTTAATATAAATAAATAAAATTATATATCGTTACTAATATTTTTAGCCTTTTTTCACTATAAATATTTATATACAATTTATTTATATGTTCACACAGCCATAATAAATACTTGCTGCCACGCGACAACCAATTTTCTCATATGATATTTATTATATTCATATTACCATATACATAGGTGTATCTGTATTATACTTACGTTATATAATCATATAGTGAATGCATTTATTTATTTATACACCGAGTAGCGGTATATTGTTAAAAAGTACGTATATGAATGCAGACACAAAATGTGCATGCACATATATATATAAATATATACGAGAATCAGTGACGGTTGGCTGACATCGACACCTCGATAGAATTTGTTTTGGCATTTTGCTTCATATTGTATCTTGCTAATTTTATTTTGTTATATAATAGCTTCAATTGCATCTTACTTTGTCATTGTCAAAAATCATGGTCAAGAAGAGCTTTTGGGAGCGATCCTACGTTGAAAAGGGGTTTGTACTTTGTAATTTGAGCAAAACTAAAACGTTTAGTTACTAAAATTAAAATTATAAAATACGTCGATAAAAGATAAATTGATTTAAACAAAAAAGTTTTAATTTAATTAGTAAAAAACTGTTACTGTAATTGGAAACGCTTCGTGTGAGATTTTAGTAAAAATAGCAAATATTGTTTTAATTTATATAAGACTTGAATACACATGCGGAGCTCCAGTCGGTGATGCTTGATGTCCGCCAATTACTCTATTACCTTGTGGTAAAACCCAGGTTTTTTTATGTTTTTCGATGGTTGTTTTTCTATTGAAAACATTGCAAAATTAACCATTCTATTAATCCGATGACAAGTGTTTCTAGTAAAATAATCTCTCAAAAATATTGACAAAATGTTTTTAGAAGAACTTATTATTACTTTATAAAAATATGAAAATTTCATAGATCAAATCAAAATCATAATTATTAATTCTTCCGTTTAAATTAAACCATATATGCAGGCGAACCTCAATGAGAGTAACTTAAAAAAAGCCACAATTTTTCGAATATTATGCTTAACTAAAGCTAAAGTCATTTCTCTTACGATTTTGATAACATTTGGAATATAAATTAAGTGCGGAGTAATACAGCAATCAACGAAGTTTCTTAAAAATTATACTTTTGCTATTCCTAATCCAATTCTGATGAAATTTGGTAAGTACGTTTAGAATAGAATTATATGGTGTGTTTCTACAAAGATTTAGCATCATTTTATATACAGTTTCTATGTATATTCTGAAAATTCGATACTGTGGGTAGTTTTATGGAATAGATTTTAGAAATTTTGGAATTTCGTTAATACTAATCAAAGTGTATTGATGTATATAATGGAATTATATGAATATAGTTTTTAATGAACTAGAAACTCACCCATAAAACAGATCTGAGCATCAATTTTCCAGAATATACTTTGGAATTTTTCATATAATCCCATTTCATTAAAATCAATTACCCCGAGTATCGATTTTCCGAAAATTCTTCAGAAACTGTTCTTATAATCCTATTTTAAACGCCTACATACTAAATTTCAGCAAAATAGCATTAGAAATAGCTAAATTGATCAATTTATTGGAGTACGTCTTAGAATTCTGTCCAGAGTATCGATTTTCCAGCATCTCATTAGGAACTGTTCATATAATATTTTACTCTGAGTACCGATTTTCCAGAACTTCTTCAGGCGTTATTTCTATAATCCAATTTTAAACCTACGTACTAAATTCCATCAAAATCGGATTAGAAATAGCAAAATTAGCGTGTGAAGTGATTTTAAAAATCTCTTCTATATGTAAGATTAAAAATTGATTGGTATTACAATTTTGTTTTACGATTTCGTTGTAGAATGTGCAACACAAACGGAAACGGAAAAGTTTTGAGCGAGGTGCAATACACATATTATACACCCGCATCAGAAGACGCCACTGATATACTAGCGTAGTGGTGAAGTGTACTGCCGGTACGTACATACATACTATGTTATATTAGGAATATTTTTAAATAAATTAATACAAACTTGACTGTATATATTTGCATAAAAAATATATAATATATGGCATAATCCCGGAAAGTCATTCAGAATTTGAAAATGTTTGTAAAATAATGTTTAAAAATACATACACCGTCAAAATATTGTAGTAAAAATATGCATAAAAGTTAAAAATAAATCTAAATAAATACAAATAAAATTTATAATATTAATTATACAGAGTGTCCACGGTAGGTACAATCTAAGTGTATGCAATATGTGGCGTGTAGTGTTAATCACATGAATAAAATCTTTTTGTACGCTATAATGTCCTTGCGTGTAACAACCTTGACTATTTCAATATAAAATAACCTGATAACCCATAGATTATAATGTATTTGCTATTATAAATCTCTTTCACTTGTTTTTATGTATGTTGTTTCCTTACAGCATTATTTTACATTTTATGGCACAAATAAGATCATCTAGATCATTGATTTTACCCTATGTAACCGAAATATGGTGAAACGACAATCAGAATGGAAGGTAGTGGATCAAATGACTATGCCGAATCAGGCAGCTATTTTGAAGTCTCGTATAGTCGTATGTGACGAAACAAAACTAAAAAAAAATTAATAATTCCCGTGTAAGGTTAAATACCAGAAAGTTAAGGATAAGGTTAAGGGACGGTAAATTCAATACCGAAATCTACTGGGAATGTCGAAACACAGCTAAATGTATAGGGTATGCGAACTTAGGTAGCGATGGATGCACACACTGATGGTAAGACCCATAATAAGACTGACATATGTGGCAACAGCTGGTGCTTTTCGCACGACGCCAACCACTGCCATTGAGATGTTACAGGGACTGCTACCGCTGGATTTGTTTGTTCGGACAAACTGGCTATAGAATGTGTCCAAAGGTTAAACCGGGTAGCGACTCAAAATGAGATCACATTGCTTGGATAAGGGGACACATATGGTAATCGATGGAAATGATAAGAAGGACAACCTAGCAAAGAAGGGGCTGGCATTGATTTTCAATGCTGTTCGGCACCAAATTCCGCCATTGGTGGGAGTATGTTAAGAGATCTTACCGAAAAGTATATCATGGAAGAACATCTGAAAGGTGGGAACAACGTGAGTAGCTGTAGGTAATCCGAGTTAGCTGTTATATTTTCTACAAGAAATAACAACTAGTTTATTCTAAACATGGAGTAAAGAACCCTTTAGAAAATTGGTGGCACTTATTACAGGACATGGTGAATCATCTGAGAAAAATGTTAATATTTTAGGAAGATATTTGTAGCCTCTACATGGTAGACAAGGATACTTACAGGCATGTCGTATGTCAATTCCCGGCTTTGACAACTAGAAGGTTAGAGGTTACAGGATTTCATCGGATGAATGTTTCGGTTGACAGATGTTGGAAATGATTAGAAAAGATGCTGTTTTGGGATGGCTTAATTTTCATCATTACAACCAACCAGTATAGTTGGCTGTGTGGGGGGACGAAACGGGACCCAATTGGCGGTCTGATTCAATATTTTTTGTATACTGTTACATCCTTATTATTATCAATTTTCGCATTTTCCTTATTGGTTCAATTTTAAGATATGGCTTACTTATAAAAATACGTCAAAATAATATAAAATTATAAAACATCAACATATGGATAAATCAAAATTATATATTTTATAATTTACTATAGACTAATTACACTTACTTATTATTGTTAAATTATATCGAAAGCTTTGTGTTTGACTTGTTCTATAATCTACTCTACAACGATAAACACCTTGATCATGTCGTTTAATATCCTGTGAATGATATAAATCCAAGTGCAAAAATTAATATAAATTATCCTTTTTTATAAAAATAATGTATTATATGTAAAAGTAAAGTATAAAATACAATACAACACTAACATCAAGATCTAATGTTGCTGGTTCAGATGCTGTATTAAATTTAGCACGTGGTCCAAATGTTTCTGGTGCTGACCAATGTTTTGCTTGAATTAATGATTTGCCTCTAACATCAAAACTATAAATAAATACAAAACAGAGAAAATTTATGTTTATTTTAAGTTTGTGAAATACCATATTTATTCAGTTGACAAATATTATATAAAGTTTATTTTATGATTTAAAATGTTCTTGGCAAACAACGCATATGTTTCCGGCGTTCAGCACATGCATACATTAGTTTTTCTTTGTGTTTAACTCTGTATTTAATATTGTAAGTAAATAGATAATTTAAAAAATTATTGAAATAGACACTTAGATGGTACATACAATCGTATTTGGTCAATTTGATATGAACTATAGTTTTCATGAACACAAAATATGGTTATTCCAGTTTATGTGCACAACTTTTATTTTTAGAAAACCATAATAAAACCATAACCTAATGAATCTTCTTCTTTAATTGCCCTATCTGTTCCGGACGTTGGCTATCATCACGGCAATTTTTACTTTATTGGCTGCAATTCGAAATAATTTACTCCAAACCATTTTCGCAGATTTGCCAGCCAAGATATACGTCTGCGACCAGGTCCCCTGCGACCTTCAACCCTTCCTTGTATAATAACTTGTAGCAGTCGATATTTGTCATTCCTCATGATATGTCCAAAGTATTCCAGTTTTCGTTGTTTTATTTTATTTAATAATTCAGATTGTCGACCAATACGTCGAATAACTTCATCATTAGTAATATGATCCACCCAAGGAATCTTTAGAATACGTCTGAAGAGCCATAGCTCAAATGCACGAATGCGTTTTTCTGTATTTACTGACATAGTCCACGCCTCCACGCCATATAGTAACGTTGAGTACACAAAACAATTCAACATACGCATTTTTAAATCCATTGAAATGTCATGACAACAAAACATACGTTTCATTTTGAAAAACACAGCTCTAGCTCTTTCGATTCTAATCTTTATTTCTTGTGAATGATCCCAAGATTCGTTTAAATAGCAACCAAGATATGTAAAGCTTTGAACCTTTTCAATTATTTCATTGTTAATCAGGGCCGCACCGAGTCAATTTGGCGCCCTGTTCATATTTTCTAAAATTCGCCCTACATTCATAAACCGTTTCCACGTCACCCATGAGGTAGGTTTGCGACGCGTTTTTTTTAAGAGGTACGTTTTACGACCGTTTTAAGGAATAATACAAAAAATTGTTATCCATTATGTGTGGTAGAACTTTAAGATATTATGATAATCGAACTATTTATAATATATACTTTTAATTATTTTAAGTTTACCGGGGAGCATTTCGTCATACGCTCCATCAATAAATCTTATGCTGATGACACTCAATGGAACAACAATAAGATCGGGATTGCTGAACGAATGTATTGACTAAATAAAATATCAGTGTGCAACAAGCTCGTACTTTTGTGGGTACCGGCTCGCAGTGATATTGTGTGTAATAAAGAGGTTGATATGCTTTCACGGTTTTGTACGCGATCCGCCTTCATTGGCCCTGAGCCATGCCTACCTGTTACCGGTAGGCGGGTTCGGCAATGTATTGCTGACTGGACACATTCGAAGACATTGTATCAACTGTCGACAGGCAAAGATGGGTTGTTGACCCAATGGAGGAGCAGCTGCTGCATTACTGGGGTTACACAAAAACAAATTAAGATTGGTTGTTGGGTTACTCACACTTTGTACAAAATGTTCCTTGTCGGAAGAATCGGCATGGCGCTACTTATGTGAATGTCCTGTCTATACGAAAGTTATCCATATAGGATATTTGGAAATACGCAATGGACACATCCACAACGAACGGATCATATATAAAAAACATCTCTGCTTTGATTTCTGAAACCAGACGCTTTGAGGATTAACACACTGGGAGAGCACATTAGACCTTCCTTGCTCTAAGGGTCGGAATTAATTCCCCCTATTTTAAAATCATCATCATCACTCATAGCTAAAATTGTTGCAATTCACTTTCTTTTCAATAATTTTTTATAATAAAAAACGTATAATATTATACAAAAAATATTCATCAATGACAAAATAAAGGTTGCAGTTAGTTGTATTTTTAAAATTATAGATTAATAATATTTATAAGTGGCGAGAGGTACTCGGAATAGCGCAAATCGGAATACATTTAATGCGCGAGAGGGTCTCGTTCCAGATGCTTAAGTGGTTAATAGTGTTTGAATTATATTATATTCGTATGAGACTTGATAGTGATGTAATATAATAAATTCAAATATAATGATAAAAGCATTTTATTGTGTTGCATAATTTGATATTTATGTTTTTTAGGTTCTTATTTATAATTTTCTTGGTATAAAAATATTAATTAATGAAATTATATATAATTTTTTTTTTTTTATATTGCTCCAAGAGGAGCTTTATATCATCTAATAATCCTTTCATTACAGCCAAGTTGGTAAATTACTCCGCATCGGAGTATATAAAAATTTACCAATTGTACTGCAATAAACGAAAGATAGATGTTTTCATAATTCTATTATTATTATATGGATGATTAGCCCATAGTGATGTGTGTGTTTGCAGACATTGTTAATCTTTGAATAGCGTCCAACCCCATATTCAACAACAACATCATAGATATCCGTTTTTTTTGTATTCCATAAACGAACAAATAGTCACCCAGCAGAAAAATTTCAGTGTTAAAATAAATACCGAAAAATTTCCTATGAAAAATAGCGGAATTGAACCCGGTATATTTCATGATTAATATATATATATAATATGATATTTAGCTAATTGATACCTACAACCTATCTACGTATTTACCAATAAAATTTAGTACCATAAGGATTGAAATTGTTTGTATAAGAACATGGAAAACTTAAGTACATATGATAATATTAAAGAATAATTAACAAGGGAACCATCTGAGGTGTCGTGCTCCTAATCCAATGAAATTTGTCCAGGTCGTAGTACTCACCAAAGTATAGAACAAAGTTTTGACATTTTATAAAAATCTATAACTTTTGATCCCGAAGTGCCACAACAATTTTTGAAATTGGAAATAATAGCTATCTAAAGTGTGCTTCATGTCACAAAAGAAAAAATCTTAAAAATGAATTGGATTTGGTCACAGAGTGTAGCAAGAGTACCGAATTTTGAAAAATTGTGTGAAAAAAATGTGAATTTATGCTTATAACTTTGTCAGGAGTAAGTTTTTTAAAAAATTACTTTAAATAAAGTCGATGGAGAAATTCTTCACCTATAATTTTTTTATATAACGTTACCAGTTATGTATTTATTTAAGGTTATAAAGTTATGTATTTTTTTATAACATGGTGTTTCATATGTTCAATATATTTGAAAGTAAAATTTTAATTTTTATGATTGTATCTGAGGTACTTTGGTAGGAAGAATCTAAAAGTTATGTCAATTTGGCGATTGATCTGTCCAAGATGGTGGAAATAAAGGGTGTCTCAAAAACATCGAACACAACATTTTTACTTTATTTTATTTTATTTTAATCCATTTTACAGCAGTTTTCATAATAAATTCCGATAATTTTTAAAGCTCTTAAAATGCATTTGCATATAAATAATACATTATAAATGATTATAAATAATTAGTAATTGGTTTTCTTTAATGTATCATTTCGAAATGTACTTATTAAATTGTTATGAAAGTGATAATTTGTAAAAAGTGTTGTATGCACAAAGATATTTTACACCATGAATAACTGTTTATGGCTACATTTGTGATTCCTTGAAAGCGAAGTCGACTGGGTTATCAAATTTTGGTGGTCTCTTGTTCAGGTATCTGCTTGCAAACCATGAATATTTAAATAAGTTAATATATGTGCTGACAGCTGATTATGGACAAGTGATTTTAATTTAATTATAGTGTTCTGGTTATGCAGATTATAATATCTTGGTTAATTAAAAAAAAAAAATGAGATTACGAGAACACAACGTGTGATTCAGAAATGGTGAAAATCGTTTGATGAAAAAAGCTGTTCCATCACTTATGTTGGGACAAAATTTTGCTGAGAAAATCATGTCTAATGCAAAAATTGATCTTATATATGATTTTAATGATGATGATAATGAATTTTAACCCACGTTTAATGAGGAAATTAATTAATTAAATGTAAATAACAATCTCAAAGAAACACCAAATATGGACCCAATTTTGAATTCCAAAGAATTTTGTAACAATTGCTACAAGAAGGATAAATATATAACTTTTTATATAAAAAAACCTTGCAGAAGCTGATAAAAAAATTGTTTAATTGACATTTATATTGAATAGAAAGAATATATTAGTTAAAAAACTTCACAAATTATGTGCAAGGAGCAAACGTAATACCGGTTATACAAAAACAACAAAGTTGCCAATAATAACAACAAATATTTTAGGAAAAATGGACCATATCTAGTTGAGACACTAAAAATTGCTTGATTATGTTATTGCAGTTTCACGAATGAATACAGAAGAAAGGGAAGCTGTATTGCTTTTTATTGAAATGTCAATTAAAAGGGATTTGCATATAATTTGTATGAAGATTATATTGAAAGTATCGAAAATTATGGTCTAGGTTATGAATATCAGTTAAACTTGATTATTCAAAGGCAAAAGACGTGTCTCGTCGTCGCGCGAAAATATATCAAAAATTTTAACTATTAAAACTATAAACACGAAAAAATTAAAGTATAATATTAATAATAATAATAAATAGTAATTAAGTGCAATATTAACAGTAATTATCATATGCATGATAGCAAGAATATTGTGTGTGTATTAATAATTAATTTACTGCTTATTTATTTATTTGTTTGTTGTTATAATTGTTATTTATTCGATTTAGCTCGTACAGTTTACATTGTGTATTTATAAATGCAGTGTGTGTGTTATATAACGATACCGTGATCAATACAACAAATACTATTCATAAATAATATTGCATGAACGCAAATTTAAGCATAACAAAACAGTGATCAAAACAGTGATCAATATATCAAATACTATACATGCAAAATATTGCATGATTATAAAACAGTGTACATATACCAAACCAAAACCCATAAAATATTAACAAGTGTATGTGGGGTCAATGACCCATGTGCCTAATGTTAGGTACAGCATAAATATGCTACAGACAAACAGTAGTCAAAATAATGCAACACAGCTACAGCTTTTAAATACGAAGCAACGTCTCATCAAATCAAATTCAATGAGCAATCTGGGTCGACAAAACGTAAGTAATGTTATTATTTCACCCCAGACAATGAAATCACATGTGCAAGCGGTTCCAACAACTTCGAAAATACAAGATATTTACCACACCCCAGCGTTCTTGACGGGGAAACATACTGATATACAGATTCAGGGAAATTCAGAAGAATCAATCTTCCCTCCACTCGAAATGACAACAGTAATTAATGGAAAAAGAGTGAGAAAATATGGCCCTGAAGAATTGAAAAATAAAGAAAAACAAAGAAAATTGACTCAATACTGGTTATCGGAGCCGGAACCTGTAGAATTAACGAACACATATGGGGTTCTATTCGATAGTGAAGACGTAAATGAAGAAGGAAACGGTCAGCCAATGAATAAGATTGAACAATCGCCTAAACAAGAAAAGGTGCCACCGATATTCGTGTCTGGTGTACAAATAATACGGCCATTAACTGACCTACTGAAGGAGAAAACTGGGGACAGATTTTCCATGAAAATTATAAGCGGTAATCAGGTGAAAATACAGTTATGGGACACCAAGCATTATTCGAGTGTCGTAAAGCAGTTAACTTCTAACGGCACAGAATTTCATACGTACCAGCCACGGGACAAACGGTCATTTAAGATAATAATTAGAGGACTACATCCAGCCACAAATGACGATGATCTGAAGAAAGAGATAGAGGAGCTGGGACATGTCGTAATACGAATAAATAATATAAGACATAGAGTAACCAAGAAACCTACACCTCTATTTCTTGTAGAACTACAGCCAGATGGCAACAACAAAGAAATATATGAAACCGAATATCTTTTACACACCAGGATTAAGATAGAACCACCTAAACCAAAAAGGGAAATTATCCAATGCATCAGATGCCAGCGCTATGGCCATACCAAAAAATATTGCCAACGAACGCCCAGGTGCGTAAAATGTGCAGAAGAGCACCTCACCGTGCAATGCCCGCGTAAAACAAGAGATGGTGAAGTTAAGTGCGCTCTTTGTGGCAAGAATCATCCGGCGAACTATAAGGGTTGTGAGGTTTACCAACAGATCAATGCGCGTAAAGTTAAAGAGTCAAGGAAGACTGCAACCACACTTGGTTTCCACACAATGAAACCTGCAACAACGCAAATAAAAACTGGTACCACCTTTGCGGACGTTGTAAAAAATCAAGACGGTAATGATTCGGCAAACAAACAGCGACAGCATAATGACAACAACAACCAGCAACAGAATTACGGCTATGAACAACGGCAATCTGACCAGCAATCAAACGTCAACGATCGAACTGCCAGACTGGAAAACATGGTTGAAAAAATGATGGACAAATTGGATAAGATGCTAAAACTCTTGATCAACATAGTCAGTAACAAATACAATGCCAGAAATCCTTAGGCTGGCAATATGGAATGCCAATGGCTTGTCAAACCATGGACAAGAGTTGAAAACTTTTTTAATAAATAGAGATATTGATATAATGTTAATCTCTGAAACGCACTACACCAGCAGAACGTATCTTAGAATTCCGCGTTATACCATATATAATACAATGCACCCAGATGGTACTGCGCACGGAGGCACTGCAATCATTATCAAAAACATTATAAGACATCATGAGATTGAAAAGTATAGTGAAGAACATATACAGGCAACCAGCATCGTTGTAGAAGACTGGCAGGGGCCGCTCACCATAACGGCAACCTACAGCCCACCAAAACACAAGATAACACAAGAACAATATCAGCTTTTCTTCAATTCACTGGGACATCGTTTTATCGCCGGTGGTGACTATAACGCCAAACACCAGCAATGGGGTTCTAGACTGACAACACCAAGAGGACGAGCACTTTTGAAGGCTATGGAAATCGAAAACTTAATACATGTTTCAACTGGTCAACCAACATACTGGCCTACGGATAACAGAAAGGTACCGGACCTGATAGATTTTTGTGTAATAAAAGGCATTGCAAACACCTACCTCGATGCGCAATCATGCTATGATTTGTCATCGGATCACTCGCCAATACTTATAAACGTCAGCTCAAAAATAATACAACAAATCAATTCATTAACACTGCACAATAAAAATACTGACTGGGATAACTTCCGTGAATCCGTTGAAGTGGCGATCAACTTGAATATTCCATTGAGGAGTGCGGAAGAAATAGAAGATGGAATAGAAAATCTGAATGAGGTGCTACAACATGCTGCCTACGGTGCAACACCGCGTGCTAAAGACGGTAAAAATATGGTATGCCCGAAACTCATCAAGAAAAAAATTGAGGAAAAAAGAAAAGTAAGAAAGCAATGGCAACAACAGCGACAACCGTTCTATAAAAAAAAATTGAATAGGCTGATAAAAGAATTGAAGGCTCTATTAAACAAGAAAAAGAACGAAGCCATTGGGAAATATTTGGAAAATCTAACGGCAACTGGTGAAACAGATTATTCCCTTTGGAAGGCCACACGCAGACTAAAGCAGCCGCAACAGCATAATCCACCACTAAGAAATGACGATGGTACTTGGTCAAGAACCAATAGTGAAAAGGCAGAAAGATTTGCTGAACACTTGCAGGGAGTATTTACACCGAATTCGACTGCTTCAAAGGACGAAGAAGATGCTGAAATTCAAGACTTTCTAGATATTCCACTCCAGAATGATTGGCCGATAAATAAATTTACAAGAATAGAGGTCTCTGAAATGATACAAAACAATCCGAACTCAAGAAAAGCACCCGGATACGACCTTATAACGGGTAAAATACTGAAAGAACTTCCGCTGATGGCCATAAAATTGATAACTTACGTATTCAATGCAATTTTACGAACGGGCCACTTTCCAGCCCAATGGAAAGTAGCAGAAATAATAATGATAGCAAAACCCGGTAAACCGATTGATGAGGTGGCATCTTATAGGCCAATCAGTCTACTACCATGCATGTCGAAGTTGTTCGAGAAACTATTCCTAAAAAGATTGCGGCCAATCCTGGAAGAAGAAAAATTAATACCACAACATCAATTTGGTTTCAGAAGGCAGCACTCTACGATCGAACAGGTACATAGAATCGCAACTAAGATAAGAAGTGACCTCGAAGAAAATAGATACTGCTCAGCGGCATTTCTTGACATCGGACAGGCGTTCGACAAGGTATGGCATGTGGGATTACTCCACAAGTTAAAAAGTAAAATACCACAACACTATTATATATTGCTTCGTTCTTATCTATCGAAAAGATACTTTATCATAAAATATAAAAATTATCGTACAACAATAAGAGCAATCAATGCAGGAGTACCGCAGGGCAGTGTACTTGGTCCGGTATTATATTTACTGTATACTGCGGACATACCAACGGATACATCGGCACTAATGGCAACATTTGCGGACGATACGGCCATACTGGTCTCGCATGAGGATCCCGCAGAGGCGTCAAGATTGCTTCAAAACACACTATACAATATACAAAAATGGTTAAATAAATGGCGTGTTAAGGTGAACGAAAAAAAATCACAACAAATTACATTTACCATGAAAAAACACACTTGTCCAGAAGTAAGGTTAAACGATCAAGTATTGTCACAAACCGAGGAAGTAAAATACCTTGGCATCCATCTAGATAGAAGGATGACTTGGCGAAAACATATCTGGACAAAACGAAAGCAGCTAGGTATAATACTCAGCAAAATGTACTGGTTGATATGCCGAAATTCTACATTGTCATTAAAAAACAAATTACAGATTTATAAAACAATCATTAAACCAATATGGACATATGGTATCCAACTGTGGGGAACTGCAAGCAACTCTAACATTGAAATATTGCAGAGATTTCAGTCTAAACTGTTGCGAATAATAACAGATGCACCATGGTACGTCACAAATGATATTCTACATAATGATCTAGATATGGCAACAATAAAAGAAGAAATTCGTAGATACAGTATAAACTACCAACAACGATTGTCCATACATCCAAACGAGCTGGCATCAAATCTGCTGATGGGCAGTAACAGAAAAAGATTAAAAAGACATCATGTCTTGGATCTGCCAAATAGGCAATAGTTCTGCTAGTGGGTGATCAACTAAAAGTGCTAATTAACTATGTGTAATTTTTAATAAATAAGTACAAAAAAAAAAAAAAAAAAAAAAAAAAAAAAAAAAAAAAAAAAAAAAAAAAAAAATAGGTAATGAATATAATTTAGCGAAACAGGTATGATTCTTTATGATACGTGAAATCCATCAGAAATGGAAGTATGTTTTGAATTATTTTGCATCTGCAACATTAATGTCTTCATGCAAATTATGCAATTATGTTCAAATAGTTAAGAAAAATTTGGAAATTGCTTTACTTTTGATTATTTGTCATCGGAGTTCAAATAATAAAGATCTTTTTTTCGATGTTTGACATCACTTTAGAAAAACCATATTCCTTATTCAACGATTAAAAAATATACTGTATGTTTGATCCACCACATTTCATTAAATCGATAAGAAATATTTTAATGAAAGACAATATGTTAACACCAGACGGTCATCTATCTTGGACCATATCAAAGCAACCGTATTATTTAGACAAAACTAGAACGATGCGTATGTGTTCAAAGTTAACAAAAAGGCACATAAATCCAAAGAGTTTCGAAAAAATGAATGTCAAGTTAGCTGCTGAAATATTTATTAACAGTAATTAGTAAGTAATTTTATCATTTTAATATTTGTAAAATTTTAATTTCAATGCAATAATATTGTTTTATTTTTTTTTTTTTTTGCTTAATTGATACTTTTGGTTTTTTAAGAATAAGCTCCTGACGAGCCATCCATTTTGCGTATTTTCTTATTAATATTTTCAAAAGTAAGTCTAATAAAAATCACTCCTGATCATCTTTTTCATCATACGAATTTCGAATTGACCACATTTTGCAATAAACATTTCTTTAAGTATGGCTTTAATTTTTGGTATGTGTGCATTAGACTTAAAAAATCGAGAAAACAACTTCAAATGTTCGTCCATAACTTTTTGGAATTTTTCTGTTGGGTGGGCATTTATGTGCAATTGGTGTAATTCATCTTCGGTGGCTGTGGAAAGACTAAAATCTGAAGCAGCAGACTTTGTTAAGTTATTTCTACAATTTACGCAATTTGATTTTCGTAGTAGTTTGAAGGCTATGTTGCCGCATATGTATGCCAAAGAATTCGATCCTAATACATCGCTGGAAGTATTCCAGATAATAAATATCTCCTTGAATTCAAATTCTTAATATAATAATTTCAATTTTTAATTTTAATATTATTCAATTCAAATAATTAGTATTAGATGTTGGTTGTTTAAACAAGCAAGTTGATATATACATTTACAATACGAAAGAAAGAGTAAACATATGTGGGAGTCTCCGCACAAAATTTTTTATTTATATCAAATAATATTGGCAACAAAATTTATATATGAAATGAGATACCTTTGGTAATATTGGCACACATACTCAACATATTTAGATGTTTGAATACAATATTCTAAATTCTGATTTCATTCTTGCAACAACCGCCAAATAGTAATATGCTAGACACACAGAAGATTTAACTAATTAGTTTGCTCATAAACTAATTCGGTAACTAAAGTGGTGGCATATTATCAGCAAACCATGAGTTTACTATTATTTTGGCATTTATTATTGTGAGAAAATTACAAATAGTTTAGTTTGTTTACAATTTACATATAATTTTTTCTAATATTTAATATATTTATTGTAATTTATATATCCGATAGTTTCTTTCTATTTACAATTAAACATTTCGTTAAATATTTTTAATAATAATAATATAATATTATGGTTTAATTTCACAGTTTACAAATTCCAAAAAATAAATCGATTACGATGGTTCTATTCATTTTCATTTTTAATTATTGTAAATTAAATTAAATACTCACTTTTGAAATTATATTTAAATCAACTTTATTTATATTATTATTATTAATATTAGAAGCAAAATACACTAAAGTAAATTCTAAATAATAACATAATAAATAAATTATATTAATAAATCTATACACAATTATGGTTTTATTTAATGTCTTGTCTTGTTGAGTACCAAGATATAACAAAAAGTAGACATCTAAAGGTTGATACCACCTGAAAGATTTGCTGTTATTTATATAGTTCTTTCTTTCTTATATTACAATCGTTGCCGCTATAATAAAATGTGTATTCTGTTCCTTAAACAACATTTTTTCGGGGCATCTAGTTTCTTGGATACCCGTTATATACAGCTTGACTTTTTTTAGAGAATTGTTGGATATCCACTTTTTCTTAATTCACTATTTATTTATTTCAAATAATAAAACGCTTACACTTTTAAAATTAAATATTTTATTTATAAAATTTATTAATATATAATTTAAACCTATTAATTTTAGATTACTATTCTAATCGTATAGAGTCTGATTTTTTACATATCCTTGCTTTCTATTTGTACAATTTTCACTAATTTCTTTATAGTCGTTTAATTTTCCAAATCAAACGTGTTTTGTGATGATATTAGGACTTGTTTCTATTAATATATAAAAATAAACCATGTATGAACCCATTTAAATTTGGGTATATAACATCTCCACCGATAATATTGAGGACGTTGATTTTCCTTACAGATTAAATTATTACATAGGTTTGTTACTTCTTCTTCAATTATTACTAATATTATATTACGTGATGTTCCGTAGTTGGATTAAGTGTAACATGATGATTTTCTTTATCATCACTATTCAGTAGGCATATCCTCAAATTCGCTGTTGTTAAATACTACCCTTGTATGCCTAGTTAGATGATTATTTAGTAGTTCAGTATTAAACGACCAAGTCATAAAATATTTTATAATTGGTGGCTCTACTGTTCCATCCGATTTTATAGTAAAACAAAATAATTTTCTTAATTGCCGTAAGCAGCTAAAATATTCACATAATTTTAACATTATGAAGAGACCAATTATTGCAGCTATAACCGAAACTAGAATGTTGTACCGTTTCATTTGTTCTATTATGAATGGCTTGTTCCTTTGTTTAGTGATTATTTCATCTAATTGATTTAAATTTGTTTCTGCATATTTTAATTCTGATAAATCAATATTGGTTAATTGTATTGGTTTAATACCTTCTAAATTTTTAACTCCTTCATTTAGCATGCAACAATTATCTTTAATTATATTTATTGAAGGAACATAATAAGTTATGTTGTTTATAAAATCATTACTGTTATCAAGTACACTATAATCTGTATAGCCTCTACATTGTTGCTTTAATTCAATTATCCCAGTTTGATGTAATACAACATCATGTATATCTTGTTTCTCGTCATCATTACAAATTATAGTGAGTGTAGTTGGATTATGTAAGACATATATCCATTTTTTATTACTAATTAACTCCCAAGTGTCTATTGTTGCTTTAATTGTTTTTGTATCACAGTCATCCGGTATAACGTTGGTATGCAATACTAATAATTGAACTTCACATATTGGTTTTTCAATTCTTTTATTTGTGTCTATATATTTGCAAATAAAATCTTGATTCTGGAACTCGATGCATTTTGATAAATCTTGGATCATGGAATATTGTGTTTTAGATTGGGAAAATAAAAGGAAATTTTGTTTCGGTTGTATATAAGAATATATGGATGTATTTCCATGTTGAATTGGTAATGGAATTAATTTATAAAGATGAAAAATTGCCTGATCTACGATTGGTATTTTAATTACGAATATTATGATGTTATTACTAAGAATAACTTGAAGGTCCATAAATTTGTAATACAAATCGATATTGTTATATTGCGGAACTATTGGAAGATTGTATTTTTCTTTATAACTAAACAATTCTTCATATAAAATTTTGGGTGTTATTATTAAATGTGATAGTATTCCTTGTCTACCAAATATAATTCCATTTATATAATTATCATAATCGTCATTAATTTTCATTGCGAGGGATGAAAGCGTTGTTAAATGTTTTTGCAATACCATTTCCAAAGAAAATTCTTTCATTTCATTAGTTGTAGCCATTGAAATTGAATTAATTCTTTCTAAATTTTTATTCATGTTATTTTCTGTAGATTGTAATGAAATTATAGAATTATTGAAATTGCGAATTGTACTAGAAATTACTTCAATTTGTGATTTTTGTGTTTGTCTGTTATTATTTATTAAATTGTTTATAGTATCCGTATAATATTTAGCATCGTTTACACTAGGAATACCAAATAACCACTTTACACCATATGGTACATCGTTTATTAAACTTCTGCTCCGTCTTATTAATTTTTCTGAACTCGTAGCATGGTTAATTATTTCATTTTTTTCTTCTAATTTTATTAAAATTCTTTCAACAACATCAAGAGTTTGCGCACAATGATAACTTACAATGTCTTGTTTAACTTTATTAATTATTTCATTGGTACAAATGTCTAGTGATTTCAAATAAAAAAATTTCAGCGTATTTCGTTCTTCATTAAGATAACTTATATTTAAGTACGTAAGTAAAGTTAATTGTGAATTAGAAATACGTGCTTCACCCAAATTTTTATAAATGATTCCACCCGATTCAACATATGGTTTGTTTAAATATTGTGATGAAATTAAACGGATTAGTAATATCAGGATAATTATTAACTTCATCTGAAAAATAATGTTTTAATAGATTAGTGTGATATTTTTGTAATTTACTACCTAGTCTAACCTCATCAATTTGATTTGGATAAGTCCTAATTTTTTTATAAGAACACTTAAATTTAGGAGACAATTTATGTGATTACATAGTTTGTTTATTATAAGTAAGTATCTGGTAGTCAACTTTAAATTCAATTGGACTATTTTTATTATCATAATAATCCCTGCTTTTTAATTTTGAATTAAAAATATTTTCACTTCCAAGTCCGAGTTGTATTGAATATTTTAATTATATTTTTAGGAAAGACAAATTTTAGCATTTCATATAACCGAATTTTCTTTATATTCGAATATTTTGTAGTAGGAATAAGAATAAATTCCTTATTTTTAATTTCGGATTTAAAGTTATGAAAAGTTTCAAATATTTTGTTTATTTATTTCTAATATAAAAGGTTATGTGATTTTCTGTTCAATGTTAATTGATTTTGTATTAAATATTGAATTTGAGTATGATTTTAAATAAGAATTTGGATTTGATTTTGAACTTGATTTAGAATTAGAATTCAATTTTGACATCGATATTTAATTAAAATTATAATTTGATTTTATTGAACAAAAAAATAATTTAATGAGAATAAGAATTATACCGTACGCCTACGCTTATATAAACAAAAATAAACTTTATTAATTAAATAGGATTAGGATTATACATTTTTTAAATTGATACTTACATTGACTTGTTGAAATTTCTATCACGATGTTTCTTAGTATTTTATATTTTTCCAAAATTATCAATTAAAATTGTACCTAAATCGTGCTACAGTTGACAACGATTTAAATATTGAATAATTCGATCCTCGATCCTTATTTCAAATAATAAAACTAAAAAACACTTTAAAAATTTTATATTGTATTTATAAAATATACCAAATTAATATATAATTTAAAGCTATTAATTTTCAATTACTGCTTCAATCGAATAGTAAATTTACTCTGACTTTTTACATTTTCTGGATTTCTATTTATACTATTTTCACACGACTGATTTCTTTAAAATCGTTTAATTTTCCAAATTAAACGTGTTTTGAAATAACTTGCTTCTGTTAATATATTGAAATAACTTCGTAAAAACCTTAATGTGGGAATATAACAATAACTTTGTAAAACCCATTTTAATGTGGATATTATATTACAATATCATTAAGTGTTATTAAATCGCCTTGGCGCAACATTCCATGATGCAAGTTTTAAATCGTTATTGTTTTTTCGTTGCCGTTTATCCTATCTGATCCGAGACCGTGTTGCAGTGTTTTAACTGATCGTTTTTCCGAAGTAGGTTGAACGTGCATTGAAAAAAACATTTATAAACACTGCAACAACGCCTCGCAACGAAAGGAAAATAACGATTTAAAACTTGCATCATGGAATGTTGCGCCAAGGTGATTTAATAACACTTAATGATATTGTAATATAATATCCACATTAAAATGGGTTTTACAAAGTTATTGTTATATTCCCACATTAAGGTTTTTACGAAGTTATTTCAATATATTAACAGAAGCAAGTTATTTCAAAACACGTTTAATTTGGAAAATTAAACGATTTTAAAGAAATCAGTCGTGTGAAAATAGTATAAATAGAAATCCAGAAAATGTAAAAAGTCAGAGTAAATTTACTATTCGATTGAAGCAGTAATTGAAAATTAATAGCTTTAAATTATATATTAATTTGGTATATTTTATAAATACAATATAAAATTTTTAAAGTGTTTTTTAGTTTTATTATTTGAAATAAGGATCGAGGATCGAATTATTCAATATTTAAATCGTTGTCAACTGTAGCACGATTTAGGTACAATTTTAATTGATAATTTTGGAAAAATATAAAATACTAAGAAACATCGTGATAGAAATTTCAACAAGTCAATGTAAGTATCAATTTAAAAAATGTATAATCCTAATCCTATTTAATTAATAAAGTTTATTTTTGTTTATATAAGCGTAGGCGTACGGTATAATTCTTATTCTCATTAAATTATTTTTTTGTTCAATAAAATCAAATTATAATTTTAATTAAATATCGATGTCAAAATTGAATTCTAATTCTAAATCAAGTTCAAAATCAAATCCAAATTCTTATTTAAAATCATACTCAAATTCAATATTTAATACAAAATCAATTAACATTGAACAGAAAATCACATAACCTTTTATATTAGAAATAAATAAACAAAATATTTGAAACTTTTCATAACTTTAAATCCGAAATTAAAAATAAGGAATTTATTCTTATTCCTACTACAAAATATTCGAATATAAAGAAAATTCGGTTATATGAAATGCTAAAATTTGTCTTTCCTAAAAATATAATTAAAATATTCAATACAACTCGGACTTGCAAGTGAAAATATTTTTAATTCAAAATTAAAAAGCAGGGATTATTATGATAATAAAAATAGTCCAATTGAATTTAAAGTTGACTACCAGATACTTACTTATAATAAACAAACTATGTAATCACATAAATTGTCTCCTAAATTTAAGTGTTCTTATAAAAAAATTAGGACTTATCCAAATCAAATTGATGAGGTTAGACTAGGTAGTAAATTACAAAAATATCACACTAATCTATTAAAACATTATTTTTCAGATGAAGTTAATAATTATCCTGATATTACTAATCCGTTTAATTTCATCACAATATTTAAACAAACCATATGTTGAATCGGGTGGAATCATTTATAAAAATTTGGGTGAAGCACGTATTTCTAATTCACAATTAACTTTACTTACGTACTTAAATATAAGTTATCTTAATGAAGAACGAAATACGCTGAAATTTTTTTATTTGAAATCACTAGACATTTGTACCAATGAAATAATTAATAAAGTTAAACAAGACATTGTAAGTTATCATTGTGCGCAAACTCTTGATGTTGTTGAAAGAATTTTATTAAAATTAGAAGAAAAAAATGAAATAATTAACCATGCTACGAGTTCAGAAAAATTAATAAGACGGAGCAGAAGTTTAATAAACGATGTACCATATGGTGTAAAGTGGTTATTTGGTATTCCTAGTGTAAACGATGCTAAATATTATACGGATACTATAAACAATTTAATAAATAATAACAGACAAACACAAAAATCACAAATTGAAGTAATTTCTAGTACAATTCGCAATTTCAATAATTCTATAATTTCATTACAATCTACAGAAAATAACATGAATAAAAATTTAGAAAGAATTAATTCAATTTCAATGGCTACAACTAATGAAATGAAAGAATTTTCTTTGGAAATGGTATTGCAAAAACATTTAACAACGCTTTCATCCCTCGCAATGAAAATTAATGACGATTATGATAATTATATAAATGGAATTATATTTGGTAGACAAGGAATACTATCACATTTAATAATAACACCCAAAATTTTATATGAAGAATTGTTTAGTTATAAAGAAAAATACAATCTTCCAATAGTTCCGCAATATAACAATATCGATTTGTATTACAAATTTATGGACCTTCAAGTTATTCTTAGTAATAACATCATAATATTCGTAATTAAAATACCAATCGTAGATCAGGCAATTTTTCATCTTTATAAATTAATTCCATTACCAATTCAACATGGAAATACATCCATATATTCTTATATACAACCGAAACAAAATTTCATTTTATTTTCCCAATCTAAAACACAATATTCCATGATCCAAGATTTATCAAAATGCATCGAGTTCCAGAATCAAGATTTTATTTGCAAATATATAGACACAAATAAAAGAATTGAAAAACCAATATGTGAAGTTCAATTATTAGTATTGCATACCAACGTTATACCGGATGACTGTGATACAAAAACAATTAAAGCAACAATAGACACTTGGGAGTTAATTAGTAATAAAAAATGGATATATGTCTTACATAATCCAACTACACTCACTATAATTTGTAATGATGACGAGAAACAAGATATACATGATGTTGTATTACATCAAACTGGGATAATTGAATTAAAGCAACAATGTAGAGGCTATACAGATTATAGTGTACTTGATAACAGTAATGATTTTATAAACAACATAACTTATTATGTTCCTTCAATAAATATAATTAAAGATAATTGTTGCATGCTAAATGAAGGAGTTAAAAATTTAGAAGGTATTAAACCAATACAATTAACCAATATTGATTTATCAGAATTGAAATATGCAGAAACAAATTTAAATCAATTAGATGAAATAATCACTAATCAAAGGAACAAGCCATTCATAATAGAACAAATGAAACGGTACAACATTCTAGTTTCGGTTATAGCTTCAATAATTGGTCTCTTCATAATGTTAAAATTATGTGAATATTTTAGCTGCTTACGGCAATTAAGAAAATTATTTTGTTTTACTATAAAATCGGATGGAACAGTAGAGCCACCAATTATAAAATATTTTATGACTTGGTCGTTTAATACTGAACTACTAAATAATCATCTAACTAGGCATACAAGGGTAGTATTTAACAACAGCGAATTTGAGGATATGCCTACTGAATAGTGATGATAAAGAAAATCATCATGTTACACTTAATCCAACTACGGAACATCACGTAATATAATATTAGTAATAATTGAAGAAGAAGTAACAAACCTATGTAATAATTTAATCTGTAAGGAAAATCAACGTCCTCAATATTATCGGTGGAGATGTTATATACCCAAATTTAAATGGGTTCATACATGGTTTATTTTTATATATTAATAGAAACAAGTCCTAATATCATCACAAAACACGTTTGATTTGGAAAATTAAACGACTATAAAGAAATTAGTGAAAATTGTACAAATAGAAAGCAAGGATATGTAAAAAATCAGACTCTATACGATTAGAATAGTAATCTAAAATTAATAGGTTTAAATTATATATTAATAAATTTTATAAATAAAATATTTAATTTTAAAAGTGTAAGCGTTTTATTATTTGAAATAAATAAATAGTGAATTAAGAAAAAGTGGATATCCAACAATTCTCTAAAAAAAATCAAGCTGTATATAACGGGTATCCAAGAAACTAGATGCCCCGAAAAAATGTTGTTACTTATAGGCGTTATGAAATGTTTACCGTTTGGGTGAATCAATCCATAAAAAAAACCAGAGTTATGAAAAAACAATTCATGGATATTGCATCGTTTTGACTTTAAAGGCCAAAAGACCAAAAAGAGAGTACCGGAAATTAGTATAGTGGTCTCAATCCCTGCCATTTTAAGGAATCACTTTGAACAATGATATTAATTTAGTTAATTTCAATGTGACAGTATTTTGTTAATTAAAATGAATAATCGCAGATTGCATAGCTGTAAATAAATAAGCAATTTCATTCATAATAATCCAGCGGGATAAGTTTAAAAGTCAAAAATGACTGTCAATGGGATACTGACAGAGATTGGGTCCACTATCTTAAATTGATTTTCATTTATATGCAAGTTGCACAGTTGCAGTTTAAGAGCTGTTTTATACGATGAACATTGAACGAGAAAAGAAAATACGTATGTATTCCATACCATTTTAAAATAATTGACATACATTTGATTGAAGGACGCTTATTATTTACATAAAATTAATGCACATGAATTGTATATTGTATAATATTACCCACTCAAATACATTAACATATACAATATTGAATATTCCCAGTGGGATCTTTTGTATGTAATATAGTTCCAATTTCTTCAATGAATGCATATATGAATTGTAAGTATTGCCAATTTCATGAATGAATTCACCAATGAACTCATCAATTAATTCATCAAAATATGCACCAAAGAATTTAACGATGAATTTATAAGTAGTTTTAATTTCATAAATAAATTCACCAGCCGATTCATCAACTAGTTCAACGAAGAATTCACCGATGAATTTATCAGTGAATTTATCTGTGAAAAATACACAATTTAGACAACAAATACAAGCGATAGTTGACGAAAATTCTAAGCCTTGGCGAGCGGCCTTAAAATCTCTGACTCGCCACCAACTCGTGAACAGAGAACTTTCTCAGGAAAATTTCTTTTAAACAAGATTAAGCTCCCAGAAGCTCTCAACATGACATGGTTTTTTCTGATAATAAAAATTTTGATTAAGACCAAAAAATTAATCGGAGAAATGATAGATGGCTGTCTTTAGTACTGTTATGGTTTTATGAGTTGTGAGTAACGAAGTTCATGTTATACTACCTCACTTCTTTTCTTTTTTGGGTTCGGAATGGGTGGGTTTTGATGGCATCGGATTGGGTGTGTTTTTTTTGAGTTCGGAATTGAGAACTCTTCATTTGTTCTGAATGGACTACTTTTTCATGCGTTCTGGATGGATTACTTTTTCATGCTTTCGGAATGTACATACACAATCAATCCAGGGTTTCAAATATTTCCTAAAACCTCGATGTTAGCGGCAGCATTAACTCAAAGCCCCTGAGAAAAGAAGTGAGGTAGAAACACATGACCTTCGTTGATCACAACTCCTAAAACCATCACAGTAGCTGGCAATTTTGTTTGTAGAAAACGGGTAAACTCTGTTGGTTCTGAACATAGCCATCTATCATTTCTTCGATTAATTTTTTGATGTTGAACGACTCGACGAACTAGGCCTTCAGAGACTTTAAGGTGTCGCACAAAGGCTCTTATTGTCTTTGAAAGATTTTTGTGTGCGATCGCCTGTAATTGTTGTATAAATTGTGTAGTTTTAATAATGTCCGAACGTTCATCATGCTTTTTGCATTTTGTAACAGATTGTGGATCGTCATCTGATGCTTCCAATTCAAGGTGAACCTTAATATGTACTAATGATCGCGCACTATAGAGAAAATTTGAAATTCATCGGAAAATTCTTTTTTGAACTAGTTGATGAATCGCTGGAAATTAAAATTACTTATAAATTCACACATGAACTACATACAAAAAGTTCCACTGGGCTATGAATAGCATACAAATGTATGTTATAAATAAAAAGAACGCTTATTGTTCCTATAAATTTACGCATATGCTATAGAAAACGATTTCATTTCCACATAAACATATTGTTCCATTTATTTCATCATTTTTTATACCTATAATATTTCGTGTGTATAGAGATATAATAAAGAGCGACTGTTGCAAATGTATTACTTTTTGTTTGTATAGAATCTTATACCTATAGCTTTACCATAAGTATTATCAGTATTATATAATATTGTTAGAAAGAATACCACTACTACTATATCATGCTATTCTTATTATATATAGAAATAGAGCTTTTAGAATAAGAAACTTTATTATTATTATATGGTATATATGCGATGTTATTGTTTCCTTAGAGACTGTCAATTTTACCAAGATTTTCCTACAATACATCTTAAATGTATGTTTATATATAGATATAAAGGTGTACGTGTATGTATATTTGTGTATATGTTTACATAACATCATATTTATATTTTACCCCTTTTTAGAATGAATTTGACTATTGGGAAAAATATCAAAAAAGTACTGTATATTTTGTAGGTGGTATTGGGTGATATTGGGTGGTGGTATATAGTTTTATGTACTCATATATTATTTACAAATTTATATATTTATATACAAATACTCGTATGTTATGTAATGTAAAAACATATGTGAAAATTTCTTCATTTGAATCAAATTGTCTCTCGATCTATCTATGGGAAACAAGGAAATATGCAAATACACTATAGAACGTATATAAAAGAAATCATTTCATTACAAGAGCGCGTAAACATAAATAATATATAAAATTCTTATTTTAAAATTAAATCAAGTATAAATTTTACATATTTATTTTATATAATTTTAAGGAATAAAACAAACATAAATTTATTTATAAATTATAAATATGAATGTGTGTTGAATATACTGAATAAGTAATATATACACAGTGTGGCGTTTAAATAACCGCAATTCGGAATTGAAAAAATAGAAGACGTAATTAGCAAACCACATGCAAATCGGTGGACAAGTTAAAAAGTTACACCCCATTTGACTGTTAGTAGTTTTGATGCTTGCGTCTTAAAAATACAATGGAAACAAAGAGGAAATATTAAATTACATTATATGGTGACTTACAAATTGTTGAAAAAAGTTTATGGTGATGCGATTGTATGTCTCAATTGTCAATGACAAGTTTATGATTAGTATTCACGTTTCCAATATCGTCGAAATGATTTAAATGGTAATCCAAGGCTACAAGAAGCACAGAAGACAATGCTGATAACTTTCTACGATTCAAAAGTTATTGTTTACAAGGAATTTGTCTCAGATGGTGAAATTATTTATGGAGAATATTATTTAGGTGTTTTGTATCGTGTGTGGTCGAGAATTGTTGAACATAGATCCGAATATCCAGCAGGAAAATAGCTGTTTTACAAGGCAATGCACCACCACCTCATAAGAACAAAAAAAGTTAATGAATTTTTGTTTAAAAAAAAAGGATTTTTCTTATCAGCCACGGCTACGTATTCGTTTGATCTACCACCGTGTATTTTTCTGTTCAAAAAACTGATAAACTGCAATAAAAGGAGCGTTTTATGCATGATGATGTTCCAGCCAATCAAGCAGCCGCGGCGCAGCTGATGAAGAACATTTTTATAACTGACAAAAAAAAATAAGAAATCTACCATATGTATGATGCATTAGTTGATCGTGCCAATCGCTTTGACTCATATGGAACCCATTTTGAATAAAAATCATTAATGGTATTTTTTAACCCAAAATTGCGGTTATTGAAACTATACACTGTGTAAATGTACATTTTCTATAAGCAAATATACAATATATACGATATACGATTCGCACAGACATACGTGCGTGTGTTTAGGGGTAAACTATCTAGTTGGGTTGGTACTGTGCCGATTTTTGGTAAGGTATATCAATTATTTTGGAATAGAATTTTATTTTAGATTTTTAGAATAACGATAGATAGCAATTCGTACTTAAATTCATTTAAATTTGCCTGCATCGTCAAATCTCTTGTGTCCCAACACGTGGAATATCTTGATGATTTTTTTTTTCTTTAAAGCGGGTGTTTTCTCACGGATTTTTGCATACAACTGATGCAAAATGTAGATGTAAAATGTATTGTATTTAACGTGTTAACTGGTTTACCTTTATGAAGATAACCGATTAACAAAACACTGTTGTAACCGCAAAAACCGTTGCCACAACTTTTCCTGCTTATGCGGAACCGTCTTTGCCTTCTTTGGTGCAATCCACTGATTCCAATCCATATATTGTTTTGCTCTAGTGTATAATGGTGCATCCAAGTTTTATCAACAGCTATGCAACGACGTTTAAAATCCATCATTCGTATGCGTTTTTGTTCAAATGGTAAACAAATGCTGCACCCGCATCTAGTAAAAATATTTTTCATGTATAATTCAACGTGCAAAATATTTTCAGCTCGTACACGAGATACATATGATCTGTCTTCTATTTCGCACACACACTGGTCGATCAGCTAACACTATTTTGAACGATTTGTGGTGCTTTATAGTAATTTTTCTTTCACGTGGGTCATCTCTACAACACTTGTACTACCACATTTTAAAAAAGACAAAATCCATATTTACACATTATAGAAAATCTCATGCACTTGATAACAATTTTCGATGAATTTCAGAAGTCGTTATATTCGATGAGCACAACAACTCTTCGTCAATTGGTTAAATTCGTGGTTCACTACTCCAAGCTGGGGGCCCACCAAATGCAGAGAATTAACTTTTGCCTGTGTATGTTCCGTTTTGGAAGTGATTTTCTTGGTTCTCTTGCATCTATCCATGACTTATTATTATATGTTTCGGATTGTAAAAGTGAATTCACTTTCATCGTCAGTTACAATTTGCTACAAATAAATCTTTCGATTTTGTTTGGCAAGGAAAGAAAATGCTATGTTGTAAAGGTTTGCAGACAGCTGTGTTTTCGTACAATAATGCTTTTAACGTTTTCGACTTCCCATAAAATCGTTTGTCATTGAAAATTACCACTTGTGAATCTTCCAAAGTTCTAATTCACTCTTTACATATTGTATATGAGGTAGCCGGATCACCAAAAACATTCTCCAATCAATGTGCTATCCGGAAGCAGATACTACTTACTCTTGTAATGTAATTGTTTTTTTTCACTTACATGAAATATTAAACTTGCTATAACTTTTGGTTGCGTTGACAGATTTTCATGATTTTTGCATCAAATTTTGGAAATATGTTGAATTTTGAAAATATACTGGAAAATTGAAAATCAGAGAAGAGCGCGAAATATGGAAATTTAATTTATAGATAATACATTTTTTCGACAAAATTTCCATTAGTTTCCAAAAACTGTTTTCAAAATTTGTATATGTTTTATGCATATCTTCAATTTTGCTATAGCCTCGTGACTGTGCACTACATTACAATACATTAGCAATACATTACAATTTAACCAATAAAAATTTTGAACAGAAATTTTTAAATGGTAAGTTCAAAAGATTTGCTCATGCAGTATTTATCTTTTTTCTTAAATTCTTTAACTTGATTAAATTATTAAACAATCAAAAGATTAAAACCCGTATTCTTAAAATTATTTTTAAATTTTAAATTATATTATTGAAGTGAAATTCAGACTGAATTTAGATGGAAAAGTAATATCATCGCAACTTTGAAATAAGAAGAGATAAAGGACCATAATAAAATTTGTATTTATGAAAAAAAAATGAAAAATGAATAGCAAAATTGCGAATGTAACAATATATGGCTATCACTGACTAGTTTACCCTAAATTAAATACATCGTATCATCTTCACGTATATACGTAATAATATATACTGTAAAATTATATATCAGAGGGTACAAATATTTGTATATTCCTAAATTTATAATATATCGCATACGTAACGTATGTATTATAAGAAACATCTATTTCGCTTATTGTTATTATTAATTTATACATTCGTCGTCGAGTAAAATGAAAATATTATTTATAATAATTAAAAGAAAACATCAAAATTAATTTATGTTAAAAACCTTATCAACAAAATTCAAAAATATATGTGTGAATGTATGTGTTTATAAATACATATGATGAAAAGGGTTTTAAAAAAGTTTATCATATTTATTTGTGTTTTTTTCTTCTATCAACATATACACGCACGCACGTTGTAACATTTATGTAAATTAACGCAAATAAAATTTAATTTAATCCAAAATATTTTTGTAACATTGGTCTTTTATTTTTATTTTCCTTAATTTAAAATAAATTCAACTTATTGTTATAGAATTACATTTTTAACCAAATTAGGATGAGCTGTATACACAATTGAATGTATATGTAGTAGGCCTAAGTAGGAATTTACTACAATTATAATACCAAATTTTAACCTGGTTTCACTCAATAATTTAAAAATCTGATGTGAATGTGGTTGATTTAATAAATAAAAAAGTTAAAACGTTTGTTGGAAATATAGTAGGAAAACTTTCATTTAAATATTGGTAAATAAATTCGGGTGACATCGAATCAGATCAGTATTTGGAGTACAGTATATGTGGATTATTTACTCAGACATTAAATTGCCCGTAATAGTTCCTCTGACTTCACGGCATGACTATATCTAAAATTATATAGTCAAGTTGGTAATTAATTCCGAGTGTGAGTTAAAAACAACTCACCAATTGGTCTGCATTTATATGAAAATCAATCCAGAAAATTCGCTATGTCTCTCAAGCTCAAGCGTAGACGTAAAATTAACGTAAGTCTATTATTATTACCTTGGCAATCTTAAAAAGCATTAATCCAATGAAAAAAACTTCGATAAAATCTCAGAAATATTTTTTGAACTATACCTATCTACTAATCATAAGGATATTGGAACTTTATATTTCATTTTTGGCTCTTGAGCGGGGATACTAGGAACTTCTCTAAGAATATTAATTCGGGCCGAACTAGACCTGGTTCTAGTCTTATGAATGAATTAATTAGGCATCCAAACAAGACGGACATGAATATTCAAGCGAACTGTTTTCATATATTGAATAAATAATTAATTAATGATGCAAAATAAAACTAATCCATTTGAAAATATTTGCATTATTGTAATAAAACCCGATGATATAGTGATTAATTTACTTAGTTGATGGTAATGTTAGTTTTATATGCCTTAAGTTATTCCGACACTATTACGGTAACATGAAATAAGTTTGACAATCATTCCACATAGGTCAGTCCGAACGGAGAACAATTATAGAAAACTCATAACAGACCAAGCAGCGTTCGATTTGAAATGTTTAGCCCAATTTGTTTATAGTGCGATGAATTTTGTTAAATGGTACACGTGATTCCAACAAGATTGTTCTGTAATACGGATCATAAATCTGCAATTGTGATTAAATGATTATATATCGTAAATCTGACAATTTAAATCTGAAATTTATGTTATAAGTACTTTGGAATTTTTTTCACTATATAATTCTATTTCAATTATCATTTGCCGATTACGAGCAATTGAAACATTCCAAATCCCTCAGAAATCTGCCAAATGTCAAGTTTTTAATCTCCACCTGGTGGTCTAGACTCTAGTGCAATAAAAATGTTACTACTAACCTTCGCTAAAGTGGCCTTATAGACATGTATGCATTCTTTTTTACGGAACGTTACATTATCATGATGCCTTTGACGTCCTCATTTACTCTCTTTTAATCACATTCATGGGCATATCGAGTTATCTAATTTATTCCTGGATGCTTTTACATTTATAAATTCTTCCAGTTTCATACCATATAATACATTCATGTATCATTCTGAACACATTGGTTATCGCTATCTTTGTAATAAATAGTTTCATTTATTATAAATCAGGTAGAACTTCTGGTATGATAGCGGTTCGCGTAGTGTTGGATGTTAAAGGTATAATATTTTATTTTTGAATTTAGATACAGATAGAAATACTTTAAATTAAAGTTATCTAGATATACAATTACATATAGAAAAAAAGAAAATTATCTGGACACAGATACAGTTACAAAAAAATAATAATAATCTGCCTCGAAGAATCGACATCCTTGAAATATACTTTGTGTCAAATAATCAACTCGAGTAAATCTGATCCCGGTTATGTAGTGGTAGTGTTGCAATCGGTATACATAGAAAATCTATGGTTTTCGCTTCCAAATTTTTGCCGCATCGATAAGAATAGAAATACTCATCATCAGCACTTGATGAAAATTCTGAGAATCAATGAGAATCAAAAATTTTATGAGGATATTTATTCTTATAATACATTTGATTACGCGGAATGTAGATTTGTTGAGTACAATTTGGTATTCTAATAAGAATAATTCTTATCGTGTATCACCTTTATTAGGTATTTTTCGAATATAATTTTATAAAACACGCTCATACACACTCCACTCACGCCCATGTATAAAATAAAGAAAGAAACATTCATAAATTCATCACCACCTATGAACTCCTACTATTGTAAAACCGAAATAATTATGAATATTATGTTTTTTGTATCCTATGATGATTTCAGAATAAAGCAGAAGCGTCACAAGTTATAAATAGAAAAGTAGAATTCTAGATTCAATTTAGTATCGTGTATTTAAAATTAGTAGTTAACTCTACACTCGCCACAGTACGTTTTTTTTTATATATGTGATTATATAGTCATTATTTTGTTCTAAACGTATTTTATACTATTATGAATATATTTGAGATAGATTGTACATTAAATTATAATATACAATTTATATAAAACGTATAATTTATTATAAACATTTAAATTGTTTTAAACTTTAATCAATCTCATCTCAAATAAATTAATACACAAATACGCATATATACAATAATAAATTTAAGTTTAAGATCGATACCCCTAAATATATATCCATAGCATAATCTTCCGTACAGTTTATATTTTTATGTTAGTAATATTATAATAATTTTATTAGATTTATTATATAGTGGAGACTAAAGCCGAATCGTGTATATAACTATTACCACTTTACGACTTTCTCAATACTATACTTATTATTTTTAAAAACATAACGTTAATCGTAAAAATGTTAAATGTATTACAAAATTAAAATAGTATCAACTAATATTAATTTTCACCGCACTCACCTATTCAAACAAAAGACAAAAGGACAGGGTGTCCAAAAAACCGTTTCTCACGAGATTCCAATGAAATTATGTATTGGAGATCAAATATTTTGTTTACATATAGGCTCAGATAACTTAAAAGTGGTTCCACAGATTTCGAATCACATCCTCGTCTCGCTTGCACCGAGTATATTTGTATAGAAAGATTCTCGAAAAAATTAAATTCGTTTATTTTTTCATATATGTTTTATTAAAAGATTTAAACAGATCTCAAGAAATTATGTTTTCTTATTTACAAAAGTACCCCTTCCCTACAATTTTTTAACTAACAGTGTTCGACACTCAAAAAAGTGGAATAGGTCATGTACGTAAAGCCTCCCTATATTTTTGATATTCGGTAGCAAAAAGGCGTTTTCATTAAAAACATCAATTTTTAAAAAATCTCATTTTTTAATCTATACTCGCTTTTATGTGTGGTAATTTTAGAAAACACTTTAAAGTGTTATGATCACGACTGAAAATATATAAATCTATATTTTAGGTTCTATTCTAACTTTTCTGAGCGATTTACGTTTTGGTTTTGCTGTTTCATAAATATTTTGTTGTTTTATGGTTTTGGTTTTATATCTCACATTCGGTAGGAAAGAGCTGCCAGTCAAATCAGTGATTAATCCATTGCGTCGTTATAAAATACTTAGGTTCAAACAAAAATCTGTTAAATGCGGTACATGCGTAATTCAATGGTGAATATTTTGGGTATACAAATTTTTGAATTTTCATCTTGGTTTTAGTTTTAGTTTTATAAATTTTTACCTTTTTTTTTTTTTCTAAGGTTATTCTAAAAATTTGTTTAGTTAATATATAACTTTGTTGCTCAAAAATTATCACACAGACCCTAAAAATTCATCACGATTTAGTATTTGGAAAAAAAATTAGAAGATACTTATGGAAATTGTTGTAAGTATGTACCTTCGTTTCGGAGGAGCATAAACAAAAGTTCTGTAGAAAAAACTGTAATTGTTGATGCAGCCGTAATTTTATTATAAGCAATGAGAAATTTAAACAACTTCTTTCTAGATGCAACATGCACACAAAAAATTGTATTCTAACTGACTTGGATTCAACTAAACATAAATATCCATTCCAATTAATTAATTAATGCGCAAAGCTTTATACGCTTTATAAGGTAATTTCTCGTAAATGTATTTATGGGCAGTTAAATTCCCTCTACCTCTTACCTCTTTAAGAAATATTATTTATTGCAATAAAACAGAATAAAATATGAATAAAATTCCAGTGTTTGATTTTGTTTATATACCTAGAAAACATCTTTATTTTACCAATTGAATTTAGGCGGTTGAAATGAATGTCATATGGCCATATTTTTGGATGTCTAACTAGTCACAAAAATTTTAATGGTGCCATAGCGATAATAAATGTTTCGTCGAAGGGTGAGGCGGGAGGAGGAGTAGGGTAACTAGAGAAGTGAGTTAGGTGCGGGTGTAGAGTAAATTCTATGTTCCGCTTATAATTGACTGTGATAACAATAGTTTGACACCAATATTAAAATTTCTGAGAAATCTTCCGATTAATGGTTTTTGGGACTTCCTGTACATTAATAAAACTTAAAATATGGTACAATAGGCTAAAGCATAATACATATATCTATAAATATATTCATGAACATGGATCTACGTATAATCTAATCAAACTTTAGTATATATATTTTATATTATATTATACTCGACTCGAACATATATTATAGACACAGAATAGATACAGAATAGATGTGTACGGCGTACGTATTACACCCACACATATAGACATAGTAAATATATAATCTTCTATTTCATTGTTATAAAACTCTGTCTTATACGCTCTTCCTCTTTATATAACTCGAATATATATAACTTAAATAAGGTCAGTTTAAATAAATCATTTATGGAAATTCCCTAAATATGAATCAAATTTTATGTAACGTGTATTTTATGTTATATTATAAAGGAATATGTACGTGTAACTGTGGGTCCTATATAGTAGCGTATACATAGTTTTATGCGAAAGTAATATAACATGGGACTGACAAATATGACAATTTTATAATATTATCATTTGTCTTATTTAAATATAATATTATATAAGAATAAATAATGGATAAATTTATCTTTAATATTTATAAATAAAAAAATAGAAAGAATTTTGTATATTTTTATATAATTTATTCATGTTTCCACAAAAAAGGGTGACCCTAGATAAATTTTCATCGTTAAAATAAGTCAAAAGGTGTAGATGGAAAATATAAAGATAGATTATCAACTGCGCTCACATTCATTGCGCAAATATAATACGATTCATGTCGCAGACGGGACGAAAATACGTTTTGGCAAAACAAATCACTGAACACTGAAATAATGGTCATGAAATTATTTGACAATTTATTGTTACAAGCCGATCCCGTCCGTCGGAGATGTCGAACCATATTTAATTTCAAATTTTATTTAAACATATTTTAATAAAAGCTTAAATTTAATTATTTAAAATTCATTATAGTAATATTTTAATAAAGCGTAAATTTAAAATTATTTTCATAATTTTTCTTAAAAGAAATAAAATAATAAAAATCTTCTGGTAGAAAATTCTAGCCCAATTGATTTTGGATTAGGAAGTACCTTATTATTTTGATTATTGATTATTTCCATAATCATCTGAATATTGAAATTTATTATTTTCTATTATGTACGAATATTTCCGATGTAAACGAACGTTGGCGTGAGATACGTAGCCGAGGCATTTTACTTATTCAATAAAAATTGTCCATTGTCCTTCAATGAATTATGAAATAATTCTTGACTAAAATCTAAAGAAATGTTACAATGTTGCGCCATTGAACTACATAAAAAGACAGTCAATTTGAAATTTGTTGTGCGATATGTGTCGAAATGTGTCCAGTTTCTGTATATATTAAATGTATTAAAATGTTTTACCAAAATTTTCCTTGACAACCAACTGAGGCTATTATTTGTTTTAATGGTATTATTCTGACTGCGATGACCAATTTTAGTAGCGTAGACGTTTTTTCATGTAAACTTTTTAAATGCGCGGACGAGGCTTTTGAAAAACGTTTCACAGCATTGCATTAGGGAAATAATTGTTATATAAGTAATGATTCAGCGAGGCGAGACAAACTCTCAATCGCTATAATTTATTTATGTGTATCTACGAATATCAAATATTGGTAGAATTGGAAAATCTCTTGAAAATCAAAATTTTAGGATATTATTCTAAAAATGTTGAGGACGTCTATATTATCAGACAATATTACATATAAGTTTATAGGTCAAGGCGAACAAATTTTGAAAAATTACAATTATTGGAATTCAATTCGAGACGCTTAAATTCATATTCTTTCATATATTGCCATATGGTAGTCAAATATTACGTTTGGCAATTCCGCTGACATCAAACCGTTTTCATGTTAGATTTTTATCCGGCTGTATAATAGATAGGAATTGAATTCAGTACATTCATTTAATGTAACAATTTGTAATTTATTGTTGCAAATTAAACATTGAACCACCAATTGGTTGCCCACCATAATTTTTTATACAAATGATATTTCCACTTATGTCATTCTATCTGCGTCAGCATTTATCAGATATATTAAATGTTTTCGGCAATTTGTCATTAATTCTTAAAATCTTAAACGTTCATCAAAATTTATTAAATAGTTCCGCGTCACCCTGTATATGGTGCAATAAATAAAATATAAATATTGTATTCAAAAATATCAATTCATTTAATCGCATATATCTAAATTTAGATAAACCCTTAACAATCAGGAAAAAGTTGAATTTCTAATTCAATAAAAAATATACGATATATCAAAATATGAAAATAAAATGTGCGTATATCTAATAAAATATATTTTTAATACAAACGAAAGTGTCTAATATGAATGTAGCTGTCAAATATTATATCATAGACTCGGAGATACTCTGCCTATATATCCACACAAAAAAAATCGAAACAATCCAACAATTATCATAGAGCTCGAATAATTTGCTCATGGTTATTTTTCAATGAATACCACTTCTTTAATGAATTCCTTAAAAAAATTATACTCACAGTTGCGATTCAGGATGATCTACCAGCAATATGTATTGTATGAAATAAATTAAATATGTCAGTTGTCAGATTGTTTTAAAACCACAAATGTCATTTGTTATATAGTACAATATTCGACAGCTTTGGTTACTATTTTTTAAATATCTTTAAAGATCTTTTTCGATTTCTGCGTTATGCATTCGTTTTACTGAAAATATTCCGGAAATTAATACATAAAGTTTCAAAATTGATATTCTGTCAATTCTTGTTCACTTTGCGGAACTGGACGATTTTCTGATTAATTTTGACGCAATTAGAAATCGAAGTTTAGAACGGAATTATACACTGCGCAGGTAGTTACTAACAAGTTACCTCGAAAAATTGATAATCTGTACAGATTTGTAGCCCAGATTGCAGAACTTGATGATCTTCTGACTATTTGTAAGAAATTAAGTTTAGAATTAAGATTATGCTATTTATTTTCACATTTTGTCATGCTGTCTGCATCTCATATATATTTAAGAGAATTCAACAGGGAATTGAGTAGCAAATAGCATCACTGTTTTCGGTATGCGATGTTTGAAATGTTACCTTGTAAATTGACAAACAATAGCTCCAGCCAATCGACTATTAAATTTCCCTTCATAAAAGCTATACGACATTGATTAAATAAGAAAATAATTCTTGTAAGAATTTTGAAATGTCCTAGTTTCTTAATGTTATTCCAATTATGGAGTATATGGCATCTATCAAACATTTATTACAGTCAAGTTGGTAACAATTCAACAATTTATAGGCATAATTATAGAAGGGCACACAGATGTATCCTTAATTATATTATTTTTATATTTTTAATACGATTAGCCCATAATAGTCTGTTAATATTTGAGTAGCCTCCATATTTTTTAAACCATATACACAAACTAATGATAACCTCGCTGTAAAATTTAAGGAATTGAACACGGTATTACACGATTGATTAGCATGAACTCTACACAATGCGCCGTTCTGCATCTTTCATATGTAGCAGTAGCTCGTAATTCGCTGATTAATTTCTTTATAATCATTGTAGTATCCCATCCCATAGATTTTTAAAATAATTATTTCACTTTTGGATACACTTTTTTATAACAGGCGTATTTTTAAGAGAGTTACTATTTTTCAATACTGTGATACTGATAACAGTTTCTTCTAAAAATTGTAATTTCATTTTCTTTGTTACATAACTAGTTTTCAGAATACTTTCGATCAGTTACCCAATTATATAGAGAGAATTTTATTCAACTAAAATTACTTGTACGGTGTGAATTATTTGCTACCCATGGTATCTTCGGTTCATATTTCTTTCTAAGTAATGGAAAAGGTAGCGTTACGCTTACGGTAATATCGTCGTAAATATGATTAGTAAGTATCACACCATATTTTTTTGTGATTCACACCATATTTTTTTGTGTATTTTGATTTTAATAATATTATAAAATTCCACAAAAATTATCTCATACGATTATTATCCAGTTTACAAAATATACATGTGATTCGAGCAAAATATTGACTCAATCCGCGTTCTTCAATTGCAACTGTAACAATTGATTTATTGAAAACGAAATTCAAATGATTGAAAATTTCGTGAAATGAACCCATGAAGTTAAGTCAATTCTTGGTCTGTACCGATGAACCAATAAAACTGGATCAATAATGAAATGTTGTACTAATTGTTGAAAAAATAGATTGAACTAATCGAATACGCTAGCCGGTGGTTCACATTTAACATATATATATTATTTTCAAATATTAAATGCCATCGCAATAATCAATGTTCTTCAATTAATACAAAAAAGTATGACGCTCTTATACGAATCCTTTCGAATTAACCGGTATTTGCATTATCCGCGAAGTACAGTGGTAATTACAATTCATTTTTTTCCCATTTAAATTGATAATTTGTTCAAAATATTAATTACATTTAGAAAAAAATATAATATAATTGTTATTAAATTTTAAAATTACCTGTACAATGGTATTCCAGCATCATCACGAAACCATAAAACCATATAAACTTTATCATTGGACGGCACAATAAGTGGGCATGGTAAAGAAATTTTATTTCCTTCTACTGCTTGAATTTCAATTGCTTTAACTGAAAAAAAAGGAGAGAAACAACTAAATTAATAAATGTATTTGTAATAATACAATAAAATAAAATTTAATAAACGACATGTTCCAATGCCAACCACATTTTTAAAAAGTATCAATTTTCTGCATATATATATATATATATAGAGTAGAGGCACTAGAGTATTCAACCCCTAATTAGTTTCCAGCTCCTTATAAGAAAAACTATAACAAACAATTAGTATATACTAACACAACTTTGTTATAACATGACATTATTACTATCATTAAACAAAACGTCGTAACGGTAACATAGCTTCAAACGTTGAACGGTTGCTATGAATTCATAGATATTTTTTACAAATTATGGTGCATTTAGTGTGAATATAGTAAAGTAATGTTAATTCTCCAAGTTAATCAAAAATGACTGCCGAATTTTAGAATGCATACAAGTTCCCTTTTAGATGGAATGAACCCAGAATCGTCAACAGTTTGACAACATTTCTGAAAGGATATTCCATATGCATTCTCAATAAATTCCTTGAATGAGTTAAGTTAGTAGTTGTTTTGTGTGTGTGTGAGGTGATGGGAAGAAGATAAATAGTTATTTTTGGAAATTGTAATGAATCTATAATATATGCGTATATTGACCGGTCTGAACTAAGTCATTCCCAGTAATTTAGCACAGTATCCATTCAGAATGAATTCCATGTAATGAATTAAGATAAGCACTGTTTAGTGAGCAGTTGCAGGGATTGCTCAATCTTCAAACTGAAATTCTTAATTTTAAAGTTTTAAAAATTTAATTAAACTGGATCGAAAAACTTTAGAAAATATGTTTTTCTATCATGCGAAGTAATATTTTTAATTATTCACATGATCTGTCTATATGCGCAGATGAATTAGTACTGTATAATCAAAAAACAATTTTAAATTGAATAATATACGTTTTTAAATTATAAATGGGCCAGCCAATAAACGTATATGAATTATTAATGGGTGTGCTTATCTAAAAGCGGAAATATATCTGCATGTTAAAGTTATAATATTAAATTTATTTCTACGGTTTATTAATAATTTTGTGGGTAATAATAATTTTATGTTTTGATTCAACATTTTATAAAGAAATGAAAGAAATGAATATAAAAACTTTATTATATGAACATTAGTTAGATTAGATGGTATACACGTAAATACTATATCTATGCCCATATAAATACAGGGTGATTCATTGCCATAAATAATATATTTAAAACACGGTTGGTTCACTCTGCGCGTGTATGAAATATGCGAGTACCAGTACATTATTTATATATTGTTTTTTAATACACTTAATTCATAAAATTATATGATTTTGATTGTTTGTTGATGATTATGATAACGATATTTTTTTCATAAAAATTTTCACTTTTATGGGTGTTAACCATGAACTCCGGACTTTTGTGTGAACTGAAATTATTTTAAATAAACAATAGCTGATATTTTAATGGCAATAACCTTTGTCCATATTTTGCAGGCCATTAATATAAAAATTTCTGGAAGGAAAAAGTGTATTTCCTTCGAAGCGATCAAATCATCAAGTCATTTGAAATGAATCGTCGGTCATAAAGGGCAGACTGTATTAATTGGAACAAATGGTAGTCTGATGGAAACATCTCTAGTGATAAGAAGAAAAAAAATTTATCTTTGCTTGGTTCAATTTGTTTCATTGTTGGAACCATTTATATATATAATACCAATTTCAACATACAAAAATTATCACATTTCAGGAAGCATCTGTCCACGCGGTAACGATTTTGCAGAATTTTCATAGAAACTATAATCCCAACTTGACTATACATATGAAATTTCATCAAAATCGGTTAAGAAATTATCAATTCCAAATTCCAAGAAGATGCGGTGTGAAAAGTGGTAGGCTATCTATTTTTCATTATTTTCATATAGCAATTAATATTAAAATTATTAAAAAAAATTCGTACTTCTACATATTAAGGTGATAATTTTAATTTTTATTAAGAAGTCTACCGCATAATGTTGATATACTTTTTATTGTATGATTCCATCTTTTAAAATATAAGAAAATTATAAGAATTTTAGTGAAATTATATATTTTTCGGTTCCGGATAATCTGAACACAATAAAAAACTATATATTTGCATAAGTAGCGTTCGGATTAACAAAACGTTTTTTGTACAATATACCATATACTAAATTTTAATTGTTATGACGAGTAATTTGCGTAATTTCTGTAATATAAACAGGAAAAAATGCATGCGTCACTAGTAAAAAAGGATCACGTTTCAGGGTAAACATCCAATACAAATGTATGTTCAATTTTTATTGTTTCACTTATTTTTCTAAAAATTTTGAATTTTAATATAAAAATTATAACGTGTTTAAAACGTTTTTTTTTTTTAGGCTATATATTGCTCCAAGTGGAGCTTAATGTCATCTAATAAACCTTTCATTACAGCCAAATTGGTAAATTACTTCGCATGGGAGTATATAACAATTTACCAATTGTACTGTAATTATCGAAAGATATATTATATTATCATTGAGTAGCTTTCAACACCATATTTTCAAAGATATTCGTTTTTCTTTTTATTCCATAAACGAACAAATGGTCACCCAGAAGAAAAATTTCAATATTAAAATAAATACTGATAAATTTCCTATGAAAAATGGCAGGGATTGAACCCGCTATATTTCATGATTAATAATATATATTTCGGCGCTATACCACTGCGCTACTGAGTGTTTATTAAACCTTTAATATCCAGTAAATCTTTAAAGATACTATACCATTTTTATAAATATCTATAAATAAATATTCAAAATTATTGCTATGAGTCGGTGTATAAGAGCTATAAAGGCAATTCTGAAATGTGTGTGTATATGAAAAGGTGCGGTTTTGCAAAATTGACTTAAATTTTGACGTATACAAGTTTATTGCCTCTAACAAGGAATACTTTAAACTTTAAATTGAAAAAAATTAAATATAAATGAATTGAGTTTTATTTACACATTCTTATTATTATTTTTTTGCTCCGACGAGTTGAATGTAATTTATAATAAAATGCACATATACGAAATGCGATAAAAAACAATGTTTATTGTATTATAAATAATTTAAAATAATTAACAATTGCTATACTATGGCTAAGAGTACACATCGTATATATGTGGAATTTTGCATGTACTCGTATTTATTGTATGTATACGCTTTGTAAAACTCATTAAATGTTATATTTTCATTACTGAATTATAAAAACGTAACAAACGAATAGTAAACATAAACGTCATATAACTTTTTTTAGTTTATGAATATATAAGTGGATATAATTTTTAATGTAATTTAAAAGGATTATTATTGAAAATTAAATTAAAACAAATACACACACAGTGGGTCCAGGTATTTTTTAGACTATACAATTAAATAGCTTTACAGAGCGGCTTAATATTATCTCCGCGAAGCAACATTATCAATAATAAATTAATTAAGATGGCTTAGACACGTGTTACGCATGGAGGAGAAGCGTGTGCCTAAAAAACTGTTAGTAATCCATAAGGTAGAAGAAGAGCTGGAAGACCTAAGGCAAGATGGCAAGATGCAGTAAACTGTGATATTAAGATCGTTAAAATTCTCGATTGGAGTTGGATTGACTGTGGATAGGTCAGGATGGAAAAGAGTGTTGGCGAGAAGGCTAAAACCGCACCTAGGTTATAACATGCCATGGAGTAAGTAAGTACGTAAGTAAGTAAGTAAGTAAATAAGTAAGTAAAGTAACATTATGAGTTCTGAGACTATAAATAGAAGTTACCGGGTGTTAGATCAGATGAGTTCGTTAGATGTTTCATCACGCATTGGCGTTACTTTTTAATTAAAATTTATGAACAATAAGTGATCATTGTGAGTAGGTGCATTATTATTTAACAAAAATGAACGAATACAATAAATTTTAGCTGCATCTAACGCTTAAAAACATTTGAATTAATAATCACCAGTCAGTAATAGTTTGTCCCTATAGTTTTGATAAAAAAAAATGACAAAAATCTAGAAAAATTTTATATAAAAACCCAACAAGTTTTTATATTTGCCATTTTGTCACATTTTTATTCGAATTGAGCCTTAGTTTTAATAAATTCTGTGTTTTAACAAATATTTCAATCGCAAACTTTTACTATCGAAGGATTGTAATATAAGTATTGTTTTAATAATTCAAAATGAAATAAATATTACTTCTTTAATAAACAATCGTGACGTTTGAGTTAGTTTACAAAATATGCAGAATTTATGACTATAATGGTTTGTTTCTTTTTTCCGTTGTCAGTAGACGTCTACATAAATGGATCTATAGTCCAAAAACTTGGAAATTGGATACCACATGAATTGACCCAAAAACAGCAAGAAAATAGAAAAGTCACCGGTGCTTCAACGGCAACAAAGAAAAGGTTTTTAGCATGGAATTGTGACTGAAGATGAAAAATAGATTTACTGAGAATCCTAAGCGTAAAAAATTTTGGGTGAATACTGGTGCGAAGCTGGTCCATCACTGTGTATTTGGTGGTATAAAATAGGTGTTGTGTACTATGCATTTCTGAAACTGGTGATGTCTACCGCATGACAGTTAATGCGTTTGAAGCAAACAGTGATGCAAAAAACGACCAGAATGGATAAACATTGTAAATTTATTTTTCAACATTGACAATGCCAAACCTCATACTACAAATATAGTTAAAATTGCTATATATTTATACAAATATAGTTAAAATTGCTATTTGCAGTTTTATGATCAATAGATCGCTTCATAATACCACAACATCTTCAGACTGGGAATCCGTAAATTACCTGAAAGAAAGGCGAACTTACTTTTCATATATCGGATATTAATACGTAGAAACTGTCAAACGATAACGCGATGCAACGCAATAATTCATGTTTTACGTCAATCGATTATGAAGAAAAAATTTTCAGGTGTGATCGACTGACTGTGTAAATTTTATGTATAGGGAAGTATTTTTACCTAAATACCACCACCATCATTAAATTCTTTACATGCCAAATTTTTAACGGCGATTATCACAGAAACCATTACTTTTAAGCTGGTTGAAAGTTGAGTTTTATCACGCACGCCACCATGGTGCCCACGCTTCAACCGTCAGTCATAAAAATTAATTGACAAACTGTCATTTTTTCTTCTAATGCTTTTGTACAAATATACTAGAAATTATAAAATATAAGTGTGTGTTTCGAAAAAATTGTTTTTAAATGAAAAAAGTATGCACACTTTTTACCTATACAATAATGAATTTTTCAAATTACATAGTCCATGGCAATAAATATAGACTCATGGAGTACTGTACAATTTACGGACGGAACAACAAAAAGCAAATAACTTTTCTTTTTTTAATAAAACTTATTTATATATTTCTTTTTAATTACGGTCTCTTTTAAATGTATTATAAACTTTTCGGAATGCATTGGTATATTTATACAATACATATAAATGTTATGTGTATATAAAATGCGTAAGCCGGATGTAATTTATCAGTAGAGTGTAACTATTTCCATAGGCGTTTTTCACATAAGTAAGCAAGAGCATGTAAGAAAAGTCAAATGCGGGCGGCTGATATAGTTCGATTTCCATTCCATATTAAACGAAACACGGATTACTTTGTATATATGATTGTATAATTACAATGTATTTACTAATTTTGAGACACTAAATTCAAATTCTCACAAAATAAAAATTTCTAGGTCGGTGACAATGGTGTTGCTAAATATTATTTTCATATATAATATGAAAGTTAAGCAACACCGCATCGGTTAACCACCTAGATGGGTGACCGATGTAATATGCAGCCGGTGGTAGGACTCTCTATATGGCCATAAGTTGCCAGGAGAGAATAAAAAACAGATAAATAAAATCTAGGAATATTTGATATTATTCGCCTAGTTTTGTAGTATAAAGTAGTGCAATTTTAATTATATTTTGTGATTGACTTTGTACAGGATTATGATTTGTGTTTTCAAAGTTGCTACTACATTTTCCGTTTTTATATTCCTTTGTCAATATAGTCACAGTCGTGATTGGATCATTTCAAATGACACCTAAAATAAACAAATGATGTTCATGTGCGTACAGATGGAATTTAGATAAGAGATAAATCAAAGAAAATATTTGTCGTTTTCGAAAGTAATATTTTACTACAATATCTTAGCAGCTTCCTTTTTGTCAGTAAATACTAGCAAATAATGTCAAATAATATATTTGGCCATAGCACAATCAAACGGTGCTTATAAACTAACAGCTTCAAAATATACATTCAGAAAACTGCATTTATCTAAAGAATACCTAATCACGATTTAAAAGAAAGCTACATTTTGAAAATTATATAGTAACAAACGAAAGCGGAAAACAAATTTTTCACTATTTGGCGATAATTCCCTGAGTCCCATTTAAATAATGGACTGATTTTTTAGCCTAGTCTTGTAAATCTTTTATGTGATTTCTACTCAAATGACATGTGACGAACAAAAAAAAGAGTAAGTGAAATGATCATAATTAATTATTTTAAATTGATAAATTTGATCGACCGTATTAACGTAATAATGGGTATTATTAAATTATTCTATTAGAACACTGAAAAGTTGATCGCTATAGCTAGGTTGGTCGCTCGATGCCTGAAGAGATTGAACCTACAATATTCATGAATTATATATAATAATAGATCGAAACCAACTATGATCTAATAATAAATAATTTTCACGTTAAAATTCAGGCACACAAAATGTGAAGCCGAGTGTACCCTACAGCATTGTAAGACTTTATATTTATCATATAAAAATGACGGTTGTCCTTATAAATTATTCAAAATGAAAACATCCATTAGGTTAACTAAATTTTATATACCTCCAATTTATTTGGACTTAGATTATGGTGATATGGTTTGAATATCTGTATAACATTACCAATGACACTGTAAGAACGATTAAATTTATCAATTTAATATAATCTAAATAAAGTTGATCAATAAATATTACAAATTATACGATAATAAATTATTTCCACTTACGAATTCTTTCACGAAAAAATTAATACAGTAAATCTAAAAAATTGGTAATAATTCCAAAGTTTATTTTTAAGAAAATGATAATAATTTTTAAAAAAAATTATAATAATGAAATATAGTGACAATGAATAATGGAGAAAAACTTATTATACGTACCGGCGCCGTGTCTTCTTGATAAATAAACAATGAATTATTTTATATTATCTTGAAAATTCTGGGATCATAACTAAAAATTATCTTAAAAAATCAATTCAATAAAATTATGCTATTTTTGAATTCAATTTCAAATGAAATTTAACACATAACTATAAAATGCTTTCGAATTATCTGGTTCAAAACAGACGGAATTCTTTTTCGAACATTCTGGAACTTGGCAATTTGTCATTTTTATGCATGCATGTTAAAAGTGTGACATTATATGAACAGTTGCTATATGAGTTCTGGAAAATTGATACCTTGGACAGTTTTCTTTACGATTTTCTAGGAACTTAGTTATTTGGTCGCATTTCTCAACTGATTTTGATGAACTTTTGGAAATTAATTATTTCCATATTATATATTTTCAGTTAATACACGCCACTGTTTTGCATATACTCGTATTGTATATACGAAATAAACTTTAACCTGCACTATATAAAGAGGTTAACTTCATTAAACTCGTCGTTCTGCTATAAGTGTATATCTATATTCTATCTGGTTTTTTGGCAAAACATATTGTTTTAATTACTTTTTGTAAATTTTTCTTGTTTCTTGTTGTTGTTTTGCTTTTTTTCGTCCTTTTTTACCGTTGTATTTTTTTTTTTTATCGTTGTTAAATATTACTTTAAAAAAGGTGATGCAAATAATATAAAAATTATAACATAAACATAAATCTTATACAGAGATTATTATATTATATTTTTAAAATTTTGATATGTTTATGTTTTGATTATACGATATAACCCAATAATAATAACATAACGAACTCGAATATTTGCAATTATTAATTATATCTTGCATCTGGTTGAAAATTTAAGTTTGTTTCAATAGAAAAAATGTGATAAATTGTAAATTTATAAAAAAAATATTTCATAAAATGCAATATATTCTATGTTTTGCATGTATTTTTGTATTGATTCCGTTGTCGTACATATTGAACTATAAAATGGACAAAATTAGATCACATTGAGACATAACATTTTGTTATCTCGCATTTCGAAAATTCAAAATTATTGAATACGGGCGCCCCTTGTATAAAACGGTTATTTGGTACCGTGCTACATCGAAACTATGTTTTACTAAAACTTTGAAAAAATATTAATAATGGCAATGTGTACCGTGTTATATTGGAACCAAGTCTTAAGGAGTAAAATTTTATGATAGCTGAAATTTCGTTTCAAATACTACATATGATAAATGAAAAAGTAGGTTATAACTTTATTATAATTATTATAAAACCAATATAGAAACAGCTTATCACTATCACAAAATTAATTTTCATCATCACTCTCATCAAAAATTATAGCTAATTATAGAAATGGTTGAAAATCCCCTTCACTAGTCCATCAAAAGTTATCTGACGTAGTTGCAATTATCTGCATATTTGCAATGCTATCAGAATTTCTCCTCTATATAAGGAGCTAAAGAACTTATTAATTCTGTTTTAAATTTTCCGATGCGTAATTCTGAAGGATTATTTTCAACGAATTTTTTTAGGTAAAGCTATTACCTTTCTTGCAGATCAATTAAATTTAAATGAAGAAACACAATTTGTGAAATGTCGGTTTCAATTCCCGAATTTATAAATGAAAAATTTTTCGATATTTATTTGAACACTAAAAATTTTCCATTTGTTCGTTTATGGAATTAAAAATTGAATATCTTTGAAAATAGGACACTACGCAAAGATTATATGTCTATACAAATGCATTATTATGGGTTAACTACTCACAGATACTATAATGAGATGTGCTTTTATGTAAAATGGAATAAACAATTCATCTCTCTTTTGATAATTTCAGACCAATTGATGAACACAATATATAATTTTTCAATTGCAATAAATGTTTGATAGATTTCATAAGTTGCACTTTAACTAACATGCGGATTGCCAATATAATATAAGCAAAGTATAGTATTAGTAGAAGAAAATATATAAAGTTTTTCTGAAATAAATTGATTAAATTGTTCCGTTAGATGGTATTAATTTTTAAAAATAATTGTTATGGTAACACATCACACAATTTCAACGACTTTAATTAACAAATCCAAAAATTTTTAGACAAAATTTCATTGGAATCGGGATGCAACGCATCAGGTTCATTTCGATGGTCAGGACAATTTTACAGACGTTGTTACGACAGAATTGTAATGATGCTTCTCTGATTGAACCAAATCATAAACTTATGTTATAATGAACTGAAAATGACCTTGATGGTTGAAGCATTAATTCCAATTAATTTTCTGTTTAATTCCGTTTCGAATGAGGAATCGCACAACCAAATCCAAAACTTATTTTAAATAATGAGCTGGAAATATTCTTGATCCTTGAAACATTAATTCTAATAAATTCTGTGTTTAATTATGTTTCTTGATCCTTGAAACATTAATTCCAATCAATTCTCTGTTTAATTATGTCTCATATGAGGAGTCGCATTACTTTTAATGTGCAAAAATAACATACTCTAAAATTTAGGTGTGCAAATTGAAATTTATCGGTTTTACTGCAAAAAAGCCACGTTTATATTCATTAACTGTACAATATTAATATTTCAATTAAATCATATATGATCCATTGAAAGTTGCCACCACGCCTATGTCGATCTTTCAGCTAATTGTTTGATTTATTGCCTAAAGTATTTCTTCAACCTTGTTTTTTGTCTTTTGAGGAGATCCATTCAAAGAGACAATTTCTTATGCTTTCATAATACGTGAATCGTAGGTATGGAATAAAACTACCAGTTCTGTCCTTGTATATAGTTTTTACCGACATTTGAAGTATGAGGTTTGGCATATTGTCATGTCGAAAAATTATTAATTTGTCGAGTATATTTACTTTTAGTTGTCTATGAGATATGTATTATTGTACAATATTTTTACTTGACGCATAAACAAAATATGGAACGCATTATTTAGAAGAAAATGTTTTACGATTGAATATTTTATCACATAATTTACAGACAAATAAAAACAATTGATTTCTAAAATTTATTTATTTATTTACCTGCAATTATATTTCAATATAATGCAAGAAAATTGTATTGACATAAGAATTCAAGCTTGCTCTACCTTTTGTTTTTACAATATATATTCGTTAAAATGATACATTTGCGAGAAAGAATATATAAATGAAACAATAAAATTCTAATTATATACCTCTCTAAAGATAAGATGTCAATATGTGATAATGATAAACAAAAGGAAAAAAAAGTAAGAATTCACATTGAGTTCACAATTTCACAATAAGATAAGTATTTATTTTTCCATTTCACTTTTATATGAAATAACTTTTAAAAAATATATAGAAATTTGCCACCTTTTTTATAATATAAAAATCCACTGTCCGTAAAATAACCGAAATGTGTTTCTAACATATATGAATCTATTGGCTGCCGATTGGTTTATGTATTGTGTACCGGCATTCACAAACGGCTAACTTTATGACTTTATGACATCAATGTAAAGTGTAATGTTCAAGCGCAAATATGCAATAATATTTGTGGTGATGATTTTTATACAATTACCAACGCCCAATCGGTAGCCCTTGGAATTTTTTCTTTTAACTAAATCGTCAACGCAATACTAGATTTATTACATAGTGTATATCGTTTAACATATATTGACCTATTAATATATGAGACGAAAAATTACGAATACAAATTCCATAAAAACCACATTTTATATTGCATATTTTAATGTTGACCTTTGCGTCCGACAAATTTCATCAAAAAATATAACGCATTACTTGAATTAAGTGACCGTAGCTTTTATAGGCGTGTGAAACATGATGCCGTTTTCTGTACTAATCACAAACAATTGAATGCTTTTTTTTGCTAATCCATTCCGGTTATTTTACGGACAAAGGCGGGTGTGTATATTGTACGTAAATATATACAAAAATATATAATATTGAATTTGAACTTATTCATCGCCATCGTATTCTTTTATTTTTTGTTTGTTATTTGTTTTTCTCAGTTTTTCTTTAAATCGATTTTTAACTTTAAATTGTTGGACTTTTTTTTCTTCTAGATTTCGATTTCTTCTTTTTTTTCTCTCATTTTAGTTGATCAAGTAACAATGTTTTGGGACAAAGTCTATATAATAATAATAATATAATATATAATATATCGATGGCAAACGTATATAACATTCGAGTATATATACCATATGTGTATGCATATGAAACTGCCAATTTAAAAATAAAAATATTTGCCATCTCTCTGAAAATTTGTGTATGCAACAGCAAAAAAACTGTTCCCCCTTTGATGAAAATCATTCTTAGAGACTCAATTTTGCAGTTCTTCAGATGTTTTGAAGTGCTGCTCTTTAAGTGCGTGCCCTATTGATGAAAACAAATGGTAAACGAAAGGAACCAAGCCTTATGAAAATGGAGGTTGGGGTAACTAATCGCAGCCAACCGATATGAATCTATCTGCAACAGGTATTGCTCTTTGTGTTATTGTGCATTGCCATGGACAAAAATTACCTTACCTTGTCTTGTAGCTCATTCTGGGCTAGTTTTTCGATCAAGACATGGTTGAAATTAATTTTCGGTAGCGATAACAGTTTCACCAGATTTCAATAGTTCAGAATATACCATACTTTTGTGATCCCACTAAACACACCAAACACTCTCTGCTTTCCAAATCGATTTGGTTTTACAGTCAATTTTGCTGGTTGAGCTAATTTAATTTAATTTTAATGATTTTTTGCTTCAAGGATTCTTAAAGTAAATTCACTTTACATGGCTTTTCACAATTCGATGCTAAAAAGATTTCCTGTCATGCCTTTGAAGCAAAATTATTCAATGTTTCTTTTTCAGTTTTCCATCTGTCTTTCATTCAGTTCATGTGGCACCCATTTTTCACACTTTTGGATCTTTCCCATAACATTTAATCGTCTCGAAATAGTTAATTGATTAACATTCAAAGTTTCTGCCATTTGTTTTTGAGTTTGTGCGAGTCATCTTCTTCCGACGCAATGTTTGGAATTCGGTGTCTTTAAACTTGTTCGGTGGTCTTCTACGTTCTATTCGTTTCCCACCTCAAACAAAATTATGGTTTTTGTATCGTTGAAACCATCTTTGTGATAGAGCATGTTTACCATAAATTATAAGTAGAATTTGATTAAGCTTCGGACGCATTTTACTTTAGAAACAATCAAAAAGGTAACAAAATCCACAAATCACGATTTTCTAGTGCGCAAAACTTTCGCTTTTTGATGATAGCTCAGTATTATACTTGATTTTGTGAGATAATATTAATATTAAACAGAACTGTTCGCACTATAATTTAAATTGATTTTGCTAGACGTTTATTGTTTATAAGCATTAGTGAGCGTATGTTAAATTTATAAAGACATTTTAAATCAAAGTTTGCCATTAAAATGTGGTTGTCGTGCGAAAATTTAGAAAAATTAGAATATGTTTGGTGAATTTTTTGATCTTCATTTCTTCGGTTTACATTACAAATGAGATTTTGTTTGCAATATTTTTAGTGGTTTCTTATCAAACGATATCAATCAAATGTATGGGATATTACTAGATTTTGAAGTTGATTTCGTACGAAAGTATAAGATAAAAAACTGTATTAATGTATAAAATATGAAATGTGTTGTATTAAAATTATTGACACATGTCAAAACAATAGAAATGAATATGGCTGATTAACAATAACTTTACCATATACATTGATCTAGGTGCAAATTGCAATTTCATTTGCATAAACCTGGTATATTATTATTGAATATAGAGAGCATAGACATATAAATTATAAAACATATAACATAAAATTTCACACAAACACATTAAGAAAAGATTTTTTTTTTCTTTTAAATCAATTTCATATAAGTGACACAAATTCTAAAATGAAAAAAGGAATTCATGTCTCAAATATATAATAAATGTATATGAGTGTGTGTGTGTGTATAATATTGAACCATCTGCGCGAATTTTTCAACTTAAATGACATTATAGAGAAAAGTATATTTTCATTAAAAAGTTAAAACATTAAATTGAGAAAAGTATACATTGGATGGAATATAAAAATACTGAAAATATTGAAGCTGAACAGAAAAACTTTTTATAATTGCAAAATATGCAAGTTTCTATTGCATTTTGAATTGATTTTCGAAATAATAATTTTATTATTTTATACGAGTGGTGCAAAAAATTGTAATAATAAATATGACGATGAGTTTCATTGGCATGTTGTTAACACAAATTGGAAAAAAAAAATACGTTAATGATTTATAACTTTATTTATTTTATTGGACACCACCACCACTCAACTACATTATTCCCTTTACTCTATGAATTCATTTTAATTCATTTATAATCTATATTTACAATAATTTTAATATTGGTACATGTAAACCGTCTCTGTTCCATAATAAACTGGAATGGATTAAATATTAAAGTTTCATAAAAATCATTCAAAATAATCTCCATCAACTGAAAAACATAGATTTGTACGCCGTTCAACAAGTGAATCAAATGATTTTTATGTCTGCCTGATTGAAATGCTGTTAAGAACAGTGGTCGCGTCACATTTTAAATGCTTTCAAATTATTCAAAAACGATTTCTTTTCATAGCCAAATAAAGTATTGGGATTAGAAATTAGTCGCAGGGAGTATGCGGTGAATGATAAAGCAACAACATGTGATGATATTTTTGATCATCATTTAATTGATGTGGAACAAACTTTGAATGCGATAGATTATTGTTTTCGATATTCCAACTTCCATTTTCAAGAATCTCGCTGAAGATTTCTTAGAAATTTACACGAAATCACTTGCACTTTTTCAATGTTTTTTTCCATAAATGGCTTCAGATGGTCGATCTGGACTTGCATCATCATTTATAGTTTCTCTGCCTTCTATAAATCATTTATTTTATATTTATTTATAGTTTGCCAATAACATATTTACAAATTTTGAAACAAAATTAAATATTGGTTCTATGTTTTTATATGCATTTTTCGACCGACTCACAAAAACAGCTGTAACTTTATGTGTTGTATTTTCGTTTCTACTGCGAATGTAATGTCATGAAATTTTAACAGTTTGTTGAGGAACGTTCACCGAACATAATCACAAAAAAACTTAGAATTGACGCTACGTGTTCTATGGTTTACATAGCCAGTTTCCGGTTTATTATGAGGCAGAGGATGTATTTCTGATAAAATTATTGTATTGGTTTTGTTTCTTCAATTAATCAGGATTAAGTATAAGTTTTGCAACTTACTAAGATATAATTATAAAATTCATAGTAAGTTACACATTGCTGAGAGATCAACGGTATATTATATGAGTAATCTTTGGAAAACCATAAGTTATAAGCTTGCAAAAAGAGAACTGTCAGAAAAATATAAGAAGACGATTATTATATTATTATACAATCGCAATGGCTATAATTAACTTACTACTGCAATTCATAAAATTCAATCCCAAGGAGCACGTATAATATAATAGATTTTTATCTTTTCATTATTTTAAGTAAAGTAAAACAATATTTATAAGAAAATAGGTTTTGTTTGAATTAATTAGCACAAGACTGTTGTCAGTATATAAAAACACAATATTATACCTCAACAAAATACATAAGTATTAAATATATTTTGAAGTGTATCTGTATAAATTAAATAGCACAGCGATGATGAATGATGTTGATAAAAAGCTATAATCCGCACCCCAATGTTTACACAAAGTATTGTTTTTGAATACATATACTCGTATATTATTAGCTATTTATAAATAAAGTACTTCCGTATTCTGTATTCTTTTTCTGCTTGTCGTGACCTTAAAAAACAAATATTTTTTATTTTAAATCCGTAAAAAAAAAGTATTTACTGCAAGTACTTTCACTTAGATTCTGGTTCAACCATTATTATTGACCTATAAATAATTGTTACTATAGTGAACTGTATGTATTTGAACCACCTCTTCATAATGAAATCCTTTAGTTTTTAAGGCATCCATTATATAAACGCATGTAAGTCAAGTTAGTAAATTACTTCGTTTGTGATAGGATTTCAAAAACAGCACGAACATCGACACATCGTTTGTGGAATTGATACTAACGACTTAGACTTCATAAATAACAATAACTTCTATCTCTGTTATATAATGTACAAATTGACTGTGCATCATGGTAAGCCAGAACATGAATATAGAAGGGTTTAGGTCAAAAATACAGACTTCAAGGGTTCAACCTTTCCGCCACTACTAGATTCATGTTTCTATGTAGTCTGGTTCCTGAAATAATGTATGAACGATTTTAAACTTATACATGTCAGACTGGTGTGTAAAATTTGTATGGGCAGAATTGTTAAATAATAGAATTTACAATAACTAACACCGCTCACAATCAATTTTAAAATTAGCAGAAGTATTCCAAATAAATATATTATTTCAAAGAGTATCTAATATTTGAATTACACAATTTTTAAAGTATTTTGACAGACCCTGTATCAATATTATAATTAATGCTACTGTACACACAGTACGTAATCAATCAATAATACACTTTATATTTTATATCCAATAAAGGAACATATAAAAATAGCATCAAAGTATAGATAGCTTCCACATAATTTTTAAGTGAATATAAAATTGAATGGTTGTATAGTCTATATTTTGAAAATATTCCAATACAATTTGAAATTGAAGTGCATATCATAAAATAATAATAATTTGGTATATTATATAATCTTTAATGTTTGTATATAAGTTAAGGAATTATTAGGTTTAAATTTTTCCCTTTCAAAGTTCTTGTATTGTAGATTTATAATCTTTAACAATAATAATTTAATTTTATAATAATAATATTGTTTACGATAATTATAATAACGTTTAGGTGCATAATTAAAAAGTCTATTGATATAATATTTATAGGGTAAATGTCTAAATTGTTTATAGAAGGATCATATTTATAGCGCACATTTTTAAATATCAACACTATAATATTACAAATTACAGTTAATTTTAACACGTAATTGACGTAATGACCTATCTGATATTTATCTGATAAGTTTTTCTGGCTTACAATGTTACCAGTTCAATTTCAATAAAAGATTCCCAAATTGATTGCTATAAAAGTTTGTATAATGTTTAGTAATCGTAAGGAATAGTTGTGTTTCATCTCCAATAGTTAATAATTAATATACCCCAGTTTCTTGACTTGCATGTTCAGATTTTATTAATTAATTTTCAGGTGTATCCTATATTAATATTGTTTAGTTCAAATATTTAAGTTAAGTTAATTTAATTGTATTTAAAATATGGTTGATACCTTTATTTTTATGATATTATACACTTTACCCTATACATGAAATTCATTGTCGAAATATATTAGGTACCGGTATACACTTGAATGTTTCAAAGTTCTTAATGATGATTATTTATTGACTCTATAACTAGGGCCTATAACTAAGTCCTGGGGATAATCTGATAGGTGTTGTAAGTAGTATTGCTTGTACGCAGTGTGAAGTGGAAATACTTCGCCATTGTGGTATAGTTGAATCCATCTTTCATATTCAATATATGACAACCAGTTGAAGTGTAAACTAGTATTTTTTTAGTTGATTAAAAATGGGAAATTTTATACTAACAAACCGCATTTGCGAGAAGTTATGTTAAGTAATTTTATGGTTTAGACGGTTTAAAAATAATGATTTTGTTGTTAGTGATAAAGAACGAGTTGGAGTACCAAAAAAATTTGAAGACGAAGAATTGGAAGCTTTTCTCAGTGAAGATCCATGTCAAATGGAAGAAGAATTAGCATTGGCATTAAATGATACCCAAGCAAGTGTTTCCAAACGTTTAAAGAAGATGGGAATGGTTCAAAAGCTATCGTATTGGGTACCATTTGAATTGACGGAAAGACAACAAGAAAATCGAAAAACAATATGTGAAATTTTGCTTCAAAGACATTCAATTTTGCATCGAATTGTGACTGTTGATGAAAAGTGGATGCATTACGATAATCCAAAACGTCTGAAATCATGGGTGAAGACAGGTGAACTAGGTCCATCGACACCAAAACACAATATTCATGGTTCTAAGGTTATGCTGTGTATCTGGTGGGACCAGCTTGGCGTAGTGTACTATGAGCTGCTTAAACCGGGACAAACCATCACTGCTGAACGTTACCGAGAGCAATTAATACAATTGAATGTGAAAACTTATGTACCGTTACTTCCAAATGTGTTTTTCTTACCAAAATAACGCCAAAACTTAGTTATAGACCCAATAATACAGAGGTTTGTAAAGATAAACATATTAAAATATACGATAAAAGTGTATAGAAAATTAAGCTGAATTAAATTTGAACAAAATAGAAACGATTTTTTTTAGATAGGCTATAATAATATTTCGAATTTTACATCATTAAAATGTAAATTTAATTCAAATTATATATTTATGCGTGTTATTTAAGATTATACAAATAATTATCAAGTTGCGTATATAAAAAAAATATAAAGTACACCCTATCGGTCCGAAAAATAACCTCCGAATCACTTTCTAAATATACGGATTAGGTAACGTAATCTATTGGTTACCGATTGATTTGTATATTGTGAACTGTTTCATGACATTTCCTTCAGTGTAAGCCAAAATGCAAAGCATTAAGTGATAATAGTATTTGATTTGTTCGGCTATATAATAAAAATCGCTATCGAAATGTTTGAAATGCTTAAAATAGCTTATGGTGATAATTGTTTATCAAAAACACAAGCTTTTGAGTGCGGCATCGACGATTCAAAGACTACAGCGAGAAGAAGAATTGGATTATACAGAAGAGACATCCAAAAAGTATGTGATTTTGCGAAAATAAGAATGGAAATTTAACTTATTGGTATACCAAAAACAATCATATTCATTAGATTGATAAAACATACGGTGTTTTCAATACGAACCAGAAACTATAAGCGTCATATAGAGGCGAATTACGGTCACCAGATGAAAGAAATTCAAACAAATTTTGTTTGATGAAGTCAAAAATCAAAACAAGGTTCCAAAGATATTATCCACAAGGAATTGGTTCCAACTGCTGTACTACAACTAATGCTTTGTAATGTGCGTCTTGCAATAATTATCACTGGAAAGTCATTTGATATACATTTGTTGAACATGAACGAACGTGCAAATCAATGTATTTCAATTGTGAGAAAAATTTTCGAATAAATAAAATAATTTTTTTACAAAAATAATAATTGTATGATTTTTTTCTAATCCATGTCCGGTTATTTTACGGACAGACGATGTTATGTGACATTAATTAAAGATAATTCTTACAACTCTTTTCCAATAAAATATGAAAATGTTATTTAAGTGTTTCTACATAAATTTCAATGGTATGCAAGCTTTCGGTTGGAACCAGTTCCAATTTCGATGAAAACCATTCAGATACTCAATTTTCCAGTTCTTCGGATATTTCGAAGTGCTGATCTTTAAGTGGGAGTACCATCGATGAAATTAAATGGTAAGCGGAAGGATCCATGTCTGGTGAATATGGCAGGTGGGATAATAAATCCCATGTAATCAAACCATGGTTAAAATTAATCAAATATTATGGGTAGCAATCAATATTAATATTTTCAACAGGTTTTAATACTTCATAATATACCATACCTACTTGATCCCACCTAACACATCAAGCATTCTATATTTTCCAAATCGATTGGTTTTGTAGTAGATGTTGCTGGATGCGTTTTGGATTCCCAAAATTAATCCATATTTTATCACCAGTCACAATACGTGATGAAAAAAAGATTTCCTTTCTTGCCTTTGAACCAAAATTTCACTATCGTATGTCGGTTTACCATTTGCCTTACATTCAGTTCATGTGAAATCTATTTTCTACACTTTTGGATCATTCCCATAACTTTTAAACTTATAGAAACATTGAGAGCTTCAGCTGTTTGTTGCCTGGCTATTTGCGAAAACAGCCCAAGAAACATATTGAAAACACTTGGATGGACGTAAATCCTTATTCCGCATCAGTCACATATCAAATCTATTACCACTTTTATAATTACAATACTTTTTGTTTTATTTGATGGCATACCCATACTTGATATTATCACCACTTCAAAAGTTATCGCCGTGCTTTCTTTTATCATTGCATAGATTTTATATATAGAGACAAATACACAACTATTAAAATATATACGTTTTCTTGTCGTTGTCTTTCAACTTATGTACTATGCCGTTGTTAGTACTTACTACGTGGTATTATAGTACTAATGCCTATTCCTCTATAAATATATAATATAGTATGGGAATAGATTATTTTAATATATATTGTAAATTGTAATACTAGTAATATTGTAGACATATCAAAATTCCCAAAAAAAAATAAGAAGGAATTTAATTTTATTGCCTTTTGTGATAAAAGAGGCACAACATCACTTCACAATTCACATTTCCTTTTGTAATAAGTATTGTTGAAAAAAAAAAAATACACACACACACACACATAATCAAAAATAAAATAAAGTGACAATATATTGCTTTCTATAGACACAAAAAGTCAGTGGTGTTACAATTTTATATGTAACTTTCCAGGAGTATTAGGTATTGTTTGGACTCTCTTATATAGTACGAAGAAATTTTTGAAAAATTATGGAGGTATGTTTGGAAATTTACAGTTGCACAAATTCAAACCATTTGAAATTTCCTTTCTGAGTGTAGTACCATCACTTACCAAAAATGCATATTATCTTTCCACAAAAATTAGTAAGTGCGTTCTGAAAAATTGCAGCGTTTATCCAAATAATGACACGAATTTTACAATTAATTATAAATCAACCGAATTAAATCACAAAATGTATGGCAATGTTGCGGTTAGATTTATAAGAGATGTGTGTTTCGCATTTTCATACTCTGATGAAAAACCATATTCATATGAAAACATATTTTCGATTTGTTCTTTGTCCAGAAAGTGTATAGTGCACAAGGCAATATAAGTGCACGAAACGATCACAAAAACAATGTAATTTGCGGCTATGTTCAGGCATATAATGTGCCCACATACCATTAATTTAAAGTGTAATGTGGTGACCACTTTATATATACACAAGTGCCCATAGAGTTTACCTAAGACATATACTAAGACATTTGCCCGTATTGTGTCTATTAGTTCAGGAACAAATTCTGGACACAAGTGCACGTTATTTTGCACCTATTCAAAATCACCACACAGACAAATCTTGCCGTATTTTACTGATCAGTTCAAGGACACATTCCGAGTGCTACTGCTCAAAAGGTCCCACCTGCGTCTGTGTGCGGTGTCGTTGGAAAGGTGCATACCACCTGAACTAGAGCCCAAAATTTGTCTTTGAATTAACGGGTACCTGTGCTTGTGCGGTGTCATTGGATAGATGTCCAAAATGTGTTTTTAAACTAACGGGCACATGTGTCTCCATTAGTTTCTTGAAACAAGTACACAACAAAGCGTGCACTCGTACACTTTTATTATTTTTTTTAATAACAACAAGTACTTTACGGGCATTACACAGACACATGTAGAGCACATTTACCATTGGTAAAGCCCGAAAAAATATTTGTAGATTCAAATATCACTACGTTTTTCTATACATACGAAATAAAATTTGAATTTCAACATACTAAATTTTCCGGAAAATCGACTTTTAAGAATTGTCATCTTTTGGAATACCGTTCATAAGTTTAACGGGTGTCTATTTTTTTATACAGTATTTCAAATTATAATCAATTTCCAATCTTTCGTAGAGGATATTTTTAAAATTGTTTAACGCATTCAAAAGATATGACCTCGATTTTCCGTTTGAAGCCGTAATGAAATTTTGTAAATTTTTTGGTTCCATTTGGTTGTCACAACAACAAACTATAAGAATATCCTCATTAATAAATTCCTTTCAATTTTCTCTGCAATTGATTGGAGAATTGGTCATGAAAATCCGTTAAAAATATGGTCCGTAATTCAAAGAGATGATAATTTGTAAAAGTCGATTTGCAGGTAAATTTAATTCGGTGAATACCCGAATAATTTTTCATAATTTAGACTTATTTCATCCAGGTTAAAAGAAAAATATATGAATATTGAAAACTGAATGTTATTTCCCAGTCTTTGTCACTGACACATTTACCTCCGGGCACAAAATGTTATACGGGAACACTACAAACAATATAAAATAAAGTGCTAAAAGTCTTATGAGAATTATAAATTATTCTCATAAGTATCATGTAAACATACTTAAGAATGAATTCTCATTCTGACAATTATATTTCCGTTCTTATGAGAACAAATCCACATTCCTCGTAAACTATATAAGTCTATAAGAATATCCTCATGAAATTTTTGATTCTCACAGTTCTCGTGTGCCAATCATGAGTATTTCTATTCATATCTGCGTGCACCGGATCGATGTGAATTTAAATGCTTTGCATTTGATCGTTTTTAACATTTCATAAGCACAAAAAATTACACCACGTGTTAATGCATAATGAGTATGTTCTCACAACATGACGACATTCTCATAAGAATTATTCTTATCGCGTCTATATATCGGCACTTTAACTGTTACAAAAATCTTTTTATAACTACAGTGTGTCACGACCTACCCATATATGATAAAACGTGTAAGATTTATCACGCTATTTTGTGTGCATGTGCAAGAAGGCTGGATGGGATAAACCTAATGAAAATCTTATATATTTTGATATGTGTGGCATACGACACGTTGATCGTCAAATATATAAATTAAACTAAATATATTTTTTATTCAATCAATTGCTCTCTGTTGCTTAAACGGCAACACTGTCTACTAAAAATATATTTTACTTTAATATACAAAAATAGTAACTATACAAAAATATATTCAAGGATAGAAAAGTATGCACTTTAATGTCCTTATATAACATTTAAATTATAAATAAATTCTATTTACACGCTCTGTCCCATAATAAACCGGAATATGAGTTAGTTTTTTTTTTATTATGTTCCGTGAACGTTCCTCAACAAACTGTCAACATTTCAAGGCATTACATTCAGTAGAAACGAATATACAACACATAAAGTTGATTATAAAAACAAAGAACCAACATTTAATATTGTTTTAAAATTGGTAAAATAACGTATGGTGAGAATTGTGTGTTAAACCCATAAGTTTTTAAACGGCATAAATGATTCACAGAAGACAATGAGAAGCTATAAGTGATGATGAACGTCCAGGTCGACCATCTGAAGCAATTTATTGATGAATACATTGGAAAAGTGTGTGATTTCGTGAAAGTTTCTAAGAAATCTTTAATGAAATGGAGCTTGGAATACTGAAAACAATAGTTCATGAATTTTTAACAGCTCTAGGTGAATTCAAAGTTTGTTCCGTACCTCAATTAAATGACGATCCAAAATTGCTCCGAATTAAACTAATAATCAAATTTTTTTGCTTAATAATTGATTCATCATGTTGACTTATTTTAACTCCCTGCAACTAATTTCTATTCCCTTAATTTCATTTGGCTATGAAAGGAAACCGTTAAGCATCAGTTGAAATCATTCAAACGGCGACGCGACCACAGTTCTCAACATCATTCCAATCAAGGACATAAAACAATCTTTCGATTCACATGTTTAACGTGCAAATCGATGTATATTTCAGTTGATGGAGATTATTTTAAATAAATAAAATGGTTTTTGTGAACATTTAATTTGCTTTTTTTTTGGTTTTTTTAATCCATTCCGGATTATTATGGGACGGAGGTTGTATACATAAAAGAATTTTTCTGCTATTTCCTTTATAATACATATTATTTTTATATTTCTATATAAATGTACAAAACTTATGTTGTGTATACGTAACGTATCTGTGTATGTGTGGAAGTGTATATACTATCAAATTACTATGGTTACATTATTTTACATGAAAATTTAATATAATTTATTTAAAAGTTAAAGCTATGTATGCGGATAGGAATTGTTGTATGAATATACATTCGTTGAACATATGGATCATTCCTTTATTTCGTTTTTTTTTTTTTTTTTTGCATATAGATAATACGCTTTCTGTGTGTGCTGTGGTGTGAGGGAATATTAATATAATGTGTATAACAAACATCTAAGAGGTATAGGTATTTATGGTTATATACTAAATATTGTATAGTGCAAGAGAATAGACAATTTTCATTTCAATCAAATGAAATTTACTTAATTTTGTAAACAATATAAAAATAATAATAATAAAAAATATAAATTTGAATTCGCTATATGAAAAAGTATAGGGATGACAAAACCAAGCCACATAAAAAGTTATGTTGTACATATGCTGCCTGTGTGGAAGGAATATAATTTTTCTTGTTTTTTATATTTGAGAAAAAATAAATAAATAAACACAAGGAATGTGAGAAACATAACAAAAAAAAAGGAAAACCATGAACGAATAACAGAAAGATTAATGATATTTTTTCTGCCTTGTTTTCTGTTTAAATTCCATTATACAGCAGTATGTTGTTTATGTTTTCAAAATACAGGGCGATTCTTAATTTATCCACACATTATATAAAACTTAATTACTATTCCTATGTAAATCATAAACCTATCCTCTCGTATGTACAATTCTATTTTTTTCCAAATATTGTATCTTTTATATTCGTATCCTTAAATAGCCCCAAAAGGGTAATTATTGTACTCGTCATAACGTAAAAAAACTTTGTAAATGACATTTGTTTGAAGTATGCGTTAATAACATATAGTTTTCAGTGTACTGATTACGGAAAATGTCAAAAAAATTTAATTTGTGGGAAGTAATTTATTACAAAGAAAATTACCACAGAGCAACGCAGCGTTTGCTAGTGAAAATTTACTAGATAATACTAAAAGGAAAATCAAACATTAAGAAAGTGTACCATTTACATCAGGAAGAAAACGAGTTATTCATACGGTTAAGAAGATTATGCTGTATATGTTCTTGATCCTTAACCCATTCGATATTGACGCCCATTGTAATGCACATAAGATTGTACCATTTCAGTGGAAAATTTTAATTATATTACAATTTTTGTTTTATTATGATTGGATCATCTCATTCATATGTAGAAATTTGTCTAACTTCATTAGAAATAATAGATGACCGAAAGGCTTTATATTTTAAATAAATTATAAATTAAATGAAAAACCAATTCCAATCAATTGAAGGATAAAGGACATTCCCAGGACAATAAGGATAAATTAAATGAAATAAAAAAAAAATCGAATAAAACTGACAATTTTCAAGGATCAAAAAAAAATTCTCAAGACCTTATAAGGATAATTTCATAACTTAAAATTGGCATATAACAATAAATAGCGATCTTAAATTCAAAAGCTATCCTTATATATCGGCCATGTATTTTTCCATGATACTTAATTTCTGCCAAATTGTCTGTATAATTTTCGTTAATATAAGGTGTCGGGTGCCTATTTGTTCGAAAATTATGCTAGTAAAGTTATTAAAATTTTCATGATCTTTGAAACTTAAGTCCTCCACATAATTTCTTGTTAGCTTAATTTTCATATTTATATGAGGTGCAGCAAAGTAGAATTGTAAAGGCTTCGAAAATGGAAACATCAATTTTACTCAATTACTTGTGCTGGTCTAATTTCTCTATTTTAGTCGCTTTGATCAATTTTACAAAATTATTTTGATCAATTCCTATTGCATTGAATTGGAATATTAAAAATATTATTCGTGGTATTTCTAGAAATAAAATTCACGTTATATTAAAATCATTTCTTAAAATATTTGGAAAGATATGCGACTCTTATTGAATCATATATGTTCAGTAATTTGCGACACTTATCAAGTACAGTGACAATTATCGTTTACTGTGCCTGCTTGTTTGCTGTGAGTACATATTTTAAATTAATGCTAATATAGAGACGTTCGCTATAGTGTTGTGCGTAAAATATTCTGTAAGAGTACTAGACATTATCGCTCGCCTATAGAGACTTCTAGAAAATGTACTAAAATTTACTTATCGTTTTTCTGAAGGTCTTTGTTTACATATAAATACTTAAGCCTATATAATTTGCGGTAAAGCGTGATATATAGAAAGAATTTAAACTAAACATTTTTGATACTTGAAGCTTTAATATTGGGTTAAATTAAAAAATGAAAATCTTTCATGTTATTATAAAAGAGTAGACAGCACATTAGTTGACTTCATTGTCTTCAAAAGAGGCGACATAAGTGTGCGGGTGATAATTTAAATGGGAAATTCGATTTTATTAATTGTTTAGAATATAACTTTTAGTAGAGCTAACACTTAATTGAAGAATAAACTAATAGGTTTTTTTGATCAATAAGATGGAAAATAGACTATGTAATTGGGGGATTACTGATAACACTTCAAAATTCTAAAAAAATTCACATATATAACTTTAAAATAATTTTTCGTCCTGTTTTGTACCATTATATCTCGTTTACGATTATATGGCAAAATCATTTTTTATCGTCAGTTACAATTCGATATGTAAACGCACAACTTCTTTTAGGAAACGCGCCAATTGAAAATTGAATAAGTTGAAATGATTCTCATCAATAACGAATTTTTAATATTTTTAATGATTTCCAAATATTTCCCAACTATTATTCTACATAAACGTTTAAACATCTACAATTTGCTTCAGTAAATAACCTTTAACTCTTTGGTTGAGCTGTATGTTTGTTCAAAAATGCTTGTAATTTGATCGCTTCACATCAAAATTATCACTTAGGAACGAATGAAACTGTTAGCAGCGTATAGCAGCGTCCATTGTTTATGCCATAAAAAACATTTCGCACATAATCACCCTGTAATCCTGGCATGCATGTTTACATCTAATACAACAATATTCAGCAAAGATTTATGAAGGAAAAAAAAATCTTCTTCACTTGGAGTTTAACACAAATTGCACACAAATATAATTAATTAAAAGAATTTAATTGTTGATTCATTTAATTACGAAAAATTATTACATAACCTAACCTAATCATATGAAAACATATATGTAAAACCAAAGACAAATACGTAGTTCATTATAGGAACATTTATAAGTTACGTATAATTAAAAATATATTTTAAGAGTGAAACAAATAAACGTAACGCAAGAAATGCTGAAAATCGCTTATGGTAACAAAACACACAAGTCTTTGAGTGGCATCTACGATTCAAAGACTGCAGATGATATGATTAACGTAGAAAATATCTAAAAAGTGCGTGATTTCATGATGAAAGTTTGGTAACGAAGAGATCTTCTGTACACTCATTAAAATGGAACTTGGTATATTAAAAATAATGTCTAAAAAACTATTGCATTGAAATGATGATGAATTAACACTATATTTTCCAGTCGTACCGCAGAAGCAATTACTAAATTTTGGGCACCAGATGAAGGAAATCAAAAATAAAATCAATTTATTTCATTTTACGATTACAAATGTGCTGTCCTAAAAGAATTTGTGACTAGTGGTATAGTATTGAAGAGTTTGGTAAGATGTATTCGTTGCGTTCGTTCAGAATATCGACAGTTGATTAATATTGATAATTATATAAGTTCTAATCGTTCAAGAATAGTCACTCTAACAACTATTTTATTTGGGCTACTTACACGAAAAAAAAACATAAAATTAGAATTAGTTTAGATTTTGGTAGCTGTATTACATAATTTGAGCTAAGTTTGATTTCAATGCTAAAACAATTCCAATTTGTTATGAAACCCTAAAAATTAATACAGACATGTATTTTGTACTATTATTGTCATGCATAGCATGTTTTACTGATCTAATGCCTATATAAAGCTCCTATGGGGTATAATGCAAGAATTTTATGATATAAGTTATTTTCCGCCCATTTGGAAGCATTTATTGTACAACATTGATAAAATTTATTTTAATAAAAAGTATTCTCCTTCATTTTCTCTCATATCTTTGGGAATGAGATAATAGTGTCGATAAAACGATTATGACTTCTAGTCGACCCATTCATCTATATCCATTTTAGCATTTCTTCAACATTTCGGTAAAGTTTACTAGCGTGCCGATCTGAACAAATGATAATCACAGAACTTGTCCAATTCTAATTGCAACAATATACCCTTGATAACTTTTGCAACGTGTGAACGATGTGTGTCATACAAAGGGATTACTTAACCATTACTATACTCGTTATTGCTGATCATTTTCTCAAAACACTCTTTGTTCAATTGGTTTAATTGACGTTGGTAGACATTAGCTTACAATTAACAGCACTTAACAGTGTCATTGGGTTTTTTGAAACTCTACTTTCACCACTGCTATTTTTTTAATGAGCAAACATAAAATTATAATTATGCCATGTTTGAACTCGAAAAATACAAAATTTCGGCTGGATTTTAAAAAGATTTCTTGGATTTTATTTGTAAATATTATCACAAAAGTGTAATGTGTGAGTTGGTTAATATTTTGTATTAGTGAATGAGACGTAATATAAATTATATAACGTAAATGATAAATTGATAAACTAGATTTGTTTATATATAGTAGACATTGGTAATTGTATATAGACTATCAAATTTCAGTACTTGCATGTGGAGGACGATGATAAACAAATACATTATATATTATAAAAACCTCTACAAAACCACTTAAAGTCCCCGTCTTTTACTGCTAACCATCATTTTTTATTTCCGTTTTTATTTCCACTGTATGCATTAACCGCACAAAGTTATTTTTTATTTAGTTATGTCTACGCTATACGAATACCAATTCGATGTCATCGCATATCATATATTATATATATATTGTCATTTTGCTATATATAAAAATCAATTAATATGGAATGAAAAAAAAATCCCAAAATACCTTTAAATTTGTTTGCGGTTCGGTACGATCTATATACGGTGCCATATAGAACGCTTCTATATTTATGCGGACACATACACATAACAATTTAACAGAACACTTTTATTGATAATATCATATTATATATTAACACAGAAAAAAAAAATCTACCATCACCTGGTCCATATATACAATTTTGTCAATCTAACAAATCATCTAAATTGAATATCGCTCCTATTCAATTAATCCTTTTGCCAACGATAAATGAATATAACAACATTTTGTATATGTACGAGTACAAAACACTTGAAAATCAATGATATAGATTAAAGAGAAAATATCATATAGAAGTCCAAAATATAGTTTGTAATGATCAAATACATATGTGTATTGCATTGACTATATTGATACTAAATATATTGTAGAGAATAGAAATGAAGTGTATAATGGTATGGGGTGAATGGTATCCTAAACCACTTATACAAATCTATATTATATAACATGCAACACAACATAGAGATGTGATGTGGATATTATTTTTTATACCATATATGATATAGTAAAATGTGGATACACGAATGTGTGTCCTTGCATACAAGAAATAACATGTATTTTACGCATATAAAGCCTGTTTGCGATATCAGTGTATGTATGGAATATCATATGTGTACACCAAAATTTTATATACGCATCGCCCCCACATACAATTTCTACAACTGCTTCATATACCATTTATACTTCACGTATATATGTGAAAATCCAATTTTACTAAATGTCAACGTAAGTATATATATTGAGGTCTATAAACACAAATAGAATTGTTTGGTATAGGAGGTATAGGAGAAGTGGGTATACAATATATAATACTAATCTAATACATATATAGTATATATCCTTACATAATTTATAGATGGCTAAAAACGGATTAACACAATCTTTTTTTTTTTTTGAGCTTTTGTTTATACAAATATTTTAGATATCTTTTTCGTTGGGTTGCACACTAATAAATTGCGTTTTTTTTTTAAAGAAAACATCAGCAAAAAACTGAACTACTTGTAAATTAGTTTTTTTCTTTAACCATTATCTCTTAATTGTTGAAATTGTTACAATTCTAGAAGTTATTTGCAAACTTCAAAATAAATGGTAATCTAATGGATCAAGACTATATGATAGTGGTTGTTGTAACCCCCTCCAAACTAAGCTTCAATAATTTTTGATTTGTGTGGCCTTATTGGAACACTACAACACCTTTTTGTATTACCAATTTTGGTAGGAAACTTTTAATCACACCAAACTGATAACATAACTTTAATTTGATGAATATAAGCTCCACGATCTTTTTCGACTCACATTATTGTAAAATCCCGAATTTTCATCACCAGTTATATGAATCGTTTGAAAATAGATCATTTTCGTAACGTTTCATAAGCAAATCGCAGATGTTAATGATGTTGTGTTAAGTGAATCTTGCGAGGAATCCATATGTCGAGTTTTCTTTTCGTCTCCAAATGGTTTTAATCTTTTTTTCAATGAATATAAGTTTACCTTCAAGCAATCACACGTGCTGTGCTATGACGATACACATCTATTTTTGCTTTGATTTGGTCGTCCCCTACTTCAACTTAACGCACTGAACGGTCGTCAGTCACATAATTTCTTGTGAGTTTGTGATGCGTTTTTTTCGAATACATACCATATACATACGCCAAAATTCATCAAATAATATAAATGAAAAGTGCAATTTATTAGTGTGCAACCCAATGTAATATGTAATTTTCATAAAAAAAAATTTGGAAAATAAAATTTCCAAAACAAAAAGAAGCAAAAATATGAAAATATTAGATGGGAAAAAGAACGATATGCTTTACTTTATAGTTTATACCAAAGACACATCCCTTTACAAAAATCAAAAAAAATACATGATTCTGAATTTATTTGGTCGATTAACAGTACCAGTGGTGGTGGGTGGGGACATTTTCAGTCTATCCTCATTAGAACGATTGCAATCGAACTTGTTATTTACATAATGCCATCTGTTAAAAAGGTAGACATAGTATGGAATTTTGAAAGATACCAATTTCTTCCTTTACAAACACGTAGAATAAGTTTGTTATAGTTTTGTGTTTATTTGAACTAAATTGACTGCTCATAAACGAACAAAGATAACCTGATCCTGCTATCCATTATTTTACAGCATAAACAGGTAGAAGGTAGTTAAACTGTTCAAACCACTGTAACTCTCATTTCACCGTAACACTATAAGTAGCTCGAGCTATTGTGACATATCAAAAAAGTAAGAGTTGTCAAAAAATTACCAATAGCAGATAGAAAGTGCGTCTGAGACATATATAAGATATGGTAAACTATTCGAACATTTGAATATGAAAATCAGCTTGACGAGGGTCGCGTTTGCTCACAATCCAATTAAAAGTGCATCCCGTGACCATTGTAGTTGTAGTATTTTTAAATCGATTCATTAATGTTTGGCGACTAATTTATCACTGCACACCGCTAAACAAAAAAAACCATAACCAGAAGGTGGAAGCACACAAAATAATGTACAAACAATTCTATCAACTGTGATAAGGTTATAGCAACTGTTTTTTGGTGTAATATTTATTGATTATTTAGATAAATGGCAATACTTTAACGGTGAATATATTATTCGTAACTACTACATCGTTTGAGCGAAGAACTTGTAAGAATACAAGACTGCATTTAATAATGAGATAAAAGTGTTTTTTCATCACGATAATGCACTAGCTCGCAACGAATACAATTATCGTGGTAAAATTACACGAATTACGATATGAATTTCTTCCGTACTCACCTTGTTCTCGAGATTTGGCACAAAGCGATGCACTTCTCTTTCTGAACATTTAAAAATATTGACAGTATTTTATATAATATAGTTTTTTTTTAACATGCTGTTGACGACCCCGGTAGTAATGAGTGAAGATTTACTATCCGAACAGACCGCTATTGTATATACACAATATATATTCTTTACGTGATTAAATCTACTCCCGTAAAGCATATAAACTCTATCTGAAATATGATCGTATTACCAGAAACCATAGTCATATGCTTAATGCTATGTTGTTCAAGCTCATATATATAACAGCTCCAGATCTATGATGTTTTTTAGAATTATATTGCGAAGATGACCTCACATTTCTTACGATTATCTCTGATATGAAGCTCTGTTGTTGCTGTTGAACACTTTAGGCTAAATTTGATTTGTAAGCTATTACAAAAGGATATACAAAGGTTTTATTCTGTCAAATGATATAATTACTGAATTAGATAGTTAACTATGTAGAATTTTTTGTTGACCGATGATTGCTCCAATTATTTTTCAGTTCTAGAGTAATTTAAGTGATTCTCCGAGCCGGTATTTAAAACCACATCAAACATTCGAAGATACAGAATTATTATTATATAAAGCATTATTGGATTAAGAAACACAATCGCAACAACATCAACAATCGAGGACAAAAAATATTCATGGAAAGAAGACTTTATAGTGTATTTGAACGGGACCAGAAGGACGTGGTGTAAGTTATGAATTGTTGAAACAGGGTCAAACTATCACTGGAGCACTTAACAAACACCGATCGATTGAATTGTGAATCGTGCATTGAAAGCAAAACGATCAGAATGCACAAACATACATGGAAAAATTATTCTTCTGCAAGACAATGCACTCGACCTCATGTAGCAAAACCCGTCAACAAAACGTTGGGAGCTATTGGATGAGATGTGTTACTTCATCCGTCCTAATCACCCATCAATTGCTCAATCGGATTACCACTTGTTCAGGTTGATGTCATATGGCTACTCTGTGCACAGAACTTCCAGAATTATGAAGACGTTAAAAAATTACTTGATTCTTAGATCGCATCAAAAGAAAAGAAATTTTATGTATGTTGATGGTATTCATAAATGGAAAAAAATTTGAGAAAAGCGGTTGTTGTAACTAACGAGGGTATAACATTTCTTATATAGTTAAAATAAGTTTAAAAAAGAAAAACTGTTTGCGTTGGCCACTATAGAAACAAAATTTGAAGTTACGCTTCACTGCTAAAGAAGAGCGTCTATCGTTGTAGTTCAAAACATGTATAGACAATAAATATTTGACGATACGTTTGTATTGCTGTTATTATAGTATAGTTTTTTTTCCTTTCTTTTGGTATTATTGTCAATTGTGATTTTCCTTATTCATCCCTTTCATATATATGAAATAGAGGATATATAAAGGATATACATACGATGGATATAGCTATAGTTTGTGTATATATTTAGGAAACGTGCAAGTCAAGACAATATAATACAATACGGAGCTTATATAAGCGCTATGGAAATATAAACAAATCGTTTAACATCATTAATAGTTATTATATTCCATTCAACAATATTATTATCAAGGAATAATGAAAATTATATTATCACTAAGGAAAATTATTATTCGTAAAATATTATTAATAGATTCACTCACAATTTAGATATTGATATAATTTAATTGATTTTATTGTAGATTAATAATTATTTTTACTTTGAAAAACAGAAATGTAAAGAAATGTAAAGAATAGCAATACCAATATTTATTAACATAAGTACTCAAGGAAATATTTAAAACCATGTCAAAAATGGAAGAAAAAAGTTGTTAATGTATAAATCAAACATAAAATAAAATCGATTTTTTATTGCCAGAATAATTTGGCTTTAGTAGTAAAATATGTTAAGTAGTTGAGAAAAAAAAGCGATAAGATAATGAATATCAATTATTCAGTAATTATTATCGTGCAATTCATGTTGATCAAATAAGATTTTCTTTCCATGTAAAGAACACTTTAAAAAAAGAGATAACTTAATGTTTTTACATTTAAAATCGGAAAAATTATCCGCATTACATGATTCTGCATGATTAAAGGAAAGCAAATAAATTGTTTGGAAAAGTTGAACGAATTCAAAATTTACTAAATGAATTTATTATAGAAATTTGATTAAAGTTAGTTGCGAAATTGTCAATATCAAATCCTGAAATCATATATGTTGTGGGAATTATTTTCGATAGACACTAACAAAAAAATGGTAACAGGATCCCACTTTCAACCCGATTTCCGAAGTTTCAACAATAGGTAAATTGCCAGGAAGTTGTCCATAATTTACTTATATCAAACAGCACGAATTGACCGAAAGTCGAATGCATCAACATAAAATTCAATGGTTCTTGTTACATCCAATTCTATTAAGTTGATAGTTTAAAAGCGGGTATAATCCACAGCAAAATACATTGAGAATATTTGGTGCGTATTAAAATGTCCTAATCGGTGAAAGATTAAAAAATTACAGAAAAAAAAAACACTGTTGATCGTAAAGTAAAGTAAAGTTCCGTTTTTCTAATAGACAACGCGTATTGAAAACCCTCTTTTTGAACTTAAAAACGTAGTATCTAACATTTGATTGAAGTGTAAACAACATATTTTTTAATTTCATGCAATGTTGGTTCAATAAATAAACAACATTTGCGAGAATCATTATTATTTGGTTTTTATTTAAAAAATATGCTGCTAAATTTTGTGAATGGAGATAAAAAATTGATTTAATATGAATCCTAAGCATAAATCTAGAGTACAGCCGGTCCATCAAAGATCACAAATCGAAATATTAATGTTGAGAAGGCTATGTTCTGTATTTGGTGGGATCAAAAATGTGTTGTGTGTAACATACTATGAGAATTGCTAAATACATCAGAAACTATTACTGGTGATATGTGCCGACGTCAACTAATGCGTTTGAAGCAAGTAGTGATGTAAAAACGACAAGAATGTATGAATAAACAGAACAATTTAATTTTGTCAACTTGACAATGTTTAACCTCATACTGCAAACGTCGTTAAAAACTATTTACAAGGACAGAACTGGGAAGTTCTATCCCAGTCGCCATATTCACCACACATATATAGCTCCTTCGGATTACTATTAATTCCGTTCGATGCAATCAGCCCTTCAAGACGCAAATCTTATGCGAAAGCATCAAAAATTGACTGGACCCATGGATCGCTTCAAAAAAACAATGACTTTTATATATAATATTTGCTTAATAAGCATGTAATTTTTACCTTAAAAACGGAACTTATTTTTACATATATCCAATATATAAGTGTAATTTTATATCTATGCATTAATTAATTTACATTTCAATTATGTTATTACATTTTATTATTATTATTATTATACACATAAATATTACAGAAAATATATAATCTTTATATTGTGTTAGTTTATAGATAAATCAATAATAGAGGATAAATGTAATATATTTCCTTATACCATATATGTGTAATATTGGTACATTGTATAATCTGTAATACATAAGCTAAACACACATTTACATATATAATATTCGCTTTATGTGCCTATGCTACATATAATATTGTAGATAGATACATCCTTACATCCAACAACTACATGCAAATAGTTTAAACTTAATCAATTACAAGAACACCTGTGTTTATGTGACAATATATAAACATTATTTACCTATATCACCTATATATAATGAAATGACATACATATCCTAATACAATATATTTGCATACAATGGATGGATATATCTGTTTTTGTGTCGTGTATATTATATGGTAATCACAATAGATGTCAATGAAAATATTTACCATATATATGTTATACTTCGTGCAGTAAACAGTTAAGATAAAATAAGAAGTAAATATTATTTGGAATGGAATAATATGAAATTATATAAATATATGTTCTATGGATATATGTTATGTCAGATACATAAACTTGTGATATAAAATTATAATTATATTATTAATTAATTGCATCTTCTTACGTTGACTGTTAAATTTATAAGGTTTATACAAATAGAACCGCATATATATACAAAATCTTATATTTACATCTCCACTGAGTGCTTAATTATTGCAAATTATTGTTATGGGAATTTTTGGAACAAAATGTAGGTATTTGACATTATAAAGTATTGTTCGTAAAGTATGAATGAACAGTGAATGATAGGTGTTATATTGTATTTGCATTAATTTATATTTACCTTATAGGTTTCATAATTTATATAGTAATCATTTTTAATTAATAATATTGTAAATTAACATACGATTTGACAATGAGCATATAATAGCTGTTCAAAATGTAATTGAATTATTTCATACGTATATTAAATTTAATTAATGGTCCATATAAAAATGAAGTTAAAATGGTATCCCATGAATTATGCGACGATAGTTACGAACTGCACTAATCCAAAACAGCATATAATTAAAGGGAAAATTTAAACAGATTTTTATTTACATATTTTTAAATATCTATCGAACAAGATCAAATAAAAATATGAAATAAAATCTGTATCAAATATCAAGTCCTCTAATTTATTTTACGATAATTATTATTGGCAGTTTTGTATGCAACAACAGTGAAGTAACTTCAACATATAGTAAATTATTAAAAAATAAATATAGGTTCATGTAATTAATTTCTTTATTTATACTAACGCAAATTCCAAACTGGTGCGGCATTATATTTACAGGGTGTCCCAAATTGTGACGGTAATATGAAAACACTAGTTTCTCGGGGCCAATTTGTGTCGAAAATATTATTGGCCGATTCGATTTCGGTACGAAGTTTCACGCAAATAATCAAATTTTCAATCAAACCGAGTTTTGCACTCTACTGGGATCAATATCTCAATAACTAATTAATCGATTTTAAATTTTTGATACACTATTAGCATTAGCATATCGAGATATTTAATTCAACGTTATAAGATAACGCAATTCGGGTCTGTGGTTATCCAGATACTTTCAGGAATCTTAAAGAAATTTTTCTATTTGAAAGTTTGTTCAAGCATAAGTCGAAAAATCATGATAAATATTCTTTTCGGTATAAGTTTAAAAACTTGCCACATTCATAAGTTTTCGATTAGAGCCACAGTTGATTTTTATCGCCCAGAAATGTCAAAACTACATATAAAAAAACGATCAATTTTTTTTATATGGAGTTTTGAGGTTTCTGGGCGATAAAATCGATTGTGTAATTAGGCCTTTAAGCTATAACATTGCGATGGGTCTTAACTGGTTTCAGAGATATTCACAAATAACTACAACGATTTAGACATAAAATTGATTTTCTCTATGGATAAATTTTATCTGTTCTTTGCTTTACCCAGAACCAACGACGAGGACGTGAACAGATAACTGGATCCACACACTCTTACGCATTCACATAAACGACCACACACACAAACGCCCACACACATAAGCCCACAAACGCACACGCACGCACACAGTTTTACCTAAACAAAACAGAAAGTAAATGTTGAAAATGTGCTCCTTCATCTCGAATACATAGACAACAACGCTTACCAATGGAACGAATCACTCTAAGTGCTTGTTGTGACTTGTGACGAAATTCTTGGATACAGTCTTCAATACGTTAAATCAGGTCTTCACAGTTGCAGAGACTTTTTCTTTTAAGACCACCCGATATTAATAAGATTTAAGTCTGTCGTTGTTGGTTCTGGGTAAAGCAAAGAACAGATAAAATTTATCCATTAGCGAAAATCGATTTTATGTCTACATCGTTGTAGTCATTTGTGAATATCTCTGAAACCAGTTGAGACCCATCGCAATGTTATAGCTTAAACGAAAGCTTATGAATGTGGCAAGTTTTTAAACTTATACCGAAAACAAATTTTCATCATGATTTTACGACTTATTAAACAAACTTTTAAAAAGAAAATGGCTTTAAACTATTTATGTCAACATTCAGAATAGTATCTGGATAACCACAGGCCGAAAATGCCTCATCTTAATTTCAAATTTCATATATCTCTAATGCCAATAGTGTACAATACACGGATTATTATATAAAATGGTGTCAACTTATTAATTCGTTCAGACATGGTATAATTTTAAGAACCACTCTTATAGGTTTGATATTCAGTGAATATTGTACATATATAGTTCAAATTGACAACAGACAAAAATACTTGAATATAATGAATAAAATATTTTTGAAATGAAGTTTTAACTCAAAATGTTGCTATATATTTTTAGTATTTATTATTAATTACTTGTGACGGGAATTTTATTGGATTGAATCCAAAATTCGATTATATCGTGTTTATCGCTTCAATACAATATCCAATGTATAGCATCATAGGTCTGATACCATTGTGATTCGTTTGCTCACCGGGTATTGGTCGGCTTTCCCAATATTTTATCAATCACTATTTAATAGCAATTAACTTTAGATTGTTGTCTATCCGTAGCTCTGATTATAAATGCGTACATAAAATATAAATTTATCATTTTAGATCAGCAAGTATGAGTGTACTGTCTGAGAGTATATGTATTAGCTTATCAAGTATATTGTGAAGAAAATTTTAATTAATTTTTAAATTATATATATTCCTACTAATTTATTCAGTGGATTAACTCAACCGAACTAAAATCATATATTATTATCGTCTATGTACACAATATAGAAAATCTGTGTGTGTGTGTGTGCGGCTAAGGTATTCATTAAAATAAATAGTAAATAATATGGATTACATGCCATACATATAAGCTATGCAGTTGCATTTGTGACCACCACACAAATTTCCCATTTGAATACAATTGCTAATGCATTTTTGTATATATTATAAAGAACTTTTTGTTAACATGAAAATCAATTTAAAAGTATTAATATTTTACACGCCCGCATATATGGGTTATTTTTATAAATATACAATTAAATTGAAAAAATTGAAAGAAAATGGCTATTCGATTATATATTATTATATTTATTCATTGTTTGTATGTGAATATTTTATCCTTAAATATAAATTTGTATATTGCAGTCATACATAATTAGTAATTATAAAAAATATAAAACATATAATTTGTATTTTCTTTCTATTTTACAATATAACAAAAATATATTGTATGGAAGAAAAACGAAAGGTAAAATGAAAATAGATTAATTTTTTGTTATTTTATGCACAACCCAACCACCATTACCTTACCTTACCTTACCACCACCACCATCATCGCATAATCTTATAAGGTATAAAATAATATTATATATATATTTTGTTGTAATATGTGAGAAAGGTATTTTTTCTCATGCCATAAAATCAAATCAAACACGCACATCTCATTTTATTTTCATTTTGAAAGAAATATAATGTATGTTAGTTTTTATTCACATAATACAAAATAATATAGGTCTATATACAATAATATTTCTGCGGAAATACCTTTATACATATTAACCAGTGGCTTTTAACCTTTACAAGATTGTGACATTATTATTTTTTATATTGTACTTAGAAAATGTTTTATAAGAATGTACGAACTCATAAACAACTCTATATTTAACCATTACAGCTGATTGCATATGGAATTTCATATGTAGTAAATATACACAATAAATATAACAGCCGGACAAATTTTATTCTTAATCGCATTCATGCGAGACTAGATCGAATGTGAGATATTATTTACATCATTTATATAAAAGCAATTATTAATTTTGATCCATATAATTTCGAATTATCAACATAAAAAACCTAATAGTTTGGTTTTTGAGAAAAAAATTCGACAAGCTATCAAATGCATATATTCAGAATAACAAATGTAATTGAAAAATTAATAGAGGAAAAGAAAATCTGCTCGGCAGTATTCTTAGATGTAGCTCAAGATTATGAAAAGGTTTAGCATTTGGCGCCAATTTACAAGCAGATGAAAATACTACCAAAGTAACTTACTCTTTAACTCTTGATATACAAGAAACCTACATTTTGGAAAGATACTTATTCGAGTTAAGCAGAGAAAAACATATTCTAAAATTAAACAAATCAATGCTAGTGTTCCACGCATGAAAAGTGAACTTGGACCAACACTGTACCATCTATTTACTGCTGACTTCGCTACGTTAGAAAACAATATCGTTGGTACATTCGTCGATGATATACGTAGCCGTCATGGCAATAGCTGATACAAACGATAAATCCACGACAAAACTACAGCTATAGTCGAATTACACAAATACAACGATAGACCAAGAAATAAGAGAGAATAAAGCGAAACGAATATATAAGTATGTGCATATAAACTTCACAAACTCAAGGATTCAATATAAAGCGATATTTTTCAACATTTAGAAGTACAGCATACTCAAATACAGCCAAATATCTTGAACTAACATTGGATACGAAACTGCTTTGGAAAACACATGTAAAAAAGAAAAAAAGAGGAACTTAACACTTTGAAGACGGTATGTGATGAATAGCATATACCCCCAATTCCCGCATATTTTGTTAAAATTATATAAATAAAAAATGATAATTAAATCGGATACATTATTAAAGGTTTATTAACATATATAACGCTATTTTAATATGTTTTTTTCGAAATTTTAAAAAACGTGAAAAAAACCTCACCCGTCTCCAACGGTTGGAAAAAAAAACGTGAAAAAAACGTGAACCGTTTTCAATGTGTTAATATAAAATACAAAAAAAATTAAATGTCTACAAAGAAGCCCTTGCTTATCAACATATGCTATATAATCAAAATTTGAAACCAGTTGTGGACACATGGTTGCCAATTATGGAGATGCGCTAAAAAAAAGCAACAAAGACATCATTCAGAGATTTTAAAATAAAATTCTAAGAGAAATTTCGAATGATTCCTGTGGTATTGCTGAAAAACAAAGATCTGCATATAGAGATCTGCAAATTAAATTTGTGGATCAAGAAATTAAAGAAATAGCTAAAGATGGACATGAAGAAAGGCTAAAGGGATCATGTGAATGATGAGGCATAACGCAGATTTTGGACAAACACAAATTTAGTAAGAGGACTCAAAAGAGTTAAACCGCACCGTTTGAGATGGTCAAATGAAACATAAATAAAAAAGACGGGGCAGTGCTGCATAGGGTATCTTAAATTAAATAAAGATGAATAAAAGACAAAATAAAATTGCTCATGGTGCGATTTAGTGCGTAAAAATCCCACACACAATGTGAAGCTACTGGGCTACTATTAGATTTGTAAAAAAAAATGTTCGTAATTGTGAAATGATTTCACAAATCTCTTCTATGGACGGTTGGAAATTGGTTAATTTTGTTAAATCTGTAAACATAAATGGAAATCCTTTAAAACTATGGCCCGTATAAACACAAAAAATGATAATTCATAAAACACTGAATATTTCTTTTATATTTTAGTTTACTGTCAACTCAACAACCAGAAAAAAAATAGTGATAATTCTCACGATTCACCTGATTTACATGTAAATAAAGTTTTATAATATTCACAGGTTTCTTTATATTATATTATTTTAATATTAAAAGTCATTCAGGATATGGCATTTACAGAGGCAGTTCAAACAATAAATATCGATATTGTTGATGTTAGAGAAATTCAATTTGCTTATAGCAGTTACTGTTCCGATATAAATATGGTATAGTTTTAGCGGAAACTTTTAAATAACTCGTCACACATACATCATTTCTGTTTTATTTTAGCTATTTAGAAATTTGCTTAAAAATATTCACATTTCTAACTCGTTTTGGTTTATCACAATATTTTTATGTGTAGTGAAACATATTTGTTGATTACTCTGGCATACGCCTAATTATCCCTTCATAATAGTTCCTCTGGCTTTACGGTATAACTATCTAACATTGCAGCCACATTACTCCTTAAGCGAGTATATAACAATTCATCAATTGGTCTGCATTTATGTTTCGATGGATACTTTATTAATTCAATTGTTCTTATGCGCCCATAGCGTTGTGTATGGAGATATTGTTTAATCTCTGAATAGCGTCCAACACCATATTTTCAAACCGATTCGCTTTTTGATATTGAATAATTTTTAGTTTGAAAAATATTAACAATTTTTTTCAAGTGAATGTAGGGAATAGAACCCACAATCGCCGGATTGAAGAAATGCCATGGGCTTTTACCACTGATCCACTGAATCACTGTCATAATTGAGAGAAAAGGTAAATTTAACTATAAATCAATGTTGTGGTTGTATTTTCTATACTAATTTCATAACATCTGTAACTGAATGTCTTTCTAAGCTTGTAAAATCTTGTGGTCAACATTCTTTATCTATAAATGTGGATGCGATGATTATATGTTGAACCAAGTGCACAGGTATTGTTTGATGAATATTTACTTTAAAACAGAGAAACTTGTAATACATCAACTATTTTCAAATGTTTGCATATATTGAAAGGATTCAATAGCGATAGATATACGATTCAGCAATGTATACATTTGCATAAATGGACGCATATAGAAACTTTGAAAATTATGTTATTTTTCATATCGAACACTATAAATATATTAGACCGATATATCAATTAGATTTGTTTTGGCAACAATTGAAAGCCGCTGCTAACAACTTTTGTTATATTTGTTGAAATGTGAATTTCGTGATTAGTTTATATAAACTATTACAGAAACAAAACGAGAGATTGATAATTGTTATTTGTTATCAGAATTCCGCTCCGTAAATTAATATGATTCATAAGTGGTATAATGAATTACTTTGTAGACAGCACGAAAAAAATACCACCGTTGATTAGTGTAGAAATGATCAACAAAAATACTTATTTATATTGAGTTCAACGATCGCAGATTGAAAATGAATGAAAAAGCCTACATCTCAAAAAAGCATGTGCATAACATCAATGCTGTAGCTGTGAGTAAAAGTGAAGGAAAGAAAAATACTGAAAAATTATACTTTTTACAATAATTTTACATTCATTCCATATGAAATACATATTTCCCTATACACCAATCATCCACCGGCGTCGTTACGTAAATTTTAGGTCATGAAAAAGTTATCAGCAATATGGGTGCATCGCATTTGTTAATAATTGTTATTGTAAAATACGGGATTCGAGTGATAACTTCCATAAGATGGATTTTTATTGACTATTCAGAAAAAGGTACTTTAAAGGGTGTTGCATATATTATACGTAATTATTTTGACCATTTAAGACGACCGCATTTACCAAAGAACCAGCTCGCCCAACAGCAATCGTTGTAGTAAAATTACACGAATTACATTAAGAATTGATTCCTCATCCATTGTATTCTCCAGATATGGGGCATCAATGTATTTTTCCTATTTACGAATATGCTAAAAAGAAGCTATAGAAAACAAATTTGGAACAAATTCCAAAGTCATTGACTCAAACAAACACGTATTATGCAGACCAATAAACGAATCCTAGTATATTATTCAGAGACGATTAAATGAATAGAATACAGTTGTTAAATATGTAACAAAATAATATGAAATTATGTTAAAAAATTATCGTATCTTCTTCGATTTTTTACAAGTCTTCGTCTTGGATTTTTTTTTGTCGATATGTCACTTTTTATTAAAAATAATGTGCAAATTCACGGTATAAAACCTTTAAATACTTATAAACCTTTTGACAGTCGGTATGACGCCATATGAGGTGATGGTATGGTACATACAAGTAGTTGAGTAACATTTATATGGAAATTTGCGAAAATGCATCAGTTTTCCAGAAGAAAAAATTGGCGGCTGTCATTAAGGTTAAGTTAATATCATATTTTAAGTTGTTACAAATTCTGCTTAATATCATTGTTACAATCGACAAAATATTTTTACAATGCACACTCACAAATTTGCCGGTTTTTTCATTGATATTTAATGTTGAATTAGGTAATCAATATTATATTGTCCTTTCGGACTTGAATTATCACGAAAGGTTGTAAATCACTGATCTATAATATATTATGTAATACATTGTATAGACTATATAAAATAATAATAAGCATTATAATATTAACTTAAAAGTAGTCGCACAAATAAAATTCATTTTCACCATGTGACCATAATATTAGTAGTATGCCTTAACATAATAATTATTCTAATCGACTATTATTTATATAAAATTAGTACGTAGGTTTTTCATTTGGTGCGACGAATGAAATTATAATTAATATACAACACCCAATAGGCCACAACTGTGTATAGTATACAGAAATAAACAAAATTCACGTTTGTACTCTGTCTGTGTGTATTTATGTGTACAAAAGTTTTTATGGTGTTAAATTATGTTTTCTAGTTCTTTGCAACATCATGTTATACTATTTACAATAACAACAATATGTCCATAAATTAAATAATAAAATATGATGAATGAATATAAATGAATGATTATTATCAATATTATTAATATAACACATATAAACTTTGATCATATTTCTATTACTATATTATTAGGCAATTGTAATTTATATTATTTCTTCAGAATGGATTAAAAAATATTTGAAGTGAAAAAAGCTTTATAGATAAATTATTGTTCATAATATTTTTATCAGAGCTTATATGCAAATTTATATTTGTTTTATTTTAGTGATATAAATTTACATATTGGCTATGCTATAGACGAGTACCAATGGATTGATAGATGTTAGCCACACTCATATATATTGATGTTATATAGCGAGTGCTCTGGTGGAAAATAATCTACATATAACAATTGTAACGATCGCATATAGTTTAAATATTCATAATTCAAACGGATCTCGCCAATTAATGCAAGTTAAAGTTATGATCAAACTCGATAAACACATGTAGTATAGCTACCAAATATTGTTTGCTTTTTAGGAGTATGTATGGCATAGGTCGAGCGAGGGTGAGGTGAGCATAGTGGGTGAATTAATTTTATGTTATATGAATATATTCTCGTAATTACATCAGATAAAACTTGAGAATTACATCGATAAAATGCCCAAGTTTTCATAATTTCATCATCATCAATGCATGTTACTCCAAGTGGAATACATGTTATCAACGACGAGCCTTACATTATTGCGCAAAGTAACAGTCATACATCTTCAAATGATCTTAGCATATATCGTTAGAAGTGATCGTGTAACGTCCATATAGTAAGGTTCACTTTAGCTTGCACAAAATTGTTCTTTTGTTATACCTAATAAAATTCTAGTCGAATATCACATACGGGTAATTACACATGAATCAAATTGTGATCTCAATAAGATCATAAGTTATTTAAACAATTTAGAACCTGGTTAAATAAAAATTACAGAGTTAAAAACTATGTATTCATTTTCATGTAATGCGTGAATTTGAAGTAATTTTAAGGGAGATCCGAAGATAAGTTCGATTAAGTGTATCCACCACAAATATATTCCGTTTATTTTAATGATAATGAAAATCCGAACACATCAGAAATGATAGAAATCTAAAATTTGGCCTGTGAACATTTTGTTTGACTGGGCTACCATGTTAATAAAAATTTTTCAAAATCGAATGGCTTCGGCCATTTGTTGTTTCTAAAAGGAATTATCCATATACAATAATGATTGGATATGATTATGTGTAAGTGTAGCAACCTTCAAAATCAAGTGGGTAAAAAATATAGTGACACTTATCGGCACGACATGGTAAAGTTTCGAATTTTCGATTTTAAAGCTATTTGGATCACAAACATATGTAATACAATGTAATTTTATTTTCAACAAGGATTCCAATTCGAAAGGATTAAGGATATTTCAAAAAGTATTTAAAATGTGATTTTTGGAAATTTCGCTTGTTATAATACCTTATATGAAAGAAAATTAGAAGACTCGTGTAGAATTGGTGTCTCTATATTTACGCGATCATCATTTTAAGGATATCTTTTATGAGATTATGAATGTATGACACCACATGTGATAGTGTATCTAACACGGAATTAAGTAAAATTATTGATTCAAAACGATTAAGATCATTTCATTTTAAAAAGTTTATTTTTTTAAATTATGCGCATGCAACAGCTCATGTCACATATCCCTATTGATTCATCAAACTTCAGTTCTATAAACAATTCCTTCTTTAATTATTTTCTGTTCTGAGAATATTCATCCTTGGAAAATCGTGGAAAGGTCGAAAAATTCAATAATACACATAATTCCATCATTGAATGAACTTTAGAATTCTTAATTAGAAAAATTATCCATTTTCCAAGATAATGGAAATTCCGTTCATCTTTGCAACTCTTATCTAATTGTCTTTAGCATGAGGTGTCGCAAACATAATTCAAAAAATTATTCTTGTGGATTTCTTGAAATGTTTAGCCTTAAAACACGAATTCTACTCGAACCATAAGTTCTCTCTCATGAAGTGTAGTATTCATAATTTAAAAAAATATCATTGTAACGTCCTTGAAATGTCCTTGATACTTGAAAAACCAACAGTGTACAATTTGCACAATTTTCCATTGTTTAAACGAAACAAGGCTATATAGCGAGCTAAACAGAGCAATACTGATTGGTTTACAATAAATCAATTTAAATCGTTATATCGTTATACTCGGAAGTAGCGATACTTATATATTTGAATAAATGTGTTTTCATTTTTAACATCACATCAGCACAGATAATTTTTACACGGCATGTATATACATATTTTTATAATCTGTGTCATACAGAGCACATTATGGGTAACTTTAGTATTATATAAAATAGTCACATATATAATATTTTCAAAATATTCATTCATGAAATGCAAAAATGATATAAACAGCTTTAAAGTGTCTGTATGCAGCAACATCATTTTAAATGATAGATCGATACACAGCCAACACAATCGTATACCTACAGAAATACATTTATACTATATTAATAATATTTAGAGAACATAAAATTTATGTTTAAATTATGTTGTCTATAAACAATGATGTGGAAATTTTGAAAATTTTGTAAATTCATGTTTTATATATTATATACTATTAGACTACTATTACTACTTTTACAATACATCCGACTATGTAATGTTTTATAATGATATATTTATAGTTAGACTCACAACGACGATAATAGATTTTTTTCACTCACATTAAACATATGTAATTTTATTGTACCAATCATATTTCATGTTACAATTTTATAACATCATATTTAATTTTCAAATATAATACATTTATTATACTTGTATCCAAATATATGCTGTTGATCGCATATATCAATATCGAAATATATAATTAATTAATAGTTATAAATGCTATTTATAATGCAATTTTGTAGTATACGGATATTGTAAAGCAATAGTTTATAAGACAATCAATAAAGCAGTTCGTGTGCTCCACCTGGAGATTGAAACAGAGACCATTCCGAAAGGCACAACCAGTACAATTACTGGATTTGTACGGGAGCAGTATGGAAGAATATGTTAGTTATTTCTTGCATTTTGTTTTTTTTTTCAAATAACATAATCAAAGCAATAGAACTAAATTACAATCTTACTTAATTACTTAATGTGTGAATTTAACCTTTGTGTCCGCAAGCGAATTTTACACTTCACCAGTCAACACCAAAGACATGTGCAGTGTTCACATTGTTTATACATTATCTCTGAAAGGTTGAACCTCGTAGTTAATATTCTGATATTGAATGTTTCTATAATCTGGATATTTGGGAAGTACTGGGATTTTAAGTATTCGAGGTACCATAATAATGTCGAATATAGGAAAACTACCCTGTGTGACCAAATCTAAGAATGTCATTCAACTATTTAAATAATAATTCCATTTCCCAAATGCATATAAAATTTGTTTAATATGACACAAGAAATATCATATTATTGATTGATTCTTATCAAAATTTCTCAAATATACCAGCTATATTATAGATATATTCTAGATCAAAATATGAGCTATAGAACATTTCAACCTTTCAATAAATGTTTGGTTCATGTTTATATTTCGGCTGATTCTTGAGATATAATGCATGAGCAATTTAAGACTTCCATATGTACGGCTGTTATTAACTGCCGAGGTTGTAAAAAATAACATTGAAGTTGGGGTATTTCATATTTTTATGAAGCTACTAAAAAATTCAAGACTTTCATAGCGGTTTTTAAACACAAATGTTTAAAATTAAATAGATCGTGAAATTTGACTTATTTAGTTTTTAAATGCTTATATAAATTGTAGGTAAATGTTTTATCACAATACACGCCAAACACGAATATCTTTGAAAATATGTAGTGCTGAACGCTATTCAAAGATTAACAATATTTAAACACAACATTCGCATAATTCGATTTATACATATTTACTTTATATTTATAAATGATCTGTTCAAGGTCTAATTTTTACGTGCAATCATTGATTTACATATGTTCCGTAATATATAGAGACCGTTTTTCTATGATATTGCATAAATTGCAATGAACTAATATTCAAATGTGAACGATGAAGCTGTCCAATATTTCCCATCTGTCAATAAATGCAATTAAGTGCTCATTCAGTATTTACGTTCGTAACATATCCTGTCGTAATTTGCTTCTCAATCAGATATAATCATATGAGGAACCAATATCATCTGATATGATCGCTTTAAAAATTTGTCTATACTGTGTTTACTGCGTGATCTTAAACTAGCACACTTTTGAAGCTTTTACGAGTTGTATAACTAAACAATATTATTTTGACTATTTGAAAAATTATATACTTAAATTATTTTAATACATAATTTAACTGGATTGGAAAATTCTGTCTGCAAAATGGGCATATGCTCCGACAATAAGTCTGTATTCATGGCACGGCAACGGAACAGCAATAAAATCGAGTTTGCTAAACGAATGTATTGACATATGAAATGTAATATCATTATGAAAAAATGTCGTATCGGCTAACAGTGGTATTGTGGATGATGAAGAGACTGATATCTTGGCATGATCTGGTACACGATCCGTCTTCATTGGTCCTGAGCCTTGCCTACCTCTGTTACCGGTGGGTTCTGCGGTGTATTTCTAAATTGATAGATGCGAAATTTGTTCGTGTATGCAAACAATGTGACAACTGTCGATAGACAAATAATATGGGTTATTGTCCCAATGTGGAAGCGGCTGCTGCATTACTGGGCTTACCCAGAAGCAAAAAAATATTGGTTGTTGGCAGTGGTAAAGCGTGAAAAAATGTTTTCAGATTGAAATATCGCTATATAATTCTGGTATACGAGTTGAAAGTAGACTACATTATGAAAAAAAAATTGGAATGACCACTTACTAAATTTTCCGGAAATCGACTTTTAAGAACTTTTTTTAACTTTTTGAATTACGGACCATAGTTTTAACGGATTTCCATTTTTGTGTACAGAATTGCAAATTATAATCAATTTCCAATCTTTCATAGAAGAGATTTTTAAAATCGATTCAAGCGTTCAAAAGATATGACCGATTTTCCTTTGATACGAAATTGAATATAATTTGAAATTGTGTATACAAAAATGCAAATCCGTTAAAACTAAGATGATAATTCATAAAAGTAGATTTTCCGGAAAATTTAATTCGGTGAACACCCAAATTTTTGTTCATAATTTAGTTATAAGATATAATATAATCATGAAACCAACGCATGTGACTCGCGTCACTTTTGAATTATTTGATTGAATGCGTTTAAATGTTGACTGTTTTTGGTTTGAAAGAGTAGATACTTGTCCAATATACCATATTCGAATTAATTTTGTTTTGTTATTTACTGCCACGTATCAAAAGACCATGTGTTATTATTTTTCAAAAACCAAACCACAACTTCTAGTATTTGCGTGAAGAAAAACAAACAAAATTATTAAATATTTACAATCAAAACACGCTTAATTCTTATTTGTGTATTTATTTATCGTGCGAGTGGCGGCGGCATAACAAAATAACAAAACCATTATAATATAAATAAACGTAAAAATAGAAAAAAACTTTCTCCTTATTTTTCAAATAAGTTTTACCTTTTTTTATTCTCTGCTTATGTCTTTAACTTATTCGGGTTTTAATTTATAGCATTCAATGAATTATTCAATTGTATTTTGTTTGTTTTTTTCTTTAAAAACAATCATTATTCAACAATTGATAAAACATATATCAAAGTAAAAGAACCCCAAAAATCCCATTTAATATATTAAGGTGATTGCTTTTTTAAATAAAAAATATAGTTGTTTGAAGTCAGTCTATAGACGCATTATTGTAGGTTATTTTTATTTCTACATATAATATAAAAATATATTTACTACTACTAATACTACTACTACTACTACTACTACTAAATTATATACTACATGATATTGTATCATTATACAGCAACCTCTGGCCGAAAAATAACCGGAATGACTTTCTCATATATCCACATATATCGATCTGATTACGCCATCTGATTGATTTATGTATTATGTGAACCTATATCTTAACAAAATGTCAACGATTAATGCAATGCAGGTCAAGTAATTTATTCACAGTTATTTACATACCACTAAATTATACAGTTTTAATTAATTAATATTATTAATTTTGAGTCTAAGAAATGAAAATCGCAGATATTTTCGAATCCTAATTAAAGCTAAAAATGCGTGATTGTGATTTAGTATTTCATTTCAAAAACAGAAATAATAACAACTTTCATTACTTCTATTCCATATATAATTAATTATATTCATGTAAATTTCCCTCTTAGCAAGTGATAATACTTCAAGTGGAGCTTATGGCATTTACTAACTATTCATTACAGCCAAGTTGGTAAATTACTCCGCCGCATGGGGGTTAATTAATTTACCAAATCGTTACTCGCTACTATTTCTGCTTGCGTATTTTTTTCACTCCGAATTATGTTTTAAATTGTAATTTTAATTATGATGATGTTTACTATTCTATATACATCAACATGTGATATTAATTATTCCTTTGGCTGTATTGGTGGAGTGTCTTATATTACCTGTTCTATTGTTATTTAAAAAATCTTCGTTTCGTAATTTGTGGAAATGAGGTGGAAGGAATAATGTAGAAAATTATAGGCCTGTTGTTCGACTTTCCTATGTATAATATAGTCCAAAATTTTTTGAAACCAATATTACTATGATGTTGTTATATTTCATGGCAGGTCAATTATATATGTCCTCTATGAACAACATGATTTCATTCGTGGCATCTACAACAACTAACTTACTAGAATTTATTACTTACTGCTTTGAAAATTGTATTCGTGGTGCTCATGTAGATTGTATATCTTAATTTAGTAAAACATTCGATAGGCTACTCACGGAAAACTGTTTCTAAAAAATGGTTTTGGTATATGAATTTTGTGTCATGGATTCAATTTTATTTAATTCGATGTTTGGCCTGCGGTTCTATTAACGTCACATCTGGAGTTTCGCAGCATAGCCATTTGAGATCTATTCTGTTTAATTTATATATTAATGACTTGCCGTCAGTTCTTCGGACTGTGAAATATTTGCTGTAAAGATGTAAAGATCGACCGAATCATGGAACCGAATTCTGATTGTATTTACGCTGATCGTAGATTAAACTTCAAAGCTAATGTTATAATGGAATTTGTTATTCGTAATTCACGAAAATTGTCTAGTTTATAAATTGTATTCGATCATTATTTTATGTGCTGGTTCGTTCTCTACTGTTTGAATATGCTTTTCCCGGGTGGCCGTCTATTTATTCTGTTAACAAGACTAGGTTGAAATGGGATCAGAAATATCAAATTTGCTAATCTATTAAGATCGACTGCTTATAACAATAGATTGAGACTATTTAATATGGCTAACACTCCAAGTTCAATTTCCAAGAATCTCACTGAAGATTTCTTAGAAATTTTCAAGAAACAGTCACGTTTTTAATTGTTTTCTTCAATAATTGCTTCATATGGTCGAACTGGACGTTCATCAACATTTATAACTTCTCTACCTTCAGTGAATCGTTTATACCATCTAAAAACTTGATGGCTGTCCTATTAATACTTTCGATCTTGGATGCCATTAAATAAAATGTCTTGAAATTTTGAAAGTTTGTTACGGTCGGTTCACACTACATAAATCAATTAGTAGCTAACAAATGGCGCTACGAGTCACTATTTTTCGGACAGAGGATGTATAGCTACAAAATACCATTCGTACACATACCTCTCTATATGTTTATATTATTAGAAAAAATACACATAATTATATGTATAATAAAAAAGGAATACATTATCGGTATTATACATTTCCTCATATGTATTTGTATATTTTTACCGAAATTGATAAATAATGTTTGATACGATACGAAAAGTTACACTGCCTATAGAGATTTTCCATTTATTTTAATGCGTAACTCCTCGTTAACTTACATTGTATACATTTACAGTCACACCAACTCTTTTAAATTTAAACCATATATGGCAGATGAGATGGTATGTATCTTATTTTGAACTCTCATTCCATAACATATCATCAATAAATGGCTGTTAACTGCGTAAACACCGGTGTAAGCAATTTCATTATTTACATGTACTATTTCCTATATATAGTAGAAATATTTTACAACTTCAATTTCCCCAATCCTACAAATACATAAAATATGTATTCCTACACTAAACACAATACCCATTACATAAAAAATACGTTTAAAGGTTTATATCATGATTTAAATAACGTATATATGAAACACACGACACGACCCAGTACCCTTTTATTTTTAAGTATATCTAAATTTTCTAATAATTTATTGATATAAAAGAAGATAAAAGTTTATACACACGCACAAAACCAATATTCGCGAAAAGATAAATATTATGTGAGTAAGCGAAATATTGATTTAAAAAAATATAAACATATTGATGATAATGAATGTAGAAAGAATCAAAGGAATTTATGTAAATAAAATGACAAAATAATATCGGCGTATTAATATTTTAAAAGAAAATCAATTAAACATGTGCAAAGAAAATGTATCAAATTTAAAAAGTTTTCAGTTATAAATGTATTATCTGGGTACTCCTCTATAACATTGTATTATTCGGGGTATATTAAAATACATGTAAGAACAGTGCGCGAAATTGGTATGAACGAATTGATTTTTCATTTTTTTTGCAATTTCCATTTTCGTTAATTTCAATGTTACATCAGATAACGCAATACTATATTGCATTATACAAAAAAAGTACTGCCGCAGTTTAATAGCTCAAACTACGATAAAAATAACACGTTTTTCTCTAATTTAATAGGAACGTTATAAAGAGTATTTCTTCATAATTAATAATAATACAGTAGCAATATCCCTATCAAGAGGCTAACGGGCTAATTATATGTTGTTTTTTAAATTTGTTTACTTTATGTTGCAGATATCAAAAATAATCATACTGGACCGAATGGTTAAGACGACTAACATTATGGGTTTTTAAATTCATTTTATGAAACAATCGTGATAACAAATATTTTTTACAAATGTATTAAACCAATTTGGAAGTGTAAAAATCATTGTGAAACCGGAACAACGCCCAAATCCGTATAGAGATGTAATTACAATACAATGTATAAAACAAGATGGATTAAAAATACCTCGGATATATTTCTACCGCCGCTTTCAGTGGGATCCAAAATCCAATACATTAAGTGCCTGAAATTTTTATGCAACAGTCGAAAAATGAATGAGAAAGAATCAACATTAAATTTGGTTTTAAAATTATTATAAATCCTAATAAAAAGTATGGATTGCTTAAAATTGCGTATGGTTTGTCAAAAGCACCGATGGTATAAATGATTCACAGAAGGCAGAGTAGTTGTAAGTGATTATGAAAGTCCAGGTTGACCACCTGAGGCAATTACTAATGAAAACATTGAAAAATTACTTGATTTCGGAATGCATATATATGAAGTTTGGAATTGGAAAAAAATTGGTCTACGAAAGTTGAATTCAAAAGTTTGTTTCACATCAATTAAATGATGTTTAAAACTTCCTTAAAACTATTGTAACTGGTGACGAAACTTGGTTATATAGTCAATGAGAACCATCAACTCTAATTATCAAAATAATGAATGGCGATCACCAGAGGAAGGAAACACACTATTCGACCGAAGCACAAAAAGTACTGTCACTTAATGCGTTGTATTTTGGCTTACACTTAAGAATATGTCATGAAACGTTTCTTACGGTTTAACAATTTACACTACATAAATCAATTAATAGCCAGCAGATGGCTCTACTGGTTCTATAAAGCAATTCGCATTATTTTTGGAACAAAATTCAAGAAATTATTTTTGTTAAACCCTTCAGTAAGAAATCGCAAATTTAAAGTTAACCGTTCACTAGAAGGAATATAGATTTTCCTATTTATGTATCATTCTTGTTAATGGTTTGGATATATTAATCGCAATGCGTAAGTCACATGGTAGCCGAACGAACGAACAGAATAAAAATGTTCTTTCCTATTTTTTTAGATTAATAGCCTAATTACGCAGTCGATTTTGATCGCCCAGAAACGTCAAAACGATCCATTTTTTCCTATTTTTTTTTATATGATGTTTTGACGTTTATTTTATTACTAATTTTTGATACAAAATTTTAACAATTTTTAATGGATTTTTTTAAAATAATTTTGTAGGAAAATAATTTTATTAACCAAAAATTTGATTTCTCATTTCATTTGTCCAGAGAAATGCAATTTTTAACAAATTTTTACGTTCATTTGTTCGGTTACCACAATGCTAAATAAACTTCTAATATCATTCGAATAAAATTATGTAATATTTATCATCTTCAGTTTTCAATTCTAGCATCAATCTGTTCTATCATGAAAATCTTCTTCACTTCATCACTTAATCCATTCTCGAGCCCAAATCTTTTTAATTCTAATTTCTTTTGTTTGTTTGCTATTTTTTTGTAATAATTGCAACAATGACTGTAACCTCTGGATTGAATATAACTTGTTCTTAAAACTGCACCCGCTAACAGTCAATGGTAGACATACACAAATGAATACAAACGAAATAACAACTATTCAGAGTATAAGTAGCAAAAAAGAAATGCAATCCTTGAGAATATTTATGCGCTATTAAAAGTCATTTGTGGTATGGTTACTATAAGAACTCATATATATTGGAAATTTAACAACAAACATTAAATCAATCTTTCTTCTAAAACGAAAAAAAAGTCGACTACAACGATGATAAAATATAAAAGAAATCAATTTTCAGATGGTCAAGTAAAAGGAATTTTTTAACAAGATTGTCTCCTCTTTTCTGTATATATGTTTCCTTTCTGTTAAGTTTTTGTATGTGTATAATAAAAGACGACGACAAGTTTATTTGCAGAATATATTCATTTTATATATTATTATAGAGTACCTCCTACACAGGGTGTCGTTTAAATAACCACTATTTCAGAAATACCAATTAGAAAATACATTATAATAATTTTTATTCAAAATAAATTCAATTTGACTCAGAACGGCGATTAACTAATGCATATAAATACATTTTTATTTATGTCAGTTATAGCTATGTTCTTCATCACCTTGGTCACGACTGTTTGGATGGCTGGAACATCATTATAAAATGCTCCTTTCGTTGCAGTTTTCAGTTTTGGGAACAGAAAATAGTCACTCGGTGATAGATAGAGGTGAATAAAAAGGGTCACTGATGAGGGGAAATCCGATTTTTCATCTAAAATTCTTTCACGCAATAGAAACAGCTGTTTTCCTGTTGGATATTCGGATCTAACTTGAACAATTCTCAATCACAAACGATGCAAAACATCAAAATTGTATTCTCCATTAATAGTTTGACTTATTTCTTTGAAACGTGAAAACAAATCATAAACTTGCCATTAACACATTCAATCGCTTCACCATAAACTTTTATCAAAAATTTATAAGTTTCCGCACATTTACATGTTCCAATTTTAAAACAAAATTTAATATTTGCTCTTTTACTTCATTGTATTTTTACGACGCAAAATCCTTTGACACTCAAATGAGTGTAAGTTTTTAACCTGTCAACCAATTTGCATGTGGGTTGGTGCGTAGGAAAGAGGAAAGATGTATCTTTTGATAATTTTATAAATTCCGAATTGTGGTTATTTAAACGACACACTGTGTATAAAAGCATATAGAATAGATAGAACTATAATATATAATTTATATTCTTATATTATATTGCATCATATTCTATAGTTATATACTCTAAGTTTTTAAAGTATGTATTCACATTAACTATTATCTGCAAAGTACAGTTTAACAATATATAAATTTATAAAAAAAGAGAGGAGGCAAAAGAAAAAATATAGAAAATAATTCAAAGATATAATTGAAAATCTTTAAAATTCTTATAATATTGAAGAGACATTTTTGCTTATTCCTTTTGATTTTACTTATTTTTATAAATATATTTCTATACGAACGTTATATTTTTCTGAAAACTAAATTTGTACTTACATTCTTAAATTCGTTTTATTTATTTCATTTCTCTTTTTACTGAACGCATAAATGTTTAGAAAAAAATGCGGTAAATTTATTTTTTACCATTTTAACGCGTTGAGCTTGAGAGTACTAATACATTTTCCTATGCTTACAGCGAAACAAATTGAAATCACATTTTGATGATATTTTTTATTATAAATTTGCAATTAATATCATCAAAAGAATTATTTTTCCATTGTATCTGTCTTTCGTTAAATACAATTGGTGAATTTTTGTATACTCCCAAGCGTCGGATTAATTTACCAACTTGGCTGTAATAAATGTTTAGTAGATGACATAATCTACACTTGGAATAATATGACTTGCTAATTTCATTGCCTTAGGTGTACTCGTATGTCGTATATAGTAGTTTTGTGCATGTTAAAATATAATCATACTGTGATTAAGTTTCCTCCGTTTTATTATTAGTTAAACGAGTTTAAATAATTTCTCGCAAGACAAAATTCGACTTTCTTTGTTTCCATCGCATTGCAACAAGTTTAACTCGACCAAAAGTCAAAATGTTGTAAATTTTATAATATATACTATAATTAATAATACTTATGTTATATTATTAGTAATTATTATCATATTTATAATAATAAAACAGTGCCACTGTTTCACTGACAGAGTAATTTGATGATATAAATTTACATTTTAAAATAGTAGTAACACACACCTAAAATTATGAGGATATTTGGGAATAATTGTATACCCTTATACAAAAAAAACTGCACCTACAATACCCTGGGATAATTGTACCCCGGGATAATTGTGACGGTGGTAATTACTTTACCTAATATTATATTGAAAATATCCGATTTATAATAGAAGTTTAATGAAAACAGTGATAAAACAACCACTAGAATGAGTAAATAGACACAACAAATTAATTTTTCAACATGGCAATGCCAATCCTCATATTGAAAATGTTAAAAACTATTTACAAGGACAGAACTAGGAACATCAATCCCACCCGTCGTATTCACCAGACACTTATTCAACTTAATACAGTTCACCGTTCTAGACGTACGATTCATTTCTTATGAAACCATCAGAAATTGATCTGATGAACGGATCGTCTTAAATGATTAGGAATCTAACAATTACCTGAAAGATGAGCGTTGCTTTCAATGGATCATATACTTTGATTGAAATATTAATATTGTATTGTTAATGAATAAATATTTTCTTGCATATTTTCATATTACTATTTTGTGGTCAAGGCGAGGCAAATAAGTTGGAAGCGTCTGTAAATTCCTAGCTCGCCTTCGACACCGTATATAAAAAAGTAAATTACTTGAATAACTATATCGCGAGTAATTTTAAAGCTATAGTTTAACCAAGATAATGGCATATTAGAATAACTATATATTGTATTAACAATTTATCAAGTTAATTTGGATGTTATATTATGAAATGGTGAAAAATAAAAGTTGAATAACCTAATAAAAATGAAATCTATATTGATTTTCAGTGGCCCTGAACCACGATGGTTCACATGGTAACCGATAGAATGACTTTAAATGAATCCTTTAATAAATATCATATTTAAAATTATTTTGAATCAAAAATTAGTGATACAAAATTGTTATTAATCTAAAAATAAGAAATAGCATTTTTTATCTGTTCGTTCTTTGTGTTAGCATGTGCCTTACGCCTTACGATGCACAAACTCCTTCGATCAAAACATGTGAGTATTGGTTTTGACGTTTTAAAAGAACAGTTGACAAAGAATGTCCTGGTCAATCGAAAAAGTTCGAAAAAATTGGAAGCATTACTCGATCACGTTTCATGTAAATCGCAATATGAATGTGCCATATCGTTGAATATTGACAACAGTTTCCAAACGTTTAACCCCTTAAGGTTTTTGCACGAGCCAGGCTCGTCCTAACGAATTTTTGAAAAAAGGCATATAACGAGTCAATATAGTTTGATCTCGTCGTTTTTCCACTTTTTAAGACTTTCATCATAAAAGGTCAAGAACCTTAAGGGGTTAAGTGGTGTTAGTATGATTCAAAAGCAAAGAAATTGGATGATACCATCAAAAGATGTTTTTCTTTCATCCGTATGTTGCCAGAAAGATGGGAAAAATGATGTGGTTAGCAATGGACATTACTTGGAAAAAATTATAATAATTTTTCACAATAAATTCATGAATTTACAAAGAAGAATCCTCAACAAAAATTCACAGTCCTAATATATTAATGTAAAAACAATTTAATCCAAATAAAATCATTATATTCCATATGTTTATTATTATATTTTACAAAAATACACATTTTTTCATTTCGACAATATATTGAACATATAAATAAACAAATTTTGATCATAAAATATTACAAATATTATATTTTATTATTTGTTCATTTGTTTGTTATTTGTTGTCTTCCATTCATACAATATATTCCAAATACGAAAATGCATATGTAAGCAATATTGATTCAGCAGACAGTAGCTGAGTTATAGCAGTATTATAGGAGTAAGTATATACCACATATAGTGTTTATGGCCATATAGTCATGTTTAAACGTTCATAAGTATATCCGAAAAAAATATAACCTATATTTACCGTTATTATTGTATAAAATGTGTATACATAAACAAAGAATGCTGACATACGAAAAAAACAAGGAAAAATGTCCTATATATGTATGTAAAGAGATACAGCCAAACCTCGATGAGAGCAACTGGAAGGGACCGAAGCTGTTGCTTATAGCAAAAATTATATAAGCAACAGTTTTCCAAATATGATTGGTTTAACTAAATAGCTATAATTAAGTCATTTCTCATACGATTTTGATAAAATTTGAAATATATTTGATATATGTAAAATTAAGTTCCGTGTTTCTAATAGATAACGTAAGTCTACTGATAGTTTCTGCGTAAAATCTGGTAATATATGCTCTTGAAAACTATCTTTATAACCTTCAAATCGTAGTATATAACATTTGATTGAAGTGTAAACAATATATTTTTTAATTTGCATGAAAATGGAAATTCTTGTACCAAATATTCGGCATTTGCGGTAAACATTATTATTTTGTTTTCAGTTGACAAAATCCAGTGATGAAATTGTGATAGGGGATTTATTATGAATCCTAAGAGTAAAAAAGCTTGGGAACAGTCTGGTGTAGCTGGCCCATAACAGAAAAAACTGTTAACGTTATACTTTGTTTTTGATGGAATCAAAAAGATGTTGTAGTGTGATGTTGTCAATGGAATCGTTGAATAGACACAACAAATTAATTTTTCAACATTACAACGTAAAACCATATACTGCACACGTAGTTAAAACTTATTTAAAAAGGCAGACAATGCTTCATCGAAGTACTATTTATTTCGGTTGATGCAGTCAGTCCTTCACGACTCACGATTTACATCTTATGAATGAATTAAAAATTTTCCGGACGAATGGATCGCTTCAAAGGACGACGATTTCTTCAGACAGAGAATCCGTAAATTGTCTAAAATATGGGCAAAGGTTGTGTAAGTTTCTTCAAAATGATAACCAGGACCGACATTTGAGGATATAATTCAGGAATCTGACCCCATTTGCTATTTCTAATACAATTTCTAAACATATTCTGGAAAATCGATACTCATATCAGTTTTGTTGATCAAAGTAAAATATCCTGATTTATTTGTGAATTTCTTATCCAATTGTGATGAAATTTAGTATGTAAGTTTAAAATGCGGAATTATATGATTATTTCCAAAGTACAATTTTAAATTAAATTTCATAAAAAATTGGATAAGAAATTCTCAAGCCTATTCAGGAATTTGCTATTTTCAGAACCTCCCTTAGAACTGTAATATAATGCCATTTTAAGACTACATACTAAATTTCATCAAAAATTGTATTAGAAATTGTCAAATTGATCAGGTTATTGAAGAACATTCTAGAATACTGTCCTGAATATCGATTTTCCAGAATTTCTTTAGGAACCCAATAGATAATCTCAATCTAAATGTGAATACCAAATTTAAGCCAAATTCGATAAGAACTATAAAAATTGTATTATTGCCTGGAACTGGAAGTTATCCAGAAAGCTATTGCTGGCCATAGAATTTTGGAAAAACTTTCCGATAACAATCCGTATTAGTATTTATATTTAGCATACAATCCGAATTTGATCAAAATCGGACGAGACATTATCAAATTATAGGTATTTAATTAAATATCATTTTTAAAAATGTGATACTCATAATTTGTATTTTATTGCTAATATTTTTTAAAGCAATATTTTGTTGCCCATATCAAATGTTGCTCTTATATCGAGGTTTGGCTGTACACTATTAATATACATACAAACATATTAATAGGAAAATTCATTCTCATATAATACATCAACACATTTAAAAACTTTCTTGTACTTTTTTTCTATTATAAAATAATTTATACGAAAACTGCATACGAAATTATATATGAACCAATAAAATTTTTGTTCCATTTCAAAATAAAATAATGGAGAAAATGAATGAATATTATATACATATAAGTATATATGTATTTGTATATACTCATACATACATAAGTTTATTTATTTGTTATTAGTTGGTGCATTTTTATAAATAGTTCTAATTGTAATAGCGTGTACAAATATGACTTGACAGTTTACCAATCAAGTAGTAGGTTCTCAAAGCACCGCAATAATGATGACTGACAAATATTTAACAATAAAGAAAGAGATGCTTATTATCCAGTGAAATGACTTTATTTAATAATGTATTGTTGTACATTTTGTTCGGCGGTCTTTTACCATTTTTTTGGGCAGCATTATAATTCCGCATATCATAAAAGTTATGGTCCGTATCGGGAAAAAACTGAACTACAATAAGTGCGTTTTGACATTAACATCATTATTGAAATTCTTACCATTCAAGAAGTTTTGTAATTTTAGAAGTAAATGGTAATCTGATGGTGCAAGATTAGGACTATATGAAGAATGTAGCAAACACATACCAATCAAGCTACAATAACTTTTGACGAGTGACCAAAGATGTGTGTGGCCTTGAATGGTCATCGTGGAACACCACAACATCTTTTCGATTTGCAAATTTTGGTCACTTTTCTTGTATTGAATAGTTAATTTTGGTTATTTGTTGAATTTATACCTCTTTTTTATATCCAGCTACTCCGCAATCTCATGTGATGTGCTACCATGACGATCCGCATCAATTGTTGCTTTGATTTGGTCGCAATCAACTTAAACTGGACGACCTCAGCGTTATTCAACTTTGAGTGAGAAATCAACAAAATTTAGCAAACCAATTCTAATGAATTGAAAATCAAACTGTCAAAGTTGAACTTTATTGTCAGCAACTAAACAATTTTAGGGCGATTATTGCAGAAAAAATAACTAGAAAATGGCAAAATGTGGATAAAATAATTTTTCAACAATACAACTTTTGAACACAATAAACCACCAAATAAATGTTAGAAGCAATTATGAAAGATGTGTATTTACGCAAATGTTTTTTCATCATATTACCATTTGTTCAGCGATCCGATGACACATGCGTACTCTCTCAACACTACTTCCACAATTAAAAAGCACTTGATTCTTGGATAGCATCATAAGAGGAAAGACAAATTATTAGTTTTTCAGAAATAAACATATTTTTCTTTCAATTAAAAATAACAAAACCTCCAAGTCATATTTGTACACGAATAATATCGAACTATGTACAAGGAAGACACACATACGCTGCAGGAATTGTGTTATTATATATATATAGAGAAAACAATGAAAGGAAAATATGTAGTCTATAGTCATGGAAAATATGGTCAACATCACATACATACATTACAGACAAGTGTTTCGAGCCATAAAACAGCAGTTATAATACGTGAAAAAATAATAAAATTTTCTAATTTTATTTTTTCTGTTTTTGTTATGCGAATCCAACGCAAAAGTATAATATTATTTTGTGCTTTGGCTTACGCGAAAGGAAGCCAAAATATATTATATGAATAAACATAATAATAAAATTAAAGTTTTTCCTTTTTAAAATATGAAAATAAAAAATTAGCAGAAATTTTAATTAAAAATATTTACGTGTCAATTTAGTTTTTATATTTATAAGATTTTAATTGTAATATTACTTGTGTTATGAGGAAATATAGTGTAACTTTGTAGGAGGAAACACAGCAATATATTATAACATTTTTCTAATGCATGCGTTCATATACAATTTAAATACCATATAGTGGTGCTTGTCTATTTTCGCACTACTTTTTCGTGTATTTGATACAACAGCATCAATAAATGTGAAAATTATTCTTATAATGGATCATTCAAATCATTCCATATAAAATAAATATATTTATATTATGATGTTTGCCACTTTATTATATTCTGTAGAAAGTGGAACAATTACAATTGTCCTTATAAGATTCTTAAAATCCCCTTGATCCTTAAAATTAAATTATTGCTTAATTTCCCGTTTATTTCAACACTCCAAAATTTAAAAATTATCCTTATAAGGTACTTGAAGTGTCCTTGATCCTTGACATAAAATTCCAAATTCGGTATTATCGAGTTATCATTACATATACCATAACGTCAATAATTCTTCGGCACGTGCTCTAATAACGGTTACTTCCCTAACTAATATTGAAAGATATTAATTTCAATTGTTTACAAGTACAAAGATATCGGAAATTGAGGTTAAAAGTGAGACAATAAACATTCGATGGCATTATATTGTACAATACAATAGTTACACTTCACGACTGTTCCATAAAAAAAATTGCAAACGGTCATAAAAATACGTAACGTTAATTCGAATCAATTCTATTTGGGATATTGATAGCAATTATTGTAAAATAATTTCAAATCACAATAAAATACGAATAGCAATAGGTTAAAATTAAATACGAATTAAGTTTTAACTGGTTATAATTTGGTCATTTCTCAGACTACAAAAAAGTGGTAAGTTATGCAATTAATGCACCTATTGATCAGGACCTCACAGTAATTTCGTTCTTCCTCAAGCGATTTAAATGAAAATTTGCATGTGTATATCGATTAAAACTGGAAACAACAAATCTTAAGAAAATGCTTGGAATACGATAATCGCGCACTCGTTTACATGGCCATGTGATAGAAAATTGATAATTTTCTGATTTATCAACAGATTTTATAACATTAAATAACAAAGTTGAAACCATTTTAATCAAATTTTACATGTAAAGTTCTCTGACACTTGGAACCTCGAAACAATAAAACAAAATCGAAGAAAAAACATTTCACATTCACATTACATTCCCGATAAACACTCTCTGGCTCGATTTTGGTGCCAAATTATATCCTTTCGAAACATTGCTTAATTAATTTAAAATTGTAAACAGAGGAGCAAATGGTTTTATCATTTCTAGTTTGTAATGGTACAAAGTGACGTAAAAACAATTAAATAAATTATTGAAAAAATAAGCATAAGAATATATTTCATAACTTGTTTTTAAGTCACTACACACCTTTACGCAGGCACTTAGAAGAAGTTTATAAATAAGGACATTTAATATTGTGCAAAAAGTAATAAAAGAAAATAAAAGAATGGAAATTATCAAATTACAAAATTCCTGCAAATTGATTAGGATAACTTATACATGGGTATCGATTTCCCAGAATATATTTAGCATTTGTTCATACCATTTTTAACCTACACCCACTGTCCCATAATAAACCGGAATGACTTTGTAAACACCATAGAACACATAGCGCTCCCTATTAGTTTTTTTGTGATTATGTTCTGTGAAAGTAACTGAACAAACTGTCAAAATTTCAAAACATTACATTCAGCAGTAACGAAAATAATAAACATAAAGTTACAGCTGTTTTTGTGTGCGTCGGTCGAAAAATAAATTTAAAAACAAATAATCTACATCAAAACATTGTTCTAAAATTGATGAAATGTTACTCAAACGTCAAATCATCTGAAGCCATTTACTAAAGAAAATATATTGAAAGAGTTAGTGATTTCGATAAGAAATCTGCAGCGATATTCATTGAAATGGAGCTTGAAATACCGAAAACAATAATTCATCGAATTTTAACTGGTTTGTTCCACGTCAATTAAATGATGATCAAAAATTTCAACTAATCAAAATAATAATTAAATTCTTTTGCTATTCAATTAATTTAACACTCTACAACTAATTTCTATTCCCTAAACTTCAATTGGCTATTTGGTTTCGGAAACAGCTAACTTGCGTGTCTTATAATAAAAACAATAAAAATGGGTCATATTCTGTAATTTAAAATATGAAGAATTATTATCAAAATTACTAAAATAAAGTATTAACAAATTTAAATTACATGCTAGCTGTTTAGAGAGGTTTTGCTTTTATTGATTATATAGAGAATTGACTGTAATTATAAAAAATAATTATAATTTATAAATTAAAAAATTAATTACAAAAATAATTAAAGTAATTACAACTTGTAATTTGTAAGTTTATATAAACAACTTGCAGACAGGCACAATACAATTTTTATAACATAAAATTTCTAAAAACATCAATTATAAAAAGTATTCAATTTTATTTATATTTTTATAAATGAAAAAATCACAAATTGTTTTGTGTATTTTTGCAATTATTGCATTTGATAAGGTGTTGAGCGATGACGGTAATTAATATAACATATCGATTTTATTCGCTTTTATATAGCAAAAATAACTAATAATAATACAATGATTTTTAAATTTATTATAGAAACAACTGTACCGACAATTGGAGATGAGTCGATACCGGTAAGAATTATAAAATTCAATAAAAATCAAAGGTCAATATCATTTGTACTGCCGCCAAAGGTCATCTTAAAAATTATTTCAAGTAATCGTAATAGTATACGAACTCGCCAATTTACAAAAACATGTAACTAAGATAAGAGCACAATAATGTTATCCCAAATTTAGTATGAATACTAATATCCTGTTTCGAATCCTGTTACAAAAGTTAGACATTATTTCATCCTTCTTATGTGTCAGCAAGTAAATATTATCGGCAAAATAAAGTTGTAACGGTCTTTATACAATAAATAACTACGTTGAAATCTTAAAAGGCAAAAATATAAGGTTCGGCTGCCAAAAATACATGCGAAGACCAAAGATCATGAAAACTGTATAGTGTGAGGAGATTAAACAAATTATTCGATTTAATTATATGCGAAATTTTAATTTGTTCTTTACATTTTTTAGTAGATATCCAGTATGAAATATTTCCACTCACCTGAAATACATGGATTTGCACTAAGTACATTAATTGACTTAATTACGGATTGAACTGTTGAATGGCGATTGCGTTGAGTATTTTCAATGCGTTCATAATGTGAACCGGTTTCCATCTATCGCCAAATGAAATTTAGGGAGTTCAAGTGCAATAATCACAAACTAAACCTGACCCATGGTTTAGCTATACTACATCAAACGAGATTTTTTGGATTTCCTTCACTTGATTTCTGCCATGTAGTAGATTATAATGCTTATAGATACTGATTCGTATTTAAATACTTTATAACACTATGTTTAATAAACAATTACTATTGTTTTTAATAAATTATCATCAGTTCAAGCGTTTTTATTGATCAATTCGGTGTAGTTAAAATTCTGATTTTGGTATACCAACTTCCAATTCATAAATCTCACAGAAGAAGAAATATTCTTATGCAAGAAATGCATAACTTTCAGGAAATCAAATACATTTTGATGGTCGGCCTGTCGACGTTATCATTATCTTCATTATCTCTGTGTTTTAGATGAACAATAATCACCAAAAGCGATTTCAACTACAATATTTCAAGCGTTTTTTTCAATTAAGAGCAGAATTTAATTTTAGTTCTGTGTTTTTTATGCATTTTTCGCACGACGCTATTACTCTATCGTTATATTTTAATTTACTTAGAAAGAAATGTCATGAAAATGGAATAATTTGTTAAGGTCGGCCGGTTAACAATACATAAATCAATTAAAAGCCAATAGACCAGGTATTCCGATTATTTTTCGAACAAAGGGTTTATTTATTATTACTTTGTCTATCAGCAGGCTATAAATTTTTATTTAATTATAATATATTTTTCAAATTATATTTATTTATTTATATTAAAAAAATTCTAGAATCCACAATTATTAATGCAAGTTATATCACCTGCACCACTTAAAATTGTGAAAAGACATTATGTATATGTTAAGAAACAGAAAAGAACAACTACTACAACAACTGAACAACCCTTAGATGATGTAAAAAAAGTACGAATACAATATATTGGCCGAAATGATATATTAAGTGAGTAAATTAATTCAAATATCAAAGTACATAGTAATAGTCAAAAAATGTTGATCACAGGATCTGTAAAATGAAATTGCAAAACAATTATCATTATTTATTTTGAATTTTTATTCAACAATGATTTAAAAATGATTCGATAGCCCCCTGTTCCAGTTCATTTTGTGGAATTGCCTCCAAATCACAAAAATTTAATATGAAAAAAATGTTACTACTCGGAAAGTAACATTTTACTGTGTCGTTTGAGTTTTTGTTTTTACAAATGTGCAGAATTTTTTACTGTTAGTCGGCAGACAGACGACCTGCATTCGCGATTACACTTGAGCCCCACTGTGGGCAGACATATGGCGACATTTTTAAAATCCAATTGAAGAATTATGATAAGATAAAATATATATAATGGAGCAACAAATAGATCAATCAATAATTAAATTCATTTCAAATAGTTTTAAATTGTAAGATTATGTATTTAGAATTGATTTTAGCTATGGTCGTCATTAATGCATTTTAAATATTGAAAATATTAGTTAATTTATTTTACAATTGTTTAATTTTTAACGCTATACAGTTTGGGCAGGATAGCGATAATGACAGCATGATAAGTCGAAGCAATTGCAATGCATTTCAAATATTGTATGTGCCTCAAAATTATAAAAACTAAAATCAAGATTAATAAATTCACAAAAAAAAAACATTAAAATATGGATAATTAATTTCTCATTTACAATTTTATCTACTTAAAAAATATTTAAGATACAACTTTAGAATTTGCAGACAAAATTTAACCTAAAATAAATTAACTAAAATTACTTAATTTAAAAATAAATTTTTATAAATTTAAAGCTTAATTACTAAAACATTTCGTTATAATTGTTATATATTATTTATTTTTGGTTGTAACAAGAAACAACTATTTAATTAACAGTATTTGCTCATGCAACAAATATTTGCTAACTTTATTTGCTTTATGTTTGCGCAAATATTGGTGTTTGCAAAACATTTGTGCGTGTAATGCCGTACACGATATTTATTTAAGGTAAACTAAAATTTATCTCTCAATCTCAAAGTACCAAAATAATTACGCACATCAAAAGGTGAAATCAACGTATACTGAAAAAAATATTTAAATGTGCACATTATAGATTATCAAAATATATTCTCTGTGAATTTGGCTATATATTAACAGCTGAGTAATTTATGCGTCGTACACCGACCGTAACAAACTGTAAAAGTTAATCGAATATGATGAATTCTGCCAATAAGGTACTTATTCACACAAACTTATAGTCGAGATGTTATAATAGACGTGACCCTCCAAGTTTCACATGCGTATTACAAATTAAAAATTCGCAATTCTGTACTTTGGATGAATCCCAAGACAACCCTTTCTTATTCTTTTCCCTACAACCACACTATCGAGCTAAAAGAACTCAACATCTTCTTCAATGCTATGATTTTGAATGTCTCATTTATTTCCCAACTGTAGCAATTTAGTCGCACGACACGTAAATCTTAAGAGCCGCGGGTTTCGACAATTGTTGCAAACGCTTGCTATATTATTTTTAATATATTTACGTGTCGAATGTATAACAGCTAGCATATTTTATCGGCAAAATTGAGGTCCACAAGTCGATTGAATAGTGCCCTCAGTTAATATTGTACAACGAGAAATTGTATTAACAGGCATCATTATAACATTGACAACGATAATGAGTAATAGTGGTGAAATCATTCAATCCCGTTTTACTCCAGTACACACACGGTATGGTGTTCTAAGTTAACCATGATACAATATGAAGAAATGGTTTGCAATTCATTGCTTACAAGGCACCCAAGATAGCATTTTTGCATCAAATAATAACTAGTACGGAAAAGTGACATTACTACGATAACCCAAAACGCAAAAAATCGTGGGTTGATACAGGCCGACCATTAAATCCGAGTTCAAAACGAAACATTCAGGTTATGTTGTGTATTTGGTAGGATAAGAAAGGAGTGGTGTACTATATGAAAAACCGAATGAAACTATATTACTGCTGTACCTTACCAACAACAATTGATCGATTTTAACCGCATGTGAAAAATGAGAATCGTTCAATTCCAGCAGCCAACAAACAACGCTCGACCACATGTTGCAAAACCAATAATAAATACGTTGGAAGAACTTAAATGGAAAACTCTACCGCATGCTCCATATTCACCAGACTACGAACCATCGGATTACCACATGCTCGGATCAATGCAAAGTGTTCTACAAGACACCAACACTTCACACAACATTTGATGAAATTATAAAATGGATTGTTTTGAAACCGCAATCGTTTTTTTACCGCGGAATTCACAAATTATTTGCAAAAATTCAAAATTAAGTTAAATTCCCAATATATAAGTAAAGATCCTTTGCACATAAATTTGATCTATGAATTAGTCTAGCAGTTTGCCGACTTGAAAATTTCAACCTTGGTAACATTACTAGAAGCGGTTTATTCTATTTCCTTCTCACCTATTTTTAACATATTCTTGAAATATTTCTATTAGAATAACTCAAAAACAATTGATTTTGTAATAAAAATTTTGGATTTAAGAATTTTTTGATAAGGGATAACTACATGTGAGAATGTAAAGTGTGCGGATGGAGGTGATGGGGTTCTAGGGAATTCGGTAATGTAAATTAGATGATATAGTGACACAATTATTTTCTTAAAAACTATAGCATCGTACCAAATAAAAATTGGCAATTGTGAGGTGAGCACAAAATATTATATGAATTATGAATGAATAAATGCTGTCCTTCTCCCTAAACGCACCAAACACAAACGTACTATGCATTCATTTTATTACTCACATCCCAAATGGATGCACTTGCCTTGTATTACATTTTTTTCACAAAAATGAATTTATGAAAATATTGAAATATAATATTTATTATTATTGATTAAACATAAGGAAAATATTCTAAATCAAGACTTATGTTCTTATTCTTTATTCCTTTATATGATACATTGTTGTACATTTACGTTTAAATTAAATTCATATATCAAAAATTGAAACGTGTTGTGAAAACATAATAATAAATATGCTCTTTTATGCAAATCTAAATGCAATTTTTGACAATTTCATAATAACTATATACGGATACGACGCGGTATATACGTACGGACGGCTACATAACATACATTTTTATAAAGATTGAGCAAATAATTTACGTATGCTATTGTTGACGAATCGTCTCTAAACAATTTCTAGGTCGCAAAATTATTCTCTATATTTTTGTTACAAAGTTACTCGCTTCGTCTATGATACCATGATACCAATGATATATGGTACAAGTACAAATATTTATTCACTGTCTAATGCAATCCGTAGGTATTTTATTTAAAAACATATATACGTTTGTGTATGCGTTCTTGGTATACATAAATTTACATATGCATATATGAATGACAAGTGTGCTTGAATACATTTATAAACACATTCATATAGGAACGTTGAATACATGCGTTCAAAAGAAAATTGTTTGAATAAATTTTAAGTAATTCACCAAAGGAAAATCTAATTTTAAGAGTATTTTATAAAATAAATACCTGCATAGATGCGGGGATATATGTTATTTTTGATTGAATATTGTAGGGTAGAGGGCGCACGGTTTTAGGTTGAGGTTTTACAACAGCACGTTTTTCTATACATAAACACTTTCAATTCCTCGATACATCGCAAAGTGATATCAAAATTATATTTATATAAGAATTTTTTGAAATCTTAAGTTAATCCATCAAACATATCATGGGATAACTTGCTTTTAATATTTATTGTATATCACCGATAACATAATTATTTTTTTATTCTGATACGTCGACAAATTTGTTAAATATTACGATTCAAAATTTATAGATAAATAACAAAATCTATTTAATTCTAAAAAGCGTTTGAATATTTCCTTGATTCCTTAATGATTCAAACAAAAATGTAATACCATCCTCTCCTTCAATCGCCTAACATACCAACTGGTAGGAATTTTGTCAATTTTTATGAATTTCACTCGATTGTAGACGTACTTGTACGTGGGTGAGGTTATAAACGAAAGGAAGACTAGAGGTTGTAATGGAGCTAGTCGGTGAAGTTTGGAGAGAGATAGTAAAGGTTAGAACAAGAGACAATTTTGATGGCCGAAATAACCGATCAATTGATAATTATTGACGAAAATCTCGCACCATTCCGCAAAAATTTCTCACTCTACACTTTAGAAACTCTGAACTGAACATACATAACTTACATAATTTATAAATCTTATGTACACATACACATTATATTTTATATACAATAGTACTCCTGATGGCATGTTTATGAAATATATATTCTAATAAGTATGAAAAGAAAAAATTCAATAAAGAATAGGTAGAATTTGATATAAAATATTAATTTTCAATTTTCATTGATTTTATTTTGTTCGCTAAATAAAAGACTCCTTCGGAAATTGTATGATATTAACATATAATTTAAAATTACCATATACTACTCAAACAATATCATTCAATTGAATTTTAGGTACACATATAATAGCATTCAATTATAAAATCAATTATTGATGAATTATTTTCCATTTACATATTTCCATATTATTATTATTCCTGCAATATAATCCTAAATAACATACATATTATTATATATAAGTACACACAGCACACACCCACACAGAAAACTCTAGCATACGTAACCTGTAGGGAACATATCCGTTTGACAGAGGTTTTGTGCTAAAAAGCGTAATATAATTTAAAAATAAATTATTACTACTGTTTGTTGTTTAAATCAATGTTCAGCTTTAATGAGAAGTAAGTTATTCTTGATTAATCCACGGCACTAGTTATAACCAAGAAAAAGTTAATAATCAAGGAGGCGATAATCTCATTTTTCATTGTTATAACCAATCATGATTATATAACCTTCTGTAATAATAACATTGTTGCGTATCGCAACTTCACTGTTAAATACAATAATTTTCGCGATTATAGCCTTCTTGATTATTAACTTTTTGATTATATAGAGCTATCTGCAATGTTTACATTTTAACTCTATATCCATTTTCATAATAATTAATAATAGCGTATATTATTGCACGAGTACTTTTAACCAGGAATTACTTCAGATTTTTGAATGAAACATATTCCGTGACATATTTGAACATTATGGTTGAAGACGAAAATACAATTTTGAAATAGACAAGTTGTACGGTTAACCAAATATTGGCAATTAAAATGGCTTGGATACGAATTACACTTCGAAGGAGAACGTGTGCCAAAAATCTGTTGAATGTTAATTCAGATGGGAGAAGGAGAGCCTGAAAACCTGAGGCTACATGAACAACATAATTCGTTGACGACTGTGGAAACGAGAATTCACGTTTTAATTTTTCGAATTTGTAATGATATTATTTATGAAAGTGCGATCTCGTGTCTTTGTTCATTATATTTAATTTTCCATAAATTTACAATAGTTAAATTTCAGAAATGTTGGCAGATATTTTCATAATTTTCTAGGAATTTTAAATATATTCATAAATTCACGGGGATACATATGATAGAGGTTCTTGTAAATTAAAGCATAATATAATTAATTATTAAATTATGACGGCTGATGTTTGTTATAAAAATCAGTATACAACTTTACTGATTAGCATGTCAGGCTTTAATTCCTTTTTTAATTCATTTTCAGACCAATTAATAATTTAGTGTTTTATTTTACAAATAATTTTAATATTTTTAATATTAAATTTGAATTGAAGAGAATTAGCGGGTTATATATAAGGTTGTCAAATATCTCCCTTCCGCCTTTTTGTCTTTTTAATTTCGCGGCTATGTACAAAGCGCTACAGAGCTCGTATCTGGCAACACTGTACATAATTTGAAAGCTCTTGACATAACAAACAAAACGACGCTATGTATGATTAGTTTGGATATTGCGTTCAACAGTTATAGACGTGTAAACATGGAGTTCACTAACGCCGAAATTCGCGCTATATTAAAGTTTTCCTTCGTTAAAGGCAAATCCGCTAGAGAAACGTTCCGTGAGATTAATGGTGTTTTGGGGGATGGTACTCTATCACTTCGAACCGCGGAGGAATGGTTTCGACGATTCAGAACCGGTGAAAACGACACCATGGATAAGCCAGCCGGCGGAAGACCTGTGACGACAAATACCGATCAAATCATGGAATACATCGAGTTAGACCGGCATGTGGCATCTCGTGACATCGCCCAGGAGATGGGAGTTAGTCACCAAACCATTTTAAACCATCTGCAGAAGGCTGGATACAAAAAAAAGCTTGATGTTTGGGTGCCACATGAATTAACAGTGAAAAATCTAATGGACCGAATTTCCATTTGCGAAATGCTGCTGAAACGGAACGAACTCGACCCATTCTTGAAGCGGATGGTGACTGGCGACGAAAAATGGATCACATACGACAATATCAAGCGAAAACGGTCGTGGTCGCAGGCCGGTGAATCGTCCCAAACAGTGGCCAAGCCGGGATTGACGGCCAGGAAGGTTTTGCTGTGTGTTTGGTGGGATTGGAAGGGAATCATCCACTATGAGCTGCTCCCATATGGCCAGACGCTTAATTCTACCATCTACTGCGAACAACTGGACCGCTTGAAGCAGGCGATCGACCAGAAGCGTCTAGAATTGGCCAAAAGGAAGGGTGTAGTGTTCCACCAGGACAACGCCAGACCACACACTTCGTTGATGACTCGTCAGAAGCTACGGGAGCTCGGATGGGAGGTTTTATCGCATCCACCATATAGCCCGGACATAGCGCCAAGTGATTACCACCTGTTCCTGTCCATGGCGAACGCCCTTGGTGGTGTAAAGTTGATCTCAAAAGAGGCTTGTGAAAAGTGGCTGTCCGAGTTCTTCGCAAATAAGGAGGGGGGCTTCTACGAGGGAGGTATTATGAAGTTGCAGTCTAGATGGAAACAGATTATCGAACAAAACGGCGCATATTTGAACTAAATCCGATTACTGTAACACTTTTTATAAAGCATTGAATAAAGAGCAAAAAGGCGGAAGGGAGATAGTTGACAACCTAATATATAGGAAAATTATTAGAAGAATCAGAATATCAGTCATGTTTCATCAACACTCATAGTTTCTCTACCTTCTATGAATCGATTCATTCTAAGAACTTGTGATTTTGACATACAATTATCACCATCAGCGCGATTCTAAGCAAATCATTTGTTTGGGTTTAATTTTTACTAATTTTAGAACAAAATTTAATATTGATTCTTATGTTCTTTATACATATTTCGGTCGATGCACAAAAGTTCTTGTCACTCGATACGTTGGATCTTGGGTGAACGTAATGTCATAAAACTTTAATAGTTTGTCGTACTATAAAGCCATTCTCATTATTTTTGGCACAGATATACTAAGCCCATATTATATAAGTGTTAATGATTATGCTTCAAACATTATGTATTGTATAATGCAAATATGCGGGCAATGAAATGTGTAAGAATATTCATTAAAAAAACAACCATCATCTTCTTTAATCTAGAAGAGAAATGGACAATGAGAAATTTTATAGCGCACATTATACCATAAATTCAAAAAAAAAACAAACTATAATAATCAAATAAATTACCATCATTTTATTTAATATTATTTGTCCATCTAACCAATTTGGAAGAAATAAAGTATGGCATTGAATTCCAAATAAAAATAAAGTTAAATGTTTTGTCATCACCTGACGCACATTTGTAAAATAAAGTTCAAAATTGTAAAAACACCTACTAAACTATCTATTTTATTTATACTTATACATAATGCTGCATGGCATTTAAACCAAGGTGCGGTATCAGCCTCCTCCAACAAAATTCTCCATCTTCTATATGCATCTAACGTATTCAAACTCTAAATTTTAAGGATCCTAATATGAATATCATAAGTAATCTGTCTAATACATTGTTAAATTTCGGGCCTAATTTCTATTTCCATTCGATTGTATACGATAAAATTTGTATTTCATAATATTGAGAAACCAATCATCATATAAACATGTTATATGATCCTCTGGAATTTCTCAAAACCAATGATATAAGTATAGTAACTAATACCAATTTTAATTATACTACAAATCAAATAAAGTCCCATGGCGCACTTGCTATCTTTAGGACTAATAATAGTAAATATGGTACATAGCCGGCTTATCGATCTGCATGAGGCAGAATATGAGTATGTAGAATATATTATGACATGTTTTACACTCTCACATTCAGTCCGAAAAATACCGGGAATGACTTCTAATACATTGGATCTGCTAACGTCATCTATTGACTGTTGGATGATTGATTCAATTTTCTGAATTGAACTTCACAAACTGACATTTCCTATACTGTCTTAACCCATTGAACTCCTAAATTTTTTTTTTTTAAATTACTTAAAAGGCGAAACTTGACGAAATATATGTATTTTGTGTATTCGGAATATTCTGAATGAGAATTATTAAGTATTGGAAAGAAAAAAATACATTTGATAATTTAAATTGTTTTTAAAAATTGCGTTACTATAATATCGGGTCTGACTCAACATAGCAGTTGATGTTAGAAATATAATGCCGAACCACACTCGACAAAGGAGTTCAAAGGGTTAATATTTGTAAAAAATCAAGTTTTTCAGTGGCAATGTATTTTCATTAAAGAAGAATTAATGATTGGTTTGTATTCCTTTTTCGTTAATCGATTCCGGTAATTTTTCGGACAAAGTGCGTTAAGTTTGCATAACAATAAAAACAAAGAAGGAAATTTCAAAATAAATGAAAACCAGAAAAAAAACATATAGCGAAGAGTTGCGAATGCGGGAACCATAAGGTAATGTGAAATGAAAAAAAAAATTTAAATTTATTATTTTTAAATTTTATCACCAAATTTTTAAAATACATTGATCAATTTGTTTAAAAATAATTATGAACTAACCAACAGATGGCGCCTATAAATAAATATTCGTAAAATATTTCAATAGTGACAACCTTCAATAAATATATGTTAAAATTTCATAACCATCCGACCATTAGTTTAGAAGTTACAGACACTTTGTTATCCATTTTAAAAAAAATTGATTCAAAGCAGTTTCCTGTGCTAATATTGGGTTCTGAATTCTGGAGTGCAATGGTGGATCCATGTTTCATCCATTGTTATATACCGTCGTAAAAACTCAAGCTCATTCCGCTTAAACATGTCCAAGCAGTGTTTTGAATCATCCATTCGTTGTTGTTTTGTTGTGGCACCCATTTGGAAAACAACTTTTTAATACCCAAATGTTTGTGTATAAAACTGAAAACACTACCTTTGGATAAGTTCAGGGTGACAACTATTTCTTGTAACTTCACTTTGCGATTACTCATAATGATTTTCAGGGTTTTTGCGATATTTTCATTTGGACGTACAAATCGTTCAGCATAATCAGTGCCGGTACGACCACGTTTATAATCAGCAAACCAACGTTTAACGGTTGTTTAAATCAAAACATCACATACGCAGTTGTTAAGCAGAATATAAATATAAAGACAATATTATTTATTATTAAATGAAAGGACGATGGATAATAATATCAAAATATTACAAATTCCCTGAAAGTTGCCCAAAAGTTTTGTATTGGCCGCAATAAATCATAGGCGAAGCATGATCATCTTTAGTTAACGTATCAATTTACAACCAATATGTTAGGAACTAACCTTGTAATATCATTCTAAACCTGCATATCCAATTTTATTAATATGAGACAGTTTATAGATCATACGGTCATACGGGCAAACTAATCAGTAGAACTGTTCTGGTAATCGATTTTACAGAATTTATCATTGGAACTATTCAAATAAGGCAATCAATTAACCTTCTTACAAAATTGACTAAATTTTTAGGTTTCTTGAAACCTAACCAAAATCTTCCTTCTAGAATTTAAAATTTAAAGCTCCAAACCCAAATTTTCATTAATTTCTGATGAAAATTCTTTGGGTTAGTGAAATTTTCTTTTTGCAACAAAAAGGACAATGTTTTCATGCTGAATGGGGTTATAGTAGATAGATCGCATCAGACTCATGTTCTATCTAATAGGTGTGCTCATATGTCTTGCCGGATCAATAATATATATGCTCTACTGACTTAATTATTTCATGGCATTAAAACCCAGATGTGGTTATCGTTTTAGCCAACTCCAACACGCTTCTGCAACCTTACCTATCTGCAGCAAACGTTTTCCAAACGCTAATTTTAAGGATCTTAATATCAAAATACGCTACATCTAGCATCATCTTCTAAACCGTACTTAATGATGTCTGACAAATATTTTATATATTCAGTCAAAAATCTTTATCTACACAGGAGGAAAGAATGTTATGTTGTGTATTTGGTGGAATCAGTAGGGTGTGTTGTATTTTAAATTGTTTAAACTATCACTGGTAATCTCTGCCTACAACAATTGATTGAATTCAATGATGTTGTGAAAGTAAAACCACCCGAATGGGTCAGTAAACACTGAAAAGTGATTTTGTTTGTTTGGAATGCGCTTTACTCTGAATAGAATTTCCATAATTATGAAGTCGTAGAAAAACTAAGCTACTGTTGGATAGCATGAAAATCATTGCGGAGCTTCAAATTCAACTTCAAGTTCAAGTTCAAGATTTTAAATTATTTTTTGAATTCTTATGAACTATTATATTACATTTTTGTAACATAAAACTAAAACTAAAACATTGTTTGACTCACTCCACTATTGTTCACATTCTTCCGCGATTTTTGATAATTGTTTTATTTTCTAGTGCAACTCTAACCGTTCACTTTCATACACAAAATCTATTAAAATATATTGTCTCTATATCGAATATCATGAAATCGCAACACTGCCCCGACCACTTACTTTTTACACAAATACAATACCGAACCCACTCTCCCCTATTTTATATCATACACACATATACACATTCACAAAAGTATATTCCAAATATTTGTATACTATAAATAAATGCATATATAGTATTATTTTGTATTAGAAGAAAATAAATAAACCATAAGATTTTATTCTTTTTTAACACATAAAACAAATAAAAATGAGGCGTCTCTGCCATAATTGTCAGATGGAAAAAAATTGCTCCAGGCAAATTAATATCAGAGTATTATATTTATATTTATACTATTATAACACACATTCTAATGCTATTTCGTCATATTATAACAACTAAAGCTATAGACATATAGAGTATATTTTATGTGTATGGATGAGGATAAGTGGGCGAATGGGAAGAAAATGGAAACGATATATATGAATCCTCTATATTTATGTATATAATGGCAGCGATGTGCGAAAATAATAATTTATGACTAATATTCTAACAGAAAAAGTGCTGATGCTGAAATAATCTTATACGAAATGAAATATATATAAATATGAAAACAAAATTACACAGCAAATATCATATGATAAGAACATTCACATTGGTTCAACATATGCGAAATGACAATAATGACACACGCGTAAATCTCTATAATATTTATATTGAAATATTTGTTCAATTCAGTGAATTATATGTTGAAGATCATTTGAAACATGGATAATTTATATATAGGAAAATATGTGACCGCGAATTATATTATGGTTGGACAATATTATAAATGAGTTTAATATCTTTGAATTTTTGACAAGGATCAATATAATTAAAAATTTTACACTAATTGTATTTCATTAAAGCTAATTAATTTAAATAGTTATACTAAAATACTTAAGCAAATATAATTGTTTGTGTTAATATAATATTAAAGGGATCCTCTTTGCAATTACAATATAATGCATCATTTTTATAATAATAAATACTTCCATTGAACGTTTGTTTTGTTATTATATTAATAATAGAGAACAACAAGCGATAACAACAGCCGAAACAAATCAGCCAAAAAATATTACATAATATGAAGGATAAAAATATTGTTATTTTCATTTTGTCAGATATATTAAATGCTTACACGTGGTTTTTTTTTCAGCTATATTTATGGCATAATAGTCGAATTTAGATGCGATACATAAATATGTTATACATGCGACGAGTGTTTGTATTATTTATAAAAGGCAATAAAGTATAAAAAGAACAATGAAAAAATAACAACATTTTGTTTACTTACCGGAAAATTCTAATTTATATCCTTTTTTTCCGTATATATAATCTAACAACATGTATTACATAAACACATATATATACATAATACTATCGTTATCTATCCTCGAGTTCGTGTCTATACACTTAATATATTATATAAGAAAAACATGCTCTATGAATGATGCCGATTATATGAAATTAAAGCAATATGTTAATATAGGCATAAAAAATTGTGATTTATTCAAATGAAATATGAAAATATAAATAATAATATTTAAAAAGATTTAAAGATTTTCATTTATTTTATTATTAATATTTTAACGTTTAATCAAATGTAATAGTGCTGCAATTGTGTCACCATAAGTGCGTCTATTGAGTGTTGAAACTTCGATACTTTGAGTAAGTTTTATTATAACAGTCGTGTGTGTACCTAGATGCGTCCCAAAAATAATGAGAATAGTTTTATATAATATATAGAACTCGCTCAACTGTAAACTATAACAATTGATTTTTTGTATGGTGTGAACCGACTTTAACCAAGTGAACAAAGTTTCATGAAATTCCGTTCAATTGGTGGATCCAAACCAAAATCCTATCAATTAATTGACAGAAATTTTGTCGCAGTCGAAAAATATATAAAAAACAAATTAATCAATATTAAATTTTGATTTAAAATTGCTGAAAATGCTACTCAAACGTATGATGATACATAAAATCGTGGTGATGGTGAAAACTGTATATAGCATAAGTTTTTAGACACTATAAATGATCCACAGTCGATCTGTGACCATTATTACAATTTGAATTATTAGAGCAGAAAAATTGAAAAAATGAGTGATTTCTTAAAAATTTCTAAGAAATTTTCAATGAGATTCGGCGAAATATAGCTTGGAATACCGAAAACAAACAATTTATCGAATTGTTATTGACAAAATTGGTTTACGAAAGGTGAATTCAAAGTTTGTACTACATAAATTAAATAATGATCAAAAATTGCACCTAAATTGAACAATCTAAGGACATTATAAAATATACTTGAAGTGAAGAAAATTTCCTAAAAACATTAACTATGGTGACAAAACAAATATGAACCAGAAACTAAACGTCAAAGTGCAGAATGACGAATAGCAGATGAAGGAAATTCAAAAAAATTTCTTTCAATGAAGTCAAAAATCAACATACACATTTCTTTTTACGATTCAAAAGAATTTATTCCAAGTGGTTCAATGGGTAATAGTAAGTCTTTAGTATACTACCTTGGTTTATTAAAGCGTTTGGTAAATTCGTATTCCTCGTGTTCGTCCTGAATATCGAGAAGCAGGCACTTTAAAATTACTGCACTTATCACTGATTTTTTGATTAAAATTCAAATATTTTTGCTTAATGATTCACAGTATTCACTAGATTTAGTCCCCTGCGACTACTTTCAATTCCCTAAACTTCATTTGGGTAAGGAAAGAAAACCGATTTGCATCAGTTGAAGGCATTCAAAAAGCAACTACCGCCATATGTACTCAACATCATTCCAATAATCGACATAAAAAAGTCATTTGATGCTCTTGTTGAACTTGCAAATCGATGTACTTCAGTTGAAGAAGAATACTTCGAATAAATATCATGATTTTTGTGTATTACTTTCAAAGAGTAAGAACAATAGAAGCGTGTTCTCGTCTCTGCTGTTTTTAGGCAAATTGATGCTGGGGCATGAAGTCAAATATTTCACATCAGAAAATTACCCCAAACAGCCAAATCTTTCTGTTTTTACTTGGCTCAGCACCAGAATAAGCCGATATAATAGCGCGAGGAAAGGAAAACATTTCGATTACTCCCAAACTTTCTACGAATAAATACATTTCTTGCAGTGGTCATACTGTGTGCAGAAGTAAACGCAGAAGTTATAAATAGATAAAATGAGAATTCTTTTATCAATTCAAAATATAATTACGTATTTTATTACGTCCATTTTGACATCTACAGAATTGATCACCTTTTTCTTCTCCCTGCATTTCGTAAACTTCATTGTAATTAAATTATGAAATGTTACGAATTTAACTTTAAGCGACTTCTGTGTTACTTTTTGTAATTTCATTGTGCATACTATATGATAAATGATCGATTAGATATTTAACAACACTAACTATGCTATAGTAAAATAATTGTCATAAAAACTCTAACGACTTTGAGTAAATATGATCAATTGTATTTTGTTAGATTTTACCAACAATTCGTAGTACAGCATTTGAAAATAATGTGACAATTTGTACACTTAATAAAAGTAATTGGTATTAAGTAAGGTAGAGTAAATATGAAACATTCAGAAATAAAATCAAAACTTAAGACTTGTAGCGAATCACTTTAAAATTTTAAGAACTGAATAACATTATAATATTACGTACATGTAATTATAGTATTTGATATGTGCAAAAGTAAGTTCCGTTTTTCTATTGGACGGCGTAAGTCTTCCGATAGTATGTATAGAATTTGGTAATAGTAGTAGTGTATAACATTTGATTGAAGTGTAATCAACATATATTTCTTTATTTCCATGTTAATGGAAAGTGTTGTAACAAATAATCTTCATATGCAGGAAGTTCTATTATATCCGTTGTCAGTAGACGTCTACATAGAATGGGACTGGTTCAAAAACTTGGAAATTGGATACTACATGCATTGACACAAAGTGACATCGAGAAAATAGAAAAGTCACTAACAAAATGCTGCTTCAAAGACAACAAGGAAAAGGTTTTTTGCATCGCACAGTCATTGGATATGAAAATGGATTTATTATGAGAATCCCAATAAATCTTTTGTGAAGACTGGTGAAGCTGGTCCATCACAGTCAAAGCAAAATATTTATGTTGATAAGATTATACTTTTTATTCGGTGCAATCAAAAAGATGTTGTGTACTAGGAATTACTGAAACCTTCTGAAACTATCAGTGGTGATGTATATCGACGAAAACCAATGCGTTTGAAACAAGTAGAAGTAGTGATGCTACATCGACAAGAATGAGAAATAATATACTGATTTTGCAGCATATGTCAACGTAAAACCATATACTGTAAATGTCGTTAAGAAACCTACTTAGAAGGGCAGAACTGGGAAGTTCTATCCCAACTGCCATATTCACTCCTTAGGATTACTATTTATTTTTAGGTAGATGCGATCAGCCCTTCAAGACGTATGTACTACTTCATATGAAAGCATAAAAAATTGGCTTAAAGACTGGATCGCTTCAAAAGCGGACAACTTCATCAGACAGGGAATCACTAAATTGCCTGAAGGGTGGGCGAAGTATGCGGCTTCTGATGGAGCATACTTTGAATATTGTACGACATTTATAAATTTGCTAAATAAATATGTAATTTTAAACGATGAACGGAATTTACTTTTGCATATATATTACACGAGAAAATGCGTACACCCTTTGCTCGAAAAATAACCTGAATTCTTTTTTTTTAAATGGTTGTGTTAACGACATCTGCTAATTGATTTATGTATTGTGAATCGACTTTAATAAATTGTCAAAGTTACATGACCTTTTTTTCTGTGTAAGCGCAAACTGCAAGGCAGAGAACAAAGTAACGTTTTAAATTTGGTAAAAATTGTATTTGGAAGCTTAAAATTTTTGTTAATTAACTTTTAATTATCGTATAGTCTCAGGATTTGCATAACACAGATGAACGAGAATACTTTTTCTCAATCAATTTTACGGCTATTTTTCGGACAAACAGTACGCGTAGCGTATAACATAGAAAATGAAGTGATTATACTTTTATTTTCAACATTTTTTTTGTTAATAAATGGACACGGAAGTGTACACATAATTATTATTTATATTTTTAATTTACAAAAGAATGTTTATTTACCTTAAAATCTTATTTTATTTTTGTCACAAACAAACAAAATTTCATATATAATTAATTTTAACATCATAAAAAATATATGGTAAATACAAATATTTTCTTTTTCTTATAAATACTTACATAAAAATAAAAGGAAAAAAACACGTCACGTGATATAATATAATAATACACATATATATTGTACTACAATAATATTATAAATTATATAACAAATATAATAATATTATAACAACAAAACAAAACAAATAATTATAATAATAATGTTTAAATTAAAACCACTGGAATCCGGGAAAAATATAAATATGTATGAATTTATTTTTATAATATTTAAATGAGAATTTAAAATAAATATGCATGACGATGATGTACTCACTACTTGTAGTCGATGCACAAATGTTTAAATGTATATATAAAGTACAAACATACGATATAAATTATATACAACAGGGTGTCCCAGGAACCGTTACGCACGAGAATTTGCAGATATTCCTTTCGAACCTAAGTTTTAATTCAGAATCCACCTCCCACCTCCATTTTCATCTGCTTTATTTTATCCTTTTAAAGAAAAACTTAAAGTTCTGAAAATATGGAATTGGACACATCTCAAAAAAAATTCTTTTCGTTCAGTTAAAAAGTTATAAGTTCATTTGTTAACAGGATGTTCGAAAAAACTTGTTCAACATTAAAATTTAAATCGGATAATCTCTTAATTTCCTCATTCTCAGTTAATTTATCGTTAGCACCTATAAATTAAAAAGGATACATTCTATTTGCGTTTAGTTAATTTAAAAATTACAAACATTTGAGAAAAGCTTTTCAATAGTATTTCTTTGACTTATTGCAGCGCGTAGCCCTTAATATGGGCTTGTACACGTATTACGCATGGAAGAAAACATGTGTGAAAAAAACTGTTGAATGATAATCCATAAGGTTGGAGAGCCAGAAGATCAAAGGCTAGATAGCTAGATGTAGTGAACTGTAATATTAAGATCCTTAAAATTAGAGATCGAAAGCTGTGGATAGGTTAGGTTGGAGAAGCCTAAATCCACACCAGGGTTTCAATACCATGGAGTATGTAGTAGTAAGCGGAAAGCACGCTCTGAAGATCGGATCCAGTGCACTGGATAATTACAATAATAATAAAATTGAAATATATTACTTAACAAATTTCTATAGTTCTTTGATTTCTTGTTATTGTATTTTATTGCATTTAAATGAGAAAATACCTTTGTTACCAGAAACCATGAAATTTTTGCCAGCGGGAAAGAAAATCATCAGCGCTCGGTAACCCCACTTACATTTAGATACCGAACAACTTTGTATAGAACATTATATTATAACACGTATATTTTCTTGTAATACAAAGTGTTTTGAAAAATGCTAAAATTAGCAAGGTCAAAGGAAGACTAATTTTCTTGAGATTTATCCAAATTCACATACTTATGAACGCGCATTTGATTTTTTCGATATAAGGTAAGGGAGTAGAGCCTAAAATTTGCGAAATTTTAACTTTATTTGTAGCCGATTATGTACGCAAACAATTTAGGTTTCAATGCAAACTTAAGAAGAAACCTATTGATGAGCAACGATTCTTGAGACACACCCTGCATGCATATATTTAAAAAATAGTATACAATAACATATTTATATTAAAATGGATTGAGGCTGAGAGTGCCTTAAGACATTCTTGATCCTATAATTTTATTTTTATATGTATATAGGGATTTTCTTTATGCATACACTTTTTTGTATTTATTTATTTATTTATTTTTTGTTGGTTCACTTTTCTTTATTTATTTACTTTTATTTTAATTTTCTCGGAAATGAAAAGCACTTAAAGATATTGTTATGTTAAGATTTAAGTATAAAAAAAAAATGTTATACTTAAGCTAAATTGTTTAATTTTTTATATGTTATTATTATTGTAATTATTATTATTATTATTATTATTATTAATATTCTTTTCCACTTTCTTCTATAGAAATATGAATTGAGTTAATGCTTTTTATTATTGTATCGTTTTCATTAATTTATTTAAGTAAACGGTCCAGAGTATCACCATTAATTACAGAAGTAAAAATTTCTATATGAAAACTAAACTGACGTGAAACATGAATAAGATTTTGTAAAATTTATTTTATTTACAAGAGAATAGTTAGGGTTCAAGTTTGTTTCGTGTCCAAATGTATGATAAGTATTATTACATTTTATTGCGGAATAACTTGTAGAAAAAGAATTAGAAAAATAAAAATATCCCAGGCACTGGATTATTTTGATAAATATGAAAATATCTGCAGAACGGTTTCTTTAAATTATTGCTTTCAAAAATCCTTTACAATAACCAACAAACTTGAAAACTAACTTTTGTTTCAAATGCAACTACACCGCCTTGTAAATAAATAATAAATTAACAAAAACTCATTCATGTTTCATGTCAGAATTTTACATTTGAGAATCTTTTACTTCTGTAATTAATGAAGCAAACGTAAAAAAAAACCCATGCAACTACTACGCATTGGTAGGATTTTTAGACGATAAGGCAAAACTTTGCACACAATGCAGGTGCCCTATGAAAACCGACGTATGAAGTTAAGACTATTAATTATATGAAACAATGTGTAAGTTAATAATTTTGATAATTTAAAAGTGTACAATTTCGTTGTTTTTATATTTTGTCATAATAAGCAAAGAAATTTATCATTGAAATAATGAAATTATTTAATTTATATCAAAATTACTTTATTGGAGCAAAATTAATGTTTTCCTCTTCTCAGATTCTTTTAAACACGACTGATTACTACTGATTGCTATTATGGTCAATAAAATCAAAACCTATAGTCATTGGATAATGAATAGTGCTTTCAGTCAATTTATAAGAAAATGAGGCTAATAATACGAACATGTTTGAAGGTACTTATGCGTTTATAATGTTCTTACCTATAGAGTCTTGTAGTTTAGTTTAATTTACTGTGGAACATTTGATACTGATTGGCTACATCTTACATCGAATCGACTGAAACCCCATCTTAACTAAATCATAAGTCAACGATTAAATTAAAAGTTTCAAATTTATCGGTACATTTATGCGCATGGTTACTTAGCAGTCTTCTGTTGCAATGGTTTAAAGTTTAATAATATGGATTTAATAGTTCTGATTCATTTCATTCTATACTAGGACATTCGGCCTAGTAGAATGATGTGTATTAATTTTACCGAATATATTTTGACTTCAATTCGTCGGCGATAAAAGTCATTAACATAACATAATCAAAAACCCCAGGAAAAAATTATGTTAAGAAAACAAAGCTGAATTCTATCTTAATCAATAGAATTAGATTTAACAGAATTTAGAATCATCTCCAAATTGCTTAAATTATCGTAGAGTTATTGGATTCGTTCACTCTATAATATATTGAACCTTATTATGTTTTCGTTGATTTTTTGTTATGATTGGGTGGATACTTGTGTATAATTATATACTTAAAAAATAAAGTGGTTTAGATCTGATTTTGAACGAATCTTGTTATACTTACAAATTAATCCATTCAATGAGGCACCGTTTAGGCACTGAATTAGCAAAAAGAAAATATTATTTTTTTTTAGTTAATACGGTCTCGCAGAATCCTCAATTTCAAATTTTTACATTGTCAAAACACCAGCATTGAAATTGCTCAACGGATAAATTGCAATTTGCATTCTATAGAATTTCTCAAGTAATTCCAGGGTCCACAAAAGCAGAGTATTTGTAAATAATATGTATAATTACTTCTGGTCTTTCGCTTAAAGAAATGTTAGTTAGTTAGTAGCTGATCAGTTTGAACACCTATACATGTGCCTGGGTTTTTATTTGTCCAAGGAACCCACATCATTCCACTGTCATTATCTTCTCTTGACAAACAATTAATAGCCTCCGGGAATAAATGTTAAGTACCTCCTGAAATACCAACCATGTGCCATGATTATTGCTATGTTATTTCGCTTATCATGTATATTCCATTTCCAACCCTATCTCATTGGTATATCGGAATTATTCTGTGACGATTACTTCATCTGCTTTGATTATCTCTAAAGTAGAGTTTTTTGTTTGTTGATATGTTTTGGTAATTTTGTAAGGTTTCTCAAAAGTATAGATCTGTTTCATTCGATTTAATGACATCTAAGATCTGAGAGATTAATATAGGCAACTTAAATATAGAATTAATTTTTTAATGGAAGATTGGCCAATTTTTACCTATTCATTTTAGTCAAGTTACTTCTTGCAATTGCTACAGCTATTATGTCTCGATTCACTGTATTTTACTGTCAAACACCCGGTTGTTTAGAATCAGTTGTGCGCGCTTACAACAATCTTATGTAAATCATCCCCCGAATGCTTGTAATTATGTGATTAAAAATAAAAAAGAGTATTATTGGGACATTTATTTCTGGAAAAAAAATTTAAATTAACCAAAATTTTTACAATAACAAATTTTATCGTATCACGCATTTATTGTTTACACACTTTTTCTTAAATATTAATGGTGCTCATACACTACAGATTTGTCTCCGCGTTGCTGTCAAAATTTCGTGTTGTAAACAACTTAAGTTACCATAAATGCATATTGTAGAAATTACATTAAACAATATGATTTTTCAACTTTTCAAAGGGTGGTATTATTTGACTCCACAATAAACTCATCTTTATTTGATGTGTTTTTATAAAATTTGTATTTTTATCACCGATGGTAACCTTTAATAGAGAACCAAATGGAATGAATTTTTAGGTATAGAATTTAAAAAAAGTTAATTTTAGAATATCATTTATAACATTCAATTATAATAAATCACATAGGACAAAAATTAATAACCGCGTGCCAACCCGCGACTGATTTATAATAGAATTACCGTATAAGATAATTTATTTTGTAATGATATACGAGCGCAGCAAGTACATCAATATATTATAAATGTGGAAGCGCGTTTATAGATTATGTTAACATATATACTCGTCGTATATACCTATATAGTCTATACAAACTGATAACATTTTCAAAATGATTTCAATGGATAAAACTATGAACAGATACTTTTTTTGTACCTGCGATTATTGATTATTTCAATATATTCCGATCACGTTTTATCAATTTCTTTTATTCTTTTATTATATTTACTTTTTCCTCTACATATATCTTTCACTACTACACACATTTATATAAATATACGTACAATAAAAAGCTTATAGTTAAAATTTACATACAACAAACATGCAAATATTCTATATTCTATATTGGCATATGCATTTACTAGCTATTAGTTACACTTCATACGTAATTTATTTTAAATATATACATATAATACAGGTATACTCCGTATTGGTAGTATATGTATTATAGTCGTATATGGATAATACGGAATATTGTGCAATTTATATTTTATTTTATTTTCCATATGTATCAACTGTAAAATAGCGTGTGTGGTGTATTTATAAAACTTGGTGTAACAACAATATAAACAAATTAGTATTTAGAAATTAATCCTTGTAAAAAGATTATTATCTATTTATATCTATGGTATATCGATTATGCATTCTACTAAATGAATTGATTGCATGTTCGTACACGCAGTGAAAATTAGTACTTCCGGATAAAAATGATGCAGATTATTCTTGTTAAATTAATAATTACGACACTATATAAAAATATGGAGCCACAAATTTCACAAATAAATATTTAAATACAAATAAAATGAATTAAATGTTTAACACAAACGAGCAACGCATTTCGCTTCCAAAAGCTTCATCAAGCTACTGACTGATGATTTTAAAAGTGTTCTATTTAATTATAGTTTATACACAGTATGTGTCACAGAAAATGGAACTTTATAAAAATTACTAACTAACAAAAATCTGTGTCGGAATGATAGATCTTTTACTAAGGTTATGTCAAGCATTCATAACATTGACAATATAAGAAGCGCATAAAGTGACAGTGTTTTTTTAGCATTGGCCGTAAAATGATATATAAAAACAAAGAAACGACAGACCATATATTTCATAGGATGTAACAGGTGTGTGAACTTCCTGAACTTGATGAATTCATTAAGTGCTGCACTATTAATTCGCGTCAAAATTTGAATGTCTATTAATTTTTAATTTTTCAAGACAATACATTTTTTTTGTCGCCTTATCGCTAACATGTAGAACTTTACAGTTATCATTTATTAGGAGTGAATGGTTTTCTGATTTCCCAGTGGGATGATAACATCGATGATTTTCTACTTACTTCTAGTCAGCACTACTCCGTTCTTGCAATACTTTCTAGATTACCATTGTACAGAGATGTCTTTGATGATAAGTAGTTCTTCTCTATAGATGAGTTGTTCATGGTTTCGGAATTAGTAGGTTTTTCATGTGTACAGAACAAGTGTATTTTTCATGGAATCGGATTGGGTGAATTTTTCTTGGTTTCGGAATAGATGACCTTTTTTATAAAGCGTTCTGGATGGATTACTTATACTTTCACTATCAATCCGGGATAAATATGGATAAATATTATTGCTATATCTTTGCATTTTACTAGTTGGTTGGATTTTGTTATTATTATTGTAATATTTCGTGTGTATCACAATTTAATTTGTATAAATATATACAATAGAATTTCTGTATTATAACAACTATTCTTATAATTTAATAAAATAAGTCTTTTTATAGAATTTTATTAGAATTGAAGAACCGACATCATAATAAACGATCGTTTCATATTTCTACACTACACCCATTTTATATAGAAACATTAAATTTTTATTTATCAGCAACAAAACACACATCCATTTTTGATAAAAATACTGCACTACTTCGCACATATGACGGCGAGTGTAAAGCTACGTTTCCACTGGGTATGACAAGTACGTTCATACGCGTATTATTTGTTAAAAATACGTATTTTAGATGGAAATATAAAACATACGTATGGCAAACTGACGTATGACGCGTATGAAATACGAATTTTTTAAATTTGTAAAAACGCAATGGATATGGACTCCATACAATCAATGCGTATGACATTTATATTATACGTGTGACGAAGAAGGGTGATGAAACATTTTTGTGTGAATATATGAACGTATGATGAGATTTGACATTGACAAATTTTTTTTGTTTTGTTTAATCTGAATGAATCAAAGATATTTAAATTGGAAAAAATAAATATTTTAAATAAAGATAATGTGGAAAATTATAAAGAAGGTACATCTATGTTAAAACAAAAGCGTGTGTGCATATCAGATCTCAAAGCCAATTGGAGCGATGAACTATGTCGCAAATTAATTGAAAATGTTGAAGCTAATGAATGTTTGTGGAATATTACATCCATTGAATATAAAAACAATTCTGTGAATGAATGTTTTTGAGGCATAAAATAATTTTTCAATTGAAGCAAAACTGTCACCAGTGGCTACGTACCTCAAACATATTGCAATTCTCTCAGCTGGTGATATTGCGGCACGAAAATTGGTATCCTGTTTAGCAATTTTTGGACCAACACGGGTCACTAAATACTGAAAATCCTCAGGGGATATTCGCAAGAAAGTTTTGTACAATTGTACACCTCCTGCTTGTAGACTTTAGTTTAATTTTACGAAAAATCCACTCTCATCTCTCATGGTAAACAGTGGCCGTATCCACCAAGTTGGCTTCTTTCTTTTTCTTTCTTCCTGATCTAATTCTTCTGCATCTAATAACATTAATGTAGCCAAAGAAACAGCCCTTACTGCAGCACACGCATTTAAATTGTCCGACATATCTTTTCACCAACGGAATAAAATAAAATTAAATTTCACAACACAAAAATAACAAAAACGAGCCAAAACTGAATTGTAATAATAATTTGACGTTTTCATGTATATTTATATTAATTTTAAATACATAAAATAAATATTGTATATTGTTAAAATTTAATAATTTATTTATTTAATTTTTTCCATTAATTATACCAAACGAACTTTTGTTGTGTGAGTTTTTCAAATTGATTTGTCATAATTTTTCTCAACAAATCTGTGCATGAGTATGCCATATTTTTCGATTGAATCATATGTCAAATTCTATGGAAACGACAAAATGTATGACAAAAAAACGTATGACAAAAATCGTTTGGGTTTATATGTATAAAAATTAGTCGAGTTTTTTAGCGTGGTCTTCTAATCTTATATAGAAAAGGATCTGCCCATTTGACCAATATAAACTATGCGGCGGCGCAAAAATTATAATCTATTCTACAATATATAAATTCCATGCATTTCAATTGTGTATGTTTTTTCAGAAATGTTTAGTATTCTGCCCATGTTATTTTTAAAAGCATGTTTTATATATTGTTTTTACCTAAAATAATGGCAAAATTGTTGGAAAAATAACTTGACTTTTAGTCAAATTTATATCTAATTTTAAGTCTGAATCTTTTTACTGTGTTAGCACAAATAAGTTTGCAGACCAATAGTTTCTACCATTATTTTTAAATCATTGTTATAGTAGCAATCTTTTTTTATGTAGTTATATAAGTTCTCTTCAGAAAGCTGTTGCACCCACAGAGAAATGATGACCTGACGTTATGTCAATTTTGAAATCTAAAAAATTTAGGATCTTGATGATTGCATGACCAATTTCCATGGTAAATTGAATAGACTAGTGTAATGAATTTAAATATTTTAAAAATAAATATCAGTTGCCTAATAGTACCTTTCCTTCCAGATACATGTGTAACTTCTTTAGAAGCACATTCTAATTTCTACATTGTTCATAAAAATTTCAGCTAACAATTGGGAAAATTATATCTGTTATTCCAATTATACTAAAAGTCAAATGTTTTTGAATATAAAATTTAAATCTACATTTAAAAAATAATTTTGACTTGTACATTTAATATTTTTTTTATAATCGCTGCAATAAATCTGGAAGTGATTTTTCTAAAGATTTGTCAATTCAAATTTTAGAAGTTTATATAGTTTTGTTAGAGAAGACCGGTAAAAAGTAAATCGTAGAATTTAACCAAATCGCACAGAAAAAATTTTTCCAGTAAATAATAGGAAATCGCCAATAAATAGTATTTAAATTTCAATGTATTCTCAGCCGATGGCGATTTCACTAACATTTATGAATGTTCACGCTTAGATTACGAGATATTGACTATTTTGTGATTTTTCTAAATTTTTATTTTTTTTTCTATTATAAAAATTAAAATAAAATTTTTGAAAAAGATAAGGATTCGAACGAGCACGAACATATAGATCATTTAGAATATTACAAGGGCACATTAGAGCTAGCAAAATTTTACATGTAACACCTATACTAAGAAAGTAAAATGAATATGGATTCGAACAATAATAATATTATACGCATCGGTTTTTACTCTTATTAATTATTTCTCCAAAATTAATCCGTTGTTAAAATACAAAGCGTGAGAGTTGAAATTAAATTAACTGTAATTTCATCGAATGTAAAATGTTGTAATTTAAAAAAATTGCTTATTAACTTAATAAAAACTGTGTGAATTTATAGAAAACGATTCATTTTAAATAAAATCATAATAAACAAGCAAATAATTATAGTAAAAAAAATAGTTCAGTAGTTTCAGCAGGTCAGCACAACGGGTAATTTGGTGTTAAATTCTTAACTTCTTATGCCATATATCTTTCTGGCAAACAATTGATGTCGTGCGTAAAATATGATAATTATAATTCACATATGAAAATCACAATTCTTGAAGCGTTGAACCCATTCCATAAAATTGAATTAGTGATGATGCATCATGTTTACCATAAGTTTCCACAATCAAATAATGACATTCAACAGTAGTTTTCTTTGAAAAAATGTGGCCAATATCTTGCTGTTTTTTTTTCCAATTTTCAAAATTTTCCATTATTGGATAAAATATATAAGATAAAATATATTGTTTCACATAATTTCGTGAAACCTTTATATGTGAATATGCTATTCAAGCATATATTTAATCATTTAATTAAAGGTTGTGTTATCCCACAAGAAAACAATTCGATACCTATTTATTTTGTATAATTTCCGTATCTATAATCTATTTAATTAAATACACAAATATATTGTTTAGTATATGTGGAAATTATATTAATTCAAATTAAAGGTAAATTAAATGCATTAGTATATTTGTTGTTTTGTTCTTCTGGAATATTTAATATATGCTATTCGGTCGGTCGGATTAACGCAAACAGTTAATTGTATTTTAAATGTTCTCAATATTAAAACGTATTTTTACTATTATATTCAATTTGCTAACCTACAATATTTTGTACATCAAATATTTATTTTACATTATTCGTTGTTGATATCTATATTTTAGTTGTTCTTACTCGTGTTTATTTTGTGTATATAAAATTATACGTCGTAAGTAGTTAAGCGTAGGCAAGTAGTAAATATAAAAATATAAAAACATAAACAAATAAAATGTTTTTCCAAATTGAATTTATACTTATAAAAACATATAAATATACTTAAATATTATATGTGCAATTCAGTGGCATCCTCTAGTAAAATTTGCCTATGGGGTGCAAACTATAGATATACCAAAACTGTGATTCCTAAACCAACCCGAACACAAATTCGATTTTCATGAATGTCTATTTTTGAAATTTAGAGTTTAGTGTCAAACTTTTATTTGTATTGACAATTATTTTTAACAACTTGGCGTCGATTTATGCATTCCTCATGAACTTAAAGACATTCAGTTAGTTAAAAAAAAACCTTTTGTGCCATCTGAGATTTGATTAAACAATTGATAACTTATAATGGAAAATGAGAAATCAAATTACACAAAAATTTTACATCGCACATACTTTATCTATCAATTCGAATTCTTCATCAATTTCTTTTGCACATATCAATTTACGTTCGACTACGGTCCGCTGCATGTGCAAATTAATTAATGTCAATATATACAATATAACTCTAGCCCTGCCTAATATGGATGTCCATTGACCAAAATAATTGATCTAGATAAAAAAAAACTGATCTAACAGTAAAAATATTGTTCTGACAGCATTTTTTATGTTCCTTTGACTAGATCAAAAAATGAAAATCTCGATTTTTAGCAAGATTTACCACTAGATTTACTACTAACAATTCACTTAAACGTCAGATTGTGTATTGCAATCTGCCTGCAAATTTTGGTAATTCCCGGTTATTGTTTGTCAAAATAAACATACAATTGCAAGAAAAAGTTATGTCCCATTGAACAGAGCTAAATATGATTTTCTGGAAATCTGAAAAAATCGATGGAAAATCCGCACATAAGAAATAAAATGTGAAACAGAATTTGTCAATTCCTGTACACAATTTGACAGTTCCAGTTCAACAGAAGATTTCAGCTGCACAAAATAAAATTTCAGCATTTTGTTTTAAAAACTAATAACTGGATAAATCTATACCGTCCACCAATTCACAGACCACTTCATATATTTTGTGACGTAATTACTATTTTAAATTTAATTGAAGAGATGGAAACATGAAAACGTATATATTTGAAAATTTTATAGAGTGCTATGCTAAATATCTTTATAATTAGAAATTTTGGAATATTTATATTCACCAAGAATATCTGAAAATTGTATGAGAGATGGAAAACTATAATGCAGGTTTTCATTAATATATTTGTGAAGTGAATTTGAGAATTAGTAATTTCATAAAAAATATTCATATAATGTTAGATTAAATTTGACCAAAAAATTGGATTACAAATAGAATATGATCTTAAACTATGGTATGAATTTCATAATACTTTTCGCATATAATGATTTTTTCAACCTATAATAATAAATTAAATTAAAATAAAATCTCATAGTAAATGGAAAATTTCATTATAATATTAAAAATCTGAGAGAATCGTCCTTTTCTTCGTGATGTATAAGAATCTGTATTAAGGTGTGTAAGTAAATTTATGCGGACAAATCAGTTTTATGCTAATCTTTGCCAACCTGGAGGAAACAAAATTTTTACCTGTCCTTTTTTGTAAAAATTAATAATGTATTAGAAATGTTTTTCACAAGTTTGGTTGGAACATGTACAACCTATGCGGGTGATTTTTTTAGTAAATTTCTGGAAGACAATAACAAAAACTCATTTACATATTTTATTCAAACTAATGTATATAAAAATACCAACTCATAAGTATATATTTGGTACATTTCATAATCACATTATGAAATTGAAAATACCCGGTTTTATGCAAAATAGGGCACGTATATTCAATATTTATATTTTAATCAAATTATATGATTCATTGAAAGCTTCCACCTTCACCCATCTTTCAGGTAATTCCTTATCTGGAAAATTTCTAGTCTTTTGAGGCGATTCATTCATCTAGCCAATTTGTGGTGCTTTTATAATAAGTGGATCGTACGTTTTGAAAAGGGTTAACTGCATCACCCGGAATAAGTAGTAGTCTAAAGGAGCTATGTCTGGTAAATGCGGGGGTGGGATAGAACTTGCAGTAAGAAGTTTTGCATTGTTATGTTGAAAAATTAATTTGTTGTGTCTATTCACCCATTCTGGTCGTTTTTCCATAATTGATTGCTTCTAACACATTAGTTGTCGTTGGTAGACATCACCAGTGATAGATTTAGAAGATTTCGACAATTCATAGTACGCAACACCTTTTTGATCCCGCCAAATACCAAGCATAACCTTATCAGTATTGGCTGTGACGGACCAGCTTCACCAGTCTAAGTACCCAAGCTGTCTACGTGATTCTCATAATGAATCCATTTTTCATCTCCAGTCACAATTCGATGCAGAAAACCCTTTCTTTGTTGTCTTTGGAACAACAATTCACATGGATTTATTATTTTGTGAAGTATTATATAATAAATTATTATAATTATTACTCACCGATACAACCCAACTAATATCTTTTCCATAACAGAATAAACTATACAGATGGAATATCTTTTTAGACGTTGTCCAAGACATTATTTTGCATATAACGGATATAATATATGCATTTAAAAAGCACAAATACCGCGACTGACCGACCGATATACCAACACCGAAACCGACACTGCGACACCAACACCCACATTTATAAATAATGGCATAATAAAAAAAAATCGTAACAATTAATTTGAATGATAAGAGGAAAATTATATTATTATAAATTTATAATTTAATATTTATTGAAAAATATTTTATGGACATAATTCCTTATCATACCACTTTTTACGGTTTTTGTTGTTTTTCACAAAAAATATAATTTACAAAGCCAATAATCCAAATCTGATAGGATTATCAGAAATGGTGATGTTAGAAAATTTATTACAATATATGTTTTGTTAAACAATTAAAAAAAAACACAACCTAAAATCAAACACAAAGAAATGTAACAAAAACCATATAAATATTATATTTCACATTTATCCTTTTACAGTTTACACATTTACTCACTAACATTTTTTCATTCATTTTGATTACAAACGAATCGAACACGTGTAAAACCAGAACTAAAATGACGCATTTTAATAAACTGTAAAATATATAGAAAAAAAAACTATTATTATAAATTTTTACCGTAAAAATTATTTATTTATTTTTAACGGTACTTTCTGATATTTTTAAATTATTTTATTTTTAATAGGGTGACAATTCTTTTTTTAAATCGCTCATAATAACATAATTATTGTACGCGTGGAAATGGAATGATATACATATTTTATTATACCAACTACGGATCATAACCAACTTTATATAAAGCAACATCTAAAAATCATTCGCATTATCAAATCCGCTAATGTAGATGATGCAGGGCCTCTCGCATTACCAATCCCTTTGCTTCCTCTATACAAAATCTAAATATTTTTAAAAAATTGTCACTTTTTGTATAGATGACAAATTTCGTCCAATAAGCGCGCAGTTATCGTGTGAAATCATGAGATTAAACTTTGATGTAATTTAACTTTACTTTGACATCAAAGGCATTTCGTACGTTTATTATAATATGAAATCATTAACGATATGTTGTGATATTATATAAGCTGAACAATATTTTGTAATCTTGTTAGTTCTAATAACTTGTCTTTGAAAACTGTAGCGTATATCGAAAGTTCGTAAAACAACAACAATAATAGCCAAATATAAATTTATTTATGTATTTTAATTTCGTATAGTTTTCGACCTATAAGTGGTTCAGTTTATACTAAAAATTATTCAACTGAATTATCATTTGTTCGCTTATGGAATCAAAAAGCGAACATATTTGTAAAGGTAGTGTGCAACACTATTCAAAGATTAACAGTGCATCAATACACAAACAATGCTATAAACAATCCACTCATAAGAATAATTTAATTAATAAAGTATCTATCGAAACGTAGACCAATTGGTAAATTGCCACATACAGATTAATTTACCAACTTGACGGCAATGTTAGTTAGTTAAACCGTAAAGCGAAATAGATAATGCAAATGCAATGACCCAGTTCAGTTAGTCAAAAATGTCATCCGAATTCATTCTGAAGTATTAAGGCCATATATTTTCGTTTGGGTATGTCCGTTTTAGTGGAATGTTTCCTAGCGTGCTTCTGTGCGGCAGTCATCAAGATTCCTTATATACGTTGAATGTAAACTTAGTTTCTTAGATAGTATTTAAGAGTATATTGTTTTCTATAGGAGCGGTTTGTCTGTATAAGTTTTCGTGTTTCCACGTAAATTTCACAAATATTTAAAAAATTGAAGTTGTGCGGATTGAAGTTTTTCGCCAAGCAACTATATTGAAAATTCAATTTCAGAACAGCCAATATATGTTTTATGTTAGACGTTTGCATGTTTTGGGCAAATTTTATTCAGAGAGAACAATATAGAATATCCTTAAATTCCATCTAACGGGTATCTGTTTACATTCCACGTAGGGAATTCGAATGTCTTTCATCGTATTATATAAGAGTTGTTTGTGTATGAATGAATGTTTGTTTCCCTTATGAAGAATAGAAGGCATACAATTTCCATTAGATAGAATAAATCCAGAATCACTTACGCAATACGGTAATCTACTCTAATAAATGACGTACTTCCACGCAATCCATTCAGTATGAATTCCATATAGAAAAAATAATTTGACAACATTTCTGAAAGAGTTTCCATTTATATTGTGAATAAATTCCTTATTGTACCATTGTACTGACAGAGATATTAGAAATTACTATTATAGAGAGAAACAATATAGTCAACCAAGTTTGATAGTATTTTACAGGCTTTTATAGGATGTTCAAGGCACATCTTACACAACCAGAGAAGCCGCCACTGGCTTATATATACATATACATATTCATACATTTATATAGCTCACAGCCAAACATTTAGCATTTAGTAAAAAGTATAAAAAGGAACATTTCTCTTATTAAGATCATAATAAGTACTAAAAGAAAAAAAAAACCACAGGAAAATAATTGGATAATAAATCTTTTATTTCCCCGTAATGAAGACGTGCATATAAACAAAATAAAAAAAAAATATATAAAAAGGTCATCATCACATACTTACGTAAAAAGGCGAATTCGATTCAGGTATACACACACACACACACACACACACACACAAAGATATAAATATATGGAATGTAAATAAAAACATATATTAAAAATTCATTGTTAAACTTGAAATAAAAGGAAAGAAAATTGTTTTTTGTTTTAGGAGTTTAAGTGATTTTTTTCTTCTTATTTTTATAACCATCTAATTAAATTTTTATAAAATATAACCTCCGGAAATTCATTTAAATAAAAAAATTGTAAACATCTACCGGCACGGTCGATCAAAGATTTTCCAGCTATATATTCAAATTGTATGTTTTGAAAAATAATTTATAAATTGTATTAAAAATTTCCATAGAGAAAGGCATAGCATATATAGAGACCAGATGTACACTTCACACTCATTAAATATTAAAATACAAGTATATAGAGTCCAATAAGTTATATAGGAGACGAGGTAACATAGACCAATTCTCATACCTCATTGTCATTGTGAAACGTCGTGTACAACTCGTACGACAAATTTCGTACGATATTAACACAGAATCAAATAAAATTTAAAATATAAGGTTGTCAAATATCTCCCTTCCGCCTTTTTGTCTTTTTAATTTCGCGGCTATGTACAAAGCGCTACAGAGCTCGTATCTGGCAACACTGTACATAATTTGAAAGCTCTTGACATAACAAACAAAACGACGCTATGTATGATTAGTTTGGATATTGCGTTCAACAGTTATAGACGTGTAAACATGGAGTTCACTAACGCCGAAATTCGCGCTATTTTAAAGTTTTCCTTCGTTAAAGGCAAATCCGCTAGAGAAACGTTCCGTGAGATTAATGGTGTTTTGGGGGATGGTACTCTATCACTTCGAACCGCAGAGGAATGGTTTCGACGATTCAGAGCCGGTGAAAACGACACCATGGATAAGCCAGCCGGCGGAAGACCTGTGACGACAAATACCGATCAAATCATGGAATACATCGAGTTAGACCGGCATGTGGCATCTCGTGACATCGCCCAGGAGATGGGAGTTAGTCACCAAACCATTTTAAACCATCTGCAGAAGGCTGGATACAAAAAAAAGCTTGATGTTTGGGTGCCACATGAATTAACAGTGAAAAATCTAATGGACCGAATTTCCATTTGCGAAATGCTGCTGAAACGGAACGAACTCGACCCATTCTTGAAGCGGATGGTGACTGGCGACGAAAAATAGATCACATACGACAATATCAAGCGAAAACGGTCGTGGTCGCAGGCCGGTGAATCGTCCCAAACAGTGGCCAAGCCGGGATTGACGGCCAGGAAGGTTTTGCTGTGTGTTTGGTGGGATTGGAAGGGAATCATTCACTATGAGCTGCTCCCATATGGCCAGACGCTTAATTCTACCATCTACTGCGAACAACTGGACCGCTTGAAGCAGGCGATCGACCAGAAGCGTCTAGAATTGGCCAAAAGGAAGGGTGTAGTGTTCCACCAGGACAACGCCAGACCACACACTTCGTTGATGACTCGTCAGAAGCTACGGGAGCTCGGATGGAAGGTTTTATCGCATCCACCATATAGCCCGGACATAGCGCCAAGTGATTACCACCTGTTCCTGTCCATGGCGAACGCCCTTGGTGGTGTAAAGTTGATCTCAAAAGAGGCTTGTGAAAAGTGGCTGTCCGAGTTCTTCGCAAATAAGGAGGGGGGCTTCTACGAGGGAGGTATTATGAAGTTGCAGTCTAGATGGAAACAGATTATCGAACAAAACGGCGCATATTTGAACTAAATCCGATTACTGTAACACTTTTTATAAAGCATTGAATAAAGAGCAAAAAGGCGGAAGGGAGATAGTTGACAACCTAATATGTGCTAAAATGGTATATATGTAATTCAGTTCAGTGTGTGCTTTTGCCCTCTGCAATGACACCGATTAGAAGAGTACATTTGCAGTCTCTATCTTATTCCTTTCTCTATGGTCATCCCAGATTCCCGCTAATATGGACAAAAAATTCGGCAGTCTTAAAATAATAAGGCTTTCAAAACAGTCATGAAAGATTGGAAATTGCTTATAATTTACAGTTCTGTAACCAAAAATGGAAATGCGTTAAAGCATTGTCCTCAATTCAAATAGATAATTCTTAAAAACCGATTTTCCTGAATATTTAGTAAGTAGACATTCCATTTTTTTTCATAAAGTAGACTACTTTCTCAGATCGGCTACCAGAAAAATATAGTGATATTGTAATTGGAAAACATTCGCCCTTGATTTACGACATTTTGACAATTCCACAGCATATTTTGAACAATTATTAAATTATATTGTTTCCGACTTTTATGCGAAAAAACCGGTGAATCTAAATTGAATTAATTTAATTTTCATAAAATCATAAACTAACGTAACTTGCTAATTAATGTCCTGAATTACACTATGTATTTACCGTATTTACACTAAAAACTTTAAATAGTACAATTTTAGTTCATATACACATAATATCAATAATATATTGACAATAAAGATTAAACCGTACCCGCTCCGCCTCTCTGATGCAGATTATATATAATTATATTTTATGGTACATGCATGCCATATAATTTGTGATATAAATGTGTGGCGGTGGGTTACTGGTCTGGCATTCATAGAGTAAAAAGTCAATATATTGTATATAACGAACGGCATATATATAATAATTACACAAAATGTCTATTTTTATAAATAAAGAGGAGATTAAAACATGGCGATAAAAATTGTAAAATCGACAATAACTCTCTCATCTGCATTAATATTAAAAACAAATACAAATATTTTATAACTGTAATATAAAATAATATTTTTACGTATAATATTTAACCCTTCTGTCAACGTAAACATACGTGTAACTGTAAAATTGTGTAAGTTTTCACTTTTTAAATTTAAAAAAAAAAAAAATGTGAAAACGAGGGTCAATAGACTTAAACTATTCAGTAGCTTCCTGAAAATAGGAAATAAACATATTTAATAAAAAAAATTGTTTTCTTAATTTCTTTTAAAGAGTGTTCCAACTCCAATTTTATTTTTTACACCTGCCATAGTCAGTACCTTAGATGTGTAAGTCTGAAATTGTTTATTAATTATCTCAGGAACCGGTCGAGATACACTGATCGAAAGATTGAAATCTCTTATACATGGCATATCTCATAGAAAACGGGACTTTTTAAAAATGTTTAGTGGTGCCAACTATTAACAAAATTCAGTTTCGGAAAGGTAGATGTTTTACTAAGGTGACGTTAAAATTTCATGAAGTTTGCATCATTTGAATCGAAGAAATTCCGCATAAAGTGACTGTGAGTTTTTACCATTGGTCGAAAAATAATATATAAAGACAAAAAACCAACATTAGATTTTGTTTTAAAATTGATAAAAATGCTACTCAAATGTATGATTTGCTTAAAATCGAGGTGATGGTGATAATTGTGTGTCAAAATTAAAAGTGATTTACAGAAAGCAGAGAAGCTATAATTGATAATGAAAGTCCAGGTGTACCATCTGAAGAAATTTACTGCAGAAAAAATTGAAAAAGTGGGTGATTACTTAAAAATTTCTAAGAAATCTACAGCGAAATGGAGGTTGGAATATCGAAAACAATAATTCATCGACTGCTTTACTATAGGTGAATTCAAAGTTTGCTTCACACCAATTAAATTCTGATTAAAAAATTGCATAGGATTGAATCTATAATCAAATTTGTTTGCTTTATCATTCAACATATTCACCTGATTTAGCTCGCTGCGACTGTTATCTATTATTCAAACTACATTTGCCGATGAATGCCGACATTGAAGCCATTCAAAAGGCGCGGAAAGCGATGCTGGAGGACATCGCTAAAGATGAACTTAAAAATTCATTCGACATGAAACCGAAGGAAACTATATCAGAATATGAACTAAAGGATTCAATCTTTCAGTCACTGTTGGATTCATGTTACTATATCTCGTCTGTTTCCAGATACAATGTATGAAAAAGTTCAGATTTACACATTTAAGACTGGGTGGTATTGACTGGTGATGTACAAAATTCGCATGGAAAGAAGTATAAAATAGAAAAATCAAAAACCAAAATTAATGCAATATAATTAAAAAAATTTGTCATAAAATATAGTAAAATTATAACAAATAATTAATTATAAATACACTCGCATTATCTGTCTATATGTGTGTGTGTGTGTGTGTGTGTTGTTAATAAATATTTTGCGTAAAGTGAATGAATACTTAAAAAAGCCTTCTATAAATTATATTGTTAAGTTTTTACTAATTTATTCATCTACAACAAATATCTATGTAATTATACGTTAAACTGTTTTAGCTATACGGGTGGTCACGAAAATATTATTTTATAAATCATCGTATGTGATAATTATCTGTAGGAGGAGTGATTTACTTAGATAATTAATTAAAATAAAAATTCCGTATTTGATATTTTTTCGGCATTGTAAATTATAAAATTGTATTTTAAGGTTTTTTTGCCAAAATTATCATCGATTTAATGAAATTTCAGTATATTTTTAATCAATTTTTATTTATTATTCATTCAATAATCCAATTTAATTCAAAAATAATGTAAATGTATATTTATACACGAATTTAATATTATGTATATTTAATCATATAATTTATTATTAGAGATTAAATCTATAACTGTATACATGTACCGTATATGAACTAAACTGTATATTTTTACAGTTATGGTCAAAATGGTAAGAGTGTACAAACAGCGACCTAATTGTTTTGCTTACCATAATTTTGAATATTTCAATTCGTGCTTTTGTATTTGTATGCTCTCTCTTTAGTTTATACTCTAATCCCTACAGCCAAAACCTGATCGAATGCCTGCGTAACATCTAGAAATAGAGTTTAACATTTTTTTTAGTCTCAATGGATGGTTCTATTATGTACGTGTGATCCTATGCACCTACTTACTCCATTGTTGATTATTTTTCTTTGAATCCAATCTGCTCTCTATTATTGATTCCCTTCTCTTTTTAGAAGCAGCCTCTCAAATATCTTTGAAATGATCTGAAGGAGGGACATATTGGTCTATATCTCTGGTTTTTTTTTGGCCTCTACTTTGGAATTTATTACTGATACAAAAGTTATATAAATAAAATAAAAACAGTTAAGGCTACGTAATGCAAAATTATTGTCTTATAGATTACGTATGGAAAAAAAAATAACAATAACAAACATATTAATGGATATTATGTCTAAATTAATGTTAATTTTATCTGATTTTTATTATTCGTGCAATAGATCACTAAATCATTAGTTATTTTTTTATACACCCAAATTAGAAATTATTCCATTATTGTATTTATTTTTATATTTTTTATATAATTTACTATTGCCATTGTGTTCTTTTTTCGTATATTATGTCGTGCCGTATCAGAAAAGTGTCATTAACTACTTCGTGCGAGCATGCATACCGCGTCCACACTATATGGACGGACATTATGTTTTTGTCTAACCCTTTACTGGCAAACTATTTTTGCCTTTTTATTATACAACTGAACAAAACTTTTTTCTATATTTCCAGTTGAACTCCGAATAAAGTTGACAATTAAAACGGTGCTCACACACTATAGAGTTTTATCTACGAAATTTGACCACCCCGGCGGAGAAAACATTGACCCATATCAAAAACCTTGACAAGTTCATAAGTCTACAATTATTGTTGTTTGCGAGTCCGTGTATTCATTATGAATACATAATTACACAACACACTCATTACCAATTTACGGATGAAGTTTCGTATGCGAGTTAAAATGAGATTATATGAAGTAAGAACAAGTTGCTTCAAAATTGGTATAGCGAGGGCACTTTAATCTGATCGGATCGGTAAAAGGGAGGCTGTTACACACTGTTCAATGTTGGATGATGTTTACTACTTCAAAATTCATATTCACATTTGGAAAAATTCTATATTATATGGTACATCTAACATTTGAATACAGTTTGATATTCGAGATAATAATGGAATTAACAAAGGTTCTAACACGAGTTCAATTTAAGAACAGTTAAACTGTGTGTCCAGAAGACAAAGATCGCTACAAAAGTTACAAAATTTCTCTGAATCTCGTTGCCAAAGACAAATTTTTAGTCGATTATGTTGAATTATATGCTGATTTGTATTTATCAAATATGAATTTGTATTGACCAGCAGATCATTCAATTCAATAATTTGATCATCATTCAATTCAATAATTTGATCAGTGGCAGTCGTTTTTGAAGGAATGTATTAGCTACTACCTGCGCACTTATATTGGAAACGCGTATAACAAATTTCATCTAAATTGACAAGCATATTAGCTATACAGATGTGCAATGGGATAAGTAGAAGTGACCGCAGGGTTACACATTTCAAGTAATATAATGTGATTTATCGTCCTTTTCTAAAATGATGCAAAATCAAAAATAAGGAATATACGTTAAAAATTGATAAATTCAAAGCAGTGAACGCATAATAAGCAAGAACGTGCGGCAACCGCATATTCATATAATTTTGTTGGCATTACTTTACTTTTATCAAATATTTAACTAGGGATTTTAGTACGTTTATACGTACTTTGATATACTTATTGTCATTAAACGTGCTGATTCGATGTTAGGTTTTATTAACCGTGAAATATACGTCAAATATTGGATTCATAATGTTTATTCTTTTAAGGTCTATAACTGAATATGTAATTTGTTCTCTATTCCACATTGGAACATATTGTCATCATTAAATCAGTGCAAAGAAATTTTTTTAGATCCATTTTTACGACTTCCTTTTCATGAAAATTCGTCTTTTAAACATAGCGATTATATATATATACAGGACCATCATTTTAAGTGTAAGGAACTTATACGGCGTATTTTTTCTATAAATTGTTTCCAATCATGATGGGTCTCTATCTAGTCCACTAAGATTTTAATATAATTCAGCGTAGTTTTCAAAAACTGAAATTCATATATTAATTTAAAATCAATAAATTAGTTAAATTGACCAATTTTCAGTTATCTGATAACACAGTGCATATTGTTTTGAATTTTCTGCGTGAGTTAAACATATCCTTTTTATGTATAATAAATATTCAATTATATTTTTCATTCATATAAATCAATTACAATTTCTTATAAAGTGAAGCTGATTTAATTAATTTATTTTCCTTTGTCACAGAAAAGTTAAATGCATAAATAAGAATAAGAATAGATAGTAATTATGGAATATAGAATATAATATATTGTATTATTTTATTCCTTTACGGTGTATGATATATAATTATGAAAAAAGGACGAAATAATCAACCGTATTTTTTTTTTCATTAATTTCATTATCCTTTTATTCGAACATTACTTTTTTCCCATTCGTATATACGTACGTGGAGTATAACTACAACTCGAACTCGGGTTCAGGAATTGATTTAGAAAAAGATTTTTGCAAAATTTTTACAAAATTAAATATATATTTTCGAAATGTTCTCCCACAAATGATAGAATCGTCGATGGTTTTAAATTTTTCTTCTTGGCACTTTGTTTGTTTTTTTCACAATTTTCGACCGATATAAAAACACTACATTTTTACTTGTGTATTTTATCTTACTTACTGACTTACTTACTCACTCCATATGGCAATAAAATGCTGGTGCAATATTAACCTTCTCCAACACGACCTATATCTGCAGCTAATGTCTTCCAATCCCGAATTTAAAGGATCTTAATTTTAGCTTACACACCCAAGGAAATGTCATGCAACTTTGACAGTTTGTTAAGGTTGGTTAACAATACGATACAATACATAAATCAATCTACTAATTTAAAGATACGAATTTAGTGTTAACAATAAACACTTATATATGCACATTTAAAGTGATCATATTCAAAAGTTTGAGTCAATATGCTTATATTGCGGTAGTATCAATTGATTTGAACAATTTAGTTTTATTAGAGCAAATCTAATCTTATCTGGATAGATTCACTTGATAAACGAACAACCAAATCTGACAAGAATATTCTAGATTATGTTGTTACAAGAGAATAAAATATATGGCCGTAAACACAATAGGGGTCAGTGAATTCAAAAACTTTACAAATAATAATTTTCTTTATTTTTTATGTGGTCGATGTGGCATTTAAAATTCTATTTTTTTTATCAACCGAAACTAGTAAATCTAAAGTTTTGGTAAAAGTGGTTTTATTACAGATTCCTTAAAATATGGCACGAACAAAAAATAACGAATCCCATTCATATGTAGAATTTTGTCTAACTTCATCAGAAAGAATTAGAGATATTTTTCAATCTACAACAATATTGGAACCAAAAGAAGTTACTACCATTTTCTCTTCCTTTAAGGTGCGATCTTTTATCTATTTGGTAAAAACAAACAAATACAAACCACGTAGTAATTCATGTAAACTACACTGCTAAGCGGCATTGACATTGACAAATTTGACAGTTTTACAAAATCATACTACAGATTCATAATCTATTAGAAAATTATTTCGGTTATTTTTCGGACAGTTGGTATACAATTTTCTTAATCTAAAATCAATACGTTATTATTATTATACGTAAACACCAGATAAACAGTGTGTTTGCCGGAAAGGTTTACTAATTTATGTTTGTATAACTTTATGGAAAAAGCAAATAAATAATTGTTTTATTCTAATAACGGTTTTTGTTGACTGTTGGGAATCGCGAATGGCACACAATGTCAGCTAAATGTCTGCCGCTGTTAACTAGCTCATATGATAATCATAATTTTCATGAAATTAAATTACCATTTAAATGAATACGTTAATGAACCAAAATTTCCTGTTCTGGCCAACAGAAACTCATTATCCTTATTCATCAGACATCATTGCAACCATTAAATCGTGCGGTATGAAGAAATCATTTACCCATGCTTTTTTGAGGATATGAATGTGGAGTTAAGATGATTATACTGTTACGGGAGAACATTATCGTAACTTGATTGATAACTTTTTCGTTCCAGAATTAGGACTAAATTAATGTATGTGGTTCCAACAACATGGCGCCATTTCACATAACAGCCAATGTTACAATGAAATTACTGAGAGATTTGTTTCCACAACAAATTATCTCAAGAAATTGTAATGTCTTAAACAAAACATTCGTAACAAAATTAATGAAAAACCGATTGAAATGTGTTGAAAAAATGTTGCTAAATGGGCCAGAATTTGTCAGAGCTAAGTGATGCGGACATTTATACCTGACATTGTCTTCCATATGCAATTTCTAATAGTCAATAAAACATTTATCGTAGCATTTTGTTTTCATTTTCCATAATGTTATACAAAAATATAGTAGTAAACCTTCCTGGCAAACACTCTGCGCATATATATTAAATAGATTGGCATATATATAGGTATTTGTACTGCGTGTAAGGTAGGTACTAGATACAGATAGATGTTTGCAGAAACTTTATTGATTTTTAACGATTTCTAAATGGTTTTCATTTTAATTCTTCCTTATACAGTATCGTATGTGTACATTATCTACAGAATAGAATAGATATACATATATTTATATTAGATACAGGTATACACCCTATGTCCCAAAAATAATGAGAATTTGCTTGAAATATAATGTGGATCCCGTAGCGCTATCTGTTACTACTACAAATTGAATTATGTTGTGTGTATCGACCTTAACAAACTGCACAAAGTTTTATGACAATTCCGTTAGTATAAGCCAAATTACAGAGCATGAAGAGAGGGAAGATTTTGTGTAGAAAAATTAAAATAGATACTTCTCAAACGTATGATTTGTTTCAAATCGAGTATGGTGATAATTGTTTATCAAAAACATAATTTTTTAGATGTCATAACCGATTCACAGAAGACAGCGAGAAGCTATAAGTGATGATTTACGTTCTGGTCAACCATCTGAAACAATTTACTGAAGAAAATATTTAAAATGTGCGAGATTTCACATCAATTAAATGATGATTAAAAATTGCACCAAATTAATCGTGGGAAAAACCATATACTAAACTTGATCACAATGATTAAAAAACTTCCTTAAAACTATTGTAACTGGTGACCAAACAAGTATTTCCTATTCGAGCCATAAACTAAGCGTCAAAATGTCGAATGGTGATTACCAGATAAAAAGGTTATACCATTTTCGACAGATGCACAAAAACTACTGTCACTTAATGCGTTACATTTTGATTTTGACATGGAAGAAAATGTCATATGAAGCATTTACAGTTTGTTAAGGTCTACAAATCAATAAGTAGCTAACAGATGGTGCTACAAATTCTATATATTATTATAAAGCCATTCTGATTGTTTTTGGGACAGAGATTGTATGCGGTTTTTTTTGAATGTATAATATATTGTACTGGCATATTGCGTATTTATTGAAGTAAGAGTCAAAAAATGGATCTAAAATACAATCCAACGAAAACAATATATCGTCAACATAGTTTCTGTAGAGAAAAATAGCAACGCCATAAAACAATATAATAAAAATGCAAAATAAATAAAAAATAAATAATAAACATTTTCGTTCGATTTTTGGAATTATAACGTACTTAATCACATTTTTCTTGCAAGCATTGGCAGGTATATTTTGCTATATGCTTTTTGAAAATAAAATGCACACGGACCGGAGCTCAACTCTCCATATAAAAACAAGAAAATCATACACATTAAAGAAAAAAACCGTATTCTGAATTGAACAAAAAAAAATAAAATAAAATAAAATAAAAAGGACTTTCATTAAAAAAGGAATAAACATATAAATTGTACAAATAAATATTTGTATTACACACATTTAAACATAAAAGGTTAAGGGAGTGGTTTTTGTTGTTGCTGCGGTGTGGTATATATTTACGATTAAATACAAAAGAAGGAAAATAAATTAATATATTTAATATTGCTTGCTGCGAACGAAAATTAGGTTTGTAGTGTACCGCGTCTATGATGGCGATGCAGATGAGGGAATTCAGGATTAATGGAAAATGTAAACTTTTATTCTGCGATATGGCTTTATGTTTGTAGAGCAAATACAAATGAATAGGTATAGACAATAAAATAACGAAAAGTTGGGTATACGTGTATTTATAGATTTAAGTATAGGTAAATAGAGAAGATATCCGTAGGTTTAGGTAGACACAGGTAAAAAATATATAGAATTAATATCTTATGTTATGGTGATTGCTTTATTGCTGCCTTCTTGTATTACTGTATATAGTATATCATAGGATGTTATTGTGGGTTACTTCTACGGCTTTATCATATTGTTGGTGGGTTGTTAAATGGATGGTGTGTGTCTGTGTGTGCCTGTGCAGTGTGTACACAAAATAAATATATAAAACATAAAAAATGGTTACGCATAAAGAAAGCAGCAGGTAAATCGATTCATTATCATATACTTGAAATCTACTTTTTACAATAATGCACCTATAAATATATTGTTTATATACAATTTTGTAACTCGGTCTTCCTTTAGACACTGTGTCCAATTTATTCTCATACCGTATATTTCGTTTAAATTTAATTTAAACTTGACATTATACCATATTTTATATGTATTAAATACATGGTTTCATCATGAACAATTAAAAGAATTTTGGAATAATTTTAATTTTAAATCTTTGGTTTCAAATGTTTTTCAAAACCGTCACGGAATTTCTCTTTCTGCTTTCACAGCTCACAGCTTTGACAGCGTATCTATTTTATTAGATCAAAAGAAAATCTGGAAAATTGTACTACTTTGTTACTACAAAGTTATGTTTTCGGGAAATTCATGAAATCGAACTCACAGAACTTCTGGTTCTTATCAGCAATAAACTGAATCAAGTGCGTTTTAACATTTTCAACATTATTGAAATTCTTACCATTAAGTTTTGAAAACTTCAAAATAAATGGTAATCTGCTGATGCAAGTTTAGGGCTAAATGGTGGATGTGGCAACATATCTCAACCAATCTCCAATAATTTTTGATGATTAACCATTTCAATTTGGTTAGTTGTTGTATAAATTGATCGTTTGGTGTTTGATAAAACTTAAAAATAGACATTGTAATCTAACCGAACTGAAAATAACACCTTCTTTTAATAGATATCAGCTTTAGATGTTGTTTGCGTTTGCTTATCTTTCTTGCTTCATAGTCTTTTTCAATGGATTGTTGTATTCGATCAATTTTTCATCGCCAACTATCAATCATTTTAAAAATGGATCATTTTCATTATGTTTTATCAGCAAATCGCAGATGGAAATGCATTTACGTTAAGTGAATTTCTTTAACTTCATGAGGATTCCATATATCGAGTTTTTTCGTATCCAAGTTGTTTTAAATATGGGTTTTCAATGCATGCGTATGTGGCACATCGAGCTTCTCTGCAATTTCACGTATTGTGCTATGACGATCAGCTTCAATTATTGTTTTGAATTGATTATCATCAACGTCAACGCTGGAATAACATATCACCAGAACGAAATTTAACAACAAATTTTGATACTTTCGTTTCTTTTAAGGCTTTGTCACCAAACACAAAACATAATTTTTTGTGAGATCTGTCCACTGATTACCCTTCTATACAGTGTCATATTATTATTTATCATCGATCCATGTTACTTACCTGTTACAGTTACCATCAATACACAAATTTTTGGTAAAAGAAAAACAGTCCATATTATTTAACTATCATTTGACTGCGGGTATACTTTAAAAAGAGAATTTTGATATAGAAGAATATGGAACAGAAAGGAGGGCTATCTAAACAATGAACAATCTAGGCGACCTGCTGATAAAGCAATATTTAACAGAACCATTAAAGATCTAAAACGGTCATTGATATATTTAAAAAGAGTAACTGTAACAAACCCAAGTACTGCTGTCTATATGAAGGCGTAACTAAAAGATTGAATCGTCAACAATCCCCAATTTCTAGACGTATTATGATCTAAAAGAAGAAAGTACTGCACTTTGGCACATGTCTATATAATATACGTCAGTATATAAGTTATTTCCGCACGATTTGTATTTAATACATTGAAAACATATATTTAACATCAGGATAACATTCTAATAAAATATCAAGATTATTCGTGCAACACTAAGAATTATTGAGGCTAGTGCGCGTCAAGAGAGTGTGATCAGGACAATTAAATATTTAATTAATAAATAAATAATTAATAGCATTCGAAAATGCTGCCTGAAACCTTAGAAAATAAAATTCCGCTTATTGCAAAAAGCACCCATATTCTAAGCAGGGAACGGCACCTTGTGACATACGATCATTTTTATGCTTTTACAAAAGAACTATACCATATGTTATCGCATATATAGCAGAAATATACTTTAACACATGGGTCGCAAAAGGCCCGGAACTAACTCCCATATGGAGCCCCTAACGAAATATGTGTATGATATTTCAATTGAGCCAATCTTCAAAAGATATATGTCAAAATTTCATAACAATCTGGGCATTATTATTGATTTAGAATTTACAAAGGATTAATTGACACTTTGTTACTTTCAGAAAAATGGATTCAAAGCAGTTTCGTGTGTTGATTTATCATTGCTTTTTAATGGGACGAAAAATAGCGTTCAAGCAGAGCAATGATTTCAAAAGTGTAACCCGGACTCTGGACCATCCAAAACAGTAACCACCAAATGTTAATTTGCTGATTTTAAATGTGGTTGTGCACCGATGATGCTAAACATTCTGGACATTCAAATGAAGCTATTAATCATGAAAATATCGAAAAAAGGCCTGAAAATCGTTATGGGTAATCGCAAAGTGTAGTTACAAGAGATATCTGACACCCTGAAGATATCAAAAGGCAGTATTTTCAGTATTATACACAAACATTTCGGTTGTTGTTTTCCAAATGAGTTTGTTCACAACAGAACAACAAAAAAACATTTAATTGCGAATTCTGAACATTGTTTGGACATGTTTAAGCGGAAGAAGCCGAAGTTTTTGAAATGATACATCACAATGGATAAAACCTGGATCCACCATTTTACTCCAGAGTCCAGAATCAACACAAGATACTGCTTTGAATCTATTTTTCTGAAAATAACAAACGACGTGTCAATTAATTCTCTGTAACTTCTAAACAAATGGTAGGGTTGTTATGAAATTTTGACATATGTATATGTTTTGAAGGTTGGCACTATTGAAACATCATACGAACTTTACTGAAACGTAGATTAATCAATTTTTATTAAGTTATACTATCACATTTAAATCTGCTTTCAGTGTAATATCATGAAATTATCATGATCTGTTACACTAAATCAGTACTAACTAAAAACTATAGAAATTGTACAATCGATTAAGACGTTGTACTTAACAGTACTGTTTTCACTAACAATATATAATTTGTGATTATCTTGTCGTCGTAATAACAAGTTCATTCATTCAAAACAAAAGTATGAGTTTATATTGGACACGGTGTATAAAAGACAGATATTTTATATTATTTCTATACAAGTATAAAACAAGAAATTCTATCTATAACAGATTATTCTTCGTTTCTTTAATGAGATAAAAGAAAATGAAATAAGATTTATTCATCTCTTTACGTTCTTAGAGATCTTCTTTAATTGATTTTACAAAATAAATACATGGAAATTTATTATTTTTTTCCTTTTATATCGTAATGTTTCTTTTTGTTATTTGTTTATAATGGAATTTACAAAGTGAAACATTAATTTATCTTTTACAAATTATTTTATTTATAACTCCCTTTTTTTGTTATTTAGACAAATAATTTTGTGTTGAATTAATTTGTTAAAATTTAATAAATTATATATTCATTTGTGTATAAATAAATAGATTATTGTGATTTCATATTAAATGTATATGTTTACAGAGGGAGGAGGGCACACAAATATGGATAAAGATATGGTGGATGAATTTGTATATTAAACTAAAATACACTATTCATAAATTATAAAAAATTAAGTTTTTTTGGTACATTTGTCGAAAATATTAGTGATAACCGCAAGAAGCAATGTCATTAAATTGTTTTCCATTTATCGAACTGGCTTTGTAACATGTTGTTGTCACGTAAATAAATATAATGTTATGTAAATACAGGAAATAATTAAGAAAATGATAGTCACTAAAATTATTGTATTTTGAATAACAATAAATGTTATATAAGAATAATTCAACAATAAAACACCTCCATTCTATTTTGAACCATTGCTAAAACCCACCTTCCTCTTAACCTGTGGTTTCCACTCCAAGAAGATCGCATATTTGGTCCATAATTTACAACACAGTCTTAAAAGTATGACCGACCCATCCTAATTTTACAAGAACTTTTACATAGACGAGGTGTATAGTCATAGAGACACGATTCTCCTAGTTTCGCATACGTTTAATACAACACTTTTGTCGTTTGGGTAGTAAAATTGGCAATTTGTCGTTTTAGACGAATTATTTCAGGTGACATCAAGCAGTAGTCACACTAACGCAGTAACAGAATTCAAAAATCTCTTGTTTATGCTGTCATCGGATTTGAATGGATCGCAGAGCTTACGCATGTGTTTCCCAACAGTTGTATAGCAATTTAGTTTTTTCAATCCAGTTCTTCATATCGAATCTACAACACAAACCGCATATTGTTATGATACAAACATCGATTATTCAATTAATTTTTGCGAAATTCAAAATAATCGAATTTTGTTCTAATAATTTAATTAAATTTGTTCTATCCCATCTAGGACTAGGAAATCATTTGTAGTATCTTTTAGATTAGATTTTGTAGTTTTGAAAGTACTGCGACCTAAAAGATTTTTAATCTCTATGGGTTGAAACCCCTTAAAAATTCTTTTGATTGTCTAAAGCCAAAATGTTTGTTTAATAGCTTGACCCATTCCGTATTTGATCCTTCGGCCTTTCTAAAATAGTACATATTCCTCGTCCACAGAAGATGCAGAGTCTATGAAGGAAGTTTTTGATCTCCTTGTTGCTAGACTGTCCACATCTTCATTTCTCACTATACCAGTATGACCAGTATAATGTCAATTTTTTACAGAAGCAGCCTAGTGTGGAATTAATAGTGTATGAACTTACAGTTTCGATTACTACTTGACTATCTGTCATAATTGCAATGATTTTATTGCTATACTTTCTGACGAGGTTAAATTGAGCCAACCACTGCCATGCATGGAGATACTACTGGGACTTCTACCGCTGGATTTGCTTATTACAAAGTCTGCGGTAACCGCTGCGCTCATGTTGGTACATTAACGTACATGACATCAAACTGGAACAATGTATGGGCATAGAAGGATCTTGAATCTTGTAAATACGATTACGGAAATGTATAAGCCAATGAATGAATTCAAAAGAGTGGGGTTACGAGAAACGTATCATAAATCTCTTTATTTGATGATGAGAAGCTTTCTGAAAGAGAATCGGAGGAACGTAAATTTCACAGATGGATCCTTCTGGACAGGGCAAGCTTGCAAATACGCCTTGCTTTTTAATTGTCCGGAATCAAATGCCGCCATTGGTATATGGGTATGCTTGGGAACCTTACCGAGAAATGGATGGAGAAATGGAGAAGACTATCCGAAATGTTGTAGATGTAGGCAATCTAAATTACCTCCTAGGTTTTCTACAGAAAATAACACCAGAGTGGTTATAAGCAAAGAACCCTTAGAAAATTGGTGACAATTGTTACTGATCATGCTGGTTTCGAGTATCATCTGCAACGGATTGGCATTCTCTCGGCAGATACTTATAGACAGGAAACTGCGTGTCGCATGTCATATGTTAATGCACGCTGCTTTGATAAATACAATAGATGGTCGAAGATCACTGGATTTCATTTGCACAAGTAAACGAATATGTTTCAGTTGACCTTCAAACATATGTTGAAAATGACTAGAAGCGGTGCTGTGTCGGAATGCTTTGATTTTCGCATAATAACTATCAATCAATATAGTTTTCTGGGCGAGGGACGAAAAAGACCCAATTGACGGTCTGGTTCGGTATGCCTCGAAATATTTTATATATACCATAGGTCACTCTGTCGTTGATGTTAACACAGTGACATGCTTACAGTTATATATCAAATTCACTTAAAATTGATGGGTAATATACAAAAACCTATATTTAACTAAATTAGTGAAGGATTATCGATTATTAAATAATTTTAAAAATTAAACGTAGTCATAAACATACAAAAACTATGTAATAATTGAAATACGATAAATTGATAGCATTTACACTGATTTCGAAAATTACTATCTTTAACATTTCATTACTTTACTTTACAAATTATAATTAATATTTAGTAATTCGTAGGGTAAAACATCGATATTTTATATTAGGTTACTTAAAAATAAAATAATACAGAGTTGGAAAATATTGAAGGCAATTTATATTTGTGTTTGTTTGAGAGTATAACGTAATCGTAATAATTGAATAGTATAATGATTGAAACTATGAGCTATTCGAGATTGAAATTTATAATACTTCAACATGGCGTATAAAAACTTCAAAATAACCTAATTTCGTAAGTGATTGAAAAATATAACTATTAATTGGTTTATTTGCTAATAACTATTTATGCAGTTTTGAGGGACTATACTATGAATGAATTACGTACCCTCTAGACTCTCTTATTCTGCTATCATCAATATATCAACATAATGCATATATAGACAGATAAATTACATACCCGAATATAACATTTTGTTAAATTAACCTAATTAATAATTTGTCTTCTAAATACACTTTATATATACTCCTGCCTGAATACATAACTATTAAAATAAAATATAATAATACAAATGATATAACCCTTTGTCCGAAAAATAACCCAAATGAATTGTGAGAAATGCAAAACAATAAATTTATCCTGAACTATTGTAAAATACATTAATGCACGTTCAACAAGTGCATCAAAGAACTTTTTAACGCCGCTGATTGGTATGTTGTTAAGTATGCGAAGCTCGTTGACTGTGTTCAATATCAATTCAATGTTTAGGGATTAGCAAATTCTAACATGGAGCAAAATCAAGTGAATAAAGAGAATGTTGAAGCAAATATATTTGAATTTAACTAAAGAAATTCAATATTATTTGTCCAACAATGGCAAGGTTCAATATCGCTCTCAATAACTGTCAATTATCTGAATATCGAATACTTATAACAAACACAACATATGGGCTTAACAAACGCTTCATTCTACAAAAATAATATAAAGAATTAATGGTTGAACTACTTGGAACAAATTTTGTGTTAACAATAGCATTGTTTAGTTTAACTTCATCAATTCAGAATTGTTGGGATTTCCTTCATATTGGCGATCGCCATATTCAGCACGTTTGATGTTTAGGTTTTTGGTTTAGAGATTGAAAAGATTATGTTTCGTCACCAGTTACAGCTGCTTTTAATGAAGACATGAGGAATCAATTTTTAATTTACATAAAGTAGACAATTTTTTGCAACTAATGCATCCGGAATTCGAGATCAAATTGTTAATATTGAAAAATATAATTTTAAAATTGTTAATAGTTTCGTATATTTAGCATCGTTGGTAAATGTGGAAAAAGTAATTGAAGAGGAAATTCACCGAAGGGTAGTAATTGGAAATTGGTGGTATACTACGAGCTACAAAAATGATTCCAATCAAAAGCTGTTCAACGAGATCTAAAATGCAAACTGTTTAAAACATTAATACATTAAATATATTTAAGTATGGATCGGAGGTATGGTGCATGTACATGACATCGAACCAGGAACAATTACTTAAGATTTTTGAACGAAGGATGACCTTGTATGTATGGTCTTGTGAAAGAACATAATGTAAGAAGGCGAAAATGCAATGTCGAAAACAGTTCAAGTTGTACCCAATATTGATGACTAAATGCACAGTGAACTGTGATATTAAGATTCTTAAAATCGGGGATTGGAAGACGTTAGCTGCAGATGGTTACGATTGCAGAGGGTTCAGTTAAGATCTCGCATGAATTGATTTTTATTTACACTAAGTTCGCCTGGTATTACTTTCACGAAATCAAACGCTATTTGGATGTTTTCTACAGGCAATAGTTGTTAATAGTCGCGACCTTGCAATTTATCATACCATTCACATTTTAACTGCCGTCTTTGAATCGTCATGTGTTTTAAATAAAAAATAATCACCATAACATATTTTAAGCATTTCAATTGTGTACAGAGCAATTAGAATTTTAATATAAAATTTGATGTTGGTTCTTTTGTTCTTTATACATTTTTCGATCAATGCACAAAAATTAATGTCACTAATAATGCTTTGTACACGGTTTACAATAGAAATACGTGTATATCAATCAGCAACGAATAAATGACCACACTCAGTCCTTCCGGTAAGTGTTCGGACACAGGGTGTATAAATAATAAATACATATTATATTATAGATAAAATTGATATTTCTTACTATATTTATTATTTTATATTAAACAGAGGACAGTCGACATAAAAACCCTCCTTAATTATATATATTATAATTTCATTACGTATACTATTTATATGTTTATGGTATTTGTATGTTAATAGCATTCGTTGTACATATTAAATTACACTAGGCCTATATAACATTTTCTGAAACTGAATTGAATATTATTTAATAATAAACATAATTTTGATTTTATTTACAAAATTTTAAGGGTTCAATTAATGTTAAATACAATATATTATTTGTATACAGCGTTCAGTTCATGTGTATATTATAATATTATCAATAAATTGAATATAGTATAAATATAGAACCATTTGTTAATAATTTATGTGCATTATTAAATTCTATATTAGTTAATTAATAATAAAGAAGAAGTATAACTAACTAATATATTAATGTATATGTTTAGGTAAATATAACTTCAAATCAATATTTTGAATTGTTTACTATTGATCTAATTTCAAATTATATTTAACTCGTTTATTATACGACATTTACTATTAAATTATATATATATTGAATTGGGCCTCAACAAATAACATGAATTTCTATATATTACAAGGTTTGTTTCTTATTCAATAAGAATTCGAATAAACCTGATGTTCCAAAAGATTAGAACCAAACATTATTATTCCAATGTATTTTAAATGCACAATGAGCTTGTGTCATCATATTTGTGAAAAGGATAGTCCACGGATGAAAACATATACAAAGGACACTTTGGCACCTATAAACATGTATACTTAAAAACAAAGATCCAACATGAAATTTTGTAAAAATTCTATACCGATACGCTTAGAATGCTTAAAATCGCTCATATTGAGCCAACGTTTTTTTGGTTGCAGTATCGACTATTCAAAAAAGGGTAGAGAAGATGGAAATGAATATCCAGCCAGAGCATCAACAATGATTACAGTAAAAAAAAAGAAAAACGTTATTCCGTGAAAGTTGGCAAGAAATCTTCGGTTAAATTCATCGAATTTTAACTGCCAAAATTGATCTACGAATAGTGGATTCAAAGTTTATTGAACATCAATACACATAATTTAAAATTCAGGATGTGAGTTAAAAACTAAATTGTAACTGCAGTGATTGAACGAACCAAAAAATAAGCTTCAAAGTTTACTGAATGGCGATAAACAGATGACGGAAATTAAAAAAATTACAATTCCGCACTCATAGAATTTCTATAGTTCGTATCGGCAAAAAAACTGAGCCAAGAATATTTGCAAATTTTGAAATAAATGATAATTTGAATGGTGGCGATATCCCAAATATGCTAAAATAATATTTGATGAGTGACCAAAGATGTGTGTGATCTTGCGTTGCCATGTGGAAACACAACCCCTTTTAGGTTTGCCAATTCTGATCGCTTTGCTTGCATTACATTGTTCAATTTGGTTAGTTGTCGTATATATGGTACACATCTGAATTAGTCGTTTAGAGTTACGTGGTAAAATTTCAAAAGAGACATTGCATTTATAATCCCACCAAACACTTTCTTTTGATGGATATCAACTTTAGATATGATTTGGACTGGTTCATCTTTTTTGTTCCACGATCTTATTCAATTTACATTATTATAAAGAACATATTTTTCATCAACAGTTATCAATCATTTCAAAAATGGAGCATTTTCGTTACGTTTCATAAACAAATGACAGATGTTAATACGTTTGCGTTAAGTGAATTAATTAATCGAGTAGCCAAGTTATTTTAATCTGGTATTGCAATGCATGAAGGTCAACACATTGAACTTCTTTATAATCTCACGTGTTGTACTATGACGATTCACATCGATTATTTCTGTGTTGTTTAAAATCGCGTATACGATGATAATTGTGTGTTAAAAGCACAAGTTTTTAAATGGCATAAATTATTTTGCATGAAAGTGTCTGCTAAGCTGTCTTCAATATAGAGAGTCTGACATTTGGCGATTATTGAACGATAATGGCACCTTTTCATTAATTAAACAATTAAAATGGTTTCTTTTTCTAAAAATAAAACTTAATAGCTTCAATATTCGTCTCCCCATTCACCCAATTTAACTCTATGTGACAATTTTCTATTCCTCACGACAGCCATTCTCAACAACATTTCAATAAGTGATATAAGTGCACGTATCAATGTATTTCAATTTTGATGGAGAATAATTAGAATTAATAAAATTATTTATTGTAAATTGAATAAATTATTAATTGTTTGAATTTTCCATTATTTTTCGGACAGAATGCATTATTCAATAAACTGAAGAATTTCTACAAATTTGTAAGTTATGTGTACGGATACGATATATCCAGGAACAAATAAACACACACACACACACACGCACAACTATAGAAATTGCTACAAACATAGAATTAAATTGAATTATATATTTATTATCGAGTTAACAATTTTCATTATTTTATAATTGAATTTCAAATATAACATGAAATAAAAAAATTGACGTTATTTATTCAATCCTGGAATTATTTAGATAGAAAAAAAATTAAATAATTCTTTAAAGATAATGAATAATAAATAATACCCTCAAATCTCAATGTATCGTATAAATGGAGGCTGCTTGTGATGTGTGTGTGTGTGTGTGTGTGTTTGGATGTATGCGGTATGGGTTTTTAATTTTATATATACATTTTATAATATATTTGTGAAATATTGAGAAAATTTTTCCAACTAAAATCAATGAACTGTAAAATTAATATAAATCGTTTCTTAATTAAAATTTAGAAAAAAATCCTTAGATTTGACTTTAAAAAGATGTTAAATAGATTGGAAAATTAGAATAATGCTAATACGAAAAAAATATTACATAAAATATTGATTTTATTTTGTAAATATGATACGTAGACGAATAAATTTTAGGACTTATGGAATCGAACTTCTATCGATCAATCACTCATTTTCGAACTCTTGAATTTTAATCTGCTCAAATCATTTTAGCTTTTTGTTGTTTTTAATTTGCTTTCACAAATTGCCCGACTATTTAGAAACGTTTATAAAAACGAATAAAAATTTGGAACTATGTGTTAAATTAATCACTACTCCATTTTAGGAAGAATTCCGAGACAAACATACATAATTATTATTTTACAATTTTAATTTGAGAGAAATGTTAAAAAAAAAACCCTATCGTTTCATATTACCATCAATTTTTTGCAACCCTTTGATATATTATTTATAGTGTATAGAATATTGATTGACTGATTACCTTAGAATTAGCTCATTTCCTCCCTCACATTTTTATTACCCAAAACCTAAAAAATTTATTCAGTAAATGTTGCAACAATTTTCTGAGTTTGCAATTGCTTAATTTCTTAGTGCGTGCTTCTAATATACTATTGACATCCAAATTAATTCCTTACCATGAGATACTTAGCATAAAATAATTGTTTTTAAGTATAATAAATAAATAACAAAAGAAACTTAAACGGACCATCAAATAGATAAGGAATTTTTGAGATGGTTAGCGATGATCTGATAAATATATAATTGGAACGAAACTAACATTCACAAATAACTGGAATGACTCCATTGGCGTTAGTGTTTGCATTAAACTAAATGTATAGTAATTATAACTATGTTACTATACATAGGAAATGCTTCTATGGAGTATTAAATCGAGAAAAACTTGTAACACCATTTCGCGTGTGTATATTGAAATACAAAAAGGTTGTATCCTTTCACTACTCGTTATCTATTGTATATAATTAGATCGGATAATATTGGTATTAACAGTCGACCATTACACCGACTTGAGGACCTCGATTGCGCCGATGATATCTGCATGCAGATACATAAAAGCGTTGATAGAAAAAATAAAGTATAGAATTTTGCAACAAAATTCGAAATTCATGGGTTTTAAGATCAATGTTTGAAAAACGAAATTGCTAAGTTGCGAAAGGGAATCCATTTAAAATCCATGAAAGCGTTTGATGGAATTATGGTACCACGATTTCACTAAAATAAACGGATGGTGCTGATGTGAAAAAGGATACACCGAAGAATATTAAAAGGCCGAGGGTCATTTAATATGATATAAATAACATTTTCCTGAAGTATAAAAATTAGAATTAATATGAAAATTTCGAATTTTTGTATTTTTTGCAGATAAAAATGTTTTCGAAAAATTCTTTGATTTTCGCTGTTCTAAAATAATTGGTAATTTAGAGCAAATTTTAATGTTATTGTTTTTAAATTACAATTACACGAAACAAACTTGAAAACTAACTTTTGTTTCTAATGAAGAAACTCAATTGGCCTGTATATCAAACAAGAGATTTTACCTTAATTCTACACCCTCTGTTCCATAATTAATTAAGCATGAATTAATAATCTACAAACATAAATATTAGATTTTCAGAAAATTCATTTTATTTATTCAAAATAATCTCCATCAACTGGAATACATCGATTTGCAAGCGTTCAACAAGTGAATCAATCAAATGAAATTTTTATGCCTGTGAGATTGGAGTGCTGTTGAGAACGGTGGTCGTCGCCTTTTGAATGCCTTCAGCTGATACAAAACGGTTTCCTTTCATGGCCAAATGATGTTTAGGGAATAGAAATTAATCGCGCAGGGAGTTAAATTAAGTGAATATGCGATGAATGATTAAGCAAACAAATTTGATTATTAGTTTAATAGGGTGCAATCATCACTTAATTAATGCGTGGAACAAACTTTGATTTCACCTACCGTAGACCAATTAAAATTTGATGAATTATTATTTTCGGTATTCCAAGTTCCATTTCGATGAATCTCACTGAAGGTTTTTTTAGAAATTTTCATGAAATCACGCATTTTTCAATGTTTTCTTCGTTAAATTGTTTCAGATGGTCGACTTGGACATTCATCATCATGTACAGCTTCTCGCTGCCCTCTGTGAATCATTTATGCCATTAAAAAACTTGTGCTTTCAACACACAATTAGCACGATTTTAAACAAGTTATCCGTATGACGTGCAGTTTTATTCATAAATTTAATGTTGGTTCTTTGTTTTTATATTCATTTTTCGACCGACGCACAAAAACAGGTGACACTTTATGTATCCTATTTTTGTTTCTACTGAATATAATGTCATAAAATTTTGATCGTTTGTTGAGGAACGTCCACAGAACAGAATAACAACAAAACTAAAAACTGGAGCTTCCCGTGCAATGCACTTTACATAGAAATTCCGGTTTATTATAATACAGTGGTTGCTTGGTGATCGTAATTATGGACCACCAGTTGATATGTGGGGTGCTGGATGTATAATGGCTGAAATGTGGACACGTTCCCCTATTATGCAGGGTAACACCGAACAACAACAAATCATATTGATATCTCAATTGTGTGGTTCATTTACAGTAGATGTATGGCCAGGAGTACAAAATTTAGACTTATATACAAAAATGGAATTGCCGTTGGGACATAAACGAAAAGTAAAAGAACGTCTAATAGTATATGTACAACATCAATTAGGTTGTGATTTATTAGATAAACTATTACAGTTAGATCCAAATGGTCGTATTGATGCAGACACAGCGTTAAATCACGATTTCTTTTGGTCTGATCCAATGCCTTGCGATTTAAGTAAAATGCTTTCAAATCATTCGCAAAGTATGTTTGAATATTTGGCACCGCCTCGGCGACCCGGACATATATTACCGCAATATCAACAACATGTCAATACTAATCAGCAAAATAAAAAAAAAGACGATTACAAACCGCCACGCCGACAGGACGTAAAAATAAAATATAATTACATAAAATATAATTATTAAAATAAATATAAAAATAAATAAATATAAAAATAAATATAAATAAAATAATAAAATAAATATAAATATAAATAATATTATAAAATAAATTGTATTAGAAATAAATATATTATAGTGGAAAGTTAGTTTAGTAATATAATATCCCTAACACATATCCCACAGTTGTAAATGCCTGTAATAAATATTTAGTTGTTGCTTTACTTGGGACTAACAAATGACTTCTGTGACTGATAATGAACTTTAAAACAATTAAATGTCGCAGAATAAAATTATAAATGAATTTTATGAAAAACTAATATCGTCTTTGTTTCAACACACACGGTGGAAATTTCCACTGAATTGACTTCTTGTTGTAACTTGATTTTTGTTGAATTTGACTGATGTACACGTTATTTCGGTGTGGGTATGATTATAAAACACCGGCGTAAGTTTGCTTATTTATATCATTTTGTTTTACATTTTTTTTTTATGTTTCGATTTTGAGATCATTATTTTTTTTTATAAATTTTTTAAACAAAAATCACAAATCACTTATTGCAGCTACCTAACCTAAAATAAATATACACCGACACTATATCATTACACATCACACTTTGTTGCATAAAACAGCTACACCATATAAACAAGTGGTGGTGTATGTGAAAAAAAAAACAACTCGTGTTCGGTGTTGATAACACAAAAGTTGTTAGAATCGATGAATGAAATAACAATACGATATAAACAGCAGATCTGTGTCAGATATAGTTTAGTTCATCGCGTTTCTGTCTGACTAATGCTGAAGTAATATTTCAATAAAATCTATAAAGGTAAAGTGTATTCCGTTATGCCAAAAAGGAAAAAAACAAAAAAAATACACATATAAAGATATAAAATTGAAGAGGCGGTAAATATTCATTCTTGTCAAATTGTTTTCAAAACAAAAACAATAAATAGATACAACCAAAAAAATAAGAGAAAATTAATCGTTTGACGTACACTTTTACTCGTCCATAACTTTGAACAAAATATACCACATCATAATATATCTTATAAAAAATTTAAGACTCCTTCTGTGTGTGATGCCTGGCCTATGTGTATTATAATAACATGACATTGCGAAATTTTCCAAGAATATAATTTTCTTTTTTTGTTGTTGTATATAGCGGGGTTTTTTTTCTTCCCTTTTTCTTATTGTTTGTTCGCTCCTTGGCGATCCTTTATTCTTTTATATATTATAATATACTTTTTTGTATTATTATTATTATTATTATTATTATTATATTGCATAAGAGTACGTTAACGTATACGTACAATATATCTACAATATATCTGTATTGTATTTGTATGGATATAACACTAACTGTGACTATGTGTATTTATAAAGTAATTGAGAAAATTCTATGGATGGTTTGGTATAGGGTTACAAAAGTATTTTTCATATACTCTGTTGCGCTATATACAATATTTGTTGAAAAACTCAGTTCATCTATATTTGTCTGCGGACTTTTCTTTTATTATAATATGTATTATTTTTCTTCTTTCATTTCATTTCATATTTATCGCAGAAGAGAAAAAAAAAATAAAAATAAATAAGAAAAGTGAAACGATGTGAAACAAACAACAACAACAACAAAAAAAAAGTATGTATAGAAAACAAAAAGAAATTATGGATAAAAAATGAATTTGTTACTGGTATAGTTAAGTACTTTTTTTTTTGCGTTCCTTTCTTTTCATTTTGAAAGTAATTTCTTTTTTCTTTTCCTGATTAAATTGTAGATTTTCTTGTGTATAATATTGTGTTTTCTGAATGTGTAAATATTTGATATAAATGCACGCGTACAAATATTCCTTTATATTATAGAGAATTCTGTGTTTAAAGAAATTATTTCAAAATTTACCGTAACTGATGTACCGGCGATATGTGCGTAATAAAAAGAATAAGTGAAAGTTTTATTTTTAAAATTGATTGGTTTTATTGTCGCATAGTAATTATTATAATATTCACTAATAATGATTTTTGGTTTTATTTAGAAAATAACTATACGCATAAATACGCAACGTTAAGTAGATTGATGTACAAACACCTAAGAACCCAATGAAGAGACACTTAGAAATTATCAGAAATCAAATATTAGAATACAAAACCGATAACAATAGGATAGAATTTGAAATATTAATAGTTTTAAGATATATTTTCGTAGCATAAATTCATATATATATTTTAATTTTCATTATCTCAATTTCTAAAGAAGATTTGTCCACAACTTTATAATTTAATTTTTTGTGTTCTATTTATGAGTTGGTTTAACTTGATTAAAAAGTGTGTATGCAGTGTCTGTAGATTGATGATATGAATCTATAAATTTAATGACCCAGTGAACCGGTAAAACCCAATTGCGAAACTAGAGAAATATCCTTCGGTTTTCAATATCATTATATTTTTCTAAAAACTAGAGTGAAATTAGACTTAAAAGTAGTAACCGCAACTATTTTTTTACGTTAAATTTACCATCCTCTTTTTTAATTACGTGTCATAGTTTTTTGTACTGAATTTTGCATTTTTGTATATATAGAATTTCAATTTATAATCTCAATTTACAATCTTTCATAAAAGAAATTTTTGAAATCGATTCCTGTGTTCAAAAGATATGATCGATTTTCCAGAGAAATTTTGAAGAAATTTTTGATATTGTATAAACGGTGCAAAAAAAAGTTCACTGTCATAAAAACGAGAAATCTTATATCTATATCTTTTGAAGGAGTGAATCGATTTTAAAAATCTCATCTATGAAAGATTGTAAATTAATTATAATTTGAAATTCTGAACACAAAAATGGAAATCCGTTAAAACTATCGCTCGTAATTCAAAAAGATGATAATTTTTAAAAAACGTTTCTTCGAAAATTTAGTAAATAGACATCCCAATTGTTTTTTCATAATGTAGACTACTTTCAACTCGACTACTCGTATACCAATGTTAAATTTACCGAACTAGGAAAAATCGGTAAACCGAATATACTCTATGACATGTTGATGGCATTTAAATTTGATAACTTTATATTGTCCATAAAATAAGTTAAATAAATAATTGAAATTAAAATATGTAAATTTGAAAATATTATTATTAATTTTTAAATCTATGATATAAAATTGAAGATCGACAATAATTGTGATTGTAATATCAATGATCCATACGCACAAACTCGAATGTATAACCAAAATAGAACAAATGGGAAGGAAATGTGAAATACTGTGCGCTATAAACTAATCGAAAGAGCATCTATGAAAAACTTAAAGCCCATACACCTGTGCATGGATATGCTTACATTCAGAATGGATGCGTTGGTTTAAATTAAACAATTCCAAGGTATTATTTTTATTGGTAAATTCTTTTAAAATAAATATATAAAACACCATTTAATATTCCAGGTTTGTACATAGGAAACAGGAATTTACACATAGATGTCTAAATAGTTATTAATTTTTTTGATTGTGTCATGTGTCAACACAGCACATTTCAAATTTTATACAACATTGTTTTTTAACTTATCAAAAATGAAAAGTGTTTGCACCTGAAAATCATGTTTTGAGGTTTGCGTTACGTTTCGGATTTTGTCTAAAGAAAAATCCATATGAAACACATCAATTGATTGTTAATGCTTATATGGCGAACATGCTCGAATTTGCAAAGACAATGTGATGAGTGGTTTCAATGATTCAAAAATGAGTTTGATGTGGAAAACGATAAGAACGTAGCTGCGAGGATGCAGATGATTCATAAACTCAAATACAAATAGGAGAAACTTTTATTAAGCAACGATTTCTAAACGCTTAAAAGTTATGGGAAAAATCCAAGAGCGTAAAAAATTGTCAAATGGGTGTGTCACATGAAACTGAATGAAAGGCAAATGGAAAATCGCAAAAAAAATCGGTGAAATTTTGCTTCGACGAAATGGCAATTATTTTGAATAATAATTTTTTAAATAAAAATTTTATTTTTTTCTATAAACATTTACAGTTTCATATGCATACACCTGATATTTTCAATTTCATAAACGTAAAAAAGCAGATTTAAGATCTTAATAATAAATGAATAATTTTTAATGAATATTCATTTGTTATCATTTCAGTTTAATCATTCGCAACTCATGTGTCCGGAAAACCTTTTACATTCTAGATTGAGAGCCATTTAATATTGTAACACTTGTCAGATTCCATGAAATGGTAATTTAATTGTTGATATATTTTTTTAAATTATAATTATAATTCATTTTCTTCTCTATAGAAAAGCTTGTACAGAGACATTAGCGCAAGACCCTATAAACAAAGTAGTATAATTTTGAACTTAAAAATTTACCGATAAGTTCCAATAAGTTTTGTGAAAGTATATGGGGCCTTCTTTCCGCGTTTGAACCAATTGAACATATATCAAATGAACATTAAAATATATTCTGCATGGGGAGACGTCATAAGGACATTAGGGTATTATTTGGATATCACAGGGATTCTACATATCCTGTATGCAAAATCCTACACACATTTCTGCAACCAATAAAATCGTTGTTAATAATCAATGATCAGTTATTGACAGAAATGTGAATTGTGCAGTGCAATGAGCTTCCATAAAATTAAAGTGTGTCAGTCAAATTCAGTAAATCATATGAGAAAAGGATTAATTATAAAGATTTCATTAATTTTGATTCTATAAATCAATTTTATATATTTTTTGTCGAATTGCTTTTTTTGGTTCAATGAAACATTTTCATTGAAATTGTTCTCTTAAATTATATCATAATTATAATTTTTTAGAGTAAAATTGTTAAAATTCGTCACTAAAATTAGCAAAATCCTTTTCCCATGTGTAGTTAGTTGTTGTTCGCATAGATTAATTAACTTAGATCATTACTTTTACTAATACATAGTTAAGTTAATTTGTGTTGTTATTGATTAAATATACTTTCACGATAACTTTATTTCAGTAAAAAATAAGTTTTGCGTATAAATAAATTTTATACATTTACGTGTAAATACTAATTGCATTTCATATCAAAATTATAGTAGCGTCTGGTCGGCAAGGAAATGGACAAAATAATTCAAATCAGTTGTAACATTTGGCATTATTGTATATATATTAGGTTGTCAACTATCTCCCTTCCGCCTTTTTGCTCTTTATTCAATGCTTTATAAAAAGTGTTACAGTAATCGGATTTAGTTCAAATATGCGCCGTTTTGTTCGATAATCTGTTTCCATCTAGACTGCAACTTCATAATACCTCCCTCGTAGAAGCCCCCCTCCTTATTTGCGAAGAACTCGGACAGCCACTTTTCACAAGCCTCTTTTGAGATCAACTTTACACCACCAAGGGCGTTCGCCATGGACAGGAACAGGTGGTAATCACTTGGCGCTATGTCCGGGCTATATGGTGGATGCGATAAAACCTCCCATCCGAGCTCCCGTAGCTTCTGACGAGTCATCAACGAAATGTGTGGTCTGGCGTTGTCCTGGTGGAACACTACACCCTTCCTTTTGGCCAATTCTGGACGCTTCTGGTCGATCGCCTGCTTAAAGCGGTCCAGTTGTTCGCAGTAGATGGTAGAATTAAGCGTCTGGCCATATGGGAGCAGCTCATAGTGGATGATTCCCTTCCAATCCCACCAAACACACAGCAAAACCTTCCTGGCCGTCAATCCCGGCTTGGCCACTGTTTGGGACGATTCACCGGCCTGCGACCACGACCGTTTTCGCTTGATATTGTCGTATGTGATCCATTTTTCGTCGCCAGTCACCATCCGCTTCAAGAATGGGTCGAGTTCGTTCCGTTTCAGCAGCATTTCGCAAATGGAAATTCGGTCCATTAGATTTTTCACTGTTAATTCATGTGGCACCCAAACATCAAGCTTTTTTTTGTATCCAGCCTTCTGCAGATGGTTTAAAATGGTTTGGTGACTAACTCCCATCTCCTGGGCGATGTCACGAGATGCCACATGCCGGTCTAACTCGATGTATTCCATGATTTGATCGGTATTTGTCGTCACAGGTCTTCCGCCGGCTGGCTTATCCATGGTGTCGTTTTCACCGGCTCTGAATCGTCGAAACCATTCCTCCGCGGTTCGAAGTGATAGAGTACCATCCCCCAAAACACCATTAATCTCACGGAACGTTTCTCTAGCGGATTTGCCTTTAACGAAGGAAAACTTTAAAATAGCGCGAATTTCGGCGTTAGTGAACTCCATGTTTACACGTCTATAACTGTTGAACGCAATATCCAAACTAATCATACATAGCGTCGTTTTGTTTGTTATGTCAAGAGCTTTCAAATTATGTACAGTGTTGCCAGATACGAGCTCTGTAGCGCTTTGTACATAGCCGCGAAATTAAAAAGACAAAAAGGCGGAAGGGAGATATTTGACAACCTTATATAATCAATTTTACTGACAAAGTGAGTGATCCGTTAAAAGTGTTACTTCCATTGTAACAGTGAGTACGACGTGACAGGATTAATCCGTAGATAGTAAAAAGGTTGCGGTGTTTAATAATCGTCTATTACTTCAGTTACAATTAATAAATCTTATATAATATAGCCGACACATATTAAGAGTAATTAATTTTTTGACCAAACGTTTAACTGTGAATTGTTAGAAATAATTAAATAATGCAATGTAATGTTACAATCAAACGTAGGTAATAACGTGTACTAACAGTTAAAGAGTATTATTTCACTAATTATGTTTTTTTTTTATATTTTTATTATATTCTCGAATAATTATATTTATAACTAAAAGAAAAATTAATGAGACTTCATGCTGGTTAATGTTGTGCCAACATTGAATTAAAATAAAATTTATTCATAAGAAAATTAAACGAGGTTAAATTATAATAATATTACAATTGTAAATGTATACGTGATTGTAGTGTACTATATATAAATAGTAACATATATTTGAATACTTAAATTACTAACTTACAAAGTACTAATACTATTTAGAGATATACAATAAAAATTATTTGTACATTGTGTGTGAGCTTTTATGTATAAGCACAATATTAAACAAGTAATTAATCAAAATAGTTAATTATTTACAAGTTTTGATGTTTTACATATGTATTATTTTATTTTATATTTTATAGGGGCACAAATGTTAATGAATTTTACAAAACTTTTTATTTACATATTCGAGTACATATGAATAATTGTGTAAATATTTAATTAAATCATCAATACATCAACTTAATAAAATTATACACTAACTCTTTAATTATTTACTGCATTAATTTATCGATATATGTGTCATAATCAAACCATGCAATCGGGATTAAACCGTCGATAATTGGTACGATAACTGTCAAGATGAAAAAATTGAACAGATCGTAGATGACTCCTATTTAATTTAATTTGCAATCTATTTAAAGCACTTGGACAATCAACCTTATATTTTAGCAGATTACATATAAAAAGACAATCCAATAAATTCTCTATGCGTCTTTCAAGAGTAGGTATATTCAACAGATCAAATCTGTGTGTATAGCTTGGTAGTCGTAATGGGTCAGACCAAGTAAGATTTCTCAGAGCAAATGTTAGAAATCTTCTTTGAGTACTGCCCTATTTAACATATAATCAATATACATTTTAAAATTTAAAATAGTATATCACTGTACACACACACCCAGATCAAGTGTCCTGTCCACATTATTCAAAACAATACCATCAAAATGGTATAGGAAAAAATTAAAGTCAGATTTTATGCGTAAAATTAATAATGTTACATTTAAAAACATGTTGTTGACAGTACACCATTCATGGAATGCGCATTCAGATCTGCCTGAAGTAATTCAAAGTCCTTTAATGACCCAACAGATTTGTTGTAAATTTTAACATCAACTGCATATATTTTACATTCGGAATGTTTAAAAATCGAAGCGAAAAGTCATTAATATATAAAATAAATAAAATAGGTCTCACATGTCTGGGCGACGCCAGATGTAACTGCAATAGATTTAGATAATCCAACATCGAACAGCACATGCACGATCATTTAAATATGACTCAATCCATGAAACAAAATTAACTCTAAAACCATTCCTTAACAGTTTTTTGAAAAGTATCCCATGAGACATTTTATCGAATGCCTTACTAAAATCCGTACATCGACCTGCGTCCTACGGCTGAATTTATCAAAACAATATGTTACAAAATCAAGCAAATTAGTTGTAGATCTGCCCATGAACGAACGGCCATGAGAATATATTACATTACATTTCAAAATTGAATTGGTAATATCATCACGAGAAACAGTAAAATTTATGTTAGACAAATAATCGAAGGAACATATGTTTTCGGTATTAAAATTGTCAGAAATTTGTTTCATATTTTACATAAGACGATTTAAAAAAAATCAGCAAATAAACCACAAATTGTACCGCGATTAAACACCCAGAACATCACCATAGGAAATTTGTGGAGGATAACCACGGATATAATTCTTTTTCCGTTAATATACTTTCAAAATTCCCCAGGATTTATTATTAAATTTAATTCAATTTTTAAAATAAAATTAGCATATTTTACCACCAAAGGTCATTGTAACGAGCCCATAAATCTTGATAATTTATTAGGTCAGAACCACTCCTTGATATGCAAAAGGTATACGCAATAATTTAAGACAACATATTTTAATTGAGTTGGAAGATTTGTATTTACATTAAAATTCATTGTCATTATTATAGTATAGGATGATAAGCATCTTCAGACACCAAAAAATCAGTTGTTCGACAAATATGTAAATCCAATTCATGAGATGCAAATTTATAATTCAGTAACCTGTTATTATGATTATTAATGGAATTTAGTTTACATAGACAAAGCAACGTAACTTCGTCCAGGTACGATGATTCTAATTCACTGGTAACATTCGAAGTTATCAAATAATCTCCATCATTAAAATGTATCCAGTTAACATTGGGCAAATTGAAATCTCCCAAAACCATTATTTCATCTCAGCAGTACACATATCCATTGACAGCTTGCTTCAAGTGTTTGGAAAATATAGTTGATTTTCCATACGATGTAAGATAAATTAAGGCAAAAATAATACTACTGTATTCCAAATTGTAAAAAATGGCACAAAGGATTTATACATTATCATTGTTTCACACAAAATTTCAATGACATCGATTGGAAAATCGAATGTATTTTCGGAATGAGTGAATCAATTTTAAAAATTTCTTCTACTAAAGATTGTCAATGCGTTAAAACTAAACGGCCCGTAATTAGACAATTTGTTAATTCATGAAAAGCGATTTTCCGAAAAATTTGCCATTGATATCCGGGTTAATATTTTACAATTCATGTAGTTAACCTCAATTTATTTTCACGAACCACGCTTCATAGTTCCTACACACTTTGAAGTGAAGTTTCGTATATAGATATTTACAGAATCATAAACTAAATGATAATAGAGTTATAGTTATTACATTGTGAATAATATGGATAAATATTGAAGGAATGAGAATTAATTCATTTTTGGTAAAAAATAATCGCTAGCAGTTGACGATCGATGCGATGACGACACGTTATCATAAGCAAGATGCCAATTGATTATTCTCCTTGAACAAATACATTGAAGCAAATGTTTCATAACGCCCAAACAAAATGCGCACCAAAGACAATTTTGATGAAATAATTCACTTTTCCGATATTATCTTCAATAATCGCCGACTATACCACTTCTTTCATCATCACCATATAGTGTCTTCACGATCATTTTGGAAACGATTATAACACTCAATCATCACCATAAACTATTGCTATAATTTTAAAAGTTTCGTCAAATGAATTAATAAATTATCGGGAGCGGAAACAACATAATTGAAATATAGATTGGTAAAAAAAAATGTTATCATCTGCGCGTATTTTAAATTATTCCACGCTATTTAAATTTCTTGCATACATTTACGATTTTCTAGTTGCGAAGTATCGTTTTCGTAATTTTTGTTATATATGGCGTTAAACAGTGAGAAAATCGAGAACGTTAAGTTAAGTGCCATTGAATTAATTTTTTAAGTCATACAGTTTTTTTTACATGATTCTATACTTTTAAATTTTGTTAATTATTAATTATTATAAAATTTATTGCACGAGGATACCGATTGCGTCCGTACAATATATTTAATCATACTTATATCAACTCCTTCCTGCACACCTATTTTGTAAATAAAGATAAGAAATTGAATAAAATTTGGAAGCAGGTAAAAGATTGTTTCCATTTATCAATCGTTCAATAAAAATATATTACATGTACAGTGATGGAAGATAACATATAACCAATAATTGTAAAACCAATAGACAAAATATTAAGATTGAATCCATTTCGTCTTTCATTAAACTATTAATTTACAATATTTATTGTTCCGTTGTTTGTCTCCTACTTGGTTTAACTATATCGGTTGATTACTCAGGTATATTACATATACCAAGTCATTTTCCACTTTCCCCAAGTAATAGTGTCCCTATATCTTTACCGCATAACTATCTATAATATCGCAATCAAATTGGTAAATTAATCAGTATGTGAGAATTTAACAGAATTTTCAGCAATTGGTCAGCATTTATCACTCGATAAAGATGCATCATTAATTTAACTATACTGTTTTGAGTGTATCGTTTGATAGATTTGTATGTGGCGACATTGTTTATGCCTCAATAACGTCCAACATTCATTTAAAAGATATTTGCATTTTAATTTCATAAACGAACAAATGATAATTCAATTGGTTTTGTAGTATGCGTGAAAAATATTGAAACAATTATACTTGTATCAATACCGTGGATCAACACTGTTATTATACAATTGCGAAATAGATATGGGTACATAGTTCGATCAGCATATTTAACACTTGCCCCATTTGCAATCGTTTCAATTATTAAATTTTAAAATTAATTTATAAATGATTGTATTTTATTGTCCATCACTGTACATATATAACATTTTCATTTTCATTACACATTCAATCTATTGACATTTTCCTCTACATATATTTTCAGTTAAGAGATTGGTATTCGTTGTATACATATGCACCTATCTATTCATCCTTTCTCCGTACATATACGGAATAACAAATCAATACAATATAATATATAAAGATAAACTAAACAATGTAACATTTCGTACAATGATGTAGGACGTAGGTGTAGGTGTAGGTATAGGTATATGTTTAGTTTGCGTATGGATATGTTATGTATATGCGAATAATTGTTTATGTTATATGTTCTATAGTAAAAAGTATATTTATTTAATCCCTTTAGAAATTACCTGGTCAAACAGCTGTCAGCAGAAAATTTGAAACATGTCCCAAATGAAATGTATTGTAGATAAACTATGTTAGTATAGTACTACATTTTTATTTGTTTTGAAATTCTGATCATTTATCTAAAAGTATATGTAATATACAAATACAAATGCTCTATGTATGCTAGTAGATGTGGACGATTGTTATAATAGTTCTAATTCCAAACTATGTATATGTAACATTTTGATATGATATCCCAATTTATATATATATGGTATTTATAATATGTAGAAATTACATTATTTACTTACATCCATTATTGACTCGGTTTTGCTCTTTCGCAATTTAAGGTATATATTGAATATACAGTGGATTCTGTGTAATTCGAATTTTATATAACTCGATATCATCTTTTTACTCGAATATTTTTTTCACCCACTTCATTTTCAGTAAGATTTTGTTCCGTATAAGTTGATATTTTGTATAACTCGAGTCGAGTTCTGTTTTACTCGATATGTACAGAGTGTATCGTTTAAATAACCGCAATTCGGAATTTAAAAAATTAGAACAAGCAGTGCCAAAGTTGATATCATTAAAAGAATACATCTTTCCTGTTTCAAAAGCACCCAACTTCATGCAAATTGGTTTACAGGTTAAAAAGTCATTCGGATTTGAGTGTCAGTAGTTTTGTTGCTTGAGTCGTAAAAAGACAAAGTGCAAATATTAAATTTTATTTTCAAATTGAAACAAAAAATATGCGAAGATTTACGAGTTCTTGAAAAAACTTTATATATGTCTCAACGACAAGTTTATTATTGGTTTTCACATTTCAAAAATGGTCGTGAGGACGTTCAGAACTTAAAAATTGGTGCTGAATTAGTGGTGGAAAAAGCCGTGAAATCATTGGATATAATTCTTTATATTTTATATAATTAGTCATTTCCCAACAAATTTACATGTAAATTATTACACAGGTTTCTAATATGCATTATATGAATAATTTTCACAAAAATTGTAGAAAATGATTAGCAGGTAAGGTAGCTAGAGTAGATTCCAGGAACCTAAGAATCTTGGTCATTTCTTGACCGATTATGATGAAATTTGGTATGAAGTTTTCTATTGTAATAGGATTATACATGCAATTCTCATGAAGTTTCTTAAAAATTGTGATCAGGTCAGGTTTCCATAGTTAATTCCGATAACAATACAATTTTGGTCACTTTCTCAATCAATTAAAATATTTGAACTTATTGAATTTCACTTAACACAACGCAATACCATCTCCGATTTGTTTCTGGTCTTTATCAGAAAAAATTGAACCAAGTGGTATGGGTTTGATAACCCATCACAACCAAGCTCCAATCATATTTACCGAGTGACCAAAAATGTGTGTGACCTGTTTGAACAAAACACCTTTTCTAATAATTTGCTAAGTCTGATAACTATTTTTGATGTACATTAAATTGTTCAGTGTAGCTAGTTTCTATATAAAATGTATACTCATTTTTGAACGTTTGGTTGCGTGGTAAACGGTTCAAGGCAACTCCGTTGTAATACGTAGTTACTCTTACTTGCTCCGTATTTTGGATTTACATTATTCCCAAAGCATTCAATTTTTTCACAAACGTATTATTTTCGTTCATTTCCATAAGCAATTCGAAGATGGGGAAAAAGTGGTGGAAAAAGTAAGAAAATTATCAAACCAGGGATTTGGCAATACCTGATCATCATTTTCTAAGAACTTCATAAAACTTGTTAATATAATCGTTTTAGAAGCCTACCTTCCAAATTTCATCAAAATAGTTGAAGAAATGACTAAAATATGACGGAAATGATCAACATTTCTAGGAACTTTATAAACATTGTTTATAACAACATCTGTCCTATAATAAACCATCAAAATTTGTAAAAATGTTAGTCAAACATATGATTTGTTTAAAATCGCCATTGGTAATAATTGTGTGTTAAAAGCACAAATCTTTAAATGAAATAAATAATTCACAGAATGTAGTGAGAATCTATAAGTGATGATGAAAGTACGGGTCAACCATCTGAAGCAATTTACTGAAGAAAACATTGCAAAAGTGTGTGTTTTTGTGAAAATTTTTACCAAATCTTCAGCGAAAGTCATCGAAATGCGGAGCTTGGAATACCGAATACAATAATTCATCGAATTTAATATAATATAGTAATATTTCGTTTTATGTTTTTTTAATCCTTTCCGGTTTATTATGGGACAGAAAGTGTACATACCAAATTTCATTAAAATTTGTGTAGATATGACCCTGCAGAAAAACCAACATGTTCATTATTTTCTGGCAACTTCATAAAAATTCTTTATATAATTCTTTCGTACCTACAAAATTTTATCAAAATTGGTCAAGAAATGAACAAAATTGTCTCGTTGGTCTGGAATCTATTCTTGGAATCTGATAATGTTCTAAAAAATTTCATAAAAATTATTCATACAATCGTATTATATAAACCTTTATTTTATTAAAAAAATACAGCAGTTTTAACCATTAAATTAAAAATTCTGTATTATTCGGGTACTCCCTTAAAATGTCGTATTTTACATAATCAACTGTATTCTATATACGTTTACTTCAGATCGTACCTATTCAGTGCAAACATTTTTATCCGCAACCAAATACGGTTTACATAAGATTGGTATATAGTACCCCACATGCAATTTTATTACCATATAGTTTAATTATTTGTTTACGTGCACATACACATCTCCAATATTATAAAATACCCACTCGTTTGGTTTGTACATTTTGTGTACTTACTTTTATTTCACATTTTATGTTTATAATAATAGTGTACCAAATATCTATCAATAGTATAAGAAATAACTCTCGTACTACATATAATACCAATATCTATTTTGTCTCTACAACATATAATAAACCTGACACGACACATTTCAATGAAAATCAATCAAGTAAAATTATTTATCTACACATAGTCATGTATTTACTATTCTCCAATATATATCGGATATATATCGAATACATTTTTATAGTATATTTATAATATAGATTCGTGACAAATCACTATATTATGTTTGCATAGGTGTATGTTAAAAAAAAATGATTGTAATAATATATGGAACGCGTATACCTTATATTTTTATGTACACACACGAAATAGGAGAGTGATCTATCTGTACACATAAATATATTTTATATGGAATGGTTGCTCTATTGTATATATTAGCACAAAAATATATGTTTACAAGGAAGTATGTTTACATATGTTAACAATGTTTGAAATCACATATAAATTGTATAATATAAATATGCGAAGCAGTAACGTGTGATCGATATATAAAATCTACATACAAATGTATAATAAAAAGTAAATATCTAAACATTTTGTTGTTATTGTTGGTGTTGCTTCTTATTCCGTCGAATATATACTTAAAATATTCTTGTATATTGTTTACAATATATAAAATGTGTGCATAAATGTCACATATATCATATATACATTACAATATATTGATACAAGGATACAAGGACACAAACAAAATATACGACGCAAATAAAATTTCTATATGTAAAAATAAATACAGTTATAATTCGATAATTTGAACATTCTACATATTCCATACACACGGTATTCTGGAAGAACAAAAAACGTTAACATACCTTAAAATAAATTGATAAGTATAAAACTCATCAGTGACGCAGAGTGGTAGCGTATATGTTAATCAACGGTGAAATAATGGGTTGAATTTCTGAAATTTACATTTGAAATTTATATTTTAATTCTGAAATTTCTCAGCTAAGCGTTTATTGAATAACGGATAACGGATATGTTTGCTCCAGTTGTGCAGCAACTTATATATAGGAAAGAAAATAAAACAGTAATTCATTGGTAGCATTGTTTCAAGGCACAAAGGACGTTTCAAGTGAAATCCTATACACATAATTTTCAGCTGATTGTGAGTGAAATTATTGTTTCATATTGCATTAAGGACATTATAAAGGTATACTTCTCATATTTAATCGTTCTATATAACACGTGCGGTAGGAATTAAGTATAGCCACCACTTTGTTTAAATTTTAAAATTTAAATACATTAAACAAATATTAAAAATATACTAACAAGGGAACCAAATCATCAATATAAAAATAATAGTATTTTGAAAACATCTATCTTTCGTTAATTACCGTGCAATTGGTAAATTGTTATATACTTCCATGCGGAGTAATTTACCAACTTGGCTGTAATGAGGGACCGTTAACCCTTAAAAGTGCAATTGGGGAAAAAAAAAATTAACTTTGTTCTATACTTTGGTGAGTACTACAACCTGGCAAAATTTCATTAGATTCGGAGTACGACACCTCAGGTGGTTCCCTTGTAAATACAAAATGACGCCATATACTCAATTATTTGTTCAATTATCTTTCATATCAGGCGCAGTATGAAGAAAACCTAAAAAACTATCCTAGTCCTTGAAATATCGTCGAAAAGACCAACAATTAGTAATACCTGATGCGTACAACTATATTCAAACTCGTGAGAGACCATAAAGTCTCTGAGGCCGTAGTTCGTCAAGTCGTTCATGAAGACCTACGCTACAAGTCGTAAGTTTGCACAGAGGACAATTTATGTCGGGATAAACTCATAAGCATTGAACTATTCAAGGAAAACGTATTTTGAAGAAGCTTAAGTACCCAGAAGCTCCGTACGTGTTATAGTTTTTTTCTGATGAAGGAGATTTAGATCATACCAAAAAAAACCCAGGGAGAAATGATAGATGGCTATGTTCAGAACCTACGGAGGTCTGCGTGTTATGCACACGAAATTTCCACCTACTGTTATGGTTGCAGGAGTTGTGAACAACGAAGGTCATGTTATGCCAACTCACCTTTTTCCCCAGGGGGTATTACCGGTAGAAGGGTTCGGCGTTGTATTGCTGACTGGACAGCAATACGGAATTTGATCATATATGGAGACGTAGCAACTGTGGACAGACAAAGAAGATTTGTTGTTGCCCCAATGGGGGAGCAGCTGCTACATTACGGAGATTACCCAGGAAGAAATTAATATTGGTTGTTGGGTAGTTCACGGGACACGCACTTATGTTCGTTTATGGAATAAAAAAATGAATATTTGTGAAATTTATTTGCTCGATTTGGAAGCCATTCAAAGATTAGCAATGTATATACACACCATTTGTGATCTAATCACTTAAATTAAAAGTTAATCAAAGTTAATCTTCAATAGTTTCAGACCAATTTGTGAATTGCTATTGTGTTTTAAGTGTAATGAATGTTTGGTAGATAACATATACGCCCACTTGGAGTAACATGACTTGATGATAATGATAATGAAAGTATCATTAAATATTTACCTAAAACATTTTTTCCAATCTCTGTTGTGAAGATAATCGTGTTATATAAAAATTATGCATTTCATTCCATAGCAATCGTTTTACGCCTGCACCAATGCTGATAAAATAAAATATGTGTTCATTAGTTTTTACTAATCTATAAGTGTGCTAATCGCTCAGGCATGTAGTTCAACTTTGGGTAACTTTAATTTGAAAGTTAAGCTTTGTAGAAATGGAAAAAAAGACACACTTTACAGTTTACGGTTTACACCAAAGCATCGTCATAGAATTAAATCAAATATAATATCGTAAATGAACCAGATTATTTTAACAAATTATTAAATTTAATTTATTTATCTTTATGAAAATGTATACAATTATTTAGCGAACTTTGATGACTAATCTAAATATTTGTATAATTTTCCATATATATAGTAAAAATGAATATACAAACAAATTAAAATCCTTCTCTTAATTGAAGCTTATGAAGGATATAACCAAAATATAAGTATATAGTTATAATCGTAGTTTGTAAATGTAGGTGCGAGTACATATAGCAACAGGTATAAAAATAGGTGTGCTGTGCTGCCCTTTAATAGATTGCGCCAATCACACGCATCTCGTTAGAATGGTATATTCAGATGCAATTTAGTTACATCTTTTTCTCTTTGATCCTCCACAACTTCTATTACCAGTATTTTTTAAGTGCTATACTAAAAGTGTATATACAAAACATTTTTTTTATCCAATCTGGAAAATTTTTTTAATTTTTAACAGAAAAACAATCATTTGCGAGAAGCGTTATTTTTTCATTTGAGAAATCATTCATATAAATTTTTTAATGTAAATCTTATTAAATTAAAAAAATGGTTCCATTTGAAGCTAGTGTAAGATGAATCAAAGAAAAAACGTATTGATTTATTATGCCAATCCCCAATTAGCTAAACATTGGATTGACCGAAGTTACACTATTCAAATCAATTCCTTTACCCGCGTTATTTGTCGGCACCAGAAGGATATGAGCTATTTTAGACTGTTAGAATCTGGTCAAGTTATCATTGGTGATCGCAACCTCCAACAATTAATTGAATTGCAAAACTAAAAGCGGAAGGGCACCACATGTTGTTCCATTACATCAATGTCCTTTGGCAATCATTACTATTATTTCGTAAGAAAAACCGCGTGATAATCTTTGGAGAAAGTATCTTTCGGTATGTGTTTGTATATGTAAAATACATGTTAGAGTTATTTTATAGATGTATGTGAAAAAGTGATAACTAACGGTGGCCATTACATATTTATAAAAAATATTTAAAATTTGCACTCATAATATTACAGCCGATTGTTTGCTTGTTAGATATAAAATGTGCGACATCAAAGGAAAATATTTCTATATGCAGAAAATAAAAACCATTGTTATTATTGATACTGAATGAAAACCTCATGTGAAAGAAAATTTAACAAGAAATTGATTACAACTTATGTTTTAAGGATTTTAAGGACCTTATACAGATGATTTTTAAATTTGGACATAAGACACCTCGTTTGAAAAAAGAAAAACCAAAATAAGGAATTGAGTAGAATTTATTTAATTGAAGTTTAATCCTCTTTCATATAAGGCATCGAATATATATAATTTGAAAAATCCTTATAAAATCCTTGGAATGCACTTAATCCTTACATTATCAATTCCATTCACAGTCAGTTATTTATTTATTAACATTTGTCAAAAGATGTAACTCGTACACAGGATATTCACGAGTGGTGTGCATTCCTTCAATAGGGCTTGATGGGCGACATAATTCTAAGTCGAAATTACTATTTGACATTTTTTCAAATCTCGTCATATCTCGAAAACAGAGTCCTAAATCAAAAAATGTCAATTTTCTACTAATAATTATGTCCCCATCTTCTTGAAAGAATAATGAGCCAAGCTTGTGAACACCAAACGTATAAATAAAACATATTTCATAAAATATGGTACAAGTATCCGGCTTGATTTAGGCGGTACTTGAATTGTTCGATTTCGGATTAGTGCGATCATAAATTTTCGACACACCCTTTTAATTATGCGATCGGTTCGGATCTATGCGATCTCTCTACAAAAATTAATATATTTGCAACCAGTAAAGATAAATTCATGAAAAAAACACATTTGTTTCTATAAGTTGATACACCGATAACAAATTCTAGAAAATTCTTGACATTAAGACTTTTATAATATTTGTAATTTCTTCAGTTACACATTAATTAATGCACATGTGAAGACAGCTTTAGACATTGATAACATTAACTGATATAAAGGAATATGCGTATGTGGAAAAATACTACTTAAAAATAGTTATCCTGGAGAATTTCTGGAAACATTAAAACTTGGCCAATTCTTATATAAATAATAATTAATTTATATGAGTTGAGTAGTTCCTATTGAACTTCTATGGGATCGACACTATAGATAATTTTATAGACCAGATTCAAGAAATTTTAGAACTTCATAAATTTTTATCCAAATTTTGATCAAATTTGGTATGTAGACGTATATATGTTAAAAGGATTTATAGGAATAGTTCTTACCGCAGCAATGTAGTAGGAACTGTTCATAAAATCACATTAAACAACTATACGTTTTGATCAAAATTGGTCAAGTTTCAAAGTTTCAAAAAGCTGGGCCAGGAAAACGGATTTTTGGGAATGAATTTTCGATTATTACCTTTGTAATTGTTTATATATATAACGACGCACCTATTTTAGAAGTAATATAAACTAAGAAATTATAAATCTATATTGATTTTGTCATAATTTACTATATGTTGAAGTTACATTGATCCACTTTTGTTTCCAGAGCTTCCAAGAAAGAATAGAATTAATTATCATAAAATAAATTAAAGAACTTTAGCTATTTGATACAGACTTCTATTTCATATTTCTGTCTGATATTTAACAAAATATGTAAATAAAAATCTGTATCACGAATGATACGTTTTTGGTTCAGTGCATAACTACCAGGTATATGAGTATGAAGTGAGCCACTGCCAATAAATGGCTGTACTTATATTAGTAATTGTGAAAGAGCCTTAATGCGATGTTTTTTTATTGTTTTGACCTCTGTCAACAACATTCAGTGTGATAAATTGCATTTGTAATACAACAACATAAAATTTTATCGTATTAAAAATGTCTAATTTTGTGCCTTCAACAAACGATTTGCGGGTATCATTAGTTTTTTGTTATCATTTAAAGAAAAACGCGGCTGAATCTCAACGAATGCTTGTAGAAGCTTTTGGTGATCATTCTCTATCATTAGCAACATGCAAGAGATGGTTTCAACAATTTAGAGACAAAGATTTTGATTTGAGAAATGAAGAACTTGGAAGACCGCCAAAAAAGTTTGAAGACAGTGAATTGCAAGCATTGTTGGACGAAGATGATACACAAACTCAAAAACAACTTGCAGAAGCCTTAAATGTAGATCAAAAAACAATTTCTAATCGTTTAAAAGCAATGGGAAAGATTCAAAAGTGTGGAAAATGGGTTCCACATGAATTGACTGAAAGGCAATAAGAAAATCGAAAAACCATTTGTGAATTGCACATTCAACAATACAAAAGGAAGTCTTTTTTGCATCGAATCGTGACTGGTGATGAAAAGTGGATATATTTTGAGAATCCTAAACGCAAAAAATCATGGATTACACCAGGTAAAGCAGCAACATCGACTGCAAAACCAAAACGATTCGGTAAGAAGAGAATGCTTTGTGTTTGGTGGGATCAGGAAGGTGTGGTGTATCATGAACTTCTGAAACCTGGTGAAACTGTTAATACGGTTCGCTACCAACAACAAATAATCGATTTGAACCATGCATTATTAGATAACCGACGAGAATGGCCAGAAAGAAAGAAAAAATCTATTAAGGTAATTTTGCAACATGATAATGCACCAGCACACAAAGCAAAACCACTTCAGGATACGATAAAGTCGCTTGGATGGGAGCTGTTACCACACCCGCCTTATTCACCAGACTTGGCTCTTTCGGACTACCAATTGTTTTCATCGATGGGACATGCTTTGAAAGAACAGCACTTCAAAACATCTGAAGAAGTTGAAAATTGACTATCTGAATGGTTTTCGTCCAAAGCAACACCATTTTTTCGACGTGGTATACGAAAATGAAAGGTGGTTAAAATGTGTAGAAAGCGAAGGAAGTTATTTTGAATAAAATATTTTGGATTTTTCTATTCTAAATAATGTGTTTTTTTTCCTTTAAACAAGGCTCATTTCATACTCATATACCTGGTATATCGCATAATTCAAGAGATACCTGTATTATTTATATGCACAGTAGAATAATTATATATAGAAGTAAATTGTAACACCTTATTATGGGAAGTGACACTTATCCGGGTTTTTATTGTAATAAAAAAACGAAAAATAAAAATTTGAGTAAAATCGTTGTTTTCGCAGAATAATATTAAATTTTATCGTTATTTGTTGAATTTTTATAATTGTTTTAATAATTTTTTAGCTATAAAGTTGAAAAAGAAAATATTAAAATATGCTAAAAACTAAAAATAACCGGTGTAATGTAAATTCGTTTCGTGCACATTCAGACACACATATTAAAAAATAAATATACAAATAACGACGATAATCATTTAAAATTTAAATATATATTTTTTTTTTACCCATTCATCCCCCTCAAAAAAAAAATTGGATGTAACAAAGCAAAAAAAAATTATGTTAAAAACACTACCTCTATAACAATTTTCCATAATATACTAACCATGTTTTTCCTTATCCGATTGCATTTCAATTAATCCATATGAAAATTGCACATATAAACTGAAGGCTATAATCACTACACTGAACACATCACTAACAGTTTTGATTTCCATTGTTTTTCGTTTTTACTCTCATTTACTTTTTTTTATTATTAATTTTTATTAGTTGTTTTTTTTTTGGTTTGGTTTTTAATTTTGGTTTTTCCACCTTTTTTTTTTTTTATGTTATTAATTTTCACGTTTCTTTATTATTGTTTTTTTTTCCCGTAAATGTTTTATAGTTTTTTTTTTGTTTTTTTGTAAATTAATGTAAATAAAGGCATAAAACAATACAAAAAATTACATTATTAGCATATGCTACGCTGCCCACCCACACATGAATTTAATGCAAAATTTATAAATAAAATATGCGGTCTATTGTACAATAATTAATTGATTTTAAAGTATTTATAAACAAACGCGCGCACATATAAAACTAAAAAAATATCAATAAATAATTATTTTTAATAATTAATAATTTACGAATTAAATCACAATAGAAAAAAAAACAGTAATTAATGTTTCATAAAATTAAAAACCGACAAAACAATAAACAAAATTGTTATGTACAAAAAAATGCAAATGTCGTTAAACAATTGAAAAATAATATAATAAAATAATAATTAAATTAAATTAATTATTTATTATAAAAAATTGTACTATTTTTCGATGACATAATTTTTAATTTTTATTGGAAAAGTCCATTTTTTATTTTGATAATTATTTTTAATTTGTAGCATATTGCCGCAGATATTGTTTTTATAGTTGATGATATTGCCTATTTGTTGTTGTAACGGTTGGGTTAATGTGATATGATTTATTGATATTTGATATTATCTGTTAGATATTGATGTGTTATTATTATTCATTCGTATCACATGTTGATATGTTGTCGGATCCATTTTATTCTGAAAAATATAGGAAAAAAAAATATTAAATAAATGCGATGAATATAAAATTAATTATTTTTAAATTAAATTATATATCTATCTTTTTATCTTATCTTAACAGTAAAATTACCAAGACGGGTCTAGGCAAGACATTTCTATACATTAGCTTTAAAATCTCTTTGAAAGAACTTTATTAAATCGCAACCTTTTCCACTTTTATTGAAAAAATACATAACATTTTTCTTCAAAATTGTGTTCTCTTCTGACTACACTGTTTTATGGATGAAAAACTGAAATTTGGATAAACTACCAAAAGGAGTCATTTGAGTTTGATTCGTGTGAGAATGTATATGAAATCATATGACGATTTATATCTGTCGGATAATTATAAACACTTTATTTTGTTTTTGACGTATATTTTTCTCTTTAATTTTTATATGGCACAAAAAATATGGAGTCCAGCATTTTTTTCAAAAACCATGGGCTGATAAATTTGCATTGATATCAGAAGTAAATGGTATAAATTCATCATAAATTTCATTCATCAAATTATTACAACGCAGGTTTTTCACAACCAAAATAAGGTGTAGATTTACAGATGTATGCCAAACAAACCTGATTAGTTTGGAATTAAGTTCTGGCTAGCATCTGACGTCTGACCAAATAAAATATACATAAATTCCATATATTTAGTTAAATATGATATCAGAGAACGTTCCTCAACAAACTGTCAAAATTTCATGACATTACATTACAGTGGAAACGAAAATACAACAAATATAGTTTCAAATGATTTTGTACATCGGTCGAAAAATTAAAATGGAAACAAAGAACTCACATTAAATTTTGTTTTAAAATTGATAAAAATGATAACGTCAAACGTATATTTGTTTAAAATCGCTTATAATGATAATTCTGTGTTAAATGCATTACTTTTTTAATGACATAAATGATTCACAGAAGGCAGCGAGAAGCTGATGAACAACCCGGTCGACCATCTGAAGCAATTTGCTGAAAAAATCATTGAAAAGTGAGTGATTTCTAAGAAATTCATCAAAATATAGCTTGAAATGCCGAAAATAATAATTTATCGAATTTTAACTGGTAACACTTTAACGGAAGTAGGTAAAATAGTTGGGAGATTATTTCACTTAATCCTTAAAATCGTCAATAAATGCAAATATAATGGCACAAGCTCCAGATCTGAAATCAACATATGTAGTCTGAGCGGGAAACTCGAATTATTCGGTCTATAACTAAGTCCTGGGGATAATCTGATAGGTGTCGTAAGTAGTATTGCTAGTACGTAGTGTGAAGTAACAATACTTCGCTAAAAAATAGCATTTGCGGGAAGTTATGTTAAGTAATTTTATTCAGAAGAAAACAGCAGCACAAACTTATCGCTTTTTGTTACAAATTTTCTTCTGTTCCGCTTGGAGAATTCATCGTTGTAAAACTATTGGAACCGTTCACAGGGAGTGAAAGAATTGTTAGAACTGATAATTTCTTTACATACGTATTTCTAAAGCTACTAAATCAAAATACTTCTATTGTGTGAACCATTAGAGCAAATAAAAAAGAATTGCCAAGATTTGCTAAAGAAACGAAAGATTGTATGTAAATCTGATCATTGTCCACTTACAATTTACAAAAGTGAACCGAAGAAAACAGTGTTATTAGAAGCATTTTAAATACATTGCAAAAGATGGTAAGTGTATATTCACCCGTAAAAACTATCAAATTCTATAAAAGCACTAAATTCGGTGTAGACATGTCAAATCAGATGGCCAGAAAATATTCCGTGAAATCGAATAACTGGAATTAATTCGTGAGTGCTGTATATAGAAACAACTAAAATTTCTAGGCAACAACTTTTACTAAAATTAGCAAAAGGAACTATGTCGAAAATTATCAACAAGAGCAAAAGGAAGTACAAGAAATTATTCCACAAATCTCAACATATATCGACGTCTACTTTCATATGGAAAAGCCAAAAAAGCGCCAATCAAGTTTCAGCAAAGGAAAAAAAACTGCAAAAATTTGTATGAAACGTACAAAAAAAAATGCGATCAAAATAAATAAAAAATCGTGTAATATTAAAAAATTGCAATTGCATATTTCCGGGATACTTTAAAGATATTTTGTTTTATAGTTGCTTGCGGTACTTTCTATAAAAGAGCACTGGATAAGAATTCGAAAGATCCGGAGGTTCCAAGGAGCAGAGCTATTTCTAGAATGTTGTAAGAATGTTTTTTGTTCATTGGTTCATTTGTGTCACTACTACGTATGAAATGTTATTGGATGTGTATTCGAATAATCATGCGAAGTTCTATGATGGATCATTCGAATCCTCATCCATTTTTTTTTCATATGAGATGTCATATGTAACTAAAACAAAAATATTCTTGATACATTCTTAAAATGTCTTAATCCTTAAAAAATATCAGTATCATTCGAATCCTTATCAAATTTCATATGAAATGTGACATGTATCTAAATCATGTAAATATTTATGGAGTATACCGGGAAAGATTTGTAATCCTTAAAACATTAGTATCATTCGAATCAGTATCCAATTCGCTTTCATATGAAATGTGACATATAACTAAAACAAAAATATAAATAAATGTGTAGTATCCAAGAAAGGTTCTGATCCATTTAATATAATCTCATAGAAATAGTTCTAGAATTTCAATTCCAGTATCCTAGGAAAACAAACTTCTACCTTTTTCAGACCTTTCAAAATGAAATCATTAAAGTTCACAGTAATAATTGCATAAATTATTTTTTTATTCCTTATAATTAAATTGGTGAATTCATTAGGAATGGATGGGTATGGTGTTTGGTTTTTGTGTACAAATATGGCATTTCAATATAATGTACTAAAATCGTAATACAAAATCTGATAATTATTTGTTATGTCGTTCATGAACAAAATGATTGGTTTTTATAAGAGTGAAAGGTAACCTTTATTTTCCATAAATACAATGTTTCGTATAACACGATATTTGTATCAAAATAGTACTATTTTATATAAGTTCTTCGCACGTCTAAATGTGATTATAACTAGGTAATCTTATTGGATCAATTATTAATTAAAAAATTGTATACTTCTTAGACCAAATCTGAAGAATATTCTCAAAACCAATTTAAATATCGCAACATCAATTTCATGAAAAAAAGAAGACGACCAAACCGGATGTGTCTATTTAAGAATGCAACGCGTGCCAAAAAAAACTGTTGAATGGTAATCTAGAAGAAAGAAGAAGGTCCGAAAGACGAGATGGCTAGATGCAGTGAACTGTGAAGCGTTGGAGAAGCGTGTTGGAAACAGCTAAAACCACACCTGAATTTTAATTTTAATGCCATACAGTATGTAAATACAATATGCAATATAAAATCCATTGTCATATTAGTTCTATATTTACAATAACCTAATCAATATGGGATTTAAAATTAAATTGTTGATCAATGTAAATACTCCCAAGATCAAGTGTCTTGTTAATATTAACATAAAATATCGTTGATTTTACAATCGTCAATTTTATTCAATTACCAATTTAATGCCCGTTCTAAATATATATAAAACCTGCTATTTTAAAGTATTATCCTGGGAAGGTTTTTGGAAATGTCCTTGACACTAGTAATAAGCCTTGTAATAACTGCCATATAATAACAATTATTCCTTTTTTATTATTTTTGCCCACGAACAGTCAGTTTTTTTATTAAAAATTAAAATATTAAAAGAGAAATAAAACGCTATTATTAATTGGTTTGAAAAGGGACTAAAAATTGACGTAATATTATACTTATTAAAAAGCCTTAATCAAACGTGAATCGTACCGACGATAAGCCATTACAACTTGGTATTATAGAGGTTTCCATGCATGTACGTAATTATACTATAAATATATACCATACGCTTGTGTGCGTGCGTATTTAACAAAATCAAATTTTATATCATATGCCCAAAATAATCATAAATTAATGTAATATTGTAATATCTATCTACTGATAATTTTTTACATGTGAAATTTAACAAATGTTGTTTATTTATTTGTTAAATCATTTATTTGGTGCATTCTTCATATTTACATATAATGAATAATGCTGGAAAAAAAAATTTGTGTGTATTTAAAGTAAACAACAAAAAAATGTATACGTACAATTCCAAATGTTTTTGGTTTGTTTCGAATTTTTTGAAAATATTTTACTATTTCAAAGGACATATTAAAAATTCTATATTGATAAATGTTATTAATACGCTATGCGTTACGCATAACATATACACTATCGGTCCCTAAATAAAACGGAATGGCTATGTAAACCATAGAAAACGTATTGCCATTTTTGAGTTTTTTTGTGGTTATGTTCTGTGAATGTTCCTCACCAAACTGTCAAAATTTCATGACATTAGATTACAGTGGAAACGAAAATACAAAAAATATAGTTTCAAATGATTTTGTACATCGGTCGAAAAATTAAAATAAAAACAAAGAACGCACATTAAATTTTGTTTTAAAATTGATAAAAATGATAACGTCAAACGTATTTGATTTGTTAAAAATCGCTTATAATGATAATTCTGTGTTAAATGCATTACTTTTTTAATGACATAAATGATTCACAGAAGGCAGCGAGAAGCTGATGAACAACCCGGTCGACCATCTGAAGCAATTTGCTGAAAAAATCATTGAAAAAGTGAGTGATTTCTAAGAAATTCATCGAAATATAGCTTGGAATACCGAAAATAATAATTTATCGAATTTTAACTGGTAATACTTTAACGGAAGTAGGGAAAATTGTTAGGAGATTATTTCCCTTGATCCGTAAAATCGTCAATAAATGCAAATATGATGGCACAAGCTACAGATCTGAAATCAACATTTGCGGGAAGTTATGTTAAGTAATTTTATTCAGAAGAAAACAGCAGCAGAAACTTATCGCTTTTTGTTACAAATTTATGGTGAATATTCACACATCACAAAACAATTGTGAGTATCTGTTTAGACGGTTTAAAAATAATGATTTTACAGTTAGTGATAAAGAACGCGTTGGAGCACCAAAAAAATTTGAAGACGAAGAATTGGAAGCTTTACTCAGTGAAGATCCATGTCAAACGAAAGAAGAATTAGCATTGGCATTAGATGTTAGCCAAGCAAGTGTTTTTCCAAACGTTTAAATAAGATAGGAATGGCTCTTCTGGGTCAAATATTTCAATAACTAATTAACCGTTTTTAAAAGTTTTTTTTATATACAATATTACAATATCATCAGCGTACCGACACCTTTAATTTAACGTTAAGCTAATTCGGACTTCCGGTTATCCAGATACTTATAGGAATGTTCACAAATGGTTACACACAATTTTTCTTTTAGAAAGTTTTTATTCAAGCATAAGTCGTAAAATCATTATGAAAACTATTTTAAGTACAAAAACTTGTCACATTCATTGGCTTTGATATAAGCTACAACATTGCTTTGGGTCTCAACTATGGTTCCAGTTCCTGAGAAATTAATAAATAACAACAACAATTATTACAGAATGACTATGAACCCAATGCGTTTATATTAGTTTGATGGACAATTATTCAAAGGAAACTATTTCGTATAATAGAAAAACTAAAAATGATTTTGATTGTGTTGGTTGGATTTTTTTTCAGATACAGATTAACAACAAATGCTTCTACATTAATAATCACTGCGTGCAGAAATCCAATGGAAAAAACCAACAAATCATACAGAAAGGCATTACCTACGTATTTAATTGTTGGATAATTCACATTAATAACAGTGGATTTGTAATTGTTGTATCGTGGATATAGACCTGCAATCACAATGGACCAATATGATATACCCAAGCAAGTGGAAATATTGTAGTTTCTGCCTACGTATTGACCATACATTCCAAACCATATACTGTTTTCCTATATTCCGTTTCCGTATTAAAAGTGTTAATAAAATTCAACAAACAATTATTGTTTTATAAAGTATTTAATTGACATTTTTTATAGACCACTTGCCTCCTCATTTATCCCATTATAGGATTAAAAATTAATATTATTTTATTTATGTTTTATCTTATCGTTTTTCTGTTCGTTTTTTTTTCCAGCAAAAAACAATGTATTTATTATTTATACGTGAAACATGAACTGTACATGTGAAATATAATCAAAGTAATAAAAAATATTCGTTTATAAGTTTAACCTAGGAGAAAAACTACTTGCTAATACTTTGGCAAAGTGCAAACTCATAATCTATTACGATTTGATTTAATGATCTTGATCAGATCGCAAGACAACTATTATTTAAATGTTGATAATTAGAACTTTTTATAGATCAAGTCGAATTTTTTTTATTTTTTTTTACTTTCTACGTTTCATAACGATAGGATGAAACATTTGAACAAGAATGTTGAACTGTCCCAAAATGTATGATAGAATATTTTTCAAGAAAAGAAAACGCTATTAGAAAGCCAGCTGATCAAACCAATATGAAATATATATGTTGTGAAACAAATACAATCACAATTACCGACATTGGATACCTCCACACATAGTTTTTACGTGCAGTTAAATATTGGAGGAAAACATTGCAAACACAAATTCTAAAAACAAAAATTCCCATTAACTTTTTCTCATCTTCCATCAAAATATTGATATTTTTATTTTATATAATATTTGTACAGTTATATATAATGTAATATATAATAATGTATATTATATACAAATATAAATAACTGTATATGGTGATAAAACCACCACTCAACATAACTGGAAAATCCGACCGAAATTCGAGTAGGTACACTTACAGATTCATATATTGTACATATAGCAAATATGTACGTTCAAAATAAGTTATATATATATATACAGTATCCGGCATATGTATTGCACGCCCAAGTATTACTATTATTATTATTATTATTATTTGGGTGGTAAACATTTAAACAAAAGTGAAGGAAATGCTAATTTGCGTGACCAGAAATTAAAAATGTAACGCGTACTTTAATCAAAATGGGATTCTACCTAAGTGACATTCTCAGGATATTGATCATGAACAAATAGAAATATGGTGGAAAGATAATTTAAAGATAATCTTCAACTATTCGAAAATCGATTTTACCAAAAAATATATAATTAGCTCGCTAGAATTTCGTCAAAAAAATATTATAAGACGTAATCATTCTGAGTACAATAAATAGTAGTATGAAAAAACTGTTCCGTGAATTTACTATTGGATTACTTAATCGGTGAATTTAACACGACTTGTTATTGCAAATGCTGTCATAGGTATTACCATATATTATCGTATTACATAAATATAGCTGCATAGATTTATTGTAATTTGACACAACGAAGTCTGAATTTTTCAACAAGATAAGGCTCTCCGTACAATACTCTATATGCCAAAAACGTATATTTAATTTTCAAGTAATGTTTAATCCATAATTGTTTAACTATAATCATCTGTATTCATATGTTAATATGAACCAATTTTTATTAGAAGTCCGGCATTTGCAGATGTACGATATAGGCATTGTAGAAAAATCGTTGATTTTCAAGGCATGAAAAATTGAATCTACTTTGACAATCCTGAACGATTTAGCGAAGGTGATTCTAATATAATGAAAGTTACAAAATATTATTGTTCACCTGGTGAAAGCAATTTTTGCCTAATAATTAGTTAAATTTTTGTTTTTAAAAGTAAAATAAATTTATTGTTTTTTGAGTAATTGTATTTTTATTTGAAAGATTTTGGTTATTAAGGAATTGAACTAATGAATTTTGTAAAATCATTTAAAACTTATGATGCCATGATGCGGAGAATTAAATTTTAATTTATTAAGCTATTATTAGCTGCACAACAATTAGACCTAATTTGTAAATTAGTCTCGGAATTTATACTGCCTTCGCCTACATCAACTATACCAACACCAACCAGACCATGTAAACCCAACGTATTAAACTGCCGCCTTCGAATTGGACTGCATAAAAAAGATAGTTCATCCTATATATTTTGACTGGTCTACGCTAAACGCAAGTCACAACAGGTATCCCAAATATCTGCAAAATAAAAACAGAAAATGGGGTGTTTCACAATTTGATGCAATCCTAATTAAAAGTAATAATTTCATCTATCTGAAGTTTGAAGGTATATAAGATGGATATTAATATCGAGTTCATCATTACCTTAGTTCAATTTTCAGTACTTGTTTTGATGTTTGCCTGTCTGAGTAACGATTTTTGCTCGCCTCTTTTCTGCATCCTCTAAAGCCAGATTTTAGTATACGTTGCCTAACAGTCACTGCTGATACTCTGATGTTATCGATTATCTTAACTTCAGCAGCTAACTTGCCGTTTCTCAATGAACGATTTTTATGCCAAATCTGGGTGTTGTTTTGCACTTATAACCAATTCCGCCGCTATTCAATAATGACATAAAATAATATTTTGCACTGCACATCTAGAACACTTAATTTTTTCGCTATTTTAACTTGACGAAAGCCTTACTCATGGTACACCATAATTTCGGCCAGTTCCTTAACTGCCCTCTACTGATGCACAATGAAGTTTAGGGAATAGAAATTAATCACAGGGAATTAAATATGCTGAATATGGTGAATTATTAAACAAGCATTTTAAGCAATTTTATTACTAGTTCAATTCATCATCAGTTACAGCTTCTATGCCTTCTTCTGTGCATCAATTATGCCATTTAAAATCTTGTGCTTTTAACACACAATTTTCATCATTACAGCGATTTTAAATAAATCATATGTTTGACGTTAGCATTTTTATCAATTTTAAAACAGCATTTAATATTGGTTCTTTATTTTTATATTCATTTTTCGGCCAATTCACAAAGCCAGCTGTTTATTTATGTGTAGTGTTTCCCGAGTGTGTATATTTACCCTAAGCTTTATTTTGCTACCGTGCAACATACATATGCCGGATACTATATTGGTATAGTTATATTCCTTGAACATATATAAATACATGTATGAAGCAAAAGCTATGAACCAAAAAATCCACATTATGTAAAAATGAGCTAAATCCTATTTAAAAAAAAAAATTTATTTTATGCTCATATGTGGAATCTATATACCGAAAGGGAAAACATAGTGGGTTCTTTTTCCCATTTCACATACCATATATTTATACTATACTATATCGGATTGTATACATATAGTGAATGTGCAGATTACACAGCTTCTTTCATCATATTACAATACATAGTACGTAGCATATATTGGATAGGCTTATACACGATATTGTAGGTTATACACATATATTATAGACTGAATTGTATTCAATGTTTTAGTAGAGCTATAAATAAAATTTATATTACACAAAATTATTATGTATTACAGCATTACACAGAGCAGAGTGTATGCGAAATATGTATAATCGTTACCATATACACACATGAACATACGAGTATTTTAGTGAAAAATAATAATAAAACCTATTTTTTGAATATGTATTTATATGTAAATATAGTAACTTTTTTTGGGTTTAAGTGTTTATAAAAATATAAAGATAAATATATTTTACTATAGAAATAGAAATTGTTTTAAAATTTAAACGATATAAAAGTTTTAACATGTTTGTACCAACACATAATTAAATAATTAGAATAGAAATGAGATTATGCTAAATATTTCACACATTTCGTACATTTGTACCGGTCACTTTCAGGCCATATGACTGGCGTCACAGTCTCTAGTACATTTCTCTAACAAGAGAAAATAACGTGAAATATTAGAAATTGATCGAATACTTTTGTTCATTGAATTTTGTGGTGTAACAATGTTCTGTGTAAAAGTGGCAAATGATCCTCTGGGAAAATGGAAAATGGCAGAACCAAACGATTTGTGAAATGTTATGCATAAAAATTTGATACGCCCAGCCCCATGTGTATAATTTAATTTGGTAGAGTGCCGTCAACAAATTCTCGGTCATGAAAGCTTCTCTTAAAATGCTTAATAAGGCTGAGTTTCTTGTGATAGTTTGGACGAAAATATGATAGAAAACAAATATAGAATATCGTCTTCTCGCAGATGTCTTTCAAATGAGAACAGTTAATCAAATACAATTATTCAGAATTTTCGCTTCAATCTTTTTTAGTTAAACTTAACGATAATGTATATAGTTTTTAAATTCTCATTCCATAGACGTGATACTTTTGTTTTGTTCTGATAAAATCATTATTATTATATTATTTTACGAGTTTGCTAGTTATAGAATTTTCTGTTTTTAAAAGACTGTTAGTTTTAGTATAAATTTACAAGTTATTTAACTGATTGTGAAGGTTGGTTCATGGAACAGGAACTTAATTCAACCTTACATGCAAAAATTTCAAGGAAGAACATTTTTCTCTAAAATTGAATTTAATGACATACTTATTTTATACATTGAATCCCGGTTATAGACACAAATTGATATTTTTTTTATATCGCTGTAAATCTTCGACAAACTTATTATTTTCATCTGTGATTTTTATAACAATTATTATAAATTTCTTCCGAAACATCATCAGTATTTTTATCGTTATATCGTCAGAATCATCTTCACAATTAGTATATTGTTTCTGTCTTAATAATCTTAATAACTAAATAGAAGATATTTTAGTAATAATGTGACCAAAAATTCAAGATTGAATTGAATATAATTTGAGTAAGTATTGTTCAAATTATTGAAAGGGGTGAATGAGTTGAACTATATGAAATTGGGTTTTATTCCAAATAAATGTTTTATTTGATGGTTGTAGGAGTAATAGTACAGTAGGTGCTCCAATTATTATAAGAAACATTACTGTTTTGCTCTGGCCAGGGAACTCACCAGATATGAACCCCATAGAGAACGCATGTGGGAGCTCATCAAATGGGCGATCGCTATAAGTAAGCGATCACCACCAAGCATCAGTTGATTAAAACTAACATCAAAGAATGGAATCTCATATTATTTACATTACTATTTAACAAAAAACCATTACAAAAATCGCAGTAAATTCTAAGCAGAACATGTTACGGATTGAAACGAACATAATTGCGTATACGATAACAATCCAGATGAATAAAGAATTGAACAGATCGAAGATGGATATTATTTATTTTAAATTTTAATCTGTATAAGAACGCTTGGACAAATCGACTTTAAATCCCAACAAATTACATATGAAAGACAAGCCATTAAATTCTCTGTCTTTCAAGCAGTCAGTGACGAATGCTGAGAAATAGCATTCAGTTTTCAATATTGCTATATATCTATATGTTATAACCTGGGTGAAATTAAACTAAAGTATGAAAAAAAATCCAGGTGTTCACCGAATTAAATTTTCCGGAAAATCGACTTATGGGCCATAGTTTGAAAGGATTTCCATTTTTGCTTACAGCATTGCAAATTATAATCAATTTCCAATCTTTCATAGAAGATATTTTTAAAATCGATTCACGAGTTCAAAAGACATGATCGATTTTCCAATCGATGTGATTATAGATTTCAATATCAACCAAATGTATGGGATGTGGAACTTGATTTTAAAGTTGATTACATAGGAAATCAAGAAAACCATCAAAATCAAGTAATATATTGAATCAGTGTGAACGTAGTATTACTCCACATTTAAATAGAGGGTCATAATAGCTTTAAAGTTTCATTTTTGTTCAGAAGAAATGAAAACAAGCGAACGCTGGTGTCACATCTTTTTGATATATGACATGCGAACGAACAACACATTTATTACCAGTTTTTTAGAATCACTTTTTTATTTTCCATGATTTAGTAATTCTACAAAAATTAATTTAAATTATTTTAAAATTTAAAAATCAGTTTAATAATACATATAAATAAAAAAAAAACGTAACAATTAAATATGTCTTCAAGACTATTAACCACTTTATTCAAATATATTTTTATTTCGTACTAATATTTTCTTAAATTAGTTTTTATCTTTTAAATAATCATATCAATCAACTCTACACAAGACAACTCGAAGTTGATTTTTCAGTCGTTCACCGGTTGTTAATGTTACAAAAAACGCGTTCGGTAGGTGCATTTGAGTCACGAAGACAAAATATTTAAAATATTTTTATAGGAAATCTTGTTATTCGTAAAATGTGTAAAAATATCGATCACGCCAATAACCAAGCTTTTCAGTAGAAATATAATTTTTGACACATTATAGACTCATTAAATAATTCACCGTCAGCAGTTTCTAAATTTAATTTACTCATTGTAAAGGAAACACCCTCTACTACCTCTGTCATCTGTGGATAAGGGACAAAAGAAAACTTCGGATTTCGACGAATGCAAAATCTCATTTATTGATATAGTTTAGACAAGAGCCATATTTCAGATAATAGATTCGTAATAAAATTCAACAGAACTGTTGGACATCTTTCTTGTTCGAAAAAGTACGTTTTAGCGGCTTAAATAATTTTAAAATTCTTTCCAGTGCTGAAAGAAAAGTTAACCAACGCACCTAACTATACCCTAGTAGTTAGTGTCTAAAGGACAAGACTTGAAATAAAGGACAAGAGTGACTTTGACAAAAATAAAGAACTGCGCTTTGAATTAAAAGGACGGATGGTCACCGTAACTATGGTACATTTGTTAAAAAAATTGTCATTGCGGTAGGTAGCAAATAATATATCTAACACCCAAACATATACCATTGTACAGTTGATGTTAAAATAACAGTTAATATTATAATAACACCTCGCAACTGTATAAATTATATATAAAATAGTTAAATAGATATTCTATATATATTTTACAGTTACAACACACACACACATTTATATTAAATACAATAATATATACAGAAATATTTGTATTTAATATATCTATAAATGAAACTTAAATGCAGAACCTTTATTTCTCATTGTTCCCTTGATAAAATATCCTCACTGAACTATATTAAGAAAGTGAAATACCTAAATACTTACTATATATACTAACTACACTATATAAATTACATTAGGTATATACTGAAATATGGGTATATAATATACATAAGTAAATCTATATGCAAGTAATTTATTTATAATATATGGAAAAGCTTTTACTATACACACACACACACACACACATAAATACGCAGCCATATAGTTTAATTTTATATGCAAGGGAATAATTAGAAAGACGAATAATTTATAATTGTATGTTCATATATTAGTTATATATTATTTGTTCGTAATATATGTATAAGTAAGTAATATATAATTATGTACAGGGTGATTCAGTTAATTATAATAGTCAGAGGCATTTGTATTCGTTATAGGACATGATACAAGGATTGTGTAATGATAGCGTTGGTTATGTCTTTGAAATTTATTAGTGTTTGGGATAAGGTCAAAGTAGTTGCTTTTTATTTTAAAATCACAACACCTTATATTTTCGAGGAGAACACATAGCCATAAACATTGATAACGACTTAAGGAGTTATAAATTAATATTTGTTTGTATTTTAATTAGCAAAAATAAAAATTAGGTACGAATTGTAAGAAGGGAAATACAGCCGCGTCCACCAGCTCTTTCACTTTCAAAATTAATGTCCACAAATTAATAAATATATTTATTAATTGTTATCAAAATTCTGTGAGTGTCAATAAATAAGAAAGGGTTGTTTACTTTTTAGCACCAGATATTGAGCATTATTTAGCATGTGTCTTATCTATTTAGGGATTATAAAAATAGAGATTGTGTGGTGTTATTATTGGAGATGCGTTAAGGCTTCTTTCGAATGATATTTAGCATATGTCGGATGTTAAATGTAAATTAAACTTTTTAAATTCGTGGGTCATTCGACGATTTGTTCCATTGTATAATATTATTTCTTACTATTGGCCATCAACACAATGACTAATTTCTGAGTGTGATATGGTTTATGCGGTTTGGACGCGAAATCGGAATGATACTAACTGATCATGTTTTTGGCGCTTAATTAAGTGTTGCTTTGCTTTATAGGGCAGTCTAAGGCTGTATATTACGCCAATAGGCTAGATCCTGTCTTACCTTTGTGGCAAAATTTGCGTCGTGTTGGTATTGGTAGTGTTTCTGAAATTGAATCCACTTGTGGATTTGGCCCGAAAAAATTAATGACTATTTTTTTCAACCCAATGAACATTGGTGGATGAGTGTGATGATTCGTGGGGATCTCCTAAACTGGTTTACAATTTCGAAGTTTTAGGTGCTATCGCTTCCTGAAATATTGTTCTATTGGCTCTGATTTCATTCCGTGTGGTTTTTAAAATTTTTGTTCATATGCATTTTGCCTTTTGTTATATTTATGTTCAATCTTCTTCTTCTTTAATTGCCCTATCCGTTCAGGACGTTGGCTATCATCATGGCAAATTTTACTTTATTGGCTGCAATTCGAAATAATTCCGTGGAATTTACTCCAAACTATTTTCGCAGATTTGCCAGCCAAGATATACGTCTGCGACCAGGTCCCCTACGACCTTCAACCCTTCCTTGTATAATAACTTGTAGGAGTCGATATTTATCATTCCTCATGATATGTCCAAAGTATTCCAGTTTTCGTTGTTTTATTTTATTTAATAATTCTGGTTGTCGACCAATACGTCGAATAACTTCATCATTACTAATATGATCCACCCAAGGAATCTTTAGAATATATTTATAAATATTCAATACTGTTTTGAATACTTCGGTATTTCCTGGTGTGTGGAAAATTTTCAAAATTATACCTATTCCTAAGTGCAATGACATGCGAGGTGCCTCTTTGTATGATGTCCAATCGGGATCCTAGGAATGGGCATAGTATTGTACATCTACGGCGTTGTAAAGGATGGTATTACGACTGTCCACAAAAATGTGTTCTGTGTATCGGAGATTGTTATATCTAAATATGGTGAATACTTTTGGTTATTAAATTCATTCACTTAAGTAAATGATTTAATATAAATTTGATACGTAAAATAGAATATTTTGTTAATAATTGTAAAAGAATTATTTCAACAATATTTCGTGTACCCAGCGGAGAGGCGCACTGGATAGCGTTCATGCCAATCGATTGTGATGTACACCGGATTCAATATTTCAAAGTTAAATTTGAAATTATTCGGTATTTATTATAAATTATAATATTATTTTCAAATTTCATTTCAATAATCTATTAATTTAGTAATTCGAATAATCTATAACAAAACTTACAATAATTGACGAGTTATCGAGAATTATTTAAATATTTAAATTATGTTTTTTCTGAGTGCCACCTAATTTCACTAGTTCGAAAATATAAACAATCGGATAAAATATACTGTGCAATAAGTTTATTTGGATTATTTATTGTTAATATGAGAGGGTTCGAAAGAAGTGGGAAGATTGTCAACTATTTTCACAAATCTTTGAAACTTTGCTTTAATTACGTAAGTTAAAAATACAATATAAAATGTCAAATTCACGATAACCCATAGATTCTATTATTATAAATATTTGATTCCTATTTATAATATACCCCGGCAGGAGTACTTTTACAATTACATAGCTTAGCTATAGAAGTTATCGTTAAATACAGCAGGTCAAAAATACAAATTTAGGTATTAAATTAAAAGGTCGGTATAGCTAGAAAATTCTATTGGGAATATTTGGAACCGATATGGAAGTATTCGCAAAAAGTAAATGTAGATATAGTCAATGTAGTGTCACCTACTTCCACAATTTTCCATTGCATTGCATCACTTTAAAATTTCAAGATAATCGGATAAATAATGCTGTTGTAAATCTATTGGTTTATATAGGAAGACAACTTAAGAAGTGGTAATATTATCTATCACGTAATTTCACAAATCGTTAGAAATTATAATATGCCACAATTACGTTGAAATTTTTAAAATAATCGAAATTGCGATGATTGTAATCTGTAAATCTTCATAATATATGGAACAGAACAATAAATGACCGGTTTGGCAATATTCGATCTAGCGTTATCATGCAGCAAAATATAGTTAGTCCTTTTCTTTTGACATATTATGAAAGTGTTTCCTTTAATGCTTGCCTCAACACTAGTATAGATGTTGTTTGTGATGGTTTCAATAGATTTCAGTAGCTCATATAGTCTGCAACACCCAACAAATGCTCAACATAACCTTACTTCTATGAATGAGTTGCGTTGATGAACATTGTTCACATGGTTTTATCTTCGCTGTCGAACGATTATGGATTATCACAGTGAATCAATTTATAATCACTTTCTTCAACAATTTTCTTTATTTATCCAAATAAATCACCATCTTTAAATCGTTGGAAATACTCTTTACAAATGGTATTTGATGGAGCACATGTTCACTGTAAATTTCGACACACAAATAATATGCTTGTTTCCGTGGTACTTTTCTTTGCAATTAATAAGTAAAGAAATCATAGAAAACAAATGATGTTAACAGTTCACCAAAACTTTATTTACTATTTGTAACTCCTGTAACAAGTGATGCACCCCTTGAGGTTGCTGTTGGCAAGAGAAAAAAACGTCAACTTAGTTTTCGTTACCCAAACACTGATGGATTCCAATGTCAAACGAGATCATAGTAAATAGTAAACGACCCCCATCATGTCCCAAACAAATTTTATTTTAAAAAAATTTTCTCTAGAGGTTTTAGCATAACATTCATTTACATTTATTAACTGACTTTTCACCCTGTGTGTAATATAATAAAAACTATATTTAAATTTAGTTATAGTAAATATCTATATGCAATAGTTTATATTTGGGATGTAGAGGGTATACGCGAAAGCGGAAGGTATAGACATCTACTATATATAGACATAGAGATAACAGTTTTATTGTTATATATAGAAATACTTTAATTTTATTCTTTATAATTTATATATTACTGTAAAGTTTATGCATCATATAAATTCTTTCGTACATATTCTAGAAAATAGGTATATTCTATAGTTGAACACTTATATTTATACATTTATATATAATTTAATAATGCACATACACATTCGTATAAGAATATACTTTTAGTTTTATAACAGATAATGGTTTAGTTATAGTTGATGTAATTAGTTTATTTTTTCATTAAGTATTGCATATAAACGAGTAATTGCAAATTTAAAATAATTAGTACTGGTATTTCTAGATTTATATACAATTACTTGAATTATGCGCTTTAGTGCGATCATAAATTTACGCCAATCCCTTGAATTATGCGCGTTATGGTTTTGGAATTATATGCGATCTTTCTAAAACAATGAATATCTTTGCAACCAGAAACGATAAATTTATGAAATAAATGTTAATTGAAAGCTTTGTTTCTCAAAGTTGACACACCGATAACAATTTCTAGAAAATTTTTCACATCTTGGAATTTCTGGAACCATACAGACAAAATATAATAAATTAAATTAAGACTCTTATAAGATCGTAATTTCTACAAAATCGTCATTCGAAAGCAGCTTTAGCATTTGCTAATATTAACTGATATTTTTGTAGGCATATGTGGAAAACTATTACTTAAAAATAATATTCCTGAAAAAGTTCTGGAAACATTGAAATATTGGCCAATTCTTATCCAATTTTGATCAAATTTGATATGTAAATGTATAATGGGATTATATGAATAGTTCATACTATTTTTTTCATAAATTCATTTAGACAATGTCGAACAGTGCAAAGTAGCATGTATAAAGTATTCACCAACGCTTACCTATCAAATTTGAATTTAATATAATTTATTATAATTAATTATGTTATGCATTACAGTTTCGTTTAATATTCCAGAATAAAATTCCGAAGTTGACACAATTATATAATAAAAACTTGTAATTTCATATCATTTATATGCATTGAAAAACGTTTAAAACCATAAATTGATTCCTAATCAGTTTAAAGAGTTTCACTTAACACAACGCATTTCCATCAGCGATTTGCTTACGAGACTCAACGAAACGATCCATTTATTATAACTGGCGATGAAAGATGGATTGTTGACAACAATGTAAATCGAAAAAGATCATGGAGCAAGAAAGATAAACCAACGCAAATAACTTCTAATGCAGATATTCTGCAAAAGAAGGTTATGTTATCAGTTTGATAGGATTACAAAGATATTGTCAGTTTTGAACTTTTACCACCCAACCAAACAATCAAGTCAGATGTGTACATACAACAAATAACCAAAAAAAAAGCCAAAAAATCAAACACTGAAAACATGTTTAGCTTTATGAGTCATGTCCTGAAATTGTTTTTAAAAATTATCCATGGAATGCGAAGAAAATATGAGTTAAACTCAATTCGGCTTTCGCAAAGAATTTTGCACACGCGAGGCATTGTTTTCAGTTCAAAATTGGTTTCAATGATGTGGAATCAAAATTGAAGGTCAATTGTTCAATGATAAAATCGAAATTAAATCCGGATCGAAAAGATGCAAAACTTTATCTATATGTGGGCTGCTATTTAAACGAATCTTGGGATCATTCTCAAAAATTAAAAATTAGAATCGAAAATTTAAAATGAAGCGTATGATATTACAATGAATTTAAAAATGATTTCGTGTACTAAAATCGTGACTTTATAGTGTGGCGTCGTGGACTATGTCAGAAAATACAGAAAAACGTACAATCGTGCATTTGAGCTATGGTTGTTCAGATGTATTATAAAGATTTCTTGGTTGGATCACAATCACAAATGATGAAGTTATTCGACGTATTGGCCGAGAACTTGACCTATCAAATAAATTAAAACAACAAAAATACTTTGGACATATCATGAGGAATGACGAATATCGATTTTTACGGGTTATTATATACAAGAAAGAGTTGAAGGTCGCAGGTGATCGGGTCGCAGACGTATACCTTGGCTGACAAATTTGCGAAAATTGTTTGGAGCCAATTCCACGAAGTGCGACCAATAAAATAAAAATTGTCATTATGATAGCCGCAACGTCGCCAGAACAGATAGGGCAAGCAAAGAAGAAGAAGAATTCCAGAAAAGTGGACAGCATTTGTAAATCGAAAAGAAGCTGTGTTTCACCATGACAACAAAAGGCTCGCACACATATTTGGTGACGCGTCCAAAAATTATTGAGGTTTGCTAGAGAAGTGTTGCCACATATACAATATGGTCCGGACCTTGCACCTCAAATTACCATTACTTTCGTTGTTTGCAAAAATTCTGGAATGGTAAAAATTTCAATAATTTTGATGATGTTAAAACGCACTTGGTTCAGTTATTTGATGTGAAGGACCAGAAGTTCTATGAGCTCGGATTCATGAATTTAAAAAAAAGAATGCCAAAAGGTCATCGAACAAAATGGACAATAGCTAATTGTTTACATATAGAGAATTTATTGTATAGTTAAAATTATAAATTTCTGGGGTATTTGGTCAATTTAACTATTGCGAAACTGCTAAAATTCACGTTGATTTTTTTTACTGTGTGACTATCGAATAATTCAAGGAATACGTGTACATTTTTTCCGTATCTATTTAATGTAACATATATGGTAGAAACTAATTTGCCTATATGTAGTTATGTGAATAGCATGTATCTAATCCGACATTTTAAAGTATATATCAATACTAAGATTTGTTGAAAGATCTGAAATGTGAAATTAACAATCAAAGACACATTATATGAATATGTTGTAAACTGTACCGACTCTTATTATGTATTAATTTACATACATTAAACGCATATACATGCTTTCGCAAGATAAAATGTCCTATTTATATAATAATTGTATGTTAAATGTATGTTATTATAAAACAAACAGTAATAAATTTTATATTAAACGTGTATACATACAAGAGTGTGTAGGTGGAGGTGGTGGTATCATTCATAAAATCATCTCTGTACACATTTTTCAATTTAAATCTTGCTATCGTTTTTTGTTTGTATGTTGATATATTTTTTTCGCGAATACACAATCTCTCAACTCCCCCATTATTTTTTTTTATTTGTTAATTTATTAACGTTCACAAATCAAATGTCAAATGTAAATTACTTTGACATTTTCACATTTCAACATATTTATGTGTGTATAAATAAATACATGTATGAATGTATGCAAAAGATATCTATTATTGTAACATTATGTAAATACTAAAAACATGTGATATACAGCAATTTTGTTTGTTACATAATAATATATGTTGATTGTATTTGCATAGAAATATATCTGGTATAAGGATGAAAATTTATCTTATTTCATCTGCGGTAAAATAATACAAATAATACCTTAAGGTACATAAGACAGCATTTAACAAATAAACAATATACGCAAATACACACACACACACACGTACGTGTATAAAACATTAAATTGTCCTTAAAGGTATAAAATTTATTGCATAAATACCAATCTCATGATTTCTTCTATAAAAACAAAACAGAAAATTTATAAGATTTTTCTTACAGATTAGTATTACCGCAATATTACACATACATTTTTATAGATATACGGGTGTCCCGCAGAAACTCCCTACACACCTGAAAAGAGCTATTATCACGAATAAAGAATGCTGGCCGTACGATACGCGCAATAACCTACAAGGCTTCACCGTATGTACACACATGTGAGACCATAAAAAGACGATTTCAACTTTGTTTGCAGAAAAATGGTTCACACACATTGAAAATTTCATGTAATTTTAGTATTTGTTAAAATCGAAAAATAGGCCTACTTTTATCAATATTTATCAAGTTTTTACGATTATCTTTCGACTCTGCTGATCAATAACTAGAGAACTACTGAACGGATTTTAAAAGATTCTGGAATGTGTACTTGTTACCTTTTCTTTAATTGTTATTAATATCAAAAATCCATATGTTGATTTGTAGATGTGGTGGTGACCGCCGTTTTAGTGACTAATCGCAAAACCAAAAAACTTTATAGGTTCAAAAATGGCACAATCGCGCATACAACTGAAGAACAATTTTTTCCTTTGGGGTGTTCAGGTAACTACTGGTACACCCTGTATACACATAGTATTTCATATATATTTATTATTTATATGTATTAAACACAAAAAATACAATTTATTTAAAATAAAACCATTTTATTTCATTTATCGAAATGAAAAACATAAATCGTATAAAAATAAATGTTATTACTTTAATTTTACTCTTATTAGTTCAGATATAATAAATTTAGAGATGATGTAAATAGGCCAGTTTAACACACTTAAATAATATGATATGAACGCATTATAGGTGTAGGTGTCTCTGAGGTAGGTATATCTACTACGCTATAAATATATATTAGATATAATATAAGCATAAAATCCATTTCGTCATAATAATGCGTATATTTCTGTACAAATATATAATTTAAAATACGCATAAAAATGTAAATGATTTAATTATGCACATAAATAATATGTAATACTTTGAACTTCAGCGTCAACTTTGCTTTGCGTTAACATACATTTGTGTTCCATATATGTTTTACTAAGTTTTCAAATCAAAGTCGGCTGAGGTTAAAGTTGAAGCGCTCGTATTCTGTTTCCCACATTAAATGATTTGCTTAAAATCGCGGTGTTGATGATAATTGTATGCCAAATGCAAAAGTGTTTAAATCACAAAAAAGATTCACAGAGAATGCAGCGAAGCTATGTATGACGATGAACTTCCAAGTCGACCATCTGAAGAAATTTACTGAAGAAAACATTGAAAAAATACGTGTTATCGAGAAAATTTCTAAGATATCTTCAATGAGATCCAACAACGATTTATCGAATTTTAACTGAAACAAATTTGTCTACGAGAAAGGTGAATTCAAAGTGTGTTACACATCAATTAAATGATAATAAAAAATTACACCGAATTGAAAATTATAAAGACATTATTAAATATTCTAGATATATGAAGCAGAAACTAAGCGTCAAAGTACTGAATGGCGATATCAACCGGATAAAAGAAATCCAAAAAAATAATCTCGTTTGATAAAGTCAAAAATCAGAACAATGCTCAGTTCATTTCACGATTCCAAAGAAATTAAAGAATTTGTTTGATGTAGGTAAGTATTACTTTGGTTTGGTAAGTCGTATTCGTTGTGATCGTCCTGAATATCGAGAACTAGGAAGTTGAAGATTACTGCAAATTTTTTTACTTAATCATTCACAACATTTAGCTGATTTAGCTACTAGCGATTGTACTTTCTATCCTCTAAACTTCATTTGGCTATAAATGGAAAGAAAACCGTTTTGTATCAATTGAAGACATTTAAAAAGCAAAGACCGGGCAACAATAATACAATAATCGATATAGATAAGTTAATGGGATGCACTTGTTGAACTTATGCAAATCGATGTATTTCAGTTGAAGTAGAATTTTTCGCATAATAATAATAATAATATGATTTTTGTCAAAATTAATTAATGATTTGTGTTTGTCTTTTAACCATTGTCATTATTTTTGGGACAAAGGGAGAATTTATATATAAAATAGTACATGCTAATATGGAGATGGAGATCACATTTTATAATAATATTATAAAACATGTGTAACAAAAAATTTGCCAGAAATTTCATTATTCCGGTGACATTGAGCAATAGGTACATGAATGTAACGACTGAGAAAAATACGTTTATTTTGGAAATACTGAAAATAATATTTTATTGAATGTATTTAACGTTGCTAGTTACAATATTTTTGACAATTGTCTGCTATAATCAAAATAAAATTTTCTCCTCTTTAATGCGATCCAAGAATCGACACATTTCTTGATGCCTTTATAATTGTGGATTCACAATTCAATTTAATCAATTGTTGTTTGTCACTTCGAATTTTTTGTGTAGAGAAATTTTTATAATTTTCGGAATAAGTGGCAATCAGAAAATGTCAATTTCGGGTAATACGAAACGATGGGTAGGATATTTAAGTCAAATATTAATTTTTTTCCGTTTCGCATTAATAAAATTCGTAAAAAAAACATGACGCAAATGCTCAAAATCTGGTACAAGACATTTTCATAACAATGGAAATCTATTTTATTTACACTTTAACATTTATTGACATAGACTGAATTTTAATGACAAAACGAAAAAAACTAGATATCAGAGCACTCACTGTTTCGAGAAAACCTACTACTGCCGATAGCATACGGTTGTTTAAAAAATTTCAGCTATTGTTCCATTTTGCAATATCAGTAATACATTTTTAATATAAAAATATAAAAATTGATGCCAGTTCATTAGGTCAGACTATGATGAAAACTATACACACTATTTCCAATTAACCGATCGATTCGATAAACAATTTTAAATATATTTAATATCGCACATGTTCATATAATCTAATTCCCAAAATTCAGTCATTGGGGTAGGATATGTTAGTACATGGTACTACACTGGGTGAATTTTCCAACCTCTTCAGTTCATTTAAGAATTTACCATAAAATAATTAATTCGAATAAAGTTCAATTAACTAAAGGTAAGTTTCAGCTCCTAAATTGGGAATGGTTGGGGTGGAAATATATGAATGTTGTAAAATGTTGGAATATTATTTCTTGTAATTAGAATCGAATAGATTGAATTCAAAAGTATACCAGAAAATTGCATAAAAGATACTGCAACAATTCCATTGATATATTTAGATGCTATGATAGCACCCAGAAAAATTGGTAATGCGATTAACTATTCCAAAAATCTTTGCAACTTATCGTTAAAAGCTTAAGCCCAAAATTTCATATTCAAATCAAACTGTGCAGCTGAGCTCATCTCTCCGGCAAGCAGAAAGTTATGTAAAAATGCAAACATAACACATAAAACAATTAACAGTATACATCATACACCTAACAATATTATTGTCTAAAACAGCTGACTATTCACTATCGATTGCCGTCAAAATAGTATGTACGGCGATAAGCTTTTATCGTTATCGATTCCATCAGTATCAATCCAGTAGCCCGGATTTTCAAACAAATGTTCTGATCAAAAATTACACGTGGAAATGTCAAAACCATACAGATTTATTAAAATTGGCATTTTCAAAATCATTAAGTAGCAAACACATAATGATTTAGAAAACCGATGATGATCAGCGTCAACTGTCAAATTGTCTTTTCTGAATATTGATGAATACATATTTCCATCGATTAAAGTGAAAGTTTTATCTATCAAATCAATTATTTTTATTTTTATACAAATTAAAATTACAAATTCATTCATTTTTATTCATATTTTTTATATCAACTTGCAGCATTCAAAATATAAACAAAGTAGACGGTGGTGGGTGCGATCGATTTGATTTTGTTAGATAGAGATATTAACTGATATTATGTTTGCACATATTTCAAACTTAAAGATACAGATGCATAAGACTCCTTCAAACACACACAAGGATTCTATTAATTTTGAAATATTTATTATTTTTGCTCTCTCCATATTGTTCTGAATAAAAATTAAACTTATAAATTTGGAAAAGCAAAACAAATACAAAGCAGCGAAAATGAATGGAATAGAATTTGACATTAGTTTAGACATAATTGTGACCGGTTGACAAAAGAAAAGATAAAATATAATTTTTCCTTTTTCATGGATCGCCATCGATCATCGTCGATGATTATGTTCGATTTCATATCAATGAATGTGTTCATCTTTCCATTGACAGTTGACTGTGTCGAACACCGCCTTATCTGTGTGTCCTTTATCGAAATAACATTAAGCTATATAAGTCAGGGTTAGTCAACACTTCGACCTGAAAAAAGTATATACTCCGTTTTCAGGTTTTGATTCATTAATATTGAGTAATTTTTTTGGTATTAAAACTATTGAAAATTATTGAAAAATATTTCCTTTTTTACGCTTTATGTAAAATTAAGCATGCTCTGCGTACTTATGTCCATGTAGATTTATAGGTGTGTTATGTTTCAAAATTAATTTTCAAATATTTATATTTACATTTTCTCATTTATACTCAATTACCCATGAACAAAAAAAAAAAAATTGCCATAAATTATATTATTTTATGAATACATCCTTTTATTAACATATTAAAAACTTTTTGGGTATATATAAATTATAAAATCTAATTTTTTAAATATTATTTCTCTAAACATCTTCTTATTTTATTATTCGTATTTTATATATACCCTCTGTCCGACAAAATAACCAGCGCAGATTAAATCAAACAATTAACTGACTACTACATTGATTGGCACATTTAACAAAGTGCAGCATATCCCTTTTTATAACGCTTTGTTGTTGGTTGAGTATAAATGGTGATCATTGAATGATCAAATGTTTAAAATTGATGAAAAACAGATTTCCTTTTATTGTTAAAGGAATTTTAGGGAATAGAAAATAGTCGAATGGAAATAAATTTAAATTTTTGTAAAATAAATTAGTGCTAATTGTCGCATGAACAGAAGTTGCATTATCGTGGAACGTTCGTCATCTGCTTGGCTCTTGATATACATCGCAAATACGACGAATACAGAATAATATCATTGAATTTTTGACTTCATTAAATGAGTTTTGTTTTTTTGTGATTTCCTTCATCTGATCACCGTCCATTCAACACTTTGATGCTTATTTTCTTATTCGTATTGCATGTTTCATCACCGGTTATATCAATTCATAAGCAATTGTTGTGACAATTTAATTATTGTTTTTTTGGTATATCATGTTACAGTTCAATAAATTTCACTAAATATAGTATATTTCTAACTTTCAACTTTGGCTATTGAACCTGGACATTGATCAACAAACACATAAAGTTTTTAATCTTCTATTTACATCGCGCAAAGTTATTAACTTCGTAACGCTGATTCGCTATACCATTTTTATAAATTTTAAAATCATTCTTTGTTATTTGTATACATTTAAGTTGACCGACTCACAAAAACCACTGAATGCATGTGGCTCTTACAACGATGAAATTGTTATGTAACTCTAACAATTTATTAACCGTAGACCTACGTTGTAGCAGTACAGAGAATTTTAGCGTTACTGGTACAAATTTTTAATTAATATTGAAACGTCTTTTGGAAAAAATTGAGCTTCGTTAACATAATCTTCTTCATGTAATAATTAAATTAATTAAATGGGGTCGAAAACGACGTACGTTACTATTAGTGGCAACATATTAACGTATAGGTTTACGACGGTTAATTTCAGTGCACAATACAAACATTGAACAACAACCTAATGATGGCTTTACGTAATATAATTGTTATACAAGCATTCCGGTTTATTTTTCGGACACATCGTCAATATTATACACATGGTGAATTTTATGATAGAATTTAAATAATTTTAAAGTTAACAAAAATATTACATAATACATAATCATCGCATAGTCATCTAAACATAAATAAATATAAATATGTATTATACAATATATATTTAATAACTAACTATCTATAAATAGTACCTACACACACACACACACACACACACACACACACATATATATTGTATATAAAAGATATATAAACGTGCAAAAGCTTGGTTTTTAATGAATAATATAGAGGGTGTGGTAAATTTCATTTATTATCAATATCAAAATTATTTTCGAAATATTTACATATTATTTAATATAATATTATGTAAATATATATAAATATTAAAACATATAAAATGACACCCTCATAATTTTGTGTATTATAAATTATGCTTTATGGTTACATGCGCTATACATATATATGTGATATATGTTTTATGTATACAATTTATACAATAATAAACGATATTTTATATATTCATATACGAATGAATCTATACCAAATACACATTTATCTACAATATCTATTATATTTACCCCTATATCTAAATAAAATTAAATAAAATCTAATTTATATACATATTTTACATAGAATATATATTATGTTGTATTATAAAAGTGTTGGTATATATCAACATTATTTTACACAGTGTTTTCACTCGCTAACATATATGTTGAAATTTGTATATATCTGAACAATATTATATTATATTTATGTAAACAAAATGTTCCTAAATTAAATATAAAATCAGAAAACTTATTTATATCACTACATTATGTCTATAACAGAAATAAACACATATGTATATTATAATATACTAATACAGATACTAAAGATACATACTCGTGTATATCTAATAATTATTGGCATATATGGTATATAAAACAAAAGGGTTCCAGAATTGAACGAGGTAAATGTTTAGGGTAGGTCAGCATCGCATACATAAAATATTTAATACATATTAAATTTGTGTAATTTATTTATAAATACTGCGTATAAGCGACACACGTATACCGTACGTGTACACTCCTTTCCTTTTGATTAAGATCATCCCTCTAATTTTGATCGATTAATAAATTTTACTTTTTATTCAAAATGATAAATAAATATTGTTTATACGTTCAACAACGAATAATGCATTAAAAATGAAAAGAGTGGTATAATAATGTGGGTGCTTAATGTGCTATTTGTGTGAGGTGCGTAAGGTATAAATACCTACGGTGCGAATAAATTCGTGTAAAACTCTTAAAATTAATGCATTAAAATTACCAGGTGAACTCTTTAAACACGGTGGAAATACATTGCGGTTTAAACTGCACGAGCTAATTGTAAAGATTTGGAATAATGAACAGGTGCCAGATGAATAGAAGGATGGCATTATCTGTCCATTGTACAAAAAGGGTGACAAATTCGATTGTAACAACTACAGAGGAATAACGTTATTAAACATTACCTATCCGGTATTTGCTAATTTACTATGCCATAGACTTATTCCATATGCCAATGAAATTATCGGAGAATACCAATGTGGTTTCTGCGCAGATCGTTCTACATCTGATCAAATATTTAGTATACGGCAGATCTTGGAATAGTATACGGAATTCAATGTTTATACACACCATTTTATTGTTGATTTTAAAGCGGCATATGATAGCATCAATAGGTCAAAATTATGGAAAATTATGGAAGAATTTGGTATTCCGAAAAAACTGATAGATTCGGTGACCATGACGTTGGAAAATGTGAAGTCCCAAGTACAAAACCGGGGTAAATTATCTGATCATTTTGACACGGTTGATGGACTACGTCAAGGCGACCCATTTATCAACACTACTCTATAATATTACGTCCGGGAAAAGACAGTTATAGGGGCGTAAATATTTGATAAACAAGGAACGATTTTGACAAAATAGATTCAACTATTAACGTATGCTGATGATATAGACAAAATGAGTCGGATTATGATAACTGTCAACTGGATGCTTTCGAATCGTTACACAAGGAGTCAGAATATAATTTTTAAATTCGTATACTAAGGATCGTTGGTAAATGTGAATAATGAAATTGAAGTGGAAATTCATTACAGAGCAGCAATTGGAAACAGATGCTACAACGGGCTAAAAAAACTAATTTCAATCAAATATTAACGTATGAATGGGAGGCATTGTGCACGACACAGAACAAGTAACAATTACTTTTGATTTTTGACCGAAGGATAATCCGTGGCATAATTAAAATCTTCATATAACATATTGGTTGGAGACGAAAATACAATTTTGAAACAGACAAGATGTAAGATCAATCAAGTATTGTCAAAACAATCAAAATCAATAGATTAAGATGGTTTGTCAAATGTGATCTTTATATTGTATAAAATATGGTCTTTCGTTGACATAATTTATTTGCAGGTATGAAAATTATGACTTTTATTTACCTGTGTGCATGTGATGATGTAAAAATAACATTGTGATAAGCACATAAAAAACAATGATAATGTTTTTGTGCCAAGCACAACGAACTCAACAGCAAAAATAACATTTTATTTTAATTATTATGAAAAGATATAAGAAAACATATAGTTCAAATTAATTGTCGGTAGCAATTGGTATTAACAGTTTCACCAGGTTTTAATAATTCATAATATACCATACCCTACTTATACTACCAAATACCGATCATACTCTTCTTTCCAAATCGATTTATCAATATTGCTGATTTACTCGGTTTAACCTATGGTTTTTGCGTTTAGGATTCTCAAAATAAATTCACTTTTCACGACTAGTCACAATTCAACTTTACATATATATATATGCATATTATGTTTCATACGCATAAACCTGTTATATACATTTATCATTTAGACCCATTCAATATATTGAAAATGTAAAAGAAAATGTACATCGGGATCACTTAATAACCCAAATTCTGATTGCAGAATCGAATTCATCGTCGTGTCTTATGTGGCAAAAAAATATTGCTTTTGTCAAAAATGTATACACAAAGACAGCTATAATATTTCGGATGACGATATTTTAGTATTAACATAATACAAGTGTATACAAATACAAGTGTTTAAACGCTATATCAATATATTAATATAATTAACAATTATTTATCACCATCGGTGGTGGTGGTGGGGTCGATCGACGTTGTGTCTATGAATACAAGACGAAAAAAATTAAAAGGAAATTTATTGTCAGGTATGATGTGGATACTTAAAATTATCATTTATTTTATTGTTAAATTTTCCTTTTTATTTTAAGTGCTTTGCCACAGGTGTAATTTCTATTTATTATATAAATATAAATGACCATTTTGTTGTCTGACAGGTATGAAATAAAAAGAACCAGAAGAAAAAATAATAATAATAATAAGAATAATTGTTGGATTATATAACAAAATAAAAGAATGTATTTTATAAAACTCTGCGTTTAAAAAAAAATGGTAATGTTTTAACTTGGGCGACACACACACACACACACACACAACGCTATGATTATTATAATATACGCGACGATATACAAAAAAGTAAAATATGAAAATGTATCAAAAGGAAAATATAAAATATTAAGGGTGATTTTTTCTTGCAAAACAACTTTTTTTTCACTTCTTTATTGTTTCTTTTGCTTTTTTTTTATTTCACGCTTATTTATTTCATGCTTTGTTATTGTGCCATATAATATTTCGTTTATAATTTTACTTGGAAATATATATAATACAGACTCTAATGCATCTATACAGGACACACACACACACACACACACACATGTAAGAACGGATAACATCCTTAAAACTTTTTTAAAAATTATTAATTTGTTTAATGAAAATTAAAGTATAATTATACAATTATATTGAAATGGAGTCGTCACAAATTCCGCATATAGTTATGCGATTATCCAACAAACGATTTTGAAACGTGTGGCCCGTATTTTTTCTATTTCACGTTTATTTACAGTACATAAAATAAAATAAGAACATTTAATTAGTAATAATAGGGGGCTGGGGTGTCTAATTATAAATGACAAGCTTAAAATCGCGTTTATATAGCTGAAATATTGTAGGTATAATGTATTCATTCATTTCTCTATACTTATGTATAATAGAAACGTATGAGAACGAACACGTACTTCTGATGAGGTTGACATAAAATCTCATAGAAAAAGCAGTTGTAGGAAAAATATGGAAAAATTACAAAACAAAGCAAATACATTAATTGTATACTTTTGGTACCAAAGTCACTGGCACTTTTTCAAATATATAGGGAAACAGATCATTGAGTCATAGTTTCTACTTTATAGTTTTGAATTTTCATTGTTTCCATAGGGCATAAACTGAACACAACCATTTCAGCACTTTTAAACAACTCCAATTGATAATTATGCTTTAGATTTGAGACTCACTATTACATTTTTATCAATTGTACACACTTATTTCACACAAATGTATATAAATGTCAAAAAATCTAAAATTTTAAAATTTAATACTACTTTGTTGATGTCTTGGTAAAACATTTAGTACGTGAAAGTATTCTACATTAGAAATTGCATACACATATTCCGATTCGCCAAGAGATCATCTGCTTCTGTTATTGGTAATTTTTAGTATTTTATCCACTTGTTCAAATGCATTGGAATATATAATGAAAAATTAAATTAGTAGTTTCATTGGTGAAGAGGGACTGTTGTTGCTTTGCCAGCTCGGCTTCCATCGCAAACATAGGACATCCACAAAGCACTTCTATAAATTACTATAACGACTTAAGTTCTGATATGGATGAAAATTTTATTACGATTTTGGTTCTGTTGGATCGTACCAGGGCACTTGACACAATCGACCATGTTATTTTATGTAATAAACTTACTGCGTATTTTGGCATCGATCCGTCCGCAAATTAATTAATAATTATCTATCAAATCGCTCGCAATTAGTTTTGGTGAATGACAATCTGTCTTGTCCAAAAATTCACATGTTCCCTGATGATGTTCAATGTTATCATCATTGTCCTCTTTCCATTTGTATTTCGGCGATAAATAATGAATTAAAAAGGAATTCCCGGTTCATCGTAGTGTATTGGTTAAAACTTAATAAATCAAAATCCCAGACAATGGTGATTTATAAAAGAGTAATTGAAACCTCATCATTTCCCAGTTTATTACTTATTTCTGTGACCATCCCTTACTCCAACACTATTAAAAATCTTGGAATGATTTTCATTATTTCTAGTTAAATCCATTCTCATGTATTGTGATGTTGTCATTGCCTTCTGATTACACTGGTCGTATTAAACTGAATATTCTATTTAATTCCTCTGTTAGATATATTTATAGTTTGCGGCGATATGATCATGTATTGTTACTATCGCTATATAGGACCATCTGATTTGCGTTAGAAGAAAGATTGTGTTATTATATATTGATGTAATTATTTGGTCAAATGGTCAAATGTATTGAGTAATTATATCATAATAATTACGTGAAATCAATTTTTGACTATTCGTATCGTTTCAATTAAATAAATAATTAACTTCGTTTTGATGATAGAGAGAGAGAGAGCAGAGAGTCTGTGGCAAAGAAAAACGAGCTCCAATTTGAATAAATTTTGACAAATGAGTGCAATGTCTAAAAATAATTTATGTACCGTTTGACCGGTATGTATGATAACATCGATGATTGACTACTTACTTCTTGTCAGCACTAGTCCATTTTGGCAATAATTTCTAGATTACTTTTGTACAGAGATATCACTGGTGGTAAGTACTTCTCCTCTATAGAGAATCTATATCTTGATGAATTAATTGATGAGTTCATTGGTGAATTCATTCATAAAATTGGCGGTACGGACAATTTATATATGCATTGAAGAAAATGAAAATAAATACAAAAAGTCCCACCGGAAAGTGGAAGATAACAACAATAAAATTCCACAACGCGTTTGATTTTGATCAAAATTTGTGAAAAGTTGTGTCATGCACACATCGAGCAAACCAAAACGTCTGACGCTTTGTGCAAATGCTTTTAATTGTCATGTACAGTTTTCAAAATATTAAATCACAACTACAACATCAACACCAAATTCCATAGGAATTACAAATTATAAAAAAAAGGCTCGTTGCTAAATATTTATGCCCATAAGCTTCAAAATGAAAATTGCGTACATTTCCAATAACATTTGATCGATTTTTTGTGAATTTACATAAATTATCATTTTCTTTTTATAGAAAAAATCAAATCTTTTTACATTTTTCCTATACGAAAACAAGCTCTCTAGAAGCAGTGGCAATTTATCTTTGGATTCGTTCTAAAATCATATGTAAATATTAAAATTTCGCATACGATTTTTCTTGCGTCTGATTCAAACATTTGAACTCTTGTGTTACTATCTTTTGTCTACAGTCCTAGAGTATAGTAATTATAAAACAGAACTACAAACTTAATTTTAAAATAGAATAAAAATATTTATAATTTTAACACAATTCTATTATTTCCACAATATAAATGTCTCAAATATTTAACATATACAAATTGTCTTTTCCATATATATATACTGGCCCAACGGCAATATATTGGGTCAATGAAATAAAATGTATCCAGTGAAATTGGTGTAACTTATAATCGCTTCCGAAAAAAATGTGTTTAAGTTTTACATGTCGCAAACATTTCATTGTATATGTTACATGAAAATAATCAAAAAAATAATAATAATTTCGTTTTTAAAAGTTTAATTAAAAAAAATCACAATGGCCCAGCCATTTTTGTATCATTAAAAATAATCTACCACTGGATAACATAACTTTCTATCAATAACAGCATAAATTCGTAGAAGCACAGAATATAGAGACAAGCCTTACACTAAAATCGGATTCAAGCGGAGTTTTGTGTTTAAATCAGATGGGGATGCAACGAGAGTGAGGGACACATTTTTCCTATCATCTCATTGTGCCTCTATCTGGAGGACTGTCGGATCACACCGGGTGCAGGAAATATATTATTGTCTTTTAACTGCTTTAATGATTTTTTGGATATATGGCACGATACACCATCCTGTTGGAAAATATATATGAACCGATTGGATGTTGAATTTGTGGTATCGATGCGAGAGAAGTGAGTTTATTTACCATGCCGTTTACAAATTTTAGAGCACCTGCATCGTAAAACATTCATCCCTAAATCATTTATGATACTGAAAATTTAACTGTTATTTCACTAAAAAAATGTGCAATTGCAAATGCTTCGTTAACTTTACGAATGCTAGTTTTTTCTCGTATAGTCAATAATAGTAACTTTAAATCGCGACGCATCACTAAATATTATTATGAACAATCCCATTGTACAATTGTCCAATTGTCCAATTTGAATGCTTTTTTGACCGTATAAGCTTTTTTGTTTTACCAGTGCGATTTACTTTTCATAAAATAAAATCTTTAAAATCTTTAAAAAAATTGAAATCCCTAACTTTTGCTACTTGTATCCCAAAGTATTTGCAAATAGTCGACACATTATTTCACTAAAACTCTTTTTTTCATTACATTTTACAGTATTTTATTCAATTTTATTAAATGTAGTTCTTCTAATCAATCTAATCTTTCTCACGAATTGATTGTGCTACATCGAAAAATGCTTATTTCGCCACTATTAAATGTAAAAATACGTATGTAGCAGCTACATTAGCATCTAATGAAAATTCAATTCTGAATTGGGTATAGACGTTATAAATTGACGCGTAGGATAGTATTTTCTTCGTCGAAACAAAGCATTTTCCAACAATACTTCAAAGTAAAAGTAAATTAGTATTACAAATTCTATAAAAATTTTATAATTTTAATGCTTGCATGTGTGTGTGTGTTTGCATGAGTCTCTTAAATATGTAATTTTAGATGTCACATGAATTTAAAAACTAAAGAAAATGAAATTGAAAATAAAAAATAAACTCGGTAATAAAAAAAATTAGAAAGTTTTCTTTATGCAATTTTTTCACATGTTTTGTCTTTTTATTTTCCTGTTTTTTTTTTCTTTTGTGGAAAAACTAAAATATGGAAATGTGAAATTCTTGCTAAAAACTTTTATTTTTAAAGTTAAATTTACAATATCTATTTGAACACAATATAACCTTAAATGACATTTTATTATATTACAAAAATAGTAGTTGAGTATAGAAATTTTGCAACGTGAAGACGGAAAAAAAAGGAAAATATTTAATAAAAATAAGAAAAACTAAAATCCATTCGAGAGTGCATAAAGTTTTTGTTTTTAATGTAACTATTTTCTTAGTTTTAAGCTTTAAATTGAAAAATAAATATTATTTGAGTTTATTATTATTATTATTATGTTGAAATGTGTGAAAATGACAAATTTAATTCAATTTTGTTTATTAAATAATATATCTAATGTAGTCTTTTTTCTATTCGCAACTTTCAAAATATGTTAAATTCTTATTTCCAAATTTGTATTAATATATCGTTATTATTAAAAATTTAGTCAAAAATATGTACACTGAAAACAGATAGATGGGAAGCGCTGACGCAGAGCTTACGACATGACATATTCGGTGCCTTACGCAATATTTGGAAGCTATCACGATTTTCAAGAACGGATTACAATTCTATCAAATATCGACGAACTATACGGTAACACTTTAAAGCACTACGTGCGACAGTACCACATTTTGCGCACAACTCGAAATCAATGACAACGATAATAAACTCAATATCGAATTAGAAAGTGTAACCAAAGCAGTAGGGAAAATGCGAAACAGGAAGGCATGCGGACCGGATGATATTAAAGTTGAATTAATAAAATATGGTGCCGAATAACTGTTCCAAATAACTGTTCCAGAATATATCTCCAAATAACTGTTCCAGAATATAATAAATGATAACTGCATACCAAATGAATGGAAACCAAGTTATATAGTGCCTATTTATAAAAAAAGGTGATCGAAAATTGGCTAACAATTATCTTGGAATCACACTTATGAACTCATTGACGAATTTGCTTGGAATTTGTATTGGATTTTGAAAAAACTTTTGACAAAGCGTACAAATAAAACGGATGTTGTAAATATAATACTTACTACAAAAGGTGTTTTACGACAAATTAACAGCATCCTATAATAACTTTAAATTCAAACGTGAACGCACATATACAATCCAATGGAACCATATCACATCAAATAAATTATGCTTCATGTATAAGATAAGGTGACGCACTTATAGACCGATGCTTTTTAATTTAGTAATGGATAAAATAACCGAAAGAGCAGACAATATATAACATGCGGATATAGAATGGGTACAAAACAAATCGGAGTGGTTTGGTACGCTAACGACATGGCTTGTCGCAAACAGCGCAGTTTTTAATCTATACAACGACTTCTATACACAGTACAAACGACGGCCGCAAAATACAATCCTAAGATCTCATCGAGTAAAACAAAGTCCATGGTAATAAACAAATATCTACTTCAGTTCAGGCTCGCAGTATATAACAAACCTATTGAACAAGTAGGTGCTTTCATGCGCACAAAAAACTTACTAATGATATAACTCAATAACAAATGAGACAGAAAATAGAATTAACAAAACACTGAACACTGCAGCCACACTAAATTATAGCATTGTCTTCGGTAATAAATACCTTATCATACTAGCGAAGGTAAGAATATATAAAATTCTGACACAAATGCAATCAAATCCAGGATCAATGAAACAAAAATAGGAATCCTAAGAACAGCATGCGAAGTGCAGGACATCGTAAAATGGGCAAGAAAAAGAAAATATCACGTAAACCGGAGAAACATGACAGCACTAATAAGAATAGTAAAAACATATAAACCGAACGGTAGAAGAACAGTCGGTAGACCACTGAGAAGATGGACTGAGTCCTGGACCAATTCATCAACGGAGTCACAATAGTTAAAAGCAGATTGTAAGGGCTCTAAAAAGTTGATGATGATGGTCAATTTAGAATGGGAACACAATACAACCGGGTTCAATTTAGGAAATTTATACATGGGAAATTTTTCGGTAATTATTTTAATACTGACATTTTTTAACTCACAATGGATAACTATCTGCGCGAGGTTCGACATCTTTCGATTTCAATGAAATGTTGCCAAGTATGTTATATAGTAACGTTTTGTACTGTTTCAATTTAAATTTTAATAAAATTTTCATTCCCCATTACAAAACACGTATCTGATAATAAAAAGTACGACAAAACTGTTAAAACAATTGAAATGAAATGAATGATGGAAGTGAAAGAAATATGTAGCACCATCTGGAAACATTTCTGCTTTTTGGGATACGTTTGACATAAAATACAACGAATATCTTGAAATTTGAAAACCTATCGAAGAAGAATGTTATGCATAATCTAATGAATCTGTTCCATGGATCTGCATTCAATTATGTTTGCAAATAATCGGTATATTAGAATTTTTTGATGGTCTTTGGCATTCACATAAAATTCCATAAGCTTTCGATTACTTTCTGCAGCAGTTATTCACAATTTAAGTGCTATGCTGGAAAACTGCTGTTTATACTTTAAATGAATAGAAGAAAAAGAACGTACGAACCAACCTTTAACTCCATATTGCATCATAACGTGAGGCTATATTAGCATGGATATATAAAAATATATGGATACACCGCTATTATTTATGTAACAACATAAATTATTTGATTCAGAACTAGCGGATCTAGGATCTAGAATTTTTTACGGAGTGGAAGCTTTTCTAACAAAACAAAATAAGGTTTTTTTAATGAACCCTTTTTAACAAGGATTTTGGAATTTTTTTATGTTGTTTTAATTACTTTTGCAATTTCGACAATCCATGGACACAATTGATTCTCTTGTTCTTTGTAAATAAGGTAATAGCTAAAATATTAACATTTTATAATTTTGCACCGCATCTTTTATTTCAATGATAGAAATTCCTTTTACTTATCATTGCAGCTTCATCTGCTTCTTCTTCTATTTACTATAATCATCCACATAAAAAAAATTAACAATTATTCAAATATTATTTATTTTTTATTTGAATACTCACTCATCAACTCAAAACCTTCCAAAATGAAGTCTTCAAATTTATTTAACAAAAATATTGTTATTTTCATTAGAATCACGAGTTTTGGACAATATCATATTCTTATGATTCATTACTGTATTCACTCAATAAAATACGTTCACAAAATAATATAATATACTCCCTGCGGCCATAACAAATAAGTAATAATTTTTTAAGTTCGTTAAGAATTATTCTAAAATACTAAACCTATGCATGGAAAAAAAAATAAATTTTAATGCAATCTTCAATCCTGCATTTTTAATAATGTGAATTTATTGTGAAACAAAGACTGTGTAAATTAAAACAAACTCTAAATTAAATTCTTTATAAGAATAGTGGTGATCAATATTAATATATAGGTTTTTAACTTCAAATTCCGGATTTTAAAAATCAAATTCGAACTTTTCCATATCAAATCCCGGATATTAAAAATCAAATTCAGAATTTTCCAAATCAAATTCCGAATTTAAAAAAACTTATAATTAACATAATGAATTGAATTAATGAAAAGTAACATAACTTTAATTTAATGCAAAGATTGTTTAGCAAACATGTGATAGCAATTTGCATAGTCATATCCAGGAAATAATTGCTACAATCACAAGAAGTGATGGTTCTCATGGATTCTTCAATTATATTAACTAAATTCTGGTCATTTAGTGGATCCGCCAACTATTCTCGCACTTTGAATTTTGTCTTAGAAAAAACCTCTTCCATTGGAGAATATGGTGCAAGAAAGACTAAGGTATGATTTGTTTGTCTCATTCATAATATACAGCACTTTTTATGTCTTGTGAATTGCTGCGACGTCCAAAATTAATTATTCATTAATTATATTTTCTACTTGCAGTTTATTAAGAAATCCATAAAAAATATCGCTGTTCACAGTATCACATCAGCGAAATTATTTGATAAATTTTTCATTTTTGATTTCGCAAGCTAAATTTTCATACAAAACGTTTATCTTATCTTTTCATGCATACCGCAATTAAGAGAGCCAAACAAATTAAACTGTACAACGTTTTGTTTTAATAAATTTACATTGTATCAAGTGATCGAATCCCCGCAGTATATCCGCTAGTGAGGGATTGATTAGATTTAGTAAACAATAAGGCCAAATCAATTGCTCTACATTTTGTACAGAATGTCAATAGACGTCAGATAAATCGATTAAAATGTATCATTGTATCCGAAGTTGTTAATTATTTACTAGTAGGCGGTACACAATAAAATATTTATTATCATTTTGTTATTTTTTCATATGAGTAACAATATTTTTTTTCGATATCATTTCCCGCACATTTTTGATATTATAAAGAAAAATTAATTAATTTTATTTCCTTTTTTCTTTAAAAATCTATGTACAAAAATTTATATTACATAACTTCTTAGAATATATTGCATAATATTTACAATCTGAATACACATACATTTACTTTTTCATATCTTAAGCGCAAATAAACTTTAAGTGAAGTTAAACAAGCAGTATACAAAATGTGCAAAATACGTGTTTAGAATTCTGATAACTTCTTAAATTTTTAAAACTGAAAACTTATACTCGTATAAAGATGTAGTTGTAGTTGTAGGTGTATACAAAAGATCGTCTTACAAATATATAACTATCTATTATATTATTGTGTGTATTATGTAAGGACGTACCTATATATTTTATATATAGATACCCCAAATACACCGCCTGTCCCATAATAAATTGGATTGGATTAAAAAAACTAAAAAATAAATATTAAATTTTCACAAAAACCATTTCATTTATTCAAAATAATCTGCTCCACTAAAATACGCATCGATTTGCATGCGTTCAACTAGTGAAACAAATGACTTTTTTATGCTTGTGACTGGAATGCGGTTGATAACGGTGGTCGTTGCTTTTTGAATGCCATCAACTGATGCAAAACTGTTGCCTTGTATAGCCAAATGAATTGTAGGAAATAGAATAGAAACTAGTAGCAGGTAGTTAAGGCCATTTGGATGAATCTCGAAGAAGATTTTTTTGAAATTTTAACGAAATCATGAACTTTTTCAATGTTTCTATAAATTGGATCAGATGGTAGACCTGCACTTACAGCTTTTATCTGCCTTATGTGAATCATTTATGCCATTTAAGACCTCGTTCTTTTAACACACAATTATTACCATACGCGATTTTAAACAAATCAAATGTTTGAGTAAAATTTTTATCAATTTTAAAAAAAAATTTTATGTTGATTCTCTGTTTTTATATTCATCTTTCGATCGATGCACAAAAACATGTGTTATTTTATACATTGTATTTTCGTTTCTGCAGAGTGTAATGTCATGAAATTTTGACAGTTTGTTGAGGTGCGTTCACAGAACATAATCACAAAAGAACTAAGACGTGGCACTTCGTGTTCTATGGTTTATATAGTCATTCCGGTTTATCGTGGGACTTAGGGTGTATTTTTGTATATAGATTTGTACATTATGGTCTATGTCTTCGTTGTCGACATTTTCATCATCATTTTCCAAAGTCTTTTATAAATAAAAAAAATGTACATGTATTGTACGTTAGGTACATGTATGTAAAAATAAATATAATATAAACTTATTGTTAATAAAAATCCATTTTATATTCGAGGGTTACTCTGAAAATTTCAGAAGAAACAAAAGTAATAATGAGGATGTGTATGCATATAATGTATTGATTTTTTCACCTGACCAATTCATTTATTTGACTAACACAATTGTGAACGAATTTAATATAATCATAAGTATTGGCCATTGTTATAGCTATGACTTTTTTTAATTTTATTGGCAAATAATGAATGCCGCGTTCATAGCATTTTTTGTAATTTTAGGCCAAACATGTATCGATTCAATTTTTAACTTTTTCGAATGAAATGAAGTGTTGTTCGGAAAATTCGTGTTGCATCGATCGAATTAAGTGATAATCAGAAAGGGCGAGTTCTGGTGAGGTCGAACATCTGAGTCAAATTTGTTTGAATTATGGTTTTACAATTTGCGATCGAGCATAATCAAAAAGTAAAATCACTTTTTCGTGTCTGATTTCCATTTTTTCTTGAATTCTCAGTTAAATTTACTCAATTTTTAATGGTACCAACCACCTATAAATTCCATAATACAAAAATCTCATCTCTTTCCATCAAATAAACAGCAAAAGTTACATTCCATGTATATATTGCGTTTTGAAGTCGATTTTATACTTTCAGTGCATATAAAAATTAGACGAATTACCAAAATTCAAATCCTTTATGCAAATAACGAAGGATACATATCTATTAAATTAATTAATTAATTCCAAATATGATATGTCGTCAATGCAACGCATTTATATTTTTCATAATGTGTATTGAATGGCATAAAATATCATAATGGAGAATAAAGTATAAATTATCACAATAAATAAGGGTTTTTCTTGTTCAACATATAGGAGGATGCATATTTTTTATGTCACAACACAATTTTCTGATTTAAATTATTATGTTTCGCCCGAAATAGAATATATAGAGTGTGGGTGTATTTATTAAGTAATTAAATGTAATGTCAAAGGAATATGAATAAAATTAAGTAGGTGGTAGGTAACTGCGAATATTATACAACAATGATAAGAAAATAAAACATTTATTAATTACATAGGAATTAGAGAATTGAATGAACTACGTTTATTAAGAATAAAATTGTGTCATACTTTAATGCATTTAAGAAACCATTTATTTTTAATTATTGTTTTACAAAGACTGCATGATATTGAAGGTTTAAAAATGAAACTAGAAATTACTTTTTTGAACATAAATCGATTTTTTATTCAATATAATTTTTGGTACCAAATCTAGAGAATACGTTTTCTAAGGATGCAATTTATAATGTAATTGGTTTTGTGTATGACTAAACGTGTTTCTTTTGTAGGTAATATTTATATTAGAATTATAAAGTTTTCAGAAATTTAAAATAGTTGGATGGAATTCGATGGAGACTATGTTTTATATGAAAAATTTTAAAAATCACTGACTTATTAAATAAGAAACGAAATTTTGTTAAGAAGTTTGAATATACGGTTATATGTGGCACGAGGAACATGAAAATGATGTCAGTTGTTAAATAAGTTAATTGTTATGTTTTGTACAAAAACACGATATTACGCTTAATTGTTTGATTCTATATGTTAGCAATTAAGAATTAATTATCTACAATTTGATAAGATTTTATGATATTTATGGATGGGGTCATAATCTAATACTATTTGCTTGCCGGCTATACAACAATTTGCTTGTTTTTAAGTAAATAATAAATCGCAAAAACGTTTTCTGCTTGTTAAATTCTTATATTTTCACATAATATTTTACTTTCAAAATTCCATAGTACAAAAGAAATTTAAAACTTTACCATATAAATTTCTACGATCTGCTGTATTTAATATTTACTAGTACACCCGTCCGAATTCCCAAAACTTTCAAAATAACTTGTATTGTATGTGATGAAATACTTTTTAAGTAAATAGATGTTGGGAAAAAAAAACTATAAAAATATAAAAATATTCCAAAATATTGTATACGTGAACAGAAAAACTGTTATAGTTTAATCTTATTCTGATGTAACGTATATCAATAATATTTGCTATAATAATATAATGTAACAGTAACAGGCATAAACATAAAAAAGCGCAACTATTGAACAGACAACTTTTTTACTGATATTATATGTTGCATTTCGTTTTATCATCAAATCAATATTAGTATTTTTGAACGAGCATGGAATATATTTAAAATAAAATTATTTCATATAAAATATCTTCAATATAAATTATAATTGATAGATAATATCACAATGAGCGATATGCAGTTTTAATTGAAAACTAAATAATCCCAAATCGGTTGTCGTGAACAACATATTCATCAACAGAATATGTGCATAGGGTTGTAGACAAAATTGGTATAGATCGGGAGTCCAAAAGATATTGTATTCGTCTGCATTCCTCGATATCACACAGGCGTTTGATAAAGTCTGGCATAAGGGTTTATTGTCCGAACTTAAGGAAATGCTATCAGATCACTATTACAAAATATTGAAGGCCTATTTAACCAACAGAAATATATTGGGGGCAGTGTTTTGATACTTGTGTTGTATCAACTATATACGGCGGATCTATTAACTGAAAACAACACAAAGATAACAACATTGCTCAGATTGCATCAATGAAAAATCCCCTAAACCAAATACAACATTGATTGAATAGAATGAAAGTAAATCTGTTCACCAGCAGAAAAAATACTTGCCCGATGGCGAAATTGAATGGTACAACTTTGCCAAAGGAAATTTACATGGCAAATATATGTCGTCTTCAAAAATAAGCAACTTAGATAGAAGTTTTACAATATGTATTTAGCTGTAGCCCAGAAATTCACAATTTTTAGTGGAAAACAAGGTAAATACTCTACATACGTATTTTGAAACCTTTGTTTGCACAAACCTCAACCATACAACAAGACAACAAGATTTAAAAATACGTTCTGTAAAAGAAACAATTGGAATATGTAGCAAATATTACTATACAACAGATTACCATAAAATAGCGTCCAAACATTTTGGCAAATAATTTGCTATTATAACAACCATCAAACCAAAAGATTAAAAATATATAAACCGTCGAATATTTAAGATGTGGATTAGTAGCTATAATATATACAAAGTATATGTTGTTCTTGTTATACATTAACTACGTAAAGAAATTAAGAGGCTGAAATCATTGCATTTCACCTTCACAAGTCAAATTTTGTTCAAGATCAAATAATTTACTATTAGTGGAATATATTTACATTTCATTATACAAAAAAAAAGATACCATAGTTGTAAATAAAGTATAGAAATAATAAATAAAAAACTTACCACCAAGTGCTGATTTACGTCTCTGGCGGATGGGAAAAGATCAAGGGACTTCACACTTATTATTATCAACATAGAACTTTACGCTGTGTACCAAATTTATCTTTCTATTATTTTAATTAATAACAACTCAAATAACTACTACATAATATATTAAATTAACCATTCACACTATTTTTTATTTGCATTTACATTTAAAAAACAACAAAAAACCATAGAAACAACTTTTTAAATTACAACAAAAATGTATCATTATTAATGATATTACATATTTCACTTACTCAAAGAAAAACGGTACAATTTAGTAAATCAAATAATTATAGGAGTATGTGAGTATATGAGTTTCAAAATTGTTATTACCTTATAAGGTCATAATTTATTTCATGATGTATTATAAAAATGTAGAGGGGGAATAATACAAATCCTCGGTGTCCGTTCGCTGTGAATACGAACAGACAAGAGAAATAAAGAATCGAAAGAATATAACAACATAGTCAATAACACAGGGTGTATTTGTATACTTTTTTATGTCTGTGAATGGAATGCTGTTGTGAACGGTGGTTGTCAACCTTTAAATGTCTTCACTGATGCAAAACAACTTCCTTTCATAGCCAAATGAAGTTTAGCAAATATAGTGAATGATAAAACAAAAAAAATGCTTTATTAGTTCAATTCGGCCCAATTTTTGATCATAATTTAATTAATGTGTAACACATTTTGAATTCACCTATGGTACATGAGTTAAAATTCCAAGCTCCATTTCAACGAATCTCGCTAAAGATTTCTTATATAAATTTTCACGAAATCACTCACTTATTTTTTTCAATGTTTTCTTCAGTAAATTCATGATTCATATGGTTGACCTGAACGTTCATCATCACTTAACTTCTATCTGCCTTTTGTGAATCATTTATGCCATTTTAAACCTCGTTCTTATAACACACAATTATCGCCATATACGATTTTAAACAAATCATACGTTTGAGTAACATCATTATCAATTTTAAAGCAAAATTAAATGTTGGTTCTTTGTTTTTATATTCATTTATCAACCGATACAGACAAAAACAGCTGTAAATTTATGTTGTATTTTCGTTTCTACTGAATGTAATGTCATAAAATGTTGACAGTTTGTTGAGGAACTTTCACAGGATATAATCACAAAAAAAAAACTGAGTTGTGGCCCAAGGTGTTCCATATGGTTACATTGTCATTCCGGTTTATTATTCGATATCATAAAACTGATAACTGATTTTCTATGAAAGTTTTTTAGTAAATAGTTTAACGGACCAAATTTTCTAGAAAACCGGCTTTTATGTATAATGACTTTAATCGGCTTTAATCTAATCTCATTAAATTTCGTACATACTGCCTACCAGAAAAATATCGTGACAGATATTATACTTCGAATATTATAGCATTAAATATGGTGAATACGGATTAGTAAACGCTTCATTACATCAATAAGATATTTCGAAGAGACCGAAATCACAAAAACAAATGAGCATTGTTTTTGTGTTTAACTTCATCCAACGAGATTTTGTTTATTTCCTTAAGCTAGTGACTGCTATTTCCGAAATTTTTAGTGATATCTTTGAAATAATCAATATGGTCCCATTTTTGGTAATTAAGTAATTGATGTGGAGCAAACTCTAAAATCACCTTTCGAAGACCAAAATTTCATTACTTATTGATGTTTTTGGTATACTAAGTTCCAGTTCCATGTATTTATGATTGATTATTCATTTCTAACTGCTCTGAATGACGCACTTTTTGAATGCTCTCTTTCATCTATTACGAACTTATTGAACGTGGTCAAACTGTCACGGCTGAACGTTATCAAGCGCAAATGAACAAATTGACTGAAAGAAGACCAGAAGAAAGCAATCAAGGATGTGATCTTCATCTTGGACTGGAAAGTTTTCCCGCATGTAGTGGATTCAATAAACTTGGTCCCTTCCGACTACTGGTTTAATGGTTCGACAACTGTTTTGCTTTCAAATAACTATGATTCTAATTCGAAGGTAGTTGTCAACTACCTGATAGATGGCAAGGTACCGTAGATAGTATAGGTGAATATTTTGATTACGTTATGTGTGATTAGTTGCTATATGTCTGTAACATAAATATTTATAATAAAGTTGTATTTGACGCTATGTTTCCACTTATTCATCTATTATTTGGGCTCACAATGAAGAACATGCCAATAGACTTTGACAAATTATTAAGATCGGTTCACAATATTATAGATAAATCATACAGCTGAAACATTTGACACCTGGAGTGTGTTCGTGACTATAACTATAATTAGACATTTGGTACTGCTGTTGAAAATATTTGCTTATTCAAGAACACAAAAATTATCTGTCAAAATTCATTCATTTAACTCACGCGAACAATCAATAGTTGAGTACAGTTGACTGTACGAACACACTATAAATTAGAAAGAAGTAATTCCGATTATTTTTCAGACAACGACTCCGTATTATACATTTGGTACAGTTATTTCTTTTTTTGCATGTATGGGGGGTATGCGTGTGGTGTGTGTTGTGTTGTGTATATATTAAAATAACGTATATTTGAGATCATATCATCAAATTCATTATTACATTTTATTTTGTCCCATATATTAGGTTGTCAACTATCTCCCTTCCGCCTTTTTGCTCTTTATTCAATGCTTTATAAAAAGTGTTACAGTAATCGGATTTAGTTCAAATATGCGCCGTTTTGTTCGATAATCTGTTTCCATCTAGACTGCAACTTCATAATACCTCCCTCGTAGAAGCCCCCCTCCTTATTTGCGAAGAACTCGGACAGCCACTTTTCACAAGCCTCTTTTGAGATCAACTTTACACCACCAAGGGCGTTCGCCATGGACAGGAACAGGTGGTAATCACTTGGCGCTATGTCCGGGCTATATGGTGGATGCGATAAAACCTCCCATCCGAGCTCCCGTAGCTTCTGACGAGTCATCAACGAAGTGTGTGGTCTGGCGTTGTCCTGGTGGAACACTACACCCTTCCTTTTGGCCAATTCTGGACGCTTCTGGTCGATCGCCTGCTTCAAGCGGTCCAGTTGTTCGCAGTAGATGGTAGAATTAAGCGTCTGGCCATATGGGAGCAGCTCATAGTGGATGATTCCCTTCCAATCCCACCAAACACACAGCAAAACCTTCCTGGCCGTCAATCCCGGCTTGGCCACTGTTTGGGACGATTCACCGGCCTGCGACCACGACCGTTTTCGCTTGATATTGTCGTATGTGATCCATTTTTCGTCGCCAGTCACCATCCGCTTCAAGAATGGGTCGAGTTCGTTCCGTTTCAGCAGCATTTCGCAAATGGAAATTCGGTCCATTAGATTTTTCACTGTTAATTCATGTGGCACCCAAACATCAAGCTTTTTTTTGTATCCAGCCTTCTGCAGATGGTTTAAAATGGTTTGGTGACTAACTCCCATCTCCTGGGCGATGTCACGAGATGCCACATGCCGGTCTAACTCGATGTATTCCATGATTTGATCGGTATTTGTCGTCACAGGTCTTCCGCCGGCTGGCTTATCCATTGTGTCGTTTTCACCGGCTCTGAATCGTCGAAACCATTCCTCCGCGGTTCGAAGTGATAGAGTACCATCCCCAAAACACCATTAATCTCACGGAACGTTTCTCTAGCGGATTTGCCTTTAACGAAGGAAAACTTTAAAATAGCGCGAATTTCGGCGTTAGTGAACTCCATGTTTACACGTCTATAACTGTTGAACGCAATATCCAAACTAATCATACATAGCGTCGTTTTGTTTGTTATGTCAAGAGCTTTCAAATTATGTACAGTGTTGCCAGATACGAGCTCTGTAGCGCTTTGTACATAGCCGCGAAATTAAAAAGACAAAAAGGCGGAAGGGAGATATTTGACAACCTTATATAAATTATCTGAGTATAAATTATTTACGGTAATTAATTTTTGCTTTTATTTTTTTACTTTTTTTTTTTTTTTTGGCTAAAAGAAAAAGTATTTCTAATAAATAAAATACAACAATTTATGTAATATTTATAAGGTCATGCATCCATCCATCCATCCATCCCATTATACTCCCACAATTATTTTATAAATCTTCGTTTGTATATAATGAACGTAAATAAAATATCTATTAGAAAAAAAATGTACGTCAATATTTTTATTAATTAATAATAATTAGTGCGTTAAATATTTTATTATGTTGATTGACATTTTATTTTAAGTTAGATTATTTTTTGTTACACCAAAATACAAAAATTTCCAAAAAATATTCTATTTTTAAAAATATTAGATAATTGAGGGCGGTGTTATATTTATATACCGCTGATACATACAGATTGCTTTTATAAATACGAAATAATCCACGATAACAATATTAATTAAAATATATAAAATTTTATCACATTTATTATGGCGTAGTCAAATAATCTAAATCTAAAATTAAAAAGTATATATAAATGCTGGTGGGAGTGTTTCGACGTCGTTGACGCCGGTTAAGACGTGTTGATATCTGAATCTATTGAATCAATTTAAATTATATGCCGTTGACGTCCGTAACGGTTGAAAAAGTTAAACCAATATTCAAGTTCAACAGACAAGACTGTTTCCGGTATTATAGTGACTTATTGGTTGACAATTTTTCCTTTTTATTGTTATTGGGCTTAACGAAAGGTTGTCAATCGCGATCCTAATTTCAATCTATTATATTATCCATATATTACAAAGTTGAAGTCTATCTTGGTAGATCCGTTTTCCGAAAAAACAGTTGCAGTTGCAGAATATAGACTATATTGTCTTTTCTTTGTCATTTAGAAATAATTTAAACACATGTAATTTTCAGCTATACAATCTATTTTATGTATGTAAATGAATGCCACCCATCTTTGTTGTGTTATGATTATCTTACTGAAACTTGACAATTTTCCCACCTATATTATAAATCAACTCACTGCGGACATCTTCATAAAGTTTGACCATTCAGATTGAATCAAAATTATTGTCTTCCTACAAGACCTTCGATTATTTTCACGAATGCATCGATCGATCTATATCTAACTTGTCTTTTTTTTTTTTTAAGTCATATTTTGCTCCAAGTGGAGCTTTATGTCATCTAATAAACCTTTCATTAAAGCCAAGTTGGTAAATTGCTCCGCATGGGAGTATGGAATAATTTACCAATTGTACTGTACGAAAGATTGAGGTTTTCAAAATACTACCCAGTTAGCACCTAAGTACAAATTACTCCTTAATATCGTACTTAATTAGGTACGATAAATATTCAATTGAGTAATGGCACAGGTACGATCTAAGGCGTTTTGGGAACACACGTCGTATGTATTTTCGTACCATAATCATACCTTATATCGTACATAAAAAAATTCAATTTGGTACGATTTTACGTACGAATTAGTGATTATACTTAGATATAATTTAATTCGCCTTCAAAATAATTAATTATAAGCAAAATTATAAAACTACGTAGCAAATATTTCATAACCCAAATATGCCATTGTTCATATCGAAAAAAAAATTAGCTGAAATTTTAAAATCAATTAATTTCATTATGACAATAATATTATTTTATAACATTTTCTTGATTCCTACGTTTAAAATAGTTTGAAATTTATTTTTTAGTTGTTCATACCGTTCAATTTAGTATAAATACTACGTAATACATTCGAGTTTAGCAGATAGTTGTAAACAAAGTCAACATTTTTAAACAACATGGCGTACATTATTACACAGCAAACACAAACTGTCATCGAAATATTTTAATTGTCAAAGTATTGAGTTCAAACGACAAGATATGACACCTTATACGAAGTTTTGACATTGAATCATGTGATCACTATTTGAGTAATAATTATTAGGTACTACAAAGAGCTCGATTTCAGTACGAGAAAAGCATTTTATATTAAAATTGGAGTGAATTATATTAAGTACGAATTAAAGGATTACTTGAGAACGATATTAATGCATATAATACGTAATACGCCATTTATAGGTACGATTGCCGTATTTAAATTGTACCTAACTTTGTTACAGATATTAAACAAAGTGGTCGTACTTAAGATTAACATAACATCGTACCTAAAACGAGTAAAAACTTATCAATCATTACTGTACATCGTTATTGTCTCAATAGGTCTTAATTTCGTAATTAATATGTATACTGAATCATAAAGAAATTGTAATAAAAACTTTAGGAAGATTGATCATACCTTAGAAAACTATACATTCGACCTATGATCGTACTTATATTTTTGGTCCTAAGATCGTACTTTAATTAAGTACGAAATTTTTGATCTGTGCTAACTGGGTATTATTTTTATATGGGTGATTAGCCCAGAGTTGACTTGTCTCACACAATTGTAACTTTCAAGACAAGATAAATGGATATAAGATTTCCTTCTTCTATCTGGAATACATTGGTATATCAGATCAAAAATCTTTCTTTTGCAATCTTTGATTGCTATAATCGAGCTCTTTGATTATACATTTACGAGAAAATACAAAATTGTATTTTAGTCGGCAATACATTCGATATCAATAAGGCATTATTGGCACCTTTTCATTAAAACAGTAATACAATACCGTATATTGCTGAATAGCTCATGAATATAGCAAAACAATAAAAAAAAACGGCACCCATGCTTACCAATCTTTCAAACAAAACAAAAAAAATTATTGAGCTGAATCCGCGGAATACGAAAATGACAAATGACATTCACGCTTACACACACAATCATATTCTGGTGATCATGTCAACGAATCTTGTGTGTGAATGTAAAAGGTATATTTTTATGTATGCAAAAAGGAAAAAAAATATAATGCGGTATTTCATTCTGGTATTAACGTTTTAATGAAGAGGGGCCATTATAGTCTCAATAATATTATTTATATTTTTAATCTAAAATCTTTCGTAAAGTAATTTAGTTGCGTAATTAATCTCTACTTTGATTTGGATGTATAGTGATGTTATACAGGTTCGATAGCAGTTGGACAACAGATTTTCATTGTTGCCGTTAATATGTTTTGAATATTTTGCAAAATTCCCGACACTTTTTAATAAGATTTTTTGGTTCACCTTACAATATATCCGCATAAGTGACCACTAACTAAGTATGATTTCTCTGTCCCTGTGCGAGTACTTACAATATAACTTAACTCTTTAGATACAGCTTCTTTTTTCTACATTCCTTTTCTTTGTAAACGGCACAATATTTTTTAACGTAATCTTTGTTCAATTTTACAAAAGTTTTGTTTGGAATTATGCTTAAGTTATATCGGCAAATCCCTGAATTTCGATTGACGGCAATGAAAGTGGTAATAGATTACCCTCTTATGCATATAAGCCATATTGGTTTGAGTGGAAGTTGAGCAGTTTGACATATTCACTCTGTAATTTATGCGAATTTTTAACAATCCACACTTCTTAACCAGTATTGGCAATAATTGCGTCGAATGGAATGGAAATAAAAGGCGAGGTGATTGCCCGGAGTGAAAATTGTATATACCATCAAAGATTTCGTTACCAGAGCTTTGACGATGTATTGGCTGTCCCACCTCTATCACTTATTACTGATACATTTGTAGCCTGGGAAATGTTTTGTCAACAGCACTTTCGGTTTTTCACTGCTGCTAGATGTGAGGGTACCATATCCGAATTTTCCATTAGATCGGTTCGTTGAAATTTGTTTGCAGTCTTGAGGCGGCAAGTATATCTGTGCTATTTTTCATATACTTTCTTCGAAGATTTACCGTTGGTACTATTTAATGTGATATTACATTCAGTGATAGGGATATGTTTTACCATTCTCAATTACTACGATTTCCCGCCTTTCTAGCTATGGCTGCTCATTTCGATTGTTGCTGCATAGCTATTTAACAATTTAGATGAATATTATACAAATAAGCGAGTAATTATTTGAAAGGAAATCGTAATTTTCACTTTGTAAAAATAAATTAGAAATATTATAAATTAAAAACCAAATACATTGTGAGATAAAATGAAAAATTTACATGTTAATTTTTACTCTTCAAAGATAATGATATATTTCCGATGGAAAAAAAATAATCTGTTCCAAAAAGAGTGAGAAGAGTTTCATAATATTAATATTATATAGTACCCGTACCGTCATTTTAAATATGAAAGCAATATTTACCAACACCTATGTCTCCAACCAAAATTTAATACTGATTCTTTGATTTTTATACAGTTTTCCTGAAGGAATTGTCATGAAATTTTGACAGTTTATTGAAGTCGATTCACACTACATAAATAAATTGGTAGCTAACGGATGGCGCTACGGGTTCTAATATTATTATAAATCTATTCTCATTTTTTTTAGGACAGAGGATGTATAAATGTGATAACAAAAATAATACATCTATTAATGAGAAATTGTCATTATTAGTATATTTTTAATGACATTACTTATTTATTACAAAATATATTGTAAAAATATACTGAAAATAAAATTCTGAAAAATAAAAGTAAAGTAGCACTAAACATGAAGAAAAGTTATAATTAAATCTAATATATTTTCATGTAAATCTCCATATTCATCATTTTTTTTTTTTTAACTTATTTACATCTAACATTTCGTGGGCCGTTTGAAAAGAAAGGTAAAAATCTAAGAAATGTCTGTTAACAACACTAAAGCGATATTATTTCTTAAAATAGGTATAAGACTAAGTTGTAAAAATGCCATAACATAAACTGAAGTAGAACTGTAGAAATGCTTACATCAACACAATCGGTCGGAGTCGACTAACATCAATTAAAATTATTTAGAAAGTAGTTTACTGATTTGCGTTACACTCATCCAACCAAAATTGAATGAAAATACCAACATCATCATTAAAATAAAGTGATTATATACAGAATAAATAATATTGGCACAATTCATCTTTGAAAGTGCATGATATAGCTATAAAAATTTCACAAGAACGTGTGCATAACATTTTAAATGAGCATTTGCATATAAAAAAAAGATATCAGTAGAAGATGGGTAACTAGTGTTTATTAACAATTCATCAAAAACATAATCGTGTGTGATAACCATATAGTTTTGTTTGTGGACATCATATTTAAGCGTAATCCAATTGAATTTCTGCGGCGATACATAACTGTTGATGATTCATGGATTCATTAGAACAGATTATCGATAAAACAATATCTATGGAACGATATTCGTTTGAACATAGAAATTCATTAAAAATGATAAAGAGATAAATTCGTTTTTTAATTACGATAATGCACCACTAATATGAATTGCTTCCTCACACAGATTTGGTACCAAGAGGCTTTTTTCCACATTTCGAACATAAGCAAATGTCTATATGTAAAGAGGCAACAAATTCTATTTTATCGTTGTATAAAAAGCGTATATCGAACTTGTAGGAGCTAATGTTAATAAATTAATTGATTTCTATTCGTTATTTCTCATTTCAAATTCTATATCAATCCGCCCACGCGGCCTATCTACACCGTAGGCGTATATAGACAGTCCTCAATATTATTATAAATTACATGCAGCAGTTACTTGGACTGCACATCCCGTTCTCGGTATACAATTTATACGTTATTTATTACATTAGCATTTACATTATTATTATTATTATTATTATTATTATTATTTATAAATAAAGACAATTTCCTGGTTGGTATGAATAATAGGACAAAACCAAATTGCGTAACAAAAAAAAAGAAAAAAAAAGAAATTATGAGGAAAATAATATTGAAATAAGAGCCTCCGAACAACAACAACAACAAAAAAATCATCAAATAAATTCTTCGATTTAATTAAAAAAAAAACCATTCCATTTATACATTTTTCTATATTTTCACATTCTTCAAAGAGAAATACATTTTCTTTTCTTATTTTTTGTTGTTGTTGTTGTTGTTGTTGCCCATATATATACCTTTCTTTATATTATTATTATTTTATATATCTACTTTTCTGAAAGACATCTTCTTCCTCCTGAGGCATTATTAATTTATTGTATTCCTTTATTCAATACTGTGTATAGTATCCTTGTTATATTTCTTATAAATATATATATTACGAATGCATTATAGAGTACACAATAATATCTGTATATTTGTACAGTGAACACTCGGTAATCATTGTTATAGCAAGAGACCGACCGATGAAAAGGTAGAAAGAAAGAATGATGAGTGCAGAGGTTTTATAGTAATAAATTACCAGTGTTCGGTAATACAATTTTGTTTATATATATGGAAGAAAAAATCACTCACATGTACACGCATACTCGTGGCCACACTATGGGCCCCAACTTATTAAATGTCAAATGTTCTGCCTTTAAAATATGAATTTTTAGTGTTTTCATTACAACCAAAGCTCTACAATTTTGAATTTTTTCTATTTTTGGTTTTCAGTTTCTACTGGAAAAAGTATACATTACTTTAAGGAAAAATTTACCTTATTCCTTTCCACTTTATCAACTGCGTTATAGCAATTATATTGAAAACTAAATCGGATCGGTATATCGTTCTGATTCCGAATCCAGCTTTTATAAAACAGTTTTTAATAGTTTTTTCTATGAATTATTACATAGAAGAAAGAAAGATTTTTTTTAAGCAGGAATTATTTTCGACACTTACAATTTGATCATAAAATGTTCACTGGTTCCGGAAATGAAAGATCCAAAATACTGTGGAAAATATATTCCAACCATTTTGCATAATGACATAAATATGTCGATGCCGATTCTTCCAACAAGGAACATTTAACCCAAAGGGAATTTGTGACATTTTATGAAGGTGTTAGTTTAGCGTGCACCACCGCGTAAGCACTCCAATAATCATTCTTAATTTATTACTGGACGCAAAACTCAGAAGGGCAGCAGCAGCTTCCCTATTGAAAGCTTTTTTCATTGTCCATAGTTGCCACACACTCGCTCCATACACGACCATATTCTGCACATATGTTCAGAAAGCAATTCATGCTTTATCCAATTTAATGGCAACACAATGAAAGTGGAATGTGTACTAGATCGCGCCAGATTGTTCCCACTATATAGTACACCGGTACAAATAAAAGTACGTTATCTTTATACAGTTATGTTTTCTCTAATATGTGATTATTATATTGTAGTCTTGTTGAGTGCCATCATTAGAGATTTATTGTGATTTTACCATACTTTTTCAAAATACTTTTAATTTCATCTAATATTAACTATAAAAATTTATCTTATATTCTTATTATAAATCTAAATACAAATTTTGATCAAAATCAATTAATAAATGACCGAATTTTTGGTGGTTACTGATAACTGATCTGGTCACCCTATCTTATCATTATGCACTTCATAAAAATTCTTCATATAATCTCAATATATAAATTTAAATAATGGTAAAAATAAATAGATTATCATATTTTATCCTGAAATTTACAAACCAAATTTGAAAAATGTAATTATTTGTAAAATAATGAAGTAGAAAAAATATATTTAAAATTGAATGCATTGTTAGTTTTTCATATTGATGATAAGTGTTCAGCCAGATAAATAGTTAATTAAAGAGTAAAATGAAATTTATATGGAAATGGAAAGTTTGATGAGTAGAGAGTCTGATGAGTAGAGCACTCACTGTATAATATTGCACTATATACGCACACAGAAGCTTCAACTCCTTTACAAATATTTTTAAATACATTTTACTTTCTTTATTCGATATTAGGAGAGTAGAGTAGGTAACGTTTTACGTGCATGAACAGGGTGACAACAAATGTATTTTTATATGGATATAATAATTTTTAATTATAATTGTTACAAATCAACACAGAATAATTTCCTTAATGCCAGTGTTGCGGTGTTCATTTATTTGGAAATATATTATTGTATATTAATTTTTTTCATATTTTCAGTCGCACCTTATTGTCGTAACATGAAGCTATAAGCTATAAAAGATTAACAAATGTATTTCGGTGTGTAGAAGAACGGAAGACATTTGAAAAGATTGAAATTTTAAATATTTTTTCATTCTCTCATGTTATTGTAACATATTCAACGTTATATGGGAATAAACGAATTAATTTTTGTATTATTTATTTTTTAATCTGTTCTTTTTTTATTGTATATATTTTAATATCAAAAAATTTCACAGACACAAGTTATTGTAAGCCACTATCATCCTCTTTCCTTATCAATATTAAGATATTCGTATATAATGCAGAGCGCTATTAAGAATGTTCCTAACTAAATATATTTTATCAGTAGTAATCTTTACCCAAAATACCACCTGCGTGCGAGTAAAATGTTGTCGGAAACTAGCCAGTTCCAAGTATAACAACAGAGAAATTTACCATATACAAATTTCTATATTACACACCAGCATCCAAATTGAACCTCTCATATGGAGAGGCAAGAAATTATACAAAGTATCAACTTTTAATGAAGAAGTCTTTACCAACAAAGTCGCACACACACGAAAAAATTCCACCTGATGGTCAATGTAATGAACGAAAAACTTTACAAATACAAGCTGCCGTATTTCATATGTGGCAAATGTGACAAGAAACCAAAACGCAAACTATACATACCAAAATTCACAGCAACAACAACTATCGGATAACAAAAGATTGAACAGTGTCATAAACAATTTAAAAGATATGCTGAACAAAAATAGGATCAAAGCGATGCATGAATAAATGATACCACAACAAAATGAGTGACCGATAGAAATATTTACAAGAACAAAAGTGTGTGAAATAATATAACGAAATTTGAATCTAATCTATTGTCTCTTGTTATGATCTCGTAACGCCTAAAAACATTGAAGGAACTACCGAATATATTGATAACTTATACATGATTAATTCGGTTTTAAGAACAGGACACTTTCCATAACAATGGAAAGTAACAGAAATTATAGTGATACCATAACCTTGTCGATTGATTATATGGACAATAGACAAATCAGTTTATTACCATGCGTATCAAAGCTGATCGAGAAATTACTGCTTAAAAGTCTGATAGCAGTCTTGGAAGAAGGTGAACTGATACCATACATCATAAATTTGAATTCAGAAAGTAACACTCCACAATCGAACAGCTACGCAGAATCGTTAGGAAAATAAGAAGTTATCGTGAGGAAAACTCATAGAATGTTCAGCGGTATTTCTCTACATTGGCCAGTCATTCGATTCGAGCTGTGGCATTTGTGTTTGCTCTACAAGATAAGGCATGTTTTGCATATTACAATACATTCATATTTAACAACAATGTAGTAAAATACAAAGGCGCTCTCGGTAATTACATTAGGTGTGTCAGACACGCTCCATATTATAAGATCGATTTTTGAATGTGGGAAAGCTTTCCGGTACCAACCACAGTATATCTATTATGTTCGCGCTAGTTTATGAGTACGTAACAATTCAAGAAATTGGTCCACCATTATGTCTAGAGAGAGTTTTTATTAATTAAATTTCTCTTATGATGGGTCATTACTTTTGTGTGTGTATGGAGACATGGTTATTAAGTGTCGAACAACATATTTTCAAAGATATTTACATTTTGATTTAATAAACGAACAAATGCTAATTCACTTCGGACGTACTATTGGATGAACTAGTTTTACTCTGAAAACAAATGAATAAGCTTCACTATAATTCCGCTCTTTAAGTGACCGAAATATTTGTGTATCGGTCGAAAAATTTAATATAAAAACTTAAAGAACCTACATTAAATGTTGTGTTAAAATTGATAAAAATCATACTCAAACGTTTGATATGTTTTTAAATATTGTGTGGTGATAATTATATGTAGCACACAAATACAAGTAAACGATTCACAAACGGTAAAGAAGCTATAAGTGATGATATGAACGTCCAGGTTCACCATCCGAACCATCTGCTGAAGAATACATTGAAAAAGTGCATGATTTTGTAAAAATTTCTATGAAATCTTCAGTGAGATTTATAGAAATGGAGCTTAGAATACCGAAAATAACAATATCGTGACAGTTGGAAATTATTGCATGCCAATGCATCTTCATTAATTAACAATTTGTGTTTTTCTTTTATCTTCATTCTGATTATTTTTGGAACAGGAAGCAGGTGTAAATTAATATGTTCTTAATATATCTTTTTATCTATTGGAATAAGGAATTCCTTTCCTCCAAAATGTATGTGGAGATGATAACCGCAATAACAATAAAGTTAACAAATATAAATCATGACAATTTTCTAACTGCAAAAATTATTGTGATAACATTTAAAGATTTTCATAAAATGTATTTTTTTTAAATCCTCCTTTGGGAGTCTATATAGTATTAGTATATTACTATATTTGGTCCCGTCAAAGAACAGAATGGTTGGAGGCGACGATACAATATTGAATTAGACAAGTTGTACGGTCAACCAAATATTGTCAAAACAATCAAGATCAATAGATTGAGATGGCTTGGATACGTAGTACGCATGGAGGAGGAGCGTGTGCCAAAAAACTGTTAAATGGTAAACCGGAGGGTAGAAGGAGAGCCGGAAGACCTAAGGCGAGATGGCTAGATGCAGTAAACTGTGATATAAAGATCCTAAAAATTCGGGATTGGAAGACATTAACTGCGGATAGGTCAGGTTGGAAAAGCGTGTTGGAGAAGGCTAAAACCACCCGGGTTGTAACGCCATGGAGTAAGTAAGTAAGTATAGTATTAGAAAAGAAAAACTAAATATTTATTTCCTATTTTGATTGATCCTTAAGTATTATACAAACTGGCAAAATTTCATTCAAATCGCAGGGTTACACATCAGGTAACGGTAAATGTTAAATGAATGTTCAAAAGTAAGAGTTCTTGTACGGTAACAATTTTCCCGGCAACTGTTTAACAAAAACGTAAACATGAAATGAATCTAATCTAATATTGAATTATTCTATGAATTTTTCATTCCAAGTTTTATATTACCATACATTTTTTTTTTATATTTATGATAAAATACGATAATAAGAGAAGTGAATTGAAAAACCAAGACTTTGAATAAGAAAAAAATTCTATAGTAACATTTTTATTGAGAAATTACATTATTATTATAATATCCATTCTTGTACTTTCTTCGTTTTACCAAAGCATATAATATGCTCGAAGCAATAATATTAAAACGTTAGTATAATCTATAATAAAATAATTTGATGTATAATCCATCAAAATATATTATAATATTAAATTTTTGTTGATGTATACCCGTACCATTCATCTGTTGACTATTGTATACATTATAATAATATTTTTTGACTTACCAAGGATTGATGTTATTGTTGTGCGTAGTTTTAATCAATTATTTTATATAACATCCAACGACTACAGACAAAGATACTATATGTGGGTTGTTCGATATATTTCCAGCTGTAACTACATCTATAGTTACCATTATTTAAAATTTTTACGGCTGCCATTGGAAACAACATTCTTTTAAAAAGGCGATTGCAAACCAATCGATCAAGTAGTTTATTATTTACAAGAAATAAGTTCATTTTTGTATTTTTCGCAGAAAATATAGTTAAATTATAAGTTCGTGGTGCAATTCATTACCTCTTTTTGAAAGAGTTATCAGCGCCGACATCAAAAGGATATGGTTAATATTTGCCGAAGTTCGTCACCATCATATGAAACCATTCGTTTTTTGACGAAGAAAGATGTGCACGGTCAAAAACAGAAATATCCATTGAACTGGTAAGAAAAGTACTTGCGGCAGTGACAAATGATCGTCGAAAAAAAGTTCGAGAGCTTGCCGATATTTTTAAAATATCAAATAATAGTGTTAGTAAAGTATTACATGAAGAATCGAATATGAAAAAGCTATTTATGTGCAAGATTGGTACGGCCGCGTTTGTTAACATTACCACAAAAGATAATTCGTTGGACACGTTGTGAGGAGCTTTTGGCTGTATATATCAGCGTAATCCAAAAGAGTTTTTGCGGCTATTCATGACTGTTGATGAGACATGGATACAAAACTACATACCTGAAAAAATAAATCAATAGGAACAATGAATAGAAGAAGTTGGTGCAAGTGCACCAAACAAGTCAATAACAGAAACCATCAGCAGGAAAAGTTATGGCCACTGTTTTTTGGGATGCACATAGTATAATATGCATAGATTATCTTACAAAAGGAAATTCAATAAATATAGTGAATATTATTGAACATTATTGGCTCGATTGGATGACGAAATTAAAATAAAGCGACCACAAAAGAGTGCTATTTCATAACACACTGTCACAAACATCAGGTTTAACAACATTTTTCCAAAAAACACATATCGAACAACCCTCGTATGTATGTATTTATAATTATATTCCTATTATGTTCATCGTTTATATTATGTTGAAAAGAATAATTCGTGTTTTCGTCAGTTATAGATACACTTTTTAATGTTTATAAATAAGTTAAAAATATATCAGAAACATATTTTGTAAAACTGATGAAAAAAAGAAACATTAAACATATTGTTTTTTAATACGCATTGAAAATTGTTTCATTAACAGTAAATCGTCTCATTTATAATCATATTTTTTCAGCTCATATGATCAGGTTTAACCTTAATGGATTTGATCAACCCGAAGATTTTCATTGAACCAATAACGACTTTTATTGTAAACAATTTAATTTTATGCTATTTGGTATTATCAATAATTTTATTGAATACCACAAGTATCATTTACTCGTACGCACATGCAAAATTTCATGGAATGACATCCAATCGGTTGTGCTTTTGAAGCGATTTTTTATGAAAGATTGTAAATTGTAATGTGATTGCTTGGCAATTTATCATTAAATTCAAAAATTTCAAAAACAGACATGTATATCCGTAGAAAGAGTAAGAACAGCACCCTTCTCGCTTGCTGAGGCAAAGGAAAAGCACTGCAGAATTGACAATTTGGGGCTAAACCATTGAACAAACAATAAACGTATAGTCGGTTTTTGCTCCAGTATAAATTTGCCTGAAAGAAGACGAGAGGAGAACGCACTTCGATTGTTCTTAATCTTACGACGTTATTTATATAAAATCTATTTATGAAATATTAATGAATTCATTCGTTCGTCTTTCTGCAAGTTTAACATATTTCTCATAATTGTTATAAATACAAAAAGTTCTGGTATTGTTTTGTATAGTGTTTTTTAAATATATCTATCCTAAGAGTTTGCAATTCAACTGCAGTACAATATTATTGTTATCTTAAAAAAAGTACTCTTTAATTGTTGGTCAAGATGATAACAACACCACGTAAGTTTTATTTCTTTCACATTCTGATCAAATTAACAACAATCATAAATAAATAAATTTTATTATCAGGGCAAATGACCCGTGTATTAAAACGGTAATTTCGAGCGGAATTCGGTAGGAACCCTTCTTTAGGTAATTGATAAATTAATAAAAATCAAATTTTCTTTGAAATAGCAATTATTTTTCAATGAAAACAAGAGCAGACCATTTAAATATAAAAAATCTTCAAAACGATTTAACCAAAAATCTTAAAGTTGTTGTTGATGACGACTTCCAATATTCCCTCCATCTCTTCGGAGTCCAACCGGTCGTCTGCTATCTGGTTTGTTTGGTTATACGACCTTTTTCAATCTATCGTATTTTCGGTCATTCTCACCACACGAAAATGACCTTTTCCTCACTCACTTACTCATTTTATAAGATTGTCAATCTCACATATGTTTCTAATTTCTTGGTTTCTCACTCGAGCTCGTAATGTCGAGATTTGTTGAAGTGTTTTCATTTCTATTGTTCTATATTTTTGTTTTTTTCTCGATGTTTCCGCCGCAAAAGTAATGAGAGCAAATATTAAATTTTGTTTTAAAATTGTAATGAAAAATGTGTGGAAACTTACAAATTGTTGAATTTTATGGTGATGATTGTATGTCTCAACGACAAGTTTATTGTAGGTTTTCACATTTAAAAATGGGTCGTTAGGATTTAAATCAGTCCAGAACTTAAAAATCTTGTTGAATTAGTGGAAAATGTTTGTGAAATTATTGCTTTCGATGGACATTTCACTGCGAGAATGTTGGTTGATGAATTAAGTACCAGTACAGATACTATATATTCGAGTTAGACTCCGTATTCGCCTGATCTATCACAGTGTGCTATTTTCTGTTCACGAAAACTGAAAACTGAAACAGCCATGAAATGAGCATTTTAAGATGACGTTCCAACCATTCTACCAACAATGACGCGACACAGATGATGAAGAATTGAATTTCGAAGAACAATATAGTCTTTGTAGGTTCGTATTTGTTTTCTGTAATCAGCACGCGACATCGTCAGCACACAGCACAATATCTGCGCCCACTTTGTATCCTCTGTTAACTTCTATCGTTTTGATTATAATTTCGCGCATCCATATTAAATAAATTAGTGGAGTATAGCGTTCGGTATTAATTTTAGTACTTAAATTTTATATGCGAGTATTCATATCTGAAGGTTACCATAATTGTTCGTTTATATGATTAACATCGTTTGAAAATATGTTGTTGGACAACGCTACTCAAACATTAACAATATCTGCACAAACAAATATTATGGAAAAATCACTCATATAAAAATTAGGGGAATAAGGAAACATCAACCTTTGGATAATTTCATACCGATTATTATATAGTGAATTATTATATGCATTACAAATTTACTGTTGAATGTTTGGAAGATAACATATGCACCGACTTGGAATAACATGACTTGCGTGTAAGTTGAGGTTAACTAAAATACCAAATCCTTTACGCATAAAGATTTTTCAACATTTTTAGGAAAGAAATATTTTTGGTGATTTTTGCCGCCTTTTCCACAAAACTAAAACCATTTCTAAAATTCTACGTAACAGAACATAAATAATAATTGTTGTGACTTCTTTTAATATGGTCTCATATAACTTGTCCGTCTGTGAGTTTGCATTTGAATTATTGAAATTTCCAGTTTAAAGAGATTTATGGTATAACCATTTGTAACGTTTAAGTTAGTTAATTTAGAAATCGGTTGTGGCAGACGAAAGGTAAGGTTTTATGAGATAAAGTTTTGATGAGGCAGTGTTGTGTGAAATCCCTATAGGTTTATGAACAATCCAATTTAAGATAGTTTGCAAGTTTTTGTGTTAGTAATTTTGATGAACGAATTTTTTTGCCTTAGGTGTTAAGATTACAATGGGTTTTTCGTCCTTTACAATATATGATCCCATAAACCAAACTTATTATGAATTTTTAAAAATTTAAATTCACTGAACATTAAAAATATATCGTGGTGTGACAGGAGTGTTTTTACTGTAAAAATATAAAAAAAGGAAGTTCATCATTTTACATTTTCATTTTAGAAAAAAAAAATTGTATACATCAAAATTTAACGTAAACATTGAGTTATCAAAAAAAAAAAAAAAAGGAAAGGAAATGAAAATATCAAAAATCAAATGATTGATTACGTTGTGTGTTGTGTGGAGTGGAGTGGAGTGGTAGAAGGTATTGTATAATCAATTATATAATTGATTTTTTCATTAGTTCTTTTTTAATAAAATTATATTTGCATTGAAGTTTTTTCCCATTTTTTTTATTAATATTTTTAAAAATTTTTCTTCAATTTCAATATTCTGTATTTTTTTTTTAAATATATTTACAAATAATTGGAATATTTTATGGCGCAAAGGCAAAAAAGAGTAATAACAGAAAAAAAAAATATATGTTTTAATGGATGGAAAAGGAAAAAATTATTTTCTTCTGATATGCTAATATTTAGTTTATGATAAATTGGATACTTCAAAAAGATGAATTTATTTTTCCTTTAGACAATATCATAATGTTTAGAATAAAGCATGAAGAGACAAGGCGCTGTACAGAAAATAAATCTGTATATTTATCACAAAAGCTATAATATTTTATCAACAATATATTTACTCTCTGTTCTAACTATTTATGGACTCGTAATAATACAATGCTAAATAAATATAAATAATAGCTCTTTCACTCGTTATTGTTTCGATTATATTAGATGGTATTGGTAATATATAATATTTTACTTGACTTACAGACACCCTCTGTCCCATAATAAATCGGAATGGTTATGTAAACCATAGAACACGTTGAGCCACAACTCTTAGATTATTTGTGATTTTGTTTTGTAAACGTTCTTCAACAAACTGTTACAATTTCATGACTAATTACATTCAGTAAAATCGAAAATATAACACATTAAAGATACAGTGAACACGAGTCATAAATTTTTCGATCAACGCCTTTCGATCGAAAAGAAAATGGAATTCGCAAAAACACTCTGTCGACGCCATTGAATATTTCTTTTTTCATTAAAGCACGAAAATCGCTAAAATACTATACATTTGACATTTGGCACCATTTCAAAACGTCATTTTTAATGAAAATATTTAAAAAAATTTAATAAACGCAATAAATGCCAAGCCAACAAGATATAGGCGAGTATTTATTCGACAATCGAGAATTTTTCGATCGAATCGACTTTCGCGATATCAATTACACGATATCAAACAATTTTCGATGTCAGCGGACTGTTTTTTTTCGAAAAATTAAGATAAAAACGAAGAACCAACATCAAATTTTATTTTAAAATTGGGAAAAATGGTAGTCAAACGTATGATTAGTTTAAAAACGCGTATGGTGATAATTGTTTGTTAAAGGTACAAGTTTTTAAATTGTATAAATGATTCACAGAGGGCAAAGAAGTTATAAGTGATGATGAACGAACGTCCAGGTCAACTATCTGAAGGAATTTACTGAAGAAAACATTGCAAATTGTGCTTGATTTCGTGAAAATTTCTAATAAATCTTAAGCGAAATTCATCGAAATGGAGATTGGAATACCGAAAACAATAATTCAACGAATTGTAACTGTTCTACGATAGATGAATTCAAAGTTTGTTCCGCACATCAATTAAATGATGATCAAACATTGCACCGAATTGAACTAATAATCAAATTTTTTCGCTAAATTTAATTACCTGTGACTAATTTATATTCCATAAACTTTATTTGGCTATGAAAGTAAACCGTATTGCATCAGGTGAAGGCATTCAAAAGGTGACGACCATCGTTCTCAACAGCATTCCAATCACAAACATAAAAAAGTCATTTGATTCACATGTGGTACGGTGGGCAAACGGACAGAATACAAATTATCTTCGGCTCTCATCATTATGTCGGTTATAATGTCAGGAATGACTTTCATGTTTGTGCCCCATGTTGGCGTCGATGTTGTTCTATACGCACTAATTGTTCTTAGTACGCTATGCTATATCCAGTGCTATATAAATTTCTGCGATTCTCTTTAACTTCCAGAACGTCAGCCCATATGGGTGCACCAAAAAACTCCATAGTTCTTCTGTCATTACTTTTGGGATATCAACCGTGTCATATCTTAAATTTTTCATTTCCACCCTCTTTTCGTGGTGTTGATATCAACACCTTTGGATCACTCACATGAAATTTTCAATCTTTTCATAACTATTCTACCATATATGCACTGCCCTATGGATTTGAATCCGCATCCCAGTTGCCGAAATAACTCCCTTCTGCTATTCTTTATTTTATTTTGGAGCTCCTCCCCCCACTTTGTAAGTTCCCGTATTCTCTTTTATTTGAGTCGAAACTTGGTTTACCAATACTTCTTTGGTATTTTCTCCTATCTCTTATGCAGTCTCCCCTCAGACTATCGCTTCATTCCACCAGTAGGCAGGTCTTCTATTCGAGTGGCTTAGTCATTTTGGCATAGTTGCGTCAAATAGCCCGGGCAGCTTTTACGCCAAGCATCCTAGTCGCTCAGCTACCGTCCCGGCACCTATAGTGGTTTCAATTATGAACTCCTTGAGTAGCTCTTCCATCAACCTTGTTTTTTTTTTAAATGATATAATGCGATTTAATTGTGAATATTTAAACTCTCTACAATCAAATGCTTAAGGGCTCCTTAGACAATACGATTGTAGACGAAAATGATGCTGATGGTCACTTATCGCCTTACACGATCCACCCCATCTTCACTGTTCAATCTCATTTTAAATTCAATTCTGCTCACAAATTTTCGTTCGGCTGAAGTAATCAATGCGGTTGAAATAATTCCATTTATTTCAATCCTTTTATCATCACATAAACTATTATTTTTATCTTACATCGAATACATCAATATTTATAATTTCTAGTTCAAAATTGTTTAGCTCAAAACGGTCGTGATAATTTTGATCACTATTGAAATTCACAAATAAATTTATAAAAATCGCGTCCTAAAACTAAAGGGTACTTGGAACTATTATTTACGTATTCAAATACGGAAATACAATTTTCTTTTACGAATACAACCAAATACGATTTGTGAATACAAATATTTATTATTTTGAAGTTGTTCATAAAAGAATGGTAACCGAATTTCCGTTGCTACCTTCCAAATTTTTTCGGAAACTTTTGATGAATAGGTAATTTCATTTTGGTCACTGTAGCAATTTTAATTATTATGATTTATTTTTTTTTGCGTACACTAGTATTTATAATTTTAATTATAAAATAAAATTGATAGTAGGCGTGTGAAAAATAATTTCAATATAATAAATTTTAAAATGATATAAAAATAATAATAAAATTTGAAAATTAAAAATTATTAAAAGAATAAATAATTGTATAATTTTAAGAATAATAAATTGTGATTTTATAATTAAGTCGCGTTGCCATAATTTAATCAGCAGTGGGATGCGAAGCAAAAGAAAAGTCTAATACAAATGGCAATTTAAAAATTAGAAATATTATGGAGAAATAAGATATTTTATTTTATTTTCTTTTGCCAAACAAGAAAATTGAATTGGATGTGAAATTTATGAAAATATTAGAAACAGAGAACATTCAGCAGGTTTAGGTAAGCTATAAATTTAGTTGATTTATTACGTTTAATTAATTAGTACCAACCAAATTAAATCTATAGAAATCAAAGCAATAATTTCAAAATTTTCTGGCACGTCTGACGAATAAATATTACAATGCGGATATCATAAATTAGATGCAATTAAAGAAATATATGAAATTGATAATCAAAAATTTTATTAATTGGAAAATATTAAAAGGCAGAACATTGGAATGATGCTCGATTTATTATGGGACAGAGGTTGTATATAGCGAGCGAGCGATATATTATAAAATAATATGTGATTTACAATATTAATAAATTGAGAAAATAATGAATACACCCGCAGGAAATTTCTATTGCAAAAAGAGATATATTATGGCTAATTGATTTCCACGATTTCTAACGATCTACTATTAATAAATATTTTAAATAAAAAGAATTAATTGAAATATTTACGATTTTGCGGTCACTAGTTTCATGGAATTATTTTTTATGGGATGCTACCGACCAAAATAAGAAAAACATGTAAATTGTGTGAACAGTTTATGTGATTGACGTTATTGTCAGACCGTGAGTACCACCTATTCTTGTTTAAATTTTAGTGAATAAAATATTATTCGTTTTTAGTTGTGGTTTCGATTTTATAATTCAGGCATACTGTTGGTCATGTCATCAGGTTGCAACGATCAACTTATGTGTCGTATGAATGTATTAATAGCATTTAATAACTAATTAAAATAATACTTGCCGTTGAAATCAAACAATTGGTGATTTGTAAGTATAACTTTTGTTGTTTTATATTTCTGTAGATTAGTTCAAAAAATTATCTTACCTGAAAAGATAAAAATTAATAAGATTAAATATTAAATGTTACAGATTTTTATATTTTTAATTATTTTATTTATTAAAATTTTTAGCATCTATAGGACGACTAAAAGAACTTAATTTGCTTGAAAAGTAACGAATTTCGAGCTATAATAAAACAGCATTTCTACAAAGTTTTACTTCATTGTCATACTATCAGATGAAGCTTATCGTTTTATTGTATAGTAATTCAATCATTTCAAATTGTTTCGGAAGAAAATCAATGCTATCTTAATTTGGTGGGATCTAAATGATATTGATTTTGTATTGTCAAAAATATTAAAACCTTTGGTGCAACTGTTAATACTGAACGATATACAGTAACAACATTAATATCAATTTTAAGTTAATGATACAAAAACGAGCATAGAATTGATCATAAAATAATTGATCAAACACGTTTTTTTAATAAAAAACGATTGTAACTCTACACAATAACCTAATACACATATTGTAAAAAGGAAATTAAATTATATTAGTGGAACAGACAACTTGTCTTCAAAGTTCTAAATTCCACTTTGTTTTTTGACGCGATCAAATATGCCACGGAGTACCCATAGTTCATAAACCCGAAATAATTGTTCCTGTTTCTATGGCATGCACCAAGCATACGGGAATATTGGACGTCTGGTAATATTTTATACAGCTTGCGCTTTAGATCCATTATCGACAGTACTTTTTAATATTACGTTAGAGAAGGTATTAAAATATTGATAAACAAGGAACGATTTTTAAAAGAACCGGCTCAACTGTAATGTCCAGAAATGTTGACAGTTTGTTGAGTTACGTTCACAGAACATAATCACAAAAAAAGTAAGTGGTGGTGCTACTTGATCTATGATTTACATAGCCATTTTGGTTTATTATGGAACATAGGGTGTATATTGATCCTCAATATTCTGGATTGGAAGACATTATACCTGCAGATAGGTCTGGTTGGAGTAGCTTGGTTTTGAAAAGGCTACAATCGCATCTGTGCTTTAAGGGCAAGTATAAGTAATTGTTGCTGTATCTAATTATCTTCTATTGGATTGCAACGCCACTGTAACTTTCAAACGATAAATGATAGAAAAATGCGATAAATAGTCCTTTAAAATTTATAGTATACAATCAAAGAATTGCAATGGTTCGTTTTTCAGTTGTATGTCTTTGGACATGTTCATTGTACCCTATATATATATACACAAAGAATGAATTTTATATCTATAGGAACAGAAAACCCTAACAGCGGCAATTCAATTATACAACTATATAATATTATGTGTACATATATGGAATATATGATCGTGGTGCATCATTTCACATTATACTTAACATTTACATTATAATAAAATTCCTTTTATTTGGCATGGTTATGTACAGACAGCATATGCAGCAACTACTTACATCTTTTATATGAAGGTAATTTATATTTGATGTATACACACACAGATACAGTACAAAATATATATATTTATGCTACGATAATTAGGTTTTATTTGAAATATGCATATTATGGGGATATGTATATATACTATATTTAGTATAAGAATAGTATATAGTGTATTATATTATACCCAGAAATGGAAGAAATGTGAAGCAAAATTTCAAAAAGAAAATACTTTTAAACGTAAAAGCCCTTATACCACGTTATGTTATATTTGTGTGTAGACATTACATATCCTACACACATAACCTACATGATTATGTGGTACATATACAATATATACTTTCATGTAACCTATACCTTAATATATATGAACATTTACAAAATGTAATACTTAATATTATGTCGGAATTGTGTATGATTGTGATGTGATGTGCATACAGTAGCTCTACATAATAACAAAAACATATATTTTTTTTAGGAAAGGTACTACAAAATATTATACAAAATATACATTTGCTTATAGGTAGGTTAGGTATACATTATTCACATATATTTGAGTAAATGTAATAAGGTTATACATATAATGAATCACTTTAGTAATATTTTTCAACTTTCATAATAAATCTTAAGTGGATTGTGTATAACAAAGAAAAGGCGCATATACTACACACAAAACATGAATATAAAAACAGAAAAACTTTCTATTAATTCGTTATAAGGTACCCAGTAAGCCAAAAATGACTTCCGAAATCATTTTTAAATATGATACATACCGCGAGAATAAGAGAAGTACACATATACTGGAAGCTATTCTGAAGTCTTTTGGAAATACGTACTTTTGTATGGACATGTCCGTTTTTGTGAAATACTTCTATAGAACACTTCCCAAAATGCTTCCATGGAAATTATCCTAATTCGCTTATGTATAGAATAAATACAAGTTCCCTTACCAGGTATAGGAGTATGAAGTGAGTCGCTGCCAATAAATGGCTGTAATTATATTAGTAATTGTGAAAGAGCCTTAATGCGATGTTTTTTTATATTGTTTTGACATTTGTCAACAACATTCAGTGTGGTAAATTCCATTTGTAATACAACAACATAAAATTTTATCGTGTTAAAAATGTCTAATTTTGTGCCTTCAACAAACGATTTGCGGGTATCATTAGTTTTTTGTTATCATTTAAAGAAAAACGCAGCTAAATCTCAACGAATGCTTGTAGAAGCTTTTGGTGATCATGCTCTATCATTAGCAACATGCAAAAGATGGTTTCAACAATTTAGAGACAAAGATTTTGATTTGAGAAATGAAGAACGTGGAAGACCACCAAAAAAGTTTGAAGACAGTGAATTGCAAGCATTGTTGGACGAAGATTATACACAAACTCAAAAACAACTTGCAGAAGCCTTAAATGTAGATCAAAAAATAATTTCTAATCGTTTAAAAGCAATGGGAAAGATTCAAAAGTGTGGAAAATGGGTTCCACATGAATTGACTGAAAGGCAACAAGAAAATCGAAAAACCATTTGTGAATTGCACCGTCAACAATACAAAAGGAAGTCTTTTTTGCATCGAATCGTGACTGGTGATGAAAAGTGGATATATTTTGAGAATCCTAAACGCAAAAAATCATGGATTACACCAGGTAAAGCAGCAACATCGACTGCAAAACCAAAACGATTCGGTAAGAAAAGAATGCTTTGTGTTTGGTGGGATCAGGAAGGTGTGGTGCATCATGAACTTCTGAAACCTGGTGAAACTGTTAATACGGTTCGCTACCAACAACAAATAATCGATTTGAACCATGCATTATTAGATAACCGACCAGAATGGACAGAAAGAAAGAAAAAATCTGTTAAGGTAATTTTGCAACATGATAATGCACCAGCACACAAAGCAAAACCAGTTCAGGATACGATAAAGTCGCTTGGATGGGAGCTGTTACCACACCCGCCTTATTCACCAGACTTGGCTCCTTCGGACTACCATTTGTTTTCATCGATGGGACATGCTTTGAAAGAACAGCACTTCAAAACATCTGGAGAAGTTGAAAATTGGCTATCTGAATGGTTTTTGTTCAAAGCAACACCATTTTTTCGACGTGGTATACGAAAATTGCCTGAAAGGTGGTTAAAATGTGTAGAAAGCGATGGAAGTTATTTTGAATAAAATATTTTTGGTTTTTCTATTCTAAATAATGTGTTTTTCTTCCTTTAAAAAAGGCTCATTTCATACTCCTATTACTGGTAGATAGAATTTACCCAGAATCACTTACGCAATACGGTAATCTACTTTAGTATATGACGCATTTTACGCTCATAGTAATAGTCCGATAATGCAAACGAGGTGAAAGAAGAAGAGAAGTATAAATAGTTATTTTTGTAAATTGTTATGAATTTATAATGTGCATGCGTATATTGACAGGTCTGAACGTGTAAGTCATTCCATAGATACCATTCAGAATGAATTCCATATTGAAATAATAGTTTGACAACATTTCTGAAAGGGTTTCCATTTGAATTCTGAATAAATTCCTTGTAAGAGTTAAGTTTGTAGTGTGTGAATAGCTTATCAATGTTTTGCCATGGTAAGTATCACCTTATCATTGTGTTAGTTGGGTATATAAATAAGGGGAGCGGTCGGTAAACTGGAAAATTTTGAGTATTGCCGCAACAAAACAGAACAACTTTTTATTTGCGCATCTAACTTTCTCAATGAACCTCTATTTCATTGCGTTATGTCTTATTTTGTATTCAATATGTCAGTCAAATATTGATTTTCCAATGAAAAAACTTGCAACATCAGTCGAAGTTCCTCTCTGAATATGAGGGATATTCATTTTAAATTTTTTTCAAAAATTATTTTGGATCTTCTCAAAATTCCAAATCAACTTTGTAACTGGATTTTCCATATTTTGGAATGTTTGTTATCATTTTGAGAATAGGTCCACCGTACCACTGATTGTATAAGTCCTAATATTTGTTTACACAATTCATATGGAACTTTTTACTAAATCATCATTTGTCGAATCATCTGAGAGACATTATGTGCTCCCTTAATTCGATTTACTAAATAATGTTAAAGTGGCTTCAGATTCAGTGCGGATTTGTAACTTTGGTAAGCAAATTGTACATTATTTATATAATAGAAATTTCTAGAATGTTAAGCATAATTAAGCATTAGTTAGGCAATTTTGGACGAAAAGACAAAGATTAAGATAGATATTGACTCGACTTATTTTTCGAAATATACTTCATAGACCGAAATTAATATATCGATTTGCACCTTCGTATCAAATGGCTTTTCTATTGACGCAAAACGGTGGCAAATATTCACATAGTTACCATAAATTGGGTGAATAAAGATTTAAGTTGAAGTTAATAAATTTGATTTTTAGTATAAAAATCTTTGATAATTGTTGTACGATGAGAAGATGCAATAACCGCCAACTGATTGGTTCTTGATATTCAGAACGCACACGATGTTTCCGGCTTAACAAACACAGCGCATGTTTTCATCACCAGTTAAAATAGTTTTTAAGAATTTATCGTCACTTTCAGTGTTTTAATTAGTGTCAATAATAATGAAGTGTCAATTGAACAAACTGTGTGAATTTAAATTTCAATATAAATCTCATAAATTGTTGTTTTTCGTGTACCCAGTTACATGAAGAAACACTCAGTCGGTTTAAACGATAGTTTCATAAACTTTCTCCAAAATCTTTAGAACTTAACTATTAAGTACAAATTTTATTATTTATGGTGTCACTAACGACATCTCTGCAAGTGAATTAACTAAACGGTTCTGAAGCTGAACATTCTATTATGGGAACATTCATAAGATTGCCAAATATAAAAAAGGAAGAGGGTAGGTTTATCTAATACCATTAAATCCATAAAAACTTAAATTTAAAAATTGTAAATTCGATAAATGGTACGACGTTTTTGAAGAAATGTTTTGGAAGAATTCTTGTCTCTTTCTCAAAAGGGTTGCTCAAATATTTTATTTTATTTTACAGTACATTTTTTGTTTCTTACATTATTTTCATTTAACACATTGACCGCATTGTCAGTCACCCGTGACTGACACTGGAATACACCAATGGGGCTATAAAATTATAAACAACACGTTCCGAATATGATATTTATTTATAAATAGCTATAATTAAGTCATTTCCCTTATAATTCTGATAAAATTTGGATTATAACTTGAATGTTGGATTAATATAAAATTAAGTATGTTAGTTTAAAATGGGATTATGTGAACAGTTCCAAAGGAGGTTCTGAAAAACCGATGCTCAGGTCAGTCTTACGGACCAGAAATTTTGCAAACTTATCGTCGATACTTATTTAATTTTGATAGAATTTTGTAAATAGATATATTGGGTTGGTTACAAAGTCAGTGCGATTTTTTTAATGAAAACAAAAGGCAATTATTTGATAGAATATTAAATAACTTTATTCAATAATGTATCGTTCATTTTGTTCGATGGTCTTTTGCCAACTTTTTGATAATGTCATGATTCCGAGCTCATAGAACTACTACTGGTCCTTATCGTCAAAAAGCTTAACCAAGTACGTTTTGACATTATGATATCATTATTAAAATTTTGACCATTCAAGAAGTTTTACAACTATTTGCTGGATGTGACAACACTTCCCAACGAAGCTCTAATAATATTTGACGAGTAACCAAACATTTATGAATCGTTACAAAAATAGTTTCATAGGCAAATAGAAGATGTTAATGTGTTGTTTCAAGTGAATATCTTTACGTTCATGAGGAACTCATATATCGGTTTTTTTTTCGTTCAATGCATGTATGTGATACATCCAGCTTCTCGCTGGAATCTCACATGTTGTGCTATGACGATCCACATCGAATATTACTTATATTTGGTCGTCATCCACTTCACCTGAACGGTGTACATGTTTGACTGAGAACTCTTTAGAACATAATTATGAAAAATCATTTTGTTCACACGAACAAACCAACGCAACGCAACGAACCATGTGTATCAGCTACTCTTAAGTCATTAATTATTTCATTATTATACTTCTTTATTTAAAATAATATATCAACCTATAAATGCAGAACAATCAATATTAGCATTATATAGTATTCGTTTTTTTACAGAACAGAGTACACACAGTTTTTTTAAAAGAAATATATGTAATGTAACTTTTTAATTAATTATTTATATCATAATTAAAAAAAAATAAAAAAGGAAGAAGGGGGCGGAAAATTTCAACTTTATTATTTAATTTTAAATGTAATAATATACAAATGTCAGGTCTCATGTATAATTTAATAATGAAAAATACAATCTATTAATTGAAAGTAATTTAATTATACTCTCTTATTTATTTTTATATTGGAATATGTAATTGTTTTATAGCCCATATTATTTATTAACTTAAGAATAACTCTATAATATTATACAAAACTAACAATATGTATAATATTTTATGTAGGGTAGATATCCTGCACACCTGCACCCTTGTCGTGCAGCGGCTACCCTTAAATCACGTACAAAAGAAAATTTATAACGTACTTGAAAATACCTCTTTAGTTATTATTTGTAAACACTAATCTGGAAAGTGTTCTTCTACAAAATTTAGTCCAAGCGAACACCTTACACATACAATTAACAGATTTTAAAAATGTAACATGGTCATAGATGCGCCAGGACTGTTATATTACGATATATATACATTATAAGTTTCCTTGTTCAAAAGACGGGTCGCATGTATGTAACCACATTATTTTTTTTGTATTTATGTATAATTAAATTAATGCCCTGCTCACGTCATAACCTAAAATGGTAAAATATAATTATTAATTTTATAGCGAATCAATCATCAGTAATTTACTGTCACAATATAGAAATTTTATAAACACGTTCACTCATTTATGCAAATTTTCCATATATGGTATATATTTTTTTCAAGAAACTGGGTATTGGATATTGGTAGCTACAACATTTTTGAAATAATTTAACAATTGTTGGCCAAGATTTATAGTACACACATACACTATAGAGGTATAGTTCCACACAGCCAAACTGCTGTGTTGTATATTTTTGTTACCGCTAGTGCTGGTGGTGGTCACCCATCATTAAAATTTATTTAAAATTTATTAATTCCATTGTAAACTGTGGTGTACGGTGGTGTGGCATTAGGCGTTATACCTCAGGGTATCCATCAGAGAAAAATCGATATACTCACTTCCAATGTAAGGGCTGTTATAAAGATTCAACAAAGTCAAATTGAGGTCTCGAGTAATTTGTTGATGCCGAAAAAACTTTTATGTGATTGGTATAGGATTACATAATCTTAGAATGTTCCAAAGATTGCCACTTCTAATCTGACAGCATTTAATAGACGTGTCGTTTTATGAAAACATTTAAATTGGAAATGGAGCATCATCCATTGCAAACTGTATGGCGTCAATTCGCATTTCTTACTGAATGCCTTCTTATGTGCTATTAAATTAATTCTACCATTTCTCAACAATTATATTTCATAAACTATCACTTGGCCCAATAATTCATGACAAACTAGCAAGGCAATACCTCTGATTTTGATGAAATTCAACAAAGCGTGTATTTTTTTTTTGTTACTAAATTTTAGTTTTTATTAGTTAAATTCAAGATTCAAGAAAATTACGCCGCCTTTGCAATCAGTTAAGCGGACTCATTTAATCGTGATTTCATTGAACCATTTGTTTTGTTTGTTTATATACAATAAACCTGCCGATTTCGTTCAAGATGATCGGCACGAACAAAAATTATCAAGTGCTAAATCTCATTTTGAACGGGTTACGTTGAACGATGCAAAAAGAGGTCAGCCATTGTGTATGGTAATCCCAAGGAATATATATACAATAATAACATATTGGAAAACAATCCAATCTCCATTGTGAAAATCACAAACTGCTTCATCTGTACATGCATTGACAAAACTTTTAATAAAAGACGTGTGCCTAAATTTAAATGATAAAATTCCAACAGCTGTTTGTTCGTTAGACCTCGAAAAAAACTTCAACAGAAAATGGACCGAAGGCCTGATTTATAACATGATATATAATATATTTTAGGTTTTATTGAACGCATTTAAAATTATTATTCTTTTCTATGTGCGAGAGAAAATTCTATGTTAAATTTGGATCGATTTCTTCGAATAAACCATCTATTGGAGCGGCAGTACCGCACAAGGTGCAATCTTATCAGCTATACTCTTTATTATATATCAAGCAGATTTTCCCTCACCAGTTGTTACGATTTTCAATCAAATCAAAAGAATTTATTATGCAGATGATATTTTTATCTCACTCTCTCAGATATTAGAATAGTAAATATATTTCTTTGGAAATTTTAAAATCAATGACAACACAGTTACTGCAGTAAAATTCAAAGGTCACTCAATTTAAAATTTTCCAACCTAAAATTAATAACAAATGTATATAATCAAATCTCATACATTAGAATATCTTTTCCTTACAATAAGTAATAGACTATATCTTACATCACTCATATCGATAACGCAATAAAAAGCGAGTAGCTCTTACTTACCTGACATTTCCAGTCCTTTTTTAAAACTTTGGCAATAGACACAAGAATAAAAATGTAATGTTATGTATAAACAATTAATTCGTTCCGTTATGGTTCCGGAACACCAGATGAATGTTCGACTATTGTCATCTAATTATTTTTCTCTATATGTCGTACTCGGCAGTATAAAAAGGACATAATATGTTTATTTGGTTCATGTATTATACGGACGACGATCGGTGCGGTATTACATAAAGAAAATTCATTCATTAATTTAATGTCTATAAAAATGCCGATAATATTTATAAGTTTTTGGTATATACGGACTATGGACATATTTGTTATATTGTATTTATATTCTTCTAAATATACTCGGTAATTATGTATAGATTTATAAATATTTAACTACCTACAAAACTTTCTTTTTATCAATTAATATGGGCTTATATAATATTTATGTCGTACATTGTGAGTATATAATGAAATTTAGTACACGAATTTGCTTTTCTTTCCCGTTGTATAAATGGTTAATTGTGTTGACGAAGATGTTGATGATGATGATGATGATGATGATGTTGATGATGATGATGATGATGATCGTGTGTGGGTGCGGTATTTGTAATGGTAAGCATAGGTGTATTATGCATGTTTTATTAGTTTATCTATAGAAAAGTTATATGTGAATTACTCAAATACAAAATGTACTTTGAAAAGTAGTCTTTTTGTATCCTTTTTCCAATATTTTCTGTATTTCCTCTCATATAATATATTTCCATATATTGGTTTTACATTTACATGTACGTATTTATATGAATATAAATTATATGGTAAATATACAAAGTCTACATAAACACCAATACATATTAAATATTAATGTAATTAAAGTAAAATGTTAATGTTTGTATATGTGAAATAATAAAATATATGGTTTTTGTATGTCTCTACTTTAGTTTTCATGCGATATAAAATAAATTTGTATCAAATACTCTTGTACACACATTAACGAATGCTCGTACGAATACAGTGGTGTGAAAACATTTTTGGACAAATTACTATACGTGAAAAAAAAAACATTTTTTTGAATGTTTAACCTTCGTGTGGTGTAACAAAAAAACACGTTAATTTCTGTAATACGGGAAAAAAATGCCATCGATCTGAACAAGTGGTAATCTGATGTAAAAACATCAGGTGAATATACGCGGTCTGGTAACTGATCGAAGCCGAGTGCTTTCCACACTTTTATATGCCCGGTATAGCGACATGAAGGCGAAGGCATTGTTGAAAAACCATTTTATAGTAAATTTGCTAAATTTTTGTTCATTATCTTGTAATAATCGCTTTAAATTGATTAATTGTTTACTCTTTCATTATTGGCGTCCATACATAAGATTGTACCAACTCATTGGTATATTTTTATTATAATTTTTATTAATATATTATGATCCAATGAATCCAATTTATATGTAAAAATGTGTCTAACTTCATTAGAAATAATAGAAGACCGTAAGGGTTTACTATACAGTTCAAACCTAAACAGTTTGGTTCAGTTTCAGCCAGAATACCAGATACAGAACAACTCTCTGCCCTTCTTTCAGATAAAGCATGTTCACCATAAATTTATACAACCAAATTTTCTTCCAACGACACAATAACAGCAAAAAAAAATATTGAATGATGTAGATATACGTTCACAAAAAAAAGTTAAGCCGAAACCGACATCGTTATAACATATTTCTATAGCTATTATTTTGTTACAATTTTGATGTTTTGGCCACAAAAATATTTCATAAGAAATGGCATAGATTACATTTTATTTTAGTCTTAATATTGCTTTTGTATTTACATGAATTGCAGTAGCCCCTTTTGAGCAATGTAAAAAATGGAGTAGAGTCCATCGTTTCCTCACGTATATCTGTTAAATTATAAAAAAAGTAAGAGGGAAAATAATCATATTCCGAGAAGGTTTATACAATTTTCGAACACTACCTTTTGTTATTTGCAGTTTCGAAAACACTTTTGCATGAATCATTTTCATTCGTTTATGAATATGTTCAAGCTCTCAGCCAGTTCTACCAAAAATAATCTGAGATTTTGTAATTTATTTTGATTCCAATTTCTATCAATTTCCGGGAATAATATACACACACACAGTTGATATATGTATATGGTAATATTTCAGTATACGACAGAAGAAGACGACCAACGTTTAGTTCGTAATTTGATTAAGTAACATGATACCATTTTATTTAAAGTATCTGCACCTCCTTTCATAGAATTATAATATTCCATTATTTGTGGTTTTAAAATGCTATTTACTAGTAACCCTAACTCTAATTGTTTAAACTAAAACGTTATGTTATGGGTTTTCCGCCTATGAAAATGTTTGGGACTTTTATAGTAGTGTATAGTGAATGTCTATCAAAAGAACGCCTCCCAAAAATTAAAGTTTTATTGGATAGTCATCTAATTTGAACAAAATAAAATGTCCAAAAATATATTATTTTCATTATTTTACAAATTTTTTTTGTTCTCTATAATAATTTGAAAACAAATTTTTGGATAAACACAAACTATGTCAAACATTAACATTAAAATAAATTACAAAACTTAAGCTGTGACTATACGATTTTACGATACTATTCGATTTTCTGGCGTAAAAAAATTTGTCCAAAAACTTTTTCCAACCAATGTAATAACAATAATTATTTACCTTTCTTAAAATATATATAAAATAAAACACACAAAAGGTATCCCTTGAGTTATGCGATAGTTACATACGGCACTAATCCAAAATTCGCTTAATTAAGGGCAAATTTAAACAGACTTTTATTTACAAATTTTTTAAATATCTATTCAATCAGATCAGATAGAAATATGAACTAATGTTTATATCATATTTTAAGTCCTCTAATTTATTTTACAATAATTATTTTTTTTTTTCTACAAATTATTATCTTGACAGTTCCGGCAGCAAAACTGGAGCAATTTAACTTCAACAGATAGTAAATTATTATAAAATAAATATAGATTCAAAATTTATTCGTTTTTTATTCGTTTTTTTTTAACGCAAATTTCTGACTATGGACCAGATTCTAGAAATTTGGAACTTTCTTAATTCTTAATATCCAATTTTGATAGTATTTAGTATTTGTAGATGTATAATTGTATTATAAGAATATAATTCCTACTGAACTTCTGTGAAATCTATACTGTTTCCCCACATAAAACTCCATAGAAAAGCACACATTGTTGATTTCGCACAAGTTCAATATAAAAACTATTCCTATAATTTTGATCAAAATTGCATAAGAATTGGCCTAGTTTCAAAATTTCTAGAATGTGACCGCAGAGTGTCGATTTCATAGATGTTCAACCATAACCATTCATATAATCCTATTATTCACCTAAATACTAAATTTGATCATAATTTGAATAAGAATTATGGCCAAGTTTAAATTTTTCCAGAACTTTTCCATGAAATCTATTTTTAAGTAATCGTTTTCCACCTATTCCTTTATATCAGTTAATAGTATCAAATTCTAATAGGCTGTCTTCAAATCAAAATGAAGAAATTACGACATTGTAAGATAATTTAATTTCTAGTATTTGTTATCGGGTGTATCAACTGCAGAAACAAAGCTTTAAAATATGACGTTTATTTCATGAATTTATCATTTATAATTGAAAATATATTAAATTTTATAGAGAGATCGCATATAAATCCAAAACCATAACACATAATTCAAGGAAGTTTCGCAAATTTATGATTCGCACTAATCCAAAAACGCAAAATTCAAGTTCCGCATAAATCAAGGGACACCTGTATACAAAATAATGCTTTTGGTTTTAATAAGATGTTTATTTTTAATGAACGAGAGATATTTCATTAATCTTTGTCAAAATAATTACAACAAATAAATTATTAATCAATTCACAATTAAATAAAGTGGTTTTTAGAATACATATACTTCAACATATTTATTTATATTTTAGTTATATCGTTATAAATACTATTATTATATATTACTTATATACAAATACTATGAATAATAGTATATAATAAAAGTAACATGTATAGAAAGTAAAGTATTTACAATATTGATTTTGAAAATACTATATTGATATTAGTTAGTATACGTACTTGTAAATAGATAGTACATACATATGATACTCTTCTATTTATTTATAATACAGTAAATTAGTGGAGTAGTGACATCAATTGTATTTATAGTATTTATTTATATGTTAATAAAATTTATATATCTAATAATATTGGTATAGCACTAAAACAATAGATGAATAGATATAGAGAAATTGTATATACACTTTATACACAAGGAGCATAGAACAAATATGATAATATTGTATTAGTAGAAAATATAAAATGTATATAAAATAGGATAAAAACTAATCAATATTACAATTTTATTTGTTTCTCAATTTAATTTATTTTAACAAGTACTTTATTATACACACACAAAACCGCATATAATAAGTTTTTATATTATATCTTTTTAAAATTTATTGTATTTGAGTAATATATTGTATTATTTGTATTTTACAAATAAACACAGTGAGTGAAATTCGTATGAGGACCATGGTATATGTCCTTTTAAGATCGTTGAGCCATACGCACATATCATATGGTGCATTAACCATACTGCGGAGCACCTTTGATTGGAATCGCTTTCAATTCTATCTATATTTGATTTACATGTGGTTACCCATATTTCTATACCACACTGGTCTTATTATTTTGCACTCAATTGATAAGTGGGATGATCACTGCAGTACCCAATGTAGTTTGTTGAACTTAAGCCTTAGTTGCTTGTTTTTCTTTATAATATGTATTTTCCAATTTATGCGCCTTTCCATAGATACATATCGAATTTTACAACCGGTCAGTTTAACCTACACAGCGTAAGCGATTTTTCTACATTGACTGTTATTCTCCATCTTCTCATTTCAGTCAAGTATTCTTAGACTATTTTTGAATCCATTATTGAATTTATGTGCGTTTCCATACGTTACTGTGTCATCTGTGAAAGTTGCCGTGTTGATATAATTCGTTGTGAGAAGATCCGCAGCGCTTAAATGAGATATAAAGTGGGGCCAAAACATTTCCTTGCGGACCCCCAGCCTTTATTAGAAACGTTGTTGTGTGTTCTTCAAGATGATTAACAGTAATCATTTACAGTTTTCCAAATATAATTTAAATATTTGTGAGGTAGTCGTTTTTTCAATTTATACAGGATGCCTTTATACCCTGTTAAACGCGAGATGTATAGAAAAGTCGCAGAACAATATCTCTTCGTTTTTAAAAAGTATAGATTATTTGTAGTTTCCACTATGTGTATTTGTTCTGTATAGTTGCGTGTTGTTCACGGAAGCCAAATTGGTGATTATATGTAATTTTGTAACTTCACTATAGTTTTAATCTTTTAGCAAAGAGTTTTTCAAAAATCTTTGAAATAGCTGGTAATTGGCTAATTGGCCAATATGATTTTATAATAATACAATTGTTTTGTGATGTGGAATGTTCACCATAAATTTGTAACAAAAAGCGATAAGTTTCTGCTGATGTTTTCTTGTGAATAAAATTACTTAACATAACTTCCCGCAAATGCTGTTTTGTTGGTACAAAATTTTCCATTTTTAATCAACAAAATCAAAATACTTGTTTACACTTCAACTAAATGTCATATACTGAATATGAAAGGTGGATTCAACTACTACAATAACGAAATATTGCCACTTCACACTGCGCACAAGCAATACTACTTACGACACCTATCAGATTATCCTCAGGATTTAGTTATAGACCCAATATATATGCACATAAAATCTATATAGTGTTTCTATGATGATCAACAACCACCCAATAATGATTCTATTAGTGCTTCAGTAAAGTTGGTAAATTACTCTGTATGTGAGTAGAAATTGACGTGAGGAGATTCCCGAAATTGACAAGTGAAATATTTCGGTATTTAATTTAATACATATATGAAAATATGGTATTCGACGCTACTTAAAGTTGAACACTGTAAATGCAAACATCATTAGACCGTCTAATCATTCAAAAAAAAAAAAATAATTGAATTAAAGAAACATTTATAACTTTTGATTTAATTACAGATCAATTGGTAAATTGTTATAAAAACTGACATGCGGAATAATTTACCAACTTGACGGTAATGAGTGTTTGGTAGATGCATAAGCCTCGCTTCTATCAGACATGATGCTATACTATCTTAATGCTATATTATGTAAATAATACTTTTATTTCAATATATTCAAAAGTCACATCGGTTGACTACATAATTTATTGGCCCAATTGATACTTAATATGAATTGTCATTTATCGGGACAAAATTAAAATATAAACTTTCCAACATCAGTTGAATGAATTGCCCATGCAATAATATATGAGTTAGTTATTTTTTCTGCCAATTCTAAATATCATAAGTTCAAATGTAAATGTTTATTGAAAATAAACTTTATAATTTTTCGGTGACTGCATAAATTTCGACTAACTTTGATATGTCAGAGAGTGTAAGTTCTTTCATAAGTTTTACTGATGGCAACTAAAAGTGAAAATTATCGTCATAAAATCCTTTAAATTACTCCTAAATTGCCTTTTTAGTTCTTTTTAATGTTATTATATAAATCGCATGCATAAATTAAAAAATTAACCTTATAAGGTAATTTGCCTAAAGTTTGTGAAAATATCTTCATCTTTTACTTTTAAAATACTTATTACGTTGAATTTGTGTACAAGGAACATTTTTATACATACACTCTCTGTCCGAAAACTAACCTAAAAATAGCTATTGGCTGCTGATTCAATTATGTTTTGGGAACATTTATGTTGAGTCTGTCGTATGACGTGCCGAAAAAATTGAAATATATGAAAATAAATAAGTTCTATTATAAGAGCGATGGTGTATTTTCATACATTTCTATTTTTGCTGAGCGGCGCAATCAACGGAAACATAAATCGCAATGGATCATTGTGGTTAGCAAATAGGTCAAAATACAACGTATTAAGTGAAAGTATAGTTTTCGTGCGTGTTGTTGGTCGAAAAATGTATAAAGTACAAAGAACTGTTTTAAACTTGGTGAAAATGAACTCTTCTATAATTGTAAAAATAAATTACTTGTTCGCTTTTCCTTAATGCGCATTCCATGCCATTACCATTCCAGAGGGTGGATGTTTATACAAAAACTCATCGAAATTATATGAGGAATATTTATCATTTGTAGACTATTTATTTTGAAAGTCATTGTGGTATTGTGACCAAAATGTTTGGTATAAAATGGTAGCATTCACTATACGATAATTTAACAGACTATGTTTTTAGATATTACAATTTATTTTGAGGTGGTTCATATTATTGAATTTAACAAATTAGCGCTAGTATTATCGAATATATAGTCGATTAGCATGGTGTCTGAATTAGCGAGTGTACCCGTATAATTATCTTTAATGCTATATCTATACAATACCTGCTGTTTGAATAATTTAACGATGGTCGCACGAATGAAAATGACTTTAACAGAAACTTTTTCTTATTTAATATTTCTTTATAAAAAAGTAATAAATTTAAGAATTTTTTTTAACACATTAAAATTTGAGACGGCATCGAAAGCGTTGGCTTTCCACGGGCATATTATTAGCATAATAAAGAACTGTATACGTAATAACGTTGTCAACTATAGACATATATATATCCCAATAAGATATTAATCAATCATGTGTGTGTGTATACCTACATTTTAATTGCATGGCCATAGCCTCTATAGAACTGATGAGAGCGCGACAATAAAACTAAATTTTAATGTAAAATTTAAATGATTGGAAAATTTTCGTTTTAATTCTTTTGAAATAATTATTTATTATTTAATGAAACCAACCATTTTGACAGAAGAAATAAATGGAAAACACAAATTTTCATAAGGAAAATTTAATTAAATTCTTTATAATATATTTTTATTTTCTTTTAATTCTTTATATTTTAAAATACCAATTTAATTTATTATTATACTTTGTACATATTATATAATGTTAAATTACTTTGATCTCTTTATCCAATTTCAGTGAATTCCAAACACAAATTTGCATTCGTTCTTTGGTAAATTTTTGTTTTATAAAATACATACAGATACACACATACATAGATAATACATATAATAACTATGTGAATTTATATGAATATAGCAATGGCAATTTTCTTTCTGCATATAATGTATGTAATTCTAAGTACATGCATATACATGTTTATATATCGTATAGCGTCTACATACTACTACCGTACCCAAGATAGTATATATTTGGAATGAAATTACATTAACGTTTTTCTGAATCTTAAATTATTAATTCTACCGTGTTTTTTTTTTATTATCTCTCTGGATGCTGTACGGATACATTTATACGTGTGTCGTGAATAATATTTTATTATTAGTATTTTATAAGTATACCTATAGTACAATACAATACATAATGAAATAGTGAAATATATACTGCAAATTACGTATGTATTAAAATGGTAATGTTCATAGCACAAATTGTAGATTTTTAAGACAATTTTTAATGAAATATATTCAACAAAATATTTTTGTTTATATATTTGAAGGTGAAACATACGCCCGCTTGATATTAACTTGCTCAGTTTTATAGTACAACTTTTAATGAGGAGTTTTACTAATTTTAAATTTCAAAAATATTCCTATTGGGTTGCACTAATAACAGGCCAATTGAAAAATCCCCGGTCTGACACACAAATGGCAGTGCTAGTATTAAATCCATATGATTTTTAGTTAGTACCAACCTTCAAACGATACGTGTAAAATGATGATGATGACAGCAGTCCGACCATTAGTTTGTGAGATATTGCGTTGTGAGTGTAGCTACTTTTGTTATTTGACAAAATAAAAAAAAAGATGAAAAAAAAAGAATTTCGTGTGCTGATAAAATATTGCTTTCTGAAGGGAAAAAATACAGTTGAAGCAAAATCTTTGTGACTTTGTGAAGATATCATCTGAACGTGTATATCATATCATTCACGAAAATTTATACATGAGAAAGGTGTGTGCAAATTGGGTGCCGCGCGAGCTCACAATCGATCAAAAGCAACAACGTGTTAATGATTCTGAGCAATGTTTGAAGCTGTTCAAGCGCAATAAACCTGAATTTTTGCGTCGATATGTGACACTGGAGGAAACATGGCTCCATCATTTCACTCCGGAGACCAATCGACAGTCAGCTGAGTGGACTGCACAAGATGAAGGCCTATTTTGAAGCAAAATAAAATCGTGCTACAAAAATAGTATCGAAAAGTTGGAAGATCGCTATAGTCGCTGTATCGCCCTCGAAGGCATCTATGTTAAATAATAAAATCAAATTTTGCCAAAAAAATGTGTTTTACTATGGTAGACCGGGGACTTTTCAATTGACCTGTTAATTGGCACTTTTCTTTCACATATTTAAAGTACATTTTTGATGAATTCTGACGTATTCTTTTACGTATTCGAAATGTCAAATCATATTTTATTTTCTTATAGATGTTATTTCAACTTTCATTCTATAAGAATTTTTGTTACGGTTGTTGTGAGTTGGGTATTTTTCGTTTAGTATTTGTCGAAAAATATAAAATCAACTTGAGCATTTTATAATATTTAATTTTTTATCTTCCACGTAAGAAAAAACGCTTTAAAAGCTCTCAAAAAATTATGTGTTGTATTTGGTGACGGAGCCTAAAAAAAATTCTCTCAAAATTGATTAGATAAATTTCGTTGAGGTGATTTTTCAAAATGGACATCGTTCAGGTCTTTCGGGTGAGGTGGATGAAGACGACCAAATCAAAGCAATAATGTATGTGCACAACACGTGAGATTGCAGGAAAACTCTATGTATCACATACGCATGCATTGAAAAGCGTTTAAAGCAACTTATAAAAACATGAACATAAAAAATTCACTTAATACAACGCATTTCCATCAGCGATTTGCTAATGAAACGTAGCGAAAATTCTCCATTTTTGAAATTATTTTCATAACTCACGATGCAAAATGGGTTGTTGACAACATTGTAAATAAATTATGCAAGTAAGGCGAACCAGCGCAAACAACATCTAACGCTAATATCCATTAAAAGATCAATTCAGAGGTATACATGCAACAACTAACCAAAATGAAGATCAAAGCCATTCAAGAATAACCAACTAAAATTGAGATGTGTTACCACATCTACCATATAATCCTGATCTTGCACCAGATTACTATTTATTTCGGAATTTGCAAAACTTCTTGAATGATAAGCATTTTGATAATGATGCGATGATGTCAAAACTCCCTTATTGTTAGTTCAGTTTTTTGTTGATAAGGACCAGAAGTTCTATCGGAATCAAAAAGTTTCAAAAAAGATTGCAAAATCGAACAAAATCGGCAATATATATAAAGTTATTTCATTCTATCAAAAAAATTGTGTATTGTTTTCATTAAAAAAAAGTGCAATTTATTAGTTCTCAAGCCCAAAGTGGTTCGGTGCAGCAGTGCGAATCGATCATGTCATTCTATCCAGAAAACACTTTTTCAGTATTTTTCATACTAAAAATAATTCAATGAATTATCATTTGTTCGTTTGTGAATTCAAAATATGAATGTCTTTGAAAATATGGTGCAGCTGACTCTATTCAGAGATTAACTATATCTCCATAAATGACGTGATCGCCGTAAAGCGATAGAAACTACAATATTATGGAAGGATGACTTGAAGCATGTCTGACTAATCCCCCCATAGAATCTACGTAGAAGTGGGAGGGGAACGGAAAGTAATTCAAATAGTAGTCTGATTCGATATCTTCCGATATATTTACAGCCGCCAACCGATGGTTTACCAAAACGGTTTCAAAAAGTTTATTTATTTTAATCATTTCTCAATTTCATTTTTTTTCATTTGTAATGATATATATGCCGAGATTTGTTTATTTATATCAATAATTCACTCGCCAAATGCAATATGTATCTGATTGAAAATAAATAAAATAACACATTTAAGGTCATTTTTCACAATTTAAAGTTAAACTAAACAAATGTGACTACACAAATTTTGCTACACTCTATTATTTTTCTTTGTATACACATGTATTATATTGATTCATTGGTTAACAAAGTATAAATTGTACGACGTTACACAATAAAATATAAACTAACTTCATCATCCATATCAATATTTCATTTACGTATACAAAATACATAAGTAACTACAAGTATATGTTTCTTATGAAATAGCATCGTCTCCTGAAAGATTTATATAGGAATGAAATATATATACCAGAACAGCTATATATAAAGTATATAAGAAGGACTGAAGGATTCATTAAACCATGTAATTCACAATCGAAATCCATATCCAAAGTTAAGACATTTATTTTTATGTATGGCTGTACAAAATAGTAGGAAGAAATTTATTCGAGTTGGTATATTATACTCGTACTCGCATAACAGAACTCATTCGATAATCGGAACAGAAACATTCGAACTTATCAATTTAATAAAAGTTTGTTATTTAGCTAATGCTCATTTATTCACAAACAATACCACACTTTTTGCTAAATATAAGCAAACTGGCTTTTGAAGAAACTAGATGACCGGAAAAAAATTGACTTAAAGGGATACACAATTTATGACAGCGGAAACGATTGTAGTAAAAGAAGAAGGTTCGGAATTGTGTTTGCAGTATTTGGTAAGTCAAGAAATTTGGTATATGCTTATAATCCGATTATGATGAACGAAAGCATTTGTAGCCTACGTTTAGGAACGAAATATTTGCCCGTCCGGAATATTAATATCGTTTTATAGGTATTAAATTATTGTATTAATGTCGCCAAGGTGGTACAGGAAACAATATATTGTTTGAATTCGGCATGTCTAAAAACATGATTATTAGTGGTACATATTTCCCGCATATAAAAATTCATAAGACGAAGTGGAGGTCTCTAGACGGTAGAACATATAATCAAAATTATCATATATTACTATATGGACTTCACTGTTCATAAATAATGGATGTTCGCAGTTGTTGTGCGTTAAATATTGACTCTGATCTTTATCTATCAAGCAAAGTGTTGCTAACCAGAATTTCAGCCATAAATAACACACACACACCTTGTAAGTACAAAATATGCAGTGGTTGGACTTGAACAGATGGCGGTAAAACAATTGTTCATGGATGCGATGGACAATCGAATTATTAGATATTTGGAAGATTGCCAACAGGAAAACAACATGAATAGCATGTGGGACAAATTTATGTCATGCGTTGAAGGTGCCGCAACAGATAGACGATTTGAAGGTGGGTGATGGTTATAAATGAGTGGTTTAATGATGCATGTGGAAATACTCGGGATGCAATAAATGTATCCATAGGCTGAAAATGCTAACGTGAGCTACAAGAACCGGTATATTGAAGACTATCGCTCTAAGAGAAATTTCAAGCGTAAATTGATTCGTAGAAAAAAACGAAAATTGGAAAAAAGGGTTTAGGCAGAAATGGAAAAATTCAACAGAAACAATGATAACTGAAGATTGTACCGGGCGGTGTCAATCGTATTTGTAACGGATATAATCAACAACCGTTTTTGTGCAAAAACATAGATGAACAGGTAATGACACAAAAAAAAAAGTTCTTCGAAGAATGGGTTAAGTACTTTAAATATCTTTTAAATGTAAACAAGCCCGTAAAAACTGTGAAAGATGTTGTCAAATGAGTGGATGGAAGGTATTATCTGTCCATTGTACAACTAAATAATAATAAATTTATTTAAACATTGCCTATAAGGTATTTGATAAAATGTATACCTTAGACTTATTCCATATGACTATGAAATTATCAGAGAATAACAGTATGGTTTCTATGCAGATCGATCTATATCTGATCAAATATTTAGTATACTACAATTTGGCTTTGTTTGTTGATTTTAATACGGTATATGATAACGTTAATAGGCCAAAGTTACGGAAAATTATGGAAGAATTTAGCATTCCAAAAAAATTGATAAATGTAGTTTGGCTATGACATTGGATAATGTAAATTATCTGATCATTTTGAGACGGTTGATGGACGTCGACCGTCGACCCATTATATAGTAGGTTTTTAATATTACACGTTTGAGAATGCATAATTCCTAAATATTGATAAACATGAAACGATTTTTAAAAAGTCGGATCAACTATATTGTCGTATGCTGATGATAAAGACTAATTGAATCGAAATAATGTAACTGATGTCAAGGATGCTTTCGAAGAGTTTAACAAAGAAGCATCGGTACTAGATCTCAAACTGAATGCAGGAATAAATAAATTTAATATATAAAATCACTATTATTTTTCAAATCAAAATCACCAGCACCAAATATTATAATTTATGTTTAACTATAGAAATTTGCTTTGTACCTAGTACGCCGCACACAATATGAAATTTTACAGATAATAGATGTCTTAGAAAATAAATGGTCATTTTAATAGATTATTTCAAGGAAAATATATATCCTTTAATTTACTTTCTTCTTTGCGTTTCATTATTTATTTATTGTATTTATTTATTCGTTTTTGGTTCCCAAAAGTCTAACTAACCGTTCTCCTCGTTATTCTCTATAAATTGTTAATCATTCCTTCCTTATATACATTTTCTTCCGTATGTATATAATAAATTTTCTTTTCGTATTTAAGAATTTTCCACAAAATAAATGTTATTTTTGTTGTATTTGTAATTTTGTATATATTTTCATGTTATTGTATCTGAATTACAAAAATTTATAAATTTTCTCACTCTCACACTATAAATTCATAGTAAATTAGGAAATTCGGTTCAAGTAGTGTTTTAATTTGACTTTATTTTATAATATACACCGCACCCACACTTTATAATGGGGATGGAAAATATGTTTGTAGTTCAACAGATAAATGAAAATGATGTTAAAAATAGCAAATATTTTATGCAATTGTTTTTTCCTTTCTTTTTGCATTTCTAAGCTAAATGTAAATTTATAAGTTTTTTTAAAATTATTATTCATAAATTTCATTAAGGAAACGTGTATTTATAAATAAAAATATTATTATTATTACGTTACGAGAATAATAAATAACGCCAGAGTAATATATTTTTTTATTATTAAAATGTTATACGGCAAATGTATTGGTTTTGTTTTTATGCTCAACTACAATATATCACGAGGGTTGTTCGATATATTTCCTGTAACTACATCTAATTACCAGTATTTAAAATTTTTACAGTTCCCATTAGAAACAACATTCATTTAAAAGGTCGGATGCAAATTTTAAAACCAATCGATCTAGTAGTTTATTATTTATAAGTAATTTAATAAGTTCATTTTTATATTTTTCGCAGAAATAGGATAAATTACAAGTTCGTGGTGCAATTCATTACCTCTTTTTAAAAAAGGGTTATCAGCGCCGACAGATATCAAAAAGGATATGGTTAATATTTTGCGTAATTCATCACCACCATACGAAACCATTTGTTTTTTGGTCACTAAATTTAAACGTGGTAGTAAATGATAAAGAAAGATGTGCACGGCCGAAAACAGAAACATCCACTGAAATGGTAAGAAAAGTACATGCGCCAGTGACAAATGATCGTTGAAAAAAATTTTCGAGAGTTTGCTGAGATGTTCATACTATCAAATTATATAGTATTAGTAGGATATTACATGAAGAATTGAATCTGAAAAACCCATATTTGCAAGATGGGTGACGCACGTTTGTTAACCGTACCACAAAAGATATACGTTTTGAGGAGCTTTTGGCTTTACATCAGCTTAATCGAAAAGTCAAAAATAGACAAATCAGCAGGAAAGATTATGGCCAGTGTTTTTTGGGATGCACATTGTATAATATTCATTGATTATTTTCAAAAAAGGAAATACAATAAATGTAATAAATATTATTGTACAGTATTGGTGCGATTGGATGACGAAATTAAAATGCAACTACCACATTTAGCAAACAAAAAAGTGCTTTTTCGACAAGATAACGCACCGACATACACATCAGGTTTAACAACAGCAAAATTGAATGAATTACTATACGAAATTACTCCACGTACACCATACAGTTAAGATTTAGCTCCTAGTGATAGTTTCCTGTTTTTAAATCTAAAAAAAATGCTTGCTGGAAAGAGATTCACGAAAGTTTTTAAAAACATCGTATTTTACAGACGGAATTTAAAAACTTGAAAAACGTATGATGAAGTCTATTGAGTTAGACGAGGAGAATTATGTTGAAAAATAAAGTAACATTTTTCCAAAAAAAACTGTTTTTTTAGTGAATGAATACAGGACCATATCGAACAACCTTCCGCCCTCGTATTTATTTATACAAAATATGAATAATATATAATATTTATATATTTTTTTAAAATAAGATTGCATGTTTTGATAATTTTACCGCAGAATAAATATTAAAAGGAGAATATTAATAATAATAATAATAATATGTATAAATTACGTATGAAGGTAATAATGTGAATTTTGAAGTGTTATATTGACAATGTACTTTCTAAATAATATACAAAATAGGTAATGTTTTGAAAAATAATAAAATGTATAATATGCTTTTTTAATGTTTATAGTCGTACATTACGTGGACGCCTGCAACAATCAGCTACATATTGTACATTATTTTTAATTGTTGCACGATGTTATAAATTATATATTATATTTATTTATTATATTGATTATTTCATAATAATTGCATAAGCATTAAAAGTTAATGGGTATTGTGTAAAGTTGCACGTATGCACGTGTTCACAAACAAAATGGTTTTTGAATATATGCAAATTTTATAAACGCGAGGGTGGTTTTAAAGAGAAGGTAAAAATAAAACTAATTATAAAGGAATTATACTTTTTTTTAAACCGAAATCAATTTATCCTTGAACAAAGTGTAATCCTAAATGGCGATTATAATATAATCTAAATTTGTTAATGCCTTCAGAGTAGAATTTTCGGATCTACATAGTGCATTTTTTCCCGAAAAGAGGGAAACTAGTTGCGTGGCAAAAGCTGCAGAATACGGTGAATTAAATAGCATTTTGGCATGACCAAATTTTGCTAATGCTGATTTTAGAGCTGGTCCATTATGAATAAGTACATTATATTTTTGGCTAAATGTGGTAAATTTTTCTTAATATCTTCGTTCAAACGGTCTGTAGTAATAACGAAATATGCACCGAAGCTTGTTTAGCATTTATATGTGCATCCGAAATAATAGATGCCATAATCTTACAAAAGGATTGAATGGTTTTTGTGTTCTTGTACCCACTGATTTGACTGCTCTTTAGTTTCTGGTCTGATTCCATGTTTCATCAACATAATGTTATGAATCGGTGCAGATACTCATAACTATTATACAGATACAAACAATGATGTGATGATGTTCACTCGCTCGATTGCATTTTTGATCCGTTGTTAACTAATATAGAACCTTCCTGCTTACTTTTTCATATTCAAATATTCCCATATACCTACTATCTCATGCGCTTTCGATGTACAATAGTTCAACTCAACACTATATAATGGATTTTGTCGATCCTCTTTTTGAACGACCTGATGGTGGTATTTTTTGTGATTGTACGACCACTATACGAAATTCACTAAAACAATTGTGAAATATTTTAATTTAGGGAGTGGAGTCCGGATAGTATTTAGCAAGCTCTACTTTTGTTTCTGTGATGGTGTTTAAACATAAATAAAAATATGGTTATTCATGACAGCGCCGTTAGCTAAATATTTACCTCAAACCCAATGTATACGAATACTCTTCTTTAATGAATTTTAGAATACAGACTGGATTCAATTGTGACATATTTCACCGTAAATAAAATGCCAGATTTTCTCAATTTTTGCTGTTAAGTGCACCAAAGATTTTGAGAATATTTTCAGGGATTTCCTGAGATGTCGCAAGCAAAGTTTTAAAAAATATCCTTTAAGTGTCCTTAAAACATTACCATTTCGTCATTGTAACTAACTTGCGATTGCACATAATCTTCACTAATTTTAAAATTGAGGTTGTTTTAGTTTTTCGTCTTGCGTGTATATAATTCGAAAACCAATCAAACACAGAGCATTCTGTTCTTTGCAAATAGATTGGGTTTTTTAATCGATATTGCTGGTTGCTAACCTGGTGTAACCCATATTTTTTTTTATATGAGTGATTAACCCATATTAGATTTTGCTTTTATGATTCTCAAAATATTGAAATAGTGTTGAGTCGTACTTCCATTTTAATGGAGATGTTAATAAACAAAATAGTCTGTTTGTGGTCTACAAAAATTCCCCGAATCGCAGTCATCTTTGCACCATTAAAAGTGACAATATGTTGCTCTATATGGAAATCATTGGCCCATACTTTGAAGATGAACGTAAAATTTTTCTACTGGAGAACGTTATCGTAACAATTGATGACTTGAGAGAGAGATTTGAATTACAATGGAATTACTAAGAGATTTGTTTCTACAACATATTATTTCAAGAATTGATGATGTCGATTGATCATCATGATTCGCCGGATTTAACAGCCCCGAACTTTTCTTTGTAGGATTTATGTCAGCCAACCCGAAACACTTCAACACAACTTAACGTTCGTAACGAAAGAAATGAAATACCGGTTGAAATTTGTGAAAATTTGATGAAAAATTTTATAAAATGGCTAACAAAGGCGAACATTTAGCTGACATTGTCTTCGTAATTCCTAACATTCAATAAAACATATATCAGCTGTTAAACAATTTTGTTTTCATATAAAAAATTGAATTAGTTTCAGAATAAACGTAAAAATTATATCCAATGTGGATATCATCTTTTGTACCTCACGACTTCAACCTATAATACAAAAATTACCTAATTAACCGATAATTTGTCGACGAAAATCATTCACTACAATAAGGTGCTATTTAATCCAATAACTAAATTAATACTGTCCATCAAACGCCATAAGATAAATATAAAAAAAAAGTGAGAAGCTCATGTGGCGGTTTATTTAAAAATATACTGTTTGTAAATAAAGTGTCCGAAGAAGAGTCTGATACATGACATGTCCGAAGATTGAGTGATTTACATACTCAATATATATATGTTAACTATTGTACAATAAACAAATATATTTCACACTCGTCTCAAATAATTATAGGAGGGAATAAAATAATTATTGTGAAATATATGATTTATTTACTTTTTCGTTTTTTTAATGTAACAGTGTAAGTTTTAATTTGATATTAATAAATTTGATTCATTTTTATTTGTACAAAAATATTATAAATATGTAATATTTATTTTTTACCTTTTTTTACAATATATTGCGTGTCTAATCAGCTATAAAATAAACTATATAATCATTAATTATCAATGTTAAAATTATGAACAATGAATTACGTTTGTATAAATACATACCCGATAGAGTATAGATATTTATTATGTCATATTATTATCCATAGAACCAAAAGTACTATGTAAATGTTACATACAAATTTATAGTTATATAATGCATATTTTGGGGGTTTACCTTGAAGTCCACATTTTCATTTACAAAAGTTACATGCATCATTTCTGTATATATGGCAACCCTCAAAATATTGTCTGTCTTGTGAGTTGCCAATCGCAATAACTTATTAAATTATATATAAAAGCAAACGGTGATATTAAAATTCTTAAAATTTGGGATTATAAGGCGTTAGCTGCAAAAAAAACCTTGTTGGAGACGGCTAAAACCGCACCTGCATTTAAATGCCTGGCAGTAAGTAAGTTAAGTATATAAACATCAACAATCTCTAAAAATTATTGATTGTGGAAAATTTTGTGTCAAAAAAATATTTACTTTATTATTTTATTGAAAAGCACAAAGTGCCATTCATCGTTTGTGTGTTGAAATATACGTTTACACAAATTAGGAATTATTCAAAAATAAAAAAAATTGTTTACCAAATAAATTGACGGAAAGTCAACAAAAAAATTGAAATGAATGTGTTTTTTTTCTTTTTAGGCAAAAAAGAAAGAGATTTTTGCATCGAATTGTAACTACGGTAATGAAAAGGAAACAGGAAACAAGAATTAATAATAGAAATGGAACATCATAAAATAGACACGTTAATATTATTTAAGAAACAAAAAGGAAGGGCAAGGTAACAACAAAATTAAATAAATACAGGTTGCTGCGTATAGTGGAAAAAAAACAAAAATGAAACATTAAGACTGGCAATTGAACGTAAACAAAATTCAACACAAAGGGATGTTATCAATGAAGTGTATGAACCAAAATCAAAAATATAATATACACTTGGCTGCAAGAGAAACACTTTGGCACAGGAAAATTAATATAAACACATCACACAAATATTAAACCATGCGGATTGTGACGAATTGAAGTATAGGTCAAAACAGGAACAATATAACGAAGAAATTATCGTCTGAAAATAAAGTAAACTCCAAAATAAAATGCATAAAAATAGATTTTTGGATAAAGTTTACTATAAGGATATGGAGTTTAACATTCATGAACCTATGAAAAAAATTGGGAATCTTCTACGAAACTGAATAAAATATAATATATGAGCATGTTGTAAATAAACATTATAGAAATAGCACCAGAAAACTGGATAAAATATTTTTTTACACTACATCGATCAAATTGGTGTATTACAGTATAATTTCAGTAATAAACTAATAACCTCAACAACACCGTTTACAATAGAAACACATGCGATAGACGAAATCATAAGTACACACTGAAAACCCGTAAAACACCAGGAATTTACGGATTGTTTATCGAATACTTAAAATATGGAGAAAGTGAACTTAACACGGAATTGACACAATTATTTAACAGAAATTTGCAAAGCAATATATTCCCATTCGGAATTGAAAACATCCATTACAATTTCCTTATATACAAAAGAGACGACAGAAATGACACAATTACGTGGACATCTCTTCTGTTCAAAAGTTATTAACACATATATAGTTAGTGGTATGGTGTTATCTAATATAAACATGACAGAAGAACAGAGTGATAAGAAAATCAATTGAATTCGATAAGCGTATATTTATTGTCTTCATTAATCTGTAACTCAAGCGTTTGACGCAGATTTATATTACGTAATGTCTTAATGTTAATATGACCATAGCGATATCGGGATATTTAAGAGATGTTATATGAAAAGTAAATACATGCTCCAAGATAATAAGTTACGATTGCAAGACTCGTTAAAAAATTATCACTTGTGTCATTTCTTTCGCAGCCTAAACTTGGAACCACATGTATGAGAACGATGACCTGGTGTATCATTTTTGATCAAATTTATTTGGTTTCGTAGGTATATATTGAGTGAATTCATATATAGTCGTCCAAGTTTATAACAATTCTGACTATTTTCAATTAATTTATTCCACATTTTAGAAATCAGTGCAAATTTGTCTGTCTTCATTGATACATTGATACATTAATACATTGATTTCTCACATTGTTTTTGTCAAATCGTATAAATCGAAATTCAATAACATTTCCGTTCAAATTGGATTCGAGCAGACGGTATATCAGCAACCTTCATGACACTTTCCTTTTCAGAGTCCGAATCGATACAAATTCTTTCGGTACAGCTACACATATTACGAACATATTAATCTTCAGAGTCGGAAATTTCTTTGTTTCACGTCCAATTTCATCACTGATTTTGATTTACATAAAACTGCATCATCAAATTATCTTCGCAGACATCAAATATTCGTTGATAAAATTTGAAAATTTAAATGATGTGAGGTCAACAAATAAACTTTTTACAATTACAATTTAATAATCGTCTGCGGGAATCGACATTCATATTATCCTGTTTATATATTTTGCCATAAAGTCATATATTGCCCTAAGTGGAGCTTTCATCTAATAACCCTTTCATTACAGCCAAGTTGTTAAATTTCTCCGCCGCATGGGAGTATATAACAATTTACCAATTGTACGACAATTAACGAAAGATAGATGTTTTCATAATTCATTTATTTTTATATAGTGATGTGTGTGTGTGTATGTATGTGTGCAGACATTGTTACTCTTTGAGTAACGTCCAACACCATATTTTCAAAGATATCAAATTGCGGGAATTGAACCTGCTATATTTCATGATTAATAATAGATATTTCGGCGCTATACCACTGCGCTACTGAGTGTTATAATCCTGTTTATATCTTTAGACATAAAGTCATGTGTCAAACCAAATTTATATTTGGACAAGATTCTAAACTATTGGTAATATTTTTAAGAAATAATATTATTATTTTATGGTTGAAATTGTATTATATAAGCCATGAAGATTAAAAGACCTTCGATAACCGAAAATAGAAAATACAATAAGATTACGTTTACAAAATTGTGTTATGTATTTTAAAATCACATTGATAAAATACGGCACTCCATTTTTATATCAAACTTGATTTTATATTATCGGTGTTTCAAACCCTCGAAGTTTAAAAAAAACGAACTTTTCGGTTCGGCAACAATATTTTTCAACTTTTTATGTTTAAAATTTAATCTATAAATGGTTTGATTATTAATTAAAACTTTCTAGGGTTTGCTTTTTAATCAAATTTCGGTGCGGATCTATATGTAACCAAAAATACACTCACAGTTGGAGGAAGAAGCGAGAAGAAAACAATGCCTTTCAGAACAAAAAATTGCACAAATAATGAACACGCTAATTTGACGGGGTCAGAAAAAAATACAGAAATACTTGAAATTTGAGGTCTTTGGAAGAAAAAAAATTCAGATAAATACCCGTTTCAGAATATGCTTAATAATCAATTTATATTTCTAATACCAAATATTTATGCTTTTTGATCTATTCAATCTAAATTTGACGGGTTTCGTTACTCTATAGTGTTATAAAATAACTTGATGACTGAATCGTTTCAAAGAAGATAGACTTCTTGCATCCAGCAATTAATTTATCTGCCGTTGTAGCAAAAGATTTTTTTAAATAAAAACTGATTTTTTAACACAAACAAAAACCAGGTTTCCAGGTAAACACCCAATAATATATGATATCATTTGACAACACATCGCGTAAGTGCTTATTATTATTATTATTATTATTATTATTATTATTATGTAAGTAGAAGTACTATATAATTTTATAGGTGACTGGTTGATTGTTGTTATTCCATATATGATATTAGTTCATTACATATTGTAAATGTTATTTTAGATTTTTGTAATTAATAATTAAAAAAGCAATTGTTTTGCTGTGTATTATATTGACAATGCATAGGTACACAATATATTTTATATATATATATCTCATTTATTATAAATAGGTATATGCCTATGAAATTTATATAGTACCTTTGTAATGTATATTGATATAATTAAGTGTTGGTGTATATCCCAGAAAGAAAAATACCACAAATATACAAATTTATATTATTTTGTGTTGTTTTGGAATCATATGGTACGAACCAGTAACATCACATTTTATAATAATGTGAATGCGGTGGTATAATATGAATATTTATTTGTAAATTTGAACATTTTATTATATTATGTACGTGGAGTTTTGTAGGTGATTATTATTACTATTATTATCATACCCCGTCAAATGAATTAGAATAATATTATTCACATAATAAAACAATATTACATTATACCTATAGCCATATATATCTTGGTATAGTATACCAATTTGTAATCATAGATCATCAATGTATTTGTATATTATGATACGAATATACATGAGAGAATACCTATATCAAATAAAAAATTGCGTGTAAACTAGTCATTATTTTATCATCAATTATTCAAGAAAAATTGTTATTTTTCAGTTCCTCTGTTTGGTTATTTGTTATTTGGATATATTTATATGTAATTTATTATGTATTGGTTGGGGTATATCGTCGTATAATAATATAACAATGTTTTTCGATCCAAAAAATGTTTCCATTTTTAGATAATAATAATTATGCATTTTTGATTTATTTCGTTTTTAGTATAATATTTTTAGTATTCTTTACTCTTTTATGATAATATAAAATATACAATTAATTATTTTATGGTTTGAATTTGTAAACGATTATTGCTTATAAATAATAATAGTTAATAATAATTAAATATGTAATTTGTAATTTTATTGGGTAAATCGGTCATATGTAAATATATTGAAATTAGTCATTATACAAATGAAATATATATAAGATAAAAAAATATTATTTAAAGATGCTGGCACCAGTTAATTAATACAAAATAGTATACGCTCACACCCTCAGTCCTCAATAATAAACCGGAATGGCTATGTAAACCATAGAACACGTAGCGCCAGGCAGCCGTATTTTTTTTTCGTGATTATGTTCACAACACAAAGTTAAAGCCGTTTTTGTGCGTCTGGCGAAAAATGAGTATAAAAACAAAGAACCAACATTAAATTTGGTTTTAAAATTTGTAAAAATGCAACTCAAACGTATGATTCGCGTATAATCGCGTATGGTGATAATTGTTTGTTAAAAGTACAAGTTTCTAATTGATATAAATGATTCTATACAGAAGGCATCAAAAGAGCGGTAAGTGCTGATGATCGTCCAGGTCGAACATCTCAAGAAATTTACTGAACATTGAAAATGTGCCTGATTTTGTGAAAATTTCTAAGTAAACTTCAGTGAGATTCATAGAAATGGAGCTTAGAATACCGAAAACTATAATTCATCGAATCTTAACTGGTCTACGATAGATGTAATCAAAGTTTGTTTCACATCAATTAAAAGATTTACAAAAATTGTACCGGATTGTACTAATAATCAAATTTTTTTGCACAATCATTCACCGCATATTCACTTAATTTAACTCCCTGTGCGACTAATTTCTATTCCCTGAACTTCGTTTGTCTACGAAAAGATAACCATTTTCATTAGTTGAAGACATTCAAATGACTTCGACCAACGCGTTCTCAACATCATTCCAAGCAAAGACGTAAAGAAGTCATTTGATACACTTGTTGAACGTGTGCAAATCGATGTTGTTCAATTGATGGAGAATATTTTGAATCAATAAAATGGTTTTTGCGAAAATTTAATATTTATTTTTGTGTTTTTTAATCCATTCCGGATTATTATGGGACAAAGATTGTATAAATACTAGTGACATACTTATTTATAGCCACTGACTCTTGTACGATTTTAATTTTTATATTCAAACTGTATATTTATATTCATGTTCAATGATAATTAACAAATATAACGTCGTCTTAATTGATGTTATAATCCATTTGAATTTAATATTATTAATTAATTAATTGTCAAAATACTCATTTGCTTTACTAAATTTTCAATGGGAACTATATAAAAATTTTATTTGATTCACATTAAGTGCTTAAATATATTATATTTATTTATGTAAAATTATTCGAATAAAATTCTGTAATAATTTAAGCTCATACAATTATGTCGGAAATGCGCGCAACGTATTTGTATACAAACAAAATTCTTAATTTTATTGGGTTATTATCCCTATCGTTAATTAAAATGTAATTAGCGCCAACATTTCGTTTAATTTATTATTCTAAACTTTATCAAAGGCGAAAATATAATATTTCTTAATACAATATTAACATAATAGTCATTGTTACGGTGGTAGCTCCGAATAACAAATAAGTAGTCGCGGACAATTAGGCGGCTGTGTAATGTAATAGAATTACACAGGGTTCAGTCTGAAAACAATATCCATTTAAAACTTTTAGTTAATGATTCAATAATTTCACTGTGTCATGACGAGTCATAGGTAATATACCTCAATTCCAATATATTAGGGCTTAAAATTATGCGGTGTATATGTTGAGAATATCTATAGCATAGGTTAATATTAACAACGGCGAAAACCCGATTAATTAAATCAATTTCATACAAACTATACGTCGAATTAATATATTAAATACGGAAAAAATATGCTCGATTACCTCCAGTATTCGATTTTTTCAGTCCCATCAGAAATCGAGGACTAGAGGCTCATCTGTATACACTTTCAATATATACCTGCAAATACCCTACGAATTTACAGAATGATTAAGTGGACGTACGGTTTACTACCAACTGAAATTGTAAATAGTTTCGTATACTTTGGATCCTTGGTAAGTGTGAAAAAATGTTATTGAAGACGAAATTCGTCGTAGATATCAAACATAAGTAGAGTGGTGGAAGAAGCCACCTTCTTCTTGCCAAAATAAACCCAGATAATCCCAATGAAGGATTGCATAAATACCTATTCATTTCTCACGCAAATTACTGGAAGTGAAACCTAAGTGATTCACAATTAATTAGCATTAAAGCTATATTGACGCATATATCGCCAATGTATGAATAGCCAATATAATATGTACTCCATACATTCATAAATTATTTGATTTATACAATATATGAACTTTTGTAATTAATTGTATTAGAAGAAATTCTTATGAGCCTACGGGATATTTATATCTTTATACATAGTATTTTTATTAAATGTCAATTGGTGTTGATTTTCCATATAAGCCTTTCACAAGATATATTGTTTGGTAGCGCTCACGTTTCAACAAGGTGAGTCCAGTATTTTCTCACAGTTTTCCTTTCCAATATTATACAATATGATTAACCTATGGCAATACGTTTCATATAAGAATTGCGATAAAGTAATAAATATATGATCGCTATTTCAAATAGAACGACAATATGAATTGTCAATTGAATTGCGTCAGTACACCTCTGCTTTTACTATAGCTATTACAATAATGTTACATTAAAATAAAATATCAAATTATTGTGAGTGTCTGATAAAATAATGAAAATAGGAAAAATAAAAACTATACACACAAACATGAAATTTTTACGTAGGTTTTTTTTCATATTCTTTCCGATTTGTGAATGTTAGATGATGATGTAAATATACGTAATCAATTTATATAAAAAAAAAAAAAATATGCATGAGGTAGTACGTCCAATCCAAGCCATTTTAAGGAAAATTTAACTCTTCGACTATGTTATTAATTTAATAATTTACAATGTGACAGCAGCGGCGTCTCGTTTCCTATCGACTTTATTCAATTCATTATAAGATTTTATTTTATTTCATTCCAAATTCAAAAGTACATAGTAATAAAAATTTAGTTAGATAAAATTTAAAATTCGCCTACCTACTTCTATAAAAAATTATTCACACACGCAATGACGATGACGACTATGTGAAAAAAATAAAAAACCAGTATAAAACCTCATAATAAAATAGTAGCGCAAAAACACACACACCTAAATTAATTGAAAAATAAGCAAGATAACACAAGCCACACAATTTAACTTGCATTCACTCGACTGTTAAGCTTATTTTCATTTAAAATTTAATCAAAGTTTCATATATGTGTAAATGAAATCAAATAGAGAATCCAACTTTTTATATGAAAATAATAAAAAACAGTACTGAATTCAATGGACTGTTGTTGTAAATTATTTTGGTCTCTATTCTCTTCTACTCGACGGTCATTGAAAAATAGGTACACAAATATAAATAATATATGTGTTGCGCATGGTTATTTTACTGCTGATCTTCCTTCCGTTGTGTGTAATTACTTTTTATTTTTTTCAGCTGGTTGTGAAAGATTGTTTTCATCTTTAAATAGGATTAAAAATTATTGCAGAAATACTATTGGACAAGAGCGCTTAAATGGTCTTTCGCTAATGGTCATTAAGAAGGGAATGCTAAAAACCTCATAGCTTCGCCTACATTTTTCGATGAAGTTAAAAGTATATTCTGTGAAAAATCGCGTAGAATGAACTTTATATATAAATAATAGAAAGTAACCGCATGTAAGTGAGATTAACATAAAATCAAGCAACCAACTTTAGAGGCAAGTGGACTCACGAAAATCAAGCACCCCGAAGGGATTACTGGGTCACGCTAAGCGTGAAATTGGAAGTATTTCTTCTATGAAATTCAATGGAGCTAATAGATCGTCATTTTGAGGCACCTTCATGATTTTATTCGTACTCAGCTCATAAAAAAAACATGGGTAAACCAACTATAACGCTCATTTGAGAGGTACATGGTACACTGTATAATTATGTTTTTGCTTGAGTGAATGTATTGGCAAAATTTTCACCAGACGCCATTGATGTGACAGTATTTTGGTAATTTAAATGAGCAAAATAACAGATTGCGTTCGCTGCAAATAATAGAGCAAATTCATTTATAATAATCCAGCGGGATAAGTTTAAATTCCAAAATGACTGTCCCACACTGACAGAGATTGGGTCCACTACCTTATATCTTATAATATCTTTTAGATATGGGAAACAAATGACATACAATATTATAATAACAATAAAGCCGTAATAAAAGAGTATGTAAAAATGGTAAAAATGCATTATATAATAAATAAATGTAATATAAAATACATAATGTAAATGTATATTACTCAAATATGATGTTATACATTTGTGTCACACGATCATACGAGCTATAGATACAGAAAGTATAGACTAGAGCGACATAATATAATTTAATGTTATATCATTTTCGTTTAAATATCATTACAAATATGTTTTTGTTAAATATCAAATCGCACATAACATTTATGATAACATAAAATTCCTGAATGTACTAAAGAATATATTTAGGTTGACATAACCATCCACAAATTATACTATTTTATTACAGTCTTTAATTTCAATTTTTATTAATTTATTAAAGTTATTTTTTTTTTTTATATGAACTTTATAACATTTTCAATTTCGATAAAACATTTATATTTAATTAAAACGTATGGTGATATGATTTTACATAATTATTGTATTTTGGTGTTGAGATATGAATGATGAAAGTAAATCTAGCCCCCTTTGACAACCCCATGTCTTAATAAAATTTATCACACTTATATTCTCTATAATTTATTACTTCTAACGAAATACGTCAAATTTCTTCTATATAAATATCTTAATTCTAAATAATATGATATTGAAATATTCATATACAAATACATGTAAAATGGTTATCTACAAATAATACTACACAATACAAATGGGTCCACATCAGTGGCGGCTCTACGGCGTGTAATGCATGATTCAGTTGAAAAAACAAACTTAACTGACACAAAATTTATTGATAACTACAGAGAAATTTCATAAGAAGAAACCAATGAAATCAAGAAAAATAACTCATTGCGTGAGTATTCGTAAAAGTGTATCCTCAAAGGAATGCTATTGGAATTTGTAATAATTATTGATTTGGTATGGTGATAATGATATAATTATTAATATAATTTTTCCAGCTATAGTAAGAAGCGTGAAAAAATGTATTCAGATTGCATGATCAATATATTTTTCTGGTAGCTAAGTTGAAAGAAGGTTACATTATATAAAAAAATTGTAATGGCTACTTAATAAATTTTGTGGAAATTTGGATTTTAAGAATTATCATCTTTTTGAATTACGGACCATAGTTTTAACGGGTTTCCATTTTTGTGTACAGAATTGCAAATTATAATCAATCTTCAATATTTTATAGAAGAGATTTTTAAAATCGATTGACTCGTTCAAAACATATGATCGAAATCCGATTAAAAAATATTGCGCTTAATTCAAAAATAGAATAGACCCTAAAATTAAAAATATCATAAAATCAAATTTAAATCGATGCCACTCAGATAGAAATGAAAATTATAAGAAATAAGAGAAATGCTACAAATAATAAATTATTCTGAAATTTTAAAATAATCTGAATTGAACAATTAATTTCAAAAATTTTTTGTCAACCGTTTATGTTTTTAATATGTATTGAACCAGAGATGAGATGTAAATTCAAATATTTTATATCTTGGAAGTTTTAGAATAATAAATGCGGAACAAATACGTAACTTCAAAATACATTTAATTAGATTAGAACTCTTATAATATCGTAATTTTTTCACTTATATTAATGTGGAAATTTCAAAATTGTTTCATAAAATTTGATTATATTAACTATTATTAAAAAATATATATAGAAAACTATGTATTCCCAGCTTTCTATGAACTAATAGTTCTGAAAACTATGCCTTTTCTTATCCAATCTTGATAAAATTTTGTATGCACATGAAATAATGAGCAAAAATCATATATAATATATAATGTGTTCATGACTTTAGCGACTACTGAATTGTCAGTCACCCCGAGTCTGTTCGTTGTCCAATGAATTTCAAAATTTTCTTTGGCATTTTAATACTCCAAAACGATCTTTGCAAACATGTCGTCTAAAGAACATATTTCATGGACAAATGAGTGAAAAAAATAATATTTTCCGCTGAAAAATAAATTTAATTTTGATGATCCTGGCATCAATCAGAATTACAAAATGGAATTTTAATATCATTTCTAGAATATTATCTTCGAAAAGATTTTTAATTTCATGTGTGTCAAAATATAATAATCTCGAACTAGGTTTGACATCAGAAACATACGAATTATGTTTTTTATGTTTATTATGTCAATTATATAAAAACAGACTTAGGTACAGCGTGGTGAATCTGGTACATCACAGCCAAAGTAAAGTATTCATGTTGTTAAGGTTATGCAGTGTATTTGTTGGAATAAAATATGTTGTAGTGTACTATGAATTGCTGAAAATATCTGAAACTATCACTGGTGATGTACACCGATGACAACTAATACGTTTGAAGCAAATTATGATGAAAAAATGACCAGAATGGCTAAATAGATACAACAAATTAGTTTTTCAACATGGCAATGCCAAATCTCATACGGCAAATGTCGATAAAAACTATTTGCAAGACCACAACTGGGAAATTCTATCCCACCAGATATTGCTCTTTTGGATTATTATTTATTCCGGTCTATGTAGTCACCCGTTCAAAATACACGATTCACATACTATGAAAGTATCAAAATTTGGCATAACGCATGGATCGCTTCAAAAAAATGATGACCTCTTCTGGGAACAGGGAATTCGTAATTTACCTAAAAGATGGGTGAAGGTTGTGTAGCTTCGGATGGAGCATACTTTGAATATAATGTACCACTTTTTTATAGTTGCTAAATTAGCATGTAATTTTAACCAAAAAATGGGACTTACTTTTGCATTTACCCAATAATAGAGCACCAAAGATCAACGAGTAAATCGAGCCCTTGTATATAGGTCTTATACTATATTTTTTACGAGACAGCATTATATGGCATTTTTTTCGACAAGTATGTCCGAAACTGTTCATACGAAGTCATTAATTTTCTCTATTTTTTAACATTAATAGAGGCAATGCTATCGCTCAGAGTGATTTCAGAGAATGTTTATAATTTGTCATTATGAAGACGTTTATGCATTTCTTGTCACTGAGTGGGTATAATTTGTAATACAATAACAACCGAAATCATATTATTAAGTTTTACTACAAAAACAAGCGACGCTCCTCCTATCAAAATGCTAAAAATGATTTTGACATATCGGTTAGCCAGTGTGTCTCTATTACTATCGCAACATTGCTGACATAAAAATAAAAGTCTACTTCCTTTGACGAAAATCTCAGCAACCGTCACTGACACACACATTAATTTTATTAAATCATATTTAGTATGAATAATTAATATGTGTATATGAATATTATACGTAATGTACTAGTCCTTATAGTATAAATAAGTAAGGTATGTATATGCATTTGTAAATATAGGGTATTACTCGTACATATGATAATATATAATACAATAATAAATACATACGTAGATGGATTAGATATTGTCGAAATGAAAATGTGATGGGATAAGATTTTGACATCGCTATTATTTATATAATCATGTCAAGTTATATAATTATCACACAATTTATATACTCGTGTACATGTATATTTTATAGATAGGTAGATAGGCACATGATAATATAAGGTATAACTATATAAATTTTCAGTTATTCAATTTATCCACAGTGTGGACGAAAAATATTGATTTTGATTTCACATACAAAAATATTACCACGCACTGAGTGTATATTATTTCTATTCCAAAGTTATTACTTTTTATTTGAATACAGACGAATATTATCGAACAAACATTTTCATACATGGTCAACGAAATGAACACAGAGCATTCACAGAGTGATAACATATATAGCTATTATTTTCATCAGCCATTTTACACTCACCTCACTGTTTTCCAGAAAGTTGGCAGGAAAACATATTATGAAAAAAAATTATAAATGTGCGGAAAAACCGACTTTATTATGAAAAACTTTTTTTTGTTAATTATAGCCCATAGTTATAGCGGATTTCCAAGCTTAGTTCGATTAACTCCCAAATGTTCTACATTTTTGTTTTGTCTATTTTTACGCATAGGTTATAAGAAAAACATAGTGATATGGAAAACTGAATGCTATATCACTCAGGCTTCACCACTGCGGTTATTGGTATATCAAATTTACATTAAGAAATCTTCCTTTTTCTTTTAGGTTGTCTGTATATAAAAATAGGTTACACTTTTTAAATATGTACAACCTCCGATTATTTAAAATTATGATTTATAATAAATTTATTAAATGTCAAAATAAATCGTCAACGTTTGCTTATTGATAATTTATAGTTGCGAATTAGCTCAAGAATTTTACGTACGCACTTGAATTTTATTAAATAAAATGTTATCGTATCAAATAGTTAGTAGTCTGCTCAATTCTATGTTACTAATTTACAAGACCGTCTAAGTACCAGAATTAATTTCCCCTTCATCATCATTGTTGTAACAAATAACATTAGAATTTTAATGTTATTGAAATAAATTACACCCGCAGTCAGAAGTGTATTGGATATACTCTTCAAGAAGCTATAATAAAGATAAGATTAACAACATCATGGGCTAAGCTTATGCGCATATAAACATAATTGATTTAAGGGAACATCCACATTTCGGTAATTGACTGTAATGAATATATATTATTTGGTTGATGCTATAAACCCGAACTAAATGGAGTAACAGGAATTGCATAAATACGATAGATCATTATTTCATACAAAATTTCGTTGACATAGATTTTAATATTTTTATATGTCAACACTAAACTAATTCCCAGATACTCAGATAAGATGAAGACCACCGAAATTTCAATAATATTTTTTCAAAATTTTTATATTATTGTATATTACATAATATACATGCGAATTACATGAATAGAGATCTATTGGAAGTCCTGGAAAACCGTTACACAACAGGATAGATTTTTTGTTCAGCTTTTAGCAACCTGCAGGTAATTCTTATCCATTTTTGAAAATATTTTATATTATAGCTTATAATGGAATTAAATAAGAGTAGCGTATAGTTTCAAATTTATCCACTAACAATTCTGCTGCTGCACAAGAGCGGAATTTATTTCCATAATTTTTTAACTACATCAACCGTGTGCGTTAATCCAAACACTACATTTGCAAATATCTAATTTTTTGTGTTCGGATTATATAACTTTCTTATGTTAAAAGGTGGAAATAAAAAGTATAATAAAAAAAATATTTTCACCTTCATATCTTCGAAGTGCTGGGACCGCAAATAAACCAAACAATAAACTTATCGTATATTCTCAGGTACTGCAATGCAACTTGGCACACACCTCTAAAATAATTCTGTATGAGTATCTTGAAATATATTTCCAAAAAATTAACATTCAGCACTTTCAGATTAGCGGCCGTTCGGATTATATGCCAGTCCGATTAACACACGATTGGTGTATATTTATTTAGAAATATTAATGTGTTTTATGCTTTTTCTGTAGGTTTTATTAAAAATAAATTAGTGCTATAAGAATTTTCCGTCCAGACTGTACTGCGTACATATAATCTAGGAAACGTTAAATAATGGATAGGTGAATTTAGTAAGTAAATAATAATATTAGGTGCTAAAGTAATTAAATTAATAGGTACTGTTAACCATCTCATTTTATAGATGAAATCCGACTGTTATGTGTTACATTACATTATATTATAGGTATATTCATAACATAAATTTTAGACTTATTTACATATTAAAATAATAGATTGCTTTATCTATGTAATAATATAATTGTGTTATTATAATATAGAAAATTAAACATAGTCTATATGTAGAGATGGAGTACAATTTATTACATATGAAATAATGTGTTCGCATATAGTTAAAAATATGAGTCTATCTATTTTAGTTATTATTCAGTTGCTCAGTTCCACATAGATATTATAAATCAATAATTATTATATAATTCATATTGTTTAAAATGAATAATGATAGGTATATTAAATCATATGTTACATATTTTAATGGGGTAAATTTCATTAATGATATTCATATACAGCTCAATTATATCTTTAGATGAATAGTTAGTTACATGCAACGTTTGTCCCATAATAATCCAGAAATAAAAGTATAAAAATAAATATTAAACTGAACGACATCTATTTGTACGACGTTCAACAAGTGAATCAAATGACTTTTTTATGTCTGTGCGATTGAAATGCTGTTGAGAACGGTGTTCGCGTCGCTGTTTGAATGCCTTTAAGTGATGCAAAACGGTTTCCTTTCATAGGCAAATGAAGTTTATGGAATAAAATTAGTGGCACAGGGAGTTAAATTAAGTGAATATGCGGTGAATGTTTAAGCTAAAAAATTTGATTATTAGTTCAATTGGGTGCAATTTTTGATTATCATTTAATTGATACGTGAAACAAACTTCACTTATCGTAGACCAGTTAAAATTCGATGAATTGTTGTTTTCAGTATTCCAAGCTCCGTTTCAATGAATCTCGCTGAAGATTTCTTAAAATTTTTTTACGAAAATACGCATTTTTTCAATGTTTTCTTAAGTAAATTGCTTCAGATGGTGGACCTGAACGTTAATCATCATTTACAGCTTCAGTTATCATCATACGCGATTTAAAGCAAATCATATGTTTGAGTACCATTTTTACCAATTTTAAAACAAAATTTTTATATTGTTGGTTCTTTGTTTTTATATTCATTTTTCGACCGACACTCACAAAAACAGCTGTAACCTTATGTGTTGTGTATTTTCGTTTCAACTGAATGTAATGAAATTTTGATAGTTTATTGAGGAACGGTCACATAACATCTTCAAAAAAAAAACTAAGAGTTGGCTTTACGTGTTCTATGGTTTACATTCCGGTTTATTATAAGACAGAGGGTGTATTTTGTGTTTATAATACATAGATTAATAAAATATGTATTTGATAAAAATCTATTTAACATTTGTGTGTAATTGACAGCAGTTTATAATATTTTGTACTCCATGGTGCAACCAGACCTATATGCATAAAGCATCATGTGTTTTTAGTCGTTCAATTGAATGGTCTGGGCTTGATTAACGCATGAACTGAAGAAACAGATCCACCACGGTCCATTGGATTTAAGAGCCTCAGAGTTTTCTTTGCGGGGATATCTAAAGAACAATGGTTTATGCCAACAAACCAGAAACACTTCAGCAACTTAAACAAAACATTTGTGACAAATTTAATGAAATATCGTTTGAAATTTTTAAAAATATCATGAAAAATGCTATATAAAAAGAATCAGCATTTGTCGGGCTAACAGAGGCGGAAATTTTTAGCTGACATTGTCGTCCATATACATAATTCCCAACATTCAATAAAACATTTATCAGTATTTAAAAAGCATTTTGTTTTTATTTTCCATAAAGTTACACAAACTTAAATTAGTAAGTCCTCGAGGTGAACACCCTGTGTTTAACAAATTATTTATTAAAATGTACTTAATAGGTGTATTGAAAATTCTAATATATAATTTAACAAATCGAGAAAGTATTGTGTTTCTGAATCCTATCGATTGCTTCGAAAAGCTTATGCGGTGAACATGTTCCATTGTGAATGAGCACGATTCGCGACATTTCAAAAGTGGTGATTTCGATGTTACAAACAAGATCTGTGATTGATGGGAACAGAAGGGTGTGATCTATTATGTGCTGTTATAGCCTGTGGTAAAACTGCCAAACCAACAACGATTGATCGATTTGAAGCGTCCGATGCTCAAAAAAAGACCAGGATATAAAAAAAATGCAACACAATGTTATTTTCCTCCTTCACATACGGCAAAACCGGTTCGTGACACGTCTGGACCACTTGTTTGTATCGATGGACCACTCACTGTTGTTGAACAGTGCTTTAGTTCGTTCGAAGATGTGATGAATGCTTTACGGAAAAATGTGAAAAAATTGTATAGGCGGAAATCATAAAGTTATCAAAGTGATGGACATTCATCAAACAAAAAAAAACATTACATTTATGAATAAAAATTATATCTTTCTATGAAAAAGTTTCGTTTTCATTTCATGCAAACATTAGCAATAACTTATTTGCCAAACCTTAATTGAAATTAAATAAATATAAATATATTGTGTTTAAAAAACAATTATTAAAAGTAGCAATTGAGTTAAATTTTCTTTACAAATTTTAGCACTTGTGACATATAATTAAATACAATACATAACCGCATACATATTTATTCTTAAATCTTATCAACGATTGGCTATCATTATCATAACAGATTTAAAAAATGAATATTAAAAATTTAATAGAATTTTGAGAAATAATAAAATCCAATGAAAATGCTTATACCTCTGGATTTGAAATACTCGAGTATAGAAATAATAGGTGTATTATATTTGCTGTTAAATATATAACCTCTCGCGCAACAACCATTTGATGTTTTGTATAAAATCTACTAATGGATGAATAAATAAATGTATATCCATTAAATGTTTTTAAAATTGCTATTAATATTTAATTGAAAAGTTTTGTTTTTCAAAAAAACTTAAGTTAAGAAAAGATGTGTATATAAATGTATTTATGTGTGAGTGTGTATTGTATGCGCGTATACCACATAATAATAATATACAGATGGGAGCTAATGAAATACGAACTAACTACAAAATTACATTTTTATTAAAACTCATAGATGGGTGCAGAAAATCCGATATAACATTTGAAAAGAAAACTCGAAATTATATATTTAACTAAAATTGCAAATTGCTAACTAGCAGAGCTTTGACGAAGTTCAGTGACAATAAAATAGTTCGTAATATAACTGTCGCTCTAAAAATACGAGAAAGTATACCACAAGAATGATAGCCATAATTGTGAGTGAAATGGATGCCATAAAACAGAACTTAAAATACCGTGTATAGTAGAAGCATTCAAAATAACATTACAAATTACATTAATTTTGGAAAATAATCTGAAATTCAGACAACCAAATCCTATAAACTACACCCTAACTCGATTATTTGTGTATGCTAAAAGTATGCTAAAGATTACAATTGCAACCTGAATTTTAGTATTTTATTACAAACCGTCATAGACGACGTTAGAAACTGTGAAACTATTGTATAATTGTACTGGAAAGTTTTATAAACGCAAGTAATATATGATATCGATCAGTTACTTTAGTCCAGTATTATTGCAATCGCTTAACATTACAACGCATTCTCATTGGTTTTTTTTAAATGTGAAAGAAATTGAATATCATACTGTGATTAAATTCTTTGTTTTGAGTTTAACACCAATATAAATTCATCAAAAATTGTTAAAGTGTATAAGGATCCTTCATTTGACCAGTGTAAAAAAATTATCGTACAAGTCTTGCAGACGATCCACACGATCGGTAATCTTCTATAACACCACAAATCATTGAACAAGCTCATAATACAGGTGTTAGATGATCAACACTTGAAATTGCGTGTAATAACTGAGGTCATAGGCATCTTAAAAGAAATATATTGCATGAAGAATTACAATTCAAGTTTGTTTGATTTGTTTAAGGCCAAATAAAGTAGATTTCTCAAACGTTTTTCATAACTGTTGATGAAACTTTAGGATCCGCAGAGAGAGCACTTATATACTAGAGCCAAAAGAATAGTCAAAATAATGGATTGAAACCGATGGAAGTCCAGCAAAGAAGGGAAAAACGGTTCCATTAGCTGGGAAGGTTATATCAACAGTTTTTTTTTGTAATATTACGTAGGTGTTTTGGTTTAGTTGGACACAAAAATACATGGGACTGATTTGATGGTGTCCACACAAATAGTAAAGAATTTAACTATACGGATTGCGCGAATATCCAATATATTTGCTTACTTTGACTGTTTTATATTATTTGTTATTACCAATCCTGATTTTATATTTAATAACAAAGGTATTTCTGTTGTAAATGGATATATTGCAGGCCTAACGTTTTATTTTGGCTATAACACTGCAGGAAATGTCATTAAACTTTGACAGTTTGTTAAGGTCGGTATATACACTACATAAATCAATTAGTAAGTAACGGCTTAACTACAATCTCTATATATTATAAAGCCATTCTCATAGTTTTTGGGACAGACGGTGTACAAGGGTGATTATATTCATGTAAAAGAAAATTAAATTTGCATATAGTTCAGTGTGGTTTTGACTTCTGCATAAATGGTCACCGATTAGAAGAGCACATCTGGTCTTTATACTTTATTCCTGACCCTATGTTTTATTATAGCAACAGTTGTGTCTCATTTATTCAGCATATGTCAATCAACACTACTAATTTTTGTTTTCCACACACAGACGTAGAGGTACTGTCTATGGAAATGTATTGAATATTTAAAAGGTTATTATACATTGAATTTCGAAAATTTGTCAGAATGTCAAGTTTGATACTTTTTTGTCATTTTGCAATATTTTCAAACCGCCTTTATATTCAGCATAATTTACATATACAATAATTAAATATTTTGGAAATAAAAATTTTAAAACAGAAAGAAAAAACTATTTTTAATTACATTTAATAATAAATTTAATTGATTTCTATTGTTCTATTGAATAACTTTCTATAACTTTAAATAAAATTTTATTAATTTTCTACATATTCATAATAAATTAAAAGTTTGCTCAATTCCAAATGAATTAAATATGTATGTGTGTTAAAGTTGGTGTGGGTGTGTGTGTGTGTATAATAGATTTCAAAAATAAGTACTAAATTGTTTCTTTTTTCTTTATTCTCTATATTTATTTTGGAAAAGTGTGAAATTATTTAGCATAGTTTGGAATTAGATTGTGGTACAGATAAAGTACAATATAGTACGCACCCAACGTCCCAAAAATAACCGGAATAATGTTATAATATATATGGATCGTTCGCTGGTGATGCTATTTATTCGTTGTTGATTTATTTGTGTATTGCGAACCGGCCTTAACAGACTGTCAAACTTTGTTGTGACATTTCTTTTCATTTCATGGGATAATAACTGAAAAAAAAAAGGTCTAAGAATAATGGATTCAAAGTTTATTTTCCTCATCAATTGGCAAGAATCCTTGCACCGAATTGATCATTAAAAACTATATAGTCACTGGTGTCGAAATAAGATGTCTGCAGTACGAAACGCAGAAACTAAGCCGGATGTGTTTTCTGTTCTAAATTTCGAGAACAGGTAAGTTGACGATTATTGAACGATAATGCACCTCTCATGGTGTGACAATTATCACATCATTTTTCACCAGATTTACTTCCATGTGATTATATTTTATCTACTAAACTTTATTTTACGATGAAATGAAACAATCAAAGACACATTGAACAGCCGCGTAAAGGCTACCATACTTATTTGATGTATTTGTTGAACGTTGAAGACGATATATTTCAGCTGTGTATTTTAAATAATTTTCTCAATTTTCTCTCATTATACGTCGGACAGACGATGGATAGCATAGATTTAGAGTTATAACACTTTTTTTTTTGTTTTTTAATTACCTAAATAAAGAAAGTTCATCAAAAAATTTTCTATGCATAAAATAATTTGAATATAAACAATTTTCACGTAACTGATATTTAGGTTGTACTGTAACTGAAGAAGAACTGTCACTAGAACATATTAGACACATTTTGAACTTTATTCAATGAATATTAAATTGCAAAAGTATTTAATGACATGCACACAGTAAATGGTAGATAACTTGTATTATTTTGCAAAGTGAATACACCCACACAATGATTGATTTAAAGTATGTACCTATTTGAAAATACTGTGTGTGGTATACCTTTCGTATAAATGTATGGGGAATTTAATTAATAAATAAATAAGGAAAAAGTTATAAATAATTAAGACAAGCATCATTAAAAAGTTTTTACATTATATTATCTAACAAAAAAAACCAGTCAAGAATTGTAAATCATTCAAAGGAATAAATAAAACGTCTCTGATTATGGTAAACTAACAACCCAAATGAAAGAATTACACATATCTAATAAGAAGCCTTCTATACTCTGAACTCTCGCCTATTTTGGTGCAAATAAATACTTTTTTTAACTTCAAAAGAAGTATAAATCACATCAGTTGACCTTATCGTAAGATGTGAAATGTAACTTAATTCGGAGTTTTTATTTACTTTAGATCTTTAAAGAGACTATTTTTATATGAGTGATTAGCCTATGTGACATAATACATTTCTTCAAATGTGTCTCAACCAATTGTAAACCGATTTAGTTGATCTTATTAAAAAATTGGATAAATATTCGCCGATTTCCAGTAATTTATATACAAAATATTAATATTAAAATTTTTTCCTTGCCCAACTACCGGCCGACTTGCAGCATATACAACAATCGCATGCTACGAAATAGATTCTCCAATATTTTGGATGTTGTACCTTCAAATCAACGGCATCTCAACTGTACATTTGGATATGAAAAAGCAATGGCTGTTGCTATCAAGTCATTAAAAATCTGTTCGAATGAAATTGTGACACGCTGAGCAATGTTTGGACCGTTTTAAGAAGTATCAAACCGATGTGTTCTTAACTATACGACCGATCAAATGGATTCACCACAACACACCGGAATCTAAGGAATAGTCAAAACAATGGATATAGAACTAAATGGAAGTGCATAAAAGAACGCAAAAAAAGTACATTAAATTGGAAAGATTTTGGCCACGGTTTTTACGGGTTCAAAAGTTATTTTATGGATTTAGTTTTCTTGAAAAAGGCAAAATAATAACCGGAGTGAGTATAATATTCAAAACTTTAAAAAATGGCATGGATGAAAAAGTTATTAGAAAAGACTCGACTTGCAAAAGAAAAACGAAATTGAAAAATCATCTAACAAATATTCCTGCGTTGATAAAATTGTAATAATGTTTAACTCTCTGTCATACGAATACCTTTTTAACAAACATTTTATTTGAATTATTCTAGAATACTTTAGGATATTAATTAAGTTATTTTTAATATGATCAAAATTATTATACCACTTTGACCCTCTCTTAAAAACGATTATTTGAATTACTCGCGTAGTTTTAAAACTATATCGACTTGAAAATTTGAGCTTAAGCTGTTGAGGTTAATTGTATCTACAAATAATGTTTCCCATATTATCCTAACTTAATAATTTTCCACACTTTCCATAGAACTAGAATATTTACAATTTAACGATTTTCTTTAAATTTTTAATTGAAGTGTTTAATTATAAATTTAAAAGATTCTTAGAAGCAGGTGCCTATACCTCTACTGTTTCCAGGTAGTCAAATATTTTCAATAGAATATTTTGAGTATCATTTATCCGATCATTTTGATATTTACAATTGAATAGTTTAATGATATAAGTATTAAAGAAATGTGTAGCCAACACTACCTCCACTCCATCCGCATACTCTCATATAGATATTTAATATTACTAATACAATAGAATTTTTCGAGTAACATTTTGAAATTTTCAACCGAAGTGTTTAATGATAAGTATCCTTTTTCCTTTGATTCGAGATATTGCAACGTATTACGAGAATTATCCTTGGAGGAATTTGAAATGTTCTTGAAACCTAACTGATATTCTGTTCCTTATATAAAAATGGTCCTATATAATCCTCATGCTAATTCTCTTCAATACAAATGTTATATTAATAATATTACAATAATTTATTATTAACACGTTAATCGCCACTATAATAACAGATGGGCCATGGGTCTTCTACCAAATCAAAAAACGTGTTAAAGTTGCACTCTGATTTTTTTTAACAAAGTGATTATACCCATGATTTAATAATTACAGCAAAACGACCATAACAAAAATATATAATATTTAGCAATATCGAACAAAATATAAGCAAAATATCCAAATTATTATTATGAAATTTATATTTAATTAATTACCCATAATTTGATTCGTCCGATTTTGGTTAAATGTAAACCTAAAATTTATATTAATACAAATTGTTATAGGGACGTTTCTCCAAAATTATAGCAAAGAATTGCTTTCTGAGTAACTTCCAAGTAACAGTACAATATGACCGCATTTCTCATTAAATTAACTATGCACTTTGAGATTGGGTTTATATGGTGAGTTTCTAAAGAAATTCTGGAAAATAGATACCCAGAATAGTATTTCAGTACTTTGACTATTTCTATCCTAATTTTCATCAAATTTGGAATGTAAGTCTAGAATATATACTAATACGAATTGTTATACGAAGTTTTCCCAAAAATTATTGCAAGGAATAGCTTTCTGGGTAGCTTCCAGGCAACAGTATAAAATGACCACATTTCTCATTGGATTTTGATCAAATTTACTATGCACATTGACATTGAGATTATAGAATGAGTTGCTAAAGAAATTCTGGCATATCGATACTCAGTTCTGAACGTTCTTCATTAACCTCTTGCCAATTTGATTATTTCTTATCCGATTTTAGTGAAATTTAGTAAGTAGATTTAAAAAGAAATTATATATGAACAGTTCCTAAGGAGGTTCAGGAAAATCGATACTTTATAATGCTTTACAAAAATCGTTATTATATACGTACCCTTGTGAGATTACGTATATAATAGAGATTGGAAAGACATTGCATTGACAAAAAGTGGATAGGCTACGTGGCCAGACGATGTTCACGTTGAGGTGTTGAAGGTTCTCGTAGACGATAGTATGCTATTTAATGTTATATATATGGACCTATTTAATGTTATGTACAGATCTGGAACAATTCTAATGAAATCAACTTTTATAACTATGCCAAAAAAGTCCAATGTACGTAAATTTAATGATCATTGGATAATAAGCTTGATAAGTTTGAGTTGTGCTTTAAAACTGTTACTAAAAATAATGCATACGCGCATTTATTGGAAAAGTGTGTCAAACATTGGAGCAATTTGCAATTTGGATTCAGAAATGGTTTTGGTACACGAGTGGTATTTTGCAGCACGCAAGTTTTGGTACAGCGTTGTCTCAATGTGAATATTGATGTTTATGCCTGTTTCATTGATTACGAAAAGGCATTTGATACAATACAACATGACAAGCTAATTGCATTACTCAATGATTTGAAACTGGACGGTATTCGAATAATTGCTAATTTGTATTGGAATCAAACAGCTTCGATTCTAGTTGATGGAAATATATCTGAAAAAATTCGTATTTTGAAAGGTGTGACATGTCAGACAAAGCTGCTTGTACTTTCTCCCTTGCTGTTCAATTTATATTCGAAACGTATATCGTTCGTGAAATTACGGCGGACCTAAACATTGGTGTTATAGTGAATTAATAATTTTAAGTATGCTGACCACACATTTTTTTCGGCCAACAATATCTGTAGATTTGCAAAACATTTTTAAATATGGTGGCGATAAAAAATTTTGATTTTGGTCTAAAAGACAAAATAGATGATGGTCAGCAAGGATACTACACAATGCTCATTTTCAAGGTATATTAAAGGTAGGGAAAATGACATCAATGTCATCACATCATACAAATATCTTGGTTGTTACTTGACCGAAAAATTGGGATAACCATAACACACAGGTGGTAAGACGTTAAATTGAACAGGCAATGCAAACATTTTTGAAAACGATGAAAGTATTCTCCATAGACGAGATTTGAACATTTCACTACGTGTACGTTTACTTCGACGTTATGTATTCAGTATTCTCTTATATGGTGTAGAGGCATATCGACTTTAATTGAAGCCATGTGCAAAAAATTGGAAGCATTTGAAATGTGGACTTATCGTAGAATACTGAAAATTCCATGGATTGCCAAAAAAAAACGAATGTTCAGACATTGAATCAAATTAATAAGCAGACTGAAATTATTAACACCATAAAAATACGTGGATTGCAATATTTCGCTCACGTAATACGTAATTGAAAAATATCAGCTATATTACAGTTAATAATTGAAGGATATATTGTTGGAAAACGAGGTCCAAGCAGAAAAAAAACATCCTGGTTGAAGAATTTACGCCAATGGTTTGGACTTACTATCACATGACTATTTCGAGCGGCTGTAAATTAAATAAAAATCATGCAGTGGCGGTTGTCAACGATGTAGGCGGACATTCCACTTCAAGAAGAAGAAGAAGTAGAATGGAGGTTTCACTGTCGAAACGTATAGGGTATTATGTACAATCTATAACGTACGATTACGTTTACATAATTTACAATGAATTTATAATGTGGTTTGTGGTATAGCCGCGCATCCATCGTCAATTCGTATAAAAGTTATTACTGCCCACCAATTTGTGTCTTATACGATCACACTCTGTATTTTCATAACAATATGCGTATACTGCGGGGAAGTGATTTTAGTCTCTGTATATTTAAATTTTATTTTATTCAAAATACTGATAATGATGGAAAGGCAAAAATTTATGGAAAATATTATTGGAATTCAGTATTTTATAATAATATCTTGTATATAAATTTCGTTTGATTGAAATATACATTTACAAATACATATACTAAACTCGTATACATTACACATATTTCATAAATTCAATATATAGCTATCAAATAAATAATGTATGCATATACGTATACGTAATAAATACGTACAAAATATTTGGGTGAATATTATTTACGTATATTGTGCATAATATTTTCGATATATTCGAAGTAGCTATAATAATAAATATAATATCGAAATATCTGTATTATTTACCGAAAAAAATAAAAGCATCGAAAAGAATATATTTAAGAAAGAATTTATTGAAATTTATTGAATAACTTATGAAGAAAAAAATATACAGGGATGGGATTACATATTGCGGAATTGAAAGCAAAAATTTCAATTTACAATAAACAATAAAAGAATATTATAAACAAAATCTTTTAGAAACACTTTGTATTGCGAAACGATTTTGTGCTCAATAACTTAGAAAGTGGTTTTAAAATATTGCAAACCAAAACGATATATTATACAAAATTATAAAATTCAAGTAAATACAAGTGATCAACGAGAAAACTATAAATAGGTTCCAAAAACACGTCCATAAAAGTTAAACAAACTACATTGTGGTACACCCTGTGATAATATTAGTATTTATTTATTTTTTATTTCGAAATAAATATGTTATGCAAAATCACAAGTTTTTTTTTTTATGAGTAAAAATGTATGTTGTGAATTTGTGTGATTGTTGAATTTGGTTACTACATGAAAAGAAACGAAGAAAAATGTATAGAATTCGCATAAATAATTTACATAAATTTATGGTAGTTTTATGTGGATGAATGATTTCTGTTACGAAAAAACATATAAAAACATAATAACACTTGTAATAATTTTTAAATATAAGATTGAACATATAGTTAAAAGGGTATGCGGTTACAATTGCACCCTGCAACCTGAAGGATCTCTATTGTGTGTCCCATTTGTTTCCTTTCCTAACGAATTGGACAATATCCCCGTATAAGTTCTTTGAACATGGTTTCATTAAATAAGAAATGCCGCACGCACATAAATCTTTCTGCTTTTTCACACTTCTGTCAATTCGAACACACGTTCAGCAGCGCGTTCAAATTTCAATTTTTAAATCCGCTATAAAAACGATAAGCATAATCGTTTTGAATTTTTCAGAATAAAAAGTGATCATATCAGGTGTACCGGTTAATTTCCGCCGTTCACGCTTATTTGGCGCTACAAGCGGTAGTAGTGAACCAAAATGGATGAATTTTTTTTTTTTTAAAAGCTGTGACATTTCTCTCCAAAAATTAGTTGATAGCAGACCTCTTATCGAGCAACAACATTGTTAAAAAAACAATTGAAAATGTTGAATTTAGTGTCAGAAAAACGCGAAATGCGGACATCATTGCTTTTTTGTTTTCGTTTGAAGAAAACTGCGGCAGAATCACATCGAATGCTTGTAGAAGCTTATGGCGATAACACTTTATCAGAAAGAATATGCAGAGAATAGTTTCACCGACAAATGATCAATTTGAACCGTGCTTTGCTGCAAAAACTATAGCTTCGTATCGAATTCTAGTCCAAATGTCGACATGAAACTTTTGACTCAAAATGACGTAGAAAAGCTACAGTTTTCGTATTACTGTTGCAAAATTGATACACTATTCGTCTTTCTGTGTGATCGTACTTGAATCTTCGAATTACCTGCGGCTCTATTTTGTTGAAATTTATACGTATAAGCTGTTTTCATTCCTGTTACATTTTATACGAACGGATGAGAACTGTGAGAAAATTTTAAATACCCCTCTCTAGATCATAAGAGTTCCATATAAATTACATAAGTTCACAATTTGAAGTAAATCAAATACACTGGTTCTTCACGTAAAAACCCCAGGGGTTAAATTAAGTCGATAAAATTTCGGTGAAATCCGTTTCGAAATATTATTTCACATACTCGATGTTGTGTAACATTTGTATTGACAAATAAAAAGCTTATCGTATTTATAGTAAATTTTATTTCGCATAATATAATTTGAGTAAATATTATAGCACAAAAATACACTCCAATGTTTCACCATCTTCAGATTATATGGATTCCTAATAAAATAAATAAGTTGAAAAGTTTAAGTAAATCAACCAAAGATTCGAGATTTATTACAATTCGCAATAATATAGGGACACTGTTTGTTTATATAGTAATTGAAATAAAAGTTAAAGTTAATTTCATGAAAATCGAATAACAGTTTTGACGGATTTCCAAGCTTTATTACAAATTACAAAATGTAATCAATTTCCAATCTTTATAATAGAAGTAATTTTTAAATAACTGATTTTTCAGAGCATGTAAGAGAAAATAACATTTTAAATAATGGTGTAATGTATCCAAAATCAATGGAATATATGGAAGGGTATACCCGCTATTCCGGTTTACTAAAAACTTCAAAAAACACTTCAGTTGAAATTTTTCAGATAAAAAATGGTTATTTCTATATTCCAATGAAAATGCTCAAATTTTATTTATGGGTAGGGAATTAGAGGGTGTAAGAAAATTCTAAGTATTTGTTTCAAAAACTCAAAATCAAATTTTCAAGTCGATATAATTAGCTCGCGCGTTATTCAATTAATATAGTCAATTTCTACGCTAGGCAGATAAAGTTTTATTAAGTGGTTTTGCACATATTTGCAGGACCATAAAAAAATGTTTTGCGGAGACAATAAAAGTTGAGTGTGTGATATTATTTATTTATTCTTCATAAAATATCATGAATTTAATAAAAACCAACAAACTTTGTTTTCCAATTTTTTGATCAATGTTATACTCTAAATCCTATGCGACTGTAATAAATACTAGTTGTAAAATATATCATCTTAATTTCAACAGACACTAGATGATTGTGGTCGTCGTACATCAACATGGAAATCTCATGAAAATGCGGAAATCAAATCAATGATACAAAAACCGATAATTAACAATTAAAGGGGTATATAGTTAATGACATAGCAAAATATCATTCCGCTAATGATGATTTGAGTTTAAATAAACTATCAATAAAAATTGGTTACTATATCATGGAATTGTTTACAGTAAAAAATTATACAAATTCCATATTTACCTGCAACTTAATGCAATCTTATTCAATCGACAAAATAGCAACCACTTTAAGGTAAACAATTTGAGTCGATTAAATAAAAATTCGAAGAAAAAGTTGTTATGGAATTCATAAGTGCTTCAATGTGTTCTATCAAAATTGGAGATTGATATCCTTCAAGGATACATAATCTTGAATCTTTCAATTCATTTATTGACGTTATTTTTGATCAGAAATGTATCCAAAACATCAGGAAAGAATAAATAAGGAGTTATTTTCTTTCAAATATTCTACTCGTATCGTACACATTACAATAATATCAATAGATAGGTGGTACATTAAATCCAGATATATTACATTGTATAAATCTAATGAACTAACTAAATCATATTAATATTAAAATATTTACATTTATCTCCATTTTAAATATAAACGTACACACAATAATATGTAAATGTACAGACTACAAACAATAATAAACTTCCATCACCGAAAGTAGCAAAAGAAGAAAATTTTTAGGGAAAAAACTTTTTCTTTATTTTATTTTTTTGCGTATGTATTTCCTGCCTGAAATCTGAAACTTATTTTTTTTTTTCTATAAATTTATGAAAAAATATATAAATAATAAAAAAAGAAAAAAAAATGTAGTAGAAAAAAGGAAGGAATTGCTCAAACAATCACCGAAAACTTTTTCAATCATATCTTATAATAAAAAAATAAAAAAAATATGAAAAAATAACGCGGGCGTAAAATAAAAAAAAGAGTATCGTCGTATAAAATATAAAAATATGTGCGTGCATATTAAAATATACTATTAAATATATACAGCGCAACATCTATCACACGAAAACCTCTACATATCGTACGTAACCTCTGAATCAACGACCCCTCTAAAATTTTAAATAAAAATTTTGTCACATAAAACGGCCCTCGGTATCATACGAATATCGTATATTTATAGGTCGTTTTTAGAATAATTCTAAGAAACTTTAGGATAATAATTGAGCATTTTCAAGTTTATCAAAATTACTATACCACTTCGATCCCTCGCATGAGAAGAGCTCTTTTATAAAAATTGATGATTATTTGAATAGCTCGATAGATAGTTTTAAAACTTGAAAATTTGAACTTAAGCAATTGAGATGAATATCCCCAATTGTTAATAACGCCAATAGAGAACTTACATTTTCCCATAGGATTAATTTAAAAACCACTTATTCGATTATCATGGAATTGTTAAAGGAAGTGTTTCATTAAAAGCAGGTGACTTTACCTTCACCGCTTCCGGGTGATCCCATACATTTAAAGTATTCCCAATAAAATATTTCGAATAGTTTAATGCTGTGTTTTAAAAGATTTAGGAAGTAAGAGTTGCTACCTCTTCTCTGCTGCCAGTTGTTCCAATTGATCTCAAATATATCTAATAGAATTTCTCGAGAATCATTTATTCATCTTACATTGAAATTTTCAAATGAAATGTTTAATGATGTATTTTAAAGTTTTTTTCCGATAGTTATCTCCATTAAATCTGGGTATTCTAATAGATTTCAAAATAGAATTTTTCAAGTATTATTTATTCTATCTTATAGATATTTTTAATCGAAGCGTTAAATGATGCGTTTTAAATATTTTTGGAAGTATGTTCGTGGTGCTCCTATAACTCTTAAACATATTCCTAATAGAATTTCTCGAGTATCATTTATCCGATCATCTAGAAATATTCTACTGCAGTGTTACATGATAATTTCTACAGTTTTCTGAAAATAGGTGAAAATCTTGAAACTTTTAAATTAACCATTTTACATCAGGCCATCGTAGAATGGATAATAAAACAGTAAACGTTTTTCGAATATTATTATTGAATTGATTTGAACATTCACTGTTAGATTCAATCATATTTGTATAATTGTTTGAGTTTAAATATCAACACGAGTAGATTATAATATACACTTTAATATGTTATTGGGAAAAATATTTAGCATTGATATTGTTCTTATAATAACATTTATAATAGCATTATTGAGTAATGAAATTAAATTCAGATTAATTGAAAAAAAATCCATCAATCGTCAGATGTAATTACTATACCATTCCAATTATTATTGAGATCCTGCAAAAATCATTTTTTTTTAATTGTCAATTTATTCTCCCATTTGGTCCCCTTTTATAAGACATATGTGTACGACATGCCTATAATTTAGAGGCTTATTCTTGGAAGGTCCTGGAAAGAGTAAGAGCTTAATATCGGAAACTATCAGAAGGTAATGCAAATATCATTGATCCTTAAATCTTCATTTTCGTGCAATTTCATATTAAATTCGCTTTCATAATAAGAGTTACGCGACGCATTCAGTTTCAATTATTATACTTGTAAGGTAATGGAAGTATCGCTAATCATTCAATCTTCAATTCCCTGTTTAATTCCCTTTAATGTGAAATATAAAATACGTACTTTCTACTCTAAAATTATCTCTGTGAAATAATGGAAATGTTCTTGTTTATTTATTTTCATTCTGTTCCCTGTTTAATTCCCTTTCATAAAATATATAACACATACATTTTGAGACTTATCCTTAGAAGATCATCATCATATGTCCTTGAAACATGACTGATATTCGGATCCATTAAATAATTATCCTATATAGCCTATATAGCAGGCCCAATTCTCTTCAATTGTGGTGCAAATTTTATATTAAAATTATGCGTAAAATAAGATATTATTTATTATTAATTGGTCTGAAAATGAATTTAAAGAGGATATAAAATGAGAAATCGTACGTCACATTAAGAAGTTTGGCTTGTCCTCATTAAAGTTATATTATACTGATCTTTACAACAAACATCATCCGTTATAATTTAATAATTAATTATATTATATGCTTGGCAAGTACCTCTTTTTCATACGTAAACCTCTGCCATACGTATCCTCGTGTATGATAGAGGTTGAGCTGTAGCTATGTTAGCTAGATATGTACACACCAAGTATTCTTATATAAATGGACTGACTCTGGTACAGTAACAGCATTTCGTCGTTTATGAAGAAGAGCTTATTATTATATAAAATAAACATTTATAATTTGTTAAATTCTTTTAAAGCTTTCAATAAAATATATTAATATTATATGTAGAAGAAGAGAGAGAGCAAAAAATGTTGCTTTACAATTTACATACACAAACAAAATGTTAAATTTACTTAAGAATAGATTATCAAATTAAAGGATATAATAACAATTTTGAACAAACAATAATAATATAATAACAATATTAACAATAACAATTTTGCGAACAATAAAATATTTTTATATATTTTCAACATTATTTTTTGGGTTTTGGCAAGGAGTTTGGGCGGGAGGAATAAATTCATAATGATTGGAAAGATTGTTTAATAGCCAAGCTACGTCCAAAAGAGATAACTGGTATATTTGCACAAACTGGATATATATCACCATCATGAATAGCAGTAACATTTTCCTATACCCCACATTCGTAAGTATAGAACCGGCTGCATTTCTACAATAAAAAACACCATGCACATGATTATCGAAAAATCAGTGGTATTCCAATTTTGTGTTTGACCTTCGAACGCCCTTTAGATATTAGAAAAACAAGTGCTTTCTTTGGAAAGATTCAAACGAAATATGGATAAAGTCATTAGAATGAATAAAGCACTTTACAAAGAATGAAATTGTAACTTATTGCAGTAAAACAGTGTTACATCCATTCACAATCGTTGTTATCGATATTATATTATAATGAGATCCTCAATAGTTTGGTAATTTAATTTAATTTTAAAAATTGGCGCTACTCTGATATTATAAATATCTCCACACAAATCAATGAGCGATTCATTCAAAAGCACAAATATGATTTAATAAAGTATCTATCGAAAAATAAGTGCAGAATGAATTGTTACATACATAAGGAGTAATTTACCAACTTGACTGCAATATTAGACAGCTATGCCGTAAAGCGAGAGCCACTATAATCAGGTGAGATGATTGGTTGAGTAATCAATGAATATAGCCCACTCGGTAGAGGATGAAAAGGTATTAAAATATTGTTCTGATATGATATCCCCCGAAAACACAAAAATATTAGTTCACTCTCTGGGTATCTTTTAGTTAAAAGTACCATTGAACATGTGGCTGATTCGACTTCGTTACGAAGTTACATGAAAATAACGGTATTATGATTTTCAAAACTATAGTCACTAGTCAGTGTATAATAATCTGATAGACTGTTTGCACGACTTTTAATTAAAACATATTTTCAACTTAAAATTCTAATTTTAGTATTGAATACAAAATTTAAAAGTATAAATTACATAAAAATTACAATTTATTTTTCAATTCAAATTAATGGAAATTTTGTAAATTATTTGCCGAAGAAAATCTTATAATTTTGAATTTAAATGTTATATTTTTATATGACAGACTGCCAAACCCATAGTATTATACACTGAGTCAGTGACTATAGATATTCAAAACCAGTTGTGTGGAACAGCAGTCATCTGTCACGTCTTCGTCGTTGGTTCTGGCCAAAAACAAGTACCGGATAAAATTTATCCAAATCGAAAATAAAAATTATGTCTACCTAGTTTTGATTATATGTGAATTTTGAATCGCATTGGAGATCCACGCAGCCATGTTGCAGCTCAAATGAATGTGACAAGTGATAAAACTTATACTAAAATTAATTTTCATTATGATTTTTCGATCTAAACTTGGACCAACTGAATTGCCTTATAGGTATTAATGCCAAATTAAAAGGTTCGATATGCTAATGTTTATGGTATAGACAAACGTTAATTATAATCATTGATATATCATAGCCAGTGCACAATTGTGCAAAATACAGGTTTGAATGAAAATTCGGTTATTCTTATCGCACTACTAGAAAAATAATGGTGTTGATCGATTTTTTACAGACTGAGTCTCGTATTCTTATAGATAGTTTTTGTTTAATGACTCCATTACATTTTGTTCTTATACAATCCTTTTAGTTAAAGCATTTGTACCGTAATTAATTGGAAAATGAATGTATACTTAATACAAAAAAAAAATCAGTAGATTAAAATTACTAAACTTCCTAAAAGAAATGGAAAATATTATAACTACCTTAGATTTCAACAGACGCTGCTATATATTCCGGTATAATGACTTTCCACAGTAAACAGCAAGTTACGTATTTTATGTATAGTTTTAAAACAGGAAAAATAACTCAAAATTCTACGGAATTCGTCTATATTTGAATTGTACATAGTTACATTTAAATTTTCAATGTTATCAATTTTTCATAATATTATATGAATATTTATTAATTCACAAATCATCCATAGCAACACAAACATGTACGCCTCCTATAAAAGTGAAAGAATATATAATATAAACAACATAATATTTTCATTTGAAATATGTTTTTCTATAAATTCTGTTGATCTATAAAATGTGTTATTGTATATAAAATACAATACATAATACGTCATAGTCTACAATAAATAGAATAGTCTACATAATATATAATATATGTAAATGCAAAGTATACGCAGACAACACATACATTGCGAGATAGATTGTAATAATAAAGTCATAATTTATGATTACAACAGTGAGATACTAGATAAAACAACGACAGTAAATTCGTTTTGATAGCTATTGCATGTTTAATAATAAATAAACAGTCTCGTCCCAATAATGGGTGGCAGGTATAGAATTGCAAATTATAATCAATTTCAAATCTTTCATAGAAGAGATTTTTAAAATCGAATCAAACGTTCAAAAGATATGACAGATTTGTATCATTCGGTTGTCAACTTTATATAAAATCACAAATTTCTTTAAATTTTCTCTGACATCGATGGGAAAATCGAGCATATCTTTTTCTTTTCTATGAAAGATTGGAAATTGATTATAATTTGAAATTCTGTACACAAAAAGATGATAATTCTTAAAAGCCGATTTTCCGGAAAATTTAATTCAGTGAACACCCACATTTTTTTTCGTAATTTAGTCTAATTTCACCCAAGTTATAAGAAAAATATAGTGATATTAAAAACTGAATGCTATTTCTCTGGCCTCGCCACTGTTCCGATTATAGAAAGTCAGGCGGTTGGCGATTATTACGCGAAAATTACTGTTATAATTTTTACTTAAAATCCAATTTAGTTGATTCAACATTCAACAAATTCACCCGCTTTCTATAGGTGAGTATTTGCTATACACTTTAAATTTCTTTTGGCTACGAAAGGAGGCCATTGGACGGTCATTCCAATCAATCAATTTAAAAACTTATTAAATGTGCAAATAGATGGATAGTTTGTTGAGACTCTGAGTGAGAATATTTCGAATAAATATAATTATTTTTATAAAAATTAATTAATTGATTGCTTGTTATTTTTTTGTAATCCATTCCGATTATTTTGTTCACTATTTTTCAATGGATTGATTAATGAATTTAAAAGTTGAAAAGAAATGGAAAAATCCCACGACCCACGGCTAATATGAAATATTGTATGATGTGCTAATTATTTAACCAAAGAGAATTCTACATAATTTATTATTTTAATATATGTGAAACCACATTTTCTTCATAAATTATCCATATTCTAATTCGGTTTGTTCAAAGAAGAATAATTGACTATACTCACAATTCACTTAAAATATACGATTATAAATTAAAGAACATTTATTATACCATCATCGGAACAATTTTATTTATAATAAAATATGAAGTACTGTGCTAATTGTTTGAGTGGGACTGTATTTTTATGTATTGTAATAGATAGACTAATTAAATCATCAGAACATTTTCTATACATAAATAATACATAGAATTTATCTATGAAAAAGTCATACATTAAATTTTATGTTGAATATAATAGATATATGCTCTGTCCCAAAAATGATGGCTTTATAATAATATAGAACTTGTAGTTACCCAACTGTTAGCCACTAATTAATTTATGAAAAGTGAACTATGATGACTGTAGATCTATAGTACGACCAACGGTTCCAAATGTTCACTTTATAAATGTCGAATTTTAACAATTTTAACGATTTTTGAATAAGCTTTTGGCACGGACTATAGGTTGTACATTCACTCTATGGGAAACGACCTTAACAAATTGTCAAAGTTTCATAAAATTTTCTTCAGTGTAAGCCAAAATACAACGCATTAAGTGACTAGTAGTTTTTGTATGTCAATTGAAAAATGTATTTCCTTTATCTGGTGATCGCCTTTCAGTACTTTGACGCTTAGTTTATTATGGTTAGTATTGAAAATACCATATTTCGTCACCAGTTGCAATAGTATTTAGGAATTTTCTTCACTTCGAACGTGTTTAATAATGTCTTTACACAATGTTCAATCCGGTGTAATTTTTTGATTATCATTTAATTGATGTGGAACGAACTTTAAATTCATTCATTTTTGAGTTAAAATTCAATGGATTGTACATTTTGGTATTCCAAACTCCATTTCCATGAATCTCATCTAAAAACTTATGCTTTCAACATACAATTATCATCATCACGGCGATTTTAAACAAATCCAACGTTTGAATAGCATTTCTACCAATTTTAATATAAATAATTTTAATGTTGGTTCTTTGCTTTTTATATTCATTTTTCGACCGACGTACTAAAAACTACTGTAACTTTATGTGTTGTATTTTCGTTTCTACTGAATGTAATGTCATGAAATTTTTGACAGTTTGTTAAGTTCGGAGTACACTACATAAATCAATAAGTAGCAGTAACAAAGCCATTCTCATTATTTTTGGGACAAAGGGTGCATTTTACAATAAATATAATACACATAATGTTATAAAATACTCACATTATGAACATCAAATTTATGATTTAGTTTTGTTTTATTGTATCTCCTGAAGTCCTTAAAGGTATGCGTATCCGTGTGTATGGAACAAATAGGTTGTTAACTTTTATTATTATCATTTTTTATTTTCATTTAATTAAAATAAAATAGCAGAAAACTATAAAATAAAAACATAAAAACGGCTATATTATACGAGTATAAAATTATTATTTATCACACGTGCTGGACAGATTGGCGTACAAATCTATAAGAGACTGCACTGATATGACCTAATTTTGACATCGAGCAATTATCAAATGGTAATATATGTACACTATGCTCTGAAATACATTGATGACAACGCTAACGTTAAACATCTGCTGATGGACATCGATTGCTGTGTAAAGCTTATGGTGAACATGTTCCATCAATAACAAGGCCAATTAATGTTGAAGACGTTCCGATAGAGGTGTTATTATACCAAGATTAATGCTAAACTCAAGAGGAGCTCGATTAAACTATGAGAGTGACTCAACAAACGATTTCAAACCGTCTCAAGGCCGTGGTACAAAATCAAAGAAATTGGATTCCATGTACACTTAAACCAAGACACTTCAAATGCCGTTTTTTCACATGAGAACAACTGCTCCAAAGAAAAAATCGTAATGGTGTTTAGTATCGAATCATGAAGGGGACAAAAAGTGGATCTACTGCAATAGCCCACAGCATAGAAAATAGTGGGGTCATGTATATTAACTTCAACGGCCAGATCGAATATTCATGGCAAGAAGCTAATGCTGTGTATCTGATGGGATCAGTTAGGAGTGATCTACTATGATATCTCCAACACTGAAGTAGATTAGCAAAAACTATTGATGCAATTAAGCTGCGCATTAAAGGTCAAATGCCCACAATATGCCAAAAGACATGACAAGAAAACTTTGGAGGCGCTTCAATGAAATGTACTACTCCACCCTCAGAATTCACCAGACATTGCTACTTCCGAATACCACTTGTTCTGGTCGAAGACTAATGACCTAACCGAGCAACATGTCACTGCTTACGAAGAAGCCAAAAATAGAGTCGATTCGCGGAATCCATATGATGCCTGAAAGATGGAAAAAAGTCGTAGCTAACGACGAACAATACATTGAACTTATTTCTGTCAATAAAGTTTCAAAGTTATACAAAAAAAATCTAAAAACTTATATGTACAAACAATAACAACACCAAATTGACGTTAGTTCAAATGTAACATATTTGTGCGAGGTGTTGTAAAAAGTTAAAGTTAATTTAACTTTTTTCTGTCCGCGGATAAATTACTAGCTCGGATATTGTTGTTGTATTTACATTAGAAATATAATGTTAGCACCTCGAACCAGCCTACAATCGACCGCTGACAGACATTGCGTTTACTACCTTATAATAATGGTTTATATCACAAAACAAATATGTACATAATTGTGTGTATTATTTAAATTTAAAATAACTCTATTATGATTTCGACTATTGTATTTTGTAATTGTATGTTGTTTTATTTTCAAATTTAAAATCTAGTATTTATACTCGACTCGTATTATAATATAACTCTATCTATTGCTTAATTGCACTATATAATACAATATCCATATATAAAGTGATATACTTGTTGTTCTTGTTAGTAGCTCTGGCTATAAATATATTCTTATACATATGATTTAGTTTTGTATTAAATTTTGTAAATATTATTTGTTATTTATATTGTAGATGTGTACATTATGTATGTATGTGTATGTCTATATGTATATACTCGTAAATATATAATAAATATATAAATATTAACAACTATTGTATTATCCAACTTCATATTGTATATATATTTAATTTAACTATATAATTACATTTGTACATAACCTATTTATATATATATTTAAGGCACGAAGCGTGAGAATATACACGGAAGCATCATAAAATGTTTTCAGAATTACAAATGAAAATACTGATTTAGTCTCAATCTTCTAAAAAATGTTCAACCAACTATTTACTATCTTAACAGTTGATTCTCACCAACTACGTCCGGTTAACCATCAGCATCAATATGAACATATCCCAACAACAACCAGTAAAATCAATTTCACAACCACAGATACAATTAATGTCATATCAAATATCATCGTTGCAACAATATTCAGCACATGGTTTTAAAAACCCTTTGGGAAACTAATCAAATACTTTGAACTTAGGAAGGTATGTTGGATATAGCATACTTGCAAATCCAGTTAGCTACGAATAAAGAATAAGTAGCCGCTGACAATCTGGCAGCTGTGTATGAAAATTACTATCGGGTATTGTGTGAAAGCAGCAACCGATTAAAACTTAGTTAATGATTCAGTGATTACACAGTAACGGCGAATCAACGGCGCCATTATAACTGCGATCGGAAGAGGTGATATACCCCTGTAAATGCTATATATGAATTTACAGAATGATAAAGTAGGTTGAACGTATGTTTAATTAACAACTTCGGAAAAACAACCAGTTCTACAACACGGCCTCGAATCGAACAGGATAAACGGCAACGACTCAAGCAACGAAAATGTAAGAATAATGATTTAAAACTTGCATCTTGGAATGTTAGAAAGGCAAGATGGCTAGATGCAGTAAACTGAGATATAAAGATCTAAACATATAAATTTACCGTAAATACAGGCTGGCTTGGAAATGCTTAACAAAATACTGTGTTATCAACAGATATGATTGTTTGGATTAAGATTTAGCAGAGGTCGTTGGAGAAAATACAACAACAAATGTAAATGTAACCCAGACCAATATTTATATACAAATAATTGTGCCTCTCCTGCAGGAATTACAGATCCTTAAAAATAATGAGGTAAAATCACAGACCCCATCTGAAGACTCATATAGGACTAAGGTTCAGGTTTTAACTGAAGGAAACAGGAATACCACGCAAGAAACTTGGCAAGAAACTTTAGGGTTGTACTATACATGAAATATACCCTTCAACAACTGTTACGCTGAACAATTGAATGATTTGTTTCATATATCGTAACTATTAATATTCACAAGATCCAGCAACAACAATAAGGAAATTTACAACAGTACTGATTAATTATAATCAAAACTAAGGTTTGAAACATCAAATCACATGCACAATATGCCAACCACATCCACATACCCAGTGTTGTTAAATGTGCAGACGATTAGCATACTAGGAATTGCCAAAGAAAAACTAAAGTCTCGAACGTCAAATGTTTTCTTTGTTCTGGTGATCATTCCGCGTATTATTGAGGATGCAGTTGCTCTACAGAAATTTCCGGTACAACGTAAAAGGCAATTCGTGCAAAACATGACTTCAACCTATACACAACAATCCACTCAACCTTATAAGGGTAACATTTGCATGGGCATTCAAAAACTACAACAATGTATATTACAGCGACATGTACAACATACGGATTCACCGGGAGGCTTCAATTACAATGAATATAATTTGCCGTATTTAAAACAGCAAACATCAACCATTATTGCAACTTATAACCAATTTGGATTTAGGCGCAGCAAAATTCAACAGTTTAAGCGGTTCGCAGCTTCATTGGATCTACACTTTACCTTCTTTACACATCCGATTTACCAATTACTCAAGAGAACATAATGATGACTACGTTTGCGTATGACACTGTAATTTTGTCATAAAGGGTATAACCAACATTGACATCAACAAAGATGCAGATCGGTCTAAACAGCATACATAAGAGCAAAACCCTATCAGCATTGGCTGTGATGAATCTTTTTTTTTTTACCATGCTGTACCCAAGCTTTATTACGTTTAATATTCATAGTAAATCCATTTTTCATCTCCATGTAACAATTTCAGCTCCGCTTTTTTAATTGAAAACAAAATAATAATGCTTCCCGCAAATGTTGTTTTTTTTGGTACAACGACGGTCCATTTTCACGCATGTCAGATTCTACACATGTTATCAGTGGACTTACGCCATCTACTGCATATACTTATTGGTATCAAATTAATAAGTAATGTAAGAAATATTAATATATAATTTATTTATAGGTTTGGGTTTGATTGTTTATTATGTTTAGAATTTTGGATTTACGTGTGTTGTTGCAGCGCATGTGTGCGTAATGAGTTATGTATTAAAAGTTTATGAGGATAAAGGTATTACTATGCCGCCGAATAAGAAAAACAAGCTGGTCGGTACAACGTTGTAGCGACCGATATCTGACCAATTTGGGGAATATTTTTTGGACCTGACTCATCGGACGTTGTACCGACGTAAACTCAGCTTTGGACAATTTAAAAATACTTTTCGTAAAAATAATCTGTTGAAGTCAGTAAATGACTAAATTTGTTAGTTGTATATCAACGTCGGATTATTATTTATATTCACCTATACACGGGGACAATGAATTTTTCCTCAAGGAAGTACTAATCCCATATGGAAGATTCGTGTGTGATATATATGTATTAGTATATTTATATAATATATTTATGGATTTTGTATTGTGTACATTGTACAGCACATGCACAGAGAAATATTGCAAAATTTACATATTGTATTATAACAAACAAGATGACAAATATAAATGGTTTAAAATTTAAATATATTTTAGATAAATTAGTATAAATAAGAGACAGGACATTTGGTTGATATTATTGTTTATATATGTATTTGTGTGTTTGTATACACATACACAATAATATCATTTATAAATGTTTAATTTTTTACCATTTTGATATGAATTTTAGAAAATATAATTAATATTTTATATTTAACTATTTATTGTTATAAATAAAATTTGTTTAATAATATAAAATCTGTATGTTATGTGTATGTGTATGAAGGATGCGGATATACCTATTATATATGTTGGCTTCATGTAAATTTATAAAAAAAAATAGAATATAATATGAGGCGTATAGTTGACATCATATAATGCGGTTTGAATTGACAGAACGGAGTGGGTACAAAATTTTTCATTCTTGTCATTTCAAATTTATTACTAAAAATTCGAAATAAGTATAATTATAATACAAATGATGTGCTTATCTCTTGGGCTTTTTGTATGCCTGGCGACGTTCGAAGTCATTCAAACTACCTCTATTTTTATATTATTATTATTATTATTTCTTATTATTTTATTAAGTCGAGCTATAGTTATACAATCAGAGGTGCACATTTATTATAAAAATGTATGTATCGTGTGAATAAAAACTAGAATGGTTGTTGGTTAAGAAAATAACCTGTCAATGATTTTTATTTATTGACAGAAACTTGATTGTATTGCAATGTTATTCATACTGAATTATTTGGTTCTGCTGTAGCTGCATTTAGACGTAATAGAACCGTCTAATTCTGAATTCCATTTGGTTGGTGATGGCGTTTTGATTGAAGTTAAAATAAAATTGTCTTGTTCCATCGAATAACTTTCTCCATTAACATTTTTATTCAAAATATGTTCCATTTGACTCAATACAACGCTTCTTTTATGACAATTTTCAGTTTTGGGAAAGGAAAAAAGTCACACGCAGTGATAGATGATAGACGAATACCGGGGAGGTTGGCTGATGAGAGAAATCCATTTTTTCATCTAAAATGCATTTTTTTTTTTGGTTTTGTGAGGTGCTATAAAAACAGTTGTTTTTTTACCTAAATCTAGTGTTAAAATTATCCAAATCTTGCAATTGTTTTTCCGCTGGATATTCGGATCTTATTCGTGTCTTTACAGCGGTACTTAATTCATCAGTTAACATTCTCAAAGCGAGATTTCCATTGAAAGCAATGATTAATCACGGACATTGCTTTTTGAATATCTTCAAATGATGTAAAACGGTTTCCTTTCATAGGTAAATGAAATTTAAGGAATAAAATTAGTGGCACAGGGAGATAAATTAAGTGAATATGCGGTGAATGATTAAGCAAAAAAATTTGATTATTAGTTCAATCCGGTGCAATTTTTGCACATCATTTAATTGATGCGTGAAACAAACATCACCTATCGTAGACTAGTTAAATAATTAAAAAATAATTATTGTTTTCGGTATTCTAAGCTCAATTCCGATGAAACGCTCTAAAGATTTATTAGCGATTTTCACGAAAGCAAGCACTTTTTCAATGTTTTCTTCAGTAAATTGCTTCAAGAGGTCGACCTGAACCCACATCATTACTTATAGCTTCTCTGCCTTATGCTGTGAATCAATTATGCGATTTAAATACTTGTGCTTTTAACACACAATAATTATCACCATACTCGAATTTATACGTTTGAGAAGCATTTTTACCAATTTTAAAACAAAATTTAATGTTGGTTTTTATATTTATGTTTCGACCGACGCACACAAAAACAGTAACTTTATGTGTGTATGTATTACTAAATGTAATGTCATGAAATTTTGACAGTTTGTTGAAAAACGTTCACAGAATATAATCACAAAAAAACTAGGCGGTGGTGCTACGTGTTCTATGGTTGACATAACCATTCCGGTTTATTATGGGACAGCGGGTATAATAGGTATTTACTATTTATTTATATATAATAATAATGTGCTATTAAATGTAATCAAAATAATAAAAATTAAAAACTTTTAAATTGCAAACATAATTTTATGTATTTAATTAAAATATGTACCAATATTTGTGCTAATAATTATCCATATACAAATATGTGTGTATTCGTTCGTACCATGTTCAAATTTGACGCAGAATATATTCATAAAATTTAAAATACACTATTCTTGATAAAAATTAATGTTGTCTCCTTTGAAATACTCCCCATCAACTGTTATACACCTATGCCAGTGGTTGATCCAGCTCTCAAAACAATTCTGGTACACCATACTGGCATAGTCTATAAAGTTTCCAGCGATTTTTGTTGCATGACTTCTGTGCTCTCATAACACGTGTTTTTCGAGGTGGTATTTTGACTTTATCGTATCGAAAGAAGTCACACTGTGCCATATCAGATGAATTTGGAGCTGGCTGAATGACTCTTGTGTTGTTTTTGGCCAAAAATCCATAAATAATCTGTACTTTATGCAATGGTACATTTTTTCATGATGCAAAATCATAAATTGTTTTTCCATAACTATGGCTTTTTTTTAAGGACGTATAACTCTTAAATAGAATTCTTTATTAAATGTTTGGCATCGTACGGGAGTAATTTATAATGCACAATGCAATTACAATCAATGAAAACCTATGACCTTCTTTTTTGATTGAAAACGACGTTGTTTTTTAGGTTATGTAGACTGCCATTGACTCGGTTAATGTTTCATTTGCGTGTCATACTCATAAACGCATGTCTTGTCACCCGAAATTATGTGTTCAGTAAATGTTTCATCGGAATCAACGTTGGAAAGTATGTGTTTAGTAACTTCAACACGTTTTATTTTTTTGCAAAAAAATAAGTTCTTTTGGTACTAATGTTGCAGTAACACGTTTCAACCCGAAATCATCATGTAGGTGTTGATCCCGTTAACATGTTGATCTCTTCAGCAATCTCATTGATGGTTAATTTTAGATTCAGTCAGACTTTTCAGTCAAACTTTTTTTATTTTTCCAACATTTTCTTCGGTTTTCCTTGTTGATTGCCTTGTGGCATCAGGATAACTTTCTATAGTATCATCACGATCATTTTGAAAGCGTTCAAACTACTTGCGTTCAGCTGCTGTTTTCTTCAAAGCATTATCACCAAAACATTTTTCTATCAATTTTTGAATGTATAACTAAACATTTAATTTCCATTTTGCACACATAATTTAATGCATTCGTTGTTCAATATTTTTATCGATATTGAAAATCGCTAAGAAACAATATTTCGAAGTACACAATACGCTAGCAAATAAATAACTGACAAGTAATCAAGCTAAGCTAATTGGTAGCGATGCCAACAAGGATTGTGCAAAGAAAAACAAAATTACAATTTGACTACATTATCTTAAAGGCGCGAGATTAAAATGAGAAATTCCGGCGTCAAATTTGTGCATGGTATACTCGATAAGATAAATAGTAGACGAACAAATAACATAAAATATAATTTCATCTTGTTTTATTTTTAATTTTAATTTTATAGAATAATTAAATAAATAAAATTATATGGAAATAAATAAATAAATAAATAAATAAATAAGAAAGAAGAAATATATGAAATTATTATTCATTCAACCACTGTTTCAAAATAAATATACAAAATATAATTATTTAATTATAATATCTTCAATTTTAAATTAAAATTAATAAAAATTTTAATGATTTTTTTCCATTTCCATTTTGCTGACGACGACGACGACGACGACGAATGTTTTTCTTTTACACAGTCAAAAATTAATGGCTATATATATTTTAGTTAAGTTATTGTATGTATTTTATTTTTAAGTACATATAAATATAATGTAGAAAAATATTTAATTTAAAACTAATTAAAACTTTCCGGTTTCATTTCTTTTGTATTTGTTTTAAGATTTACATTACATTTTTTTTTTTCTGTTATTTTGTGTTTTGTGAATAGAAATATATTTTTCAAGTCCAAAAAAGTAAAATTTATACAAAATAAAATAAAATAATAATGACATAGACTTTTAAAATTTGTGTAAAAATAAAAAAATTGTTGTTTTCTACTTTTTTTAACAAAATTTTAAATTAAATACAAAAGTTATTTCGGTGTTTTTATTTTTTTCTTAAATTTTACTTTTGGGCAAATGAAATTGGAATGGAACCATTGAATATTTAACAATTTATTTGTATGGGATTGTTTTTGATTGTGTATCTACGAGTAGTTATTTATTATGTGAACGCGTAGTGGTATATGATTTGTGTAAGCTTATCCATCCTCAATTTTATGCAGAATATTTTTCCTTTTACCAATAAAATTTGTGATGGCAATAAAAAGTAATTATTTTTACTCTATCGATAGTAAAATCATAGTTTTACTCATCAAACCAATAACATTTCAAGCGAACTAAACTACGGTTTCGTATACTTATTTAGCACAGAGAAATATATTTGCAGGACTTTATTTATGGTTTTTTTTTTCGACAATGCTAGAAAGCGAAATGTTTATTTATCTATCTACTTTGCCATGACTGCGTACAACATCAGCGAAACACTTTCAATTCTAATTACTAAAGCAAAATTTTCCTAATATAAAATTTATCTTATATTTCTTATATAATTAGTTCTGATAAATATTTCGAAGTAATGCAGATATGTTATATTATGGACCTTGAGAGAATATAAAATTTAATGCACTCTCCAAATTCTCCAGAAGAATTACAGCGGAAAAATGCATAATAAATTTTAACATTAACCTTTCGACAGATAAGTCTTTAAAATATGTACACCTGCTGTCTCAAAATAAACCAGAATGGTTATGTAAACCATAGAATACGTAGTGCCACCTCTTGATTTTTTCGTGATATTATTCTGTGGACGTGTACCTCAACAAACTGACAAAATTGCATGACATTACATTTAGTAGACATTCGAAAATACAATACCTAAAGTTACAACTGTTTTTGTTCGTCTTTCGAAAAATGTATTGTATTGTATAAAGAACAAAGATTAAATATTAATTTGTGTTTTAAGAATGGTAAAACAGCTAACAGAAACGTTTCAAATCGCTTATGGAACGATAATTGTTTATCCAAAACACAAGTTCTTGATTGGTTTCGAGTATTCAAAGATGGTAGAGAAGATGTATAATGATTATGAACATTTAGGTTGACCATGTGCGAAATGTTTACTCAAGAAAACATAGAAAAAGTACATGATTTAGTGAAAGTTTGCAAGAAATCTTCAATCAGATTTATGGAAATACGTAAAACAACAATGAATCGCATTTTACCTGAAAAAATGGGTCTACGGACTATGAATTCAAAGTTTGTTCCACATCGATTAACATATGATCAAAAATTGCACCGAATTGAAAGAAATTGTTGAACTCGCATTATAAGTAAGAGACATCGAAAGGGAAAGAACCACTTACGAAAACTTCCTTCAACGACACATTATCTCTTTTTTAACCGTATTGTTATTGGAAATAAAAAATGGACGTATTTCGGTAAGTTTTTTCGGAAAAACGCGTGACCGCAGCCAGGGCAGTCTCATCAAAAGTCTCAACCAAAATGCAATATCTATGGAAACATTAGCTTTTGTAATATATGTAATGGTATCAGATAGGATCTGTGTATTATATGAACAACTAAAACGTGGGTCAAACGGTTACTGGTGATACTTGCCGTACGAACAACAATTGATAAAATTGAACCGGGAATAAAAATATTACATTAAAGACAATAATTTTTATTGAAAGTTATTTCCTTATATCTGACCTCTATTTGTACAAATACTTCAAATTCTATTTTAGTAATTTTTTTTTAAAAGGAAAATTTACTATGAAATTAATCAACTTCTTAACTTAACTTAATCGTAAATTTAACTATAAAGTTAAAATTTTAAGTAAACTGAAGTAACTTTTACTATAGTATTTTTTTCTGTTAAGTATAAAACATCCTGCAAAGTTATTTTAAAATAAAATTTTGTAGCACATTAAAAGATGACCCACGTTCAGGTCCTGAAAAAAAGGTTGAAAATGAAATAAAAACTGCAAGTTGTAAATGATGAAAACCCAAGTCAAATTCAACAAGAATTTGGAAAACATTTGGGAGTTACTGAAGTAGCAATTTTAATTTCAAATCGATTGCATGTAATCCTGCTACGGTTGAACGTTGAATAAATTGGCATTAGATGCATTAGAGGCAGTAAAAACCATTTAAGGGGAAAAGAACGCGATCAGTAATATTGCTTCATGACAACGCATCCGTTTACACAATACAAAAGCAATCAGTTAACTGATCTTCAAGTTCGGCTGGGAAGATCTCCCAGTCATATTTGACTTACCGGTGGTTGTCGATAGTTAAAGTTGTCCGAAAATGGTTCGACAATTATTTTGCCTACAAAGACCCAAGTTTGTATTAATATATAATTAATGTATTGTCCATTTTGTTCGGTGACATTTTTCCATCTTTTTGTTAACTTCATATGATTTCGAGCTCATAGAACTTCTGGTCCTTTTCATCAAATAAAAATGAACCAAGTTCGTTTTAATATCATTCTCATTTTTACCATTCAATAAATTTTGCCAACATCGAAATAAATGATAATTTGATAGTTCAAGGACAGGAATATAAGATACACGTGGCAACACTTCCCAACCAAGCTCCAATAATTTTTGACGACTGATAAAAGATGTGTGCGTTGTCACAACACCTTTTTGATTTATTTATTATGAATTGCATTGTGCAATTTGGTTAGTTGTGTGAATTGATCGCTTGGTTCTGTGGTAAAAGTTAAAAATAGACAATGTCTTTGTAATCCCACCAAACTAATAACATAACCTTCTTTTGATGGATATCAGTTTTAGATATTGTTTGCGATTGCTTATATCTCTCTTGCTCTATAAACTTTTTCAATTGACATTGGTGTATACGATCCATTTTTCATCGCCAGTTATCAATAGTTTATAAAATGAATGATTGTCGTTACATTTCATAATCAAATCGCTGATGGTAATGCGTTGTGTTAAGTGGAACGCTTTTCAATGCAGGTATGTAAAACATTGAGCTTCTCTGCAATCTCACGTTTAGTTGCCTGATGATCCACATCGATTATTGTTTTGATTTAGTAGTCAGGCACCTCAACCGGATAACCAGAACGTGTTGCACTTATGACTGAGTAATCTGCAGAACGGAATTTAGCGAACCAATTTCAACTCAGTCGTTCTGTTAAGGCTTTGTCAACATACCCAGCCCATATTTTTTAGTGCGATACAATGAAAAAACAAAAGATTACATTAAATAAATGAATAATTGTTTTAAAAGTGCTTTTGTAGATACTTTGTGTATTGTATATTATTTTATGTATTACATTATGTAATTAGTTTTTTCGCAAATTATGATTGTAAATATTTCATGAATCTATAATTTTTTTATGCATCTACTGCTTATATGTATGTGTGTGTACTGTGTTTATATATTAAAGTGTTTAACTTTATGTTATTATATTACAATATATACTCACTCACGTATATAGTTATAGTTATTACACTCTATTGTAATGTATAATATGGGAAAAACGGAGTTTGTCCTAACAGTCCTATTACAATATAAAATTTCATTCATTTTTCATTTTATAAATAATAAATAATCCTTTTCATGGTACCAGAGTATTTTCCTTTTTATTTTATTTTTTTTCCTTTTTTCTTCCTCCTACAAATACTCATTTTTGTGGGTTATTACACAAACATTTGTGCGATAAACCATTATTTATATTTATGAAAATGAACGCTTAATGATAAAAACAATTATAATAAAACAATAATTAATTACGTAAATATTTATAATATTTATTTATAAGATTTATTTTTCGGAAGACAATTTAATATGTAAATTTAGTAAATAATTTAAATAATTTTTTGAAATAATATGCGGTTTATAAATTTAATGAAATTGTTCTAATATGGTGCAACGGAGGAGTTTAAAAAATTATTTATGTAACAATAGAAATGTAATAATAGCATTAAATTTTTTAAATTGTGAAGCGTTACAAAATGCGAATTATTTTAAGATTGAATAGTCATCGTTGTATTAAAATTCACATAATTTTCCTATTTTAAAAGTTATAATCATAAAATAAAATACAATTTGTCCGTACTTTGAAAAATGAGGAAAATTTCCGTGGCAAAAAATTCACGCATCCGTATGGAAAAGATATATTGGAATTTGTCCAAAGAATGTCCATAGATTTTCCAATTAATATAATAGTATTTTATTTAGGTCAATTGAAATCTTTGGATTGTCAGGGTATTATGTCCAACATATAACCGCGGTATTGTATTTATAATTTATTTCATCAATTATACAAGACAGTAGTTCAAATTTTGTTTCGCTTATCTAGATATAATCCTCACTCTTTTTAATTTATTTTCAAATCTATATTATATCCTAAGAATTTTGTAAGACTTCATGGATTTTATCCGCGGTTTACTTTTCTTGTTTATTACAAAAATAAAATGCACAATCAATGAGTTTTTGCTATCGTTCAGCATCTTCATTCCGTGCTGATAGAACTTCTTGTCTATCGATTAAAAAACTGAATTAAACCGCGATTTGACATCATCGTGATAACAAAATTTATTCTGTTAATACGGACAATTCACGGGTATTGACGCTCACAAGAAATATGAATATAAATTCTATATGTATATTCTTTGGAATAATTGCAACGAGAAATAGTTCTAAGGAGAATCCGTAGAAATTATCATCGGAAATATACGGATAATCCAAGGAAATTTCGAAGAAAAATCCATGGACAGGATTGCACTCATTATATAAAATTCCAGCGGACATCCGTATGAAATCCATAGATATTTCCTCGGATTGAAACTACGAACTAGTACATATTATAATGCGGAAATTTTACAGACAAACTACGGACAAACTACGGACAGTGTTACTAGGGTGCAGCTGACTTTTTGATAAAGAACATGAATGAATTATCTAAATATCTTGAAAGGTCTTCTTGTGGACGAAGATGTACATAATATTTTTAATAATTTTTAAATCACATCAATAAAAAGTTATGCTATTTTTTGAGTCAATGGCAATGAAATTTTACACATATCTATACAATAAACCGGGTGTCCCAATTTGCGACAGCAATATGAAAACGATATGATCTCTGGGTCATTTTGAACCATAAGTTTCATGAGGATATTTGGTCGATTCGCCGAATTTTCAATTAAACCGTGTTTAGCACACTTCTGGATCTAATATTTCAATAAATCATTAACCGATTTTAAAGTTCCAAAGAACAGATAAAATTTACCGAAAGCGAAAATAAATTTTACACCTAGATTGTTGTGATTATTGGTGAATATCTCTAGAATTAGTTGAGACCCAATAAGCAATGTTATAGCTTCAATGAAAGCTCATATGAATGTGTCAAGTTTTTACACTTATACCGAAAAATGTTCTCATTTTTCGACTTATAATTGAATAAACTTTCAAAGTAGAAAAATTGTGTTTAACCATTTGTTTAACATTCATAAATAAGTATCCGGATAACCAAAAGATCGAATTGTGCCTTATCTTAACGTTAACTTCAGTTCTAGCAAATGCATAACCTGGGCTGCTTTATAATTTAGGCATTTCCGAATCGTTTTCGGTGCAATTTTGTATGCTAACTATAAGTAATACTGCATATGAACAGTTCCTGCGTCTCAGTTCTACAAACATTTATAAGAACTGGAACATCACTATACTATATCACTTTAAAACTTAATTTTGTTAAAATCGGTTGAAAATTAACCAAATTACCAAGCTCTATAGGAAGTTGGTAGGGAAAAAAGTGCATCAATTTTTACAGAATTTATTACAATAATTCTAAAACAATCAACATTATGGTAAAACCGAAATATTTGTGGAAGTAATGTTTATGTTTTGTATTTGTTTTTAATTAGTAACATTGTTATATTATCTGAGAATATGGAACCAAATAGTATTATAGACAAAGGAAAAAAGGCGATGTTCAAGCTCATTTTTTGGTAGTGCATATACTGTGTATGTGTGTTGCTTGGCAACCAATTGAATATTATGAATGACTTAAGAATATATTCACCGCGCCTTTCAGTTACATTTCATACAAATGTGTTAAACATAAAAATATTATTGATTTTTTATATAAAATGTGATTATAAATTATATCAACTTCATCATCGCATATTATCATCATCATTGACTGTATTTACGACATACAATCTGGAAATAAATCATATTCAACTATTTGCTGTTTTTTAATAATTATAATAATATTTAGATTTAATTCATTTTATTGATTCACACTCATAGATTCACTGAAGTTTGCGCATACCTTATAGAAAATTTTGCGACTAAATGGAATTTAAATTAAGAATTACTAATTATACGTTTAGGATTAAATTTACCGACACAGCTATAAAACGACGGATTTTAAATTATCTATTTTACCCCACCATGTAGATTTGATTTCCTAATTTCATCAACAAACATAAAATGTGTGTTTTTCATTTCCTAATAATTTGAAAGTTCAATTAAATTAAGTATCGAAATTCACCGTAGTAAAATAATCAATATAAGAATAAATAAAGTGCCGCATCGCATACCATCCACATATACATAGTATTTTTAATTACATAATATATATTGATATATAGGTGATAATTATAATCGAAACAAGAAATCTATGAAACACATATCAGGTTAATGCATATGAAACTGCTATTTGCACATATAGATAAAGTTATTTGTAAATTAGTTATGATGATAATTTCAAGTTTTATACATCTACATTAAATTTTTATATTATTAAAAATGGAAGTTTTACACCAAAAAATTGTGATTTGAGGATTTGATTACGTTGTTGAATGTTGATCAAGCAACGATTGCTAGAAGTTTAAAATTTATAGGAAAAAACAACCAGTAAAATTTTACTTCAAAGGTATGAAAGGAAGTCTTTTTCCATCGAATTGTGATTACAAAACGAAATCGATTTGGAAAGAAGAGAACGTTTGGTGTGTTTGATGGGAAAAGTATAGTCCTTTATGAACTATTACAACCTGGTGACACTTTTTATACTGATCGTTATCGACAACAAATAAATTATATGAACCATGCTTTGAGCAAAAAACTACCAAATGGGTCACAAAACACTACTGGAATTTGATAGCCCAGCCACCATATTCACCAGATTTGGCTCACTTACCATTTGTCTTCATCGATGGGCCACACACTTAAACAGCACCACTTCATAGTATCTGCAGAACTAAAAAATTAGGTGTGGTTTTCATCAAAACAGTTTTCTTGTAATGGCTTTCACAAATTACCAGATAGATAGCAAAAATGTGTAACTAGCGAATCATTCTTTTTATAAACATAAACGTTTCATATGCATACCCCTGGTATATATAGGATTTTTTATGTATTTGGTAATGTATATTGTGGTGACGTATGTTGATGGAAAGTGTCAAATTATTATTTATTTAGTATTTTTTTTTTTTTAAGATAAAAATAGACTGTTTTTTCTTTATTAAATGTTAATTCAATATTTTCTATATTAAAACATAAATTATCATAAATATAATTTATGTTAAAATATAATAATAATAATAAGGTATAAAGAAATAATTAAATATACTCGTCCATATCTATAATGTTAACTTCAGTATTAATAATTAGTAATTATAATTTATAAAAATTGTCGTTGGAAGCGAAAGAAATGTTCTGGAATTAAAAATTAATATTAAAATTTAGATTGCAGGCCTAATATATTTTAATGCCATGGTTGTAGGGTAGTTTATCCAAAATAATAGCTAGCAATGGATTTCTGGATAACTTCCAGGCAACAAATTTAACCATTTCTCATTGGATTTTGATCAAAATTGGTATGCATTTTGAGAATGGGTTTATACCCAGAATACGATTCCAGTACAAGTTCTAAAAACTGGACACTTCCTATTTTGATCAAATCTGATATGTAAGCCTAATAAATACTAAACAATTTGTTGTAGTTAAGTTATTCCAAAATATTAGTCATAGGAATCGGGTTCCTGGATGACTGCCAGGAGAAGTTACGATACACAATATGTACCTGTGATGATTTGTATTTGATATACCATATCCAATAGTTTGTTTATATTTAGTTTACGAATGATTTTATTTGGATAAAATCTTATTAAAAATACAACTGATATGTGAAATAATGAAAATCTTAAATATTTAGCATAAACCAAATTTAAAACTATATTGAAGTAAATGTAAACAAAACCAAGTGGCATCATCTATATTTTCATCTAACATTTCATCGTTAGGCAGCCACGCAGAAGTAAATATTATAATATTGCATGTAAAAATAATATCGAAAAAGATGGTATAAAATATATTTAAATGTGGATGGAATAGAGGAAAAACACTAACGTCATAATTTCCTTATTTAGATAATTATACCTATTTGTAAATCAATAACATAAGACAACAACACGATTATGTATTATTCCAGTGAACCACTATCTTATGATGGATTATGCAAAAAACCGTTGTCATATAATTAATTGCTAAATCAAACGCATATATATTGGAAAAGTTTATCAAAAAATATAACAAAAATAGTTTTAATTTGAAACGAAAAGACACTTTGAAAGAAAATATGTAAAAATGTAAATAGAATAATAAGAAAAAGGAACATTTTCTAAAATCCCAAAACCATTAATTAATAATAATAAAAAATCGTTAAAAAATAACAAATTTTAAACAATTTAATTATTTCATTTTTATTTTATTTCTATATACAAAATTTATGAAGAAATGATTAAAATTGTCAAGTTTCTGGAATTAACTGGGGAAACCTGTCCTGATCATTATTTTGTAAGAACTTCCTTCATACATTTTTATCAAAATTGGCCACGATTGTCATAGATTCCTGGAATCTATACTGGGAATCTCGCATCATATTCTAAGAAATTTCATAAAAATTATTCATACAATCCCATTATTATGAACCTCGCTCGCACTTACCAAATTCGGTCAATTGTATTTAATAAAAAATACTCGAGTTTTTCGCATCATATGGCACTTTTTTCTCATATACTGATTAGATATATAGATAGATTAATTGAATCAAGCGCGTTGTTTCGCTGAGATTAGGTAATTTATAAATTCCAATAAGACATACATGTATTTGCATGTGTAAGAAACCAACTGAAGAATTGGATCCATCACATGAGAATGATATTGAAGAAATTGAAAAAAATTATAGTATAATAATAGATTTTAGTTATACCATTTGCTATCATTATTACATGTAGACCTCATATGAGGATAGGTTTATATCTCAATTCAGAATCATTCTAGAAGAGTTCTCGTGTGTAGAATTTTCTTCTTTTTTAAGAACTTTAGGAATATGTACACAATATAGATTTTCTCCACTCGTGGCAACAGGATGCGTGCCAGAAGAGGTTAATAGTTTAATTATTTTTATCTAAATATAGCCTTATCATTGTACTTGGAATGATTATAACTATATACATGTACAAGCAAAGTACTGATACTACTGCTGAACTGAATGGATAATACTAATTTAATTCTTCATTCCATATGTGCTGGCAATTGAAACACGAATATTTTAATTTCCATTAAGAGTAAATTTGATTAAACTGAGTAAACTATATAGTGGTATGGGTATGATATCGCGTACATGACAATATAATTAAATTTAATTAAATCAAATTAATTTATATTGAAATTGGAAAATTAATCATACCTCATTTTCACATAAAAAATACATTATATTCATAATATAAAAATGCGAATTACAAATAATATTGTATTTTATTTTTGCGTTATACTCAACTATATAATTTACACAGCACCAATACATAGTTAATTCAATATATTTATTATATGCAAATAATTTTAATAAATTTTATGGTACGCAAAACAAAGATAATATTAAAAGTTATCGGAAAATTTATAGTTGATATAAAATATTGTAAATTATAAATATAACTCACATTTTGTAAGACACAATTTCGCTGGCAGTCAAGTTTTTTACGAAGTTAAAATATTCTCAGTGTCAGAGAACGTTCCAATTGAGTCGTTCATTATAAGTTGTGCATATGGCAACATTAAATAATTTATATAAAATGTTCACATTCATTCCTTCAATAGACATCAAACGTTGAATATTCAGAAAATATATTAAGAATTTATAATAAAAATAAATTTATAAAGTCTGAATCCTTCAAACGTATTTTTAATTTTTACTATTTATCCTTGAAAACCATAGGGATAAAATATCCCCAGTTCTCTGTAACTGTAGTACGCGATGTGACATATGTATATTATATTCGAGTATAACAACCTATCAAACTAATTATTTAAGCTTAAATCAAATTAAAATTAACTTTGAACAGCAGAGAAATATTAGAAAAAATCGCCCTATGAATGGAAAATATAAATCCAGCTACGATTATTTATAAAATATTCGTTTTAATTGTTAAGAAAAATAAATAATCCATTCAGAAGATTATGAAAACGGAACAATGGCAATCCCAATTACATATAGCGTACAGCAAGGAGAGCGATAAATAATTAGCGTCGTAAATTGTCTAATTTACGTTTCTGCGAATGTTGTTGAGTTGATAAAGTGAAAGTATCAGTATCGTCAGACAAGTAATTTATATTTTCAAATTTCCATTGTTATACAATAATAAAATTTTTCAATTATAAAACGCTTAGTCACTCCAGGAATCTCATTTTTAGTGTAATTGCCATATATAGAATTATAAAAAAACATTAATGAAATATATACAATTTGAATTCATATTGTAAAGACCGCAAGTTCATTTACAATTTTTACTAATAATATAAACAACCACTGTAAAATAATCCAGAATGGATTAAAAAAACACAAAAATAATCATTAAATTTTCACAAAAACTATTTTATTGATTCAAAATAATATCCATCAACTGAGCGACATCGATTTGGTCACGTTCAACAAGTGATTCAAATGAATTAGTTATGTCTGTGATTGGAATACTGTTGAGAATGGTAGTCGTCGCCTTTTGAATGTCTTCAACTGATGCAAAACGGTTTCCTTTCATAGCCAAATGAAGTTTAAGGAATAGAAATTTGTGGCAGGGAGTTAAATTAAGTGAATATGGCAGTGGCGTGAAAAAATATTTTCAAATTGTAATATCGCTATATTTTTTTGGTAGTTGAGTTAAAAGTAAAATACATTATGAAAAAAAATTTTCAATCTGTACTTACTAAATTTGCAGGAAATCCGAATTTTAAGAATTATAATATTTTTGAACTATACGGGCCATAGTTTTAACAGATTTCCAGCCACTGGAATATGGTGAATTATTAAGCAAAAAAACTGTAATTAATAGTTCTATCCGGTGAAATTTTTGTTCATCATACAATTGATGCGGAACAAAAGTTGAATTCATCTATCGTAGACCAGTTAAAATTCAATGAGTTATTGTTTTCGGTATTCCAAGCTCCATTTCGATGAATTTGGCTGAAGATTTCTTAGAAATTTTCACGAAATCACGCATTTTTTCAATGCTTTCTTCAGTTAATTGCTCTTCATCATCAATTAGAGTTTTACTGCCTTCTGTGAATCATTTATGCCATTTGAAAATTTGTGCTTTTAATACTCATAATTTTAAACAAATCATACGTTTGAGTAGCATTTTTACCAATTTTAAAACTAAATTTAATGTTGGTTCTTTATTTTTATATTAATTTTTTGACCGTAGCACAAAAACAGGGTACAATTTTTGTGCGTTGTATTTTTGTTTCTACTGAATGTAATGTCATGAAATTTTGACAGACTGTTGAGGAACGTTCACAGAACATAATCACAATGAAACGAAGAGGTGATGCTAATTGTTCTGTGGTTTACATAACAATTCCTATTTATTATGGGACAAAGGGAGTATGCACTCATTTTTTAACTATTTCCATTTTAAAAACTAAACACAATTTTATTTCATTTAAACACTTCTATTGATTTTAATCATTTTCATTTATTTTGCCTGATTGCATTTTATTTATTATTATTTATACAGGTGCCCGACACAATAACACGGTTTGGATATAACACGGTACCAATTTAACGAGTTATCGTATTATTATAATTTGATAGTAGCCAACCGTCACCACATAATCGATCGATCGCTATTGCGATGTTCGTCGATAATTGTGTTCGCTTTCATAAACAATTCGAATATATTTTACTTTTATCACTGACACTAGCACTGTCACTCTGACTTTTAATGATTTAGTTACATTAATAATAATAAATATAATTAAATTAAATATTTGAAAAATAATATTTTTATTGTATTATTTTATTCGCCTACTTTCAAGATTACCCACGCATAAAGTTCGTGTAGTATAGATAAATTATAAACGTACAATAAAAAAAAATTATTTTGCATATACATTCAACAATATGCATATAGCAATTTTATATAATGCAAACAATTTAATGATTATTATTAACCTGCATGTATGCAGCACATACGCCAATGCGAACCATTCACTTTCACATAAAACTTAATTTTTAATAATCTTCTAAGATTACAAAATAAGCAATTTCACAACAAAAATTATGAATATTAATAAAATAATTTATTGTTGGATACGCATAAAAGCATGAGCTGCTTGTTTGTGGCTCAATTATAATAATAATATATAAATTTTTTTCATTTCAGTTAAAATTTAATAAATTTATTGAATTATGCAAATAAATAGAAATATATATTAATATCTGCACACACACACACAAATAGTAATTAATTACTTTCTATATGTAAATAAGTGTGTGTGTGAGTAAAAGTACGAATATATCATAAATTTAATAATTGAATTAAATTCAATGTTATAATAAAATATAATTTATTTACAGTCGATATACAGTCGATTGTTTGTATAAGCAAACCTCTCTATAAGCGTAAGATAATTGTAATTTTCTTCTATAAGCAAATTTATATTATTTGGTTTACATGAAAACCCTTTAATAAGCAAAATTTATATGTCTAGCCTTTTTTAGTGATTTCTGCGAAAATGTTTACCAAAATTTATATGGAGATTTGCATATATAATTAACGAATTCTTGAGACATCGATATTCGCAGGTCAGTTATATTAATAATCTTTCCTGGTACTTGGTAATTTCATAATTTAACCGATTTTTTATGAAATTTTAAATGTAGATTCATATATAGGAATTCTATGAACAGTTCCTAATTCTAGGAAATTTATATCCAGCTCAGTTATCCTGACTAGTTTTCTGGAAACTCAAGTATATGGCCATTTCTCAATAATTTTTAATGAAATTTTGTATATAGGTTAATAGCGGAGCATTATAAGAACAGTTTTTAAGAAAATTCTGATAAATCGATATTCCGGTCAGTTTCTAAGTACAATGCTTTAGTCAAATGCATAGTATGGTAATTCATAAGGTATAGTTTTATAGCGCAATAGTTGATTGTCATGTCAGTTTTACTACCTCTATTTTGAACGAATAATGATATTGTTCATTACTAAAGTCATAATGTTCATTCACTTTTGTTTACTACTTTGAATGCATTGAAGTCAGATCAATTCAATCATTCCCTAGTATATAGAAAACACATTAAAATAAATGCATTGGTTTATTGCTCATATAGTACCTCAATAGTTGTTCTAGTATAATGAGCAATCGAATTAACTGCATGTGAATATAGAAAAGTTGTGACCAAACACATTTTGTGAAGGAGATCTTAATTTTTTCCTAAACAGTAGCAGCAGCCTCCTTATTGGGACCACAACCTATAATTTTTGTGTGCCGATAGTTGCCAATGGGTCTTCATACACGACCAAATTGTTCTCTTATCCAATCACTTTTCCAATTTACTAGTGACGATGAAAGGCTTAAGACCAATGGATCGTGTAACCCCTTTATGAGAGCTATATTCATGAAAAAATGTATATCAATTTTATTATATTAGATAAAAACTATTCCCTTTGGTGTTGTGGCATTATACGAATAATACATGGAAATCAAAAATGGTAATATCGCAAGATTTTTCCAAGAAAATTGTTCAAACAATAGCTATTGATTACTCTCTAAAAATAGAATAGTTTTGTGACGTGATACAACTTAACAAAAATTTTCACTTTCATTTAATGTGTATTCCATTGCACATGACATACAACGCGACAATCTCAACGTGTGTTTAGCAATTTCCAATAACACCGATTTCCTCATTTACATAAACCAGTACCAATTAATCGTTGAAATACAGGGTTACCTGGAGAGTATTGAAGAGACCGCACCAATTTGCTTTACATTGCAAAGTTAAAATCACTAAAATGTGCTCGTTCTATTGAAAAATTTATTGCTTTTTGTCCAACTATTTTAGTGTGTGTTATTTTATACAAAAAAGTAATTTTCTTTTTAAACAATAAATCAGTGAGTGTCGTAGTTTAATTTATGTATAGTCAAAATCGTTTTACTCGCTTGTACCGTATATATAGTAAGAAAAAGTTTAAGAAAATGTGTTATTGTCGTATTGTGGTTTATTGAACACTATTTGTCAAGACATCTATTTGTAAAAATATTCAACACTGAACGCAAAAAAATATTAAAACACTTAAATACCACGCACGGCAACGTTAAACATATTCTATAAATTACAATATGTAAAGAATGTCACAAATAAAAAGGACAAAAACATATTTATTTATTCAAAAAAAAAAGACGTAATCACATGGATACACCCAATACATATAGAAAACGTAATGAGAAAACAATAATCATATAATAAAAAAAAAATTAAATTCAAATTAAAAATAATTTATAACTCTCACAGTCTCCGTATCCTGGCGTGTCCTAATATATGTGTAAATATACTAAAATAATTAGATTTACAATATAATAACTTTTCTGAAATGTCTATTGTTGTTGTATTAGATAACACCCTAAATATAAATAAATTCTATTGTATTTTAAAAAGAAAAGCTCACGTAGTAGCTAGTAAAAACAAACAATTCAAGATGTAAAATAATAATCGAATTACGCATTTTTAATTTCTCTTTTTTCTCTGTGTACTCAAAACAAATTAAATAAAATGCTAATTTTTTCTGCATAAATCTATTTTGGAAAGTATAAAGAAAAAAAAAATTAAGAAAACCTCATTCTTTTTCCATTTTTTTTTTCATTTTATCATTTAATTTTCATAAATTATTTTTCAACCCATACACAGCGACGGCTCTGCGACTGAGAGACTCTTATTACTATTTAAATATAATTTAATTTTTCCTGCATATTTTCTTCATTTGTTGTTTTGTGACCATTGTGTGTGTGTGTGTGTGTGTGTGTTGTTGGTAATAAGCAGGGCCATACGGACAGGGTATTGTATTAGTAGTTTAACTAAGTTTTAAGTATTGATATATTTAGTTGGCTAGGTAGTTGCGGTTCTAAACTATGGGCATTTCTAATTTGAAATTTTACACTTTATTTGAGATTTGTCAACATAAATTTACTATTTATTATACGATTTATAATGGAACACAATAAACATCATTTCCGAAGAGTATTAATCTGTTTATTATTTCGATAGGAAGAAAACAGCTGCTAAACTTATCAGTGAGTCCATTCCATCAATCAAAATATGTGAATACTGATTTAGAAGATTTTGATATTGCGAAGACAAAGAACATTCAGGTCAAGAAAAAAAACAGGGCGAAGATAATGAATTATAATCAATATTTGCAGATGTACACTCAGCTCAGATACTAAAAGAACATGCAGGACCATTGAATGGAACTCAAAAGCTGCTGTAAGTAAAAACGTTTACATGCCATGGGAAAGATTAAAAAAGATGAAAAATGTGCACCACATTAATTGCGACTGAAAAGTAGATCCACTACTATACGATAATCCAAAATGCAAAAAAATCATGAGTTGATCAACATCGACTCCGCAAAACAAAAAACATTCATAGCCGAAATGTTATGTTGTGATTTTGATTTCGACCAGAAAGGAATGGTGTACTATGAGCTGCTAAAACCAAATAAAAACTATTACAGCTGCACGTTATACCAAACATAAATTCATCGATTTGAACCATGAGAATCGTCCAATACCAGTCAACATTAATTCGTGATCATATGTTGCAAAACCAATAAATATTGAAAAATCTTAATTGAGATGTTCTATTCACCAGACTGTACACCATCTCGGATTACCACATGTTCCGATCAATGTAAAGTGCTCTTAAAGACACACAGCACAACACAAGATTTGATGAAATTAAAAAAATGGTTCAATTTACAGAAAGATTGTCAAAAGTAGTACCAAGCGATGGAAAATATTTAGATTGAAATAAAAATTTTTATTTTCCAAAAATAAACTTGATCTTTTTTGCCCTCAAAACTAAGTAAAACACCTAATATATATATATAGTATTTATCAAAATTATAATGAATGTACTTGTGTGTGTGTATGAGTGTATAGGCATTAGGGAAACAAATAAAATAGTAATATAAAATCAACAGAACACACAACAAACCCCAATTATATACTCGTATATATTACTATATCGTCAAAAATACAAATTTTTCGAGAAAATTTGCATTTGACATTCAAGGCATTTCACTATGTGCTATTAAATATATATTGATATAAAATGTATAAACAAATGGTTTTTTGTTGTTAGTCAAGCAATATATAAATACATAAATACACCAATACCTCGGTTTACGGCCTAGACACGTTCCGTTTAAGGTTGGCCGCAAAGTGGTGTATAATGAATCATTCATTTTATTCAAAAAAATAAAAGGGAACGTATCCTATTGAATTTGTATCAAATCGATTGATTCATTCTGGTCAAACTCCAATGTTAGCGAACAACGGATGACGGCTGTCAAATAAATTTAGAATCAGAATTATAAAATTTTCCATTCAATTACAATCAGCGTGGATCAAAAATGTTTTACACAATTTCTATTTTCTATTTAAAAACGACGAATATTTAGGTTTTGGTGTACTTGTATGCGAAATACAATATATATTTTTATATAGATATTTTTAATTAAATCGTTAATTGTATTTTAAATTAAAACGCAAGAATTTTATTATTATATCATAAACTCTGGCAAATTTATACAGAGCGATATATCGATGCTATTATATAAGTCGCGTCTATACGCAAATAACACGCCGCAACCGTTTGAATTCACCGCCTTTTAATTTTTTTCCCTTCATACCATTTCTCATTTCCATTATTTCCATTTTTATTTCACATTTCTAAAAATATATATTATAAATATTGTTAAACCGCCTTTTGTTACTGCACAATTATTTTTAATTGATTTAAAATTTTCAAATTTTTAATAAAGTAAAAGTTATAATATATTTTGATAGAAAAAATAAAATAGTATGTAAAAAATTAAAATGAGCGTACAGTTAATAAATAAATATTAAATAAATAATAATACAAAAATTAAATAAATTAAAATGTATAGTGACCTTTTTTTGATTTAATAATTTTGTATCCATATTCTTATATTTTCTATTATCATATTGAGATATTTAGTTGAAAATGATGTAATATTAACATAACTTTTCATTTTAAAAATAAACATTTTCCATTTTTTTCATATATTATAAACACAACACAAACACAAACATAAACATTGCTGCACATATGGAAAACATAAATTTTCTTATTTTCTTCAATTATATACAATTAATTTACATAATTTAAATTGTATACACACACACACACAAACGGGCGCGAACACACGCACAATCAATTAAATATAATTAAAATTAAAACCAAATATTTATCAATTCAAATTTTAACATTTTTTTCACACATTAATTATGTGGCTGCTGTGCCGGATGATAGCGGTGTGATGCACATAAAATAACACTTTTCTTAATGTTGAAATATTTAAAAAAATTTTAATTTAAAAATTTTCTTATTCACTAGTGAACCTATGGGCACTGTACGTGTGTCTGCATATATTCGGTGGTTAAACATAAACTTTTAGTATTATTTCTTCCTTTTTCATTTATTCTTTATTCGAAAACACACACACTTATTTTTAACTTTTATAGAAATTAAATAACATAAATAAATAGCAAATTATGCGTTTAAAATTCACTAAAAAAATTTTTTTCGATATGTAATAATATTTTTTTGTCACAATTTTTGTATAGAATATGATATTTTCATAAAATTACAAATTAAAACTTTAAATAATTACATAAAAATGAACGTTGAGGTTGAACTTTAAATTCTTACATCACTTTGTAATTTTTTCATTTTTATGTAATAATTTACGTTGATTTCACATATATATTTCGTAATATTATTATTATTATTATTATTATTATTATTTCATATACGTAAAACCAAAAAAAAAATAAATAAAACACTTTCCCGAATATTATCAAGTATTTAAAACCCGACAGTCAAATGGAGACTGAATGTCTGTCTATATACAGTTGATTTTTCTATATAGAAAATTGAGAATATTTTATATGGAATTATTGAAGCGCGTGCGAAGAACTTATTTTAAATATTATGTGCATGGAAAATATATATAAGTTTTTGCCACCGAGGACGAAACTGTTGATGAGAAATTTGAGAGCGGTTCTGTATAAATGTTTTTCTCGCACTGTACTGTATAATTTTCCGAAAAAATAAAATTTACACACACCCACACACACACACTATTTACAATTTCATATTCTCAAACGCGATCGTACAGAGAGTGAGAAATAGAAAATGGAGTCTACATAAAACCAGGATATATTTTATCTATGTATTTGTAAAGAGAGTCTATAAAAAGAGAATTCCAAAGGATTTTTGAATAAATGTATATCGTCGTTGTACTGTTAAAAATTTTCAATATACATTTTATGGAATAGAAAATTTTTAACAGTACAAATAGATTTTTAGAGTTTCTCCTTTATTTTCATGTATATTAATTGTAACAATATGTGTTCATGTTAAACTAGAATTTGATAGAATATATAAAATACTATATGCGATGATGTTTATATTATTATAAATTACAAAAGTATTTAAAATAAATGTAACTGTTCTTACAAAACAAATTTCAGACAATAAATTAACGGTTTTAAAACGAAAATATATTTATATAAATTCCATTCTAATGAAATTTGTACAGATAACAATTATTGTATATTTTTATTTATATACACAATACATGGGTTAAAAAGTCACGGGCCTAATCACCAGATGGCGTCTTCAACGAAATATCCTTATGTAATATTTCAATAGTGCAAGCCTTCAAAAGACATATATTTCATAACAAATCACACCACCATTGGTTAAGAAGCTATTTGTCATTTGCTTTTTTATTTTCAGAAAAAGCAATTCAAAGCCATTTAGTGTGTTTATTTATTATTGCTTTTTAATGGGACGAAAAATACTGTTCAGACAGAACAATGGCTTCAAAAGTGTTTGCCGTGGACTCTGCTCCATCAAGAACAACATCAAACGTTGTTTTGCAGATTTTAAACGTGGTCGTACGCAGACACCGATAATGTTGAACGTTCTGGACGTTCACAAATGAGTGTTGATCCTGAAAACATTGAAATAACCCTGAAAATTATTATGGGTAATCACAAGGTAAAGTTACTAGAGATAATTGAAAGCCTGAAGTTATCGATAGGCAGTGTTTTCAGTATTATACAAAAACATTTGGATATGAAAAAGTTGTTTCCCAATTGGTTGCCACGTTTGCTCACACCAGAGCAACAAAACAGTAACAAATTGATAATTCAGAACACACGTTTGGACAATCAGCTGAGTGGAGGGTAACCTAAGAAAGCCGTCCGAAGCAAAAAAAAAATTTTACAATCGCCTCGGCAAGATTATGACTTTCGTATTTTGGTATTTTGAACATGGAAAACCAATGAACTGTGTCTTCTTTATGAATAAAATTTTCGCAAAAAAATGTTGTTTTATTACTTAGGCCCGAGACTTTTTGACCCCATGTGTTATATAAAATTATTGAATGTTTTCAAAATATCAAGTCATATTTTTTTACCGATTTTTTTTCTATTCATAATAAATAAATATCGGGATTTAGTCAACACAAATGCGTATTTTATTTAACTTAAAGGGAAATGGAATATATATTTAATAATAAATAATTTCAAATCGTGTGCAAGGCTCCGGACCAATGAAGGTGTATCGTGTACCATATCGTGCCGGTATGTCAGCCGCTTCATTACTAACGATACCAGTGGGTGACCCGCCGGTACCCACAAAATTACGACATCGGTGCAGTGATATTTTATTTATAATATAGCAATACATTCGTTTAACAACATCGATCTAATTGTTGTCAGCTGTTGAATACCATTGGTACAGTCTTACTGTCGGAGCATATGGTGATATTCTCCACAGAAACAAGGTGATACAAGTAAACATAGGCAATGCCAACCGCACAGACTTATCCTTCTCGTAAATACTGATACCGGATGACGTCCGCAACATGAAGCTGTCCGTATACCAACAGTTTGTCTACGGAGATGGTATATGGATTTTGAATTTTTTATTAAAAAAAAATCTAGGTGTGTCGAAATGCGATATCATGTCTAAGACTTTCACACCATCCTACAGACACCCCCAAATTTTCGAATGCCCATAATCATGTGTCATCATCATGTGTTTAAAAACATTGTTATTTGTGATACAAACAAATAATCAAATTGATCATAAATTTATGTTCAAATATAATGGATGATCGAAATTGGTTTGAATATTGAGTGTGATCATTATCTATTTTGTGTATTTACATGTCAATATTGAATATCATGATCACTAACCACTGCACCGTTGTTGAATCACATATACACAGTGTGTCCCATAATAAACCGAAATTACTATGTAAACCATAGAACACGAAGCGGCAACTTTTAGATTTTTTGTGATTATGTTTTGTGAATTTACCTCAACAAACTGTCAAAATTTATGACATTACATTCAGTAGATACGAAGATACAACATATAAAGTTACAGCTGTTTTTGTGGACGTCGGTCGAAAAATGCATATAAAAATAAAGAACCAACAATAAATTTGGTTTTAAAAATGATAAAAATGCTACTCAAATGTATGATTAAAAGTTTAAAACAGCGTATAGCGGAAATTTTGTGTTAAAAGCACAAGTTTTTAAATAACATAAATGATTCATCGAATTTGAACTACAGCAATGTTTACGATATGTCAATTCAAAGTTTCATCGTTGTCGTTCAGTTGATGGAGATTGTTTTGAATAAATAAAATGGTTTTAGTGAAAATTTAATATTTATTTTTGCGTTTTTTTAATCCATTCCGGTTTATTATGGGATAGACGTTGTATTAAGTATATAACAATCTACTATTATTCATATATTGATAACATAACTTTCTTCATGTCTTATACATTGCATTAATGAAATGTTAAATAAATTGATCTTTATATTTTTATATAACAAATTTTATTCAAATTGTCATCGTAATTCAATGTTGTCATTAATTATGTAATTAAAAATGTCTATGTTAACTTAAAATTGAATTAAAATATAAATTTATATATGGGCTATTATTTATAAAATATGTATAGCTGACACTTTATTTCATTTGAATTAACATAATGTTATTAAAAAATCAATTTAAATAATATAAAATGAAGAAAGCAATTTGCCATTATCTAGTCTCGTTTGCACATAATAATAATAATATACTTTCATAAATAAATTAAAGATGTAAAACAACAACAAAACGGTTTTTCGAAGATAGTATGAAATATCAATACATATTATACCATATGTTAATCTAATTATGTTTGTATTTTAAAATATATTAATAAATTATTAATTAAAAATAAATTAGCTTGACATTTTTTTTTAAAATCATATAATTTGCATCTTCGTTCGGTATTGCATTATTTTCGTTTTATTTAAATTTGTTGTATGTAACTTTATAGTAAATTCTCACACTTTCAAATTATGCATAAATACTTTTTGTATATATAACACATGGGTGAACATTGGCCGGGTCTAGCCAGCCGATGAAGCCTCTAACGAATTATCTGTATGATATTTTAATAGTGCTAACCTTCAAAAGGAAAAAAGATATGTCAAAATTTCATAACTATCCGACCATTATAGTTTAGAAGTTACAGTGCGGATTAATTGACACTTTGTTATTTTCAGAAAAATGGGTGAAAAGCAGTTTCGTGTGTTGAAATAAATTTTTAACAAATGTTTTCTGAAGGTTTTCTTGCAATATCATACGAATATTTTGTTAGAGCGACCATATGGTGGTTAAACCCGGGACTTTTTTCGTCCATATGTTATGTACGAAAACAAACGGAAACTTCTCCATAACCAGCGTCCGTATGATGTTTATAATATACAAATTTAATTAATAACAAAACGCATTTGCATCAGTCAATTGCAAGAACATATCGACTAAATATTCTCAACATATTGAGCATCTCATTAATTATTTTATTTTATGGAATACAATGTTTATCGAAATATAATTATTTTAGAATAAAAATAGTTTTATAAATCATTTATTAACAAAGCACTAAACTATTATTAAACCGCAGTGATCAATGTAAGTATAAATTTCCGCATCACCAAGTGTGAAGAAAGCCGAATCATGAACTATAATGTGAGTATTTTTAATATGGTCAGCAATTATAGGATGACGCAGATCTACTCTTATCACCATTATTTTTATATGAATAATTAGTTCATATAATAATGGTTTGTGTGTGTTAGGCTTCGAAGAGCATTCATCGCCGCACATTTTAAATGTTGTTCTATAAATAAAATGGCAACTCTGAATATGAAGTTTCATTTCTAAACAAAATTGTATTCACACACCCGGCCCGGCCACCACTCATCGACATCATCATCAATGCATGTTAATCGAAAGTGTAACGTTTCTACCCACCACAACGGAGTAAATAGATAGATAGCAATAATAATTGTCTGATATTATGTAAAAATATATATATTTCCTTAATTCTAATCTCTTGATGTTAGAGATTAGCCCTACTTGTATGTATGTATAAGATATACACATGTTTAGTCGTTGTAATACACACAAAAATCTTCTATAGTGTATGACTGCCCCTCACATATAAAAACTCGATAATGCTCTAATGACTTCGACTTGAAAATTTAAACTTACTTTATTCCCACCTCCATCAGTTAACCGGAACATTTCCCTAGGAAAAATTAGAGAATTATTCTATTTTATTAATTTAATTTCTCGAAGTAGGTGGCAACTCATTTAGGGTGCTCCCATTTGACAGGAATATTTCCCATAGAATTGCGAAAGTCGATTATTTTGAAATTTGAAACTATAACATATACCTCTTTGTTATTTTATGTGCATAGGCCTGATTTTATTCCTATATAAGGACATCATCAATTTCTACTACTTCACGAGTGAACATAGGAGATAAATAGAAAAGAGCTATCTTTGTTTATGTTGAGCCAAAGTCTTTAACTCTCGTCAGGTTTTACCCTGGGTTTTGGACTGCGGCAATAACGCAGTTCTGTCTCCCTCCTAACTTGTACATTCCGCAGTCTAATGATTCTCTTGTAATATCCGCAATACGTCTGCTCAAGGTATGTTCGATCAATTTCCATATCGCGGTTTGATTTGAGTATTCATTTTTGTTTACAAGGTACTAGGTACAAGCCTGAAATGAATTTATATATTTTTTAATTATTGGTAATACATTTTAGTGTTATATTTATAAACACATAATCATACTTAATACATTAAATGGTACACTGGAAATGTGTGAAAGCCAGCTACCATACCACTGATTCTTTCGGGTGTTCCCATATGTGTGACTATATATTCCCAATAGAATTGCTGGAGTATTCTTTTTTCCATTTTCTGGTTAATAATAGGTTCTAAAGTTTTGTGGAAGAAGGTGACACTATTCTAGTACTCCTGGACGCTGCAATTTTTAATATCTCTAACTGAAACCGAAGGTATCAATATACTTCGATATACAAACAACATTTTTAGACGACAAATTTTAAAATTCTTTAAAATCTAAAAAATGTTATAATAATTAATTATAATTAGTTCAGATATTGTATGACGATGGTATATTTATAATTTAGAAACAATTCGGACAGGACCAAATCTTACATCAATTCACAATATTATCAATTTATTGTGCGAACAGCTCATCTTACAAACAATTTACCTTATGTAATAATAGTATTGGCTATACAAATATGAATTCGTCCTTTTAATTAATATGTGCCAATATTTTGTATTTATTAAATCTGCCAACACACGTATTTCACAGATAATTAATTAAAAATGTCGAATTTTATTCCAACTAAACATCATTTGCAAAAAGTTTTATATAACATTCTTTTATTGCGTGGAAAAGTGTTGCAACAAAGATTCATTGGCTGGTTGAAATTAACTTCATACGCCATCGATTACAACTTGTATAACGCACGATTTCGATGTTTTAAAAATAACGTTTTTGGCACAGAAAACAAATAGTATGAAACACAAAATAAATGATGTAAGAATCCAGCTAATATGGACCCACAGTCAACTTCTTACGAAAAAAATCATCAATGGCTTCCAATAAACAAACTTTATATACTTAACTCCATGAAAAGCCTGTTGCGATCGAACGCACCCACAGTTTGCTTATAGTAGAACGGCCTACATTATAATGGACTAGCTATACGAACTTCGGAAAAAACAACCAGTTATGAATTCTGCAACACGGTCTCGGATCGGACAGGATAAACGTCAACGACTCAAACTTTATATACAGTGAGTGTAAAAATTAAACGGCCAGCGACAGACAGTTGAAGGTTGTACATACTTTGAATAAATTTGTTTTTCAGTGAATTGATCGCTTTACTGTTAATTTTAATTTTATTTCTGTGCTTGTGTATAATTAAGTTTTAATATATGCTGCTGCTGCCGCAAGAAATTCTGGTCCTGGAATAAAAACTATATGTAAAATAAAAAAATGCTGAAATAATAGAGAAATATTTTCTGTTTCAAATTATAATAGTAAAATATATCAAGAAAGAAACACATTTTAATTCTAAATGAATTCAATTTTAACTCAACGTTTTGAATTGATAAGTAATTATTTTTCTTTTCGATTTCGATTGAATGATAGTTTTCAACATTTTTTTTCAACCATAAATTGAACGGTCGTTTTCTTTATTATAAATTATCCATATGCCATGAAATATCCTGTCCATACTACCAGGTATAGGAGTATGAAGTGAGCAGCTGCCAATAAATGGCTGTACTTATATTAGTAATTGTGAAAGAGCCTTAATGCGATGTTTTTTTTATTGTTTTGACATCTGTCAACAACATTCAGTGTGGTAAATTCCATTTGTAATACAACAACATAAAATTTTATCGTGTTAAAAATGTCTAATTTTGTGCCTTCAACAAACGATTTGCGGGAATCATTAGTTTTTTGTTATCATTTAAAGAAAAACGCAGCTGAATCTCAACGAATGCTTGTAGAAGCTTTTGGTGATCATGCTCTATCATTAGCAACATGCAAAAGATGGTTTCAACAATTTAGAGACAAAGATTTTGATTTGAGAAATGAAGAACGTGGAAGACCACCAAAAAAGTTTGAAGACAGTGAATTGCAAGCATTGTTGGACGAAGATGATACACAAACTCAAAAACAACTTGCAGAAGCCTTAAATGTAGATCAAAAAACAATTTCTAATGGGTTCCACATGAATTGACTGAAAGGCAACAAGAAAATCGAAAAACCTTTTGTGAATTGCACCTTCAACAATACAAAAGGAAGTCTTTTTTGCATCGAATCGTGACTGGTGATGAAAAGTGGATATATTTTGAGAATCCTAAACGCAAAAAATCATGGATTACATCAGGTAAAGCAGCAACATCGACTGCAAAACCAAAACGATTCGGTAAGAAGAGAATGCTTTGTGTTTGGTGGGATCAGGAAGGTGTGGTGTATCATGAACTTCTGAAACCTGGTGAAACTGTTAATACGGTTCGCTACCAACAACAAATAATCGATTTGAACCATGCATTATTAGATAACCGACCAGAATGGACAGAAAGAAAGAAAAATCAGTTAAGGTAATTTTGCAACATGATAATGCACCAGCACACAAAGCAAAACCAGTTCAGGATACGATAAAGTCGCTTGGATGGGAGCTGTTACCACACCCGCCTTATTCACCAGACTTGGCTCCTTCGTACTACCATTTGTTTTCAACGATGGGACATGCTTTGAAAGAACAGCACTTCAAAACATCGGAAGAAGTTGAAAATTGGCTATCTGAATGGTTTTTGTCCAAAGCAACACCATTTTTTCGACGTGGTATACGAAAATTGCCTGAAAGGTGGTTAAAATGTGTAGAAAGCGATGGAAGTTATTTTGAATAAATACCTTATACCTGGTATACGCGATGTATATTTGTAGCCATACGATAAATAAGATTCGAAAACATATTGTACACATAAACAAAGACTATACATTCTACAATTACATATTGTACGCATGAATATAAAAGAATATAGGTATAAATACTAAAATTAGAATATATTTTAATAAATTGGGGTGTGTGTATGTGTTCTTATTATAATATAAGTTCTTATGACAATATATAATAATGATAAAATAATATAATAAAAATGAAATACAAATAAAATCATAAAATAAAATGTTTGTATAAAAATACATAGAAATATATGTTTATGTTTATGTTCTGCGTGACCACCAAAAACATAATATAAATCATATTAAATCTAGTTATAGTTGCATTTATTTGTAATAAAACCGAGAAATATTGAATTATTTTCATACAATAATTATATTATATTCTATAGTTCCATGTAATAACGGCGAGAGTTAATTTCGCTTATATATATACAATGAATAGTTATAAAAAAATATAACCTGTTAATTCGTTTCTCCTGCGTGCTGTAGAGGTAGTCAGTCCTAAATATATGTACTGTTAAAAATTTTCTGCTACAATATTTACCCTTATAATAAGTATTATATGTATATGCTTATACACCGATATAGGGGTAAATATTGTGAGTTGAAAATTTTTAACAGTACATATATTCATATAAGAATACGTATGTTTTGTATTATCATATGCATATACTGTTAAAAATTTTCGACTATAATATATACCCCTATAAACAAATATATTACATAATATATATATATATTGTCCCATACGAATATGTACTGTTAAAAATTTTCTATTACAACATTTACCCTTACAAAGCAATATATAACTAACTATACAGACAGACATATATATTTATAAATATACTCATTCCTATACAACAATATATTTATTTAATTTTAGGGGTAAATATTGTTGGTCGAAAATTTTTAACAGTACACATATTACATATAACATAGGAATACGTATGTTTTGCACTATTATTATAAAAATATACTGTTAAAAATTATCGACTATATATTATTTACCCTTATAAATAAATAATTACATAAAATGCGATATTAAAACCTTTCACTTCAACAAATAACAATAACAATTTACTATCAGATAATGAAATGATGATAAAAACTGCATGTGTTGAAGAAAATTTATTGAATCCAATAACTTCACCTTGATATGAGTTTTTATTAGGATAAAACGAAACATTGGCATAGAATTATAATAATTTGTTTTAATTAGAATAGTCCTATCAAGTCAAAAATAATGAATTTTCAATTGTGTCACTCTGTCCCATAATAATCGGGAATGGATTAAAAAACACAAAAATAAATATTAAATTATCACAGAAAACAACAACTGTCGCCCTTTGAATTCATCCAAGTTCAACTGATGCGGTTTCCTTTCGTAACCAAACGATTGGGAATAGAAAATAGTCACAAGGAGTTAAATCTAACGAATTCGATGAATGTTGAAAAAAAACAAATTTGATTTTAAGTATCAGTGATTATTGTTGAACAATATGCTGGTGCCTTACAAGATGTGTGAATAATAATAATAATAATAATAATAATAATTGATTAAAACTGCTGCTTTCTTCAACATCCACTTAAATCACAATTCAAGTTATCATAGTCTAGAAACTCTGTCTGTCCCACATTTTATTGTACATATATTGACTATATTTTACCAATGTTTACAACTTCCTCTAAAATACTTTTTTTTACTTTAACCACTTAATGCGAGGGTTTTTCTTTGAAATTAGGTCAAAAAAAAGCAGGTTTTTTTTTGTTTTTATTTATAATATTGATAAAGTAGAAATCATAATATAAACTTAAAAACCCATAAATAAAATTGAAAAACGTTAATTTTATAAAATTTCGAACGAGCATACAATAAATATACAGTAAGCTCTATGAAATACAAACGGGCGAGAAGGTATCGCTCCAAATAAAAATATAAACATAATATTTATAAGTGGCGAGAGGTACTCGGAATAGCGCAAATCGGAATACATTTAATGCGCCAGAGGGTCTCGTTCGAGATGCTTAAGTGGTTAATAGTGTTAGAATTATATTATATTCTAATGAGACTTGATGGTGATGTATAATAAATTCAAATATAATGATACAAGCATTTTATTGTGTTGCATAATTTGATATTTATGTTTTTTAGGTTCGTATTTATAATTTTCTTGGTATAAAAATATTAATTAATGAAATTATATATAATTTTTTTTTTTTTTATATTACTCCAATAGGAGCTTTATGTCATCTGATAAACCTTTCATTACAGCCAAGTTGGTAAATTACTCCACATCGGAGTATATAAAAATTTACCAATTGTACTGCAATTAACGAAAGATAGATGTTTTCATAATTCTATTATTATTATATGGATGATTAGCCCATAGTGATGTGTGTGTTTGCAGACATTGTCAATCTTTGAATAGCGTCCAACCCTATATTTTCAAAGATATCCGTTTTTCTTTTTATTTCATAAACGAACAAATGGTCACCCAGCAGAAAAATTTCAGTATTAAAATAAATACCGAAAAATTTCCTATGAAAAATAGCGGAATTGAACCCGGTATATTTCATGATTAATATATATGATATTTAGCTAATTGACCTGCAACCTATCTACGTATTTACCAATAAAATTTAGTACCATAAGGATTGAAATTGTTTGTATAAGAACATGGAAAACTTAAGTACATATGATAATATTAACGAATAATTAACTAGGGAACCACCTGAGGTGTCGTACTCCTAATCCAATGAAATTTGTCCTGGTCGTAGTACTCACCAAAGTATAGAACAAAGTTTTTTTCTCCCCAATTTCACTTTTATGGGAGTAACGATCCCTCCGAAGAACTACAAAACATGACACTATATAAAAATCTATAACTTTTGATCCCGAAGTGCCACAACAATTTTTGAAATTGGAAATAATAGCTATCTAAAGTGTGCTTCATGTAACAAAAGAAAAAATCTTAAAAATGAATTGGATTTGGTCACAGAGTGTAGCAAGAGTACCGAATTTTGAAAAATTGTGTAAAAAAAATGTGAATTTATGCTTATAACTTTGTCAGGAGTAAGTTTTTTTAAAAAATTACTTTAAATAAAGTCGATGGAGAAATTCTTCACCTATAATTTTTTTATATAACGTTATTTAAAGTTATGTATTTTTTTATAACATGGTGTTTCATATGTTCAATATATTTGAAGGTAAAATTTTAATTTTTATGATTGTATCTGAGGTACTTTGGTAGGAAGAATCTAAAAGTTATGTCAATTTGGCGATTGATCTGTCCAAGATGGTGGAAATAAAGGGTGTCTCAAAAACATCGAACACAAAATTTTTATTTTATTTTATTATATTTTAATCCATCAGCAGTTTTCATAATAAATTCCGATAATTTTTAAAGCTCTTAAAATGCATTAGCATATAAATAATACATTATAAATGATTATAAATAATTAGTAATTGGTTTTCTTTAATGTATCATTTCGAAATGTACTTATTTAATTGTTATGAAAGTGATAATTTGTAAAAAGTGTTATATGCACAAAGATATTTTACACCATGAATAACTGATTATGGCTACATTTGTGATTGCTTGAAAGCGAAGTCTACTGGGTTTTCAAATTTTGGTGGTTTCTTGTTCAGGTATCTGCTTGCAAACCATGAATATTTAAATAAGTTAATATATGTGCTGACAGCTGATTATAGACAAGTGATTTTAATTTAATTATAGTGTTTTGGTTATGCAGATTATAATATCTTGGTTAATTAAAAAAAAAGTATATACGAGATTACGAGAACACAACGTGTGATTCAGAGTGGAATATGTTCGTCAGTTCTTTTATATAGCTGTTTTAAATAACCAAGACATTATAATCTACATAACCGGAACACTATAATTAAATTACAATCACTTGTCCATAATCAGCTGCATGCACCAACCTACTTAATCACTCTGTAAATTCGTAGGGAATTTACAGTGGTATATCACCTCTTCCGAAAGCAGTTATATTAAGAACAGTTTGGGCTTCTGCCTATAGAATCCCAATAGAAAACATATTTTCCGGAACAAGTATTTGTAGTAGACATTTCAACCAAAACTGTATTGGTGAAAATCGTTTGATGAAAAAAGCTGTTCCATCACTTATGTTGGGACAAAATTTTGCTGAGAAAATCATGTCTAATGCGAAAAATGATCTTATATATGATTTTAATGATGATGATAATGAATTTCAACCCACGTTTAATGAGGAAATTAATTAATTAAATGTAAATAACAATCTCAAAGAAACACCAAATATGGACCCAATTTTGAATTCCAAAGAATTTTGTAACAATTGCTACAAGAGGGATAAATATATAACCTTTTATATAAAAAAACCTTGCAGAAGCTGATAAAAAAATTGTTTAATTGACATTAATATTGAATAGAAAGAATATATTAGTTAAAAAACGTAATACCGGTTATACAAAAACAACAAAGTTGCCAATAATAACAACAAATATTTTATGAAAAATGGACCATATCTAGTTTAGACACTAAAAATTGCTTGATTATGTTATTGCGGTTTCACGAATGAATACAGAAGAAAGGGAAGCTGTATTGCTTTTTATTGAAATGTCAATTAAAAGGGATTTGCATATAATTTGTATGAAGATTATATTGAAAGTATCGAAAATTTTGGTCTAGGTTCTGAATATAATTTAACGAAACAGGTATGAGTCTTTATGATACGTGAAATCCATCAGAAATGGAAGTATGTTTTGAATTATTTTGCATCTGCTACATTAATGTCTTCATGCAAATTATGCGGCATAGTTAAGAAAAATTTGGAAATTGCTTTACTTTTGATTATTTGTGATCGGAGTTCGAATAATAAAGATCTTTTTTTCGATGTTTGACATCACTTTAGAAAACCCATATTCCTTATTCAACGATTAAAAAATATACTGTATGTTTGATCCACCACATTTCATTAAATCGATAAGAAATATTTTAATGAAAGACAATATGTTAACACCAGACGGTCATCTATCTTGGACCATATTAAAGCAACCGTATTATTTAGACAAAACTAGAACGATGCGTATGTGTTCAAAGTTAACAAAAAGGCACATAAATCCAAAGAGTTTCGAAAAAATGAATGTCAAGTTAGCTGCTGAAATTTTTATTAACAGTAATTAGTAAGTAATTTTATCATTTTAATATTTGTAAATTTTAATTTCAATGCAATAATATTGTTTTATTTTTATTTTTTTGGCTTAATTGATACTTTTGGTTTTTTAAGAATAAGCTCCTGACGAGCCATCCATTTTGCGTATTTTCTTATTAATATTTTCAAAAGTAAGTCTAATAAAAATCACTCCTGATCATCTTTTTCATCATACGAATTTCGAATTGACCACATTTTGCAATAAACATTTCTTTAAGTATGGCTTTAATTTTTGGTATGTGTGCATTAGACTTAAAAAATCGAGAAAACAACTTCAAATGTTCGTACATAACTTTTTGGAATTTTTCTGTTGGGTGGGCATTTATGTGCAATTGGTGTAATTCATCTTCGGTGGCTGTGGAAAGACTAAAATCTGAAGCAGCAGACTTTGTTAAATTATTTCTACAATTTACGCAATTTGATTTTCGTAGTAGTTTGAAGGCTATGTTGCCGCATATGTATGCCAAAGAATTCGATCCTAATACATCGCTGGAAGTATTCCAGATAATAAATATCTCCTTGAATTCAAATTCTTAATATAATAATTTCAAATTTTTAATTTTAATATTATTCAATTCAAATAATTAGTATTAGATGTTGGTTGTTTAAACAAGCAAGTTGATATATACATTTACAATACGAAAGAAAGAGTAAACATATGTGGGACGCTCCGCACAAAAATTTTTTATTTATATCAAATAATATTGGCAACAAAATTTATATATGAAATGAGATACCTTTGGTAATATTGGCACACATACTCAACACATTTAGATGTTTGAATACAATATTCTAAATTCTGATTTCATTCTTGCAACAACCGCCAAATAGTAATATGCAAGACACACAGAAGATTTAACTAATTAGTTTGCTCATAAACTAATTCGGTAACTAAAGTGGTGACATATTATCAGCAAACCATGAGTTTACTATTATTTTGGCATTTATTATTGTACGAGAGTGAGAAAATTACAAATATTTTAGTTTGTTTACAATTTACATATAATTTTTTCTAATATTTAATATATTTATTGTAATTTATAAATCCGATAGTTCATTCTATTTACAATTAAACATTTCGTTAAATATTTTTAATAATAATAATATAATATTATGGTTTAATTTCACAGTTTACAAATTCCAAAAAATAAATCGATTACGATGGTTCTATTCATTTTCATTTTTAATTATTGTAAATTAAATTAAATACTCACTTTTGTAATTATATTTAAATCAACTTTATTTATATTATTATTATTAATATTAGAAGCAAAATACACTAAAGTAAATTCTAAATAATAACATAATAAATAAATTATATTAATAAATCTATACACAATTATGGTTTTATTTAATGTCTTGTCTTGTTGAGTACCAAGATATAACAAAAAGTAGACATCTAAAGGTTGATACCACCTGAAAGATTTGCTGTTATTTATATAGTTCTTTCTTTCTTATATTACAATCGTTGCCGCTATAATAAAATGTGTATTCTGTTCCTTAAACAACATTTTTTCGGGGCATCTAGTTTCTTGGATACCCGTTATATACAGCTTGATTTTTTTTAGAGAATTGTTGGATATCCACTTTTTCTTAATTCACTATTTATTTATTTCAAATAATAAAACGCTTACACTTTTAAAATTAAATATTTTATTTATAAAATTTATTAATATATAATTTAAACCTATTAATTTTAGATTACTATTCTAATCGTATAGACTCTGATTTTTTACATATCCTTGCAAATTAAATTATTACATAGGTTTGTTACTTCTTCTTGAATTATTACTAATATTATATTACGTGATGTTCCGTAGTTGGATTAAGTGTAACATGATGATTTTCTTTATCATCATTATTCAGTAGACATATCCTCAAATTCGCTGTTGTTAAATACTACCCTTGTATTCCTAGTTAGATGATTATTTAGTAGTTCAGTATTAAACGACCAAGTCATAAAATATTTTATTATTGGTGGCTCTACTGTTCCATCCGATTTTATAGTAAAACAAAATAATTTTCTTAATTGCCGTAAGCAGCCAAAATATTCACATAATTTTAACATTATGAAGAGACCAATTATTGTAGCTATAACCGAAAGTAAAATGTTGTACGGTTTCATTTGTTTTATTATGAATGGCTTGTTCATTTGATTAGTGATTATTTCATCTAATTGATTTAAATTTGTTTCTGCATATTTTAATTCTGATAAATCAATATTGGTTAATTGTATTGGTTTAATACCTTCTAAATTTTTAACTCCTTCATTTAGCATGCAACAATTATCTTTAATTATATTTATTGAAGGAACATAATAAGTTATGTTGTTTATAAAATCATTACTGTTATCAAGTACACTATAATCTGTATAGCCTCTACATTGTTGCTTTAATTCAATTATCCCAGTTTGATGTAATACAACATCATGTATATCTTGTTTCTCGTCATCATTACAAATTATAGTGAGTGTAGTTGGATTATGTAAGACATATATCCATTTTTTATTACTAATTAACTCCCAAGTGTCTATTGTTGCTTTAATTGTTTTTGTATCACAGTCATCCGGTATAACGTTGGTATGCAATACTAATAATTGAACTTCACATATTGGTTTTTCAATTCTTTTATTTGTGTCTATATATTTGCAAATAAAATCTTGATTCTGGAACTCGATGCATTTTGATAAATCTTGGATCATGGAATATTGTGTTTTAGATTGGGAAAATAAAAGGAAATTTTGTTTCGGTTGTATATAGGAATATATGGATGTATTTCCATGTTGAATTGGTAATGGAATTAATTTATAAAGATGAAAAATTGCCTGATCTACGATTGGTATTTTAATTACGAATATTATGATGTTATTACTAAGAATAACTTGAAGGTCCATAAATTTGTAATACAAATCGATATTGTTATATTGCGGAACTATTGGAAGATTGTATTTTTCTTTATAACTAAACAATTCTTCATATAAAATTTTGGGTGTTATTATTAAATGTGATAGTATTCCTTGTCTACCAAATATAATTCCATTTATATAATTATCATAATCGTCATTAATTTTCATTGCGAGGGATGAAAGCGTTGTTAAATGTTTTTGCAATACCATTTCCAAAGAAAATTCTTTCATTTCATTAGTTGTAGCCATTGAAATTGAATTAATTCTTTCTAAATTTTTATTCATATTATTTTCTGTAGATTGTAATGAAATTATAGAATTATTGAAATTGCGAATTGTACTAGAAATTACTTCTATTTGTGATTTTTGTGTTTGTCTGTTATTATTTATTAAATTGTTTATAGTATTCGTATAATATTCAGCATCGTTTACACTAGGAATACCAAATAACCACTTTACACCATATGGTACATCGTTTATTAAACTTCTGCTCCGTCTTATTAATTTTTCTGAATTCGTAGCATGGTTAATTATTTCATTTTTTTCTTCTAATTTTATTAAAATTCTTTCAACAACATCAAGAGTTTGCGTACAATGATAACTTACAATGTCTTGTTTAACTTTATTAATTATTTCATTGGTACAAATGTCTAGTGATTTCAAATAAAAAAATTTCAGCGTATTTCTTTCTTCATTAAGATAACTTATATTTAAGTACGTAAGTAAAGTTAATTGTGAATTAGAAATACGTGCTTCACCCAAATTTTTATAAATGATTCCACCCGATTCAACATATGGTTTGTTTAAATATTGTGATGAAATGAAACGGATTAGTAATATCAGGATAATTATTAACTTCATCTGAAAAATAATGTTTTAATAGATTAGTGTGATATTTTTGTAATTTACTACCTATTCTAACCTCATCAATTTGATTTGGATAAGTCCTAATTTTTTTTATAAGAACACTTAAATTTAGGAGACAATTTATGTGATTACATAGTTTGTTTATTATAAGTAAGTATCTGGTAGTCAACTTTAAATTCAATTGGACTATTTTTATTATCATAATAATCCCTGCTTTTTAATTTTGAATTAAAAATATTTTCACTTGCAAGTCCGAGTTGTATTGAATATTTTCATTATATTTTTAGGAAAGACAAATTTTAGCATTTCATATAACCGAATTTTCTTTATATTCGAATATTTTGTAGTAGGAATAAGAATAAATTCCTTATTTTTAATTTCGGATTTAAAGTTATGAAAAGTTTCAAATATTTTGTTTATTTATTTCTAATATATTTTAAGGTTATGTGATTTTCTGTTCAATGTTAATTGATTTTGTATTAAATATTGAATTTGAGTATGATTTTGAATAAGCATTTGGATTTGATTTTGAATTTCATTTAGAATTAGAATTCAATTTTGACATCGATATTTAATTAAAATTATAATTTGATTTTATTCAACAAAAAAATAATTTAATGAGAATAAGAATTATACCGTACGCCTACGCTTATATAAACAAAAATAAACTTTATTAATTAAATAGGATTAGGATTATACATTTTTTAAATTGATACTTACATTGACTTGTTGAAATTTCGATCACGATGTTTCTTGGTACTTTATATTTTCCCAAAATTATCAATTAAAATTGTACCTAAATCGTGCTACAGTTGACAACGATTTAAATATTGAATAATTCGATCCTCGATCCTTATTTCAAATAATAAAACTAAAAAACACTTTAAAAATTTTATATTGTATTTATAAAATATACCAAATTAATATATAATTTAAAGCTATTAATTTTCAATTACTGCTTCAATCGAATAGTAAATTTACTCTGACTTTTTACAGTTTCTGGATTTCTATTTATACTATTTTCACACGACTGATTTCTTTAAAATCGTTTAATTTTCCAAATTAAACGTGTTTTGAAATAACTTGCATCTGTTAATATATTGAAATAACTCCGTCAAAACCTTAATGTGGGAATATAACAATAACTTTGTAAAACCCATTTTAATGTGGATATTATATTACAATATCATTAAGTGTTATTAAATCACCTTGGCGCAACATTCCATGATGCAAGTTTTAAATCGTTATTTTCCTTTCGTTGCGAGGCTGTGTTGCAGTGTTCATAAATGTTCTTTTCAATGTACGTTCAACCTACTTCGGAAAAACGATCAGTTAGAACACTGCAACACGGTCTCGGATCGGATAGGATAAACGGCAACGACTCAAGCAACGAAAAAACAATAACGATTTAAAACTTGCATCATGGAATGTTGCGCCAAGGCGATTTAATAACACTTAATGATATTGGGTTTTACAAAGTTATTGTTATATTCCCACATTAAGGTTTTGACGGAGTTATTTCAATATATTAACAGAAGCAAGTTATTTCAAAACACGTTTAATTTGGAAAATTAAACGATTTTAAAGAAATCAGTCGTGTGAAAATAGTATAAATAGAAATCCAGAAACTGTAAAAAGTCAGAGTAAATTTACTATTCGATTGAAGCAGTAATTGAAAATTAATAGCTTTAAATTATATATTAATTTGGTATATTTTATAAATACAATATAAAATTTTTAAAGTGTTTTTTAGTTTTATTATTTGAAATAAGGATCGAGGATCGAATTATTCAATATTTAAATCGTTGTCAACTGTAGCACGATTTAGGTACAATTTTAATTGATAATTTTGGGAAAATATAAAATACCAAGAAACATCGTGATCGAAATTTCAACAAGTCAATGTAAGTATCAATTTAAAAAATGTATAATCCTAATCCTATTTAATTAATAAAGTTTATTTTTGTTTATATAAGCGTAGGCGTACGGTATAATTCTTATTCTCATTAAATTATTTTTTTGTTGAATAAAATCAAATTATAATTTTAATTAAATATCGATGTCAAAATTGAATTCTAATTCTAAATGAAATTCAAAATCAAATCCAAATGCTTATTCAAAATCATACTCAAATTCAATATTTAATACAAAATCAATTAACATTGAACAGAAAATCACATAACCTTAAAATATATTAGAAATAAATAAACAAAATATTTGAAACTTTTCATAACTTTAAATCCGAAATTAAAAATAAGGAATTTATTCTTATTCCTACTACAAAATATTCGAATATAAAGAAAATTCGGTTATATGAAATGCTAAAATTTGTCTTTCCTAAAAATATAATGAAAATATTCAATACAACTCGGACTTGCAAGTGAAAATATTTTTAATTCAAAATTAAAAAGCAGGGATTATTATGATAATAAAAATAGTCCAATTGAATTTAAAGTTGACTACCAGATACTTACTTATAATAAACAAACTATGTAATCACATAAATTGTCTCCTAAATTTAAGTGTTCTTATAAAAAAATTAGGACTTATCCAAATCAAATTGATGAGGTTAGAATAGGTAGTAAATTACAAAAATATCACACTAATCTATTAAAACATTATTTTTCAGATGAAGTTAATAATTATCCTGATATTACTAATCCGTTTCATTTCATCACAATATTTAAACAAACCATATGTTGAATCGGGTGGAATCATTTATAAAAATTTGGGTGAAGCACGTATTTCTAATTCACAATTAACTTTACTTACGTACTTAAATATAAGTTATCTTAATGAAGAAAGAAATACGCTGAAATTTTTTTATTTGAAATCACTAGACATTTGTACCAATGAAATAATTAATAAAGTTAAACAAGACATTGTAAGTTATCATTGTGCGCAAACTCTTGATGTTGTTGAAAGAATTTTAATAAAATTAGAAGAAAAAAATGAAATAATTAACCATGCTACGAGTTCAGAAAAATTAATAAGACGGAGCAGAAGTTTAATAAACGATGTACCATATGGTGTAAAGTGGTTATTTGGTATTCCTAGTGTAAACGATGCTAAATATTATACGGATACTATAAACAATTTAATAAATAATAACAGACAAACACAAAAATCACAAATTGAAGTAATTTCTAGTACAATTCGCAATTTCAATAATTCTATAATTTCATTACAATCTATAGAAAATAATATGAATAAAAATTTAGAAAGAATTAATTCAATTTCAATGGCTACAACTAATGAAATGAAAGAATTTTCTTTGGAAATGGTATTGCAAAAACATTTAACAACGCTTTCATCCCTCGCAATGAAAATTAATGACGATTATGATAATTATATAAATGGAATTATATTTGGTAGACAAGGAATACTATCACATTTAATAATAACACCCAAAATTTTATATGAAGAATTGTTTAGTTATAAAGAAAAATACAATCTTCCAATAGTTCCGCAATATAACAATATCGATTTGTATTACAAATTTATGGACCTTCAAGTTATTCTTAGTAATAACATCATAATATTCGTAATTAAAATACCAATCGTAGATCAGGCAATTTTTCATCTTTATAAATTAATTCCATTACCAATTCAACATGGAAATACATCCATATATTCCTATATACAACCGAAACAAAATTTCCTTTTATTTTCCCAATCTAAAACACAATATTCCATGATCCAAGATTTATCAAAATGCATCGAGTTCCAGAATCAAGATTTTATTTGCAAATATATAGATACAAATAAAAGAATTGAAAAACCAATATGTGAAGTTCAATTATTAGTATTGCATACCAACGTTATACCGGATGACTGTGATACAAAAACAATTAAAGCAACAATAGACACTTGGGAGTTAATTAGTAATAAAAAATGGATATATGTCTTACATAATCCAACTACACTCACTATAATTTGTAATGATGACGAGAAACAAGATATACATGATGTTGTATTACATCAAACTGGGATAATTGAATTAAAGCAACAATGTAGAGGCTATACAGATTATAGTGTACTTGATAACAGTAATGATTTTATAAACAACATAACTTATTATGTTCCTTCAATAAATATAATTAAAGATAATTGTTGCATGCTAAATGAAGGAGTTAAAAATTTAGAAGGTATTAAACCAATACAATTAACCAATATTGATTTATCAGAATTAAAATATGCAGAAACAAATTTAAATCAATTAGATGAAATAATCACTAATCAAATGAACAAGCCATTCATAATAAAACAAATGAAACCGTACAACATTTTACTTTCGGTTATAGCTACAATAATTGGTCTCTTCATAATGTTAAAATTATGTGAATATTTTGGCTGCTTACGGCAATTAAGAAAATTATTTTGTTTTACTATAAAATCGGATGGAACAGTAGAGCCACCAATAATAAAATATTTTATGACTTGGTCGTTTAATACTGAACTACTAAATAATCATCTAACTAGGAATACAAGGGTAGTATTTAACAACAGCGAATTTGAGGATATGCCTACTGAATAGTGATGATAAAAAAATCATCATCTTACACTTAATCCAACTACGGAACATCACGTAATATAATATTAGTAATAATTGAAGAAGAAGTAACAAACCTATGTAATAATTTAATCTGTAAGGAAAATCAACGTCTTCAATCTTATCGGTGGAGATGTTGTATACCCAAATTAAAATGGGTTCATACATGGTTTATTTTTATATATTAATAGAAACAAATCCTAATATCATCACAAAACACGTTTGCGTTTGATTTGGAAAATTAAACGACTATAAAGAAATTAGTGAAAATTGTACAAATAGAAAGCAAGGATATGTAAAAAATCAGAGTCTATACGATTAGAATAGTAATCTAAAATTAATAGGTTTAAATTATATATTAATAAATTTTATAAATAAAATATTTAATTTTAAAAGTGTAAGCGTTTTATTATTTGAAATAAATAAATAGTGAATTAAGAAAAAGTGGATATCCAACAATTCTCTAAAAAAAATCAAGCTGTATATAACGGGTATCCAAGAAACTAGATGCCCCGAAAAAATGTTGTTTAAGGAACAGAATACACATTTTATTATAGCGGCAACGATTGTAATATAAGAAAGAAAGAACTATATAAATAACAGCAAATCTTTCAGGTGGTATCACCAATCGTATCCCTTTCTCTCCACCGAAGGTCATAGTGACAGAAAAAATTATGTGCCAGGAATCACTAATGATTCCATTTTTTCGCCAGCACGTGTATTTGCACGACTGCTACGCACACGGGAACCACCTGAGGTGAGTTATTATGATTCTAATAAAATTGTTAGTATGCATAACTTTTTACCTGGTATCCTATATTAAAAAATTGTAAATCAAATTAAAATTATACACATTTATTGCACAATTTTTCAAAATTCGTTATTCTTGTTACACCTATTGTGACAAAACCCAATTCATTTATATAAATAATTGTCACGGACATGAAACACAATTTCAATAGCTTTCTTTTAAAATTTCAAAATTTATTGTGGTATTTCTGGCTCAATAGCTATAGATCTCCATAAAATGTCATGTTTCTTACTCCTTTAGGTGGCTGGTTAGCCCCTTTAAAATGAAATTGAGGAAATAAATATATTATACTTGTTTTCTATTTTGATGATTGCTACAATCTGGTAAAATTTTATTAAAATCGGGATACCTTCTCCTTGTAAGTGAAAATAGTGATTCTATTTTCACTTCTAAACCTTTTCCAATACACCGAAATCGTATTTTCAAATGATTGAAAGCATTTTGTATAAACCGTCTACATTTGTAAAGCTTGGAAAAGTTTTCATTAAATAACTTGACAGCCTAAATGCCGAGTCACCTTATAATAACACTGGAATATTGACACCTTAAAAATCTCTGCTATTGTTTTTAAAAATTGCATTTTGTTCTTGTTGTCGTTTTAATTGAGTTTTGAATCATCGCATTTTCCAAGACTTCCAACGTTAATATAAGTAAAGCGGTATTTGTAGCCAACTGAAGCAAGCAAATCTGTGAAGTTTCAACCTTTGTAATTGTTGGTGGTTTTACTTGAATGTGGCAGCTCCAAAACTTCTGCTTCTATTAATATATTGAAATAACTCCGTAAAAACCTTAATATGGGTATATAAAAATAACTTTGTACAAACCATTTTAATGTGGATATTATATTACAATATCATTAAGTGTTATTAAATCACCTTGGCGCAACAAAATTCATACATTCCATGATTGAATTTTTAAAATCGTTATTGTTGCTTGAGCCGTCGCCGTTAACCCAGTCCCTTGGCCCTTAGACCAAGAAAGATCCAATATGGACTCACAGTGAGTTAATCCTCGAAGCGCCTGGTTTCAGAAATGAAAACAGAGATGTTTCTTATATATGATCCGTTCATAGTGGAAGGGTCCATTGCGTATTTCCATATATTCTTAATGGTTGGCTTTCGTATAGGCCGGATATTCACATAAGTAGTGCCATGCCTATTCTTCCGACAAGAAACATTTAGCACAAAGTATGAGTACCCAACAACCAATCTTAATTTGTTTCTGGGTAACCCCAGAATTGCAGCAGTCTTTCCTCCATTTGGACAACAAACCATCTTAGCCTGTCGACAGTTGATACAATGTCTCTGAATCTGTCCAGTCAGCAATACACCGCTGAACCCACATATCGTTAACAGGTGCGCAAGGCTCAGGACCAGTGAAAGCGGATCGCGTACAAGACCGTGAAAGCATATCAGCTTCTTTATTACACACAATATTACTGCGAGCCGGTACCCACAAGAGTACGACCTTGTTGCACACTGATATTTTATTTAGTATAACAATACATCCGTTCAGCAATCCCGATCTTATTGTTGTTCCATTGAGTGCCATCAGCCCGGACTTACTGACGGAGCGTAGGAAGAAATGCTTCCCAGAAGCTTCCTTAGCCCAATAATTTCTGTCGCCGTGTTTTATTTGCAATTTATATAAGCATTTAAAATAATAAATATGTTAGAATTTGGAGTAATATTCAAAAAGCTGTCCAGATTTCCATAAGATATTTGGGTGTCATTTTTTTGGTAATTCATTAAAATTGTTCATATAATGTCATTCTCAACCAATATAAAAAATTTGATCAAAATTCAATAAGAAATGACCAAATTGTTCAGGTTATCATAATATATCCCTAAAACCTCGCCTGGATAACATTTTATGAACACTTCATCAAAATTGTTCATATAATGTCATTCGCAGCCCACATAACAAATTTGGTTAAAATTGAATACGAAATTACCAAATTGTCCATATAATATATATCATATTGTGTCCACTATATAATAGCAGTGATGATATGATCGATGCTTTATATATATATAACTCTCTGTTCCCACCACATAAATAATAAAACTACAATATCCGACAACTGTAACAGAAGAGTGCGGTGCAGCTATATCTGACACGATAGATACATTCAGAGCATTAAATATACTTCAATCTGTAAAGAATTTACCAATAATATATAATACTTTAAAACCTGATTACGTAAAACAAAAATTAAGATTAAATACTACAACAGATTAATGGCTTCTGGATCGTCAACAACAGTTACTCTAACAATTGAGCAATACGAAGAAAAATTAAAGAATTAACAGCGGTTATGGATAATACATTAACACAAAGAGCAGTAGAAGAAAAATAGAGGATGAAGAATCAAATATCTTTGCACATGATAGAGTAACAGATTTTTTGTATGATTTGCAACCATATAATGAGGAACCAGATAGTGATAATATACAATCTAGGCAAGAACATATTGCATCCTATACATATTGTCAAGCGAATATAGTTAATTAAGATTTATCACTTATTCACTAGGAAATTCGAAATATAAATGTAAGAATAGATGGGATCATTAATAATCTTCAGACTATTTTATAAATAACTTACAAGTCACATATTATTGTTGAAAAATGCTTATTAAAATAGAAGAAAATGAATTTGAGACAATTATGGCTTTTAATAGCTTAAAGAAAAGTATTGACAATATATTAAAAAATGCTCAGCAACCAATATACGATCTTCTTCCGGATATACTGGTGATATTAAAACTACATGTTTTTTAATCAATATAATCTCCTGACAATTCAATACATTTACTCCACTGCTCCTCCAATAATTTTATCCCGTGCAAAATACCCGTCTGCGGTTTTGTTTGAGATTTCTGAAGAGGTAGTTGTCACTGGGAGCCATATCTGGCGAAAACGGTGGATGCTCAAGCAATCCATACTTTAAATCCTTAAATTTAGTCATAGTCAAAAGTTGTGAACGGACTTACTCCAATTTTGGATCATGGTGGTAGATCCAAGTCTCACATCCTTAGTTATAAAACGACGCACAAAATCGGTTTTATTCTTCTTAAAACGATCCAAATACCGCTAACAAATTTGTTTACGATTGACTTTTTGTTGAATTGTTAACGTGTGCGTGCGGCACCACTTTTCCAAACACTGAAGATGCCTATAGTATCAGTAATTACATGAGTAGCCAAACTTGAATCTTCACTAACAATTTCATGTATTTTTTCAACATTTACTTATGTTGATGCAGTTTTTGGACGTCCCTCATATGGTTCGTCTTCAAAGTTTGTACGACCACGTTTAAATTCAGCAATTAAATTTTTTACTGTTGCATATGATGGAGCGAGCACATTCACCTAACACTTTTACCATATCGTTATGAATTTCTTGTCCGGTTAAATCTTTTTTAAATAAATATTCAATGACTCGTCGATTTTTTAATTTTTCCATGTTAAAAAAAATCACTGACACATCAAGTTCAAATGGCTTGTAAACAAAGAATGAATTGACAGATCGAATTGAAATTTTCCAGATATTCATAGGACAGATGGAATAGTACAATACACTTATTTATTTGCCACTATTATCGTCATCTATTTGTAAGGCTACAAACTATTCACGCAAACTATATTATGCAATTATTTCTAAGTGTCTGGTTCTCGATATTCAGGACGAACACGACCAATACGTTTTAGTAAATGCTTCAATACACCAAAGTAAAGTAAAGGGTTAGCATTAACCGTTGAACCTGTTATAAGATATTTTTTTTATGAATAATTCCTTTGGTATCATGAAAAGAAATCAGGTTTGATTTGATTTTTGAGTTTATTAAAAGAGATTTTTTTTAGGTTTTCTTCTCCGAAAAGACTCAAATCGTAGCCATGTCAATGGCATAAAACGTCAAACACACAGGGCACGCATACTCAAGCATGAAACGAACCAACACAAAATATAACGTTCTAATACCAGTATGAACTTGAAAGCTTTCGAGATTACCAATAAAATAAAACCTATTAAAATTAAAACCCACAATTAGATCTAATAATTACTTATAGTTAACATGAGACTTAAAATTAAGTTTTTTGTCAGTATAAATACGCAAGTCTAGTGTTCTGACGAAATTATTTTAAAAAACACCACCAATCTTACGTGTGTACACGTTTATAACTTTACACTTATCAATATTAAAAAATTTTAAATGAATTATTCAAAATATTTTAATCAAATTCACATTTTCAGCATCTATCTGGCAATTTGTGTATGCTACGTCCAAAAAAACTGTTTCTCTTTTGATGAAAACCGCATTCAGAAACCCAATTTTCCTGTGATTAGTCAGATATTTTGAAGTGACATTTTTTTTCAAGTGCGTGTCCCTCCTGGCCCACTCTGGTTGTTTTTCGATCAAAACATGATTCAAATGAATCATTTGTTGTCGTGATTAATATTAAAAGTTTCACCAGGATTAATAATTCATTGGTTTTGTAGTCGATATTAATTTTTGCGTTTTATAAACCCACTTTTCATCACCAGTCACATTTCGATACAACAAGTATTTCCTTTCCTTGCCTTTGAAACAAAATTTCACTGGTTCTTTTTTGGTTTTACATTTGCCTTTCATTCAGTTCACGTGGCACCCACTTTCCACACTTGGATCTACCAAAATTTTTAATCGTCTAGAAATCATTTCTTGATCAACATTCATTCGGGTTCTGCAATTTGTTTTTGAGTTTGTAAGTCATCTTCATCCACAGCAATGTTTGCAATTCGGAGTGTTCAAACTGTTTCGGTAGTCTTCCACTTTCTTCATTGTCTTTCCATTTTTGATAGGATAAAAATTTATGTCTTTGTGTAAAACTTGAAATATGCTGTACCAAATATTGTTGACATATGTCAAAGCAATAAAAAAAAAATATGAGTATGACTGATTCACAATAACTTTACCTATATAGCAATCTATGTGCAAACTGTAGTTTCATATGTATAGGGTAAATAATTAAAATTTTATTCTAATATTTGAATCTAAATATATTTTCGAGTTAACAGTATAACATATGTAATGATACCTTCACATTTCTCTAATGAATTTCAAAAATATTTGAACTTATTGAATATTATATTATGATAAAATATTATGGGTATCTATTAGCTATAATTTACCATACATCGAATATTTTCCAATGAAAAAATTTTCCATGACAGGACTCATTCTTTAAGAAAATAATAAATTATATATTGAACTAATTAGATATATGCAAGAGTACGTTCCGTTTTTCTAATAAATGGCGCAAGTCTACAGATATTATGTGTAGAATCTGATAATAAATAATTTCTTTATATAATCTTTAAAACGTAGTACGCCGATACCTCGCCATTCGGCCGAGATACGTTTCGGGAAAATTGGCCGCAAAGCGAAAAGTAATATAACGAACCAAATTTTTTTATAAAATTGGAACATCTCCTCTATTGAAATTATATGGGTTTGTATGAAAATAATTAATTCGTTATATAACTTTTCGCTTTGCGGCCAATTTTTTCGGCAAGTACGTAGTCCGTATATCGAGTTATTGGTTTATATAACATTTAATTGCAGTGTGAACAACATATTTTTTTATTCCCATGAAAATGATGCCAAATGAAAGACATTTGAGGAAGGTATTATTCTTTTGTTTTCATTTAAAGAAATCCGCGGCTGAAATTGTGACCGGAGATGAAAAATGGATATACTATGAATTTTAAACTTAAAAAAGTTTCGGTACAGGATGTTTTAACTCAGCCAATACTTAACTCAGCTGATAAGGTTATGCTATGTTATTTGGTGGGATCAAATAGGTATTGTTGTCTATAAATTGCTGGACCTTCTGAAACTATTACTTATAATGTCTACCGACGACAACTAATGTGTTTGAAGGAAGCAGTGATGAAAAAAAAAAGACCAGTAGGGTTGAATAGACACAACAAATTAATTTTTCAACATGACAACGTAAAACCATATAATGCATACGTCTTTAAAACCTACTTAAAAGAGCAGGACTGGAAAGTTCTATCCCAGCCGCCATATTCTCCAGACTGCTTAGCTTTTTCGGTATGAATAGCTTTGTATTTCTTTCGGCAGTTCTACCGCTAATTGGGTAAAGTAAATTTAGTAAAAGATTAGTGAAATAATTTTATAAAGTAGTAGTTTATTCATGGAAAAACATCATTGAAAAACAAACACACAAAGCAATAGCGACACAAAATTTGAGAGCCAAGAATTTCTATGACCACATTACTCCGAACTTATAGCATAATGGATTTTAATGTTTGGAGTGTAGTTGAAAAAACATCATAGCACCATTTTTAATACCAGTCCCCGATACTTTTTGATAATAAAAATTCAGTATTATCTCTATATGTTGAGCTGCTTTTTATACCTTATGTAACCTAAATAACTGACTTACTTAAATTTCTCATTTGATTTTCTATGCGTGTGTATTTTTTTTATATATACTGCACCAAATCCTAATAATAAAGATTTTCAAAATATAAATAATTTTGCCTTTTAAATAAACAAAACATATAATAAAACGCAGTATATTATTATGGCATAAATACATGAACTGAACTGTATGTATGGGCACAATAGTATGTAATAAAGTGTAGGCATTTCACTATAACAAAAGCGGAATGGAAATAAAAAAGCTTATACGCATTATAATCAAACATAAAAAAAAAATAATAAATAAATAAATGAAAGAAAACACCCCCAACATATCTATGATATATGAACATTATCGCATATAAACATAATATAAGATCATATGTAAAATGTTGAATACATAGAAAACATAAGAAAAAAGTAAAAAAGCTTATATAAAACTGCGGCTTGGCGGTTTTAAAAGAGTATTAGATTATATTTCAGAGACCATATATCAAGAAGTTTTCAGTTTTACTAACTTTATATTTCTCCGTTCCTTTATTTATTTATTATTTATTTATTTTTGTTTTTCTTCCTTTATTTTGGCACATCAAAGGATTTACACACAATTTTTATTATTTAAATTCTGTTACTTTTTACGGATAGTTTATTTGCCATAACAAATATCAGGACTGTGGAAAGGAATTTGCATTTTAGATTGATTTTTGGTTGTGTAATTTATAGATTTTCTTGGTTTTAGTAAAATGTAACACATCTTGTTATTGATAATTGATTGCCGGAATAATAATTTTAGTGGTGTTATGAATTATGATTATAGCCGAAAAACCAAAGGAGCCAAGGAGTTGTCACTTCTACTGAATATCTGCTACATATGTTATATTGATGATATGCTATTAACAATATTTACTGCATAATTATTTAATTAATTATATAATTTATATTATTAATAATGGATCAAATTATGCAAAGCTTAATTGTATTGCGAGTTGACTTCAAATGTTAATATTATAAATGAGTAACTTATATTGGGTCTATAACTAAGTCCTGGATTAAGATAATCTGATAGGTGTCGTAATTAGTATTGCTTGTGCGCAGTGTTAAGTGGCAATATTTCGCTATTGTAGTAGTTGAATCCACCTTTCATATTCAGTAAATGACATTCAGTTGAAGTGTAAACAAGTATTTTTTTTAGTTGATTAAAAATGGAAAATTTTGTACCAACAAAACAGCAATTGCGGGAAGTTATGTTAAGTAATTTTATTCAGAAGAAAACAGCAGCAGAAACTTATCGCTTTTTGTTACAAATTTATGGTGAACATTCTCCATCACAAAACAATTGTGAGTATTGGTTTAGACGATTTAAAAATAATGATTTTGATGTTAGTGATAAAGAACGCTTTGGACCACCAAAAAAATTTGAAGACGAAGAATTGGAAGCTTTACTCAGTGAAGATCCATGTCAAACGGAAGAAGAATTGGCATTGGCATTAGATGTTACCCAAGCAAGTGTTTCCAAACGTTTAAACACATGAATTGACGGAAAGACAACAAGAAAATCGAAAAACAATGTGTGAAATTTTGCTTCAAAAACATTATATTTTGCATCGAATTGTGAATGGTGATGAAAAGTGTATCCATTACGATAATCCAAAACGTTTGAAAGCATAGGTGAAGACAGGTGAACCAGGTCCATTGACACATAAACGCAATATTCATGGTTCTAAGGTTATGCTGTGTATCTGGTGGGACCACCTTTGTGTAGTGTACTATGAGCTGCTTAAACCGGGACAAACCATCACTACTAAATGTTACCGAGAGCAATTAACCCAATTGAGCCGAGAATTGCATCAAAAACGACCAGAATATGCCAACAGACATAACCGTGTGATTCTGCAATATGATAGACCACACGTTGCAAAACCGGTCAAAGAAACGTTAGAAGCACTTGACTGGGAAGTCCTACCCCACCCGCCATATTCATCAGACATTGTTTCATCAGACTACCATTTGTTCTGGTTGATGCAGTCAGCCTTTTCTGCACGGCGGTTCAATTCATATGAAGATATGAAAAATTGGCTGGATTCTTGGATGGCTTCAAAACCTAAGAAGTTCTTCTATGAGGGAATCCATAATTTGCCACAAAGATGGTCAAAAGTTGTAGCTTCAGATAGCAAATACTTTGAATAAAATATAATGTACCTTTACTTTCAAATCAAATGTGTACCAAAATATCCCCAAAACTTAGTTATAGATCCAATAATATTTTTTTCAAATAGCTATCATAGTTACTGACATTTAATAAGAGCATTTAAAATTTCTTTCCGTTTCCAGCTTTGTAATATTCTGTTTAAATAATTATATATTTTTATTATTTCACTCTTAAGTATACCAAAATAATAATTAGTTAATACATTGGTCAAAAAGTTCCGGTTCTAATCAGCAGACGACGCCTCTAACGAAATGTGCGTATGATATTTTATATGTCGAAAATGAATAACAATCAGACCATTAGTTTAGAAGTTACTGTGGTGGCTATATATTAACACTTTGTTTGTTATTTACAGAATAATGGATTCAAAGAAGTTTCGTGGGTTGATTCTGGATTCTGGATTCTGGAGTGAAATGGTGTAGCCATGTTTCATCCATCGTTCTGAATCATCAATTCGTTGTTGTTGTGTTGTTTTGGAAAACAATGTTTGTGTATAATACTGAAAACACTACTTTTTGTTAACTTCAGAGTATGAGCTATCTCCAATAACTTCACTCTAATATTATCCTTAATGATTTTCATGGTTTCTTCGATTTTTACAAGATAAACAGCTTCACTAGGACGTCTTGAACGTTCAGCATCAACGCTGTCTGTACGACAACGTTTAATATTAGAAAACCTACGATTGATGGAGCTCTGCTTGAACGGTATTTTCGTCCCATTAAAAAACTATGATAAATCAACACACGAAACAGCTTTGAATCGAATTTTCTGTAATTAACACACACTGTGGATTCTAAACGAATGATCGGATTGTTATGAAATTTTCAAGAATTCTTATACCGTGTTTATGAATCTTTTGGAAAATAATAGCCAAGACATCATTACCGGATCTTAAATGGGTTATATATTTGCAGATCTAATTGACAATATGTGGTAGAACACAATAACATTTACTGACACTGTGATTCTTTAATTATTTTTAAAAGTTTAGTCTATGGCTATATATGAAATGGGTTTTTTATGAAATATTTTAATTGCCTAAAACTGTAAAATATTACACTCACAAAAACTATAATCCATTTAAAGCAATTATTAAAAGAAATGCAAGGAAAATTGACCAAATTTTCAATATTTCCAAAATAATAGTTTTTCTTTAAAAAAAAAACGACCCTTTCAAACATACATTCGGTCGATTAATAATTATTATAATAATCAAAGTAATAATCATAGAATCATTTTATTATATTATTATTGCTATGTGATATAAAATAATTACTAATAATCAATATTTATTCATCTAATAAAATTATTCATTTTTCATAATATGCAGACATCGTATAGGAATGGATAATAATGTATTTGTATGCGTTCAGCTTGCTATGTTTAGTTAATATGTGATTAATATCATAAATATGATATGAATTATTATAATTTATTTTGTATATAAATATACAAATTACTAGAAATATTATAAAAATATAAACTATGTATTTATAGCAACAACAATAAAATTAACATTACTTTGCTATAATGATCATCAAAATATATTTCCAATAATAAATAATAAATAGTTTTGTATTGTATTTGTGTGATGATAAAAACACTTGGTTAAAACCAAAATCTATGTATAAATAAATATAAAAATGGGTAGAGTCGGCAGCAATGTCACATTTTTCATATTTTGAGTTATTTCATATGCCTCTAACTGATGAGAAACAAGTTAAAATATTTTAAAACCCAATTTACCGATACGTGATAGCACTAGTTTAAAAGTATCATGATCAATGCAAAAACCATCAATTAGCGTAAATTTTCTTTTAAATATATTTGAAATTGTCTCACGTGTCTATAATCAAAATTTTGGGCAGGTGCAGAATAATTTTGGAAATATGTTCTGTTGTAATTCACATCATATAAGGTTAAGTGAAAAATTTCCCAAAAGGCAGATAATCGGTATGCGTTCAATGCAATTACGAAAAAACACATAATTTAAATCAATAAACAAATAAATATAGTATTCTGGCAATCCTTTTGGGAATATTTGGATCCTATGGGAGACCTTTTACTAAGAGTGTCATCTTCTTCAAAAACTTATTTTATGCTTCATTACAAAAACATCCGATACAAGATATTCAGAGAATTCCATTGTGACACTTTTTGAGCACCCAGTCAGAATGGAAATATATTTTCATCCATTGGTTGTTTACCTTAGTTTTAAGGGTTGATATTTAATTGTATGTAGTTTCTATTTCAGATATTTTGATGTTCTTTATGTCGTAGGAAAGCTATGACATTTCTATAATTTAAAATGTTATACTTCATTTGTAATTGGTAAACATAAGCTCATATTTTAGTAGGATTTATAATGAAACGAAATAAACAAAATACGAAACGTATTACGGTATTACTTTATTACATATTTCGATATCGATGATTATTGGTTCCATCAATCAAAACATGTAAATACTGGGATTAGAATCTTTTAAAAGTCGTGATTTTGATGGTGAAGACAAAGGACCTGAGCGTAAGTAAATTTTTACATGCCATGGAAAGATTCAAAAAGAAGGAAAATGGGTGCCACATTAAATTTACTGAATCCAGCACATTTGAAATCATTGAATGTGGTTTGCAATTCATTGCTTACAAGACACCAGATGACTTTTTTACATCAAATAGTAACTGATGATAAAAGGTGGATCTGCTACAGGCCGGCCATCAAAAGTTAATTGAAATAAGGTTTTGCATTTGGGTTAGATCAGAAACGAGTGGTGTACTATGAACTGATAAAATCAAATGAAACTATTACTGCTGTACGTTACCAAACAACAATTGATCATAGATTTGAACCATACGCTGAATATGAGAATCGACCAATACCATACAACAAACAACGTAAAGTGATTTAGCTGCGCACGAAAACGATGAAGTCATGTACTTCAAACCAAAACCAGTAAAAACTACGTTGGAAGAACATAAATGGGAAATTCTATCGCATGGAGCATGGAGCATTCACCAAACTAAGCAACATCTGATTACCACTTGTTCCGATCAATGTAACGCGCTTTTCAAGACAACAGTGTTTCACGACAATTGATAAAATCAAAAAATGGCTCGATGAATGGATTACCTCGAAACCAAAATCGAATTTCTACCACGGAAATCACCAATTTCCAGAAAGATTTTGATTGAAATAAAATTTATCATTTCCCAAAAAAAGCTAACATGGGGACCACCTGGGGTGATTCAAATAAATTTTGCCAGGTTGTAGTAAGCATCCAAATAATCACTTTGAAGGGGGTAAACAGCCACCTGAAGGAGTGACAGTATATAGTTTCATTTTAAAATAACCAAGACATTAATTTACGTAACCAGAATAATATAATTAAGTTACAATCATTTTTTCATAATCAGCTGTCAGCACCGAGATATATTAATTTATTTAAATATTCATGATTTGCAATATATATTTGTGACGGTTGTGACAGAGATACCGTGTCTACCCTAAACATTATTTATTTATATATTAAATAATGGGCCTGATTCTGAGCCGTTAACCGTTTTTTAAAACGCTTTTAAAATTCTAAATTCCAAAAAGATATTTTTACTTTAATAAATTAAAATTTTGTTTGTGAAATTCTTCCGGTATATTATAAAATCTTATAGTCGCTATGTGAAAATATTGTAAATAATTATCAAACTCTCTTAGAATCTCCCTCAGAATCGACCCCAATGTATAGTAAAATAAACATGTATGATGAGTATACAATAAGCGCACACGTTCCACTCATTCTTTATAGATACAATATATATCCATTATCAATTATGGGTTATTCTATGGTATTGTATGGGTTTATTATTGAATTTTTTCCTTTTTCATTCATTCAATAAAGGTTAAAAAAAATGTTTTTTTTTAACTATATTCTCATGGCATATGTTTATAAAGTGTATTTTATATTTGATGTGTGACTTGAATTATCAATCAATCAATCATTCAATCAAATATATTTTTCCAAAATGAATGTAAATACAAACATTAGGCATGTAATGTAAGTTTTATATTATAATAATGTTATCCTAATTATCTGTTTATTGTAGATTACATACACAAATGTATACGAGGTTCTTTCTTCTTTAATAGAAGTTATTGATATTTCATTTATTTCTGCGTATACAAAGCTATTATTTATAATATTGATTTAATTTTCCAAACTAAATTCAATTTAGTTATTACACTTATTAATTCGATTTTAAGACGTTCATCTTAATCAATCAATTTACATTGAAAATTAAATGTTTTCTGCTACAGCTCACAAATTGAAACTAACCTTTACTCTGTTGTGTTTGTGTTGAGCATCGTTTTATTTTATTCACAATATGGCTTGCAATTCTGTATTTTCGAATATTTCAGGTAATTTTCCATTCTGTTTATCATATTTACATCAAAATCACCCTAAACAAATGGTTGATACCATATTGTTGGCAAGTTTTTTCGTTTATATTATGTTTATCATAAACTTAACGGATAATTACCGAACAATTCGTGGCACAATCTACACCCCTAGGGCCCTACGCATTGTTAATAAACTTCAAATACTCTTTTGACAGTCTAATCACAGATTTTCTTTGGAAAAACGGAATCAAGTGCGTCTTAACATCATCATCATCATCATTATTGTAATTTTAACCATTCAAGAAGTTTTACAAATTTCGAAATAAGTGATAATTTGATAGTACAAGATCCATATTATATGGTATATGGTGGATGTGGTAACACTTCCTAACCAAGCTCCTATAATTTTTGACGAGTAACCAAAGATGTGTGTGGCCTTGGGTTGTCATGCTGGGACACAACGCCTTTTCGATTTGCTAATTCTTGTCGCTTTTCTTGAATTGCATTGTTCTATTAGCCTTTGTATGTACACACATATCTGAATGCATCGATACAAAATTTATTACAGAATGAGAGTTGAAGTAGCAATTATAAAAAAAAAATATGGTTGTCAAAATTCACCAAAATCCATCTAATGTGTAAACGACAATGCTTTTGTTGCCAATCCAATATACATATAATGAGATCGGTTAATACAACTTCTCGTTATATTGCCTGGAGAAAATTCGAATGACTTGTGAATCTCGAATTTTCCGATTATATTCAATTGTTGTCACACACGCGTGGAGTGACATGCAAAATAAAGTACAACTTTTGTCCAACAGTTTTCGAAACATTAGAGTGTCTTAAGATCCACATGGCGAAAACTTAATTGCTACAGTTGGGAAACAGATTAGGCATCACGTGTTAATTGAAAATCAAGGTATAGCCAGGCATGGCTTTCTGTATAACTTCCAGGCAACAGTATAATTTGATCATTTCTTATCCAATTTTAATGAAATTATATATGGTGCGATTCTAAAGAAATTCTGGAAAATCGCTACTCAGGATAGTGTTCTAAGACGTTTTCCTGTAAGCTGACCAATTTGGGGATTTCTTATTCAATCTAAAATAGGATTATTATTAATTATACTGGCTATTTTAGGTATTTCTTATCCGAATTTAATGAAATTTAGTATGCAGGTTTAAAATAGCATAGCATATGGACTTACTAACTTACTATAAGAAGTTCTGGAAAATCGGTACTCAAGACAATTTCCTGATCAAACTTGAGAATCCTAGATTTTAATGAAATTTAATGTATATGTGGTTGTGAAATAGGATCATATGAACAATACCTAAGTATATTCTGGACAAAATTCAGGGCAGTTTTATGGACCGGATTATAGAAATGTAGAAACCTCGTCAATATTTATCTAATTTTGATCAAATTAGGTATGGAAAATAAAATTTCCTTTGAGATCTAAACTGGTATTATATAAGAATATAGTTCAAACTGAATTTCTATGAAATCGATACTCTTCAACAAGTCCCAAATTTCTGGAATTTGATCCATAAAACTTTTTTGAGTATCGATTTCATAACAGTTCAGTAGGAACTATTCATATAATCTTAGCTTATTAGTCAAATGTAAAAATTCCATTTTGTTTTTGAATTCATCGAAAATGTAAATGAATTTTTTCCACAGTTTCAAGTGTTTTGTTAAACGCATGCGAAACCTAAAGTTTTTGGAAATAAATGCCTTTGCAGAATGCTTCGTGTTTGATAGACCGAAGCAATGGTAAATAATGAGCCTTTGACGTAGTGCAATAAAACTAGGATTGATATTCAGATTAAGAGATGTAAATGGTATGGATCGGTCACTCATTAAGATGAATTATCCGATATTAATTTTAAGTCAATTTTTACAATTTTTATTTAACAACCTTTTTCGTGATGTGATACTATTTTTTTACCAAGCTCGCGCAAAGAATATACCTATAAATAGTATTATTTTAAAAGAAAAAGTCTTGCATATATCCAATTATTCAGATATATCCAATTTAAAACAGGCAGTTCAGGTTGGATAACTGCGTTTATTAAAAGAAATAATATTTCTTTTAAGAAATTATTTGTTAAAAGTAATTCTTCCGACCAAATAGCAGCGAATGATTCCGTTAAGCATATACTTCCTGATCTCATCAAAGAATATAGCTCAGATGAAACGGACCAATTTTTTCAAGTGCCTGCCCGACAAAACACTTGAATTTTAAAACGAAAAATGTCAGGGTGACAAACACAGTAAATTACGAATAAGTATTATGAGGAGTGGTACACACAAACTAGATCTTTTGGTTATTGGTAAAACTCGAAAACCTAGATGTTTTACAAATGTAAGTAGCCTTCCCGTTCAATATGAATATTATACAAAATCATGGACAGTAGTATTTTTGAATCATGATTTCTAAAATTTAACCAAGAATTTATTTCAGCCAACAGAAATATTATATTATTTGTAGATAATTGCCCAACTCATCAGAAAACAATTCAATGTCAATTACGCGCTGTATAACTGGTTTTTTCCCCAGCAAGTTTAACATCCGAAATTCAATGGAATGCGGTATTATAATAATACATAAAGCACTATTACCGGTTAAATTTAGTTAAACAACATATTCTATTCAAAACAATAATACCAAGTTAGAAATATCAGTACTAGATGCTATTAAAATATTAGCTAGTATATGGAACAATGACGTTCTATCCAAAGTCAAGAAATAATTGCTTCATAAAAGCATGGTGTTGTAATGATCAAAATGATTCAATTGATTTAGTAACAAACGAAATAGAAGTTTTGTGTCAGAAAAATATGATTTACTGGATGCTTTGTTATTGTTGTTTCTTTTTAAGAAAAATGAATCTGAGAAAGTCACATAATACTTACGGTGAATTAAAATCCACAAAGTCTTAATTATACATATGTATTATAATAAATATTTTAGAGTTTGGAGTAATAGACGAAAAGTTCTCAAGATTCTCTTAAGATATTTGGGTGTATTTTTTTGGTAATTCGTGAAAATTGTTCATATAATGATATTTTCAATCTACATAACAAATTTGACCAAAGTTGAATAAGAAATGGCCAAATTTTCCAGATTATCATAAAATATTCCTAAAACCTTTCCTATAGGTAATATTTAATGGAACCTTCATCAAAATTGTACATATAATATTCTTAATTATAATAATTCTTAACCAATAACAAATTTGTTCAAAATTGAATGAGAAATGGCCAAAAGCAGTGGCGAAGACTGAAAAGTAGCATTCAGTTTTCAATATCACTATATTTTCCATATAAACTGGGTGAAATTAAACTATTGGGTCGTAAACACTGATGAATTTTTACGTATTTAAATTCATTCGAAGTGTCAAACCATATTTTTTTATTGATACCAGGTACGTCAATTGTCAGTCTGTAATAAATTTTGTATTTTTTGTTTTTGTGGTTGTGTAATTTTTGTTTAGTTTTTGTTGAAAATGGATAATCAAAATGAGCACTTTCGTCATATTTTTTACCAAAAGTCTTGTGCTGTGTTTGGTGACGAAGCCTTAATAAAACTACGGTACGGTATCATAATTGTCTTGTTAAGTTCCGTTCTGATAATTATTTTGATGGAATTACAAAGGCATGATGTGTATGTGAATATTGAATTACATAATATAAATGGAGTATGAATGAGTCTGTGTATGTGAAGAGATAAAATATTATTAATTAGGAATCATAAATTATTATTATATAAAATGGGCAGTAGAACTACAGACATGAGTGAATAAAGAAAAATTAAATATATATTAAACATATCAAGGCATTATGAATTTTGAACTGTTACAACGCAGCCAAACGATCATTTCAGAGTTATACATTCAACAACTAACCAAGCGGCTCAATAAAATTCAACAAAAGTGATCAGAATCGGAATTTCGAAATCATCCATGACAGCAAATAGCTTTGGTCACTCGTCAAAAATTATTGGAATTTGGTTGGGAAGTGTTGTTTTATCTGCCATATAGTGCGAACCTTGCACGTTTATATTACCATTTGTTCCTTTCTCTGCAGAACTCCCTTAATGGTTTAAAATTGAATTCCGTAGAGACTTGCAAAATGCACTTGGATCGATTTTTTGTTCAGAAATCCCAGAAGTTGTACAGTGATGGGATAATGTCTTTACCAGATAAATGGTAAATCGTCATCGAACAAAATGGACAATACATTATTAAATAAAGTTATTAAATTCTATCAAATAATTGCCTTTTGTTTTCATTCAAAAAACCGCACTTGCTTTATTTACAACCCAAGAAATTATGCATAAAAATTTGGGTGTTCACAGAATTAAATTTGCCGAGAAAATCGACTTTTATGAATTAACATCTTTTTTAATTACAGGCCATAGTTTGAACGTGTGAGTGAATCGATTTTAAAAATTTATTCTATGAAAGAATAGAAATTGATTATAATTTGCAATTCTGTATACAAAACTGGAAATCCATTAAAACTATGGCCCGTAATTCAAAAAGATTTATAGTAAGTGGACATTCCAATTTTTATTCATAATGTAGTTTACTACCAACTCTTCTACCAGAAAAATATAGTGATATTACACTCTAAAAACATTTTTTCACTCTTCATCACTGGGCCAAATTACATGGTTTCTAGAAATTGTTTAGAAACGTCCGTGATTATCAATTTCTAATAAATGTATTCTAAATTTTTTCTACATTGAATAAGAAATTAGCAAAAAAAATCAAGTTAAAAAAAAACCTTTCATCTACGATTTTCGTTATGCATTGAGTTTTTTTTCATTCCCTTGAAAACTCTTTCAGTAAAGTCTATTCTGTATATGAAATTATCGCGCCGTGTTAAGTAACAACAAGATTTTTATAGTATAAACCTAAACATTTATATTTTATCAATATGCACAATATAAAATTTAAATTCCTTCAATTAATTTTATTCGATTTAGAATCATTCAGCTGTAAAGATTTATACAACAAGTTCTTAAACAATACAATTTTCCATTTATTACATGTCCGTCGACAACTGTATGCTCTTCTATATATACAATATATTGTATTAATATTATTATTACATATTAACAATGCATAGAGCGAGTATGTAAGTCTCATATATTGTATATGAAAATGTATGCACCGTCGGCCGTATAAACGCCTATAAAATAGTAGACGCAGAGTTTATTCCAACTATCCTTACATTTATATGGCTCTATTTATATGCAATATATTATAATAATATTAGATTTTCTCCATATACAAGAGTATAAAAGCGTTAATATTCATTTTCTATTGTGTTTAGTTGTTTGTGGTAACACATAAATCTAACGAAAACGCATTGCTTGGACATTTCTTTTTGTTTGCCTTTATATGTTTTGTTATTTTATATATTATTATTATATAATCCATAATACATTTGTCTATACACAAATAGAATAGAGCCCATCCATATTATAATTATTATGTGACGACGATATGCGATGGTATAAATATATATTTAATATATAGTCATCAACATTGCCATCGTTATGTATTCGTTTGCTATCCTTTATGCTATGTGTGTGTGCATTCATTGTATTATTCTCATAATTATATAGTTTATTTATTAATTTTTTTATTTATAAGCTCGAAGCTCGTCCATTTATTAAGAATATTTTCCTTTTTTAATTTTAAGTATATTGGGCACATAAATTTTACATCTTATCCGTTTAAATACTCGCGTATATTGGAATACGAAAGAGTGTTTATATAAAAATTCCCTTTAAATTTTTAAAACAACATAGAATCAAAACAAACATACGCAAAAATAATGATAATGCATAAAAGAAATTAAGAGGACAATTGAAAAGTCCCCGGTCTGACACACGGATGACAGTGCTAGTAATAAATCCATATGATTTTTTGTTAGTACCAACCTTCAAACGATACGTGTCATAATTTGACCATTAGTTTGTGAGATATTGCGTTGTGAGTGTAGCTACTTTTGTTATTTGAAAAAAGATGGAAAAAAAAGAATTTCGTGTGCTGATAAAATATTGGTTTTTGAAGGGAAAAAATACAGTTGATGCAAAATCTTGGCTTGATGAAGAGTTTCCGGGGTCTGCTCCAGGAAAATCAAGTTGTTCAAGCACAATAAAGAGTGGACTGCACACGATGAACCGAATCCAAAGCGAAGAAAAACACAACAGTCAGCTGGTTATGGAATCAGTATTCTGGGATGTGCAAGGTATAATATTCATTGATTACCTCCAAAAGGGCCAGACCATCAACAGCGATTATTATATAGAGTTATTGGATCGTTTAAAGAATGAAATCGTTAAAAAACGGCCCCATTTGAAAAAAAAAAAAGTGCTGTATCGCCCTCGAAGGCAACTATGTTGAATAATAAAATCAAATTTTGCCAAAAAATGTGTTTTACTATGGTAGACCGGGGACTTTTCAATTGGCCTGTTAGTTTTGATAAAAATCATTATATTTTCGCCTTCAACTGCAATGATGCAAGAGCATCAAATTACTTTTTTTTATGTCGATTATTTGGATGTTGTTGATTGTATGGCAGTCCGTTGCCTTTTAAACGTCTTCAATTTATGCAAAACGGTTTTCTTTCATTGTTAAATGATGTTTATCGGAATAGAAATTAGTCGCAGGAAGTTAAATTAAGTGAATATGGCAGATTGCAATATCGCTATATTTTTCTGGTAGCCGCGTTTAAAAATAGACTACATTATGAAAAAAAATTGCAATGTGCATTTACTAAATTTTCAGGAAAATCGACTATTGATTAAGAATTATCATCTTTTTGAATTACGGGCCATGGTTTTAACGGATTTCCAGTTTTGTATACAGAATTGCAAATTATAATCAATTTTCAATTTTTCATAGAAGAGATTTTTTAAAATCGATTTACAAGTTCAAAAGACATGACCGATTTTCCGTCGCATACATAAAATTCAATTTTCCGGAAAATTTAATTCGGTAAACACCCTTTTTTCATAATTTAGTTTAATTTCAAAATATACTGATATTGAGAACTGAATACTATTTGTCAGCCTTCGCCACTGGAATATGGTAAATGATTAAGCAAAAGAATTTGTTTATAAGTTCAATCCGGTGCAATTTTTGATCATCATTTAATTCTCCGTTTTTATATTATTTTTCGATCAACGCACAAAAACTACTCTCACTTATGTCATGAAACTGTGAGAGTTTCTTAAGGTCTGTTCACACTACATAAATGCGTTTTAGTAAGTAACAAATCAGGCACTATGGGATCTACATATTATAAAAGCTTTCTCATGATTTTCGGGACAGGGCGTGCAAAATACTTCTATAAACCTGTATTCAAATTGACCAGGTTTCCGAAAACTGATCGGTATAACTGAACTATGTATCGATTTGACAGAATTTCTTTGGGAATATATATTAGCACCTTGAATTAATAATGTCGATTTTTTGGCTTGAAAATGGCATTTATTTGTATAAAAAAATGATTGAGTACATCAACCAATATATTGCCCATCGTTAGCTATGACTTCCTCCCATCTTTTTGGAAGTTTGTTGATTCCTCGTTTGAAGAACTCCTCATCTTTTGTCCCAATCCATTCATCGAGCCATTTTCGCACTTCATCAGCATTTCGAAAGAGTACATCTGTCAGGCTGACCTGTATTGCTCGGAACAAATGGTAATGAGAAGGAGCAAGGTCTGGAGAGTACGGGGGTGATCAAGATGATCCCAACCGAGCCTCTTTATTTTTTACTTAACGATGTTTGCACGATGTGGTCTGGCATTGTCAAAGTGAAATAAAACTTTGTGGTATTTTCGAGCTATCAATGGTCGTTTTTCGTTCAATTTATTTGCCAATTCGCCCAGTTGTCGTCGGTAGCGATCAGCTATAACCGTTTCATTTGGTTTTAAATGCTCGTTATACACCACACCTTTCAGATCCCACCAAATGCACAGTATTACCTACTGGCAATGAATATCGCGTTTTGATTGTGAAGTTGAAGCGTGTAAACCGTTCACAAGTTTTTTGATTTGGAGCATATTCACCTTAAGCTTCTACGAACAATCGATAACTATCAGCAGCGGTTTTCTTCAAATTAAAAGAAAGTTATTAAACTTCCCCGCAAAACAACTTTTTCAAGCACGTAATTCGACATGTTCGAAGCAAAAAAAAACTTTGTTATTTACACTTCGACGAAATGACATATACTGAAATTTTTAGAGTAATGACAGACAAAAAAAAAGAATATGGTCGCGGTGTGTTCCGATGCACACAACGCCAGTTACGTCAACTGCTATCAAATCGACATTATTAATGCAAGGTCCCAATATTTATATAATCCTACTATAAACTTACATACAAAATTTTGTAAAACTTGATTGAGATATGGCAATATTCAGCAGCTTCTAATATATCGATATTGATTGGTCAGGATAACTGACCTGAGTATCGATTTGCTAGATTTTTTTTAACAACTGTTTATAGAACCCAATTTTAACCTACATTCAAAATTTCATCAAAATTAGTTAAGAAATAACCTAAGTGTAACTCTTCTATAAGCAACTCCATTGAAACTTGCTTATATAGAGATAAGCAACTTCATTGAAACTTCCTTATATAGAGATAAGCAACTTCATTGAAACTTGCTTATATAGGGAATTGATTTGATTGCTAGGATGTCAAGGATAAAGGTTTTTTTTTTTAACATAGCGGTCAACAACAATATACCGTCGGTACCCTGTAAATAATAAATATAATATTATTGAAAACATCCAACAAAAATAATTTAGATTTAAATTAAGTTAACTAGCGAGCCACTAAATAACACTTCCTCCCATAAATGATTGTTATTTTTATTTTCCCTTAAAATTATTGCTTTCCGCTCCAAATCCCAAAGAATATAATTTAATTTTGTTTACTAAATAAATGTATTTCTCCATTAATCTGATTTATTATTATTATTATAACTTTCTATAATCCTTTGATACATAAAAACGATTTTTTTTTCAGCAAATATCTCTAAAAGTAGATCAAACAAACCAATTCTATACATGTATGTATGTGTATCTGGATATGTATGCATATTATCTATTATTCATTCAAAAACCAAACTATATATATATATAAAACAACAAAAATATACATAGACTTCTATTTTTATTATGAGATACCACATCATCATCCATCCTATTAACCATACATGTACGAGTATATATCAATACAGTTTGCCCATTCATTTTTAAGAGTGCCTTTAGATGTTAGCACACAGTTAAAAGTTCTACGCATTTGTTAAACTAAACTCAAACGTTAAGCATTAGAGATGTAACATTTCTTCAAGGCCGCATTTTCTCAATTATGTTCGGAAAATTCCGTACACGTATCGAATAAAAAATTTACAAATCGACCATTTCAATAAATAGTTGAAATCAAACTTTAGTTATATTAAACACATGTTAAAATTTCATAACAATCCGACCGACTTCAAAACAGTTTCGTGTGTTGATTATCATTGCCTGGGACGAAAAATACCGTTCGAGCAAGGCAATGGCTTCAAAAGTGTTAGCCAGAACCTGCTCCATCAACAACAATAACCATCCAACTTTGGTATGCTGATTTTAAACGCAGTCGTACAGACACCGATGATGCTGAACACTCTGGACGTCCACAAATAAGGTTGTTAATCCTGAACGCATCGAAAAAATGCTGAAAATCATTATGGATAATCGCAAAGTGAAGTTACAGGAAATAGCTTACACTCTAAGTTATTAAAAGACATCGTTTTCAGTATTATACATAAACATTTAGATATGAAAAAGTTATATTTCAAATGGGTGCCGCGTTTGCTCACACCAGAACCACAAAACAACAACGAATTGATATTTCAGAACGTTGTTTGCACATGTTTCAGAGGAATAAGGCTGAGTTTTTGTGACGGTACATCACAATGGATAAAACATAGATCCCCCATTTCACTTCAGAATCCAGAATCCAGTATTAACACACGAAACTGTTTTGAACCCATTTTTCTGAAAATAACAATCAAAGTGACAATTAAGTCACTGTAACTTCTAAACTAATGGTCGTGGAAGAATGGCACTATTGAAATATCGAACTTATATTTGGTTAGATGCGTCATATGGTGGTTAGGCCCAGAACTTTTTGACCCATGTGTTATTTATTTGTTAACATTTCCTTTATTGAAACAATTGCTGGTATTATTATTTAAAAATTTTGAAATAATTTGATAGCGTTGCATTCGTCCAAAATATCGGAGAGATGAAAACTTTTGGAATTTCGTGTTTGTTGCATGATAAAAATAAACTCGTATTCACAACCTACTTAGAATTCGCCCAGTTCCCCTGTTATATATAGCTTTTCTCTTTATTTCCAAAAATTATAGTTGAAACAGATGTTATTTTGATGATGTTTCGATCACACAATCAGTTCCGCTGCATGCTTTCTATAGGTAATTCTGCAAAGTGAACTATATAGAGCCGGTCTTAAAAATTCTTTAACACACTGTGCCATATATATAATGAATATACTGGTATTTTTTCGTGGCGTAAGACCTCTCAACTCAAATGAAATAAAAATCAAACTATATAAATAAAAAAAAATAAAAATGTGCGTATAGTTTGATTTTTATTAACCCACTAAATATAAATCTATATAGGACGAATGCCATTATCAACAAAGTCATCAACATCATCACCATCACCACCATCATCATCATCATCATCATCACTATTATCTTTATCATAATCATTATAATCGTTGTTACTGCGTACACAAGCGAGTACATATATTTTGTATATATTTTTGATGTCATTTCATGCAATAAAATAAGTATTTCTCTGCTTTCAATGTTATATGTTTGATGTTGAATTGGTGTGTATTGGTGTATCTTTGGAACACATATATAAAACAGCACTTACAAAAAAAAAATACAATTTATCCAAAAATCCTTCTTATTTTTTTTATTTGCTAACATGAAAAATTATGTATGGCAATAAGAATCAATATATTTTATTTATAGATAAAAATTTCTTTCAAACTCTATTTATTTATTTTTTTTTGCTTCCTTCTTTCAAATAAGGTAGCCAATATACGTCTTTTGGTACTGTACTACTCTTCCAAATATACGCAAAACATATAGCACATATATTTCATTTTCCAAAATAAAAAAAGGTTCTTCGATACATATCGAGCTTATTTTTTTTTTATTTTATATTCTCGTTTATATACAATTTTATATAAATAAAAAATCGTTCTTCTTTCATTTTCTTTTAAATATTGGTAATGTCGCACAATATCCTAAAGGATCATATATAAAGTCTTCAATTTTATTGACTTTGATTTCAATTTTATATATTGTATAAATGATATGTATAACAGAATATCCAATCCATACATATTCACTCACCTCACTCATTCGTTTTATTTAGTATATGTACAACACTAGGACTAGATATATTGCGTCTATGACTAAGTTTTGGGGATATTTTGGTAAGAAAAACAAATTTATTTGAAAGTAACGGTACATTATATTTTATTCAAAGTATTTGCCATCTGAAGCTACAACTTTTGACCATCTTTGTGGCAAATTATGGATTCCGTCATAGAAGAACTTCTTAGGTTTTGAAGCAATCCATGAATCCAGTCATTTTTTCGCATCTTCGTATGAATTGAACCGCTGTGCAGAAAGGGCTGACTGCATCGACCGGAACAAATGGTAGTCTGATGGAGAATTGTCTGGTGAATATGGCGGTTCGGGTAGGACTTTCCAGCCAAGTGCTTCTAACGTTTTTTTGACCGGTCTTGCAACGTGTGTTCTAACATTATCATTGAATGTCTTTGAAGCAAAATTTAACACATTGTTTTTCGATTTTCTTGTTGTCTTTCCGTCAATTCATGTGGTATCCAATACGATAGCTTTTGGACCATTCCCATCTTTTTTAAACGTTTGGAAACACTTGCTTGGGTAACATCTAATGCCAATGCCAATTCTTCTTCCGTTTGATATGGATCTTCACTGAGTAAAGCTGCCAATTCTTCGTCTTCAAATTTTTTTGGTGCTCCAACGCGTTCTTTATCACTAACATCAAAATCATTATTTTTAAACCGTCTATACCACTACTCACAATTGTTTTGTGATGGGGAATGTTCACCAAAAATTTGTAACAAAAAGCGATAAGTTTCTGCCGCTGTTTTCTTCAGAATAAAATTACATAACATAACTTCCAGCAAATGCAAAAGATAGGTGGATTCAACTACTACAATAGCGAAATATTGCCACTTCACACTGCGTACATGCAATACTACTTACGACACCTATCAGATTATCCCCAGGACTTAGTTATAGACCCCATATTTATAAACATCGATACACTCTCAGAAATGATAAATTCAATATAGGGGAATTAAAGTTACCAAATTGAAAGTATAAATTATAGTTAGAATAGTAAATTTTGTCAATAAATTAGTAAACTTTAATTTGTGTATTTATAAAAGAATTTACTGTTTATATTTTCTATGCGCATGCTAGTAATTTAATGTTTGCTATTATTATAGTATGGGATGATAATTCGGTATAACATATTTGCTAAACCACCGAACGCGTCTACAGGTTGCGCATAGTACGCCCTGAGCACCATAATAATTTGGAATGGCTATGTAAACCATAGAACATGTAAATGGCTTAGTTTTTTTGTAATTATGTTCTATGAACGTGTACCTCACCAAATTGTCAAAATTTCATAAAATTACATTCAGTTGAAACGAAAATATAACAAATAAAGTTACAACTGTTTTTGTGTGTCGCTCGAAAATTGTATAAAGAACAATGCTTTTTTTGAAAGAATGATAAAACAAAACACAACTTTTTGAATTATTTCGAATATTCAAAGATGCGGTAGAGAAGATGTTAATGATGATGAACATTCAGGTCGGCCATGTGAAGTAACAACACTAGTAACTGAAAAAATTGGTCTACGCGAAATGTGATTTCGAAGTTTGTTCCACATCATTAACAGATGCTTAAAAATTGCATCGAATTTAGCATTGCAACCAAATCATTGAACTCTATCGACGTGATAAAACCCGATTTTTACTAGTGATGAGAAATTAGGTTCTATCAATATGAGCCAGAAACCAAACGCCAAAGTGCTGAATGGCGGTCACCAGACGAAGTAAATTGAAAAAATCTCATTTAATGAAGTCAAAAATCAAAACAATGCTTTAAATTCGTTTTACGATACCGGAAGAATTATCCATAAAGAGTTTCGTCCAACTGGTTCAACGGTTAATGCGCTAAGTATTACATTGTTGCATTGTCGTAAAAGTCTTATTCGCCGTAATCGTCCTGAATATTGCTAGCCTGGGGTGAAATCATGTAAGGTGACAAGTGACAGTTACTGTCACTATCACCGAAAAGTGATAATTTTCAGGTGACAGTATTTTAGTTGCCGTTTTTTTGTAGCATTTACATTATGCCTAATTTTTCAATCTAGAAAATTTCTAGGAAAAATAAAAAGAGATAGATATAAAAAAATATACTGAAGTAAGTAATTTTATAGCAAATTGACAATTGTTTTTTTTTTTCAGATAATAATAAAAATATATTATTTGTTTTAAAATTACAATAACATAATAAATATATGTATTTACATTTGCGTTTAATATTATTTCCATAAATACCATTAAATTTTTCATATTTTTATTAATTTTAAAACAAATAAAATGTATTACTATATTATTTTGTAAAATGTTTGTTATTAAATTTGTTTTATTACTGTCAAACTATATTTATATTTTATTATAGTGAAATGACAGATTTTTTTCTTATTTTTTTACAAATTAGCAATTCAGCTATAAAAAAAGATGAACATGTTCATCTTTGAATCTAGATTTTCAACCTAAATTATGGCTAGGCCCATAATTATATTCTAATATTTTATACTATTGTGCTCTTCTAACTAGTATGACATTTGTATGTTATATCTCAATTTTTTCTAGATTCAAAAATTGGGCATAATGTAAATCACCCATTATGTATCAGGTTATGTTTTTTTGATGAAAAAGAAATATTTTATACTTTTGTTTTTTTTATTTTGAAAAAATAGTTGTTCTTGTTATTTAATATTTATAGTGAAACATAATAAAAGTACCAAAATATTTAAAAATATATAAATAAAAAATATTAAAACAAAAAGCAAAATGTTAGTAAAGAATGTAAATTTGTTATTATTCAAAAAATCATAATACTTAAAATATTAAAATATTAATGTTAAAAATGTGTACGAAAAATTATTGTACATCATTTACTATTTTTCTTAAATATTAACCAAATTAATATTATATGGTTTTAAACGGTTTTTTTTTCTCCAATAAATCATATCTCTCGTATTATATAATATAATATGAGGGATATGATAATTTTTGTCACTTTACGGTCTATCTTTCTGGCAAGAACAATATAAAAATAGATATTAAAATAAAGAAAAAATCAAGTTCAATAAAAAAGGTGTTTGTTTTTTAAATTATTATTAACGTTGCTGAGTTCGGCAATTTAACTTTTCTTTATGGTCCTTCGAGCCGGATATTCATCACATTAAGCAACTTTGGAAATATTGGTCAACTACTGTCCCAAAATTCCAGAATTAAGAAGTTATTTGTTAACAAATATATAACATATATAAGGTTGTCAAATATCTCCCTTCCGCCTTTTTGTCTTTTTAATTTCGCGCCTATGTACAAAGCGCTACAGAGCTCGTATCTGGCAACACTGTACATAATTTGAAAGCTCTTGACATAACAAACAAAACGACGCTATGTATGATTAGTTTGGATATTGCGTTCAACAGTTATAGACGTGTAAACATGGAGTTCACTAACACCGAAATTCGCGCTATTTTAAAGTTTTCCTTCGTTAAAGGCAAATCCGCTAGAGAAACGTTCCGTGAGATTAATGGTGTTTTGGGGGATGGTACTCTATCACTTCGAACCGCGGAGGAATGGTTTCGACGATTCAGAGCCGGTGAAAACGACACCATGGATAAGCCAGCCGGCGGAAGACCTGTGACGACAAATACCGATCAAATCATGGAATACATCGAGTTAGACCGGCATGTGGCATCTCGTGACATCGCCCAGGAGATGGGAGTTAGTCACCAAACCATTTTAAACCATCTGCAGAAGGCTGGATACAAAAAAAAGCTTGATGTTTGGGTGCCACATGAATTAACAGTGAAAAATCTAATGGACCGAATTTCCATTTGCGAAATGCTGCTGAAACGGAACGAACTCGACCCATTCTTGAAGCGGATGGTGACTGGCGACGAAAAATGGATCACATACGACAATATCAAGCGAAAACGGTCGTGGTCGCAGGCCGGTGAATCGTCCCAAACAGTGGCCAAGCCGGGATTGACGGCCAGGAAGGTTTTGCTGTGTGTTTGGTGGGATTGGAAGGGAATCATCCACTATGAGCTGCTCCCATATGGCCAGACGCTTAATTCTACCATCTACTGCGAACAACTGGACCGCTTGAAGCAGGCGATCGACCAGAAGCGTCCAGAATTGGCCAAAAGGAAGGGTGTAGTGTTCCACCAGGACAACGCCAGACCACACACTTCGTTGATGACTCGTCAGAAGCTACGGGAGCTCGGATGGGAGGTTTTATCGCATCCACCATATAGCCCGGACATAGCGCCAAGTGATTACCACCTGTTCCTGTCCATGGCGAACGCCCTTGGTGGTGTAAAGTTGATCTCAAAAGAGGCTTGTGAAAAGTGGCTGTCCGAGTTCTTCGCAAATAAGGAGGGAGGTATTATGAAGTTGCAGTCTAGATGGAAACAGATTATCGAACAAAACGGCGCATATTTGAACTAAATCCGATTACTGTAACACTTTTTATAAAGCATTGAATAAAGAGCAAAAAGGCGGAAGGGAGATAGTTGACAACCTAATATATACAACAAGGCAAGGCAAGGTTAGTATCGTTTTAGCAAATTCCTTTCCTGATTTCTATATATATCCATATTTTCATAGTTGCATTGAACTTGATCAAATTGGTATAGGAAATATTATATAAAACTAAAGCTACGTTTCCACTGGGTATGACAAGTACGTTCATACGCGTATTATTTGTTAAAAATACGTATTTTAAATGGAAACATAAAACATACGTATGACAAACTGACGTATGACGCGTATGACATACGAATTTTTTAAATTTGTAAAAACGCAATGGATATGGACTCCATACAATCAATGCGTATGACATTTATATAATACGTGTAACGAAGAAGGGTGATGAAACATTTTTGTGTGAATATATGAACGTATGATGAGATTTGACATTGACAAATTTTTTTTGTTTTGTTTAAACTGAATGAATCAAAGATATTTAAAATGGAAAAAATAAATAGTTTAAATAAAGAATATGTGGAAAATTATAAAGAAGGTACACCTATGTTAAATCAAAAGCGTGTGTGCATATCAGATGTCAAAGCCAATTGATGCGATGAACTGTGTCGCAAATTAAATGAAAATGTTGAAGCTAATGAATGTTTGTGGAATATCACATCCATTGAATATAAAAACAATTCTGTGAATGACTGTTTTTGAGGCATAAAATAATTTTTCAATTGAAGCAAAACTGTCACCAGTGGCTAGATACCTCAAAACATATCGCAATTCTCTCAGCTGGTGATATTGCGGCAACGAAAATTGGTGTCCTGTTTAGCAATTTTTGGACCAACACGGGTCAGTAAATACTCTCAATAGACACCACGAGGAACGCGCGCGTTATCCTAGTAGTGTGGTAGTGTGGAACTCGAATCCACTAAAAAAACCTCCCAAGAGCATAAACATCCATATTTGAATGTCAATACTACGAACTATTACAATCTAGTCTAAAGACTAATAAGCAATTTTATTTTGTTGATTTGTTTAGGATACTAAAAGTTTATCCAGCGATTCACCTTAGTTTTGTTCAATTATAATATTATGCCAATTCAAACGGTTTTATCCTTTTGAGTCGTCTTGTTATATTTGAGTTGTCTATTAACCTGTAAGCCTCAATATTCAAATATAATATATTTTAGAATTTGCCTGTAGAGCAATAATTTATTTTCTATTGTCAAAGAAGACGTTTTTCCAATTAGCCAGTACATTTGTCTATAACGTATATCCAGTTCATCTCTTATCTTCTTCACATGTGTTTTTCAACGCAATTTAGCATTTAGAGTCATGCCCAGATACTTGGTTGAATTGGAATGTGGTATTTGCAGATTGTTAATAAATATAGGCCTATATACAATCTTTTTATTTGTGAAGTCTACGTGAACCGACTTTGTTTCGTTTAGCTTCATTCTCCATTTTTTGGTCCAGTTATCTATTTGTGTAATAGCCAACTGCAGTTTCGTGGTTGTTTCTTCGTTAGTGTCTCCAACAGCTAGTATGGCAGTATCATCAGCAAATGTTGCTATCAAGTTGTTTTCTATCAGTGGAAGATCACTAGTATACAATAAATAAAGTATTGGTCCAAGTACACTTCCTTGAGGTACTCCCGCCTTGATTTGTTTTAACTGAGAAATGGCTCCATCCTGTTTTATTCTGAAGTATCTTTCTGACATGTAAGATATTAATATCTCTGCAAACTGAGCTGGTAGCTTTTTTTTTAACTTGTGTATTAAACCCTCATGCTATACCTTGTCGAAGGCCTGTGCTACATCCAGAAAAATTGAGGAACACACCTTTTTCCTTCTAGTGTTCATTCGATCAAATCCGTTATTCTGTGTACTTGATCAATCGTTGAGTGTTTGTCTCTAAAACCAAATTGATGATCCGGTAATAATCGTTTACTCTCAATGATTGGTTTTAGTCTCTTTAAAATAAGTTTTTCAAATAGTTTTGATAATATTGGCAATAACGAAATTGGCCTATAAGATGATGCCTCATGAGGTGGTTTGCCAGGTTTATTGATCATTATTACCTCAGCCACTTTCCATATATTTGGTACATGTTTTATTCTGAAGCAGGCATTAATGATATTTCTTAGATGAGTTATAGCTTTCCTGGGTAGCTGCTTCACAACCTCTCCTGTAATTAGTTCATACCCAGCAGCCTTCTTCAGTTTTATGTTATTGATTTCATTTATTATTTCTGTAGTCGACGTTGGTTCCATATCTATATCTACATTTTCATTTTGAATATGTTGCACCTCCCATGACTCCTCGGCCTGACTATTAAGTGGTTGGAAAATGTTTTCAAGATGTTCCGCAAATCTTTCTACTTTTTCTTCTTTATTTCTTGCCCAGCTTCCGTCCCCTTTCCTTATTGGCGGAACATGAACTATAGGTCCCTTTAATTTTTTTGTAGCTTTCCATAGAGAATAGTCGGAGTTAATGCTATTAGTTAATGTTTTCAAATACCGTTGTACTGACTGATTTTTATATTCTTTTATTTTCCTTCTTAATTGTTGAGTGATGTTGTTTAGATTCGTTTTGTCAATTGGGGTTGTGGTTTGTTGCCACTTTCTCCTCATCCTTCTTTTTTTAACAAGTATTTCCATAATTTCTGTCGGATAGCTGTTTCCTTTTATTTTCTTTTTATTTTGTGGAGTATTTATCCATGCTGAGTTTTGTATGACCTTTGTGAATGTTTCTGTAGCTTTATCTACCTGTTCTGGTGTCCTTAGCGGTATATTAAGATTTATTCTGTCATCCACACAAAGTTTAAAACTTAACCAGTCTGTGAGTTTGTTGGTTAATGCTGGGTTTTCAGTGTTTTCCACAACTTTCTCCCTTAGGGTTAGACTTACCGGAGAGTGATCCGAGCTTAACTCATCACTTTCTTCTACTTGTAATTTATTAGCGGGGATGTTCTTGATTATGATGAAGTCAATTAGATCGGGTATTTTGTTAGGATCGGTTGGCCAGTATGTAGGCCTTCCCGTTGACTGTACTTCGCATCCCATTTCCTTAATTGCAATTAAGGAATTTTAAGTATTGCGCTTTCTTCAATAAGTGTTTTGGTGGGCAATATATTCCCGATATTACAAAGGAATAATTTTTCATGTTGATGTTTACAGCAGTAGCTTGTATTTCTTTTGTCTCATATTTAGCTTCTTCATGGTGTTCAATATTTTCTTTTATTATAATTGCACTTCCTCCTTTGGCACTGTTTTCAGGATGAATCGTATGATAAGTTTTGTATCCCCAAAATTTGATATTGGATTGTTTAGTAAAATGTGTTTCCGAAATGAGACACACATCTATATTCCTCAGCTCAAGGACTGCCTGTAGTTCGTTTTTGTGTTGCTGCAGTCCATTCGCATTCCATAATAATATATAGAGTGTACTAGGCATCATTTGTATTTGTTTTCGAGTACATCCCTTTCGAGGTACTTTCTAGGTTTTTTACCCGATTATTCAATGATGTAAAGGAATTTCCCATACTTGTAACCTTTGTAAGTATCAGTTTCAAGGTTTTTTCCAAATTTTCATCTGGTTCCTTAGTTACTATATTTTTGTTTGCAGTTATTTGCGCATAAGTTACTTTTCGAGTATTTGTTGGGTTAGTGGCATATGGTTGAGAATTTCCTTCCACATTTATTGGCTTTATTTTTGATTGCCCCCTGATTTCACTGGGCGTGGTTCTTTCGGATTTTTTCGTATTTTTATTCCTGAGTTTTTGAATTTCCTTAGCAATCATACATCCTCTATAATTAGCCGGGTGCGCGTCCCCACATAATACACATTTTGGTTTTTCACTTCGTGATTTTGTACAATGTATAATGTGTTTCCGGCACATTTCACACATCTAGGTTCTTTTGAGCAATATTTTTGCGTATGATTGTATCCCTGGCACTGAGGTATTAAATTTGGCCTTTTCCTTAACTGTTCAATTTTCACTCTCATATTTAGGATTGAGCCAATGTTGTACATATTTTCAGTCTTTTCTTTATTATCAAAAGACAACATAAATAAAGGAAGTCCTCTTCTACTGATGATTTCATTTCCTTCCTTATTTATGTTTTTTTCTTTTTTAATGATGTTGACCGCTTCCGTTATATGTAATCCCCTTTGCTGTAGCTCCGATATAATATCGCTACTTTCACATGTTGGATGGAGACCTCTAGCCATAACCCTAATTGGTCTCTCACTTTTATTCTCATACGTATACCATTGTATTGCATTATCTTGCAATTTTTTAGCAACAGCCCTATAACTTTCGTGATCTGTGGTATTAATCTTCCACACATCGTTGTTCAATGAAATAACCCTGTAATTACTATTCGTAATTGATTTCATTATTGTCTGTACTTGAGCATATGTTTGAATGCCCACTATATTTATTGGTGGTGGTAATCTTTCATTTATGTGAGCCCCCTTTTGATTTTTTTCCATACTCACTGAATTAGAGGTATTTATTTCTGGGGATGATTCAGCTTTTCTTTTTTTTGGCAGGCTTTTTTTCCTAACAATCCAGTTGGTTTCTTGTGCAAGCTCTTCCTCGTCAGTAAAGTACTGCGGTCTTTCAGCATTTGCTTTCGATTCCATTATGCCACTGACACTAGATTTTTTTAACAACTCATTTTGTTTACGGAGCTCATCAATATCCGTACCCATTTGTTTAATAAGGTTTTCGAGGTTGTTGACCCTCCCATGTAGTTCATGATTTTCCTTTATAATGTCTATATATGTTCGTTTTATCGTGATTTTCTCTTCGTGAAGTTCATTTTTTTGTAATTATTGGTTCTGTCCGTTGTTTACACAATACGGCACCCCGGGTGGAGTTCTCGGTGTTATTGAACTCCTTCTACTAATTTGAATTGATGGCAATAGTTGGTCCCCCCCAGAATTCGTGGGACCGTCCTCCGAAGAGTGTGGATTTTCCAGTAAACCTGGTCTGCCACCTGGGGTATTAGTTTCCTTTGTTTTATCCATTGCATTATTTCATCATTTAATTTAAAACGTTTTATACCTTCCGTCAGGTTCATATAACTGCCGTCCCTTTGGGATCAGACGCAGACCAGGGAGCCGCCTATTATAGGTCAGACGCTTCTGGATTTTTTATGCGCATTTATTTAGCCAGTAATCCGTACAGTTGCCCGGTGGTTACCACTAGGAGGTATAATAAATACTTGGTAGCAGCTGACATAGTTGCGGCGTTGGAATACTTTGAAAATCAGACGGTCAACGCTTACCCTATCGCTACATACCCACGACCACCGTATCCACCAAGTTGGCTTCTTTCTTTTTCTTTCTTCCTGATCTAATTCTTCTGCATCTAATAACATTAATGTAGACAAAGAAACAACCCTTGCTGCAGCACACGCATTTAAATTGTCCGACATATCTTTTAACCAATGGAATAAAATAGAATGAAATTTCACAACACAAAAGTAACAAAAACGAACCAAAACTGAATTGTATTAAGCTACGTTTCCACTGGGTATGACAAGTACGTTCATACGCGTATTATTTGTTAAAAATACGTATTTTAGATGGAAACATAAAACATCCGTATGACAAACTGACGTATGACGCGTATGACATACTTATTTTTTAAATTTGTAAAAACATATTTTATTATTTTAATTATTTGCTGTGAACTTGTGTGAAATATAATTGGAAGTTATGATTCCATTAGTTAATTTGTTTGTCGCAAGTAATTAATAAAATATAATAATTCAATCAAATAGTAAAGGATGTTTGACCAAATTCATGGGTGAAATTGATGCACATACATTAGCTATTTGGATGAGAAAAATACGTCTGGAAATATGAAGGAAATGTGGTTTAAAAAATTTCATCACAAGCACTAAAAAAATTGATTCGGAACACCACTTTTTTTTTTCTCAATTTATTAAATACATCATTTAATTACCAATATTTTTCCGAAGAACATCTCAATCTTTAATTTGAATATCAACTTCATAATGACAATCTCGTACCATTAAATTAATTCTTTCTTATCATTCATCAAAAAGCAAAACAGAAAACGAAATGTAATTAAAGATACAAAAAATAGATAACTATTTCAAATCAAAATAGGAAAGATTTGCAAATAAAGTACAAATTTGTCAGGAAAGAAAGTATGGTTTTTTCCATTAACAATAATATTTCATTCACGGAAAGAAATTCAAGGAACACCACTTTCCTTTTTCCCAATTTATTAAATACATCAATTACTTACCAATATTTTTCCGAAGAACATTTCAATCTTTAATTTGAAAATAAAAGAAAAACTAATCACTTTTAATTAAATTATTAATATTTTTGTTATTATAATTTTCCAAAGAATTTGTATGTTTTCTTCAACTAAACGACGTGTTAATTAATTAAATAATTTAGTGTTGGTAATTTTGCACCGTGTGCAAGAAATGACCCAAACAATATCCAGTGGCAATACACTGTGGCAAAATATCAAAAATGACCGTTATTTTATTTGACCGCTGTCAAAAAAAACATCGATTTATATTCAACGTTAAAAATGAACGTGTGCTAATATGTTGAACGATAAAACGAAAAGTCTACTGAAAAATAATTGAACAGAACAAAATAATAAATTTTTGAAATAAATTTAATTACGGATTTAAATAAGACCTACAATAAATAAATAAAAGAAACATCATTTCCAAATTTTGTAATTTATTTTTAATGGCTGTGCTTTATAATTATAATTATTTGCTGTGAACTTGTGTGAAATATAATTGGAAGTTATGTTTCCATTAGTTAATTTGTTTGTCGCAAGTAATTAATAAAATATAATAATTCAATCAAATAGTAAAGGATGTTTGACCAAATTCATGGGTGAAATTGATGCACATACATTAGCTATTTGGATGAGAAAAATACGTCTGGAAATATGAAGGAAATGTGGTTTAAAAAATTTCATCACAAGCACTAAAAAAATTGATTCGGAACACCACTTTCCTTTTTCTCAATTTATTAAATACATCATTTAATTACCAATATTTTTCCGAAGAACATCTCAATCTTTAATTTGAATATCAACTTCATAATGACAATCTCGTTCCATTAAATTAATTCTTTCTTATCATCCATCTAAAAGCAAAACAGAAAACGAAATGTAATTAAAGATACAAAAAATAGGAAAGATTTGCAAATATTGTACAAATTTGTAAGGAAAGAAAATATGTTTTTTTCCAATAACAATCATATTTCATTTACGGAAAGAAATTCAAGGAACACCACTTTCCTTTTTCCCAATTTATTAAATACATCATTTACTTACCAATATTTTTCCGAAGAACATCTCAATCTTTAATTTGAAAATAAAAGAAAAACTAATCACTTTTAATTAAATTATTAATATTTTTGTTATTATAATTTTCCAAAGAATTTGTATGTTTTCTTCAACTAAACGACGTGTTAATTAATTAAATAATTTAGTGTTGGTAATTTTGCACCGTGTGCAAGAAATGACCCAAACAATATCCAGTGGCAATACACTGTGACCGTTATTTTATTTGACCGCTGTCAAAAAAAACATCGATTTATATTCAACGTTAAAAATGAACGTGTGCTAATATGTTGAACGATAAAACGAAAAGTCTACTGAAAAATAATTGAACAGAACAAAATAATAAATTTTTGAAATAAATTTAATTACGGATTTAAATAAGACCTACAATAAATAAATAAAAGAAACATCATTTCCAAATTTTGTAATTTATTTTTAATGGCTGTACTTTATAATTATAATTATTTGCTGTGAACTTGTGTGAAATATAATTGGAAGTTATGATTCCATTAGTTAACTTGTTTGTCGCAAGTAATTAATAAAATATAATAATTCAATCAAATAGTAAAGGATGTTTGACCAAATTCATGGGTGAAATTGATGCACATACATTAGCTATTTGGATGAGAAAAATACGTCTGGAAATATGAAGGAAATGTGGTTTAAAAAATTTCATCACAAGCACTAAAAAAATTGATTCGGAACACCACTTTCTTTTTTCTCAATTTATTAAATACATCATTTAATTACCAATATTTTTCCGAAGAACATCTCAATCTTTAATTTGAATATCAACTTCATAATGACAATCTCGTTTCATTAAATTAATTCTTTCTTATCATCCATATAAAAGCAAAATAAAAAACGAAATGTAATTAAAGATACAAAAAATAGGAAAGATTTGCAAATATTGTACAAATTTGTAAGGAAAGAAAATAAGTTTTTTTCCAATAACAATCATATTTCAATTACGGAAAGAAATTCAAGGAACACCACTTTCCTATTTCTCAATTTATTAAATACATCATTTACTTACCAATATTTTTCCGAAGAACATCTCAATCTTTAATTGTAATATCAACATCATAATGACAATCACGATTCATTAAATTAATTCTTTCTTATCATCCATGTAAAAGCAAAACAGAAAACGAAATGTAATTAAAGATACAAAAAATAGATAACTATTTCAAATCAAAATAGGAAAGATTTGCAAATAAAGTACAAATTTGTCAGGAAAGAAAGTATGGTTTTTTCCATTAACAATAATATTTCATTCACGGAAAGAAATTCAAGGAACACCACTTTCCTTTTTCCCAATTTATTAAATACATCAATTACTTACCAATATTTTTCCGAAGAACATTTCAATCTTTAATTTGAAAATAAAAGAAAAACTAATCACTTTTAATTAAATTATTAATATTTTTGTTATTATAATTTTCCAAAGAATTTGTATGTTTTCTTCAACTAAACGACGTGTTAATTAATTAAATAATTTAGTGTTGGTAATTTTGCACCGTGTGCAAGAAATGACCCAAACAATATCCAGTGGCAATACACTGTGGCAAAATATCAAAAATGACCGTTATTTTATTTGACCGCTGTCAAAAAAAACATCGATTTATATTCAACGTTAAAAATGAACGTGTGCTAATATGTTGAACGATAAAACGAAAAGTCTACTGAAAAATAATTGAACAGAACAAAATAATAAATTTTTGAAATAAATTTAATTACGGATTTAAATAAGACCTACAATAAATAAATAAAAGAAACATCATTTCCAAATTTTGTAATTTATTTTTAATGGCTGTACTTTATAATTATAATTATTTGCTGTGAACTTGTGTGAAATATAATTGGAAGTTATGATTCCATTAGTTAATTTGTTTGTCGCAAGTAATTAATAAAATATAATAATTCAATCAATTAGATGTTTGACCAAATTCATGGGTGAAATTGATGCACATACATTAGCTATTTGGATGAGAAAAATACGTCTGGTAAATGAAGGAAATGTGGTTTAAAAAATTTCATCACAAGCACTAAAAAAATTGATTCGGAACACCACTTTCTTTTTTCTCAATTTATTAAATACATCATTTAATTACCAATATTTTTCCGAAGAACATCTCAATCTTTAATTTGAATATCAACTTCATAATGACAATCTCGTTCCATTAAATTAATTCTTTCTTATCATCCATCTAAAAGCAAAATAAAAAACGAAATGTAATTAAAGATACAAAAAATAGGAAAGATTTGCAAATATTGTACAAATTTGTAAGGAAAGAAAATATGTTTTTTTCCAATAACAATCATATTTCAATTACGGAAAGAAATTCAAGGAACACCACTTTCTTTTTCCCAATTTATTAAATACATCATTTACTTACCAATATTTTTCCGAAGAACATCTCAATCTTTAATTTGAATATCAACTTCATAATGACAATCTCGTTTCATTAAATTAATTTAATAATTAATTCTTTCTTTCTTGTATTTTCAATGCGTATGACATTTATAACATACGTGTGACGAAGAAGGGTCATGAAACATTTTTGTGTGAATATATGAACGTATGATGAGATTTGACATTGACAAATATTTTTTGTTTTGTTTTGTTTAAAGTGAATTGAATAGTACATATAATTTAAATTAAATTGCCTTTAATGCAATAATCTGTCTCACAGAATTCCTATGAATTGTGTGAACAGACGTATCTACTTTAGCTTACATGATTACACTATTTTACAATAAATTTGTAAGGAAGAAATTTTTTTTAATTTTTTTTTTTTTTACTCATATTTTGGCTCCACCTTATTTCATCTAATAAACCTTTCATTACAACCAAGTTGGTAAATTACACCGCATGGGAGTACAATTTACCAATTGTTTACTGTATTATACAGTAATTAACGAAAGAGATGTTTTCATAATAATATTATTTTTATATGGGTGATTGGTCCATGGTAAGGAAGTAATACCTTTGTGGAATTAATGTAAATTCATGTTAACTAGCATGTATGCACTGTTAGTTAAAGCGAATAACTATTTACATAGAGTTATTCCAAATAGCAGAGAAATAACAATTTATTTCTTGGGAATATGTGATTCCAAACATTATAAATAGTATATTTTTATATCCCTAAAGAGTAGTGCGACAGCAATACTATTTATCAATGTGAGAAGAGTGAAAACGAGGTTTTCTCTTTTATTTATAGAACCAGTCAATTAAGTATAAAAGTTCAACAACAAAATTTACTAATTTATATTTCAATATAAATTAAGAGAGAGACAAAAAAGAGAGACAAAAACAACGGTTTTACCTACGCAGTTTGTACGATTTGTGAAATTACGCAGTAATTTGATTGTACTTTGGACTTTGCGGTTTGTTAAAAATAGCTGAACAAGTCCTTTTTTGCTATATAAGCAAACCGCAGTTGCTTATATTTTTCAGAAACATTTTGTCTGTTGACAATTAAATAAAGAAATAAAGAAATTTAAAATAGAATAAAGAAATTTAAATATAAAATAAATACTTATTATTTAAATTGAGCTATCGAACAGTGAATGATCAAAGATTTAAAATGGAAAAAATAAATAATTTTAATAAAGAAAATGTGGAAAATAAACAAGGTATATCTATTTTAAATCAAAAACGTGTGTGCATATCGGATCTCAAAGCCAATTGGAGCGATGAACTGTGTCGAAAATTAATTGAAAATATTGAAATTAATGAATGTTTGTGGAATATCACATCCATTGATTATAAAAACCGCGTAAAACGACAAATGGTATGGGAAAATGTAAGCACTAACCTCGGGGTGCAAATAGAAGAGGCAAAATCACGTTGGGAGGGTTTGCGTAACGCTTTTCGGGTAAGTAAAATTAATATTGAAAATCAATTGAAATAAAACTAAAAGAAAAAAATAAAATAAAAGTGAAATAATTTTAAAAGTAAATAATCCTTGTTCTTATTTAGAATACATACAACCGCTCCCTAATGACGAAAAGTGGACAGAAAGGTTATAAGACCATAAAAATGCCCTGGTATTTCAACGCATTACAATTTCTTGTTCCTGTTATGAGAGTTGAGGCCAAGGGAAAAACATCAAATTTGATATTGGTAAGTAGTAAGCATGTAAATCCTTTGTTATAAAATAAGATTTATAATGATTATAAATATTTGAGGTTTGTGGTTATTTGATTTTAAAAATATATTTAAATGAAATTAGATGTGAGTGGTAATTAATAACAAAAAAAAGTAACAAAAATTTATATAATAATAATTTTATATAAATATATTTTTGGTTGATGTCAAAAGCTCTGCGCCGACTTCCCGACGCCAATTTCCATCTATAATGTCACCATTTTCCGTTTCACGATCAAAATCACCAGGTTTAGAATAAGTGGATGTTTTTCGACTCATCAAAAAATTGTGCAATGTGCACACGGCCAAAACAATATTTGTTGCTTTTTCCGGATGAACTTCAATTGTTCTTCGCAGAACTCGAAAACGAGCAGCGCAAATGCCAAATACGTTTTCTACTATTCTGCGAGCTCTTGACAAACGATAATTAAATACCTTCAGATTCATATCTTGATTACGAAAAGAAAATGGTTTCATTATATATGATTTCAACGGGAATGCGTCGTCAGCTACTATGACATAAGGCATGTTTACTTGTTCCTGTCTTGCTTCCGGCACTGGCAAAGGTTTAGGCTCAGGAACATTTAATAAATTTTCCTCAAGTGCTTTGGAAAGACTGCACCTGTAAATAAAAGAAATAAAAATCATTATTTTTATTTCAAATTAATTCCTAATATTTATATCACCGTCCAAAAACACATCCGTCAGAATCACGTCCATATGCACCAACTTCGATATAACTAAATTTATATTCATGATCAGCTAGTGCCATCAATACAATGCTGTTTGTCTTTTTGTAGTTAAAAAATTCTGAACCACATTTAGGTGGTGCGATGATATTGACGTGTTTCCCGTCAATGGAACCTATACAATTTGGAAATTTCCAACGTTCCTGAAATCCTTCCGCAATTTTAAGCCATTCTTCTTGCGTGTTTGGCATCTACGAAGATTTATTTATTAACATTTAATATGGAACATTTATTATGAAATCATATTAAAATGTGTTTTATTTCGTATATTTTTAGGATAATCTTTCGTCATCAACAGACGCAGCATCGGTCACTTTATCAACACCTGAGGATAGATTTAACTTAACTGAAGCGGCGTCTTTAACATCACTACCGACACCGATTGATAATACTTCTTCACAATCACATATTAATTTAATATCATCATCACCATCGCCACCAGCACTGAAACGTAATCGCAATCATCCATCTGCATCTTCATCACAGTATTCAGACACATTAAGAAATAGTGCCCTAGTAATGTTGGAAAAGTCGGAACATTTTTTCAACAAATTGAAACAATCGGAAGACAGTGAAGCACACGAACTTGGTCAAATAGTGACCAATGCTGCTTGCCGATTTTCCCCTACAGAAAGCGTCGCTTTAGATTAGGGTCAATGAATTTTCTTTTAAAGTTTGAGGAAGAAAGAGATAAATTCGATGAGACTCAATGCCAATGAGTTTTTTTTAATTTTAATTAATTAAATTAAAATAACATAAAACAAAAATAAAAATAAAAATAATAAAAAAAAAAACAAAAAAATTATATTGAATTGATTTGAAATAACTGTTTTATTTGCTTACTTTTAAAAAATCGTCTTTTAGCTCTTCATAAATAGCTCCGCACGTCTCATGTACAATTCTGTGAATTACTGTTTTTGAGGCATAAAATAATTTTTCAATTGAAGCAAAACTGTCACCAGTGGCTAGGTACCTCAAACATATCGCAATTCTCTCAGCTGGTGATATTGCGGCACGAAAATTGGTATCCTGTTTAGCAATTTTTGGACCAACACGGGTCACTAAATACTGAAAATCCTCAGGGGACATACGCAAGATTTTTGTATAATTGTACATCTCCTGCTTGTAGACTTTCGTTTAATTAAAATAAATTCGAAAAATCCACTCTCATCTCTCATGGTAAATAGTGGCCGTACCCACCAAGTTGGCTTCTTTCTTTTTCTTTCTTCCTGATCTAATTCTTCTGCATCTAATAACATTAATGTAGCCAAAGAAACAGCCCTTACTGCAGCACACGCATTTAAATTGTCCGACATATCTTTTCACCAACGGAATAAAATTAAATTAAATTTCACAACACAAAAATAACAAAAACGAACCAAAACTGAATTGTAATAATAATTTACCGTTTTTATGTATATTTATATTAATTTTAAATACATAAAATTATTATTGTATATTATTAAAATTCAATTAAATGTTTTAATAATTTATTTATTTAATTTTTTTCACCAAACGAACTTTTGTTGTTTGAGTTTTTCAAATTGATTTGTCATAATTTTTCTCAACAAATCTGCGCATGAGTATGCCATATCTTTCGATTGAATCATATGTCAAATTCAATGGAAACGACAAAATGTATGACATAAAAACGTATGGCAAAAATCGTTTGGCACACGGTATGGTGATTGGTAACATACGTGTGGAGAACTGCTACATACACTTTTAAAAATTAAGTGGAAACGGCTGGCAATACGTGTGTCATAATTTGACATACTGTCATACGTTCATACATTTGTATTCATACCCAGTGGAAACATAGCCTAAGTTTTATTAAATTTTTTTCTTTTTATATTTTGTGCTTAAATTCATTAAAATTTGCCACATAATTTAAATTCAAAAAAATTATCATTAGTTGCTGTTATCATTAGTCATTATATATCTTATATATTGTACTCTGTATATCAATACAGAAATAACGGTTTTGTTGCTATACGAAAATTTATAACAAAAGTTATTATATATATTAAATAAAATCAAATTTATTACATTACTGATATATTCTTATATAGAATATATTTAATTTAAATTTAATTAAACACTTTTATTATAATTTTATTATATTTTATTTTGTTCTGTACTTGGCCACGGTTCCCATCAGAATGCCGTGATCCAAAAATACTAACTCATGTATCATGTATGTAGTGTAAAATGTGTGTGGATGTGTTACCTGTCAAATATATGTAACCATCACTTTATCAATCATAGGCCGGCTCTCCCATACGCGTGATACATCTTAACGCTTGGTTCATATATGAAACATGATACAACAATTACTATTTAAATTAAACTAGTAATTTTAATTTAAGTAAAATAAAATTGATTTCGTTTATTTCTTATATTAAATTTTTATTTTTTATTTTTTTTTATTTTTGTCTATTTTGGTTTCTTCCTTTGATTTCAATTATAATCTCTAATTGGTACGCATTGTATATGGAAGCTATAATTGAAATTTGAATAAACCTATTAATAAATATAATAACTCAGTGGCATTATCAAATCCAGCTGTAATATTGTATTATATCTCATTTTATTTTTTATTTTTTGCGTAACATTAACCCTTTGTTTGGGCGTACCTACAAGAGCGTATCTACAATTATATTACGCGTTAAATACTTGAATCCACGCAATTTGCAATTCATCATGAGCAAATCTGCAACTGCAACTAATGAGGTTACTGATGCAAATAAGTCATCTAAACTAATCGATCGTAGACGTCATATTCGTAGAAGTGTTACCCGAATTCTTGAGTTTGCATCTAACATAGAAAATCAAACTCCTGAAAGGTTGCATGATTTTAGAATTCGTCAAGACGCAATCATTGCGTATCTAGAGGAATTTACTCGTATTCAATCCGAAATTGAATATTTAACAAAACCCAGTAATGATATTGCAGATGCCGAACGTAATACTTTTGAAGAAATGTATTATGATACATTGGCTATAATTAATCGCGTTTGCAGCACCTTTACACCCTGTAATCAAACTGTTTACGCCGATGCTTCAATTGCTAATGATTTGAATGCTACTGTAAGACGTACATCTCAAATTAAACTATCCCAGAATGAGCTGCCTAAATTTAATGGCACGTATAGCACATGGATGTCGTTTCATGATTCCCTTTCATCTTTGATACACAATAATACTGAACTGTCCATAATACAAAAATTTCAGTATTTAAAAGCTACACTCACTGGAGAAGCATGTCAGCTTATAGACTCAATTGATATAACTGATGACAATTACATGGTCGCTTGGCGCTTATTAACCGAGCGATATCAGAACAATAGACTTATTGTTCGAAACCACATGAAGGAGCTTTTTAATCTTTCTTCAGTTAAGAGAGGTTCACCTCAATCCCTTCGCAAATTGTTGGATGAGGTTCAGCGACATCTTCGCTGTTTAAGCGCTCTTAATCAACAAACCCAACATTGGGATGTTTTAATAATTCAATTGGTAACCACCAAACATGATTCTCAAACTCTTTTTAATTGGAAAAACCACTGCACTAATGAGTTCGCCAACGAACTACCTTCTTTCAACTTCTTTGTTGAATTTCTGACAAAACGATGTCAGGCTTCTGAGTGCTTGGATTTTCAGAATCAAGAAACACCTGCTACTAACCCTAGCTTCAACAGGTCTTTCAAAAATACAAAATCACTACAACGTACATCTTGTACATCAACTAAAATTAAAAATAGTTGCCCCCAACTGCAAGCATAGTCATAAACTATATAATTGCTTTTCTTTCAAAAGACTTTCACTGGCTTTAAAGCTAAAGTTCATTCGTGATAATGGTCTTTGTTTACAATGTTTGGATAATCATAAAGTTAATGAATGCTCATATCATTCATGCAACCTTTTACATGGTGATACAACTATTAATAAAACTTCAACAAGTTCGAACAATAATGTTACTTATCGTGACGGTGTGGACCTCTCGTCTAATAATGCACCGAAAATGGCAATGCACTTCGCGTCACTATCTCATGTAATCCTATCAACTGTGTGCTTATACACAATTGCATGCGATGGATAAATATTCAGAATTCAATATATCCAAACCAGTGGATATGATTTTGGGAGCTGAAATCTTTGGCGAAGCCATGTGCAACGGTAAACTTAGAGTTGGAACTGCTTTCCCAATTCTTCAAAACACTAAATTTGGTTGGATTGTTTCTGGCAATTTCAATTTAAAGAATTTAAACAAAAGAGATTTTTTAAAGGACGATACAAATGTGAATTTGGTTGTCTCTTGTTCATCAAACATTGATGAAACACTATCAAAATTCTGGGAACTAGAGGTTATTCATCATGTTAACACATTCTCTCCCTCGGAATTCGGATTCTATATCTATAATGTACCATATGCTTATTGCATATGACAATGAAATTATCGGTGTTGTTTCTGCGTAGATCTATCGACATCTGATCAAATATTTATAGTATATGGCAAATTTTGGAATTAATCATATTTTTCGGTCAATCAAATATTGTCAAAAGAATCAAAATCAATATACTAAGATGGCTTGAGCACGTATACCGCATGGAAGATATTAATTAATCAGTAGTTATCAACAACACCCAAAACATTATTATAACGAATTTCCAAAGTGAATCCAATTTTATTATAGAATTATAATTATTATTTTGTGAATTCATTATTAATAAATATTACATAAATAATTATTATAATTATTACTCACCGATACAACACAACAAATATCCTATCCGTAACTGAATAGACTGCAGATGGAGATTCAACATCTTTTTCAATCGTGTCCAATCCAAGATATATTTTGCATTTTGCATATAGTTACTACAGTCACTAGAATATTCACAGCACAAATACCGCGGACTGATATACCGACAACGAACCCGACACCACGACTCCGCGATACCAACACCCACAATCCTCATATTTAAAATATTCATTATAACAAAATAAAGATTCAATTTGACACAATTTTTTTTTATTTATTAATTTTTTTTTTCCACAAAGATTATTTTCTTTTTTAATTTCCATTATTATTTACAAAACCAAAAATATTTTTGTTAAGATTTACTATAATTAAGTGATGTTTATTACAAATAAAACGCGAGAACACCTAATTAATTAATTATAAAACAAAACAAAATCAAACAAAAATCAAAAAAACAAAGTAATGCAGCAAAAGCAAAAGAAATGTCTATGCGAAAAAGAAATATTGTATTTTGCATTTATCTTTTACACTCACTGACTCGCACTAACACTATTATATTTATGCGTTATTATAGTAATTATATATTAAACAATTAATTAATTAATTATTTGCCCGGTATTATATATAAACTAATTATAAATGAACAATAAATACATAACACTTTAGTATGGCTTTTATAGTTTTTCATACGATTTTTATTACGAGCGAAACGGACGCACGTATAAATATAACTTCTTTTAATAAATTGAAAAATTAATGTAGAAAAATATAGAAAATATGAAACAATTGAATATATTTTTACCGTAAATTTGTAATTGAAATTCATTGTTAAATTTATATTTATCATTTGTTTATTTTTTAACGGTTTTTCAAAAATTTTTATATTATTTTATATTATACAGAGTTATTATTTCTGCCAATTTAAATGCATTAGTAGATATTTCCAATTAAAGACTGGAAGTTGATAAGAAAAGATTACAGCTTGAGAATTGAATTTAGTACAAGTTTAGTTAATGAGTTTTTTCTTCTATATAAAAAAGGTTTATTTCAACGGATGTGAAATACTTTGATGCCATAGCGATTTCGACTAACTGCGTTACAGTTCAAAATAAAAAATTAAATATTTAAATAAATTATATATATGAATAATATGGAAAACGGCAAAGCCCAATCCTTCAAATCTAGATATAATACTAGATCATCGATGCTATCATCTGCATCTAATATTTTATCTAATAGAGTATCAGAAATTGGCTCTATAAATCCAGCGCAAACGGTGTATGGCAATCCTGTGCCTACACCTCAGTTGGTAAAAGAAGAACAGGACAATATTATTGTAGCGTTTAATGTTCTATCTCACTCGGGGATAGATTCTCAGCTCAATAATAGAGGACCGAGCTCACCTGTAAACACCACAGGTGCTATCCCTAAAGGGATTACATCATCTGGTTACCAGGATAAACATAATAACACCATTGTAAATAAGATACAGGACAATGGCGAGCAACGTTACTTTGCTAAACGTGATAGCAATGTTAAATCGAATATCAATAACCCAATTATACCATCTATGACAAATTTATTTAATAAAATAAAAATTCAAAACGATACTCAGGCAAATGAATCTTCATCTGATGCTGAATCTGATTCATCATTAGTTGATAATATACCTAATATATTGTATATAGACACTGCAAATTGTTTCTTACTAAATTAATGTTACCAATGGATTATCAAACTTTACTGGTTTTATGATATGCGCAAGTATGGGAATAACTCTCTGCTTTTACTGCAGAAATACTGAAACGTCAATGTATCCCCAATAGCGATGAATGTTGTTGTGCATTATTGTTAATATATGGTAATAGAATATTGAGTTGACAACAACAACATAGCTGTTTTAAGTGTCCAAATTCTTTTGCTAAATTCCGTTCTGGAAATTTCTCAGTCAAAAATGCTGCACATTGATGTCGTCCAGGTGAGGTGGATGACAATCAAATCAAAACAATAATCGATGCGGATTATCATAGCACAACACGTGAGATTGCAGAGAACCATAACGTATCACAAACATACATTGAAAAACGTTTAAAACAACTTGGTTACGAAAAAAAACTCGATATATGGATTCCTAATCAACTTAAAGAAATTCGCTTAACACAATGCATTTCCATCAGCGATTTGCTTATGAATCGTAATGAAAATGATTCATTTTTAAACGATTGATAACTGGCGATGAAAAATGGATCGAATACAACAATCCATTGAAAAAGACTATGGAGCAAGAAATATAAACAAACGCAAACAACATCTAAAGCTGATATCCATCAAAAGAAGGTTATATTTGTTGGATTACATAGGCATTGTCAATTTTGAACATTTACCACACCAACCAACCGATCAATTCAGTTGAGAACATACAAACAACTAACAAAATTGAACAAAGCAATTCAAGTAAAGCGATCAGAATTGGAAACGCTGGACCACACACATGATTGATTACTTGTCAAAAATTTTTGGAGTTTGGATGTGAAATATTGCCATACCCCATATCCGCCATATTACCATTTATTTCGATAACTAATTTTTTTCTGCAGCTTTTTGATCTTTTTATGTTGAAGTCCCCCAAACGTTATTTCGATTGTCTTAAAGCCACAATATTTTGTTCCATAAGTTAGCCCATTAAACCTCAGTTTGTGCTTTCACTCTTTTACTTGTAATGCATTTCCCTACTACACAAATAGGTCACGGTTTTATATGAAGGGTGTATATTAATGTTTGAAAAATATGAGATAAAAAATTACTCCCTCTAGAAAACTCAACAGCAAAACTTATATAATATTAGGAAATCGTTGTTACACTTCAGCATTGGAACACCAAAACAGTAATCTTAGTCTAACGGATGTAAAGTACCTGTAAATATTAAACTTAACTGGTATTTTAATATATTGATCGCGACTGGTATATTTACAAAAAAACCTTAATACGTGCTTCATTTTCAGATTTCGATAAGATGCATAGCCATAAACTAAATAACATTTCAACAGATGTATACAAAAATACTGCAAGATTAACAAGTAATGCTAAGGTCAAAATAAATTATTGAGATTACTCTTACCACCAGTAACAGGATACAGAGGTGATTTATTTAATTAATTTTTATTTGTCGCAACTTATGTTTACATCGCTTTTATCACAAAACATTAAAATCATAGTCTTTTTCCACCTTTTTGAAAACCCTATAATTTCTTACTCAAAGAACTTCTCTGCATCTTTTATCAGCAAAGAACAGACTGCACCGCAACTGTATTTTCTCATCGTCATCATCATCATAAAGTTATGACAAACCAATTTTGAGACGCACTGACACTTTGATTTGTCATCTTGCTGTGATGGACGTCTTTTTTTTTCTTTGCTTTTACTACACAAAAAATACCCAAGGAATCGATATAAATTTTGTTTGGCAGTATGATAATTGACAGTATATCTACTAAAATACAACAATATCTATCTGGATTTAATGTTACAAATGCGTTAAAATCAATAAAAATTCAACTGAAACTATGAATCAGTGAAACAATGCAATCTCTTAGTTGCCAATTACGGGTAATTCATTTTTAATCTAACACGTCATCGTGTTACGTTACTCTAAGCAATGCAAATGCATCTAATTACTCCACTCAGGAGTATTTATAACAATTTACCAATTGTTTAATAACTATCGAAACTTATATATATCTTTAATATCATTATTTTTATATGTAGGTGATTAGCCCATAGCAGCGTTATGTGAACAGATATCGTTAAATATCTGATTAGCAAGTTACATTACTAGAGGCGTGGGGTGCAAATGGCATCTACAAAATATTCATTATAATAATATTATTATTATATATATGTATGTGTATAACTACCCGTATTCCATGACTTATCAGAAACCTTGGAATTTCTTGACATCATTTCATCGTTCTGAGATGCCATGTTCATGCTGTGGTGAAGGTTTAGTTGTCATATCTGTTGCGTCTGATGTGTAAACTTCAACGGCAAAACGGATTCATCACTCTTTGAATTCGAAAGCACAACGGCTGTATACTTTCATTGTGCACCATTACTTCGGTTCATAGGTCAAAGAGAGTTTGTAAAATATATCTTCGTTATGCAATTGTTTGGTCCTTTTACAAGAATCTATAGCATCTACCTCCGTGAAAAGTGTGAATTTGTGGCGACACGTCAAGACAACGTCGGTGTGAACCCGTCATAGGTTTGTGTTCAGCAAGGAACACAAGCAGATAACGGTTCGCATCGACAATGACATTAATCGACAATGACATTAATTGACGGTTGAACGAGACGTGGACAAGACAGACGATTAATAACAGCAACGCCGACGGGACGTTAAATAAAATAATAATAATTAAAATATAATTAATTACTGATAAAACTAAATTAAATAAAATAAAATAAATTAAATATATAATAAAATAATATACAAATATTATAATAAATAAAATATATAATAAATAAATATAATTAAATAATTTAAAAATAATTGTAATAAATAAATATATAAAAGTGGAAAGTTAGTGTATTGAAGTATATATATATTAACACCATATCCCACAAATTCACCGAACTGTCGTCCACGGTATACCACATGAGGCACACAATCCTTTTGTTGTAAACACTGCCTATTTTGGTACTGGTGTTTAGTTCATTGTTCGCCTTACCTGACAGAGCGATACTTTGCTTTTCTCATTTAAACGCACCGGATTACTGTGACTAAGTGTCTTCCATTTTTTTATTATACTTTATATAAACTTTAATATTTCAAAATTTGTTTATTGGTTTTCGTATATGAAGAGGTTATTGAAGTGAAAATAAACAAAAATTTGTCAAAATTTGCAGAATCAAAACAACAAAATCAACAAACATTTTTACTGCTATGAAGAAAATAATATTTAAAGTGTAATTTAAGATATTTATAAGCGATAGTTTAAGTTTATCTATATTAATTAAATTGAATGAATTAGGTTAATTATGTTATATTAATTGTTTTGATTCAGTCAATTAAAAAGATAGAATTTAAATTTTAAGACACTCTAAAATATCTGAGATACATAGGCGTATAATACATAACCAATTTTAAAAGTAGAAATTAAAGCAGCAATTACGCGAAAGGCTTGTATTATGTAATCACTTTCATTTTTTCCATCGTTGACTGCTTTTTGTGTTGCAGGTCTGGAGCCGCGTCGTATGTTCATGTCTCCATTTATAATTTAATGGCTGTAATAATCATCGATCAGAGTATTATAGTTATCAGATTATCAAATTTAGGCATTGCAAGCGATGTTGATATCATGCGACCCCATGGTTCTAGTTGGTTAGGCTTGTTGGCTACGCCTGGTTGTGCCTACCAATATTACAGATTGAAAAATATAACCCCAATTATAATTTTATTATATTCCGATCTAATTGTGAAGAATTTTAAACTAATTTTTTCACTTGAATGAACAACTAACAAAATCGAACAAAGCAATTCAGGAAAAGCGATCAGAATTGGAAACGCAGGACCACACACATGATTTGATTTGGAGTTTGGATGGGAAATATTGCCATATCCACCATATTACCATTTATTTCGATAACTAATTTTTTTTCTGCAGCTTTTTGATCTTTTTATGTTAAAGTCCCCCAAACGTTATTTCGATTGTCTTAAAGCCACAATGTTTTGTTACATAAGTTAGTCCATTAAACCTCAGTTTGTGCTTTCACTCTTTTACTTGTAATGCATTTCCCTACTACACAAATAGGTCACGGTTTTATATGAAGGGTGTATATTAATGTTTGAAAAATATGAGATAAAAAATCACTCCCTCTAGAAAACTCAACAGCAAAACTTATATAATATTAGGAAATCGTTGTTACACTTCAGCATTGGAACACCAAAACAGTAATCTTAGTCTAATAGATGTAAAGTACCTGTAAATATTAAACTTAACTGGTATTTTAACATCAAAACATATAATATATAATTAATAACGAACTATGAATTTATAATTAGGAGCATTTTTGTTAATAATTAACTATAACAGGTGACTGAATAATATATAGATCGCGACTGGTATATTTACAAAAAAACCTTAATACGTGCTTCATTTTCAGATTTCGATAAGATGCATAGCCATAAACTAAGTAACATTTCAACAGATGTATACAAAAATACTGCAAGATTAACAAGTAATGCTAAGGTCAAAATAAATTATTGAGATTACTCTTACCACCAGTAACAGGATACAGAGGTGATTTATTTAATTAATTTTTATTTGTCGCAACTTATGTTTACATCGCTTTTATCACAAAACATTAAAATCATAGTCTTTTTCCACCTTTTTGAAAACCCTATAATTTCTTACTCAAAGAACTTCTCTGCATCTTTTATCAGCAAAGAACAGACTGCACCGCAACTGTATTTTCTCATCGTCAACATCATCATAAAGTTATGACAAACCAATTTTGAGACGCACTGACACTTTGATTTGTCATCTTGCTGTGATGGACGTCTTTTCTTTTCTTTGCTTTTACTACACAAAAAATACCCAAGGAATCGATATAAATTTTGTTTGGCAGTATGATAATTGACAGTATATCTACTAAAATACAACAATATCTATCTGGATTTAATATTACAAATGCGTTAAAATCAATAAAAATTCAACTGAAACTATGAATCAGTGAAACAATGCAATCTCTTAGTTGCCAATTACGGGTAATTCATTTTTAATCTAACACGTCATCGTGTTACGTTACTCTAAGCAATGCAAATGCATCTAATTACTCCACTCAGGAGTATTTATAACAATTTACCAATTGTTTAATAACTATCGAAACTTATATATATCTTTAATATCATTATTTTTATATGTAGGTGATTAGCCCATAGCAGCGTTATGTGAACAGATATCGTTAAATATCTGATTAGCAAGTTACATTACTAGAGGCGTGGGGTGCAAATGGCATCTACAAAATATTCATTATAATAATATTATTATTATATATATGTATGTGTATAACTACCCGTATTCCATGACTTATCAGAAACCTTGGAATTTCTTGACATCATTTCATCGTTCTGAGATGCCATGTTCATGCTGTGGTGAAGGTTTAGTTGTCATATCTGTTGCGTCTGATGTGTAAACTTCAACGGCAAAACGGATTCATCACTCTTTGAATTCGAAAGCACAACGGCTGTATACTTTCATTGTGCACCATTACTTCGGTTCATAGGTCAAAGAGAGTTTGTAAAATATATCTTCGTTATGCAATTGTTTGGTCCTTTTACAAGAATCTATAGCATCTACCTCCGTGAAAAGTGTGAATTTGTGGCGACACGTCAAGACAACGTCGGTGTGAACCCGTCATAGGTTTGTGTTCAGCAAGGAACACAAGCAGATAACGGTTCGCATCGACAATGACATTAATCGACAATGACATTAATTGACGGTTGAACGAGACGTGGACAAGACAGACGATTAATAACAGCAACGCCGACGGGACGTTAAATAAAATAATAATAATTAAAATATAATTAATTACTGATAAAACTAAATTAAATAAAATAAAATAAATTAAATATATAATAAAATAATATACAAATATTATAATAAATAAAATATATAATAAATAAATATAATTAAATAATTTAAAAATAATTGTAATAAATAAATATATAAAAGTGGAAAGTTAGTGTATTGAAGTATATATATATTAACACCATATCCCACAAATTCACCGAACTGTCGTCCACGGTATACCACATGAGGCACACAATCCTTTTGTTGTAAACACTGCCTATTTTGGTACTGGTGTTTAGTTCATTGTTCGCCTTACCTGACAGAGCGATACTTTGCTTTTCTCATTTAAACGCACCGGATTACTGTGACTAAGTGTCTTCCATTTTTTTATTATACTTTATATAAACTTTAATATTTCAAAATTTGTTTATTGGTTTTCGTATATGAAGAGGTTATTGAAGTGAAAATAAACAAAAATTTGTCAAAATTTGCAGAATCAAAACAACAAAATCAACAAACATTTTTACTGCTATGAAGAAAATAATATTTAAAGTGTAATTTAAGATATTTATAAGCGATAGTTTAAGTTTATCTATATTAATTAAATTGAATGAATTAGATTAATTATGTTATATTAATTGTTTTGATTCAGTCAATTAAAAAGATAGAATTTAAATTTTAAGACACTCTAAAATATCTGAGATACATAGGCGTATAATACATAACCAATTTTAAAAGTAGAAATTAAAGCAGCAATTACGCGAAAGGCTTGTATTATGTAATCACTTTCATTTTTTCCATCGTTGACTGCTTTTTGTGTTGCAGGTCTGGAGTCGCGTCGTATGTTCATGTCTCCATTTATAATTTAATGGCTGTAATAATCATCGATCAGAGTATTATAGTTATCAGATTATCAAATTTAGGCATTGCAAGCGATGTTGATATCATGCGACCCCATGGTTCTAGTTGGTTAGGCTTGTTGGCTACGCCTGGTTGTGCCTACCAACATTACAGATTTAAAAATATATACCACAATTATAATTTTAATATATTCCGATCTAATTGTGAAGAATTTTAAACTAACTTTTTCACTTGAATGGAAACTGGTGAAGAAATTTGAAAATGAACCATTTTTACGTATATCCCAAAGTCCTACTTAACGATATTACATATTTAAAAAAGCAAAGGCATTATTTTAAATGCTTAAAAACATGATCCGAATACGTATACATTTCCGAATAAAAACACATATGTATTTTCTAATTTTTTTAATCGGCTTATGACACATTATAAATTGCATTTAAATTAACATTTACAAAATTGCCTTCGTTATGGCTTTTTATTTGAATATTGTCTTATTCGTTAAGAGTTCTATACTCATTCGTATACGGATCATGCTTAATCCCCATATTAGTATAGATTTTGTCAAATAATGTTGTGCACAAATGCAAGCAAAGACCAAATTTAAAATACATTTACAATTTTAAATGAGAGCTGTTTATTTTAATATGTAGGAAATATGGACACTCATTTAAACAAACCATTCTCATGTAATTCATTTAATAATTTTTCGAAGTATTCAATACTTAATATGATCTACTTGGGTTTTTTAAAAATTGTCAGCATAGTTTATATTGATTAAAGTAGTTATCACTAACGCATTGTGCGCGTTTGATCGATTGATCGAACGTATAACAAACAAAGAACAATATATTAAATGTCATTTGATTGTCCATTATTTTAATAGCATCTAAATAAAATTAGTTTTAAAATTAGTTTTTTTTCTCAATACCATGTCCTATCACTTTACAAAGAATTACTAAAATTTTATGCAATCGTATTTGATTAGATTATTTTGTCACACGTCATAACTTTATTGTTAATGTAAAAAAGATGTGCACAACAAGGAATGGCACTATTATGACAGGGTGGCTTAGCGTATGTCTTTGCAAACGTCTCATATGGTACACTCACAATCCATTCAAATAATATTAACATTTTCTAGCATTGTGATCAACAAATTCACTTTTTCAACATTCAAGTAAAACCACCACTTTAATGGAGTTTTTATAGATAGAATCCTTTAAAACATTCTCAGCATATGGGCTCACATAGCGCTAAACTATTGCTGCTAATAAAAATATATGATTGTCTTAACAACAATCGTAAAATGATTACTGTATCGAATGGCAGAAGGTTAACAAACGATATAAAAAACTGAACTTGGTAAAACTATTAACGGTTCTAAATCTAACTGGAAGGAAGGAATGGATTTCTCAAACCAATTGCGGTATTATTGGGGAAAGAAGCCAATTATTGAAAGTGTGGCGACACGTCAAGACGACGTCGGTGTGAACCCGTCATAGGTTTGTGTTCAGCAAGGAACACAAGCAGATAACGGTTCGCATCGACAATGACATTAAATGACGTTAAATTGACGGTTGAACGAGACGTGGACAAGACAGACGATTATAAAATTATAATAAATAAAATAGAAATTAAATAAATATAAAATTAAATCACAATAAAAATAAATAAATAATATTAAATAAAAATAATTGTATTAAAAAATAAATATTATAAAAAGTGGAACAGTTAGTATTTAGTTTATTCTATTTCCCTAACACTATATCCCACAAAAGTACAATTTCATGCATAAGCTAATACGTGTGTATTATGGTAATTGTATAGATGGGATTCCGAGCTATGCAGAAGAAGCAGTTGCATCTGGTCAATAAGTGTGCATTATATAAGCATATTCGTAATTTGTCCAACAAACCTGATTGCACTAATTCTATAGTAATTAGTGTTGGCGTTGATTTGTTAATAACTGAGCAAGATAACTTGCACCGATAGTTGGAATAATTAAACGTCAAACATATAAGCCCAATTTGTAAAATCACAATGTACACTCTATTTTTGAGTATATTTTTTGTGAACATCGAAAGTGCGTTTCAAGATTTAAACAGAAATTAGATATTGTTGATACACCGTTAACGTTATTCAATACGATTAAAAAACTTTATAGGTACTGCAATTGGTATTTAATTGCGAAAAACTTCATTCACCATACCGCGTCTGTATTGAAGTAAAACCGAATTGCCCATATACTTTCACCACTATTATTCATCATCGAGTTGTCGATTGTATAATTGATACAACTTCTCGTCGTATTAGCGCTGGACTATTTAATCAATATAATTGGGTACGTTCATTTTGCTGATGATATTTATTTGCAGACGCATCCGGCATGAAAAATAAAGAACAACTATTGTAACTTATACTTTGTTTAGTATTGTAATAAGTAACAACATGTACGGCCATGTATCCACCTCTGTATATTTGGGCATATGTATTTAAATTAAAAATAGGCATATTCGAAAAAATTTCATTGCCTTTACATTAGATTTTGACAACAATAAAATTGTGAATAAATCACTAAAAATAAACAATTTACACAACGCATCCTTGCAATAATATATATTTCATTTTTTATACTATTTATTAAACATACAAATACATACATACTTACAGGATATGAGTATATATGAATAAAACCTATACATGTGCGTATGTTTGTTTATTTTATGGTGTGCAAATAAAAAGAGAAGATTTTGGTTCATGTGACTTTGAGACGTAGTATAAATTATATTTGTATTTATATAAATTGGAATGAGCAAAAGCAAAAGGCATAACATTTCTTGATTTACTGCTTGACTTAGATTATTTATACACATATAAATATGCTGGCAAAGCACAAATCCTTAAATGTCGATTTCTTTCGCATGTTTCAAATAATAATAATAAAAATAATAACATAGAGATAAAAACATTTCTATAAAAAAATATAAATACAGTGGATTCTTTATAATTCGACTAAGTCCTTTGTAATAGTTAATCTTACGTTTTCCGTAATATTTTAGATTTTTATTATTAGAAACAACGCAATTCCTATAGACAGTTATCAGTCGTTTCAAAAATGTTCTTTCATTTTAATAAGCTAAGCGGAAGTGGCATTGCGCTGCGATAGGTGAATTTATATAAGTTCATTACGATCTTATTTTGGAAATCTGTCCTGATTACCATTTTCTAGAAACTTCATTGAAATTGTTACTGCAATCCTATTGCATATACCTATGGTATATTCATATCAACTTTTATCAAAAGATGGTGAAGAAATGACCAAAATTGTCAGGTTTCTTGCATTAATTCTGGAATTATGACCTAATCGTCATTTTCTAGAAACTTCTTAAAAATTCTTTTTATAGAATCATATTTGAACTCTACAAATAAATTTTTATCAATATCGGCAAAGAAATGACCACCAAAATTGTCACGTTCCTGGAATCTGTTCTGCGCACCTGTTCTGATTATAATATTCTAAGAAATTCCATAAAAATCACTCATATAGGGTGTTCAAATTTGACGTATCTTTTTAAATTTGATGCCATTTTTATGACAGGAGCTTCCACCTTCCAACTAGGAAGTAAATACATTCCGATTAGTTAGAATGTATCGCTACACAAGTGAACAACGTGTTTTCCCATTATTAAAAAACTTAATTTAAGTATGGTGCAAGGTATTCAAAAGTTGGAAGAAAATTTTGTTTAACATACGGTAGAGAAAATGCTTCGACAAACCGTGCAATTATACTTATAATTATAATAAGTTTGAAGAAACTGATGCAGTTAATACAAGAATTAAAGCCAACTGACCACGTATTAAGTCGACAATTCGTTAATTGGGCCATAAAAAAGAAGAAAACGAAAATTTTTTCAAGTAAATTATCTCACCGACCAAACTAGAAGTTGGAGGCTATGTAAACAAACAAAACTGTTGCATTTGATGATTAGAAACCTTTCGTGGGGGTCAATTGGAAGATATTGATGTGAAGAATATATGTTGTTTCAACAGGACGTTGCAACATGCCACACACCGACGGAAACAATTGATCTTTTGTAAGATCAGATTGGCCACCGAGATCATTAAATTTAACACCATTGATGGATTTCTTCTTATGGGGTTTCTTGAAAAGTAAAATTTATATGGATAATCCTCAAACTGTTCAACACCTGAAAGGCATCATCTTCAGCAAGCAAAGATTACTAATTGAACTATCCATAAGTGTAATTCAAAATGTTGGTAAAATATTGACAGCTTGCCGAGCTAGCAGAGAAGGTACACCTGAACGACATACTTTTTCATTATTAGCCGGAACCAATGTGCTTTAATTCCCAATAAAAATAAATAAAGATTTCACACAATTTATGTCTTTTATTTAAAATTTAAATAGATACGTCAAATTTGAACAGCCTTTACAATCCCATTGTGAACCCATTTACCATATTCGGTCAAGATTGAATAGAATGCTAGAGTTTTAATAATGGAAATAGAAATTCTCTATAATTATTCGATATTCTGCAGTATTAGACACTTTTTTGAAATATCGAATTATACCGAGAATCCATTGTTTATTTAACTTTTTTGTGAACTATACTCGTCTCTGAAGATTCTTATTTGTATTTGTTTTAAGGAAGCAATACATACGAAATATATAACATTCGCTTATTTATGTATTCCTTGGAAAATTTACGATCATTATGTTGACAAAATTTTCAAATTAACTCTTCTTCGTCTTTGTTATTGTTGTATTTCAAAAAAATTTTATAATAAATATACGCTAAACTAAAAAACAGAAACAACAAAGTTGCCAACGCAATACTAAAAGTTATTATAATTAAATTTACAGGTTATTGACATAAATGGTATAAATTTTCTACCAATAATAATTGTATTTAGTTTATGTAGAAATAATTGCGTCATTTTACTTATTGTGAAATACTATTCTTTAATTTAACTACCATATATGTTCTAGCAAGTGTACTACAACACCTACTGATTCAGCATTTTTGATTAACTTTTAAATTAATTAATTAATAAGATATTAAATTCAGTCTTCCAAAAACCTTTGCGAGATTATATTGCGTGTACAGAGGTTAAAGATGTGTGGGATTATTTTATTTGAATAGTTTCTATACTGAATTTCTATGAAATCAATACTCTGCGCCAAGTTCCAAAATTTCTAGAATCTGGTCCATAAAACCGAGTATCGATTTTCAAGAATCTCCTTAGGAACTGTTCATTTTTAATTTTAAACCTGCATACGAAATCGGATGAAAAATAGTCAAATTGGTCAGATGTTATTGGAGAATGTCCTAGAATACTGCCCTGAGTATCGATATGCCGGGGCTCTGGAATTCCGTCCTCGAATTCCTGTCCAGGTTATCATTTTTAGGAAACTGAGTAATTATTTATGACTAAATTTTATCAAAATCGTACGAGTAATAACGATATTATAGCTAATTATTTAAATATCAAATTTGAAAACTGTTGCCTATATATATTTTTGATATAAAAGCAACAATTTCGGTCCATTCAAGTAGCTATTATTGAGGTTGGGCTGTATATTTTTTTTTTTCTTGACTTCGCTAAGACTTTTTATCAGTCAGTCAGTCTAGACGTTTAGATTTATTATATAGAATTACTATATGAATTGACATATAGGGTATGCCGATACCTAATAATAAATTAAAATCTAACCAGTTCCATCAATAAAACGGTGATCCCGAGTATATAATAAATTAATTATTATCTCTACCATCGAATTAAAAATATAATTAAAATTAACTATAACAAACTTACAATAAGTGCTATGAAACTCGGTGGGAGTCAGATAGATATATAGGAAGGAATGCAATAGGTAAGGTACGTGTCGTGGACTGCGTCAATAGTTTCCTTCTATTATATTTTTGTCTTTAAATTATTGTCTATTGTTCTATAACTGCACAATATATAACATATAACGGAAAATTGATAATGTATAGCTTATTGTTATCTATATGCGCAACATAGAAATGGATTCAATTTATATTAATTTTTATAGGTATTTTAGTTTTTATTATGTGTGAACTAAAATTATATTTTTTTGTGCAAAAACCTAAAATCCATTTAAAAAAACACACCATAAATAAATTTGAATCGATATCTTAATGGTATAATTATTTCAAATTTCCTATATGTTTACATACACTACACCTACAATATAAAATATAGTTGAAACTAAAAATATTCGCTTTGTATTTATAATTTAATTCTCATACATATCGCAAAACAACCAAATAATAATAAAATAAACACACAAATGCAAATATTTAACAATACTAAAATATTGAACATATATTCACGTACATATTTTAAAATTCAACCAATTCTATATTACAAAATCTAATGTATCTATATGGGCATTAGGTGCGCAAATTAATTGTCAGCGTTGTCTGGCCTATTTATATTTATGACTGAATCGACTGAATCTATAAATTAAAATGAAATATTAAAAATATTTAAAACTATAAAATGTGAATAATGGCATTATTGCCCCCTCTTCATTAAAACGGTAATACCAGAATAAAAAACCATATTATATTTTTTTCCCTTTTTGCATACATAAAAAATATTACCTTGTACATTCATACACAAGATTTGACGGCATGTTCATTGTTCACTAGAATATGTTTGTGTGTGTAAGCGTGAATATAATGTCATTTGTCAATTTCGTTTTCCGCGGATTCAGCTCAGTAATTTTGAGTGTTTTTTTTTTATTGTTTTGCTATATTCATATGCAAGCAAAGTAAAGGCCAAAACATACTGCCGTGAGCTACGAGCCGTTTTGAATAGAAACAAAGCATTTTGTATATCTGAAACATATTGGTGGACGGCTCGGCCGATTATTGTCTATTTTCTTTTGTTGACTTGCGATAAAACGGAGAGTAATAAAAAAAATTTTATTTTCAAGAAGTTTTTTGACAATTTATAAGAATTAAATGTCAAAAAACGTCCCATTGCTCACGGCAGTATGTTATCATATTTTGCGGTAGTAAAAAACGGCCCGTCACTCACGGCCGTATGTTTTGGCCTTAAGATGAACGATTTGAACATTACAACAATTTTTTTTGTAATATAATGAATGTGTCAAAAAAAGAAATGTTTATAATCACCGTTTTAAAGAAGAGTGTTAGATATATAATGTTATGATGTTTTAAACATGCTACTGAGTTTACGGAAATGAAAAATTCGGCTTTGGCGAAATAATTTTGTTGGTGCTTCAATTGTTTAGTTTAGTGATTTACGAAGTTTCGTGATGGAAATTTTAACTTTAAAAACTACTCACGTCCATATCCTGAAAAACAGTTTGAAAATGAAGAACTTCAAGTTTAACTTGATGAAAGCCCAATTCAAACGCAACAAGTGTTTGGAAAATAGTTGGGAGCTACTTAAGTTGCAATTTCATTTCACAAGACAGGAAAAGGGTTTCTCATGAGCTAACAGTAGAGAACAAACATCGCAGAGTCGACATTTATTTGAATTTGCTTTCTCGCTACAAAAAAAAAACCATTTAATCAATACTGGAGATGAAAAATGGATTCTATACAATAATCCTAAACAAAGAAAAGACAGATTTTTTTTCAATAAATACAAATATTTAAATAATGATTACAGTACAAGTATATAACAATTTACCAATTGTACTGTAATCATTATTTAAATATTTGTATTTACTTATTATAGCCATGATTTCGTAAGACATATGTCAATTCCGTTTTGTCAAAACATTCATGGTGATAACACATTAAAAATAGAGTGCAGCAAATAGAATTATCGAGATTGTTTAGTTATGTTTAATTGGAGAAAATCAGTAACTGAAACTCATCAAATTCTTGTGAATTTCTATGCTAATCATAGACAAATTGAAATATTCACGGAAACAAGGCTATACTATGTGTATTTGGTGTGATCTACAATATATAAGGAGTCGTTTATTACGAGGTCTAGAAACCAGATGAAATTATTGACAGTAAAGATTATCAACAACAACCAAATGACTTAAATCGAGTATTGAACCAATAACAATTGACTCTAAACGACTTAAAGTTATTTGCAGTAAAGACAATGCTCTCTGTACTGAAAGCTGTTAAAATAAAGATGCGTAATTACCACTTGTTTGGGAAATTTTACCCCATGTATTCATTCCTGGCAATGCTCCTTCTGATTAGTACTTGTTCGGATTCATGCAACATGGCTTATTAGTATATGCGAGCAATTCAAAATATAATATATACTTACTTACTTACTGCATGGCCTTAAAACCCACAGGTGAAGTTTTAGACTTCTCCAATACGCTTCTCCAACCGAACATATCTGCAGCTAATGTTTTTCAATCCCGAATTTTAAGGATCTTAATATCACAGTCACTACATCTAGACATTTACCATTAGGTTTTCCGGCTCTCCTTCTGCCTTCTAGATTAACATTCAATAGTTTTTTCGGCACATCAAAAATCCGCAGTAATTGTTTCTGGTTTTGTGACATACATCATGATTCCGATTTAAACGTTAATATTGGACGTAATAATATATTTTATACAGCTAGCACTTAAGATCCCGTTGTAATGTTTTCGATCCAGATGCTTAATAAAATGTATAGCCTATTTATTATTAACTAAGCTTTAAGTAGATACTGCTTTTATACAGTACCCTAAGTAATTCTGCTACACAGCCGTCAGATTGTCTGTGACAACTTATTTATTATTCGTAGCTAACCCATTACATGTCATTCCACATCCGTTCGGTTGCAACTGGCAATGCAAATATCCTATATCCATACCAAAAAATATTAAAAAAATGTGAAGAAGATTAAAAATGGATCTTATTACCAGAGAGATGGGAAAAAGTTATGCAAAATAATGGAAAATAATTTTAAATGATAAAAATTATATTTTTGCAAAATAAAACCACCGGAAATTAATTAGTAACCCTAACATTTTGTAATTTACAAATTTATTTAACCAATTCTATTCTATATATAACGGTTTCCATATATTTATATATAGATACAATACAAATAAATATATAATAACTCGCGCGTGAATTCACCTTATACAAAATATCTACATGTAATAAATATTCAATGTGGAAAACATATATATTATTTTCAAATGTTGAAAACAATAATTATGTTTTAAAAAGATAAGAGATTTGTGAATGTATAGGTAGGTATAATCATATAATGTAAATTGTAAACAACAGTAATAATAAAATATATATACACAAACAAAACACACACATTCTTTCACATTCAAACATTTATATATAGAGGATTCTGGTTCTGGTTATACCGTTATAGATAGATTGTTGTTGTTGTTATATATTTTTCGTTTAAGCTTAATACATATTTGAAATTTTGTTTGGTTGGGAAAAAAAAGCGCCCGTTGCAATGAAAATATAATTTGCATATATATTTTCTGGTACTAACTATTATACTCGCATATATTGCAGTTATACAGTTATATAAAAAATAGTATGATGTTGCTAACTAAATATACGGCATTATAGTCTATCCATATTTATATACACACACTTACTATACTCACAGTCAGAATTACATCTATTCTAAAAATTTATATTAATAAATGAATATATGCCGCTTGGTGGGTGTGGGTGTGTGTGTGTGTGTGTATATATATTTATATGAAATGTGGATAATTTATACTGAATATATGTATGTGTGTGTAGTATATATCAAACGAGATTCACACAAAAAACATAGCGAATTATTTAAACATTTATGAAGTAAAAATTTAACAAAATGTTACATTTGGTGGTATTTTGTGTCAGCATTTTATTATAATAAATTTTCACCTGGATAAAAAAAAATCTAGAATATTTTTTAACATTATGTTTTTATTATGAGTTAAATTTTTTAAACATATATTTGCGCAATATTTTAAGAAGAAGATAAAAATACTCACTACTGTGAAAATATTGTTATTTTTTATATATATTTTTCACTAATTTTATTTTACACTTTAAAATAGGTGGAATCTAAAAGCAAAACTGATATTTATAAATAAATATTCACGCAGGACATGTAAATTGTGTAAATAAAAAATTAGATGAAAATTGAATGGAGAATATTTAGTAATAAAATTTTATCTATCTTGTAAGTTAAGGTATTTCAACTTACAGAGTACATGGTCTTGACCAGCTTAACAGGAAACGATACTTTTTGAAAATAAAAACAAAAAATCATTTATTTTCCTTTGGCTTCAATACAAAGTTTTGTATGTTCAATTAATGTCCTTCAAGATCGTTGTCCGCGCCTTTTGAATGGCATCAATATCGACATAATGCTGCTCTTTCAACGGCAAATATAGTTTGGAGAATAGATTGAAGTCGCAGAGGGTCAAATCAGGTGAACATGGTGAATGATGAAGCAAAAAAAAAAATTGATTATTAGTTCAATTCGGTGAAATCTTACAGATCATCGAATTTAATTGATGTGGAACAAACTGCGAATTCACCTATCGTAGACCAGTTAAAATTCGATGAATTATTGTTTTCTGTATTCTCCAGTTCCATTTCGATGAATCTCGCTGAAGATTGCTTAGAAATTGTCCCGAAATCATGTACTTTTTCAATATTTTCTTCTGTAAATGGCTTCAGATGGTCGATCTGGACGTTCATCATCACTAATAGCTTCGCTGTCTTCTGCGGATCATTTATGCCATTTCAAGACTTTTGCTTTTCATACACAATTATCACCATACGAAAATTTAAACAAATCATACGCTTGAGTAGCATTTTTGCCAAATTTTAAAACAATGATTAAATGAATTTCTTCGCCTCTAATATTGGAAACGTCATGCAATTTTGACATAATTTTACTAAAAGATATACCTTTCCGACTCGATTTTTATTTTCTGATGACAATCATATGCGTGGTGGGGATTCAAAGTCATCATACTTCAGTAACTCTGGATAAAGATTGCGATTATGAAATTGTACTGAAAACCAATTTTTCAAACTAATCGCAACTACTTCCGTATGTGTAAGACTAGAAACGCAGCGCTACGGAAATAGAACTGTATTTGCCAACAATAAACTTAAAATAATATCAGTTAAATGATAAACTATTGATTTTTATATAAAAGTAATTTTGAAACTAAAAAATTAATTTAATTTATATTTTATTAGTTGGAAAGTTAATCTCAAAGTATTGGACATACTACAATGGCTCACGTTGCGTACGCCGCATGCTAGACAACATTGTGTTTCTACACTAACTTACGTATACGTATTTGAAGTATTTGCAAAAAAAACGAATGTGCAAATGTTAGGATGATTCAAGTCGCTGGTATCATGTTTTAGTCAGTTTTGTGCATCAATCTCGGTTATGGACAAGGATAAAACCTTCCCTTTCCCAATTCACAAGTTTATTTGTTGCAGTATATATGGCAATATTAATAATGGATGCTAATATTAATAAGAAAAGACCCATATTTTTCATCAAAACAATGCACACAAGAATATCTTGGCGATTCAAAAATCACGAAATTTAAAGTATGAATTTTTGGAACATTCACCTAATTTGATTTCATCTGAGTGTGTTTTCCATCAAATTAAGCAATTGAAAACAAGTATTTTACAGAGCTTCCCGAAAATCATTATATACAGCGAGAATTTTGAAACTTGAACATCACAGGACCAAGTGTAATATAATATCGATTGCTTATGAAATCGATTATTTTCAGTTACACACTAAATATTGATAAAAGTTGATAGCAATTTAACTAGATCGACCCGAAGAAATACATTTTAAATCCGAGGCACCCGAACTTGTGAACTATGTTGCCAAATCCTGAAGGTCAAGGTCAACCATTATTGAACAAAGAAATAAATGAGACTGTACGTAACTTCTCTAAAGTAGATATGCAACTTATTGTTAGTTTCTTTCAACTATTTCATTTTTCACATTGATATTTGATTTTCAACCTAAAATTGTTTAAGGGTAGTTGAAAATTAAGTAAGTATTTTGGGTTAAAATATATTATAGTCTATAGTTAAATAAAAAAAAATAACACGAATATAAAATTAAGGTCATTGTATTACATCGGTCCGCCTGAATTAAGGGAACAACATACTTTAATGGCATGTAGCAGCATATAGAAATAAATAAGTCATGTTTAGTGTTTATGTATAAATCTTTAACATTGATTTTCTATTGTATCATAATATGGAATAAAATTTATGAATAAAATTTCTCTTGTATGAATCCTATTCCTATCATAAAATAAGTATCAGTTGTTACCGTCGTTTGCGTTATTTCAAAATTTAACATGCAAGTATACGTTTTGCATTATATTCGCTATTCATTGGTGAAAGAACATTTCTAAATACATAAAATAATATGGGCCATCTTTTTTAACACCTCTTATCATCTAACGTTGTATCAACATCATTTTCTTGTATATGTAATAATCGTAAAGTGAAGTTACAAGAGATAGCTGACTCCGTGTAGTTATCTGAAGGCAGTCTTTTCAGTATTATACACAAACATTTGGGTATGAAAAAACTGTTTTCTAAATGCTCGCACACTCTAGTACAACAAAACAACAACGAATTGATAATTCAGAACACTGTTTGAACATGTTTAAGCGGTATAAGCCTGAGGTTTTGCGTCGGTACATTATAGTGGATGAAACACTTGTGTTGTGTATCACTGAATTGAATATATGTGTATCACTATGAATGAAATCATAGTTAAATCTACCTTCCAATATTGGCAGATGTCATTACTGCAAAATGAAATGGCTTATGCAGAGAATAAAGAGAAAGAGGTAATGAATTAGTACAAATGAATTATGAAATGAGGAATGAATGTCTGTAATTGTGAGTCTCATATCCTTTTCACATCGTACGAAGTAGGTACTACGCGAAGTACATAATTCGGTCAAAAGTGTCGATGTGAATATGCGAATGATGCACTAATCATCAAGATGGGGTAGTGCATCCATCATTCGCGTCGACGATATGAATGGAAATGAAATGGAGTTGGTAGTAAGTAACCTAAAAAAAATCAAACTAAGTTCGTAATATTGTTCAAATTTTGCATTTCTATTCTTATATATCAACTATTATTATTCTGATTTTTATTCAATTGCATTACAAATCACAAAAATATATCTTTATCTTCCATTTTAATACAATTTTAACCTGAACTTAAATGTCAGTTTTCTAACTCTTCTGCTGATGTGAACATATATACTAATGCTAGGTGAAAGCGTCGCGAAGTACTAACTTCTCGCTATGTGAATGAGATATTATAATGTGAATGTGATCGTAAAGTACGATTATGAATGTTCTGATTACGATATCGTTGTGTTTTGTTAGAGGCAAGTCACGTCCGGTTATCTTCATATTAAAAAAAATGAAATAATCAGCGCATTGACTGTACGTGAGACAAATTAAAAGCGGCCACCATTTCACTGCAGAATCACCACACGAAATTGCTTTGAATCCATTTTCTGACAATAACAATATGTCAATTAATCCATTGTAACTTCTAAACTAATGGTCGGATTGTTATTCAATTTTGACTTTTATCTTTTGATGGTTGGCACTATTAAAATATCATAAGGATATTTCGTTATAGATTATAGGTCCGGGCATTTTTGAACCATGTGAAAAAGAATATAAATGTCTAGTATTCATGCATGTGTATGTGATATACCTCTGTCTCATAATAATCCGGGATGGATTAAAAAAACATAAAAATAAATATTAAATTTTCACAAAAACTATTTTATTTATTCAAAATTTATCTCCATCAAATGAAATACATCGATTTGCACGCCGTTCAACAAGTGAATACTTTATCATGTCTGTGGTTGGAATGCTGTTGAGAACGGTGGTCGTCGCCTTTTCAATGTCTTCAACTGATGCAAAACTGTTTCATTTCATAACCAAATGAATTTTAAGGAATAGAAATTAGTCGCACGAAGTTAAATTAAGTGAATATGGTGAATGAATAAGCAAAAAAATTTGATTATCAGGTGTACCGGTTAATGCCCGCCGCTCACACATGTACGGCGCTACAAGCGGTAGTAAACCAAAATGGCTTTTTTTTAAAAGCTGTGATATTTCTCTCCAAAAATTAGTTGACAGCAGACCTCTTATCGAGCAACAACATTGTTAAAAAAATAATTGAAAATGTCGAATTTAGTGTCAGTAAAACGCGAAATGCGGACATCATTGCTTTTTTATTTTCGTTTGAAGAAAACTGCGGCAGAATCACATCGAATGCTTGTAGAAGCTTATGGCTGTAACACTGTATCAGAAAAAACATGCAGAGAATGGTTTCACCGATTCAAAAGTAATGATTTTGATGTGGAAGACAAAGAGCGCCCTCGACAACCAAAAAAGTTTGAGGACACCGAATTGCAGTCTCTATTGAATGAAGACGACACGCAAACGCAACAACAACTTGCAGAACAACTAGGAGTTGCTCAACAAACCGTTTCCGATCGCTTGAAAGCAATGGGAAATATCCAAAAGGAAGGTAAGTAGGTGCATTGGTCGGTGAATTGGAAGTCTTTTTTGCTTCGAATCGTGACTGGTGATGAAAAGTGGATTTATTTTGAGAATTCGAAACGCAAAAAATCATGGGTTTCACCAGGCCAGCCATCAACATCGACTGCAAACCCAAATCGCTTTGGTAAGAAGAGAATGCTTTGTGTTTGGTGGGATTAGAAAGCTGTGGTGTACCACGAGCGTCTAGTACCTGGTGAAACGGTTAATACTGATCGCTACCGACAACAAATGATCAATTTGAACCGTGCTTTGCTGGCGGACAATAACCGGTACACCTGATATTAGTTGATTTCGGTGAAATTTGTGATCATCGCATTTAATTGATATGGAACAAACTTTGAATTCACCCATTATAGAACAATATTTTCAGTTAAAATTCGATGAATTATTGTTTTCAGTATTCCAAACTCCATTTCGATGAATCTCGCTGAAAATTTCTTAGAAACTATCACGAAATCACTTTCAATTTCATTATTTTATTTAGTTAATTGCACTGGTGACGAGTGAAAAAATGTTTTCAGATTGCAATATCACTATATTTTCCTGATAGTCAATGTGAAAGTAGACTACATTACGAAAAACAATTGGAATATCTACTTACTAAATTATCCGGAAAATCGGCTTTTATGAATTATCATCTTTTTGAATTACGGGCCATGGTTTTAACAGATTTCCAGTTTTGTATACATACTTGCAAATTATAGTCAATTTCCAATCTTTCATAGAAGAGATTTTTAAAACCGATTCACACGTTCATGTCATTGAAATTTTGCATGAAATAATGGTACTGTATAAATTTTTTGTATCATTCGGTTGTCAACTTTATACAGATTCACAAATTTTCAAATTTCTTAAAATTTTCTGTTCCATCGATTGGAAAATCGGTCATATCTTTTGAACGTTTGAATCGATTTTAAAAATCATAGAAGCTATATAAGATTGGAAATTGATTTTATAATATGCAATGCTGTAAGCTAAAATGGAAATCCGTTAAAACTATGGCCCGTACTTCAAAAAGATGATAACTCATAAAAGTCTGTTTTCCGGAAAATTTAATTCGGTGAACACCCAGATTTTTTTTCATAATTTAGTTAAATTTCAGCAAGGTTATTAGAAAAATATAGAGATATTGAAAACAGAATACAATTTCTCAGCCTCCGCCACTGCTTACCAGCTTCTTTGCCTTCTTTGCATCAATTATTTCATTTAAAAACTTGTGCTTTTGACACACATGCGTTTGCAATTAGCATTTTTACCAATTTTAATACAAAATTTAATGATGGTAATTTGTTTCTATATTCATTTTTCGATCGACTCACAAAAACTGCTAGTGACTTTATGTATTGTATTTTCATGAATGTCATGAAATTTTTACAATTTGTTGAAGAACGTTCCCAGAACAAAATCACAAAAAAATAAAGAGGCGACACCGCGTGTTCTTCTATGGTTTACATTCCGGTTTATTATGGGACAGAGAGTGTATATTTCAATATAATATATATAAAATAGAAGTTTTTTTAACATTGTTAAAATATACGGTCTTCATTTTAGGCGTTATATTGGTATATAATTTAGTTTTGATATTTAGTTGACTCACAGACACAAGCAATCGATGGAAAATATTTGGATTGAAATAAAATATATGATTTTCTAGTAATAAAATTTTCAAATAAATTTTTATATTTATTTATAAAACAGAAAATAAAAATTTAATATTGTTAAATTTTCCTTTTTATCGTTTAACATCCAAAGAAAATAATAAGAAATTCCTATTTTAAATTATCAAATCAATTTTATTAAATTTATTTGATCAAGAAATGTGAAAGTAAAAAATATATCATGCGTTTGTGTGGGTGTGTATAGGACTACAAAAAATTTACAATTAAAAGAAAATATAAAAAAAAGGTAAGCGAAAGAAAAAAAAAATTGTTAAAGGAACTTCCCGTTTTTATTTTGTCACTTTGAACAATCTTTTATTGTATCATTATCAAATCCATTTAACATCCTTTTCTCATACATATAAATACATTCACATATGCGATATATATATAAATTTATATTCATTTATTGTATAGTTATAAACACGTAATTTCTTACAAAAATACAAATCTGTATTTATTGTGTCACATCGAGTGTGCACCTATCCTATACAGCACCTATTTTGTATTGTGTACGTACGCACCATAAATACACGCAAGCATACACAAATTGCGTTTGTTCCGTATCACAATACTCGTTCGCATAGGACTTTTTTTTTGGTATACACACAATTTCCTTTTCTACACATTCTATACGATGAGGAAATTTGGTGAAATATAAATCCATTTACGTTCGTACACATATTCTTATAACATTTCATATCATGTAGCATACAATGCCTATATATATATAAATAAATATACATTTGTAAATGTTCCATTTCCAAAATAAAAGAGGATAGCCCCAAGAGACAAGTAAAACGTGATTAGAGAACTAAGATTTCTCTTTTGGGATCGATAAGAACACTTATAAGTATATAAAGTAATTTTACGAAATCATGTGGAATAAGCGAAAAATGAGAATCATTTTAAAAATAATTGCCCTTTTATATGGATTATGTTAAAAAAATATAAAAAATAAATATTATAATATTAAATATAATCTATAGATAATATGAATGTAATATGTATATACCTTTAGATTTGTGTGTGCGTGGGTGTATGGATATATGAATCTTTTAGTATCGAGACAATTTTTCCATTTTTTGTATTGATGATAACAATTTTTGCAAAGCTTTGTAAAAATTATTAGTATGTTATGTTTTACTCTATAATAAAATAATATATATTGACCAACTAACCGAAAAACTAGTCAACCACCATCCATCCAACGAACAACTATAACCAGACAAAAAATTTTAATTTATACTCTCTATATCTGTATATGTTGTCATCGCACAGTGGTGATGCCTCTGCATGTGCTTTTAGTGTTTGTCGAACGCTATTGACGATTTCATCAAATAAATTAAAATTAATAATTAATGTAAAAAAATATATTTACGATTACAATATATTAGGTGTATAAGTAGAAACTCGGCTCTGAAGTTAAAACATACTTAAAAGCACCCAATTCACCTTAAACGCACCCGCCAATTTGTATATATCTAGTTTCGTCATACATAGATGTTGTTTGACATAAGTTGCAGCCGTATACAAGATGTCGTTGTTCAGTGTGTATCAAATTTATAAGAGATGGATTTCGATGAGTAACATTTACGCCGTTGTGTTTTATTCGGTTTTCAAATGAAAAAAACGGCTAGACCTTACTCAACAAGTAATATCACTTCGATTGAATGCAATGGGAAAGATACGGAAAGAAGGAAAGTGGATTCCTTTTATAAACTGACGGAAGAAAGCAAAAAACGAAGAGTTGACATCTAAGCATTAATTTGCTATTCGGTGCAAAATCTATATGATATGATATTGTTGCATGACAACGGTCGCCCGCATACAGCAAAACCTACCAAGGAAACCATCTTCACCTTAGGCTGGCAAGTTTTCCCGAATACGACGTATATTCCAGACTTGGCTCCTTCTGATTACCACTTATTCAGATCGATGTCATCTTATTTGAAGGATTGAAAAATTGAAGTTTTGCGAAATTGGCTCGATGATTATTTTGTTTCGAAGCCAACACGTTGCTATAGCGAAGGTGTTCATCATCTACCCGATAAATGGCAAACGACCATAATTAGTAATGATCAATATTTCGAAGATTTATTTTGTAGCAAGTATATATTCAATAAAGATGAATTTGACCAAATTAAGCCGAACCTCAACTTGTACAGCTAATATATCGTTCCTTTGAGATACCAAATACCTCATTTATTTTACATGCTTACACTCGTAGATAATCTAACCTAACGCACTATATATCATAGACTTTTTATAAGTTCACCTATAGACTCAAACAGTAAAGTTCAACTCAAAATTGAGGTAGATATAATATCGAAAGGTAGTAATTCAATTATTATATTATATGTATGATTATAGCTAAAAATTTTCCACTCCTGACACACCCTATGACCAATTCCAATTAATTTTTTAAAATATTTGTAACGGCCATGAAACATATTTCAGATAGCTATTATTTTCATCTTTAAAAATTATTGTGGCATTTCGGGTTCAAAAGTTATAGATTTTCCAAAGATGTCATGTTTTTATTTAAGAATAATTTTGCATATGAATTTCGGGAATTGTAACAGTTCACCATCAATTACCATAAACATAAACACTACCGCTTGCTTTGCCACTTTGTCTTTTTACAATAAATTAAAATTTAAATAACAACACTTTATTTAAATAATTTAACTTATTTTCTGCAATAAAATTTACAGATTTTGTAATATGCGAATTTCTGCCAAACATTACAAACCCAAAATTGAATCAGTCTTACAATTTTACATTAAAATTACTTGTAGTTTTTACACAAAGTATTTGTCGTCTTAGGCAAAAATTAACTAAAAATTCTAAAGCAGTAGAAGAGCGAAGTGTTATTGGCAGTTTTGACATTGAAATTATTCATAATTATATCAAATTTAGCTGATAAAAGTTGTTAACCTCATCAAATTAAGCATTGATTTTTGATTGATTGATTTCAAATTGAGCATTAATTTTTTCCACAGTAGATTTTTTTTTTTTTTTAAGTCATATATTGCTCCAACTGGAGCTTTATGTCATCTAATAAATCTTTCATTACAGCCAAGTTGGTAAATTACTCCTCCGTATGTTGCATGTACTGTAATTAACGAAAGATAGATGTTTTCAAAATATCATACTATTATTTATATATGGATGATTAGCCCATAGTGATGTGTGTGTGCAGACATTGTTAATCATTGAATACCGTCCAACACCATATTTTCAAAGATAACTGTTTTTCATCAGACATAATTCCCCTAATATATATATTTTAACATTTATCCAACAGAACACCCAATATTATTTTACAGAAAACGTCACTGGTCGTAATTATACGAATATGTATACATGACGTCATACACAGTTTGTAGTTTCAATAACTTCAATTTGTTTTTAAAAAACAGAATACGTTGTGCCATCTGTTGAAAGTTTGCATCATTAAAAACACCTTTCCTCTTTCAAACGCACTTAACTTCATGCAAATCGGTTGACAGGTTAACAAGTTACATGCATCTGAGTGTCAGTAGTTGAAATGCTGCGTCATAAAAATACAATGGGACAAAGAGGAAATATTAAATTTTGTTTTAAAATTAGAAAAAAAAGGTGTGCAGACTTACAAATTGTCGAAAAACAGTTTATGGTTTATGGATTATATGTCTCAACGGAAAGTTTATGATTGGTTTTCATGTTTCAAGAACGGTTGTGATGATTTAATAGATAACATAAGTCCAGGAAGTCCAGAACTTGAAAATTGTGATGAATTAGTAGAAATAGTCCGTGAAATCATTGCTTTCGATTGAAAATTTCACTGTGAAAACATTGGCTGATAAATTAAGTACCAGTAAAGAAACAATTTGGTCGATTATAACATGAAATTTAGGTAGGTAGGTTTGTGGTCGAGAATTGTTCGAGTTAGACCCGAATATCTAGCGGGAAAACAACGATTTTTATAGCACGATAATCCATCACCTCGCAAGAATGAATTTTTGATGAAAACACGAATTTATCTCATTGGCCAACCTCCATATTCGCCTGATCTATCACAGTATGAGGAAATGTCCTGTTCCAAAAATTGACGTGACGCAGGTAATGAAAAAAATTGCTATAACTGAGGTAATAACTCTATCTATGCACACATTAGTTGATCGTGCCAAACACTGTATTGCTTCAAATCGAACCTATTTTAAATAAAAATCGTATTTAAAAAAATTATTATAGTGTTTTCTAATAGCTAATAGCTATTTCTACAATTGCGGTTATTTAATCGACACACTGTGTATATAAAATATATAAAATGGAGTACATATTAAAAATATATTTTGATTTCGGTCCAGCATTAAGAATTCTTATCAGATAATTCGAATATTTTTATTAAAAATACAATCATGCATTTCAATTTAAATAGGTTGTACCATAGATTCTGTGCGATCATGAGGTCGTGTATATATTAACAATACAATATATGAATATATTTATAAACTTGGACAATTTTACGTAGGCGTAGGTGTATAACTTATATATAATTTATCATTTGAATATGTACAAATAATATGTGGATATGAATATATAATACAATTACGAAATACCTATTCCATTTCAATTATATTGTGATTATTGATTTAATATGCGGATTAAATGCTTAAATCCGAAATATTCCGCAAAATACAAAGTTTTATGTGAAATCTATAACTCGCTTCTTTGCCGAAATCACTTCAATATCAATATTAAATATTCAAATTGTATAAAATAAAATATAAAATACAATAATAGTTCCTTTGTAAGGTGCTATTCGGATAAGGGTTAAAACAAACGTATATGACAAGAAGGAACTTCCGGTAAATCTTTATTATAGATAGAAAATAAAGCCGGTTCGAAACGAAAGAAATTGTAGTCCCAACCCATAAAAAACAGGAGAAATTTATATTTTTAAAATGTAAAGTACGTCTACAACACTAGCTAACGATCGTGCAGTACCGGATGTAATTACTGAAATTTCACGGTATTTATTTTAATACAGAATACTGTCACGTCTGGGTTACCACGTTTTAATTTGAAATAAAAAAATGGATTTCTTTGAATGTTGGAAAAAAAAGGTAGTAATTCATTTTCAATTGCTTGTACAGAAACAGAACCTACATTCAAAGTTAATAAACAGAAAATTGTACACATATTTATTATAACATTTTGTACCCATAAATATGCTATAGATATATATATATATGTGACCTTATAGTGTCCTGTATAAGTGTCCTTAAAGTGTCATACTAAATGCACACTTTGTGTACCTATACTTAAAACACTATGCCAACAGATAGGCAGTTTAACTTAGTTTTGTGGGTTGATATTTAGGTAGCCGTAATTTCGGTTTTAATTCATATCTTTTTATGTTGCTTACGTCTTTAGAAAGTTATGAAATTTCTAATTTAAAATGTTATACTTCATTTGAGATTGTTCAACATAACTTCAGGTTATAGTACGATTCATAATGGAACGAAAGAAACATCATTTCCAAACTGTATTACTTCGATATGAAGAAATCAACTGCTCCCATAAAAATCTGTGATACTTATGGTGAGTCTGCTCCATAAATCAAAACATGTGAATAGTGGTTTCGGACATTTGAAAGTTGTAATTTTGATGTTGTAGAATGCTCAGGTGAAGCAAAAAAAAGATCGAAGATGATGAATTGCATGCAATATTGGATGAAAAAAGAGCTCAGATATTAAAAGATCTTGCAGAACAATTATATGTCACTCAAGCAGCAACATCTGTAAGTTAACGTTTACATAACATATGGGAAAAAATTGAAAAGTGACACATGAAATGACTGAAACCTACTTTGAAAGTCGTTGTATGCGGTTTGCAATTCATTGCTTATACAATGCACCGAAGTTGGCAGTTTTTGCATTAAATAGTAATTAGTGGTGAAAAGTGGATCTACTACGAACCAGGCCGGCCACCAACATCAACTTCAAAGCGAAACATTCATGGAAATAAGCTTATGTTGTGCATTTGGTGGGATCAGAAAAGAGTGGTGTTCTATGAGCTACTAAAACTAAATAGAACTGTTACTGCTGTACGTTACCAACAATAATTGATCGATTTGAACCATACGCTGATTGAGAATCGTCCAATACTAGCCAACAAACAACATAAAGTGATTGAGTTGCGCACAATAACCCTCGACCACATGGTGCAAAACCAGTGAAATATACATTTAAATATACTTAAATGGGAAATTCTAGCGAATGCTCCCTATTCACCAGACTGTGCATCATCAGATTACCACTTGTTCCAATCAATGTAAAGCGCTCTTCAAGGCACCAGCACTTCACTACATTTGATAAAATAAAAAATTGACTCAATGAACGGATTGCTTCGAAAGAAAAAATCGTTTTTCTACCACAGAATTCACAAATTGATATGTTGATTGAACTTAAATTTACCATTTCCCAGAAATAAACGTCCCACATTATATTTTCACATATTTTTCTCGAGTAATATATGCCGGGCACACATACGAATTTTAAATACGGCCACAAATGGATTGCACTGATAAGGGAATGAGTTACTACCGAGTCATTTGTTATAGCCGGCAAGTTTTTTATTGACAATATTACCAATATATTCACACATTTTTTATTGAATTGCAGCATGCGTATATTTTGCGTAAATATATTGATCACTGCATAACTTTATCGAACCCAACTAATTAATCTGCGTAATGTGGTAGAGGAAAAACGGGTAAAGAAAATTGAAACTATTAGGATATTCTACATCGGATCATCATCTACATGCATTTACTATTAATAGCAGAACAATTTTCTAAAATTGAAGATTACGTTACCCAATCCATTGCAAAATGTCATTATCCTCTTAGTTGCAGTAAAGTAAAGTATAATAATATGCGGAATAATTCGTTATGATTAAGCATCATTTAAATTATGAATTTTTAGAATATTTAATTTTCATCAGAATAAAAGTTCACGTTCTTTTACTTTTCAGCTAATATAATAATATTTAATTATATTTAAATTGTAAATAACCTATGTCCATAAAATAACCGGAATGGAACAATTAATCCCGCACAACTGATGTATATCAATGTCATTGACCATTCCATTTCGTAAGGTGTTAACCAATTTCTCGGCAAATCTAGTTTTGGGAATATAGTAAATAACTCAAATGGAGCTAACTAATTATAGGGCAGAAGAATATTAGGCAAATTTTCAAGCAAATAAGTTTGATTTTGCAGCCTGTTTCATATGCTCCTTCAAGCTTCATGCGCAAAACGGGTAACAGGTTAAAAAATTACTCGTATTGGGAGTAGTTTTCATGCTTGCGCCGTAAAAATACAATGGAACCAAAGAGCAAATATTAAATTTTGTTTTAAAATTGAAAAATTCACCACTTCACAAGATCAAAAAAGTGAATGAATTTTTGATGAAACCCACGCCTGATCGATCTATCACCGCGTGTGACTATTTTCTGTTCCCAAAACTGAAAACTACCGTGAAAGGTATGTTTTATGTTGATGTTCACAGACATGGAAGCAATCGTGACGCAGTTGATGAAGAACATTGCTTTAACTGACATAAAACATATATCTATGCATGTTAGTTGATGTTGCCAAACACTGCGTTTGATTGAGTCAAAAGGATGTTTCAAAAATTATAATACTGTTTTTTCTATATTTTTAACGTAAAATTGTGGTTATTTAAAAGATACACCAAGTTCCATTTCCATAAATCTCACACGCAAGATCTTTTGCCAACTTAAACGAAATCACGCACTTTTTGGATATTATCTTCGGTAATTGTTGTTGATGAAGTTTTTGTCTGAAACTATTGTCAAATGTCAAATAGAAAATATATGAAATACAATGGTTTTTATCACACCAAATATTAGATTCTTCTAGCGTAATATGATCATAGGAAATTGAAATTATCTTGTAAATAAATTTAGCTCCGCTTTGCAATACATAAACAAACACTATTAACAATTTGACAGATTGTTAAGGGATCGGTTCACAACACAATATATAAATTAATTAGAAGCCAATTAATTAGATGCCCTTCTCAGATCCATATCCATCCGGTTAATTTTCGAACTGAGGTGTGGATATATGTATTCATAAACTTTAACCATAAATATGTATGTTTATGATGATAATGTGAATGATATTTGTATATGCATACGAGTATATGTGTATAAAGTACAATTATGATGACAGAGGTAAATAATCTGGAAAAGATATGAATAGAGAGATAAAATGAATGTGTATAATGTAACGTAAATACACTACACGTATACGTAATAATATATAGATGGAATGCAGATAGACGTTTACACACAGATGCGAAAGCAAACAAAACTTTATTATTATTATTATTATTATTATTATGAATATTATTTATCCTTTGAGAATCGTCCATATATAATATTTGTGTACACATTTAATATGTAATTTTCATATCTTTCAACAAATACTAATCTAAAATATAATCATATAAACAGTCGTCGTCGTCATATATGGCAAATATATAAATACATTTTGAAATATGTCAAGAAGGACGTAAACAATATAATATTATGTGGTACATAATAAGTATAAAATCATTTTTTTTTATCGTTTGGAGAGTGAATAGGTGAAAATATCGCATGTGCACATGTACAGGCTGTCCCAGTAGCTTCGCACACATCCGAAAGGTGTGTCGATTACGACTCCTAGTGCCATTTTTGACCATTTAAAGTGTTTTGGTTTTTCGTTTGACCATTATGCCACTAAAATGGTAACCACTACATCTATAAATCAACATGGATCATTCAGAATTTAATAACAATTCGGAAAGGTAACAAATACACCTTCCAGAATCATTTAAAATCAGTTCAGTAGTTCTATAGTTATTAAGCATCAGAGTGAAAAAAATAATCGTGAAAACTTGAAAAACATTCATAAAAGTAGAACTACTTTTCGAGATATTTCCATAAATACTAAAATTACATGAAATATTCAATGTGTGTGAACCATTTTTCTGCAAACAAAATTAAAATCGTCTTTTTTTCACTCATACCGTAAATCCTTGAAGATAATTACGCGTATCGTATGACCACTAGCTACCTCTATTCGTAATAATATCTCTTCGTGTGTGTTATTTTTTGTCTTATATAAATGTTCTTTCACAAATCCCCATACATACAAATATCTAATGATGTTGCCCCCCCTCCCCTCCTCTCCCCTCATTCAAATGAATGTTTCGAATATCCGTTAAGTTACACTCAGGTCCAGCATTAAAGTACCATTTGCCAGAAAGAGTTGAGTTTTGTCGGTACATATATCATGCGACAACATGAAAATGATTCTTATTATTTACCATCGATTTGGATAGACGAAAGTCATATAGTTTACGAGGGATGATGTGACGCGATTCATCATTACAAAGACGTTTTAGTGTGAAACTATGTGGCTGCCTATTATTGAACATGTATTCATTGGCCCATTGATGTTATCTGATTGTGTGAATGGGACAAACTATCTCTACTGTCCGAGGAGACACCACAGAAATTATAGAAGATAAACCGCCACTACTTATGGTAAATAGAATTATTTACCAGCATGATGATGGTGCTCATTTACATTATACAGCAACCTGGTTAATGATTAGTTTAATGAGCATTATGCTGGAAGATGAATCGGTCGCATGATGACCAATAACATGGCTACGCCCAGATATTATTTTTTTGATTTCATGGACATTTGATATTTGAAATAATTCATTTTATTTATTTAGATCTCCTGACTTAACACCATTAGATTTGTATGCATAAGGACTAATGAAAGAACATGAGTATGAGACATAAATTAACACACGCGGTCAGCTATTATTACGAATAGAGGAAGCTGATCATACGATACCCGCAATATCTTACAAAGCTTCGATATGTGTGAGGCCATAAAAAGACGATTGCAAGTTTGTTTGCAGAAAAATTATTCGCGCACCCAATGAAAATTTCATGTAATATTTGTATTTGTTAAAATGGAAATATCTCGAAGTAGGTCTACTTTTATGAAAATTTTTCAAGTTTTCACGATTATTTTTCGACTTTGATGCTAAATAACTATAGAACTACTGTACTGATTTTAAAAGATATAATCGTGTTATCTTTCAGAATTGTTTTTAAAATCGAAGACCCATGTTGATTTGTAGATGTAGTGACTAATGGTTAAACGCAAAACCAAAAAACTTAAAAGGGTCGAAATTGACACTAGGTGTCACAATCGGACATACACCTGTAGAACAATTTTTTTCTGGAAAAATTCCCAGGATGTCTCTCCTTTCGGCTGTGTAGGCAACTACTGGAACACCCTGTATAGGGATGGGAATTCGTACCCCTCATCATATATATATTTTATATGACTTCACAATAAAACAAATATCATAATATCAACAAAATAAATGAAAATAGAAAGCAAATAATTATTTTGTTTAATTTTAAACCTTCTTTTATAATTCTCTAACACATTTTTTTGTACTATTCTATATGTGATTATGTGTATACACTTTAAATGCATAGCATACTCAGCGGTTATACACATTATTATGTTGTTATGTGTATGGTGAAGCGATTATGCATAAATATCCTATTTATGAATATGTGAATTTAAAAACGACAAAAAAACCTATTCCATTATAATGATTGTGAGGCGACAACGATGTTGGTAATAACAATTTTAAAGATGAATTACCTATTAAAAAGATAAAGGCTGTGTATGGTATTTAGTATTTGTATTATACATAAGTTTTCCATTCCATTCTGTGTATGTGAAGAACATTTATTCATATTTATTTACCCGTTTTCATGCTATCATTTTCATCTTTTGAATGAGTAATAGAGAGCTATAGATAGATAGATATAAACATTTAGTTATAGGAATATGGTTATTTGTATATAAATATATTTATAATAGGTATTATTATAAATGGAAGAAAAAAAAAACGGCATGTAGAGCAAATGCATTTTATTTGAAGTTGAACATTTAGTTTATTTTATTTTGTGTACATTTGAAAAAAAATATTTGTGCGTTTGACTTCAGAATGAAATAGAAAAATTTTTTATTCATATAATATTAGAACATTTTACTGATATGGATAAAACTAAACCTTTAGTAGTAATTTCATAAATTTAATCGGAGTATATTAGCTGCTTGAAAGTATTTAATGGAAAAAATAATTTATTGTAACAAATTTTTACAAGTTATTTAAATTAAAATATTTCTCGTAATTTTCGACTACTTTTCCTCATCTTCCTGGCAGTATGATGTCTGCTTTGAAGCGATCTAAACATCTATCCATTTTCGTACATCTTCTACATTTTGAAAATGCGCACAAAAACTTGAGCTTGTAAATCAGAAGAATGGATATTTTCTTACCCGCAGATTTTTACTCCTCGTTTGTAAACCAACCTTGATGTACAAATCGTTCAGCTTACTTTGCTTGCATATAAATATAGTAAAACAATAAAAAAAATGACACCCATGTTTACCAACATTGCAAACAGAAAAAAAAAGAATTACTGATAATGAGTTGAATCCGCGGAATACGAAAATGACAAATGACACGCTTACACACGCTTACACACACAAACATATTCTTGTGAACCTGTCGTCGAATCATGTGTGAATGTAAAAGGTAAAATTTTTATGCATGCAAAAAAAAATATAATTCGGTTTTACATTCTGGATTTACCGTTTTAATGAAGCGGGGTTATTACTCACTATTGCTGGTCTTTTTCAGATAAATTATTCAATTGGTCTTTGTAAACTTTTGTGCAGTAATTGTTCCATTTGATTTTAAGAGGTCGTAGTATATTACACCCAAGTCGTCGCACCGAAATGCATAGTATTACATTTAAACTATGAATATTCCGTATTGCTGTCGATGTGGATGATCGACCTGGGTCTACGCATGACTTTTTGCGTTTTGGATTGCCTTTGTAAATCCACTTATCAAAGGCAGTCACAAAACACCACGACAGAAAATTCTTTTTTTTATGTCTGACAAGAAAAAAAAAGAAACTACGATGTTGTATTGCAGTTCCAGTTTCAGTCAATTCAATTTATAAATCTTTCCCATGGCATGCAAACGTGTGTAGCAGAAACAGCTGATTCACTAATTTCTAACTTATTTGTAAGTTCTTTCTGTGTTTGAATTGAGGCTTTGAACTTTTTCAGACCCCCTTACCGTTCTTCATCATGAACATAGGTATCACCACTTAGAAATCGTTTTAAACCATTCTTTACACGTTGTATGTGATGGAGATTGTTCGCCATAATATTCTTGCAGCAATCGATGAGTTTCTGCTACACTTTTTTTCAAATCAAAATAGTGCAAAGAAAAGAATTATTATATTTTTCACAGATAACAAAATTATATTGTTTACACAAATGTTGGCGTTTCGGTATGAATATACTGATCGATCTGCATATGATTTATGTATGTACCCCAAAAGCAATATATCTGCTCTGTAAAAATCCCTTTAGGCTAATAGTACTGCTTTCCTGCCATCTGTTACATCTGCTCCAAGAAATATGCCATCTATAGCTGATGATTTAAAGTATACGAATGCATTTATCACCCACATGATTTTATCAATAGTAATCAATTCCGATGCCGTTTCCCAGTCAACAGAGAAATCATCAGTTAATTTAGTATATCAACCGCAAGCACTATACCCTCTACAATTCGGGAAATGACTGTGTAGCCGATATATTGTGGATTATATTTTACTTGTAATTATTGTTCGGAAGACTCAAGACACGTGGACGGTTGGAGATAACTCCAACCAGGATCTTATTTAACCTACTTGTTTGCGATACTGCCTCAACCTGCTCTCAAAATTGTCTCCAATGCTTCCTTTTAGATTCTCTGATTTTCTTTTTATATGCCATTTGAATAGTTGGGAATATTTTAGTTCTAGTAATGTTGATATTGATATTTCTAGAGATACACAGTGTGTTGTTTAATTAACCACAACTTAAGTTTAAAAACACATTACAATAATTTTGGAAACATGATTTTTAATCAAAGTAGGTTCCATTTGACTCAATGCAGCGTTTGACACAATCTCATTTATATAGATTTTTTTATGTTAATTATATCAATTTCTCTCTCTCGCGGCAACATCATCATAAAACGCTCGTTTCATGGCAGTTTTCACTTTTGGGAAAAGAAAATAGTGACGCGGTGATACATTAGACGAACACGAGAAGGGTGGCTAATGAGAAAAATCCGTTTTTTCATCAAAAATTCATTCTTGTGAGGTGGTGCATAATCGTAATATAAAAACAGCTGTTTTCTCTTTGTATCGAACAACAAATAGTGTTCTGACTGATATTTAATTCATTACATTTCACTAACGTTTTCCTCTAATTAAGTTTGAATTTTAAGTTCTGGATGTCCTATGGTTCTTGGGTTTTCATTTAAATCATCACATAACTTTCTTGAAACGTGAAAACCAATCATAAACTTGTCGTTGGCACATTCAATCGCATCGCTATAAACGTGTTCTATGTATTTTTTAAATTCAAATTGTGGTTATTAAAACGATATGTGCTTATAACCCACACTCGCCTGCATAATATAAAATTTAATAATTTATACTTAATTCAGTTTTTTATGTTATAATGTAATAAATTAATTATATATTAAATTTTTAATAATTCACAATTTTTTTTGTTTCTAACCAGACACAAATCGCTTACGTAATATTGTTTAAACTTAAAATAATTATTTAAACTCAGTTAACATAATTAATTAAAAGTCTTTACACATTGTTAATTCGCAATTAAACAAATAGCATAATTAATATATAATTTTTATTTATGATGTTTTTTAAATGAAATGCATAAAAAATTATTGTAATTATTGTTATGAAATAGAAAAAAAAATGTTATGGTTAGTTTTTTATTTATTTTGAGGAAATAATATTTTGCGTGCAAAGACCCATAGATTGCAAAAAAAAAAAAAATAAAATAAAATGAAAAGAAAGAAGAAAAGAAAAAGTATATATGCAATTATTTAAAAAAAAAACACACGAAATTAATAAAAGCAACAACACTTCCAACACATAATCGCATCTTGCTTTGGCTATATTAACTATACACCATTACCGACCGGTTAAAACTAAAAGAATGTGTCATCTTATTAACAATTTGAATATTTTATATTTTCGTATATAAACGTGTAAAAATTGGAATATCATCACATTCGTATTTCACATCGATGCAAGAGAAATTCATTGGAAATACATTAAAAATGAAGGTATATTTCAATTAGAACTAATGCTAAAAATAAAATAATAAATAATAAATTACTAAAAATCTATTCAATTTTATATTCTATAATTACAGACAATACTAATAATTTGTGTTGCATTAACAATTGCAAGCGCAGCTAAAATTGCTGAAAACAAGAAACAAGAGAAACGTGGTTTAATCAGCTCAGGATTTGGATATGGTGGTGGCATAGGTGGTGGATACGGAGGTAACGATGGTGGTTATGGTGATGACGGATTTGATGGTGGTTATGATGGCGGTTCCAGCGGTGGTTATGGTGGTTCAAGTGGCGGTTATGGAGGCGATTATGGAAGTGGTTCCGTAGGCGGTTCCGGTGGCGGCTATGGTGGTGGTTATGGAGGCGGTTTTGGTGGTGGATCCGGTGGTGGTTTTGGTGGTGGCTCCGGTGGAGGTTTCGGTGGTGGATCAGGTGGTGGTTTTGGTGGTGGTGGTGGTGGTGGTGGTGGATCTGGTTCAGGACTTGGTGGAGGTGCAATCATTGGCGAAACACAAAATACTGTAGTTACAAATACACAACAAGTTGCTGTACCATATCCACAAGTAGTTCCTGTAGATAATCCAGTTGCTGTACCTGTTCAAGTTCCAGTACCATATGCACAACCTGTACCAGTACCACATGCCGTTCCAGTACCACAAATCATCGAAAGACCAGTAGCTGTACCGGTACCTGTTAACCGTCCAGTACCTTATCCAGTAAGAGTGCCAGTCATTCAAAACGTACCAGTCGTTGAAAATGTACCAGTACCAGTACCAGCACCATATCCAGTAAATGTACCAGCACCATATCCAGTAAATGTACCACAACCAATTTTTATTAACTCACAATCATCAGGAATTGGTGGTGGAAATGGAGGCGGAAATGGTGGTGGATTTGGAGGCGGCAGCGGTGGTGGATTTGGAGGCGGTAGCGGTGGTGGATTTGGAGGCGGTAATGGTGGTGGATTTGGAGGTGGAATTGGTGGTGGACACGGATTCGGTTCTGGTAGCGGATTAGGCGGTGGTATTGGTGGAGGATATGGTGGTTACAGTAGTGGACAAAATTTCGGTAGCGGCATTAGTGGAGGATATGGCAGCGGAAAAGGTTTCAGTGTTGGTATCAGCAGTGGAATTGGTAGCGGAATTGGTGGAGGATATGGCAGCGGCAAAGGTTTCAGTGGTGGTGTCAGCAGTGGAATTGGTAGCGGAATTGGTGGCGGATTTGGCAGCGGAAAAGGTTTCAGTGTTGGTATCAGCAGTGGAATTGGTAGTGGAATTGGTAGTGGAATTGGTGGTGGATATGGCAGCGGTAAAGGTTTCAGTGGTGGTATTAGCAGTGGAATTAGTAGCGGAATTGGTGGAGGCTATGGCAGTGGAAAAGGTTTCGGTGGTGGTTTCAGCAGCGGAATCGATAGCGGATATGGTGGCGGATATGGTGGCGGATATGGTGGCGGTTATGGTGGCGGTTATGGTGGTGGACTTAGCGGTGGACAAGGTTCAGGTGGTATTGGTGGTGGAAAATCAATTTCCTATGGTTATACAACCCATCATTAATTTTTAGCTAGGATTTCAAATTGTTAATAAATAAATTGTTATATATTTGTTTTACGTTTAGATAATTTTTAAATAAATTTACAATACATTCAAAGGTGGAAAGAAAAAAAAAGAAATTGTAAAAAAACGAAACTAAAATTTTGAAAAAATGAAACTAAAGCAAAAGTGAATTAGAATGTATTAAAAAAATAATGAAACTAAAGTAAACTAAAAACAAAATAAATAAATAAATAAATAAATAAATTTTATATATAAAAATTGAATATTTTTTTAATTATTAAAATTATTAACCCTATCGAAATGTTTAATTGTAAAAAATTATCCGTACCAATTGCAAAAGATCATCCATACCAATTATTGCTAGTGTTTTAGAGATAGTGGACTTCCCAATGCTGTCGTGCCATAAGTTTGGTTGAATATTTGGCTCTGAAATTTAAAATAATTTTAATTAAATTCATGAATGTATCGTTTGCATTTTTTGTGTGTGTTTGGATATATTATTCTATTGTTTAGTTAACACATTACTGAAAATGTATTTAACCCAACCCAACGGTCGTAAATAAATTGATTACATCGAAATAGATACCATAATTTGTATCCTAGTGGAACTGGCCATATATTCTTGGAATATCAGAATTATTATTTGTTAGCATATTTTTTATTTTTTTTTCAGATCACACCAAATGCGCAACATAGCCTCATGAATGTTTCGTTTTTGGGTGGATGTTCATGGCGACCTGAATAAACTCACGATTTTTGCGTTTTGGGCATTCAAAGTACATTGATCCAAATTTCATCACCAGTTACTATTTGATGTAAAAAATTCCATCTTCGATGTCTCGTTAGCAATGATTTCCTAACCATTCAACGATTTAATGTTTCTGCAAGTTATTTTAATGTCTGAACGAGTTCTCAAACAATATTGCTTTCAATTCATCATCTTCAAAATCAATTTTGTGTGAGCATCAACAGCTGATTTCTTCATATCGAAATAATACTGTGGAACACTTCGGCAATCATATTTATATCGTTCCATTATGAATCGTACTAAAAAGTTATGTTGACCCTGTTGACCTATCTCAAATGAAGTATAACATTTTAAATTAGAAATGTCATAACTTTCTAATGACTTAATGAACTTCAAAATATCTGAATTATGGTAAACAAAAAAATAAATATCACCCATAAAACTAAGTTAAACTACCAATAAGTCAATATGTAATAATTGTATCAATTCGTTATTTTTATTTGTCAGTCTTTGTTTTGGATCTTTGTGAAATGGTTTATATATTTCATCCTTTGTCCGAAGATGTTAGTGTTTTGTTTTAGGAATTGTTTTTATATTTTGAATAAGTATTATTAAAATTTAGTGTTTGTGATTTTTAAGCACATTTTTTATTATTATATTATTGCAGCTTTTCATCTGTTCCAATTTTTTCCCGCGTATTTTAAGTTATTGTTATTACATATAAATTCAACATATAAATTCAACATGTAATTTCAACAACAACAGAATTTGACAGGAATTGAGACAACGAAAGCGGCATCAAGAAAATATTGAATTCTTCAAACCAATATGTTCTGATAAATGATGACATTTTGTTTTTTACTGTTTTTGAAGATCTTTAAATAAATTATTCTTATTGCAATAATAAAAATTCTTAATCTCACAAGGCTGCTTAAAATGGACGCGTTTGCAGGAGCGGCTCCTGACAAATATTTGCATGACCTTGTTCCAAATATATTTTTCTTAAAGTCACTACTAATACTACATAAATTGTAAAATATTAGCTCGGAGGCCGATGGAAAATTTTCGGGAAAATCGCTTTTCATAAATTAACAAATTTTCTAATTACGAGCTATAGTTTTAACGGATTTCCAATATTTATTACATAATTTCAAAATTTAATCAATTTCCAATTTTTTTGCTTCACGCATCCAAAAAATATGGTCGTTTGCTACATTTTGTAATTCCACATCAATCAAGTTATTCACGTCTATACAAATGTTGTCTAACGCACAACATGATATTCTTCATTAACTTGTCGGAAATTGCCGACATGGACAATGGATGTACCAATCATGTAGAATTGATTTTCTATCGTGTTGGTTAATACTGTGATGACTGATCCAGATGAATGGTTGCTTTCTTGAAACATGTAATAATGATTTAAAAATATAGTTATTTTCTTGATTATTCTATACTGAAAATAATTCTGACTATTGAAACTTTCAATAAGTTATTGTCTGCTCATCTGATGCACAATGTCCATTGCATTTTTTTATGTTTAAATGTTTCCATATGTTTTTTTAGGTCAGATACACCAGATGAAGGCTTTAATTTTATTCGGCAGTATTTGCAATAGCATAGCATAGCAAAATTGGTAAGGGGTACTGTCTGAAAGCAATATCTACTTAAAACTTATGGTGTATTCTTTTGGCAGTGTAACCAGTGTAGACAAAATAAACAGAATTCAAAATGACCACGCACAATACGTAAAAAAGTACTGTGTTTGTTTATGTTCAAAAGAACGTGTGATTTTTTGTTCTGATTTTTCCAGTGGTTAGTCATTTTTTCTTCAGCTTAGTCATTTTTTTCACATTTCGATTTTGTCTTTCATGTTGTTCAGTTGATTTTATTATAATTTAGAAATTTTAAATATTATAATTTTTTTTTCTCAGCATACCAAAAATTGTTGCTACCAATACCTGGCTTTAATTTAGAATGAAAAATAAAACAAATCACTACGTTATATTTATCAAAATCAAATCTGGTACAACCGCCATTTCTGACGGTGCTAATTTTCTGCAATGTAAGTGGACAAAAAAAAATTCCAGATTTCAAGCAATACATTGTTCTGTGTTGGTTCATTCCAACACAATATGAATTTTGACAAGTTTGTGTTGGTTCAAGTACGGGACAGTCGAAAAGAATTCAACTTTAGACAATAATTCAATAATTACACAGTGTAATGGCGAGTCAACGGCTTTCGGTATAGAGGAGAAGTATAATATATCCCTGTAAATGTCCTATGAATTTACAGTATGATTAAGTAGGTCAGACATGTTGATATTCATAAAATGACATGAAGGTCTCCAGATGATAAAACAAATAATCAAAATGATATTAACTTGATGGACGTCACGTGTTCAAATATAATGGGTGTCCGAATTAGTCGTAATTTGAATTTTGATTCGGATCATTATCTAGTTATAGTAGTGTTACAAGCCAGAATTTCAGCCATAAATAACACACAACCTGTAAGGACCTAATGCACGGTTAATCAATTTCCAAGTAAGTTGACTTGAACAAGTGATGGTAAAATAATTGTACGTGGATACAATGGAACAAAGAATTATTATAGATTTGGAGGATTACCAGGTGGTAAACCAGTATAAATAGTATTTGGAACAAATTAAAATCATGCGTTGAAGGTGCAAAGGTTATTGGAATATTTGGTGATAGTTAGAAATTAGTGATGTTGTGGTGTTATTACTATTTATTGTAATAATATTACAATTTGCAATTTATAATTTATACATTAAACTTTATAATCATTGGATGTTATATATTTGATGATGATTTTATGAAAGGTGTATTAATTCCGGCACTTAGATCAAAGCAGAGCCATTGTGCTCTCCCTGTGAGTTAATCCTCGAGTTTCAGCAGAAATGAATGCAGAGATGTTCTCTGATATATGATCCGTTCATTGTGGAAGACATTCAGATAAAGTAGTGCCATGCCGATTCTTCCGACAAGGAAAATTTAGCACAATTTGTGCCAGGTTAACCCCTGCAATGCAGCAACCGCTTCCCCAATGGGGCAGAAATCCATCAACAGTTACCACATTTTCTCCATATACGACGAAATTCTGCATCTATCCAGTCAGTTATGCACCACCGAACCCACTTAGAGGTAACAGGTAGGCAAGGCTCAGCAACGCTGAAAGTACACAGCAATGTACAAAAAATAACAACAACATTGCACAGTGATATTTTATTTAATACGGCAATACATTCGTTAAACAACCTCGATTTTATTGTTGTCCTGTTGCATGCCATCATAATACAGACTTACTATGAGGAACGTGTCCTCAAAATTACCGTTAAATGGTAATCCGGAAGGAATGAGAAATTAAGATTTTTAAAATTATTGATTGGAATACGTTATAGCTGCAGATAGGTCCGGTTGAAGAGGTCGTATTTGGGTTTTAATGCCATGCAGTTATATTAATTTTTCATTAATATTAAATACTTTATAATTTTGACATTTAATTCTTTGTAATTGTGAACGTATGGTAACTTCTTGATTACGAGAGAAAATCCATTGTTATGTGACACTCACATTTTTGACATTGCATACGTAAACGCTCTATATACAATTTATATTCCAACACCATTCATCTTTACATTCATCTTACTTTTTATTATATAATGGTTTCTCTGCATGGTATCAATTTAATAAAAATACAATAAAACTAACAAAATAAATACATAAAATTAAAACTAAATCTATTAATTAAAATCTGATGTCTTTCATAAATCGTATATAATTTAATATATAACTCGCAAAATTTGTTGATATTTATACTATATTATTTTATTTAGTATATATTCGTACTATATCTAGACTATATTATCTATGTATTATGTACTTTTAAATTATACTCATACACATAAAAATATAAAATTAATATAATTATTTTGTTATAAAATATTTTATATATTATTTTATTACGTTATATTGAAGAAAATATAAATTTTTATGGTATAATAATAATAATTTTACGTTAGGTTAAACATATCATTTATTTTTTGTTTTCGGTAACAAATTATATGTGTGCAAAGATTCACCAATACAACAATATGAAATGAAGAGTAAAAAAAGAAAAAGTATATGCTTGCAATGAACGCAATACCCCGGTAATAGCGAAAAAAAATCAAAGCGATCACTTTTGGATCAAAAAATAATTTATTCAAACACAATCAAAATATTAGTAGTGTTTTCAATACGAGTGTGTATTAATAATTTGTAATGAAAATGTAAAAAAATCTTCATGAACCCAAAAAAATCTGTTTTACCACTTTTTCTATTCATTCACATTTTATTGATATCTTTAACAAAATTAGCATGAGTCGCCTCTGGTTCTATTATTTCATCGGTTTTGCGAACGAATTAACCGTTTTGTTGGTGTTTTGGTTATAGGCCGTTATACAAAGTAAAGGGACCGTCAACAACTTCAGTTCACGTGTAAACTTCCCAGCGAGTTCTTAGTTAGGGTCATATTTAACATGTTTATTATTTTATATTTTATTACGGTTTTATTCGCAACAAAAATACTTGGACGAAATTGAATTGGAAGGCTCGTGTTACAAAAATCAAAATGACACGTGTATCAAGAAAATGAAATATTTTTTTAAATTCGTGTAAAATCACATTCGTGTAAAAATAGGTCGTGCAAAAACCGAATTAGGTGTAAATTATATAAAAATTGGAAGGCAGCAATACCATTGTCTTATTATAAGAGAATTTTTCACAAATTTGTCAATTATGTGTTCATCCTACGTCGTATATATACGGTACGGTAAACATGCATCATAAGCCTTAAGCTGTCAAGTGGCTGACCAAGTGCGCTTCTTAATAATACGATTTGAAACGTTACAAAAACAGAAAAAGATCGTTATTTGAGTATATCGAGTTTTCATTAAATGCGGTCGCCAGTATTTTTACATTTTTCCATTTAAAGTAGAACTTTATCTGTACCAAATTTTACATTTAGACATAAAACCTTCCAAAATTATAATTTAGATAATTTTATTGAAATAACCGCATCTTTCGCTTCTAATAAATTTTTTAGGTTCGATTAATATATAAAATTATTCGAAAATATTAGCAGTAGTTGTTTCTGTTTTTATTTTTGTTATTATATGGAATTTAGGGCGTAACAAGTAATCATTACGAATTCTAAAAACCTCAATCTTAAGAGAGCAAAGCAAAAATGTGGACCTGTATTTTGTTTTGAGTCGGAGCCACACGACTGGCACACTTGGCCAAGTAACTTGTCAATATCCCTCTTATATCAGTCAATGACAAATATATTTGTAAAATTATTTCATTCACACGAACAAGGCAAGCCTTCTTCCAATAACAAATATTTGGCAAGTGCAATTGTCGTGTTGAGTTCCCTCTTAATTAATTAAAATTCTATTTTGTGTACAGTCAGGATCTTACGATGTGGGCTTTGAACCACCAAACCCGTGTATCCGCTAGTGATATGTACATGTGAAAGTATTTTTTATAATTTAACAAAATTTCATATTACCAGGCTTTGCTTGCAATTTAGGGTAATAATAATAATATTCCTTAATACGAGTACATCATATTAAAATATTGCATGCATATTATAAATAACTAATTCGTTTGCATGTATTTATATTATATTTAAACTAATATATGTATTTACATTAAAATATATATTATAACATTTAAGACAATTTATGACATATTAGTAATCAAAATTTCTTGATTTGTATATAAACGTACAAAATTTGGAGTATAGTCACATTCATATTTTATTAGTTTAACTGGAAATTTCAAAATAAATACATATTAACATGAAGGTAATAAGTTTAATTAATTTATATGTTTCACAACGATATTAATTATGGTATAGTTTAATTAAGAGAATAAAATTTAATTCTATTATTTCAGACATTAATAATATTTTGTATAGCATTAACAATTGTTAAAGCTACTTCAAAAAATTCCATTGATGTTGAAGATAAAACAGTTGAAAAACGTGGAATATATGGTTCAGGATATGGATATGGTGGTGGTGCTGGTGGTTATGGTGGCGGTTTCGGCAGTGGTGGACATGGTGGTTTCGGTGGAGTAGGTAGTATTGGAAGTGGTTTCGGTCATGGAGGCGGTAGCGGTATTGGAGGAGGTAGCGGCGCCGGTGGTTTCGGATACGGAAGTGGTGGCGGATTCGGTGGTGGTGGTTTTGGTGGTGGCAGTGGTGGTGGATTCGGTGGTGGCGGTATTGGCGGAGGTATTGGTGGCGGATTCGGTGCTGGTGGTGGAGGTGGTGGTGGTGGTGGTAATACTATTGTCACAAACACACAACAAGTTCCCGTACCTGTTCCACAAGTAGTTCCAGTTGATAGACCATATCCAGTTCCTGTTCAAGTTCCAGTACCATATGCTCAACCAATACCAGTACCACAAGCTGTACCAGTACCACAAATCATTGAAAGACCAGTACCAGTACCAGTACATATTAATCGTCCAGTACCATATACAGTAAGAGTACCAATTATTCAAAGAGTACCAGTTGTCCAGAGAGTACCATATACCGTTCCACAACCGTATACAGTACAAGTACCAACACCATATACCGTACGAGTACCTCAACCAATTTATGTTAATTCACAAGGATCATCAAATGGCGGTGGATTCGGAGGTGGTAATGGAGGTGGATTCGGAGGTGGTAATGGAGGTGGATTTGGAGGTGGCTTTGGAGGTGGTGTAGGTGGTGGCTTTGGAGGTGGTGTAGGTGGTGGACATGGTTCCGGTAGTGGTTCAGGATTAGGAGGAGGTTATGGTGGAGGTTATGGTGGTAGTTATGGTGGCAGTTACGGTGGTGGATATGGTGGTGGTCTTAGTGGTGGATATGGTGGAGGACATAGTTTTGGCAGTGGATCTGGTAGTGGATATGGCGGCCAATCCATTTCATATGGATATAAAACACAACATTAATTTTTAGGTAGAGTTTACAATTGTTACAATAATAATTAATTGTTTAGAAAAAATGTTAATAAATTTGCATAAATTAAAATATCCTGTAAGTAAACAAAAAAAAATATGATACGAAATTAAGTAAAATAATAAAATTAATAAAAATTCAATAACAAAATGATGTATAAAAATAAATAAGAAAAAACTAATTAAATTAAACCTAAAAATAACAAATAAATGAATTACTTTAATTTTATATAATTATCTTATTTGATTTTTACATTAATCCATGAATTGTAGACGGCTTAACATTTTTGGTGGCTCTTTAGTTATTTTAGATCGAAATAAATTCATAACCACTTCAATTGTATGGGCGGTTTTATAAGGAAAGGAAACATAACACGAGGAAACTTAACACGAGGTTTTGCTCATACTAATTTGACCGCTCTTTTTATTCTGGTATTTGTGTGTGTAATCAATCAATGAAAAAGTTAAATTATTATTAGTCGTGCTTTGTTAAATAAAAATTAAATTTAAAAGTTTACTTTAGATATTATCTAACAAAAAAAACACTACAAGAATTATATTTTAGAAGTAAGACACCCAGGGGATTAAAACGATTAACATTCAAATTAGATTTTAATCTATTGTATTTAATATATGATACTTGGGCAATAAACTTTACAATTCAATAAATTACATATGAAAGACAATCCAATAAATTCTGTATGTTTTTCAAGAGCATAGGTATATTCAATAGTGTAAGCCTGTGCCTATAACTAGGCAAGTTAATAACCTTTACATTTGCCATTATATTTAAAAATGGATTTTATAGTTCCATTAATTTTCATTTTCACGTTGTCATAGCAAATATTAGTTTACATTTTGAATTTTTAAAAATGGAAAGCAAGTCATTTACAAATAAAATGATTAAAAGAGGTCTCAAATGGCTACTCTGAGGTACCTGATACATATACTAAAATTAGACCTACAAGACACAATCTAATTGTGCCTGGTCATTTAATTTATCGAAACAATATGATACAAAATCAAGCAAATACAACAACATAAGTGAAGTAAACTAAATTTTTTTAAAAAATGTAGTTTGCTTTCAACTTGGCTAATCGGCTACCAGGTTAATATCCCAATTAACATTGATAAGAAACGATATAGCTGCAAGAATTCTGCTTTAGATGGTTATATGTAAAAGTAAGTTCCGTTTTTCAATTGACCTAAGTCTTCTGATAGCACTCTTGAAAACACTCTTTATAAACCTCAAAATGTATTTTTTCATTCGCATGAAAATTGAAAGTCGTTTCAAACCGCTTCTGAAATTAAAACTGCAGATGAAAAATTGATTCACTATGAATCTTGGGTACAGACTGGTGAAACTGGTCCATCACAGCCAAATCCAAAATATTCATGATATTAAGGTTATGCTCTGTATTTGTTGGAATCAAAAAGGTGTTGTGTATTATGAATTGCTAATGCATTTGAAGCAATCACTGATGAAAAAACGACCAGGTGTATAAACACAACAAATTATTTTTCAACATGACAATGCCAAACCTCATACTGCAAACATCGTTAAACCCTACTGGGAAGCTCTATTCTAGCCGCCATATTCACCATACATTACTTCTTCGGATTATTATTTATTCCGGTCAATGCAGTTAACCCTTCAAGATGAGCGATTCACATCTTATGAAAGTATAGGCTTGACGAATGTACCACTTTAAAAATCGATGACTTCTTCAGGCAGAGAATCCGTAAATTACTTGAAAGTTGGACGATGGTTGTGACTTGGGCGATATGAAGCATACTTTGAATAATGTACAACTTTCATATACTTATTTTAACCAAAAGTCGAAACAATGGCTCTTAATTAAAAAAGATGCTACTTCATAAAAACCCATTTTCCGGCACATATTAGTTTGATGAACACCCAAATATTTCTTTCATAATTTAGTCTAATTTCATTTAATAAGAAAAATATATTGAAATTGAAATCTATATGTTATTTCTCAGGATCGCCAGTCGCCACTCAAAGTTACTTAAACAGATAAATACGAAAGTATAATATAAAATATATTTGGTAAAATGTACCGATTGTAAAAACGTATTGAAATTAAATAGGAAAGGTATTGTAGCATAATCTGTGGGTGTGGGTGAGTCAACATTTATTTATATTATATTGTAATACAACACAAATATTAGTCTAAAAAGAAGAAAAGATGTGCCTGTCAATTTAATTTTCTACAATTTTTATATGCAAAATAATAAAAAGAAAATAAATCTTTCTATTAAATATGCGGAAAAGACTTAAAAACCAGATTGTCACTTGGAGACTCATAAGCTTTGATCATAAAAATGTGAACACGAAAAAATTCTTCTTCTTGCTTTTTTTTTTTTAAATAATACTTTTGCTTTCTACTTTGTACCCTCGAGGGTAATTGACAGATTTTTTTTTTTTACTTTTCATCTTAAATCTAAAATAGACATTGTGTGCATACTAAACATGTAAAGATAATGGGTATAATATCTACGCTGTTCTAGGTGTAGGTGTATTGTAGTGATATACATAAGTCACTTTATTTTTTATATAATATATTTTACATATTACGGATGGATAGGTATAGGGTGTACAACAATGGATAAATATCTATCTATAGTTCTATAATATTGGGTTGCACACTAATAAATTGAACTTTTCACATATAAATGACTTAAAACCCAAGTGCAGTTTTAGCCGTTTCCAACACGCTTCTCCTATCTGATCTATCTGCAGCTAACGTCTTCCAATTCCGAATTTTAAGGATCCTAATATCACAGTTCACTGCATATCACTGCCTATTTTAAGAATGTTTACGTATTCGAAATGTTAATCCATATATTATTTTTTTATAGTTGGCACTTCAATTCATCATATTTTGCATTTTTTGTTCACAAAAAATTAATTATTATTAGTACCAAAATTGATTTTGATAAATTTCGTTCTCGTGATTTCTCACCATTTGTCTCTCATTGCCTATTTTGAACTTTTACCATGCAATCAAACGATCAATTGAGAGGTGTACATGCGCAACAACTACACAAACTGAAAAAATTAATTTAAGAAAGGCGATCAGAATTGACAAATCGAAAAAGTGTTGTGACAACGCTAATCATCTTTGGTTACTCGTCAAAAATTATTGGAGTTTGATTGCGATGTGTTCTCAGATCCACCATATCCAGTTCATCAGATTAACATTTATTACACGAAGTTTACAAAACTTCTTGAATGGTAAAAATTTCACTAACGATGATGATGTTAAAACTCACCACCTGAAATTGGAAATAATAGATATCTAAAATGTGTTTCATACCACAAAAATATGTTTTTAAAAATTAATTGGTCATAGAACTGTATCAGAACTGACGAATTTTGAAAAAATTCTTTTAAAATATGTAGATTTATGCAATTAAATTTTTAAGGATCAAGTTTCTTTAAAATTTATTACCTAATAAAGTCGATAGAGAGAACCTTTAATTTAAGCTATAATTGTCCAATATATGGTGATCAGCCACAAAGTTATGTATACTTTTATAACAAGATGTTTCGTAACCATAATATTTTGTAACAAGATGTTTCGTATCCATAATATTTTGTAACAAGATGTTTCGTATCCATAATATTTTGTAACGTAAAGTTCGCAATTTTACGATTGTATCTGAAGTTATCGGACAAGAGGAACCAACAACATCGACTCCAAAAGGAAACTATCATGGAAGTCTTGTGTGAATAGTGGGATCGGAAATGAGTGGTGTTCAATTAACTGATAAAACCAAAAGAAGCTATTACTGTACGATTTCGGTAACAACAATTGATCGATTTGAACCATGAAGCTGAATGAGAATCGTCCAATATCAGACAATAAACAACATAAAGTGATTTTACTGTACGATAACGCTCGACCACATGTTGCAACACCAGTAAAAAATACGTTTGAAGATCTTAAATTGGTAATTCTTCCGCATGCTCACCAGACTGTGCTACTGTGTCCACTTGTTTTTCTGAAAAATATTTTTATTGAAATAAAATTTAACATTTCACAGTAATAAAGTTGTTCCCTTAAAACTAAGTCAAACACACTTATATAAATATGAGTATGGTCACATTGGAGCATCCTTCAACTTCACAAATTACTGACTGATGTTTCCTTAAAAGCGAAATCAACCAGGTGTTCGATTTCCGGTGGTTTATCGTTCAGGTATCTTCTTGCAAATCATAAATATTTCAATAAATTAATGTATCTCTGTGCCGGCGATTGATTATTTACGAGTGATTGCAATTTAATTACAATATATTGTTCCGGTTATGTAGATCAATAATTATTTAAAAATTACCCTTTCAACACTCTGAATCCGTACACATTCAGTGGCTGTATTGTACTTGTGATGCGCTTTTCGAAATCGTCTTTGTTTCGATCTCTTTACCACATGGAATACATTCACGAACGACTGCTTTACAATGACCATCCCGCAACCATCTATATAAGTAGCAGGTTTTCAACGTACAGAGCAAATGCTTCTTTCAGGAGTGCGTTGAAATGTTCTGAAATAATACAATTAAAATTATTTAACTTTTAATTATTCTTTTGTATACCATATTAATTGGGGCATCCTAAATTTAAGTTCAACTTAATATGCATATTTCTAATGATAATAAAATAAACTCAATATGAACTCCAAGAAATATTCTGGACAAAAAAAAATTGTATAGTTATCACTCTATATTTCAGCTATTTTTGTTGGTCCAAATTACCCCTTCAATATGAAATTAAGCACCTAAAAAAATACGTGTTTTCTATTTTGATGACTTCAGGTTATTCCCTTTGTTAGTTCAGTTTCTTTCCGATATGGATCAGAAGTTTTTATGAGCACCGATTTATGATGCTGCCTAAGAGATTGAAAAAGTTTATGTAACAAAATGACCAATTAAGTTATTTCATTCCATCAAAAAATTACATTTTGTTTTCATTGGAAAAAAAAACGCAATTTATTAGTGTGCAACCCAATTTACCCACAACTACACAAGACACATTTTTATTTGTGCTTAATATAAAATCATTGTTTATAAAAGTTTTTCTTTTAACATAACACACGTGCATTGCAACGAGATACATATCTAGTATAGCTGGACCTATACCAGATATTAAACTTAAAAACACTATCATCATCGTTGTCATTGTCGTGAAATTTTTGTTAAGCATAGGAAAAAAAGAACAATCTATATAGAATAAAATCATATTCATATAATTTCTATATGGCACTTATATGCTGTTGAGATGACGGAATATTCAATATTCATTATGAAAGGTTTTTCTTTCGTTCAATGTAATTGTGTACATGTAAATGCGTATTAAGGAATGACTACATGTATAAAGAATAAACCTTAATAACAAATACTATGTGAACAAACAATGTTACGACATTGCAAATTTGGAATACAATGTTTGTATATATGGTACGACGTATTCAATATAGTATCCTTATTATAGTTATGCTCTACAAACACTATACGTAACTTGTAAAACATGTATCAGATGCGGAAGAGGGTGTTTTTCATTTCGTTTCTTTCTATATGCGTTTTGTTATAGAGAAAAGAAAAATACATAAATAAAAAATCTATTCACGTTTTTAGTACTTATTGGTTTTTCAAATACATAGCATAGACTCACATAGAACGACCCATTGATGGAATATATATTATAGGATTGTTGAGTGTATCCCGCACCTACATATACACCGCCATTGTATTCATATACATAACAATACATATATTTATCTTTTGCCACACCATATATTGGTTTGTATATGCATTTCACTTCACACTAATAATAGCGGTATTGAGGTAAACTTTTTATTTTATTTTATTTTTGTAGCTTATAGATTATATGGAATAGAAAAAAATGGGTTTTCCAATAAGAATCACATGATGACGTTGGTTGTCAAGACATGAAACGTAAACTATTTTAAAAGTTTTTTGTGATTGTGGACACCGTACAGCCGTTTGTAATTAAAGCCATTCCAATACATAATTTCATATGTTTTTTGTAGTCAGTTTGTTTGTTTTGTTCTGCATATATAAAAACTGAAGGAAAATGGACAAGATCTTATGTGAATCCATGAAATTTAAACAAATCCAACTAAACGGTTCTGTTAAATATACTGAACAATACGGTTAGCTCGAAGTTGCACCTGAACAATAAAATCCGATAAGTCGGTTTAGCTTTTTTGCGATGTCATAGGTCTTTGGTATCTCTTATGATCTCTGGGGCATGATTAAACTTAAATTTGGTTAATTATAATTTTATGGTGAATGCGTTTTAAATTGTCTCACTGTGTCTAACAAAAGCTTAACACACAACGATATTGCAAAAACACATTCCTCCCTTGGCAGTCGCAGTCAGAATTAATAATAATAATCGTACATCACGAATCCATTCACATTTTAAGACAGACTCGCTCGATTCATTCATTCCTCATTCCATAATTCATTTCTACTAACTTCATAACCTTTTTCTTTTTATTCTCTTTGAAAGCGTCATATTACATTTTACAGTAATGACATATCTTCCAATATTGGAAGGTAGCTTTCACTATCATTTCATTTACAGTGATTCATATATTCATTTCAGTGATTCACAACAATTATGTTATTCGTATCACAAACCTATTCCTATTTGGTTCCTATAGGTTCCTATTTGAACCTTTTTGCTAAAGAATCTGTGACGAATACATAACTTGACTGCTTGTTGTGGTGGTCATCCGATATTGGTATTTAAGCGACGCGGATATGTCTGTTCGTTGGACCGTGCTATTGAAATTATGATATATCGAGCTTTCCTGAGAAAAATATTAGCAAATATGCTTCGACAGTAACTGATGTATTTGTGGCATTCAACAAGTCAACAATAAGATAAAGGTTGTTGAACAAATGAATTGCACATATTAAATAAAATATCACTGTGTAACGATGTCGTATTTTTTTGGGTACCGGCTCACACAGCGGTATTGGGTAATAAAGAGGGTGACATTTAGGCTCAATCAGTTGCAACATCGGCCTACATTGGTCCGGAGTCTTACCAGTAATTGGGTAAAGTCGTACATTACTCACTCCAGGCATTTACACCCAAGTTTTATTAAATCCCTAAAAACCGAAATTATGAATAATTGAAAATTAAAACCAAAAAAAACTATGACTTTATTTACGTTTAAAAAAGTAAATAACACCACAAATATTTCGGGCATTAATTCCAAAATATGTTCTGCTTTTTATTCCTTTATTTTCGGTAATAACACCAGAATTTTTCGCGGTTTTCCTTCCAAAAATGATAAGGGTGTTATTTCCATATTGAATGTGAAATAACAATTATGGTGTCAGATAAGTTTGTTGGTATCTCCATTGAGATTTTTTTCGGGCGTTAATACCAGGTCAGTCAGATTGACTGAATAAATGCCGTCAGACAAAAAAGATGGGTTATGGTTCCAATTCCCTTTGTGCTAAATATTCTGTATATCGAAAAAATTGACATGGTACAATTTTTTGTAGATGTTCTACATATGCAATATATGAGTATCACAATGGATCTTACCATTATGAACAGATATTTTAGAAGAATCATATATCTAGTTTCATTAGTGAATTTACTGGGAGAGATCTTCTATGGTCTAACTGTCGGAAATTATTACAACCAAGTTTTACAACTTTAATTTGGAACAAATTCGTTTCAGACATTGTTAAAATTGTAATGTAATGTATTAGTAACGTAATAAGATATTTCTAGTTGTGCATAGAATTGCTAAATCAATGAAACAAAGACATTTCAAGGAACTATCATGGATATTCTATGAAATTTCACATGCGATATCTCATTTGTAAGAGAATTAAACTAAATTCGAATAGGATTTGTTTAAAATTTCAAGGACCCTATACAAAGATATTTTTTAGATGCCATATAAGTTTCACTATAGGTGTAACATGACTTGATGCTGAAAGTAAGTTGTTATGTATAAAACAATTTGTCAAAATCTAGTAGAATTTATGTTTTAATGTCGCAAAAACATGATAATTATTATTTTCACATTTAGATCCGGCCACACTACAGAATGTGAAAAATATCCTTATAATGTGATTGTAATTTCTTTTATCTTTATAAATACAATGTAAGTAATATCTGTATACTCGTAATTTAAATTCATTTACAAATATTACCTACAGAAGTTCATCGTGACGTCGCGTAGCAATATGACCACGTTGTCTTAGCACGTATGGCACGTATGGCTTCGAAAAATATTTTAATTTGATACATTATCAGTAAAATATATTTCTTGCAGTTGTTGTAGTAATTGAACTTCGAGGAAAGGAAAAAAAAGAAAGTCATCGTACTGTAATTTACAAACAATCTGCGTCATGAATTTCCTATTGGAAAACCCCGTTCATATTGTACTTGTACTCCATATAAACTTATATATCCATAAATAAACAATATAAACGTAGAGTATTGACTTGTTTAGTAAATGTATACATTAATAAAAAGAAAAACACTTTCCATTGATTCAATTGAACAATAAAAAGATATGGGTTTGTTCTATGATGCCTAAAATAAAGGAAGTATTTTATTATTTTCTATTTTTATTGTATTATATGTACGTTACCCATACATACCCATCCATACGCATACATATGTTTAGCGACTTTATGTAAAGATAGTTATTGTTTAGTTTGGAAGTCGTTACGTAAATAAATAAAAGTAACTAAATTATATTCATTTAATTTTTTAAATTGATTGATTTTTTTTAATCCTATTTGGAAGGTACTCACAAATACCGCACTCACATCAGAACCACAACAGTATCTTCGTCAGTGCATGATCAGTATACTCTGCCATTAAAATACTGGTTATATGAGTTTTAAATATAATTTCAGTTTTAATTCTGATCAACTTGAGTCACATATTCCGTTCACTATTCCAATTTTTCACAAGATACTATAAACTATATTGTAGCTTATTTACTGACATTTGAATAAAAAAGAGAATATAATTAAGTGTAGCCAAATAAATTGAACCCATGCAATTTTACTAATTCTATGACTTTACCATTTAGGTGTTGCTAGATCGTCGATCAAAGATCTTTTGTATGTTCTATCCGAAGAAACTGTACCTTATCACCAAACTCTTTCAATATATTTCTATACACAATTTTTGAATCATCTTCGTTTTAGTTAATTTGCTAGGTCATCATATGAATACATTCAGTGTTAAAAAGAGAGAAAGCCGGTTTTTAAAATAAATTTTTCACTTTCGAAAATCGGTTTTTAAATTAAGAAATTAATTTTTAACTTATTTGATTTCCTATTCATTCTATGCAACGGACAGCAGACACAATTTTTCAACTTGCGAGTTGCGTTAACCAGTGCTTGTCTTTGTGCATTATGAATAAGACGTGCCTAACCCAAGATTTTAAACTACTGGAAATTGAATACTTGAAAAAAATTCAGCAAAGACATTCAATTCTTCCCTCGTACTTTTTCTCCATACGTTTAAAAATGTGATTAAATTATATATCCTAAATTTTTGGAACTTCATAGAGTCTTGAGAGTCCGATTCGTCTAGCACAGCTGAAGGCTTAGGGCGACGAGATGCCAATTTGTGAACAAGTGAAGGTATATTTGGATTTATGTTAAATGAATTAAAAAATTTAAATACTGAAATAAGTTTAAAATTATTATATGCTTTGGAAGACGAATTCACGAAAGAAGTGAACTCTTTTGCTGTATTTGCAAAATCCACAAAACATTTCTAGTTCAGCAAAGAAATCTAGTAGTGTACTTTCTTTAGATTTAAAAACCGAAATTATAAAGTTATCAGCGAAGATATTGTCAAGAATATTTCCAAATTCTTATGTGGAAACCGATTGTGATGAAGTGCAAATCGAAAAAATTACACATCAGAGTCAGAGTAATGCTTTTTTAAAAGAAGCCATGGAAAAATCAATTCATAAGTTTCTTGAAACCCTGATGACAAGACTTACAAATCCGAAGGCACTGAAAGCCGAATTTTTATTATTTTTATATTTTTAAAATTTAGATTTGTTATTTGATGATGCTCGTCAGTACCTAGTGAACGAGTATTTTCGATTTCCGGCAATATTGTTTCGTGGATATTTTTAAAATCCTATTTTTATTAAGGAGAAATTAAAATGAACGCAATAAATATAAATAAAAATACTCTAATTTATGGTAGAAACATAATGCCGCTGCGCTACGCTCACTACGTTCACTGCGCTGTAAAATAGAAACAATAAATTTATATTGTTATTTCCACAATGAAGTTTTCGTTCCGTATACGTTCACCACAAATTAGAATATTTTCTAAGTTGACGCTGTTGACGCAAAGTACGAGAGAAATTTTCTATAAATGAGAGAAATAAATGAATTTAAATTTTCATATAAAACCAAATATGACAAAATAGAAGGAAACAATTTGTTAAACGAAAAAATTAGTCGTAATAAAATAACATTTTATTTTTAAATTATTATGATAAATTGTCAGTGTATAATTATAAAAAACGGCGAATACTATAAAAAATTTGATTTGAAGTTTAGTGAAAGATTTTGCACAGCGTCATTGTGGGAGGTCTGTGTTTCAACCATAAAGCTTAATTTTTTTTTATATTTTGACTTTGTTTTTCAAAAAGTCGGTTTTTGTATAAACCATAAACTTGTTGTAACCGAAACGGACAGAATTTTCCGCAACACCTGATATACCGTACTGTGTATATGGGCGTTGATTGAGCAACTGAATAAAATATTTCTATAAAATAATTTAAGTGTTTCATTTTAAAAATGTAACAACAATTGTACATTGCAATTTTAAATATTTGTGAAAACATATAATTCATCTGACCGTACAGAAGAAAAATTAACGCACCAGTACAAAATAAAGAAAAAAAAACCCCACATTAAAATCCACACAGCGAATTAATTTCATTTGTAAATTTCTAATAAAACTTAAATTGCAATAATATTCATATAATTATTATTATAAGTTTTTATAATCGCATACCAATTAGCAACTGAAGCAATGTTTAAATAGCTATAATATAATAAAATTCACTACTGTACGCGTACACATACATTCAAATAAACATATGCGAATATTTTTAAAATTTTCTTCAAAATTATTTTTTGGAAAAAAAAAATACTCAATTGTTTATAATTTTACGAAATTATATTTAAAACTATAATGTGATTATGTTTATTTTTATATTATAATATTATTATATTCATAATATTATTTATTATAATTATATGTGTTATATAATAGATTATATATATTTGTGAATGGTTGTTGGTATATACCATATTAATGTTACATATACCATATACCATAAGTTATGTATATTAATTATATATTTAGACTATATTTTTGGAGAATGCATGTTTTATTCATTTATAGAGTGTTATTACATCATACTAAAATAGAAATACATAATAAAAACCAAAAAATAACAAAATTTGCATTCTTTTTTATTATGCGATACATGTCGAAACGGGTGACAACTACAATTTATTACAAATTTTGTATAGACAAAATAAACTTCAAATTAATTAATTAATTGTGGAGAATTATAGAGACAATTCATAAACAAACAATAGCCGGATGGGGCCAATGCTGGAGCAAAAAGTCGCCCAGCCCAAATTGAATATTATTTTTCTAGTTACTTTTACTGTATACGGGCGTTGTCATAAAGCAGACAGATTGATCGCGTTACTTTGTCCTTAAATGGTGTTTTTGCCTCTACCACATCAATCAATTTGTTTCATTTGAGCTTGATAACGTGTAAACGTGACAATTTGACCACGTCCAAGTAATTTGTATAGTAGATGAATCGCTTCCAATCCAAGCATCAGACGCACAATAAGATTTTCTTTGTACGAATATTGGGGTTCGTAATGGATGGAGATAAAAAAAACACTCAGTAGTGCTGATGTTTTATTAATCACGAAATATAATGGGTTCAATGCCCGCTATATTTTCATAGGAAATTTTTCGGTATTTATTTTAATACTGAAATTTTGCAGCTGGATGATCATTTCTTCGTTTATGGAATAAAAAGAAAAACACGGCTATCTTTGAAAATATGGTGTTGTACGCTGCTCAAAAATTAACAATGTCTGCACACATACATCACTATTGGCTAATCACCGGTTATTTTAGATGACATAAGCTCCACAACCTATTACTTAAACAACGATGGCCGAAGATTACTGGCCTGGATCAATCTATGCTTCGTTTTTGGATTATCGCTTTATAGAATCCACTTTTTATTTTCAGAATGATTTTATACAAAACATTCTTTTTTTTGTAGCTAGAAAATAAATTCAAACAAATATCGAATTTGCGATTTTTGTTCTCTACGGTTAGCTTATGAGGAACCCATTTTCCTTGCTTGTGGATCTTTCCCATTACATGCAATATATTTGAAATTACTGATTGAGTAACTCCTAATATTTTTCCTAGTTCATGTTGAGTATGAGTACGTGAGTCATGCGTAAGGTTTCCATCACGAATTTATGTAAACCACTTTCTAACAGTTAAAGCAACAACAGAATTATTACGCCATTATCTCGGATATTCTTAAAAATTTTATAAACACTGAACGAAAGCTTGTAAATGACTGCAACTTATGTCGTATAAACAACAATGACAAAGCTATTTATGACACGAGCGACTTGGATAAGTATGTTATACAAATTCAGTGTTATGTTTCCACCTATACGACAATTATATTAGTAGAATAATTGATTTACAGATAACATGTATTCAAACATAATTATAAACCCAATTGTTGAATTATGAATATTACTTATTATAATTTAGTATTAGCAAGTCATATGTGTCTAATGCTTAATGTTTTTATTTGAACTATCTCTAATTTTATATTTATTTTTATTCTATTAATTGAGTTATACCACGAATAAAACCAAGGAGCATTAAATTGATCTTATTAATTTTTTTCTTTTACGGTTGAAGTTTTAAACATTTATTTTGCACTTAAAAAATACTAATTATTTTAGTCTTCCTTATTTAAATACGAAGCAAAATATTATGCTATTAGTTTCGACCTAATATATTAGTATTAAATCACTCTTATTTTTAATTGAAACCAAATAGCGGTATATTAGTGTAGCTTATGACATCTACTAAACATTCATTACAGCCATGTTGGTATAAATAACTGATATATAATGCAGTTCATTCAACCAAACAAATAAACACCGCATATACTAAATATAATTAACAACAAAACTAGCAATAAATTGGTGAGATGCTTCGCAAGATTTTTGTAAGATGCTTTAATAATTGTTTTCTTTTCCTTGTTATGAACTTATTTTGAGTTCACCGAATCAATTACAGACGTTGCAAAATATCTTCGATATAGTATTAGCTGGTATTTGGATAACATCAACAACTATAACTACACAATTACATATCGGGAATTTTCTTAAGAATAATTACCCTTAGAATATCATTTCATATAAACGATTTATTGCCTAGAAAAAAATCGACTATTTTAAAAAGTTGTATAAGAAAAAGCAAAATTTTTGTCATAAAAATAATTTAATTATTTCAAAAATGTATAATACAACTTGCTACTTATACTTCTGGCCTTGACAACATTAAATGTTACCAGGTTCTATCTGACGTTTCCATTTGAAAGTTTCTCATTTTTAAGCATAAAAATACTCAGAAAGTTTTAACTTTTACTATCAGTATTTCTTTTCTTCACAGGGTCTTCAAATATTCATTTCGGCTAATAAATGGAACAGTGAACATTTTTCAAAAATTTTTGGCGTCGATTATCATGACAAGAATGCATCGATGAACTTAATTCTTTATATGGCAATGAATCACCATCCTATACAGCATTGTGAAAAAATGGTGTAACGAATTCAATCGTGGCCGTCATTCAGTCTAGTTTGAATTTCGTGACGGTTGTCCAACATCTGTTGTTGTGCCAAAAAACATCGATGATGTGCCTGAACTTATATTGAAAGATGTGACGTACCGTAAAATTGAAGAATCATTGGACATTAGTATATTTCATCATCATTTGGCTGTAAAAAAGATTTGTTCGAATTGAATCTCACAGAATTTGACAAAAATAAAAGCTCGTTTTGATTGGTGGAAGGAAATGTTGAAAAAATACGATCACGGTGAATCAAATCCCACAAGATTTGACAACATGTTAACCAGAATATGTTTGTGTGTGTAAGCTTAAAAATAATCTCATTTTTCATTTACGTATTTCACGGATTCAGCTCAGTAATTGTTTTTTTTTTGTTTGCAATGTTGGTAAGCGTGGTGGTTTTTTTTTATTGTTTTGCTATATTTATATGCAGCAAACAAAGTAAGGTGAACTATTTGAACATCACAACAATTGTTTTTGTATATAATGAATGTCAAAAAAAAGAAGTGTTTATAGTCACACATACTTCTTTAATATATGTATTATACAAAACCGTATTTGCTATTCAGCAATATACGTTATTGTATTGCCGTTTTGAAGAAGAATGAAGAGGGGCCATTACTAACCACTATTGTTTCAGATGTCTTCGCGTCTGAATAAACAAAAATAAATAAGAGTTACGCATAGCGCGATAAAATAAAGAAATCATTATTATCATCATCTCAAATTTTATTGGTCACCCGTTATATGTTACATATACAATATTTAAAACTATATTAATATTTTCGTTATTTTTGACTGTTACAATAAAAAATAGAGATTATAATTTTATTGGAAAAAAAAATAATATAATTATATTAATTTATCGGAACAAAATAATGATTGAAAATTAATAAAAATAAATTATACCATACACACGAATTATTTTTTATATAAGGGATATACAACGGAATTTGAATGTGTCTATACAATTATAAATACATACATCATTTGAAATTTGCATATAATCCACTCATGCAATAACACATCATATAACACCAATTAGCATTTTTCTCTAAATTTCTATCATTAAACAGTGATTATAAAAATATAAATATTTGCTTAATTTCTATTTTAATATCAGGTTCATAGCATGACCAAATGTGCAAATTAAAATAATAATATGTACCTTTAAAATCCCTTAACAAATTGTGTGCCAATCTTGATCAGAAGATCATACATTTCAACAACCTCCCATAAAATTTTTTTTTCCAAATTTACAAGAAGATCATCCAGTTTTTCAATATTTGCTGAGTAAATATATCAGGAGTATCATTTTTACAGGAACTTTTGAGAAATCACATGTATAAACTTTCATGCAAAACTCCAACCAAATTGATCAGAAGATAATCCAATAATCAACAAAATTGGCGTTAGTTTCAATTTGGCAGGAACTTGCCTACAGTCAAGTTTATAGACCTCAAATGATTGGATTTAATTATCAGATTAAATTTTGGCAGTCGGCCATAGCAATAAATTTTATCATTTCATAAATTCACCAGAAATGACAAGAGTAAATAGTCTCTATGCCGCTGCAGAGTTGCCAAGTTCAAAATAAGAAGGCTATCTTCATAAGAGGAGGAACTATTGTAAAGGATCAGTCCAAGGAAGATTTCTTAATACAAATTTTAAGAATCTTCTTTGTATTGATTCAATTCTATAGCAGTATGCAAACCACAAGAAGAATCATACTTGGCTAAGTAATTCAGTTATAGATCTTACAATTCGCAGATGATAATAATAACAATTCTGCTCTATATATATCATTTGATCGACCCCTTCACATTTTCAATCTCTACTGCAAGGATACTATATTTGTGTCTTCTCTACACATACCTTTACAACACGAGGAATTCGTCGAAGGTGTTCGTTTACAAAAATTTGTGGTTTGCATATGATCACTATAACTAATACCTTGAAAATAATCTATTTTGTACTTAGTTTTATGCACCAGTGTACCCCGACGCAGCAGAATTCATCAAAGATATTAATTGTGCAAACAAAACGATTTTGATTGGAATAACTTCTGTAGTTATTCTCAATTACAATAATTTGATTTTTAACATGTCGATATTATGATAACGATATTTACTGCATGTAACAATAGATAAATTCGGCATATCACCACATTGGCCCTTAAGTATAAACAAAATGTTGGTAAAATATAAACCACCCCCTCCTCTCTTTAATTAAATTACAAATTTTAAATACTAGTGCTGAATAATATTGAAAAATCTAGAAACTGATTTATTAATAGAAATGATTTAAAATGGAATTCAAATTAACAGCACCTTAAAACTAAAACAATTATTGCTGGGTGTTACAGAAGCAAGTACCGAAACTATATCATATGTCGCCAAACTAACATCATTTTGGGATTTCCTCTACCCATAAACCCCAGATGTAATGGTAGAATTTAAAATTAAACCTTTCTGATGTTATAAAACTATGTATAACTTTATATCTGGTAACCCATTATTAAAAATTTGAGATTTAATCTTATATTGGTTAAGAATTTTTCTCCATCCTAATTTTTGGAAAATTGTGTAAAATTTTACAAGTATTCTTTACTTGAGATACACGACCAAAGTCAATTAATTTTTTAAATTATTGCTATATTAAAATTAATTTCACTAGATCTTAGTTCTTAATTCAACAATTATTGTGGCATGCTTTTTACAACTGACAGTGGCTGGATACGCTTTTCAAACATAAATTGTGAAAATATATACTGGTTTTTTGTTTCGATGACTACCACAACCATCCAAATGGAATCGGTATGGCATACAACTCAGAAGGTGACAATTTAATCTATAAATAATGATAATATATATTCGGGATTTTAACTATGAATTTATATTATTTAATGATACCACTACCACCACCAATAAATCATTTTCCTTAATGGTGTACGAATCCATTAATAAAATAATTTATTTTTTATTTAGATTTAGTTTTAGCGCAATACTTTTTTAATAGGTTCGTAAAAAATATTGATCTAGTTTAAGTGATTGTCGTATGTCGTCAACCATTTATAACGATATCATCATACTAACTTGAACTATATAAACTCATTTTCCTTCAAAATCATACGAATATTGAAATAAAAAAACAATTAATAAATGCATCTTTCTTTAAAATTCATCGCAATCATATATTGCCAATATTCATGAAAGTGTTAACATCTTAATTTTTATGAATGGATTTATTGCTAATAATAAAATATAAGAATAAGTGTATTAGAGTGGTTTTTTTTTATGCAGTTTTTAAATTGCTTCCGAACGGCGGTCTCATATTCCAACATTTTTATTTTATGAAAACAAGAATCGTATAGTCAAAAATTATTGAGGGGGTTCAATTAAATACCTCTAATTTTCATGTTTTTTTATAATTTAGTTTTCAAAAATTGCTTGCAAACTACCAAAATTAAAAGATGAATTCATGCAACGTCCACGACTTTCATAAACTTTTTCTCCGATGCAAAATTATATATATTTCATGTACATAGAGAAACTTCTAATATTAACACCTGAAAATATTAAATTATAATGTGGATTAATAATAAATAGAGGGAAATAATATACGCAGCTATAGTTCACTTCGATTTTAAGACATATATAATTTTATTACAAATTATTGTAAAGTTCGAATACATTTTTATTTTATTCATTTATTTATTTTGTGTGCAAGTCTTTAACAATATACAATGGTTAACTTATGTATTTAAAATTTCACAATACCACTTCGACGATGTTATAATTTTTTGCTTTATTTAAAATTAAACGCTTAAAATTGTTAAAATGACATTGTAACTGATTTCTCGACTAAACACTGTAAAGTCTCAATTAAATTCAGAATATCATTAAAACATTTGAAGTAATAATATGGTATCCAATGCTTATTTGTAACCTTGGTCAAAACCAACAATTGGAATTTCTTATATTATATATTGATCTGAAAAATCTACTTGTAGAGGCAACTTCGATTTACATCAGAAATATTAGTCACGCGGTCATTATCCTATCAGGCTTGATGCAGTGAATTTAAAATGTGATATTAAAATCCTTAAAATTGGAGTTTGAAAGACGTTAGCTGCAGATAGGTCGGTTTGGAGAAGCGTGTTAGAGAATTTATTTTTTATATAAATGAAAAAAAGTTGTACAGGTTTTGCGACCGACAGAACTTCAAAGAGCTCAAAAATAAAAAAAAAAAAAACCAGTCTAACGTGAATTTACAATAAATTAATTAATTCGATGTGAATATTTCAGAATTACGAAAATCAAATCAATCAATTATATGCAAAAATATTGCAAATTTGTGCGTTTAAAATACAATCCGGTTAATAAATATCATATTACCTTTATTATAAATGTGCATGTATGTGGAAAATAATATTGAGTTGCACACTAAAAAATTGCGTCTTTTTTAATGAAAATAAAATTTAATTATTTGATAGAATTAAATAATTTTATTCAATAATGTATTGGACATTTTGTTCGATGACCATTTGCAATATTTTTTAGCAACTAATATGATATCAAGCTCATAGAAATTCATGTACTTAGCAGAAACAAACTGAACCTAGTACGTTTTGGTTCATCAATATTATTAAAATTCTTACCATACATAAAATTTTACAAATTTCGAAATAAATGGTAATCTGATGGTTCCAGATCAGCACTTAAAACTACAATAATTTTTGACCATAGTGACCATAGATGTGTGTGTGTGGCCTTACGTTGTCATGTCACATAATTTTTTCGATTTGCCAATTTTGGTCACTGTGCTTGAATTGCATTGTTAAATTTTTGTAAGTTATTGTTCAAGTTCAATGTATGAATTGATAGTTTGGTTGTGTGGTAAAATTTGAAAATAGAAAACGTTTTTGTAATTCCATCAAATTGATAACATAACCTTCTTTTGATGAACATCAGCTGTGAATGTTGTATGCGCTGGTTCATATTGCTTGTTCCACGAAATTTTTTCGATTTACATTGTTGTAAACAGTCCATTTTCACATCGCCAGTTATCAATCGTTTTTGAAAAATGCATATGTGAAAAGTGCAATTTTTTACTATATTCAGTCCATTTAATGTTTTTCCACAGAAAACAATTCTATCACAATTGCTCAGTATTCGATGAAAATACCACAAAAATGTCAGTATATGTGTTGACGGAAAATTTTTATAAATGTATAAGCGAAAGATAGCAATTATTTGCTATGGAAAAATGAACTAATTATGATTTGTAAAATGTGGTATGAAATACCATTTGGTTTTACGGTTTCATTGTAGAATGGGTTATAATATCGATATATTTCATAGAACTAATCGCACTGACTTAATATTACTTGATTTTGATGGTTTTTCAAGACAAACTTTGTTTTAAAAGTGCTCTATCAATAAAACAAACAAAGTAGTTTGTCCGGAAAGCGAAAAACGCATCGCAAGCTTACAAAATGTTATGTGCTGAGATTGATGATGAAGCCTTATTAAAACTACGGTTTTTCTAAGTTCCGTTCCGGTTATGATTTTGGTGGGATTACAAAGGCTTTATGTATTTTAAACTGTTACAACGCAGCCAAACGAGCAATTCAGAGGTATACATGCAACATTTAACATCTAACCAAACGGCACAATAAAATTCCAAAAAAGTGATCAGAATCGGAAAATCGCATGGCAGCAAATATAAAAAATTATTGGAGCTTGGTTGGGAAGCGTTGCTGCATCCACCATATAGTTCAGGCCTTGCACCTTCAGATTATCATTTGTTCCGGTCTCCGCAGAACTCCCTTAATAGTTTAAAATTGAATTAAAGTAGTGGCCTGCAAAATGCACTTGGATCACTTTTTTGCTCAGAAAACCCAGAAGTTCTAGTGTTGGTATAATATCTTTTCCAGAAAAATGTCAAAATGTCATCGAACAAAATGGACAATACATTATTGAATAAAGTTATTTAATTCTATCAATTAATTACCTTTTATTTTCATTAAAAAACCACACTTGCTTTATTTACAACCCAATATAATGATTTTGTACAATATTGGGGCAGTGCGAACACGGTCTAACCCAATAGTTTTATTTAACCCCTTGTAGTTTTAATTGTTTGAATAAATTGTAAAGTTATCACAAAGTAAATTTATATTTATACGAGTAGTACTCGTGATACTTTCACAAAGTAAAAATAAGTTTACACGAGTCAGACTCGTGATTGATTTACAAAGTAAAAATAAGTTTACACGAGTCAGACTCGTGATTGATTTACAAAGTCAAAATAAGTTTACACGAGTCAGACTCGTGATTAATGCACAACAGGTTAATATTGTACAAAATCAGAGAAATGAAACGATTTCTTATAATGTTAAAATTCCGATCTGATAAGCTGTGTTTGTTTTCCATACAAAATGTATTATTTAGCGGTGTCAAATGATGGACAGATATAGCGTTAATTTAAATATTATCTTTACGTGGTTGCGATTTGTGATGGGATGGATAAATTTATCCAGAAATAATAATAAATCAAAGTATACCTACATGTTGAATTGATAAAAAGTTGCAATGTTTCGCTATAGTTTTATTTCTGCAGTTGTACAATACAAAATAATTGTTATGTGCATGTGCAAATGCATTTTTATATGATGCATATTATTAACCATAATTACAATTTCACACCGAAAATAATGACAAAATAAGTACTTTGATTTTCTTTTTTTTTTTGTATTGTCGTTATTTACTTTTTTATGGTATTTACTATTAAATAAATACGACGAGGTATTTGTAAATACACAAATTAATGTTATAAATAATTTGCTTTTTTTATAGTTTTTAGTTTTTTTTTATACAGCATATTTTTAATATGTAGTTAAAATGTATACATAAATTAATATAATAATAATAATAATAATAATAATAATAATAATAATAATAATAATAATATCAATATAAAGTAGCCATAGCGTGTGTGTATTAAAAAAATCAAATCAGCTATAATAACAGGTTTATAATGATGATGGATACATAACATAAAATCAAAATCTATCTGCATGATGATGAAGTAACCAGAAATATGATTACATATGGAATATTGCAGCATTTTTTAAATATTATTATTCATCATCATTAAAACGCATCGCATATGATATCGTACAAAAAAATTTGTGGGTCATTTAACGAGACATTTGAATTTATTTAATTCATTTTCATTTTTATTGGTATAACTAATCGTCCTAATTTATAAATTAAATTAAATTATAAAGTAGATCATTTTTATTCGCTTAACACATTGAAGACGGTTCACGTTTTTTTCCAACCGTTGGAGATGGGTGACGTTTTTTAAAATTTCAACCAATGATGTAGGTAAATTGTGCCCTGTTCAATTCATTCACAGTATACAACAAGTTAAACGATAAAGAAAGGGTAAAATATAAAAAAATGTTTACTGCAATTAGTAAAAAAATGGGCTAGTGATGATTCTGAAGTAGAAGAAGATGTAGCAGATATTACACAACCGGGAACTTCTACTCCTACCATGAATGCTTCTTTTTACGATCCACCAGGACGATTATCTGGTAATATGCGACTACATGTTTTAGAGAAAATTGTCGATAGCGGGAAAAAAAAGTATCCATGTAAGACATGTCTTGAATGTAAGGCAAACAACAAGAGGAGCGAAATTCGATATATTTGCAAATTTTGTTTAGTACCTCTCCATAAGGGGACTTCTTTTCAAGCATATCATACGAAAAAAACACATTAAAATAGCGTTATATATGTTAATAAATCTTTAATAATGTATTCGATTTAATTATCATTTTTTATTTATATAATTTTAACAAAATATGCGGGAATTGGGGTTATATATGCTATTCATCACATACCGTCTTCAAAGTGTTAATATTGATACGTAGTTTCTCCGATAATTTTTTAGAATGACACATCGATGGATGTTGATAAGTTCGCTATATACATTTTATTTTCAGTTGGTTGAACGTTCATATGAACAACAAATGTAAACTTACATTCCAATGTGTCAATTCATTCTTTGTTTACAAAATTCATGTAGTGTCGGCGTGTCAGTGTATTTTTTAAATTGGAAAAAAAGCAAATATAGTGCAGAGATTGATTTCTTATTTTTGGAAGGCGTAAATACAAAACAAATCCGTTACCGATTATTAGAAGTGTATAAGGACTCTTCGCCGTCACTTGCTACAATATATGCAACTGGATTCCTAAATTTACTCATGGTCACATAAAAGGCTTTGAAGATAATCCACACAGTGGACGTCCAAAAACTGTCACTACACCAGCAAACATTCGAAAAGTCTATGATATGCTGTTAGATGAACGACGATTAAAAGTAAATGAAATAGTTTGGATCGTTTTAAGCAAAATAAAATGGATTTTAAGCGTCTTTGTATAACTGTTGATGATATTCACCACTGTACGTACAGAGCAGAACAAAAACATTAGGCGAAACAATGGATTGACGCCGATAGAAATGCACCAATGAAGGCAAAGATTGTTTCATCAGCAGGTAAGGTTATGGCACCAGGCATCAGTTTTTTGGGATTAAAATGGAATTTTGTTGATCGATTATCGTCAGAAAAATAAACAATCAATTCTGAATATTAAAAAACAAATCTTTTGAATCAACTGGATGAAAAAATTCGTGAGCTTAGACAAAAAAAAATCATTTTTCAACAAAATCATCATTATTTCAAGTGAAAAATATTTGTTCTTCATTACCATACTAGAAAATTATCGGATACCCATCGTAAAGTATAAAATTATGTTAATTAATATATTTAGCAGTAGAAGAATTATAGTTGATGATCTCAAAAATCCAGGTTAGTATCGTGCAAATCAGATTTTTCAATCAATTTTCTTCAATGTTTCACTATTCTACTATAATTACTTATTTTAAGGATGTTATCAGATTGTCTTCCGTTAACATCTCAAATCGATGTGCAAAAGACTGTAGGACACATGCCTTAACTGCATTGTATGGTTGAAAAATCAAGTTATCACAATTAGAATCTTCCATAAATTGTATTAATACACTTCCTTCAATAATTCATTACACCCCATTTAAAAGAGTTCATACTTTATTGCTATACAATTTATTTGTTTCAAAAAGGGCCATCAAAATCAAGTTATTTCCGTCATAGTTTCTGCTCAATCCTTGCGGATTATTTTTGGAAACATCATTTCAATATTATATTACACCATCTGGAGCGCCTAAATTGAACTTCTTCCCATCGTTGAAAATTTAATTTTTCCTTTCACCGGTCCAGGACATATATAATAGGAGGTGCGAAAACTAGTCCAGCCTGCATACGATTATATTAATATAGGTGCTACAAAATTAGTACAGTTACTTACCTACGAACTGTGATAACCTCAATGCATTTTCAATTAGATATGAATATCTTCAATATAAATGAATTATCATTTTCATCACATGAAATTCTGTGAATAGGTTGAAAATATTTCTCCAACTAGAACTATAAATAAAATCCTCAAACCCACGTGGTTCTTCAAGTCGCCACCGGCTGATTAATCTACAAACAGAAGTGTATATACCATTCATCTACTGACGAGTAATTTTCAGGATGCAAGAGATATTGTATTGTTATCAATGTGGAATATCTATAGATTATGTTTTGTGTAGGTGGATCATAGGGTTATCTTCAAACCAAAACCACTACGTCAAACATACACTTATACCTGGTCTTTTTTGATCAAAAATTCTAACCTGTTTTATGCTTAAAATTCTAGAAGAACTTACAGATTTCTATATTTTTTAATAAATAATGTACAACCGAAAATTATGTATGTTTGCATCCACACCAAAAGAGTAAATCCATTGAATTCGTTCTACATCAATTGAAAAATCTACTTGAGGGAGCACTTAACCGCCTCTGATTGAGGCAAACCTAATATAAATATTTTTTCCAAATAAATAAATTACACTTTCTACAAAGCATTTACATTTCTGGAAGTATAAACACAATAAAATTTCTAGAAAAACAATAATTTTGAGCCAAAGAAAATTGCTTTCATTTTGATTATTAAGTAAAATCTTAAACAATTATCGAACAAAATCGAAATCAGATATATCAAACTATGACGCTAATAGCATTTTCGATAATATGGTTTTTATTCATTTACTCTTATTGTTTCCCAACATTTATTTATATACTCATATACAGACAAAGTGAGTAAAAGTATGTTGAAAGTTGATATAATGGTGTCAAACTTTCTGAAGTAATAAGTCTTCTATAGTTGCATATTCATTTGCACCATATAATAATAGAAATCCCATTGACGATGAAGATAAAGCTGAAGTATAGTTTCTATTACAATTCCTACTGGTTTTCTCTTGATATTTTCATATTTTCATAATTTCGTCCATCGAATTTAATTAAAATTATTTATACTACCAAAATGTTAAACTTCACCCATGAAACAATATTTTAAAGTTTCAATCATGAAATTTTTCACTTTCTAATAATCCGATCATTATGAAATTAGGAGTTCAAAGAATTAATTATTGTAAATGCAGTCGGACAGTGACATTATTATACAGAAATTATTATTAATTATTATCGTATTTACGTTAATAGTTTGTTTCACAGGATGTAACAGAGATGATGTTCCACTACTAAATTCATGTTAGCACAATGAATTCGTTATAATGTTCAAGTGTATATTAATTTCCAACTTTTCCGAACAATCCATTTTTATTTCCTTTATCAATATCACGCAGCGACTGCGAATCTACCAATTATTTTCGAGGAAATAATTTCCCAATTTTAAATGTTGTAAAAACGTACATTTCATATTCAAAGTTACATGCAAATACTTATCTGTTTAGCCAAAAGAACCTACAAGACAAAAATTACAATTAATTCAATCTTGTAGGTTTTTTTGAACTCCTTAACATTTCACCTAAATTATTAATTTTTATCCTTAATAGCTGACGTCGATTCGACGTTATAAAACAAACCTGATATGACCTGTGTGGTTGCGACCTATTTGCAATGCCGCCGCGACAATATGTGATGTGCATAATTTGATTCTAGATTCGTAGATGGTGCCGTAATTGAAGATTGTTTATTATAAATGAAATTTTTCCAGGAAATTTTCGTATTATTTGGGCATTGGAATTTTGTGAAGGCGTATGAAAGGTATGTGATCCGGAGCCAGGTCTATCGGTTTTCAGTAATTATAATTGTTAAATGGCATTGCTGACTGATTGGCGTCAAACGAAAAAGTTGGCTTATTGATGCCAAAATAAAGAGACTATTTTTCCGCTGTTTCGGTCGTTATATTGGGTATTGCATATGATCTATTAGCAGAGCCAGTTACAACCGAACGCGTCGAAATGTTGCCGATAGTGTAACGATCTGTAACGGTTAAGCTACGAATAACAATTAAGTAGCCGTTATGAAATCTACAACACAACCTCTAATCGGACGGGATAAACGGCAACGGCTCAAGCAATGGATAAAAAAAGACAACGAGTTAAAAGTTGCATCATGGATCGTTTTTGACGCAGTAAACTGTGATATTTGGAACCTTAAAATTCAGGATTGGAAGATGTCGGCGCAGATAAGTCCGTTTGTAGAAGCGTGTTGGAGTAGGCTAATACCGCACCTGAGTTTTAATGCTATACAGTAAGTAAGTATAAGTTTTGCTCTGTTATGTCAAATCATAATTGGTTTTTCGGGAGTACAAATCATCTTCACAAATTGCTTTTACTTACATGTTCCGTTTACATGAAGAAATGTTTCTTCTTGTATATCACTTTTTATTTGATATACAAAATCATTCAAAAAAAATTCATTCACGTTTTTGCGGTCTTGTGAGGTTGTGCATTATCGTGTAAAACAGCTGTTTTTCCGCTGGAAAATAAGAAACGGTTCTAACTGCAAACATTCTTGGCCACAAACGATGAAAAATACCTAAATAATATTCTCCGCAATAACAGTTTGACCATCTGGAACAAATCCCAAATGTAAACAATACTTTTTGAATCGTAGAAAGTTAGTAGCATTGTCTTGATTTTTTGGTCTTTTGAAAACGCAATTGCTTTGGTTTTGGCTCGCTTTTCGACTTCCATTGTGCAGATTAATGCTTAGTTTCAGGTTCGAAACTACAAATTCTGGGTAATTTTCACCAATTTTAATCATGTTTACACGAGCCATTTTTTGGTCTGCATTTAACTCATGTGGAACAAAACGTGTACAAACCATTTTGTTACTCGTACTTAATTCATCAGCCAATATTCTCACAATTGATGTATCACGGACCTTTTCCATTAATTCAACTGCAAATTTTAAGTTGTTAACTTCCTATGGCCTTGAATTACCATTTAAATCCTCACGACTATATTTGACACGTGAAAACATGTCATAAACTTGACATTGAGACATACAATCGCATCACCAAAAACTTTTTTCCCAATTTTAAAACATAATTTAATATTTGTTCTTTGGTTCCATTGTATTTTTACGAGGCAAGCATCAAAACTAATGACACTCAAATATGTGTTACTTGTTACAACTGTCAACCGATTTGCATGAAGTTGGATGCGTTTGAAAGTGGAAAAAGGTATATTTTTAATTGTGCCAATGATGGCACTACGTGGTCTATTTTATTTCCAGTAATTTTAACAACACACTGTGGCATGCTCCATTCATTGCTGTTCTTACTTCTGTCAATTGGTATGTGAATATTCATATTTGTTAAAGTGGTACTATATATTTTATAGCAAATTATATAAGATCAGAATGTTGTATCCAATTTTAAAATTATTATAAATAAAAAGGCACCCACAATATTATATATTTCTTTTTTAGTATCATGTATTTATAATAGTATTTCACAATGTTATCAATTCAAAATCAACGCCGCTGTGTATACGTTTATTTTAATCTCATACTTTTTACATATGTTATGCGTAACACATAATCACATATTTATATTATGTTATTAAATCGCAAATCAACACAAAAAATATAACCTAAGAGATGATTATAATTATGTTGTTTTTATAATATTTTATACATAATTTCTATATGAATTAAATATTATGTTATTCTGCTATTGTGATATTATAAAAACAAAAAAAAACGTATCATAATAGAATGACTTTGTGTTGTTAAGTCAGACAATTTTTGATTTGTTTTTTTTTTTGTGGAAATAATTTTAATGCGTGCAATAAAAGAGACGATATACCACCACCACCACCACCGACAATAATAACCAAAAACCAACAAAAACTAAAAGTAAATATGAATGAATGAAAAATGAAAATATATGTGCAATTTAAAACGAAAAAAAAAAAACAAAATTAATAATATCAACTAATACCAACAACAACAACAACAACAACATTAACAATAACAATAACAACATAATCATAATACATAACTTCTTTTTTATATTATTAGCCGCATTTTATTTTAAGACAATGTCATCTTATTATAATAATTTGAACATTTTCAACATTTTGTATATAAACGTGAAAAATTTGGAATATCATCACATTCGTATTTTACCAATTCAACAGAATATATTTTCATTGCAAATATTAACATGAAGGTATAGATACATTTTTTATTAATATTATTAATTAATACATAATTTTTATAAATGCCTATGCATAAGGAATTTATAAGAATAACAAAATTTAATTGAAATTAATATTTAATTATTTTATTTTCGATTTTTTTCTTTTTCCATACAGACTATAATAATTTTCTGTATTGCCTTAACCATTGTCAGTGCGGCTTCGGTGGCTAAAGAAGAAAAAGCAGAAAAACCCGTTGAAAATAAAAAACAGGAAAAACGTGGTATATTTAGTTCAGGATATGGATTTGGCGGTGGTTTAGATTCACTATCATCACATGGTGGAGGTTATGGAGGCGGTTATGGTGGCGGTTATGGTGGCGGTTATGGTGGTGGATTAGGTGGTGGTTTCGGCGGTGGAATCGGCGGTGGACTCGGTGGTGGACTCGGTGGTGGTATCGGTGGCGGAATCGGTGGTGGAGTCGGCGCCGGTGCTATTATCGGTGGATCACAACATACTGTTGTTACAAATACACAACATGTTGCTGTACCATATCCAGAATATGTACCAGTAGACCGACCAGTAGCCGTACCAGTTAAAGTACCAGTAGCAGTACCACATCCAGTACCAGTACCACATCCAGTTCCAGTACCACATTATGTTGAAAAACATGTACCAGTACATGTTGATCGTCCAGTACCATATCCAGTAAAAGTACCAGTTTACCATAAAGTTCCAGTCATCCATAAAGTACCGGTAGCAGTACCAAAACCATATCCAGTACCAGTTCACAAACCATATCCAGTACATGTACCGCAACCAATTCTTATTGATACACATTCGTCGTCAATAGGTAGTGGTTTCGGCGGTGGATTAGGTGGTGGATTAGGTGGTGGATTAGGTGGTGGTTATGGTGGTGGTTATGGCGGTGGTTATGGAGGCGGTTATGGCGGTGGTTATGGAGGCGGATATGGTGGCGGTTATGGTGATCATTCTATTTCTTATGGATATTCAACACATCATTAAGTTGAAGGGAAATTGAATAGACCTTTTCATTTCATAAATTGTATAGAAAATATTCATTTGTATATAAATAAGAAATTATTATTTGTTTAGTTAATGTTAATAAATTTTGCAATACATAAGTTCTATTATATTGGAAAATACGAAAAATAATAATTAAATAATAAAAATAATATTATATTATAATAAAAATTAAAATTAAAATTGAACTGTATTATAAAATAAAATCGAATATTAAACTAAAAACCAAACAATAAAAAATATAAAAAAAATTATTTTATTTTGTTTCTTTCCGTATTTTTTTTCTTGTCTCTGCACACATTTACAATATTCCTATTATAAATTAATTTATGTTAACAACAAAATCTTATGATCGAAATGAGAAGCGAAAAACTGAAAACTAAAGCACTTTCTAAAATTGCATTTCAATTTTAGTTTATTAATAAATATTTAAAAATAAAATTAAAAATAGAGGAGCGAATATCTTTTGCATGCGTTTTGTGAAGGTAATAAATAATAAATATGGCTGTGTAGTGTAATACGATCTGCGTCGTTGTATTGAAGATAGATAAATAAATAGATAGATAGGAATCGCCAATTTATGTAATAAAATAAATATGAAAAAAAAGAACCTAAATGGGAGTTTTTTTTTTTATTTGAAAGTGAATCCAACAAACCGAATCTCAAGATTTATTGCATATGATTATTTTAAGTATTTGAATATATATTATTATTTATTTTATTATTATTATTATTATAATTATTTTATATATTTCATATTTATTACAATCATTATTTTAAATTTAAAAGTTTATTATTATTATTGTCTCATAATCATTACAAATTACAACTTATATAACGCGAACGGATCTATATTGATGGTAAAAATAAAACAACAAACAAACATATGAATTTATTTTTCGACTATTAGTTCGATACACAATTATCGTATAAAAAAAAAATATAAGGGAAAATAGTGGACCACTTTGGGTACAAACAATTTTCAAATAATATTTATGAGGAGACAAAATTTATCTTTAAAATGAGGATACATTTGATTCCAACCGCGAAATAAAAGCTTTCAAGGAAATTTGAAATATGTGTTAGTTTCAGCAAAAACCTCATCATTTGACAAACATTTTTTACCAGTGAGACTTATAGATTCGGAAAGAAGAATTTTTTAGGACCTCTACAAGAAATAGTCACTCGAAAATAAATCTGGACTGTATACGGTGGATGTGGAATAATTTCAAATCGTAATTCTTTCAATTTTCGTTCAGTTATAAAACGGAAGAATCTGGTAAATTATTTGATCATTTTGAGACGGTTTATGAACTACGATAAGGCGACCCATTATCAATACTCTACTATTTAATATTACTCTGGAAAAGGCAGTGAGAGGCGTTAATATTGATAAAAAAACAGGCACGATTTTTACAAAATTAGCGTATTCTAATGTATAGACGTAATGGGTCTGAATATGATAACTGTCAAGGATGTTTTCGAATCGTTTCAAAAGGAGGCATCGGGTCTAGGTCTCATTATGAATGCAGCGACAAAACAAAATTTATATATTGGTAACGAATACATCTGGAATTTGAAATCAAACTGTTAATATTGGAGATTACAATTTTGAATCAGTCAATAGTTTTGTATACTTAGGATCGTTGATAAATGTGGAAAATGATGTTGAAGAGGAAATTCGCTGCAGGGTAGCAACTGGTGGAAACAGATGTTATTGCGGCCTAAAAAAAACAATTCCAATTGAAAACATAATAACGAGATCTTAAGTGCAAGCTATAATATACTACATTAATACGTCCAATATTAACGTATGTATTGGAAGCTTGGTGCATGACACAGAACCAGGAACAATTACTTCGGATGTTTGAACGAAAGGTACTCCGTCGCATATTTGGTCCCGTCAAATAACATAATGGTTGGAGGCGAAGATACAATTTTGAATTAGACAAGTTGTACGGTCAACCAAATATTGTCAGCACAATCAAATTCAATAGATTAAGATAGCTTGGACACGTATTACACATGGAGGAGGAACGTGTGCGATAAAAGTGCTGAATGGTAATCCAGAAGATAGAATGAGAGTCGGAAGACGTAAAGGCAAGATGGTTAGATGCAGTAAACTGTGATATAAAGATCCTTAAAATTCGGGATTGCAAGACATTGCCTGCGAATAGGTCAGGTTGGAGAAGCGTGTTGGAGAAGGCTAAAACCGCACCTGGGTTATGACGCCATGAAGTAAGTAAGTAATTGTGGTGATGCATTATCCATATTATGAAAAATTAAATTTTTTCTCAACTTCATCACTCAATCAATCCAATATAGCTCACAATAATATTTACTATTGAATTAAGACTTTATTTCTGAAAATAATCGTTGAATATAATACCACTTGCATCCCAAAAAAATCAGTATGGCCATAACCTTTCCTGTTGACTAAACATTTTTCGACCTCTTCGAAGCACTTTCACCACCAGCTCAATCGATTGTTTTGATTGCTGTTTTTATATATGTAGTTATTTTTATCCATGTTATATCATCAGTAATGAATCGATGTAAAAATTTATTTGGGTTAAGCTTATAGATCACTAAAAGTTTTTCACAAAGTGTCCAACGAATTATATATTTTGTGGCAAATTCAATAAATACGCGACACCCACCTGGCAGACATGTTTTTCGTGGATTTTATCAATATCAGCAAACTCACGAAGCTTTATATGTAGATCTTTTGTCACTTCCTTGAATATTTTTATGGTGTTTTCATTATAGAAGTGACTATTTTTGGTCTTCATGAACGATGCTCATCTTCTGCATGCTTGTACGATCCATTTTAAATTGTTTTAACCATGATTGTACGGTGTAGACTGATGTTTCATTATAACACCATGAACAGAATCCAACTCCTCTTTGATAAATTTTGTTGTATAACCTTTCATGTGAAAGTGTTTACTTACTACATTTTTAAAAAAACACAAAATTTGTTTACTGCAATCACCTGCGTACAAAGAAAATATTCAAATAATGTTACTGAAATTTTGACAGAAGTCAAAGAGGACCTAAATTCTGATGGTTTGATTCGATATTCCCCGAAATATTTATTTATATTACTTCGGAAATTGATGGAAATCCCTTTCTAACTATATGGATACTTTTTCATGCACGGAAACAGAAAATATGCGCTAAGCGGCTAAGCAATTCATATAACGCGTGATTGATGTGTGTTAGATGATCCATTATCGTGATTAAAATGAAGTTTTTTTCATTACTTGGTCATTATATTTTTCATTACATTTCCTTCCGTGTAGGTCAAAATTCAACGCATTAGGTGGCTAGTAGTTTTTTTGCTATGACCGAAAAATCTATTTCCTTCATCTGGTGATCGCCATTAAAAACTTTGAAGCTTATAGTTTTTGGTTCGTATTGAAAACACCATGTTTCGTATCCACACAATAATTTTTAAAAAGTATTGTTGTCTTAGGTATCCGTGAATCTGATTGAAGATTTCTTAAACATTCATCACACACTTTTTCAATGTTTTCTTCAGTAATTGCTCCAGATCGTCGTCAACCTGAGGTGATGCATATAATTAGTTTGGAGCCAACGAACTTATATTGCTGATACCTTTTCCATATCTAAAAATACCATCACAGTAACAAAAAGGAAAACTTGATGAACAAACCTTTTCAAGAATGTCCGACATAAAAAAATAATATCGCAATAACAGAGCCATCACATAGATTTTTACTTTCAATATATGGAGCCGTCATTATGTGCAAGTGTGTACTTGAATTATTAAGATTTCAAAAGAAATACAGGTTGATTCCATTTAAAAGGTAACTACTTGACACATTTTAAATTGTACCACTGCGTTACGCCGAATTGGGTTCTAAAAGTAATTCTTATTATTATTGTGGTGGTAATATGTTTATTAATGAAATAGTAAAACTTTTCGAATTGGTTACAAAACTAATTTACAATACAAATTAATAGTTTAAATATTGCTTTGCTATAAAATTTTAGCGACATATAACACAACTATTTGTTCAATTGAAATTGGTTGCCATTAGCAGTACAGAGTTTCTGTGGGTTTTTGAAACTTGCGCGGTAAACTATTATCTGTTGATCCCTTTAGATTCTGAGCACTACCTTGTGATCCTGTATGTTTCGTTTTGGCAGTGAAATTGATGGTTCTAACCATGACTTTTTTCGTTTAGTCCAATGATGCAATTCGTTATTGTGTTACCCTTTAGTCTGTTCAGAGCATAGTTCATCATTGAGATCAAAATTACTATAATGCATTTGATCACCATATCATTTCTCAAGCTTCTGTAACACTTTTCTTTCAATTCAAAGCAGGGCATCAAAAATACATTTCGAAAAAACACTTTATCTCATTCCATTGTTACAATTGCCGATATCGCGATCTGTAAATGACGGGCAGAATTTAATAACTAATTAAAATTTAGTAAAAGGTAAAATAGTGAGAAAAATAAACAAGTGTTTTATTGTTGGTGTGAAAAAAGTCAAGTTTAGAACGAAAAAAGCAACATTCGTGAGAATCATTACTATTATTATGTTACAAGTGGGGAAAACCAGTGCAGAAATTCAAAACATGATTTTGCAAGGTCACGCGCTCCATCCAAAAACGAGCTGTGGTTTGTACTATTTAACACAGGTGATTTGGATATTTCCGTGTACTAGAAAGCCGTTCAAACTGTGAACGCTATAGCTACTGTAAGCAAATAAAAGTAATTTTAAGTTTCTAACTAATTATTGAAAGAGTTATACAAAACAAACGTTTAGAAACATTTGTTTGGAATGTGTTATCGCTTGCGCTATAATAATTTACCATATCTGACAACATCTGATTGTTTCGATCTATATTGTAATATATGTCTAAGTATCACTTCACTAACTACAATGAAATCGCTTTTTTGGATCGCTTTTTCGGGGTGGAATTTATGAATAACCAGAAAAATTTTGATTAATATAAAATTTACATTTAAATAAAAATAAATACGGTTTTTTTAAATAAACCAATACAAAGTATAGCTTTAATTCGTAATTATTTAAACGAAATAAATAAACTCGTATATTCGGAAAGCTATTGGTTAAATTGGAATTGAAACAAAGTGTGAAAAAATCAAAAAATGATAAACATTTCTGCTTGACCAAAAGAATGACATTTAATAATCAAGCCCAAACTTTATTGTTTTATTATTGAATTTGAATAAAGTAATTGCAAAACTAATTACTTGTCCATATCCCATACAATTGGATGATCACCCTGTTTGAAATGTAATTTGTTATTTAATGCAGATGATTACTATTTTATGATCTTTGTAAGAAGAAAAAAAAAAACAAAAAATTAAATTAAATACAAAAAATTTCAATAACCAATTTCAAAAAAACATGAAATATAAATTATAAGCAACTATTTTGTAATTATTCATTTTTCTTACACATGCGAAAGAGTATTTGTAAATTTTTAATTTAGTTGACAATTTTTTTAATATTTTTATTATTACATACATTTTATGAATTAAAGTCACAACATATTCACATACCGGTATATAATACAATATTAAACGTTATGTTGTAACATAGAAATTCAAATAAATTATAAATATTATAACATATTTTATATTATTAATAATAGTTATAGTTATAAAAATATAATTAAAAATTTCGCTATCTCAAAGAATGGCTTGTTTTGCATATATTGGATGATTGTATAACATCGTGCTCGATTTACATAGATGGCAAAAAGTTGTTAAATTATTTTTTCTGCTATGCTTTGTACAATATGTAATAATTAGGTGAAGTGTGACAGATTGGTGTCAGTCAGTTTAGTTTAGCATCAAACGTTATTTTATAGTTCTGATAGAAATTGGTTACTGACGACGAGCGAAAATTTATCAAATTTCACACATGAAAAAAAGTGTAAAAAAATAATGTTGGATGCGTATGAATTTCGTGGGGTTTATAGATTAGGTGTAATGAAATAATTTTGGTTTATTTTCCATTCAAATAATAACATTTATAATATATATATATCCCATTCATAATCAAAACTAATATTTATCTTCATCTATTTCTGAATTCATCGCATAAAAATGTAAAATGTATCAAAATTATACAATATTTGGAGATAAAAATATAAATAATAAAAATGTGGCAAAACGCACTGGATTAAAATAATTTCAATTTAAAATTTAATTCTTATTTGCTTATTTCTACCGTTGCACAACCACTTTTTAAACACCTATAAGTTATAACTTTTTAACTATATTAGTCCTAGCTCAATGAAATATTTCACATAATTGTTCACGAAACATGTTTGTTGTAGACTTTTGACAAAAAATAAATAGGTTGCGCCGTTAGATTAAAAAACTAAATTAACCAAAAATTCATTTCAGCACGAAATATTTGAAAATTAAATGATAATGCAAAAGTAAGTTCCGTTGTTGGCTAAATTACATATTTATTTAGTAAGTACAAAGTGTGTCGATTATTGAAAGTTGGCATCATTAAAATAAAAACATCCTTCCTCTTTCGAAAACTCACCCACAACCACATGCAAATCGGTTGGCAGATTAAAAAGTTACACCCATTTGAGTGTCAGTAGTTTTGATGATTGCGTCGTAAAAATAGAATGGACCTAAGAGACTAATATTATATTTTATTTTAAAATTGGAAAAAAAGATAATGCGATTGTGTGTCCAGAACTATGAAATTTGTGCTGAATTAGTGGAAAAAAATCCGTGAAATCATTGCTTTCGATTGAAATTTCACTGTGAGAATGTTAAATGATGAATTAAGTATCAGTCAGAACACTATTTAGACAAATTTAACACTAGTTTTAGGTAAAACAGCTGTTTTTATTGCAGTTGCATGGTGCCGAAATATATAATATTAATCATGAAATGTAACGGGTTCAATTCCGGTATTTTTCATAAGAAATTTTTCGGTATTTATTTTAATACTGAAATTTTTCTGCTGAGTGACCATTTGTTCGTTTTTGGAATAAAAAGAAAAACTGATATCTTGGAAAATATGATGTTGGACGCTATTCGAAGACTAAAAATGTCTGTACACACACATCACTATGGGTTAATCACCCATATAAAAATAATATTATTTTGAAAACATCAATCTTTCGTTAATTACAGTACAATTGGTAAATTGTTATATTCTCCCATGCGGAGTAAATTACCGACTTGGCTGTAATAAAAGGTATATTATTTTACCATAACCAAAAAAGTGAATGAGTTTTTGATGGAAAAACGGATTTCTCACATCAGTCACCCTCCGGATTCGTCCGATTATTTTTTGTTTCCAAAACTTAAAAATGCCATGAAAATAGGGTTTAATGGTGATGCTCTAGCTATCCAAGTAACCGTGATGCAGCCGATGAAAAGCATTGTTATAACTGACACAAAACATTCCATGTATTAGTTGATATAGTGCCAAACGCTATTTATGAGTCAAAATGGAACCTATTTTCAATAAAATTCATCTTTCAAAAATTATTATAATTTGTTTACTAATTGCTAATAGCTATTTCTAAAATTATGGCTATTTAAATGACACACTGTGTATATAACCTATGTCCCATAATAATAATAAAATAATTTCCATCAACTGAAATACATCACGATTTTCACATGTTCAACAAGTAAATCATATTATTTTTTTATGTCCGTGATTGGAATGCTTTTGAGAACGCGGTAGTCGTCGCCTTTTGAATGTTTTTAACTGATGCAACATGATTTCATAGACAAATGAAGTTTAGGGAATAGAAATTAGTTTGCAGAGACTTAAATTAAGTGAATATGCGGTGAATGATTAAGCAAAGAAATTTGATTAGTAATTCAATTCGATGCAATTTTTGATCATCATTTAATTGATGTGAAACAAACCTTGATTTCAGCTATCGTAGACCAGTTCAAATCCGATGAATTATTGTCTTCGGTATTTCATTTCGATGAATCTCGCCGAAGATTTCTTAGGACTTTTTTAATGTTTTTTTCAGTAAATAATTTTTTAGATGGTCGAACTAGACGTTCTTCACCGCTTATAGCTTCTCCTTGCCTTTTGTGAATCATTTATGCCATTTAAAGACATTTAAATTCATTTTCTAGTGTGAAAAAAATATGATCTACAAATTTCAATTTTCACACATACAACTCTTTTTACAAATGAATTTGTGGATGATATTTTTCACCGCAGCGACAAAATATACTTGTTTTTTAAACAGAAATTTCACCTCACAAGAACTAAATAAAGTTTTATGTTATACGAGTTACGTAAAGAAGTAAAGTTTGAAAATATTCAGGTTGTTTATTGTATCGTGATCCTGATCAATGAATACGAAAAAAAATCATTTGATTTATTTCGGAATGGATTGAATGGTAACTGCGGCGATGAAAAAGGAAATGTTATACGATGTTGTAGAGAAAAAGAACTTGGAGGGGGGGGGGGAATGAGGGGCGAACGTATAGCATAAGTTGTGATTCTATCAATCCGGGAGTCAAAAAGTTGGAAATGTGTAATAGAAAAAGATGGATATCATACAATTGTATATTAAAACTATTTTTATAAAAATATGTGACTTATTTGATTTTACTAGCACGAAGTTATCCAATCCACCAATATACTATTTCATACACATATACACATTATATTAGTTATGCATATTATGCTGAATTATGATATAATAATGAAATTTTAATTAATTAGATACATTAAATAAACAAATTTTATTTTTTTATATTTAAAAATTATAACACACACAAAACTTTTACATTTCATATCTTACACACCTTAACTAAATTTTATAAATAAAAATTGTTACCATAAAGAGGTAATTTATAATCTATCGTTTTTTTGTGGCCTAAAATTTTTGAGAAAAATACATGTGTTATAATTTAATTAAACATTTTACAATGGGCGGACTGTGTCCAATGAATGTGTATACAACTTTTCTATATATGTAACAGTGCACGAATATCGAGCGATACAATAAATTGTTGACATATTTTGTTTATACACTGTTTAAAATATTTTTTTAATATTTTCAATTATTTTTATTAAAATAAAATTATAATTATTATTTTAAAATCGCGTTAAATTGAAAATAATAAAGTATTTGCGTGAATATTTAAAAGACATTCGCAATTAAAGAAACTATGGTTAACAAATTCTTGTGTTCAGCAGTGCTGCAAAACTGGTGGGTATTAAATTTAATTTTTTTTTCAAAGCAATAAAATTATTTAAATATTTAATTAAGAATGGAAAAAAATTCTTCAAGATATCCAGTCGCTTGTTCATTTCATGACTACGCAATAATTAAATCACATCGTGCATTCCTATTTTACTTTGTCAATAATAATGATCAATATAACTATTAAAAAAACTGTACTTGACGAAGCCAAAGACCAGGGTAAAACTTGTTGATGGTATATGCTCCATATCTAAAAGTTGTAGCTACACACGACATGTTGTTGGTTTAATTCAATAATGAACAAATGTGTATAACTGTTTCGCACTGACAGTGACAACATCGATTGACTTGTGTACGTATGACGTGTAGTGGACATCAAAATAAACCAGTGTACTGACGAAGAGATCACGTGAAAAGAAAATAGGGTCAATTCACCACTAGTTGCCAGGCCACAACCAATTTCCGCAGTCACTTATGTTAGTATACTAATGTTTGTGATATTTTCCCTTCTCATAAGTGAAATGAATATAAGATCTTAATATATATTGTTTGTTTTTTTACTTCCACGCAGGAAACAACGCATCAAAACCTCACACTAAAAATTATGTAGTGTCAGGTCAAAGGTGTCAAATTTGGATTGCTAAATTTTGTTGTGATGATTTACGACTCAAAATATCTACTTAAAGTTGGTGATGGTCAAATCAAGGCAATATTCGATGCGGCATTTAAAACAACAGCAAACAAGCTACGAAAAAAAAAACTTGATATATGGATTTAATAAATGGAACTTAAAAAAAAAATTCGCGTAACTTAATTTTATTCATATTCATATCGGATGCAGTATCGATTCGATTTCTTCGAAATAGATCGTTAAAATAGTCGGTGGTTGTTAAATATGGAGAATACAATCGATGTGGAACCAATCCATAACGTAACTCGTCCAATCTGGATTGTTTTTTTTGCAATGTATTTCTGTCAACCACCTATGAATCATGTTAATTGACGGAGCTTAGTCCATATATTATTTTTATAAATAAAACAAATTTGTTTGCTTTCAATGACATATCTGTCTTAAATTTTGGAAGCAAAACTTTTCATGAATATTCGAAATGAAAAATAATAGATTTTTATTAATAACAGCGAGCAAGAAAAGAAACAAGATTCTGCAGATTCTTCCACCAATTTTGTTTAAATGTTGTATGCAGATGAATAACGGTAAAAAACTAAACTAAACTAAAATAACCATTATTAAAAACGCTGGCAATGACGATAATTTCATAAAAATTGTTTTAACAATAGCAGTTCCTGAAACAAGGTGTTTTCAAGACGAACAAAAAACTAATTGCTGAATGGCGGTCACCAGAGGAAGCAAATCCAAAAAAATTTCGTTTGATGAAATGAAAAATCAAAACATTAATCTTTTTGTTTTAACAATTCCAAAGGAAGGAGGTTATCCAAAAAGAATTTGTTTCAAGTTCTACAAAGTTTGATATGCGTTGTATTATCTTGGTGTATTGAAACATTTACTAATCCGTATTGATCGTGTGTCCGTAGTACTGAATAGATGAAAAATGGGTTGTTGATAATTTAATAAAGGGGGAATTAATTACCATTTATTTCGAAGTTTGCAAAACTTTTTGAATGTTAAGAATTTCAATATTGATGATGATGATGATAATGATGATGATGATGATGTCAAAACGCACTTAGTTTTTATCGATACGAACAAGAAGTTTTATGAGAGCGGTTGCATTTTAATTGATGACAAAAGGCCATCGAACAATACATTGACAATGCATTACTAAATAAAGTTATTTCATTGTAATATATGTAATGCAATTTATTTGTGTGCAACCCAATATGGTATAATATCTATAAAGTTTATTTGTATACCACCTTCATTTTTAAAATCATTACGAATACGATTGATCCACCGGTATAAACTTTTATTGTTATCAATCATTACGATTCACTATCACCTGTATTTCCTCTTACTGTGAGTAAGCCGGTTGATTATTATGGACGATTAAATAATATAGTAAATTTATTATTGTTATTATTATAATTTTAAATTTAAAAATTAGTAAACTGTAAATCATTAAATTAATGGTGGAGTAATTAAAATTCGTTATGTTATTAAATTTGACAAAAAAAAAATTATATCAATGAAAGTTTATTTTAATATAAATCAATACTTTCACATAAATATTTATGGCGATTCAGTGAATACATATCCAGACACACAAGTTAAACACAATGCGAGTTTATATAACAGCAAAACAATTATTGTAAATAAAATAAAATCAAATTCGTTGGATAAAATTAATAATTTTTGTATTATCAAAGTATTTTTAAATGAACTCTACATTAATGCTGTAATAAATAAGCCTTTAACATGTGCGTTTATATATTTAAATTGCTTACTCACCATTGTTCCATTTATTATTATTATTCACTTATTACTCTGTCCAATGCAGATAACATTATTCATTTAACACTTTTATATGTTGACACCACAATCGTTTGAAATATTACATGGTCTGTCTCACAAAAAACGGCACTTTTTTTTAAATAAAACCAAAAGCTTATTATTTTGAAAAAATCCATTAATTTTATTCAAAGTAGTTTCCTACGGCTTAAATTCAATACAACGATCACATGTTGAATGAATTTTCAAGTACATATTTATAGACGTCTTCAAAATCGCTTTTGAATGGCTTCAATGTCTTCATAACGATGTCCTTTTATCGGCAAATATAGTTTGGAGAATAGATCAGGATCAGGATAATATGGTGAAAAATTCCATATTTAGTTAGAAAATCAGTGATAAACACCCAGTGATGAGGTGGTGCATTATTATGTAACAAATGCCAGCTTCCATTTTCGCACTGTATTGAGAGCGGACACGACGAATAAGCGACTCAAGTCGCTTCATACCACCCCGATAATCATAATACACACCATTGACTGTTTAACCAGTCGGTACAAACATTGACAAATTCATTTTTCGACCAATGCTTAAACACACTGTCACTGTACGCTAACCTTTGTAAAAGATCTACCTTCCCTATACTGATTTTTGTTAATAGTTGGCGCCACTATAAATTAATAATTTTAAAAAGTGTCGTTTTCTGTAAGGCAGACTATGTTTATAGGACTAACATCGCCCAGCCAAACACATATATAATTTCACGTATTTTTAGTCGTTTATGTGGGCTTGTTTGTATACGAATGTGTAGATGTAAATTCCAGTAACTTCCAGTAAATTTCCAATAAATTCCAGTATTCGAAACACTATTTATTTATTTTTTTACTTTATTTTAATTTTAAAGATTAATTTCTTAACAGATTTTTAATCAAATTAGGTTCGTGAAATTATCTGAACAATTTTTATAAAATTTCTTGAAAATGATTTTCAGTTAAGGTCACCAGTCAAGTTTCCCGTAACCTGGTAAATTTGGTGTATAAGTTGGCATTATATGCGATAAATTTAATGCAATTCGAAGAAAATGATATTCAGGTAAGCTTACCAGACCATTTTTCCGTAACCTTGCAAAATTTGGTTATTTCTTATGGAATATTTTAATCAAATTTGGTACATGAGTTCACAAATTTATAATAATTTGTAATGAAGAGCAAAAGAGTAATCAATATTTGTATATGAAAAAGAAAATTTTAACTAATTACCCTATCTGAAATCATTTTCTAGAAACTTCATAAAAATCCCATTATAAACTTATTATTTACCAAATTTGATCTAAATCCGTTAATAAATTACCAAGTTTGTCTGTTTATTGATAATTGATCCGGCGATCCTACATGCATGTCTAGCATATATATAGATCCCATATTAGGTGAAAAATTGTGCTGGGAAATCTATAAAACATTACAATGGCATGCAAAGTGCCCAGGGTAGGCAAAAGCTGAATATATACAACATTTCATCAATATCTATGAAGCTATTCTTAAGAAAAATATATAGTTTGGTCTGGCTGGACGATTGTGTACATTATACGTGTACCTATATACAAATATTTGATACCCAATTTTTACTAAAATTTAATTGGCACAGAAAAGGATGTCATGAAATACAAAGTTGCTGCTAGGATAAATAAGGGAAGAAAAAATGTAGCAAAGTTCAATTTTGTCTGTCCAGAAATTGAGGTGTCCACATCGAGTGCGATAATGAGAATTAAAAATCAATTTGTTTTATTTTCATATTTATTCAATTTTATTTTTATTAAAAGTAAATAACATAATTTCTATAATTAAATAACAAATAATTAACAATTTTTTTATTTTTAACAATTATATAACAAAGGAACGCTTTTCTGTTATTATTTGTGACATGTATTATTGTACAGTTTTTATATAGTTACAGCGAGCAAAGGATAAAGTTCGAAAATAAGTTTAGAAATTGGTATAGAGAAAAGAATTGTGTATAGCAAATGAAATGAAATATTTTTGATTGAAGCTATAAACCTCTAGCTAGCGACTAGAGATTTCACCGATATAGAAATATACAATGAATTGGAGGTAATAACAAAAATAAACATATAAAAATGTGTACAAAATACAATTTCAGTCGCGCATAACATCTTATTACATCCATAATAATAAATTTAATGATGTTCAGAACCACTTTCACTACCACCGCTAGCCGGTACACTATAACTATAACCAGAATTTCCATTATAACTATCTTGATAACTTGGTGATGCTAATTGTTGTTGATATGCATTTGAACTACTGGCAGCATCATATTGTTGTTGATAATCATTTTGTGCGGAATAATCTGGTTGTGAATAAGATGATGATGCTGCTGCTGCACCGTAACCAGAATTATCATAATTAGATCCAGATTGTTGTGATTGTTGATATGATGATAAATCAATTGCTGGTGCAGAATATTGTGCTTGATGTTGTCCTAATGATGAATAATCACCACCTAATGTATACGATTGACCAACATCATTTCCACCAATACTGCTACCATAACTACCACCATACGATGGTAATGATACTGATGATGATGACGACGATGAACTCGAAAAACTTGGATATGATATGGAACTAGAATGATCGCCTAAACCACTACTGGAACCAATCGATGATGAAGAACCACCACCATGATTTACTTCAATCGGTACTTCTTCTTTTACTTTAACAATTTTTGTAACTGGTACTGGATATGGTTTTGGTACTGGCACTGGATACGGTACATTTTGTGGTACTCTTACTGCATATGGTACCGGTATTTTAACAGCAACTGTTTTTATAATACGTATAATTTTTGGTGGTACACTATGTTTTCCAACGTATGTGCCTAAATCAATATTTTTATTATGGCCATCTAAAATAATTCCACCACTGCCACCATGACCACCACCGTGACCACCAAAATCAAAGCTAGCCGATGCCAATGATAATAATGTGGTAATTGTTAGAATTACAGCATTTGAAATTATCTGTGGGAAAAATTAAAAAGTGAAAATTATAAAATAATTAATTAAAATAATTTGAAAATAATAATATATTTTGTAATTTCGATAATATTTAATAACTAACTACTTACTATTTTATTCATTTTGTAAAATTTGCGATTTTTGTGTATACAAAAGTGGTGGTTGTCGGAAGGAAGGAAACACTATAATGATGACAATTTAATAAAATTTCGTGGTATATATACGATAAATACCTTCACTTATTTGATTTACTAACACTTATTTAGATTCTTATATATTGAAAAAAAAATATATATGAAGTTTGTGGAAGAGTTTGTTAAAAAAAACTGCATTAAACTTAACACTATTACAATTCGATTATAAATTATATTGTTGTTGTAGCATATTTTTTTCTGTAGCTGCTTACTATATAAAAGTAAAGATAATAAACAGAAATCATAATTCAGTGGGTTTTACTCAAAAATTATTATGTTATAATATACAATATATATTAGTAGTTTAACTTAGTTTTGAGGGTTGTTGACTGCGTTGTTTCGGTCTTAATTATTCACATATTTTGATGCTCTTTACGCCATGACATTTCTATAATTTAAAATGTTATACTTCATTTGTGATTGGTCAACTTCACTCTTAATGGAAAGAAAAAATCATCTATTCCGAAGCGTATTACTGTATTACTTCGTTCTAAAGCAATCAACTGCTGAAGCTCATGGAAACATCTGTTATACTTATGGTAAGTCGGGTCCATCAATTAAAACATTAAGAATACTGGTTTAGAAAATTTAGAAGTGATGATTTTGAAGTTGAAGACCAAATACGCTTAGATCAAACCTCAGACATTAAAAAAACTTGCAAAAGCATTAAGTGTCACTCGAGCAGATGTAAGTAACATTTACATGCCATGCGAAAGATTCAAAAAGGACGAAAATGTGTTCTACATTAAATGATTGAAACCAACATTGAAAATCATTGAATTCGCTGTGAAATTCATTGTTTACAACGTACCGAAGATGCCATTTTTTGCATCAAATAATAACTGGTGATGAAAAGTTGATGTATATACTACGATAACCCAAAAAGTAAAAAATCGTAGATTGATCCAGGCCGACCATCAATATCAATTGCAAAACAAAACATTCATGGAAGTAATGTTGTGTATATTTGGTGGGAACAGAAAGGAGTATGGTGTACTATGATCAGCTGTTAAAGGCAAATGAAACTATATAACTGATGTACGTTACTTACTTATTTACTCCATAGCATTATAATCCAGATGCGGTTTTAGCCTTCTCCAACCTGACCCATCCGCAGTCAATGTCTTCCAATCCCGAATTTTTAAGGATCTTTATATCACTGTTTGTAAGTTTACTGCATCTAGCCATCATCCGAAAGCAGTTATAATGGCGCCGCTGATTCGCCGTTACTGTGTAATCACTGAAATCATTTACTAAATTTTAATCGGATGCTGATTTTTACACAACACCTCATACCAATTCTCATACACAGCTGCCAGATTGTTCGCGGCTACTTATTCTTTATTCGTGGCTAACCCATTATATTATAGGCTGTTCAACTATCAGCAACCTGTGAACGCGTTCGGTCGCGACTGGCTTTTCAAGTATGCTATACCCAACATACCATCCGGACGTTAGCAAACACCAATTAATTGATTTGAACCGTGGCATGTTCAATACCAGCCAACAAACAACTTAAAGTGATTTTGCTGCGCACGTTAACGCTCAATCGCAAAATCAGTAAAAAAAATTAATTGGAAGAACTTAAATGGGAAATTCTACCGCATGCTAGCGCTATTCACCAAATTATGCACCATCGGATTACCACTTGTTGCGATCAATATAAAGCTCTCTTCAAAACACCACCAATGTACTATATTTGATAAAATCAAAAATTGACTTAATTAATAAATTGCTTCGAAACCAAAATCGATTTTCTACCACTGAATTCTAAAATTGCCAGAAAAAATGGTTAAATTTAGTAGCAAGCGATTTTGATTGAAAGAAAAATTAATCATTTCCCATAACTAAACGTGGTTTTTGCATAAACTAATTTAAACACCCAATATTATAGTTGTATTCGTCGTGTTTCGATCGTCATGCGTTAAATTTGAAAAAAAGAACATTCACTTAAACCAGGCGATCGATTTTTTTGCTTCTCATTGTAATTCATAATATTTCTTTTGCAAAAAAACAATAATTTATTTCCACCTAATACTAAAAAAACGATTTTGTTGTTTCAGATACACTTTACTTTAAAAAGTAACACACACTCAAACAGAAAGAAAGAAATAAAAAAAGACAGTAAGAAATGGTATTGGAAATGGTTTTAAATATAGATAATAATAAAATATATAGGAAGAAGTTGTTGGTATAGGTGATATAAATATTATAATTATTATTATTATAATTATAATAATATTATTATTTTTAAGATATATTATTATGAAAAGAATGTCTTTCTTTTTTATGTATGTATTGTATATTATGTGTGAATAGTATAGTGTGATGGATTACGTATACACTTTAAAATATAAGTAATTTATATAGCGCGACTATCTTTCTAATCTTTCTTTTCCGTTTTTATTACATATTTAAGAATTGAATATATATCCAATTTTACAATGTATGGAAATAAAGTGTGAGTTCGTATATGATATAATCCAAAACAATCGTTATGTAAATTAGAAATTGTTTTTATTAGATTTTAAAATTATTAAAAGTAAAATTGAATTGAATTCATGGTTCAAAGTCATTGGATTTATATTTAGTATTGCACCGAATGTTAGTAAAAAGATATTACTTACTTGCTTATTTACTTTATGGCATTAATACCCAGTTGCAATTTTAGCCAAGCGGCAGTTAACTTCTTCCAACCCCGAATTTTAAGGATCTTAATATCACCATTTACTGCATCTAGCCATTTTTTGCACTCTTCTTATTTTCTCTTGTTGAACACAAGAAAATAGTTTTTCATTCGTTCATCCTCGATATACGTGATACATATACCAAGCCATCTTATAATCTGTTGATTTTAATTGTTTTGACAATATTTGGTTCACCGTACAACTTGTCTATCGTATTCGTAAATTTTATCTTCGTCTCCAACCATTATGTTCTGTGAAGGTTTTAAATATTCCACGGAGTATCCTCCGTTCAAAATTCCAAAGTAATTGTTCCTTGTTCTTTGTCATGCACCTTATGTCGTTGAATTTCTCTTCCATATCATATACACATTTACCAACGATTCCCTAAGTATATCTGAAACTACATATATTAACAATTTCAAAATTATATTCTCCAATATTACAAGTCTGACCTCAAATTCCTGAGAACTATAATCGATCACCTTGTTTAACGAATGCGAAAGTATTCCTTGGCAGTCACCAAATTTTAATCCAATAAGTCTCATATCATCATGTGCCCGTCGTTGACCCGATTTAATAATATTAAAAACCAGTGACGTTAATGGGTCACCCAGTCGTAGTCCATCGCGGCCGTCTCAAAATGATCAGATAATATATTCATAATATAGTCACCATAAATAAATCATTTTTTTTAGAAATTCCAAATTCTTCCATAGTTTTCCAAAACTTTGGCCGATTGAAGTTATGTTGGCTTAAGATCAATATAAACAAATAGTGCGTATCAGCATTGTACTTCCTAGAATTTTCCAAAATCTGCGGCATGCTTAATGATTGAGCATATGAATCTGGCCAGAATCTATATTAGCAAAAACTTTATAGGCAATATTCAATAAAGTTATTTCCTGTATTTTTGTTACAATCCAATGGGTCAGCTAGCCCGACATGTCGTATGGCGACATGCATAAAAAGCTGGAGTTCGGATGAGAGAAATAAATATTGGCTTTCTCTTCCCGGGCTAACCAATACCAAGCGGTTCTTCGTACAAAACATTGTTGGGCTTTAGAATGCAATAAACATGAATCGCAATGAGCTTGAGCAACTCATGTGGTATGTTTCAGGTCACGGACGGTTTAACAGCCACCTCCAAAAAATCCACAGTGCAAACACAGATAAGTGCAGATTCTGTGAAGTATTGTAGATAAGGAAACACCAGCGCATCTACTATTTTAATGCGTGGCCCAAAAAGAAAACAAACGAAGACATTTCTGCATAAAAGTAAAGGTTGAGACGACAACAAGGATATCTTTGGATAACCTATTAAATTTCATCTGGGAATTGAGCCTTGACTTCTGAATTTCAAATGAATCTAGGGGTACGATAGATTCTATGGTTCGCGGTACGCAGAGCAACATATACTCTAAACCCAAAGGAGAGGTTTTAGTTGGTAGAACCTCATTGACGGGTAATCCGACACCTCAGTTCGTAAATGGATTTCCTCGTCCAAAGAAAAAAAATAAAACTGGGTCATCAATTGGATTAAAACCAATTAACACAAAGTACTAAACCTGTTCCGAACTCTCTTCTTTTGCAACAGTCGTTGCCGCTGTAATAAATTTTGTTACGACTACCTGTAGTTTATTGGATAGCTCAGTTATCTCCAATTTGAATTTTTTGAGTGTATCAGTATGTGATCTTAAAGCACCTTACCGAAATAAAGTTCTAACATTCCATAATGCAAGTTTAAAACCGTTAAAAAAGAATTTATTTGTTCTAATATATTTTTTTAAGGTAGTAGATTAAAACATATCTTATACGTCATACTATAAAAAATTCGGAACAAGTCTGGCAAATACACAGTGTATACGTGACTCAATCTCAGTAATATAATCACTTCACTTGCCCATCTTTTGGTCATTAAGCGAAGGAAGAATTTGGTTTCATTAAAAACGATCCTGTCATGCAGCCATTTTTTTATATTGTCCGATAAACTGAAGCACTGGTACTAAAATTTCATAAATAATGCTACGGCTCTACATGAAGCAAATAGACAAAAGACAAGACAGAGAGTCTATTTGTATCTCATGAAGCTGTAGAATGATACAATAGTGGCAGTACCCACAGTTGTGACAATATTTGCTGTGGGGAATATTTGCTGTCTCGTTAATGCTCTACATAGTGCGATTTAGTGGCGAAGTGGTAAGACCACATATCTTTAATTTAATTCGGAGATTGCAGGTTCGATTTCCAGTATTGACATAAAAAAATACTATTCAATTCATTCTAAAAATTATTCAATTGAATTATCATTTGTTCATTTATGAAATCAAAAGGCGAATATCTTTGAAAATTTTAGTGGTGGACAATTAACAATGTTATGGGAAGCCATTCACTCATAAAATAATTGAATTAATAAAACTTCTATCGAAACATAAATGCAGATCAATTGGCGGATTGTTATATACGGAGTAATTTACCAATTTGACTGCAATGTTATACTGTAAAGCTAGAGGAACTATTATGGCGGGCTAACTTGGCGTATGTCTGAGTAATTAACCCATATGTTCCACTCTCAGTAGGGGGACGAATTGAGACTGAAATAGTCTGATTCGATATCAGCAGAAATATCTATCTATAATTACATTCATATACAAGTCTCTACATGAAGTCTAACGTAAGTAAGCAGTTCATTTCTAAATAATTAAATGCAATAAATTAAAGCGATTATCATCTTCTTAATTATTAGCTTTTTGGTTATAAACCTATTCCGATTCGATTATCTTGAAATAAGGAATAGGTGACACTACCTCCATTCTACCTGGTTATAGCTTTTCGATTCCTCCAACATATCTAAATTTTGTCAAAATCTTCATACAATTCATACCCTACTTGTGAGTGGTTTTAAAGTTTCTATAAATATGTAGTTTTTACAGTAAATGTTTACGTTTAGACAATGCATGCAACAACAAAATTCAAAATTTTTTAATTTTCGCCAACAAACGTATTTATTTTTAAATTTTAAAATAGTGTCTATGTTTTTTATTTTAGTATACATTTTGGAGTTTTCATAATATTTTCGAAATTGTCTTTGAACATACACTTCGAATTTACGAGTGTTATCTTTTCATGTTGAAATTATTGCAATGAATAATCCTCGTGACGTCAGCCATATAATTTTAAATTTTTTCTACAAATCTTTGTATTAAAATTTAAATGAATTTAATAAAAAGTACCAATTATTGATTTATACATTCTCTAACTTTAATTTAAAATAGTTTTCATAAGGTTTTTTTTAAACGAAATAAAAGAAAAATCAAACTGTTAAATTTCAACCAGAAGAATTTCGGTTTCGAAACTTGCACAGTATACACATAGGCGAAAATATAAAACCAACGCATTTTTATGACAGCTGAGCTGACTTCAAATAAAATTTTGAATAAAACATATAATAACCAAAAAAATCGATAAAAGAAACAGAAAGGACGTGCAAGTGAAAAAACGCGAAAGATTTTATTTGTATTATAATTTTTGTGTTAAAGTAAGACTTTTTAAATAAATAAAACTAAAATAATAAAATAAAAATGGAAGCATTAATTCCAGTAATTAATAAATTACAAGATGTATTTAATACTGTTGGCTCTGATTCAATACAATTACCACAAATTGTTGTTTTAGGTTCACAGGTAAATTTTTTTCTTTTTTTAATAAGCATTTTTTTTTTTTTTTTTTTTATTAATGCAAAAAGGCTAATAAACTATTAATTTTAAGATAATTATTGCGTAACATAATGCGGTTGCCGGTAAAACTATATTGTATTTTAATAGAAAAAAATTAATATTTGTACAAAAAGTACAATTGAATACAATAACAATTCTACATAGAAAAAATTTACGGGTATAAAAACTATTCGAGTTACATCACTATGAAATAAATAAATGTCATGTTTTGGTATTATTCGTCATTTTTAGAAAATTAAATATAATTCTAAAATTGCATCAGTTTGCTTTTATTTTTATTTTTTTATTAAAACAATAAATAAGTATTATATTTTGGTTAAGTATAGAATTTCTTATTTCTTTTATTTTTCTAATAGAGCTCTGGCAAAAGTTCTGTAATCGAAAGTTTAGTAGGACGTTCATTTTTGCCTCGCGGTACTGGTATTGTAACAAGACGACCATTAGTGCTACAGTTGATCTATTGTCCATTAAATGATAAGGATCATAGATCACCAGAAACTGGTAAATATATAAAATATGAATCTACTAATTAACTATTAAATACTTTTGCAACTTATATACTATTTTTGTTAAACTGATCACACAATCCTGGGGCGAAGAGTAAATTATAGTTGTAAAATATCAGTAGAGTTTCGTTGGTTTTCACATATTGTATAATAAAAATATTCTAAAATAACTCAATATTTTTGTTTAAAAAACAAATAGGTACTGCCAATTTGGAAGAATGGGGAAAATTTTTGCATAAGAAAAATCAAGTTTTTTCTGATTTTGATAATATTCGTGCAGAAATTGAAGATGATACAGATCGTTTGGCTGGCAATAATAAAGGGATATGTCCGGAACCAATAAGTTTAAAAATATATTCGACGCGTGTTGTAAATTTAACATTAGTTGATTTACCTGGTTTAACAAAAGTGCCAATTGGCGATCAACCAGAAGATATTGAAAATCAAATAAAAGATTTAATTATAAAACATATTGCAAATCCAAATTCAATAATATTAGCTGTAACAGCAGCAAATACAGATATGGCAACTAGTGAAAGTTTAAAATTAGCAAAAGAAGTTGATCCAGATGGAAGACGTACATTAGCTGTTGTTACAAAGCTTGACCTTATGGATGCTGGAACTGATGCTATTGAGATTTTATGTGGACGTGTTATTCCAGTTAAATTAGGAATTATAGGTATGTATTTTTAAATAATTTTTTTTCTAACTGTTTAATATGAATATAATATTACTTACCGATGAAAAGAAGAAAATCCAATGACTTTTGTGTTTTCTTATCCCCTTTTCATGATTTTTTTAAAAATATTCAACCAAAAAAAAAATGCCATCAAAATTTAATTATAGTATAACTTTGGTTAATATCCGTAAAGTCTAATCGAGTTCAAAAAATTAAAGAACGAAATGTATTGGTTTTGAAAACGAAACTACTATTCGTCCATCATAACATACAAGTTATTTAAATAACTCGGGAATTTTTAAAGCTATCAGCTTGAAATTTTGTAATTTCAATTTTTGTAGTGAACATATGGCAACAGTATTTCTAATAGTATCCTTTATCTCCTAATTGCCACCCCTCCACTACTAAACAATCATTTGATCAAATATCTTGAAAGTTTTAACTGTACTATTTACTCATAAGTAAGTAATAGTACACCCACTACTTCCGCATACTCCTGTTTTATTTCCACTATAATTGCTCCGATTATTATCTTGAAATATGGTTTGAATTACTAGATAATGTTTACAAAATTAACCCCATAATTTCCAGAGTAACATCTGCAACCATTTAGTCTAGATTTTCCTCACAAAAATATGAACAATTAACCTGGAACATATCAAATTTATTTCAAATTTGTTTTTAATGGTTAAACTTCCAAGAACAGAACATCGTTCAATCACAATACATCAGCAAGAACTATATGTTGAGTATTTTTTAAAAATTAAATAATTATATTACTCGAGTAGTTTTAAAGGTAAAGCTATTGGGTTGAAAATTTAAACTTAATTAAATTTTCATAAATCTGTTAATTTCTCCCATCGAAGTTGAATATTCGTAATATAATATTGATTCGATTTTCTTGAAATATTGCACTTATGTGAATGATTAGAAACTGTGTTTCTAAAAGTTCCCCCCATTCACCATAATGCATAAATGTTCCCAATAGAATAACCTCAGAATGGTTTGCACTTATAAACTTACTGTTGTTTTGAGAAATTTTTAAGAACTGAAGAGATTGATAGCCAAACTCACGGCCTTCCAAATTTGATAAATTAGATTAAAAATAAGTGTCATTTCAAATATTTTAAATATTCTAAAGAATTTGGTTAGTTGTGGCATCCCAGATATCATGCCACTCTCCATTTAGCTATTTCACATGCCATCGTTACAGAAACTATTGATTACTTTCTCATAGTTTTCCTCCGTAGTGTGAATCTTTTCTAGTAGTTTCATCAATTACAGAAATATTGTTGTATTTTCTTAAATTAAAAATTTTGATTTATTAATTTATTAGGTGTTGTCAATCGATCTCAACAAGATATTATGGATAACAAATCTATAAATGATCAATTAAAAGATGAAGCAGCATTTTTACAAAGAAAATATCCAACATTAGCAACACGTAATGGTACACCATATTTAGCGAAAACATTAAATCGTTTATTAATGCATCATATTCGTGATTGTTTACCGGATTTAAAAGTAATATTATTTGTTTTTATTATGAAAATATTCACTCAGCACAAAATTTCCAAATCATTTGAACAAATAATGAAATACTTTTGTAATATATCCACAAAATTATATATTCAGGCATCATATATTTAATTGAAAACTAATAAAAATATGATTTAAATAATATAAATCGCGCCGTAATTCAATTACACTTACCAAAATAAATGTATTACTATTTTTCGAGGTTTATTTGAATTAGTGTGGCTTCAGTTAGCCTATTTTTGGCCCACTTAAAATCAATCTTTACGTTATATACATACATACAAGTCATATTACTCCAAGTGGAGAGCTTATGGCTTCTACAAAACATTCATTAAATGAATTTTACATTAACCTTATGCGCTAATGTATTGTTTCAATTCAATGAAAATCTTCGTAGTGGCGGTGGCTTCACAAAACAATTTCAATCATCACTTTTCCATCAAAGATGTTGTGATTTCAATATTTAGATAATTTTTGGTGTTAGTAATTGAAAAACTGAAAAAATTATGTTGCTGAATAAATATTAAAATTTATCTTTATTTTTATAATTGTTATTTATTTTTTATGCATACATTATTTTTTGTTTTTATCATTCTGATGATTTTTACTTTCCATTTAAAATAAAAAAAATAAGTAAATAAATTAATTAATACAAAGGTATTTAGTTATTTATTCAATTAAATTTTTTAGTAAACGTAATTGAATTAATTTGTAACTATGTATTTACAATATATACAATATAATACAATACAATATATACAATAAATAAAATAAAATTTACTTAATATTTACATATAGACAAGAGTTAATGTGATGATATCACAAAATCAATCGTTATTGAATTCGTATGGTGAAGATGTTACTGATAAAAGTCAAACATTATTACAAATTATAACAAAATTTGCAAGTGCATATTGTTCAACAATTGAGGGTACATCACGTAATATTGAAACATCGGAATTATGTGGTGGTGCACGTATTTGTTATATATTCCATGAAACATTTGGACGTACATTAGATTCAATACATGCGTTAACAGGTAAGACCATTTTTGTTTGGATGACAAAATTGAAATAATTTTTATTCTTTCTTTTTTTTTGTAAAGGATTAACACAAATGGAAATTTTAACAGCCATTAGAAATGCAACTGGACCACGACCAGCTCTCTTTGTACCAGAAGTATCTTTTGAATTATTAGTTAAAAGACAAATTCGACGATTAGAAGAACCATCTTTACGTTGTGTTGAATTAATTCATGAAGAAATGCAACGTATTATACAACATTGTGGTACTGAAGTACAACAAGAAATGTTAAGGTAAAATACACAAGACTTTCTTAAAAAATCATTTTGATCGATTGATTATAAGTAACATAATTTTCTTAGATTTCCAAAATTACATGAAAAAATTGTTGATGTTGTGACACAACTATTAAGACGTCGTTTACCAAATACAAATTCAATGGTTGAAAATATTGTTGCTATTGAATTAGCATATATAAATACAAAACATCCAGATTTCCATAAGGAAGCATCACTTGTACCAAGTCTATTAAAAAATGATAATATACAAGAGCCATGGTCGTCACAACATAATTCTAGAGAAATTCAACAATTACAACAACAACAACAACAACAACAGCATCAAAATCAACATCATCGAAGGCAGCAGCCACATCATGCTCGAAATCCATCACCTCATATTGTTAATCATGTAAATAATAACATTGATGAAAAAAGTGAGGTCATTCAGGTATAAAAATCTATATATTAATTTTATTGGAATGTGTCTGCGACAAATCATCGTTGTAAATTTGTACTAGGATGATATTTATTAGAATGATTTAATTTTCAAATGTCATTTCCTCATATCATACTTAATTGACGATTCACATATAAGCATATAGCATTAAGAAATAACATATTTCGAAACATAATTACAAACCAATTGATGAATTGTTATTTACGCACATTCGGAGTAATTGACTGATTTTGCAATGTTAGATAGAGGGTATTTTTACGGTGGTTAACTTGACGTACGTCTAGATAATCAACTAGGATTCGATATTCACCTTGATATTTAAAAAGAAAATACTAAAATTTGAAATTTTATTTTAAAAATCAGTGTTTTGTTCTTCTTTTACTAGCGTTCAATGGCCATGTATGTGGAGTTAAAAAATACTCATTCAATTAATGAAACTCCATTATATCCACAATTATTTACTGTAAAACTGACTAATTATTGTTTTGTATCGATTAACGTAATGGCAAAACTATTCACTGGATCATCATCGGATAGTATTTCTATCGTAATGCTGTAACAGTAAATAGTGGTCGACAAACTGCAGGACGAACATCATAGCAGACGTCATATGGTTCCAGTAGGATTGTGCCACATAATTAATATACTTCACCTAATGCAATCGAATTATTGAAAACCATATTCTTCGATTCAATCATTTCGAAAATTGTACCTCTGAATTAGCTATCCTGGTTATTATTTTCCTAGCGGCGTCAAATCAATGTGTTTGTGTTTACTACTACATGAGGCATATTGGTCAAAAATTTGATAAATCGAATAGGTAACCAAAACCGTACCGTAGTGCAATTTATAAGATATTATTTTCAAACAACCATGAATGTTCTATTCTTACTAGGCTATGTTGCTACCGTAAACTACGAAGTAGTTTTTATTCACGCATTACAAACAAGTGTTTGAACAGATAAAAATTAGAACTTTTTAATTGGAACTTTCAAATATGGATTTTAACTTCAAATTTGTATCTCTCTTAAAATAAAAATAACCTTATATTTCACGTCGAAGTACCCTGAAAATTAGCTAAGCATGTGTTATCGAGCCACAAATGTAAACCATGGTTTTTTTTCATTGATATAAATGTCACGTTTTTGCGCTGAGCATCCTTTGCTTCTCGTTCTTAGTTTTTATGTTTCAATTTAGTAAAACTGCAGTAGAAAGTCATCATCGAATACTTGTGAAAACTTTATGGTGAAATTGTATCTTCAAAAAAACTTTGGAATTATAGTATTTACTATTTCTATGGCGGTGATGAGTTGTATATCTCTTGTGTTTCTATCGGTGTCATATTCACGTACTAATAAACATATCAAATCTCATGAAGAAGGTTAAAAATGGGGATCCAGAATGTATCGCGTTATCGTTATTTTTCAAACGAACTTATTAGTTGCTATATTGGAAATATATTATATAATCAGATGGAAATTATTTCAAATAAAAGTATATAGACAAAAACTTTCGATTTCAATGTAGTTTACCATTGAATTACGAAACAAAAATGTAATAAATTAATTTTATAATTGGGAGGGTGGGAGGCTAGTACGTAATATTAAAACGTTGATCGTCATGACTGCAATAGCACTCAAATTTACCATCGTCTCTTATGGGAATGAGTCGTAATAGGTGACCGTCAACTTGTTATTGCAAAAATTTCAATTTGTTAACCTATATAGATACCCAATATTTCAACAACAACAACAACTATAACTGTTTAACAATAAAATGCAAAAATAGTGTATTTACACATCTCATGTGCGGAGAACAGACTACTATCAAGAATTGCATTAATAAAGGCTATAATCAAGAATAGGGCTACAACAACGAAAACTGATTCGGACACAACTTTAATTTAACTAATACACAATCATTATATTAATTTATCTGTGTATTTGGAGTGCTTACACAAATGTAACAAAAATAATTTGCCTTATGCATTAATTTATAATAATTATATTATTTTCATTCTATATATGATTTGTGTTGTGACTCTACAGCGAAAATAAAATAATGTTTGTGTATTTGCTAAATTACGGTGTGCCGGAATCAATGTTCGTTGTTATAGTCATTCTTGATTATAGCTTTCTTTATTAATACTATTCTAGTCATTATCACTTTCTTCATTATTAACTTCTTGATATATTGTGCATAGTCGTAGGGATATATTTTTTTACATATTTGGTATCTATAACCTTACAATGAACATTTTCCATCAATATAAGACTACGTCCAATCTAGACTATATAATTAATGTCATACAAACACGCACCATGAATTTAAATATAACTAACAAAAAAATTAATTATTTTATTTATAATAGAATCATGTATCTGAAAATCAAACAAGTAGTTCAAGTTGGTTATCTAATATATTACCGCCTGCCAGAACGGAGAGCAATGAAAGTTCATTAAGTAATACACCAACCCATAGTAATATAATGAGTCCATTAAAACCAGTTAATTTATTACCAGATGTGCCAATTCATCATAATCCACGTAAATTGTCTGAGAAAGAACAAAAAGATTGTGACGTTATTGGTAAATTAATTTTATTTTATTTAAGCAATTTATATTTTTGTTATTCATAAAACACAAAAAAATGTAATTTAATTAATCTATTGTGTTTCATTTCTTTAGAACGTTTAATTAAATCTTATTTTTATATTATACGAAAATCTATACAAGATGCGGTACCAAAAGCAATTATGCATTTTTTAGTTAATTATGTAAAAGATAATTTACAATCTGAATTGGTATCACATTTATATAAATCGGAAAAAGTTGAAGAACTATTAAGTGAATCTGATCATATTGCAATTAGACGAAGAGAAGCTGGCGATATGTTAAAAGTAAATTAATCATTTGTTTTACGTTTTGCTCTTAATAATTTGTAATTAATTTTTGTTTTTGTTTTCTTTTTACAGTCACTTACTCGAGCAAATCATATAATTAGTGAAATACGTGAAACGCACATGTGGTAAAATTAGTTATTATTATTTGATCCATACTCTTTAATAATTGTTTTTTTTTTATAATAATTATGCTATTGATTTTATTTATTATTATAAAATATTGGTTAAGATCAAGTAAACTATAAAAATTAAAAATAATAATATTAATCAGAAAAATAAATATACCAAAATTTAAGTATTTACATTACATTAAATTAAAAACACAAAAAAAATAATAATATATTATTATAGATAATACAAAAGCATTAATTATATAATTTTAGAATAGACTAAAATGAACAAAAAAACACTGACTATATTTTTTAGAAAATAGGAGCTTTTAAAAAGTTGCATTTATTCAAAAATGAATTATCTCTCTGTTTTTCGATACACACACACACACACACACACACACATTTTTTTTTTATTATTATAAATATGAATTTTTTAATTTTAACAAAAATGTAAACTTTTAAATTATGTTATTGTTGATTTGTAACTTATTTGAATTAAAATTCAAATATAAATATTAGAAGTTAAAAGTTTAGTTAGTTCGGAAATAGTTCCGTCTTTTTTATCATTTATATATAAATATGCCGATTTAGTAAAAACTAAATCATTTTGTAATTATTTATCGTTGTGTGCTTTTACAGCACGATTAAGAAAATTGAACAAAACTCTAAAGTGTGTATGGTAATTATTTTATAGTATATTTTTGTTTTCTTTATTTACCAAAAATCACCACAACAACATAATAGGAATTACATAATTTACAATAGATTTAAAAAAATTATTGTAAAAATGATATATTAATTTGTTTTTGTATAGTATTTTTCATTACGTGATTTATTTAGCAAAATTTGTTTATTTATAAATTTTATTCATATAATTATAATAATTGACCATTACCAAACACATTTATATAGATTATTTATAATCACTTATTTTAAAAGTTATAAAACTAAAATAATATATATAGTCTTATGACAGACTGTTAAAAATAATTACTAGACTATAATAAATATACTAAAATATTTATAAGTTCTTTATATTTGCTGCATAAAATGTTTCGATAAATATTTATGTAATATGAAAAATTATCTTAAACAATGATAATTCGATAAACCGGGCAATTCAAAATAAGTTCTTCCATATAATTTTGATGGTTTTTGTATGTTACACGTGCAATAGTATATTTGATCATGTTAAAAGTATAGATATAAGAATATATTAAGAATATTTGCAGGACCCTATAAGGATATATTCATCGGATATTGGAAAGCGACACCTGTTGTGTAAGAGAATATAAGATTAAATCAAGTGTTATTCAGTGCATTATCAGGATGTTATTTTGGGTATAGGCAAAGTTTCGTTTTTCTAATAAATGGCATAATTCTTCTGATAGTATGTGTAGAATCTAGTAATACGTGCTCTTCAAAACTCTCTATATAAACTTCAAAACGTATAGTATATAACATTTGCTTGAAGTTATTTGCGACATTTACGGAAAGCATTATTATTTTGTTTTCATTTAAAGCAATCCGTTGCTGAAATTGTGACTAGAGATGAAAAATGGATTTACTATGAATCCTAAACGTAAAAATGCTTGGGTGGGTACAGCCTGGTGAAAAGCTGGTCCATTACAGCCAAAGCAAAATATTTATGCTGATAAGGTTATGCTGTGTATTTGGTGAAGTCAAAAATGTATTGTGTGCTATAAATTGCTGCGAAAAGTTTTGAAACTTTCACTGGTGATGTCTACCAACGACAACTAATGCGTTTGCGGCAAACAGTGATGCAAAATCGATTAGAATTGGAGAATAGATATAATCAACTGATTTTGCAGCATGAAAACGCTGCAAACGTCGTTAAAACTTAATTAAAAGGGCAGGACTGGGAAATTCTATTCCCCATCCTTCATATTCGTCAATACTATTTATTCGGATCGATGCATTCAGTTCTTCAAGACACATCATTCAAATATTATGGATTGCTTCAAAAGACGACGACTTCCTCAGACAGAGAATCTGTAAATTTGCCTTAAAGATGGCATACTTTAAATAATTAACCAATTTTATATACTTGCTAAATAAACTTGTAATTTTAACCAAAAAAACGAGACTTATATACATTTGCATACAATAGTAGCAACATTTTTGAATTAAAAATGAAATCGAATGATGCTTTCAAGGAAGGGAATTAAGTAGTAGTATTGATGCTTTCAAAGATTAAGGATAATTCCAGTAGCATTTATACCAAATTTAACTTTATAAAAAAATTTAATTGTAAAATTCTGTAAGTCTGTAATAAGATAAGGATGAAGATTTAGTTGCCAAAAAATCAACACAAATTTGAATATATTTTAAACTGTTATAAATATATATATTAATATATTATCTATTAATTAACATTAGTTGAGAATTAAACACCAATAAAGCGGTTATATTCAGAAACCAGCATAAAACATGTAACATTACCGTACATAATAAACTAATATTATTGATTATGGAATTAGCACATTTTCAAATTTCTTTTCTAACTTACACTTTTCAGAGAAACGAAGATTTTTTACACTAGAACGAAATAAACCTTTTTTTTTTGGAAACATTTACACCACCTGAATTATTGGGATTCGATGTTGCAGTTTGATTGGACTAATAATAGCAATGTAAATCTTATAGAAACCAAATGCAATCCATTAATTAATAATATTTGCATAATTTAAAATATTTTGTACAAATTGTATTTTGATTTATTTTCTGTTTAAAATAAAAATAAATACACTTCAAAATGTTCATATATCAAATGAATGATTATTATTTATTTATAAACTTTATAGCATTCAAATAAATAAAGTTATTAATTAATAATTAATTTTGTATTTATTTTAGCCCATGGTTCTAAAGATTAAATCGTTAACTTATTTATAGCCGAAAACCCATGAATAAATACTTTGAGGCAATAAATGTAATTTATATTTCAAAACAGTAAATAGTAAAATTTAAGAATGCCTGTTTTTAATTAATTATAAAGATTCCATATTTTGATTAATGTGAAATTAAATAACATGGAATAAATTAAAAATTTTGGGCAATGCTTAAATTTTAAACAAAATTAAAATCAACAGGATACATTTTAAGACAATAAGTATAAATTTTTGTTTTAATCATTCTTGTGTTTTTTCCCGTTGTTTAGTACAAATTTCTCCACATCTGATGTTATAGGTATTCTGAGTTCAACCAGTTCAACTTAATGAACATAAGATTTATTATTCAATATGAAATTTTTATCGACTATCTCGTCGCGTGGTACTGAAAATTATTACGAAAATATTAATGAATCATAGTATCGCTATATATGATTCTAAGTCTTGTGGATTGCCAGAATTCATAGTTATATAGTGACAATACCTATGCATGCTTATATTTTAACAATTGTAATTAGTTATTGTTATTTTTTCAGAATTATTATAATACATTAATTGTGTATATAAATATTTATTAATTTTACTACTATTATATTACTACTTCTAATACTTATTGAAAACTGAAAAATTATTATTTACTATTTATTGTACGATCATGGTTTCTGGTTTCGAGATTTATGTTCAGAATAACTATTTCTCGAAAGAAGAGCATTCTATATATGTTATTTAAATGCATTAAGTTCTATTTTATGTGACGTGACATAGGGTTAATAAAACAAAAAAATTAATAAATTATCTGTGTATTTATTGTTGACTTCAAATTTTAAATAATAAACATTTAACTATAAATAATTTTGAAATCTTTATCATTTTGTTGGGAAGGAAAATGTTTGTTCAATAAGTTTTTTACATAATTCTTTGTTTGCAATGTTCGGCCAACTGGATTTTCTAACAAAATTGTACGTTTAATATTTTTACATTCAGCATTTAAAAATTTAACTAAAGGTTTATTGGATATATTACTGCAAAACTTTAAACATTCCTCTAATTTATCCATTGTTAATAATTCGTTTGTGGCAATTATTGTTTTACATTTAGCTTCTTCCAATGATTTAATTTCAGAAACACTTTGACTATTTTGTAGAAAATATTTTCTACCTTGTAAACCAAATATTTGTTCAACATCATATTTTAAAATATCCATATTTGAATCATCCAAAATGATTGTTGCTTTATTAAAATTTTCTTTATCTTTAACGTCATCACATTGTGGTAAATATCTTGGTGGCATACCATATAATATAATGTTACACCAATTATTAAATGGTTGAATGCCTTTGTAATTTATTTCCTTATTTGAACAAATTATAATTTTTAATTCAACTTGCATTAAATCAAAACTTTCTGAAATTATGATTTTATTAAGATTTAATTCTTTTTCATTATCACATTTAACAAATGATGATTTAATTATTGCTTCAATAAATTCTTGATGTGTAACAGTAATTTTTTCAATCACATTATTTGCAATATTATTAATATTTTTAACAGTGTAATAAACAATGACATCATCGGTTGGTACCAATTGTCCTTTTTTCTTTAATTTTTGTACACGATTAATAATTTCACGAGCAATTCCTTCATTTATTAATTCTTCGCCGAGTGTTAAATCCATAAGTATTAAGACATCGTTATCACTATGTGCTTCATAATTATCAATACCCGTACTATCAGGTGTTTTTGGTGTTAACGATGATGATTTACTACTTCCAACACAATAAATAACACGCACTTCATCTAATTCAACACGATGTCCAAGTATCATAAAATATCCCAAATTTAAATATTTTTCAATTTCCTTATCGGGAAGATTTTTAATTTCTTGCATAACAGCTTTAAAGTCACCTTTTAAACGAAAGCCTAATTTCTTATGATCTGGTTCTGCGCGTAATGATATACCATATTTAATTTTATCATTACATAGTGTTAATTTTCTAGCATTCAATTCACCCAAAATGAAATCTTGCAATGATAAAATATCATTCAAATATTGTTCATTTTTATGTATAACAATAACTTCTGGTATTGGATATTTTATTGGCATTGTATTACGATCCCGTAAAACACGTCCTAAATCAATAACACTTTGCATATGTGCAACAGCTTCTTCAATATCAGATCTTATTAATAATTTATTACTTAACGGCATCATTTGATAATGAACACTTGTATGATTATCAGTAGTATTTATTATTGATGATGATAATGAAATCGATTCGTCTAATTTTGATAAACGTTGATACATAAGTTCTGATAAATATGGTGTAAAAGGTGCCATCATTTTTACCATTGCATCTAATACATCATATAATGTATTCAATGAATATAAACATTGCTCGCGTCCCATTTCACCTTTTATACGGCGTCGATTAAAACGCACATACCAATTTGTTAATTGATCAATAAATTTGGTTAATTTCGGTACAACTGTGTATAAACGATATGCTTCCATTTCGTTTGCAACGAATTCTAATAAGGATTCTTTAAATGATGTTATCCAAATATCCATAATATTATCGGAACGATTTTCGTTAATATGTTTATTACGATTAAATGTATATGAAATTTGTTCATCCTTACAAAATCGCTCAATATTTTGAAATAAAAATCGATACGCATTGTACCATGGTAAAAATACATCTTTTATTATATCACGTACACCGTCTTCTTTAAATCGTAAATTTTCAGCACGTACAACTGGAGAATTTATTAAATATAAACGTAATGCATCAGCACCGTATTGATCAACAATTAACATTGGATCTGGATAATTTTTTTTACGTTTTGACATTTTTTGACCATCAGCGGCTAACACTAAACCGCTTGCAATTAAATTTTTAAATGGTGCTTTATTAAATAATGCTGTTGAGACAACAATTAATGTATAAAACCAACCACGGGTTTGATCAATACCTTCAGCTATAAAATCGGCTGGAAAACATTTGTGAAAATCATCTGAATTTTCAAATGGATAATGTTTTTGTGCAAATGGCATTGATCCAGATTCAAACCAACAATCAAATACTTCTGTTATACGACGTAATGGTGGTTTGCCTGTAAATATGTAAAAATGGCATTAATAAAAAAAAGAAGGCAGACAATATAATAATTTCTAAAAATCAATTTATACATTACATATTAATATACTGAATTTAATACATAGCTGGATAGTTATCGCTGTTACAAATTATGAACATATACAAATTATGGACATGTACGCAGTCTGGATCTTGTAAAATCTATTTGAAAACTAGAAATGCCAATGGACGAAATCAATAAAGTGAAATGGCAAGTATCATAAAAGGTTCATTGAGAATGGAACGATCACCGGTAAGGGAACGTATGCGAATCAAAGGAAATGAAAAATTGGGCAAAGTAGTAAAAACGATATCAAATTTAATTGTCATGGGACCGAATTCAACATTTCTGGCTCGAGGGAAGGAACATAATCGATAAATGATTCACATAATATAGCGAAATAAATAGGGCAACATGACAAAATGTAGACAAGCTAAATTGACTCTTGAGTTTCCTACACAGCTATAGTGAGTAGAAAAAGAACACAACACTAAGTTTGTTTTGCAATATCTAGACCTACTTATATATCACAAAAGCAAAAACATACATTACCTGGAATTTTTGATGGAATTTCAATTTTATCAATATTTTCACGATGTAAATCGGTAATTTTTACGTTTGTATATTGTTGTAATTCTTCAATGCTGCCGATACATATAATTTCACTGCCATCTGAATTCATCCAGATTGGTATCGGCGTGCCCCAATAACGATTTCGACTGAAAGCCCAATCACGAGCATCGCGTAACCAGTTACCAAATCGTTTCTCTTTAACAAAATCTGGTACCCAATAAGTCTTTGAACTTGATGCCAATAAATTAGATGACATTTGTTCAACACGTATAAACCAAGAAGGTACAGCTTTATATATTAACGGTGTATCTGAACGCCAACAAAATGGATAACTATGTTTAACTTGTCCACTTTGTATTAAACGTTGTTGTGATTTTAAATGTGCAATAATGTTTTTATCAGCATCTTTAACATATTGTCCATAAAAATGATGCACTATTTGTGTAAATTTACCACTTTCATCAACTGGACATATAATTTCGGAGTCGCGATTAATAATACCATTTTGTAGACACACACGATAATCATCTTCACCAAAGTAAGGCGCTTGATGTACAATTCCAGTACCAGATTCTTCGGTGACATAACCATCGCATAAAACACGATGTCCATTCATACGTTTTGAGTATTCAATAAAATAATCAAACAATGGTTCATAATATAATCCTTCTAATGTTTTACCCAAAAATGTTTCAATTATTTCATATTTCGCAGAATCTTTAAAAATCGATTCAAGGCGTGATTCTGCTAGTATATATTGTTTTCCGGATGTTAATTCTTTAATTTTTACATAAATCATGTCAGGATTTACACATAATGATAAATTAGAAGGTAATGTCCACGGAGTTGTGGTCCATGCTAAAAGTTCAATATACTCTTTAGGTTTCTCCATTTTAGTTTTTCCAATTATCGGAAAACTAACAACAACAGCAGGATCAACAACTTCCTTATAATTTTGACCAGATTCAAAATTTGATAATGCGGTTGTACATGCTGTTGAATATGGCATTACCTTAACACCTTGATAAACTAAACCTTTTGCAAATATTTGTTTAAATACCCACCAAATTGATTCCATGTACCATGGATATAATGTTTTATAATCATTTTTAAAATCGATCCAACGACCCATTCGTCCGATAATTTCTTCCCATTCTTTAGCATATCGCATCACTATTTTTCGGCATTCATTATTATATGCTTCGATGCCCATTTTTAATACATCTTCAGGTCCCCGAATACCTAAGCTTTTATCAATTTCATATTCAACTGGTAAACCGTGACAATCCCAACCAAAACGTCGTTCAACATGAAAACCTTTTTGATGGGCATACCGTGTTACAACATCTTTAATTGTTCCAGCTAATATATGTCCATAATGTGGTAAACCAGTTGCAAATGGTGGTCCGTCATAAAATGTATAAAGTGGTCTACCTTCCGATAGTTTTACAGAGTTTTGAAATACATTATTATCTTTCCAAAATTTTAATGTCTGTTCCTCTTCGTGAGGAAAATTCAATGTTTCAGCAACACGATAAACATTGACATCAATATTACTGTCGCCGCTATCCACACTATTATTATTTTTATTCACCATAATTACTTTTATAAACTGTTTAAATTATTTTCACATAAATCCTAATTTAAATTATTTTTATTTTAATTAATAAAAAAATAAATGATGTAATTTTATACTCCAAGAATTTCACTAAATTAAACAGATATTGTCAATTTGCCACATTGAACAAAAAAGGCGAAGGAAAGGAAAATAAAAAATCCAAAACCTGCCGAACCAACTACGCCAACAGAGAACGCACGTGATTATATTAATGACAAATGAAGACAAATGACTGACATATCTCTCAGTGGTAAACTGTGTCTGTGTGTGATTTCTGAAAAATTTTGAAAGTAGTAAACGTCAAAAATAATAAATATGTAAGAAAAACCGAGTATTTTCAGTATTTTCTTATTTATTTTATTTAATATCACAATTTATATTTATTTGTTTATTTATTGTGGTAAATTGATATAAACCATAAAAAAAAACAGCACACCAAAATTTGAATTTTTTTTTTATAATGCATTTGAAATTTCATGCAATCTTTACGTATAGGTATACTATTTGAAGTTTTATTTTCAAAATTGACATGACTGTTCAAGAAACACAAAAACAATTTTTAGAGTACGCACGTCCATTTAACTCAATAAGGATATTCACGATCTGTTATTGTCTGTGTTATTTGTTATTTGTTAAATCGTGTTTTCCGGAAGATCGTGAGGGCAATTTTGTTAAATATTTTATTTTAACCACACAGAAACACAATGACGTCACATAATACTATAAACGTCAACGTTTTTTGTTTGGCGTTTATGAAATAACAAATACCAAAATATTCGTTAAATATAACTAGCTTTGCCAGTTTTGCTTGTTGTTTTCTATACAAATAGAATAACGAATAACACAATAACGCGAAATAACAACACAATCGTGAATACCCTTATTATATTATATATTGACGTTTATATCTTTCATGCGCAAAATTTTTCAGAGACCGGGCTTAGATTATAGCATATTAGCATATTCCATTGTGTGGACGGTGTGGACAGCGTGTATTTATGTTTCTACCGGCAAATTCAAAAAAAAACAAATATTAAAAAAATTATTGATTATGGTGTGGAAATAATTATTTTTTATTGAAGAAAATGAAATTATTTTCCAAAATAGAATTTAATTAATTTAATTAGATAAGCAAATAAAAATGCAAACATTTTCATATATTTATCTTTGCCTTCAAAATAGGTTTGTTTCGGTGATGACTACCTCGTCCGAGCCAAATCTGTTACCACGGAGCATATTTTTGAGTTCGGAAAAGCGATGGTAATCGCTGGGACTAGATCTGTACTATACGGTGAATGCAGAAGCAATTCAAAGCTCAATTCGTGCAATTTTAAATCGTTTTCAGTGACTTGTGACAAGGTGCATTGTTTTTGTGATACAAGATTTTTTTTTGTTGACCAACTGAGGCCTCTTTTTGGTGATTTCGGCCTTCAAATGCTCCAATAACCCAATATAATAGTCGCTGTTAATTGTTATTCCATGTTCAAGGTAGTTAATATAAAATTATACTTTGTGCATCCCAAAATACGGAAGCCATAAGCTTGTAGGCCGATTGTTGTAATTTTGTAAGTTAAATTTTAAAAATTTCAATCGGCTTCAATTTCAAAATAACTTAACTATTTATACCTATATTCATATTCGGAAAGAAATTAATAAATACAATATTTAATTTCGAACTAGTTATTTATTTATTTAATAATTCAATATATTTAGAATTATGTTGCAAGATTATCTATATTTATAATAGTAAAATATTTCAATTAGTAAAATTAATATAATAGTTAAATTTTATTTTTTATAGTACAACATCAACAACGTTTATATTTTCAAGCCAACGTTTTTTTATATTATGACAAACGTATGCGATTGATTCTTTGTAGTAAGCTACTTTTTATAAAAAAAAACCATTTAATTACATAAGTATTTATTAAAATGTTACAATAAATGCAATTTGGTTTTCGCTCAATGATCAGCAAAATTGATTAACATTTAACTATTCTGTCTGTATATATTGATTGAGTATATAAATATAAAAGTATAATAATAATAGCTCGTATCCTGCCGAATGTGTTATTTTTTTACAAAAGTCTTTTATTCTTTTACAAAAATCTTTTATCACACATTTTTTATAAATATTTTCTGTTATGAACAGTCAATTCAGTACAAAAAAAACAAGAAACTGGAAAAATAAGACTATTCAAAAATTCTTTTATTTTGTGATTTATAAAATCTTTTATTTTTGCCTTTTATAAAAGATTTCATTTTTCTCACTTTTATGAATGACAATGATTGTCAATGTGTTTGCATAATTCGTAAAATTTTTAGAAAAAAATGGAAAAAAATAATTCTTATTTATTAAACAATAAACATTTTTAACAAAAAAAAATTATTATTATTATTATTATAGTTACAAAATAAATATCATAACTATATTGTTTTAAATTTTACATAAGATTTTTGGAAAAGAATAACAGATTCTGCAGAATATGAGTCAATAATAAAAATTATAATAGTAAAACAATAGATAGATAATTTATAAATTTCTGTACAATTCTTTCATATATAAATTGTATCTCACCTCTCTTTATACGAGTAGCTTCTTATGAATTAAAAATTTAAGAAATGTATATAATTTTAAACAATTAATCAAAAGTGATTAATTCAGCAGTTGTTACTTCACTTACGGTAGGTACTGTTGAATTATCGTTTACTTGCTGAGATGGCTGTTGTTGCGGCAGCTCTTCCTGTTGTTGCTGAATATGTTGTTGAGAGGGTGGTTGCTGATGTTGTTGTTGTTGTTGAGGGGGTGGTTGTTGTTGAGGGGGTGGTTGTTGATGTTGTTGTTGTTGCGGTGGGGGATGATGTTGTTGTTGTTGCGGTGGGGGATACTGTTGTTGTTGTTGCGGTGGTGGATGCTGTTGTTGTTGCGGCGGTGGTTGATGCTGTTGTTGTTGCGGCGGTGGTTGATGCTGTTGTTGTTGCGGCGGTGGTTGATGCTGTTGTTGTTGCGGCGGTGGTTGATGCTGTTGTTGTTGTTGCGGCGGTGGTGGTTGTTGATGTTGCATCATATTTGGTTGTTGTTGTTGTTGTTGCTGTTGTTGTTGTTGATGTTGCTGTTGTTGTTGTTGATGTTGTTGTTGTTGATGCTGTTGTTGTTGATGATGTTGTTGTTGTTGTTGCCGTTGTTGTTGCTGTTGTTGCATTATATTCGATTGCTGATTTAAATGTTCATTATTTAACATAATTGGTTGTTGATTATTAGCGTATGGTGGTCTAATAAACATATTACTCACAGATGGCATAATATTATTTACGGAGGTATCCATTGATTGGTTGGCATCATTTATTAGTCCCGGTCCAGAATCTAAATTAAGAAAATATTAAATATTTCTCATTTCTTTTAAATAAAAAATTAGAATTTAAATTACATTGATTACATTGTTGATGAGCTTGATTTTGCATCATTACACCCGTTTGATTGGGCATATGTTGTGCCATGTCATAGATATTTTCTTGCGGAACATATCCTTGTAATGAACGCATTGGCGATTGCGCTCCTTGAACAGGCTGTTGTGACGGCCTTGTTTGTGGGTTTTGTTGTTGCTGATGTGGTCCATGATGCATTGATCCAGGCCTCGGTACAATATTAGTTGAACCAAAACGTAACATTTGATTATAACCATCTAACATTTGTAGATGCTGAGCTGGAGAAACAAGTTGTTGTGTCTGCATACCACCCGGTGGCATAAATGAAAATACTTGTCCACCCATTTTATATAAGGCTTTTTGTTGTTCTTGTCGCAATTGCATTTCACGTTCTTGTTCTTGAATACGTTGCAATGCCAATTGTCTTTGATATTGTAAATATTCCTGCTTCTTTTTACGCATGATTTCTAATTTTTGGGCCATTTGCATTTGACGTTGACGTTCCATTTCTTCCGCAATAAGTTTTAATTTGTCTTTATGTTCTTGCCTTAATACGTCTAATGCAGCACGTGAATCTTTCACTTGGGCCAATTTATCTTGTAATTGTTCAAACCACATACGTTTGTCATCCATTTCTTTAATATAAGCCAATAGACGTGAATGCAATGATGTCAAATTCATAAATAATGTTTGAACAGCATTATCATTGGAAATACTGCGTCCACGGCTAGAATTTGATTTCATTCGATTTACAAAAATTTCTACTTGAGATTTCATATTATTTGAAAAATCTTCAATTTCGATGTCATTAGGACCGCTCTACGGAAATAAATGAATGAAAATATAAAATGTAGAATTGTATGCAATTAACAATTAGAACAAAATTGACTTAAGAAACCTTTAATAAAACTGTGTTCACTTGTTGAATCATTGGGCTGGGTGCTGATGGACTGACTGGTGATTCAGCGGTTTTACGTTGTTCCCAATAATCTCGATTTAAATATTTGGCTAATTCAGGATCAACTGGGTTTGTATCTACTTTAGGCACAACTGTCGTTTGTACGCTAGATATTTCTTCGATAGGTGATTTTTGCAACGTTCGATATGACTTTGTAGTCTGAAAATACATTTAAAAATAATTATATCTAAGTCTATTTTCTGTTATCTATACATATATTTATCATATAGAGATAATGGCAATTAAATTGATAAAGACATAAAATTATTTTATAAATAATTATATTTTAATTATAAATTAATTATTTTTAAAATAAACAATAAACAATATTTACCGAACGATTTTTCTGTTCCGCTTCAGATTGACTTAAGGCGATAGCCAATAGTAATTCTTCTTCTTCCTTTAATTCTTGATCAGTTTTACGCTGGGGAGCCTACACATGTTTTAAAATGCATTTAATTATGGTAACATATAACAAAATAAATGGAAAAATTAAATTAAGTATATTACTTGAGATTGTTGAGACAAAGAACTTGATAAATATTCAGTCGGTAATTCACTATCATTTGAGGTACGTGAAGTTCCAGTTGCAGTTGCTGATGGTTTTTGTAATTTAATATAACAACCATCACATACACGTACCTAAACATACAATTAATTTATAATTTTATATATATAAAAAGAAAAATTTTAACGTAAACCTCTTTTTCAAATCCAAATCTAGGTAATGTACATTGTTTTGCAGAACATTGAGCACAAAAAATTTGTCCACAATTACGACAGTGATGTCTGCGTACAGTAAGACTAAAGGGAGAGCGGCAACGATGACATACTTTTCCATCGGCCCATTCTGGTGCCGAATCAGCAGCAAACATTGCATCAGCTTCTTTTAATTGTGGGAAAGTATGTCCTCGTGTCTTCAATATATTCATTGTATCCTATTTATCATTTATAAAAAGAATTTTTTTTTATATTGTAATTAAATTTCTATGAGCATATAATTATTTTACTTTAATTGCTTGATATTTATCCGATGAACGAAATGCATAAGCCCATGTTTGTATTAATTCAAGCATTTTCTTTTTAACATTTTCCTGCGTTGTTGATTCAATTAAAGATGAAAACATTTCACAATTTTCTTTTGTTGCAATTTCTTCGTGAATAGAAGCACCACAATTTTTTACAACACTTTCAAGTACAAGTAATGCATAGAACGCTGTATGAGGATTAGTTGATAACATTCTTTTTTTAATAGCTGCAATTGCTTGTTTTGGCCTAAAATTTTTTATAGATACACAAAGGTTTGGTAATTGCTTAAGTATTATTAAACAATAAAATTAATTATTAATAATTACGTGACGTCATTTTGACGAATATCATCACATATTAGTAAAATCGAGGGCCAATCTGTCTCTAATCTTAAATGACTGGTTGCAACGTCTTTAAAATTTCATAGTTGTTGTTTGAGTGACAAAGGAAAAAAGTAAATAGAAAAAGATACATTAAAATTTACAATTACTCACTTTTTTAATCAATTTACCTAAGTTTTTGTCAAATGGAGTTTGAAACATTTTTTTTTTCTATTTCAATTTTTTAATATTTTTGATATTTTTTTCAACTTAAATATGCAATTAACATAGAATTTTATTGAAATATATTTTGTTTAAATTCAATAAAGAAAAATATATTTTTAGTCATTGATAAGAAACGAATGAAAATCTAAAATTTATAAATTTAATTTTTTCTGCTGAAGACAAATTGAGATACGATAACGAAATATTAAAAATATAATAAAAGAAATATACGTCAAAATTTACTCAAAATGAATTTTGCTATGTTGGGACAGGGTAGCTTACAATCTTAATGGTAGAAACACATGCCGCTACGCTCACTGGGCTTACTACACTCATTACGCTGTTGCCGTAGATCTCCCACCATGACGCTGTACAAAATCTCTCACTAAACTTCAAATCAAATTTTTTTTAGTATTCGCGATTTTTTATAATATACAGATCCACTGATAATTAACTAAAATAATTTGAAAATAAAATGTTATTTTATTACCACTTATTTTTTCGTTTAACAAATGGTTTCTTTCTATTTTGTCATATTTGGTTTTATTTAAAAATTTAAATTCATTAATTTTTCTCACTCATAGAAAATTTCTCTCGTACTCATATTCAACAGCGTCAACTTAGAAAATATTCTAATTTGTGGTGAACGTAGCGAACGAAAACTGCATTGAGGGAAGATCCAGCGGCATTGTGTTTCTACCGTAACAATTGTATGTTCCTAATTAAAACTTTACAAGGTCGATTTTTATCACAGCGAAACGTCGAAACTTGTATAAATTTTAAATTTTATTTATATGGAATTTTGACGCTTCGAGGCGATAAAAATCAACATTAGGCTCTAAATACCATAGCGTGTATACAAATAAATATAACAATTACATCATAGCTGGGGGCATTAATGCGTCTTATCCATTATGGAACAACAGTGGAAAAATTGACACGAGGAAAAAAATTAGCTGAAATAATTAATAAAAATAATATATGTATATTAAATGATGGTGAACCAACATATTATCAAGTATATAAAAAATATTCATCAGCAATAGATATAGTTTTTCTCATCCACTAACTTAGCAATCAACACTATATGGAAAGTAGAACAAATGAATCTGGGATCTGATCATCTTCCTATAATAATACAAATTATAAATAGTAAAAACAAAATAAATAATAAAAAATTAAATACAAACTATGAAAAAATCTTAGAAGATATAAAAGAAATTAATTTTGAAAATATTAATGATATTGAAACAATACAATACTTACTAACAACTTATTTAACACGTTGATATAAACTAGGGTGGAAGCATGTAAGGTGATAAGTGACAGTCACTGTGGTGGTATTCAAAAGTGATCACCTATTGGCATCATGTAAGGTGATCATTTTTAAAATCATCGGAAGGTGATTTTTATAATCTCATTCGGTGGTGAGAAATAAATATATTTTGACATGTTATTTCTTTATATAATATTACTATTTTAAAAAATAAAATCTTCAAATAAATCATGGAAATATAATAAAAATCAAGATAATCAAATTTTAGTGTCAATAAAAAATATAAATGTTTAGTTCAGTTTCGATTGAATTATATTCTTCAGGGACTAAGGAATACAATGGTTTAGGATTTGATCGTAATCTTCAATAAAAAATTGTATTTTTACAAATAAAACCATTACAAGTTTACGAATTAAAATAATTTGTAAACAATTTAAAATATTTAAATTGAATTTTTGGTCGTGAATGTAGCAAATATTATATCATTATTTTTCTTTTAACACAACTATAGAATATATCTATTGTTTATTGCCTTAAGAAAATTGATAAAATATATTCATAAGCCATACTTAAAAATTCAAGTACAAAAGTATTTGATAAAATGTATTTTTTCTTTGTTAATGTTAACAAAAAAATTGCGAAATGTATTCTTGAATGTAATATGAAGAAAACTAACTATTTTACTTTAATTTATTTTAATATTAGCACACCGATTCACAACAAATAACAATGAAAGAATTTCTTTTTTCCCAAAAAAATATAACTTTATGCACAAAACGACAGCAAAAAGGTATCACCTGAAAATCGGCACTTTTTGGTGGTAGTCACCGGTGATATCGCTATAGCCGGTGCAACATTTATTAAAAGTGATAGTGACTGTCAATTATCCCCTTACATTATTTCATCCCTGGTGTGTAAGCATTTTATGAAAAATTATATTCTCATTATTTCTAAATATTTGGTTAATCATTTTCATATGTTATATCAAATTATGAGATGAATTATCAAGCATCAAGTTTGGACGGACAACCAAATTAAGATTTGAAATGAGAAAATATAAAATCCATTCAAGTTTTTGAAATTTTAATAGTATTTAATATAATATGACTTAATACTTACTTACTTACATACAACCTAAATTCCAATTTGAACTTTTAATCTTAATTATTTTATATTGTTGTTACGTAATCCGGTGGGGGTGTGAATGGATGACCGGCACTTGCAAAAATTTGCAATATTAGCTTTTAGGCGTGTACGAGTCGTGCGTGCGTACGTATGTGTATGTGTGTCCTTCACGATAAGATGTGGATCGATTTTTTTAAATTTTTTCTCAATTATAATAACATTTCCAAATATATCATTTCACTGGGCATCGTTCTAGCATTCATTAAAATGCCAATGAACTGTTGACTATTCGCCTCCCTAGTAACACTGCCCGTAGTTTGTCCGCAAAATTTCCGCCTAATATGCCGTAATCTGTAGTTTCAATTGGAGGAAATATCTATGGATTTCTTACGGATGCCCCTGTTCATGGATTTTTATAAAAAATGTCCTTGAATTATCCGTATATTTCCGATGGTTATTTCTATAGATTCACCTTAGAAGTATTTCTCGTTGCTGTTATTCCACAGAATATCCGTAGAATCGATATTCATATTTTTTGTGAGCAGATCCACGGATTTTGACAAAAATATCTTTGGATCGTCCATGTATTTTGGCAAGTAATATCCGTGAATTGTCCGTATTAGCAGAATAAATTTTCTTATGACGATAATAACAAATCCCGAAGTTTTATGTGCACGGAATGAAGATGTTGAACTATGGGATAAACTTATCCATTGTGCATTTTTTTTTGGTAATTAACAGGAACAAAAAACCGCCGATAAAATCCATGAAAAGTCAATTGACCTATATAAAATACTATTATATTAAGTGGAAAATCTATGGACATTCTTTGGACAAATTCCAATATATCTTTTCCATGGAAAATATGTGGATTTTTTCCATGGAAATTTTCCTCATTTTTCAAAGTACTGACAAATTGCTACTAGGGCTGTTCTGTTAAATCCAAAAGATCATATAGTTTTCCTATTATTGCTTTATTGACTAGAGTTTATATTCCCTTTTTATAGCTGATTTTTTAAAATATATTTACAGGAATAACAATCTTTCTATTGTATCAAATGCGAAATTAAATTAAATTACAAAACATTTCAACTTTCTCACAGAACGTTGTTTAATACGTGAAATTATTTGGATATTTATAAAACCAAGTGAATTATTAATTTTTTCGAATTGATAATAAAAAAAATTAAAAATTAAATGAAAATGTAGTCGTTGCCAATTGTGTCATTGGTAAGTTTTATTTTATCGCATATTAATTTTAATTTTAAATCGAGTAGTTTATAAATGATTTAAATTTGTTTATTTTTAATTTTAATTGTATTCTAATAATTTTTAGAAAAATTTACATTTTATTTAACATTAATTGTAAAATATTAAAAGAATTTTGGACAACTGTTATGGAATTGACTCTAAAAACTACAATTTTCATATGAATTTTCGTTGTAATTTTGCAGTGACTTTTGATTGTGTTTCTATTTCGAAAGAACTCATCCGTACATCATAAATTAATAGTTCTGTGTTATGTACTTCATGTACTTCGGCCTTACCTTCCGTCTACACTGAACATTTTAAAAATTCACTATCCATTACCGATATATTAAAATATTAATTTTTATTTTAACTTTGTAAAATTCTAATTGCAAATTGTTTCTCAGGCCACAATAACACTTGACCCTCTTACTTTTCGTTCGACATTTTGAAACTTCATTTTGGTATTAAGAATTACTTTGGCCAACCAATAGATATTTTTCTAGCATGTTATGTGCAGTTCAAGCTTTGCATATTCTACCTTCCGTACCACCACTTATTTACTCAATTATTACTTTTTCATATATGATTTTCAGAATAGTGTTGAAACAGTTGTACATTAATTTGCATACCGCACCGCGAGTCGCGCTACTCCAGTCGATTGAATTTGATAATGTTTAATAACTTTACTGGAAGTCTATATTTCATTAAATATTAGTAGTAAGTCACTGTACTGAATAATCATAATGCCATTGATCTCCGATTTATCATTAAAAAATTGCAAAAATACACAATTCAGAGAATAACTTGTCTATGGGCAGAACACGAACACGCTTTGCAGTAAAACTGCTATTAAAACAATAATCAGTCCATATCAAAAAGGGGCGGTGATAGAGGAAAGAATTTACTGAGGGGCATATTAAGTTGTGCACGAAATTGATTGAAAATTTGTAGTCATATGTGACTACTAACTGAACTGGGATCTAGAATGGTTGAACAATATACTGAAGATGTAATTCATGCCTTCATAAAATCTACTTCCAATCAGTTGTTATCTGCATTTTATTTCCAAGCCCGTGTATTGTTTTAATATTGCAATTGTGGTTATGTATTGTATATTTGAACTTGTCTTTTTTCTTCATTACATTAACAAATCGTAAAATATATATCTTTAAAACGAACATTGCGATTAATTCTAACAATTCTCATACTACCATAAATGTTATTGTTCCATAAAATTCATTTCTAATATATTCGATTGGATACATATCAATAAAATATTTAATTATATGTATTCGCACAATCATTAGGTGTATCGTATTATTTAGTATTGCGTATATTTTAAGTAAATCGTTTTGTCATTTTTTTTGCACAAAGTATAAAAAAAATTATAATATAACAAATTAATAATTTTCTTCAATATACAAACGAGTATTTATAGTATTATTATTATTATTTAATTATCATAGTCAACAATTAAATTAAATAATATACAATTTTAACAAACGTATTATTATAAATGGAGTAAGTAATTATATATTGAATATATTAGCAATTATATAGTATATCCATTATCTCCACATGTATCTTAAAACCGAATATGATTAAAATGATACTTTAAAAAACGAAATGCTTATATACAACACGTCAATACATTTATTTATTTATTTATTTATTTATTTAATTGACATTCATTATAAATGTACAAAACAAATTATATTAATTCTAATTAAATTTAAAATTAATTTAAACTTAAATTTCAAAAGGAAATGTGACCTGAACATATTATTATTAATCAAATTGCTATACACTACTGTTAGAATCATTAATTAATTCCACCGTCAAATTTGCCAACGAAATCCAAATGATCGTCCATTTCCAGACTGTAAGTCTGTAACCCAAAAATAAACGCTAACATGGTGAAGCATCAAACCATCACATTCATTCAAAAGTTATATCAAAATGAAAAACGTTTATCGTGTGAGAAAGCAGCACCCCTTCAAAAATGTTTGATCAGCCAGGGCGCCAGCATCCTCGATCCAATATTAGACCGCAAAAACTGTCAAATCAATCGAACACCGATACAATTACTCAAAAATCGCAAAAACCAAAAAAAAAGCTAGCGACAGTTGCTTTAAGATGATAAACAATGTGAACCAGAATTGTTAATTCCTATATTCCAGTACAAAATTTGATAGTTTCCGTTCAAAAGTGGAAATTCGCTACACAAAATAAAACTACAGCAATTTCGTCGTAAAACTAAATTACTACCCAGTATTGTGCTCCACCATTGACACAAGCCTATGTCAATATCATTTTCCACATTTACCAACGATCTTAAGTATGCGAAATTATTTACAATTTCAAAATTAAATTCTTCAATATTAACAGTATATGATCTCGAATTCCTGATGCATTGATTATCAATTTTTAGGTTCATAACTTCACTCTCCAGCGTATAATATTAAAGAGAATTGTTGATAATGGATCGCTCTGACGTAGTCCATCAACTGTCTCAAAATTCATTTTTTTCAATGTACAGATAATACCATCCTTCCACCTGTTCATTATTCCAAATGTTTACAATTAGTATGTGCAGTTGATACCTTCTTAATGCATTGCCACCATGTTTAAAGAGTTCATCTGGTAAGTTATCAGATCCAGGTGATTTATTATTCTTGAGCTTTTGAATAACATTCTGTACTTCGAGGAAGATTTCCTCCTATTGCGCCACCTGTCCATCTATGTTTTTGCTCAAAAACGGTTGGTGATTATATCCGAATACTATTGACAATTTGAGATTCCGGTACAATCTTCAGTTATCATTGTTTCTGTTGAAATTCTCCATTTCGACGTAAACCCTTCGTTCTAATTCTCGTTTTTTTCTACGAATCAATTTACTTCCGAAATCCCTCTTAGCGCGATAGTCTCCAATATAGTGGTTCTTAGCTCGCGTTAGCATTTTCAGCCTGGATGCATTTTTTGCATCCCGAGCATTTCCACATTCATCAACAAACCACTCATTCCTACCTTGCACTGCCCTTCTAATAACAACTGTTCCGCTACCTTCAACACAATTTTAACTTGGTCCACATGATATTTTTATTGCCTTCCTGCTGGTAATCCTCCAAAACTGTAATAATTCGTTGTTCCATTGCAACCATGTACAATTGTTTCAGTGCTGTCTGCTCAAGTATTTCGACCGTACATTTCGTCCTTACAGGTTGCGTGTTATTAATGGCTGAAATTCGGGGTCGTAACACTACCCTAACTAGATAATGATCCGATCCATATTATTCGAATCACGACAAGTTCGAACATCCTTTGCACAGTGACTTCCATCAATGAATATATGAACAATTTAATTATTTGTTCTACCATCTGAAGACCTTCACCTTATTTTATGAATATCTTTATGTGGTAATAATTTACCATTAATTACCATGTTTTTAGACAAGGCTAAATAAATCATTCGCATCCCATTTTCATTCGATGTTTCATGAAGAATGTGTTTACCTATAGTTGGTTGATATATTGTTTCCTCTCCACCTTGGCAATAAAGTAAAACTAAGAAGATTTTAATATTGTGGCCGCACGAAGTTCTATATATTAATATCAGCTTTTCATAAAATACATCCTTCACCTCATCTATTTTTTCTTCAGTGTACATTGATGAAGGTCAAAAAAAGTTCTAACATTCCATTAAATCGATGTCCTTTTTTCGTAGCTATGTTCAATGTACTTTACTATTCTGTAAATTCGTGGGGTATTTACAGTGGTATATTTCACCTTAACTGAAAACAGTTACAATGGAGCTGCTGACTAGCCATGACATTGTTTAATCATATGATACATTAACTAAAGTTTCTGCTTTCAGTCAGTACCCGTTATAGTATGTCTAGTACATAGTTTGTCCATGACTACTAACTTTGTTATTCGTAGCTAACCCGTTACATGCCGTTCCACTATCAGTTTTCAGTTTTGGGAACAGAAAATAGTTACACGGTAATAGATCAGGCGAATACGCAGAATGGCTGTTGTGAGATATCCGTACATTTTTTTATAATTTTAAAACAAAATTTAATATTTGCTCTTTGTTTCATTGTATTTTACGACGTAAGCATATCAAAACTACCGACGCTCAAATGGGTGTAAATTTTTAACCTTAATGAACGTCCACCTCGACCATCTCAAGTAATTTACTGAAAAAAACATTGATATTGATGTCTAAAAAATCTTCAGCGAGATTCATCGAAAACAATAATTTATCGAATTTTAACTATGGTCTACGATAGGTGAATTACATATCAATTAAATGATGATCAAAAATTGTACCGAATTGAACTAATAAAATATTCTTGCTTAATCATTCACCGCATATTCACTTAATTTAATACACTGCGACTAATTTCTATTCCCTAAACATTATTTGGCTATGAAATGAAACTGTGTTGCATCAGTTGAAGTTGTTTTTATGATGCCAAAGTTATTATGCACAAAGAATTTGTTCCCAAGTATGGAACAACAGTTAATTCTTTGCATTAATTGATGTATTTTAAGACTTTTGATAAGAAGCCGTATTCATAGTGTTCGTATTGAATATGAAAAGCTTTTGGACAAATTTGATTGCAACAACTACACAGAGGAATGACTTTATAAAACTTTGCCTATAAGGTATTTGATAATACCATATACTTTACCATAGTACATCTGATCAAATACCATATTTAGTATATGGCAGATCTTGGCAAAGTGTAGAGAGTTCAATGTTGATACACACAATTTGTTAATTGATTTTAAAGCGGCAATCGATATAGCGTCAATAAGTCAAAAAATAATGGAAAATTATGGAAGAATTTGGTATTCCAAAAAAACTGATAGATTTGGTGACCTTGACAGTGGATAATGTGAAATCACACGAGCACAAAACCGAGGTAAATTATTTAATCATTTTGAGACCATTGATAGACTACGGCAAGGCGATCCATATTAACACTATATTTCATATTACGCTGAAAAAGACTGTTAGGGGCGTAAATATTGATAAAAAAGGGACGATTTTTACAAAATCGGGTCAACTATTAGAGTATACTGATGATATAGACATAATGGGTCGAAATAGGGTGATTTTTAAGGATGCTTTCGAATCGTTACACAAGCAGGCATCGGTTCTAGGTCTTAAAGTGAATGCAGCGACAAAACAAAATATACGGTGGCAACGAATATATCAGTAATTCGAGATCAAACTGTTAATATTGGAGAATCCAATTATGAAATTGCAAATAGTTTTGTATACTTATAGGATTGATAAATAACAGGATTGATAAATGTGAAAAATGATTTGAAGAGGAAATTCGCCGCAGGATAGCAACTAGAAACATATGCTATTACGGCCTAAAAAACCAATTTCAATTGAAAAAATTACAACATCTTAAGTACAACCTATATATACAACATTAATACGTCTAATATTAACGTATGGATAATGGATCGGGGAAGCTTGGTGCATGACACCAGGAACAATTACTCCGGATTTTTAAACGAAACGTAATCCGTGGCATATTTGATCCTGTCGAAGAACATAATGGTTGGAGGCGTAGATACAATTCTGAATTAAACAAGAATCGACCAAATATTGCCAAAACAATCAATAGATTAAGATGGTTGGGATACGTATTACACATGGAATAGGAACTTGTGTCAAAAAAACGGTTGAATGGTAATCCAGAAGGAGAGCCGGAAGACCTAAGGCTAAATGGCTATAGATACAGTAAAGTGTGATATAAAGGTTCTTAAAATTCGAGATTGGAAGACATTGACTGTGGGATAGGTCAGTTTGGAGAAACGTGTTTTTTTTTTTTTTTAAGTCATATATTACTCCAAGTCGAGCTTTATGTCATCTAATAAACCTTTCATTACAGCCAATGTGGAAAAATTACTCCGCATGGGAGTATATAACAATTTACCAATTGTACTACAATAAACGAAATATAGATGTTTTCATAATTCTACTATATTTATATGGCAATAGTGATGTGTGTGTGGAGACATTGTTAATCTTTGAGCAGCGTCCAACACTATATTTTCAAACATATTCGCTTTTCTTTTTATTCCATAAACTAACAAATGATCACCCAGCAGAATATATTTCAGTATTAAAATAAATAACGAAAGATTTCCTATGAAAATAGCGGGAATTGAACCAGCTATATTTCACGATTAATAATATATGTTTTGGCGCTATACTACTGAGTGTGTTGGATAAGGCTAAAACTGTACCTGGGTTTTAACACCATGGAGTAAGTAAGTAATTAAGTAAGTAAGCTGTTAGATATTATTGTACATTCTCAAAAATAGTCATTTGATGATGCATTTATGAAACAAATTTAATGGTATATTTCAGTTAAGGTAGAATATTTCGAATAAATACAAATTATTTTTATAAAATAAATGAATTGTTTGTTTTTTACTTATAATCCACTCCGCGATATTTTGCGGATCGGGGATTTATTATTAAACTTGTATAAATTAAAATACAGCATACCATATACATATCGTGTACATCATTACCATAATTTATTATGTAAACATAAACAAATATTAAATACTGTAAGCTTATTAGAGAGGGGATAACATTTATTTGTAGTATGTAATTTAAAAAAAAAACCAACACATGCTATGGCTAGATGCTATGCTTTAATTAAAAATGTTAATTTATTATATTTTTCGCAGAGTATAGAATATTTTTCATTATTGTTTATTTTATTAGTCGACAAACATTGTACGATACGACATTTAAGCTACCAAACAAGATATAATTTATATAAACAATTCATTCAGATACATATTAATATTCGATTTATGTGTAGCGAATTGATAGATCCTGTGACAATTTTTATTTAACTAAGAAACTAGTGAAAATCTTTTTTTATTAGTATTTAACTTCACTATGTAAATAAATATAGTTTTACATAAAATATAAAATAATTCTGTATGAAATTGATATTGTTAAAAACAAAAATATTTTAAATTAATATTTGAATTTTGAAGTGTTCAATTAGTTTTATATTAAAAAATAGTGTGATTTATGTGTTTTTAAAAATTATATATCCTCTAAAGTGCCTATAAAAAAAGGTGTATGCCTTAATGAAATAAAATTATTATCATATAATTATAGTTAAGTTACTAAACTTATTAATAAAATGGATAAGAAAATAAAGAATATAAATATAGAGTTTAATAATTTAACATATACTGTCAATGATCAGCATAAAAATGGTAAGTGAATTTTTCATTTGATTAATAAAAGTGAGCTCTACCTAAGGCAGTGGACCCGAAATCTCCTTCTCAGTGTCCCATTGAAAGTAATTTTTGAATTTAAACTTATCCCACTGGATTATTATGAATGAATTTGCTCTTTTATTTGCAGCGATGCAATTTGCGATTGTTCATTTAAATTACCAAAATACTGTCACATTTAAAATTATTATATTAATATCATTGTGCAAAGTGAAAGATTCCTTAAATACATTATATATTTTTTTTGTAATTTATACCAACTTTAGGGGTATGATATTTATTATATTTAATTAAATGAAATCCGTATAATTTAAGAGTATATAGAGATAATAAAAAAATAGATTCTTCTGCGAGTTTTGTAGATCCACTCATTTAGATTTCCATTAAAAATATTCTAATATAGTGGAGTACAGTTTCGCACAAAATTATATCAAACTCCACATATTTTATTTTTTCATAATGTATTTATGTGATAAAAAATAGAAATAGAAATTACTATTAATTTTTACACTGTTGATTGATATCAAGAACATGAAGTTCAAGACTTTCTTGAAGTTATGCGGATTTTCAAGTGGCAACACAAATTTTCAAGTCAGCCTTGTTCCTGATTCATCTTTTAACACTTAGTACCCAGGTCCACTTCACGAAAGTAAATCACCAAACAGAGTTCGACCATTTACGGTACAATTTCTGTCGTAGACTAAATTCGATTGAAAATTTAGTTTCAACAACCCGTCATTGATTTTCCTTGTATGATATTTTAACGAAAATAATTTAACCATTAAAGGGTTAATGTTACAGATTGTCATTTAATGCATATGATTTAAGTATAATGGGCCCGGCATCAAGCACATGCAAATAGTACGCGCCGTCCGATTTTGATTGATATCAACAGGAAGTTCAGGACATTTTTGAAGCTATAAGAAATTTTCAAGCCGCTCCACAAATTTTCGATTGGCTACAAATTGGGGGTAGTCTAAAATATCCAAATTAATATCGTTTATATAATTTGTAGTTATTCATTGAAAATACATTTGTACATAATTTCAATGAATAGCGTTTATAAGCCCATTTTTCATTGTTTCAATGAATAATTCATTAATATTTTTCATTTTTAAAAATTATCTTAATGTACTTGTTTATTGAATTAACTCCGCGTGTTTGCCCCTTAAATTTTATTTTAATTTGCGTTGTCAAATAATCGGCCACCATCCTTTCCATTGCTATCAAAAGAAAAGATGTCAGGCTAATCGGTTTGAACGACTTTGGCTCAGTATAGTCCCGCTCCTCGCCTTTGGAAGGAAAACCACTTTTGTTCCCGTACATACTCTTGGTTTCAAAACCTGTCGCAAGACAAGTTACAAATATTGCCCGAAGTATTGGGGCCAAAAATTCGTTTTGTATTAAGGCTGGAAGTATTTCTTCACATTCGTGTAACCATTCCGGAACCCAAAGTCGATTCGAAATTGGGCTACCGGAAACATGCACTTCCGTCAGTATATCTTATTTGTTTCCTACAGCGTTTCTGCCCATCACAGCCCAGTCTAACTCTGGATACTGGAGCTTTAGTGATCATCTTCAACAGTCTATTAACATCTGTGATGTTCTCCATCTTCATGCAGAAGTCTCTCCACGACGACAGCCTTTTTTGTTGTAGAAGAGATTTCTTCTTTCACGTTTTTTTCCTTTATATTTCTCTCATACCTCTTGAGAATTATCTCTTAAATCATGGTGTTAAGAGCATTTCTCACTTCTTTCTTTAGTTTCTACAATAGACCACACCACCAGGATGTCGGGTTCTATTCTTCCACTAAAGTTAGCGGACATGAACTTTGAAATGAATTTAACATATCCGAATGATAAACATTTAACTGTGTCTCCACATTCCCAGCCGATTTCGATAGATTTTACCGTCCTATCAGATTTTTCCTTAACAGTTTGTTGGTATTTAGCCTCATCTGGATTTCGGGTATTCTGATAGTTTTAACCTCTATTTGCTTAAGAGTCCATACAGGACTTCGAAAATAGATGGTTCTGTGATACAACATTGTTATTTTATCCATTACCTTCCATTATTAATTGTCGTTCTATCATTTTTCCATTACAAAGTCGACTGTGTTCCCATATGCATGATGATGATGTTATTCCTAACCACAAATACGTGTAATATTTCTCCTCTGCGGTTGTCGTTTGTGCTGCCCCACACAGGTAGAATTATCAAACTCTTGTCCAAATAAGTTTAGTTTGGTTAGTTTCAACTTACACCGTCATTAAGTTTAGTTAAGTTTTTAGTTGTGTATAACCGGTAAATAAATCATAAATCATTATTAGCAGAGTTATCAGTGATCCTCATCGAACTCGACACAATGAACTAAACTTTTTATGATCGATAAAATTAAAGGCGTATATTACAATTTAATGTATTATAATTTAATAATAGTTGTGTGTGTGTGTTTGTGTAGAGCACAATATTTATAAATTGTTTATAATAATAACCTTCACATAATATTATAATTCATTTAATAAAATTCAAATCTATCTATATTGAATATTATATGAAAATTTTATTAATAAATTTAAAAAATATTGACAATTTTTTGCGTTGTTCACAGATAGGGTAATAAAATATATTTATATGTTTGTAATCTAAGCGCATTTATCCGTATTAACCCTGTAGTACCCAAAAAATGGCGGGTATTATTAAAATTCGTAAAAGTATTAGCTTAATTCCAGTGCCTGCTGCTATACTTATTTAATTTGTAACAATACATATTTGAAATCATTATTACCCATACCAACACAATACCATCGTCTTAACACGTACTGTCCAGGTGCACCTCAAGAAAGAAAAACACAATTGCGGCACAATTTCTATCGTAGACTAAATGCGATTGAAAATTTAGTTTCAACGACCCCTAATTGATTATCCTTGTTCCTTGTATTTTAACAAAAAAAAAAAATTAGCCACTAAAGGGTTAATGTAACGGATTGCCATTAAATTTATTATCTAAGTATAAAGGACATGACATCAAGCACATATGCAATTAGTGCGAGTCGTCAGATTTTTCTGAATTAATCAATAATAATAAACAATATAATGTTACACAAACACGGTGGAAAATAATGTAAAACATTTTATACAAGGTTTTCCGATTTGCGACATCATTAGGAAAACGCTAGATTCTGTGAGTTATTTTGAGTCAAAAGTTTCATATGGCCTATTCGACTTCGTTACGAAGTTACGCGAAAATAATTTAATTTTCAATCAAACCGTATTTTAAACTTTTCAATAACTAATTAACCGATTTTAAAGTTTCGATACTCTATTAGCATTAGCATTCCTAGACCTTTAATTTAAGTTTAAGATAAGGCAATTCGGATTTGTGGTTATCCAGATATTTACAGGAATGCTGAAAAATCGTTAAACGGAGTTTTTTTTAAGTTTTTTCAAACATAAATCGAAAAATCATGATGAAAAATTTTTCTCTGTATAAGTTTAAGAACCTTCATCAGCTTTAATTTAAGCTATAACATTAGTGCCTTCAGTCTCAACTGATTCCAGAGATATTCAGAAATAAATACAACGATGCAGGAATCTATCGAATTTTATTTGTACTTTGCTTTAACGTACAAAAAAGCATAAATAAATAAATAATATTATTATGTAAGAAATGGTTAAAAATGTCCTGGGCCTAACCACTAGATAGTGCCCATAACGAAATATACGTATATTTCAATAGTGCCAACTTTCAAAATATATATGTCAAAATTTCATAAAAATCCAACAAACTAATTTAAAAGTTACAGCGGATTAATTGACACTTTTGTGTCGTTTGTTATTTTCAGAAAAATTGATTCAAAGCAGTTTCGTTTGTTAATTCTGGATTCTGTATTCTGGAGTGAAATGGCGGATCCATTGTAATGTACCGATGCAAAAATTCAGGCTTATTTCGCTTAAACATGTCCAAACAGCGTTCTGAACCATCAATTCGTTGTTGTTTTGTTGCTCTCGTGTGAACAAACACGGCACCCATTTGGGAAACAACTTTTTAATACCCAAATGTTTATGTATAATACTGAAAACATTGTCTTTTGATAACTTGATGGTGTCAGCTATCGCTTGTAACTTCACTTTGCGATTATCCATAATTATTTTCATGTTTTTTTTTCGATGTTTTCAGGATTAACAGCCACATTTGTGGACGTTCAGGAAAAAACATCATCATGGGTGTCTACGGTACGACCACAGTTAAAATCAGCAAACCAATATATGATGGTTGCTGTTGATGGAGCAGAGTTCAAGTTACACTTTCGAAGCCATTGCTATGCTTGAACGGTATTTTTCGTCCCATGCTTTGAATCCATTTTGCTGAAATTTAATAAGTAATTTCTAAACTAATGGTCGGATTGCTATGAATGTTTGGCATAAATTTTTTGAAGGTTAGCACTATTGAAATATCATAAGGATATTTCGTTAGGGATATCATCAGGTGGGTTAGGCCAGGAAATTGTTGACACATTTGTTATTTGTTCATTTGCTGGTGGTATTTCACTTCGAAATAGTACAACAAATTATAAATTGGGGACAACATTTTGATTTGTATAAGTACGTTTGTGTATGATAGTTAATTTTTATAAAATAGCAACATATAGCTTTCAACCTCAACCTTGTTATGGTAATACAAATAGAGCTGTAAATGGTTATCGAAGAAGCAGGTTACCGAATAGTCGTATTCCCGTATTTTCGAATATTCATCGAAATATTGCAGAAAAAAATTACACTTTTATGAATTCGTGCGCCATAAGACCCGAAATTGAAGATGAAATAATAAATATGGCAAACGCAACAAATCCCTCCCACAAGACCACAAATGTTCGCCGAAATTTGTGAATATCTATGGCATAGGTTAATTAATAGTCAATTAAATCAATTCCATATAATCTATAGACGTTGAATAAAAATATTAATATTTCAATTCTAATAATTATTATTATTATTCACTTTTTGTTACTATATTAAAATCAGACATTTTCTCAGGCGACGCCAATGATTGTGTTATAATTATATTGTGACTATACTTAAATTTCCTTTCCATTCTATATAAAATTTCAATTAATTTTTAGACTTTGTATAATTGACTACACATACACAAACACAAATGTATCAAATCATTATACATTTAAAAATTATTGTTGATTGTGGTTATTTACATTAACCTCAACAAGGTTGCATCGGTTATAAAATACATTAAATATTTAATCAAATTTTCTTTATAATACAGTATGTTGTCATGTCTAAAACAATAAATAATTTCAATTGAACATAGCTGCCCAATTAGAGAAGGAGTTGAATTAAACCAAAGATAAAGTGGCAAACAAACTGTCGAAAGCAGCGTAACGTTTTTGTATAGAAACAATATAGCACATATGTATATTTTTGTGTAAACTTTTGGTCCCATATTCAAATAAAATCATTTCTATTATTTTATCGTTTTTTGATAGTTGTTTCTGTCAAGAAACGAATATTTATAATTTGATTCCGCTTATCAAAACGTCTCGCCTCTTTCGACAGTATATGTTGTCCCTTAAATGTCATAATATGTGCATGTGTGTGGAATTACCGATTCAAATTGCTCAAACACATTTCAATTTCTACCGGTTGACGTAATTGCTATAAGTAATACCGTAGCTGTTCCTCTTTTTTTATATAATACGTTTACGTTTATATTTTTTTACAATATTGAAATCAGAAAGTATATGCGTTTTGTAAGGAAAAAAATCTGGCGATATTCCTTCTTGGAGTACCAACTGTATTACATTCAGATTCAAATTAGGTATGTATAATTTCTTACGTATTACTCATACGTTGAAGTAAAATAAACTAGTTTTTATCCTTGAAATTGTTAGACGATATATTTATGTAAGGTATAATTTATATAAAAAGTTTAATTTGTGCATAAATTTATAAGTAAATAATTTCTTGTTCTATATAATATGTTTTTTTATATGTTTACATTACACTTTTTAATTTTACATAAAGCAGTTAGAGTTAGGTATAAAACTTAAAATTATAGCAGGTATAATAAAAGTTCAAGTTCAATAAATACGTATATGATTAAAATGCATATAAATGATATTATATAATGATTTATCATTTATATATACATATACAATTCAATCAGGCACGAGTGTGCCAACTACTCATCATTCATCTATAGGTAATTGTCAAATAGAACTTCAATAGAAAACTCAAATGTCATGAACACGGATAACATTTGGAACTTGAAACGTTCGAACATGGCTGGAGCCGGTAACTAAACTTCCAGAAATTGTTCAGAAATTTTATAGATATAAATTAAATACAAAGTGGGCCCGATTTTAAGTGAAATTAATTGTTTGGATAGCGGAGACACCATAGCGATGAATTCGAAATCGGTTTCGTACAAGTAAATATATACTTCAACAAATTCATCTAGTCTAGTTTCGGCTTAGACTGAAATGAACGGTTGGATTTCTAAGAACCTCAAATTGTATAAATTTATAATATGAGACGGATAGCCAATATCATTTACTGTTTATAAACATCCAAAAATCTCTCGGATGTTGACTCAAATTAGATTGAATTCCAATTAAGCAAAAGTAGAATAGTTATTATTTAGAGTATCACAAATCGTCAAATCGAAATCCAATGTAGAATTACATATAATTATTTTCGAGCTATATTACTACTATTTCGCATGCGTTTCAAATTATTATCATCCCAAGTCATAACATACAATTGTATTCCTTGAGAATAACGAGAAACAAGTTTGATGAAGTATTTAAACATGAAAAGTATCAGTTAGTATTCTTTAGCGCTATCTCTAATTATTGCACTACTCTCGCGAACTTCCTGTATAAGTGTATACGTTATACATTTGTATAAAATGTTTCAAGGGCTAACGAAGCAGACCACCAATTGGAGAATTCTACATCTTCTCATGTTGTTCCAAGTTTCAGAAGTTCTTCCACGATCAATTTCTCGATTACATGCCTCACCATTTCCAAGGCCGACTCCATCTTTACAAGGTTTTCCCCATGTGACGGTCACATTATGACCCTTGGCATATCCACTTCCGTAAACCATTTCCCAAGATTTAGGACCCTCCATATAGATTGTTCCAGTTCGATGCCACATATGTTCACGTACTAACTGTCTTTGGAATAAAAACAAATCCAACGGTAGCCGTCTCAGTAGCACCTCCACGGCAGTGGTTGGCGTCTTGCGAAAGCACCAGTAATTGTCACACATTTCCAGATGTACACTGACCAACATCTATGCAGTCTTATATCACCACACAACAGAAACATATGTTATTATGGGTCCTACCATCATTGTCTCCCTCCATTCTCTTGCTATAAATACTGTTGCATGATAGGTCACATATATTTCCCGAAATCTTAGTGCCAAAACTTCCTTTCTCCATTATATTAAGGCGGCAAATAACTCCATGCCAGTTGACAGGTCTGAATGTCTATATAGATCGAAAAACGTCCTCTTGTGTCACTATCTCTTCTGCCTCCTTCCTATTATACATTTGGCCATTCGATTTTGAATAACCCACGGACGATTCGAAATTTAACGTCCTGGAAATTGTACTACCATCAGGATCTTGTTTGTTTCTGATCTACAGTGTTTCTGTCATTTTCCCAGGACCATTATGTACCAGTTTAATTGTAGATACTGAAGCTTTGGTCACCATCTTCTGAAGTCTATTGACCTTAAAGTTGCTCCCCATCTCCGAACAGAAGTCTCTCCACGACGACCGCCTTTCTTGTTGTCGAAAAAATTTCTTCACTTCTCGTTTTTTTGCATTATATTTCTCTCATACCTCTTGAGAATTGTCTCTTAAAGCATGTCTCTACATTCCCAGTCTAACAGATTTTTTCTTAACAGTTCCTGGTTCATTAATTTTTCGGAAATTATGATGGTTTTAATCTCTTTTTGCTTTAGAGTCCATACGCGACTATGAAAATAGATGGCTCTGTGATCCGACATTGTTATATTTGATCCATTACCTTCCATTTTGATTGTCGTTTCATCATTTTTCCATTACAAAGGTTACCATCGATCACGAAGGTCGGCTTTGTTCCCCTATGCATGATGATGATGTTATTCCTAAACAAATATTGAATCCTCTATCGCTGTTAATCAATTTTTGATTATTCCCAGAAGCCACGCTGGGAACGGGTTTACCACCTGCGATACAAATTCCTTTAGTTTTCCTGAATGCTTATGTTTCTTAGACAACCAGACATTACCCATTGACCTACCTGACATCGGGGATAAATCGCTTATGCCAATTAGACCGACACATTAATATTAAGTCCTCACACCACTACAGGTGTCTTCTGCGAGGGGGATATAAAGTATACTCGTATACTTTAATAATATTATAGCTTCATGAATATACACAATATACTTTAATTTTTAAATGATCAGCGATGCATTTTCATTCAATATATGTTTACATAATTAATAATATATTGATATCCCTCAACATTATGGTCAATGTCAATGATAATAATAACTAATTTTTTATTTTGTCTATTTTAGTAATATGTATTAGTATTTATGTATAAAAATATATAATCAAATACAATATCAAAAGTAATAATTAACACATTTTTATATAATTTTAAACAGAAAATATTACTAAATTTTAGCTAAAATTTAAATTATTAGCATTTAATTTATGACCGATTAATTTTTCATGGTCAAAATAGTATAAATTTGTTTATAGTTTTTCTTGTAATTCTTATGTCTAAGAAGGTTGTCTTAATATAAATAAAGTTTTTTTTTAATTATGTTATAAAACTTTTAATATAACATTCGACAACTAATTAACTAATTTTACATCTATTTCTTTTATTAATAAAATATATGAACATTTGATTTCTTTTCATTAAACTCGTACAAATATTTACCTAAAACTGAGTTTTATAATAATATTCATATTTTTAGTACCGTCAAAATGGGAGGTTAAGGGCAAGTGAACAAAATTCAATATAAAATATCTCTATGATAAATTGCAAAAAGATTTTATTAAATTTCGAACTGGAAAAAAATGAGTTTAAAAATAGATTTCTGAAGAAAAAAATAATAATAACATATTTAATCAAAAACAATGAATTTAATCTTAATCCGATACTAGATTAAGGTTTGATTAATGAAATTTTCCGATGGCTTCTTACTACGCCATGGCGAATTAGACCATTGTGTAAATTATTTTTTCTTTATCAGACAGGTTCTTGAGACGATACAGATAACATATGCGGTATATCAACTTTAATTGTTGGAGCATTTTGTTGTCGTAGACCTGCAGATGATAAACTTTTACCAGGTTTAACATTGAATTAATTTTTTACTTTCATAAAGAACTTGTGTTGGCATACGAAGCCGTTTGAAGGCTTCATCTATCAATGCACTATTAATTTATTGTTAGATTGAAAGTTCCTGGTGGAAGTATAGAATACGTTTCATTTGGATTCAGTGGATAAATGCCACATTTTTCAAAAACCTTCTTTTACTGCATCCAATGCTTTTTGTACCTGTTCGATATTCACCGCAATTTTGAAAACCCAAAACTATCGTTAACACGTATCTTGCGATGAAGTATACTAACCATAAACTTCTCGAAGCAATCGGAATAATTCATCAGCAGATTTTTTCAAATGAAAACACTAAATTAATCCTTAATCCGTGAATTCTCTTTATTTGGCAAACATTTCGATATATGCAACACAGCAAAACAATACTATGCAAACGAAAAGCGTAAAGTGTTTGTTTTAGTTTTAGAACCAACTGAGCAGTTCTATTGTTATAAAATCAAACGTATATTTTCTACTGATAGTATGAGTTCACAATGTAATTTCTCAATAAAATCGACAACGTTATCAGTTGTGTAAATATTAAATTGCAAACATTACAATTAATCATTTGTTTATCTGTTACTCTGCATGTGAGCAAAGTGTTCTATTTTAATAGATTTCACCTCACGCAGATTTTACCATGTACTTTTCGGCTTCTGGGAATCCCATTTCCTTATAATATCCACCACACTACTCCTCAATGTGTTACTTATCCATCTCCGTTTTCGCAATTTAATTTCAACATAAGTTCCACTTAGTTTGCAAATCGTCGACAATTCCTCATTACCAATATTATTCCAGTTCATCGAACACGAGGGATTATTCGAACGAACTTATTTCTAAAAATACTTCTAGGTGTGTTGTGATAACAGTTTCGCATGCGTAATAATACCATTTCAAAGTTTCAATCATCAGAATATTGTGTGAAAAAAACCAGCAATAGCGAGTATAAAGCGTGAAGTCATGCACGTACGTAGCAAACGCTTGGCCACACGTTGTAATGTGATCATCAAATGTAGCACTTATTATCAATTTGTAGGAAATACTTTGATCAAAATAAATTGTAACACAATTCTTCACAATAAATGCCTTTTTTCAGTCCAAAACGAGTGCGATGGATACTAATAAGTCAAGGCTCTGTATCATAATAATATGTATAAATCTATAATTGGTAAAATACGTTTTTATGAATTTGCAAATGTAAAATTTAATTCATTTTTCTGTAGAATTTGACTACTTTTCATTGCATGATAAACAATTGGTTATTTACACACCCACGTAAGATCTAAGAGCATAAATGCAATTATCTTATATATTTTCTTTAATCTATTTATTTTTAGGGAGGAAAAAGATTTTAAAAGAAATATCTGGTGAATTCAAATCAGGTGAAATAACAGCTATTATGGGACCATCAGGTGCTGGAAAAACAACATTGTTAAATATATTAACAGGTTTTACGTGAGTATTTATTTTACAAAATATTTTCTAAAAAAAATTCTTATAAATTCACGTAAGCCAAAAATTCGCTAAAGTATAATAGATTTAACATTAAATACAACAACACAACTAATTATAGTTTTAAAAAATTTTGAAAATAATACAGAGTTTAGCAACTGGTCCATAATTTTTTTGCATTAGCTTTATCACTCCTTTTTTAAAGGAGAATACTGTATGATTTTATCCACAAATTTTGAAAGAGTTCCAAAAGCATAGGAATTGCATTTTAAAATTGTATTATTAAGGGACTAACAGCAAAATTTGTTTTAAGGATAGAACCAAAGAATTGTATTTTTCATCATTAAAATCATTAGAAGCGGCGTCCTATTATTCTTAAAAGTTGGTTAAAATTTCCATCACGAAACTTCATAATGCATTTTCTAACAGTTGTGAAGTACCAACAGAATTATCTCGTCAAACCGAATTAATCAGTTCAGTAAGTTTAGCAGCATTTTTTCTCAATTTAAAACATAATAACATTTACGCTCTTAAGTTTTACTTTGAAACATTCATCTCTTAAAAATGTTATATATACTGATCGCGCATCTTGTAAATGACTGAAACTTTATACGTATGTTTTTTTATTACAACCAACGCCAGTGTTATGTTTCCACTTATACACCTATTCATTTATTTCGGGCTTTGGTGCTTAATATGTAGAGTACTACTGTGTCATTATCGGACATGGTTCTACAACTACACTCCACCACATGTCTGCACAGTACTTACTTCGACATTCTGTATTCAGATAGATTAAATGTACAATAAATTAATATTTCATTTAAATTACATACAATACATGCACGTTTATTCTACGCTTGGCAGTTGTTTTTAAAATCCTGTTTTTATACACATTATAGATTCTTACCAATTAATATTATTATACTTATAAACAAATAACTTGTTTTCCAATTTTCAACATTACAATATTTTTAAAATCTATCATTAAATATGTATCCCCTATAAGATTTAACATATTAAAAATCGAGTTAAAAATTAAAAAATAATACAGTGTATATTTCTTTCTGGCGGGCTGTAAAGTAAATCACCGGTAGGTACCCTACACTCTACACACATCTATTATGTCAAAAATACAGCAATGTGTAACGGTGTACTGTACCGTTCACATAAGAATAAAACATGTTTTTGTGGGACAAAGTACGTACCAAAAGACGTTAAGATGGATTTCCTTATTTTTTTCATTTGACATTATATATTTTTAGTTATGCTTTAATTTGTAATGTAATTAAAAAATAATTGATAATATATCAAAGAATATAATTTTTTTAATTTATTTGATGACACAACAAAACATTAACGCAAAAATACAAAACACACAATTGAATAATGCTATATGTCAATAATAATTAAAAAGAAAACACAAAATGAGCTAGTGAATTACTCGAAACCGTGATATTTCTTCAAAGTCATATCTATTGTACTTATTGTTAGTACATACAATAATTTCGAATAATGAGCGATACCGTACAGTAGTTCAGAAATAAAACGTCTACACCGTAAAAATGACACGTACACGACGATTTTTAAAATAAAGCAGTTTGATAGTACACTTATCTATGATAGTACTGTACCATAGACAGTACGGTGCTGTACACTTGTACCGCATATTAGAATGGAATCTGCTAAAGTAATTTTTTTTTAATATATATAACCTGTGTACCTGTGTCATATATATATATAGAATATTTGTTTTTGTAATAACCTTCAATTTCAATTTTCGTGTTGCTTATACATATATAGGTATAATAAGTCTATATTACAATATATTTATAACTCGTATAGACACAGTGTGTCCTTTAAATAACCGCAATGTTAGGTTAAATAATAGGAAATACATTATCACAATTTTTTGAAACCGAATTTGTATTCCAAATAGATTCCATTTCATTCAATACATCAGTTTTTGGCACGATCAACTAATGCATACATAGATTTTTTAATATAAGTTATAGCAATGTTCTTCATCGTCTGAGTTACGTGGCTTCTTGGATGGCTGGAACGTCATTATAAAACGCTCCTTTCATGGTAGTTTTCAGTTTTGCTAACAGAAAATATTCACACGGTGATAAATCACGAAGGGTGGCTGATGAGAGAAATTCGTTTTTTCATCAAAAATTCATTCACTTTTTTGGTCTTGTGAGATGGTGCATTATCGTGTAATAAAAATAGATGTGTTCCGCTGGATATTCAGGTCTAACTGGAAAAAATAGTGTATTTACTGGTACTTAATTCATTCAACCAACATTCCCACAGTGAATTTTTTATCGAAAGTAATGATTTCATGGACTTCTCTATTAATTCAGCACTATTTTTATGTTCTGGATGTTCTGCCCTTGGGCAAATTATAGTTAAACCTCTACCACACAAAATTCATTGTTTTATCATACTTTAGTAAATTTGTCCCACAGTTGAGCTTATCACATTTATGAAAAAAGAGTCATATATTTTTATCTTTCATCTAAGTGGATATATTTTATGATAATAGCTTCCACCTCTAGGTCAATCCCTGCGATCCGTAAGAAACAAATCATTCTGTATAAAAAATTGATAAATAATAAATACATTTGCATTTTCAAATGTCCAATTTATTTGTGGAATGCTGCAAATTCTTATCCAGAGAGAGAAAGAGAGAGAGAACGATTTTGATTGATCAATTTCCGTATGAAGATTCAAATTGAATCCAGTCGAAACTGGGTATTAGTCCATTATTTTTATATGAGTAATTAGTTTATTTAATTTTAGGTTGTTTGATTACTTACTTACTGGGGTGCAAGTTCAAGAGAATTAACTTGAAATTACATCTAATATTTGCATAAAAAATATATAAATCAGACAAGAAAATTGTTTAATCACTAAAATGTGGTATCGAAAAAGGTTAAACTATTATTGTATTTCCAAAAATGTTAGTGTCTCTATAAATTTAATTAATTACAACAAACAAAAAATTATCATTTTTTCAATAATGGAATGAATATATTATCATATTGATAATTGATGATAAGTTGAGCGAAGGATATATAGAATAATTGATGAGTAGAAACAAATTTGTATGGAATTTCGAAGGGACAAAAAAAAAGCCAAGATGACGGAAGAGTCTTGATGAGTAAGAGTTCACTGTACTAAAATACACATTAATAATAAAATAATATATTATACAATAATTATTTTTAAATTTTTTAAATAAATACACACAAAAGCAATCAACTGGTTTTCGTTATTATTGTTTTGGTTTACTTTGAATATATTAAAATACATGTACAGCTCTACTACGATGTAACAACCTTCCTATTCTGTCATCCTTTTCATGTAGCAACCTTTTTATTATTCAGTCGCTTCAATTTTGCATATAACAACTTTTCTTTTTGTATAACACTTCCTATCCATAAAAATACCATAAGCATAAAGTGTATTCACAACAATTCTCATGCCAATGAGAGTACTTTTATTCTTTATTTGTTATTTTATGTCTTTTTGCAACTCTTTGAATTATTATAATAAAAATGTGTTGCCATTACAGTTCATGAAGTGATCACAACCGCAATTGTTGTTACTGATTGGTTACTATAATTTATATTTTTTAAATGTAATAAATTTACTCTATATTTCCCTTGTATGTCGATCTTATTTCTCGATCCGTTGAAAGGTTGTTACATAGAAGTGGTATGTATATAAATTAATTCCTGTAATACATTGTTTTATCGTTGTTACAAATACAAATGGTGAACGTTTTTGATTGTTCCCTTTGCTCGAGCACAAACACATTTCTACACTTGTTTTTTTTTATTACCCTTGTGTTACTTGTGTTCTATGCGACAAATTTTTGAGAAGTGCTGCTTGATTCAACTTGGTTCACCTATGTGATTTATACTCTCGCGATTATTGTTCTGTTAATTTTTCAAATGATTTGCTGACCAATTCAGATGAAATTTGAAATAAAAATTTAAAATAGGATTTTGGAAGCATTTCCTCTTTGCATATTGATATGCTGCTGTTCAATTTTGAATGAAATTGGAAACTTGAACTTAGAATGCGGTTTATATATATAGTTCTGATAACTAGTTTTTTCAGGATTCGTACGCTGGGTTATTTTTACAGATCAATTTTCATAATTATTTATGAGAATTTAGATTGGAATTATGTATTTAGTCAGTTTTTTCAAAGTAATAGCAGCAGCAATTTGTAGCAATTGTAGACTCAGTAGGGCAGTGCACTGGTATAGTGCTGATGTTTATTAATCATGTCATATAGCGGGTTCAATTACCGCTATTTTTCATAGAAAATTTTTCAGTATTTATTTTAATATTGAAAAATTTCAGCTGGCTGCCCATGTCCATATGTTCGTTTATGGAATAAAAAGAAAAACGGATATCTTTCAAAATATGGTGTTGGACGCTACTCAAAGATTAACTATGTTTGCACACATACATCACTATGGGCTAATCACCCATATAAAAATAATAGAATTATGAAAACATCTATCTTTCGTTAATTGCACTACAATTTGTCAATTGTTATGTAATTTACCAACTTTGCTATAATGAATGTTTATAAGATGCCATAAGCTCAACTGTGAGTAATATATGAGCTGCAATAATTAGTAGCAGTTCTACGCATCAGATTGTCTAACTAAATGAATCCCTGTTCTATTTGAACGAAATTTGGTATTTCTATTTAGAATAGCATAGTAACAGATTACTAGATACATGTGAAACTGCCCTCGCGTATCGATTGGAAGGAAATAGTTAGGAACTAAATATATTATTCCATTGTAACCTTACATCCAACATTTAATCCAAATTGACCAACAGTTTGGTTTGTTGTATTACTCGTATAATCTGATCAAAAGTATACTGCTCTGATGATAACTCATTCAAATCCAATACTAGTTTTGCAACGACAAAAGACTTACACACGAACCTGCTTTGAATCCATTTTTCTGAAAATAACAAACAAAATGTTAATTAATCCGCTAATTTTGACATATATCTTTCGAAAGTTGACACTATTGAAATATCATACGGATATTTCGTTATCTGTTATCTAACTGGTGGTTAGGCCCGGAACTTTTTAACCCATGTGCAATATTTATATAAATTACATTTTAAAATACGGATAATGTTATTATTTACTCTTATTGTTCATCGCTTGTTTTAAAATATGTTGATAGAAGAAGATATAGTTGCAATTATTGGAAAATAAAATTTTTTTAATTTTATTGTATTTACGGTAAATCCGTGTCCTGCGCTATCAAATATAGTAATTTGTCATGTCCACAACATACAATAATTTTGTGAGCCAATTAAAACAATAAAAATTATATATCTATCGTCTCACGTTTTTATTATGAAATATTTATAATAATTCAACAATGATTTGCAAAAATTGGTTTTAAATTATATTTTTTTTTTTTTCGTTGTTGTCAAAATAAGAATTAAATAATTTGTTGGTTTCCGCTGTATTACAAAAATACATCTACAGTGTGTCACAAAATTAAATCGATCACTATCAAATAAATTTTATTTTTCCATAATATTTATTGTATTATTTTGTAGTAACTTGAATAATATATTTTTAGTTTTTTATTTTATTTTGTTATAAAAAGCTAAGAGGCGTCAAAATTGAGTTAAATTTTAAACTTTGACGCCACTTGTAATTTTTTAAAATAATATATTTTCAGTTATAGCAATGTTCTTCATTACTTGCATCACACGGCTTCGCACGATAACTAGAACATCATCATAAAACACTCCATTCATAGTCATTCTCAGTTATGGAAACAGAAAATAGACACACTGTGATAGATCAGGCGAATACGGAGGGTGACTGATGAGAGAAACCTGTTTTTTCGTCAAAAATTTATTCACTTTTTTGGTATTGTGATGCATTATTGTGCAATAAAACAGATGTTTCTCATTGGATATTCAGGTCTAACTCGAACAAATAGTTTCTTTATCGGTACTTAATTCATCAGCCAACATTCTCTCAGTGAAAATTCCATTGAAAGAAATGATTGCACGGACTTTTTCCACTAATTCATCACAAATTTTTAAATTCTGGACGTCCTGCTTTTGACTTATCATTTAAATCCTCACGGCCACTTTTGAAACATGAAAACCAATCATAAACTTATTGTTGAAACATACCAATCATTACGATTAATTTTTTTCAAAAATTAGTAAGTCGCCGCAAATTTTTTTTTCAATTTTAAAAGTAAATTTGATATTTGTTTTTTGGTTTCATTTTATTTATACAAAACACAAGCATCAAACTACTGACACCCAAATGCGTGGGTGCGGTTGGAAGAGGAAAGATGTATATTTTTAATGATGCTAACCTTCAATATATGGCACTACGTGTACTGTTTTCTGAAATTCAAATTGCGGTTATTTGAACGACATATTGTGTATGGAGAAATATACGATTGAACAACGCGTTTTTATTATTATTGCCTTGCAGAAGAAATTGATAGTTTTTTTTAACCAAATTATTGAAATTCGGTAATCGATTAATTTGTCGAAGATGAAATGTTAATTGGTCAACAATATCGTGCGATTTAATATCATTAGAATAATTTTTATGGGGTTTTTTGAAGATCAAAGTTTATCCACAAACCATTCAACATCTGAAAAAAACAAAATTGAGCAAATCATTCAAATGAACCACAATTATGTAAACATGTGATGGAATATTATCCTAAAAGATTGAAGGCTTGTAGAGCTGCAAGAGTTGGTTGTCACTTACCCGAAATTCTTTTTCATTATTAACCGCAACATGTTTAAATTTTAATATTCAATAAAGTCATGAGGTCATTTCGAATAAATTATGTGTTTTATTAAAAAGTTAACTCAAATTTGAATACTCTTATGGATTTAATGATTAATAAATATAAATTTTAATTTATTTGATATTTCTGTTTATAATTCTTTATCACAAAAATATTATGGAGATTTTTATGTTTCGGCACACTCTATACAAATTAGGAACATATAATATGTATATGTATTTTATATGTTGAATATGTATATGTAATTATGTATAATTTATTCATAATGATATAATTTGTAACAATTTTTTCTGATTTATGAAGGTTAAAAAACAAGAATAAGTTTTCGAATGATTTGTTATTGTACTAATAATGATTGATAGAATTGATTTATCATTTTTGTATATTATATTTACAAAGCATAAGTAATATATTTATAATTTTATTAAATTTATTTATCCCATGTACAGGTGTAATGGAGTTAAAGGATACATAAATTTATTTGATAAGACATTTGGAAATAAAAAATATTATAAATTATGTAGTTATATATTACAAGAGGATAATTTATATCCAAATTTTAATGTACAAGAAACAATGATGTTTGCGGCTAGTCTTAAAATAGCTGGTATAAGCAAAGAAGAAAAAGAATTGTTGGTAAAGAAAAATAAATCGATTAAATTTTTTTGATCTTTCAAATTAAATTTATTATATTTTATTTATTTTTTTCAGATTGATAATATTTTAAATACATTAAATTTATCATGTACAAAAACTATCAATTGTGATAAATTATCGGGTGGACAAAAAAAACGTTTATCAATAGCACTTGAATTACTTGATAATCCACCGATATTATTTTTAGATGAACCAACAACGTAAGTTATTATTTGTTATGGACTCATAAACTTATAGTTATAGTTTAACACTAATATGGTTTTGGGCAATTTATTAGACCATATACTTATACAGTTTTTTATTTCATAATTAGCTGTTTTTATTTTACAAAAATACCCTTCAAAATAAATCTATCGAATTGAAAATAAAATTCAATGAAACCAATGTTAGCGAAGTTATCTACTTCATTATTTTTATTAGCCGGATTACATTTGATATTATAATTATATCTAGTTTTTTAAAGAAAGAGTATTGTTCGATTGCATAATTAATAGTTTACGTAGTGTATACGTCGTTGTTATATACCATATAAGAAAGTCTGCAAAATATCTATCAACGTCTGCAATATAATTTTCGTCATGTAATGTAAAACACTGTCCAACCAAAATTTTTTCAGGTTTGGAAGCAGATAACAGTCCGAAGAGAGGATGCCAAAACTTGTGAATACGTTGGATGTTCGAGAAATGCGTATTTTAATTCGTTGTATTTTGACATCGTTAAATACTTGTGTAAACACGTGAAACCACGTATTCATTAATATTCTCATGCTATAAAAATTTATTAATCATCGTTCGATATCGAGCGCTATTCACAGTAACAAAGTTTCCAGTTTCATTTTCAAGTATTAAATGATCCATTGGACCAAAAACCACACCAAACAGTTACGTTTTGTGGATGCATTTTTTGTTGCGTACGAACCATGTCGACAGAACCACTCACATCTTTTGAGCTTATCCACGAATTGTTTCAATTGCCATTTGTTTTCATAAGAATGAAAGTGGGAGGAACAATGACCGGTGAATATGCTATGAACCGACTCAAACACTTCACTATTTTCTACGTTTTGAGTTATCGTGTTGGAGTCAGCTTTCATAAACCAGTCACGATACGATGCAAAAAACTTTTCCTTTTCTTTCGTGTAGCGTGAAAAAACGTCGTTAAACGTTTTATATTTGTTGTGTGATCAAATCCTAATGATTCTGCGGGTCATTTTGCGTCAGACAACGCCGGGTTCATCGAGATGGCTTCGGCGCCAGAGCGTTCTTTAAATTCAACATCGAAATCATTATCTTTAAAGCGGCGAAATCTGTGTATGTTGTTTCCGATAGAGCATCACTGCCGTAAGTCTCAAAACAGCTAAGGTAACATTATTTGTCGGAAAACAGCTAGAGCTTATTAAAGTTTCTAATAAATATTAATTAATATTATTGTATGTATTAATTTTTAAATCCTAAAAATATTCAGAAATAAACAAAAATTGTTAATTAATTATGATTAAAATATATTTATTATTGAAAAAAAATAGTGGTTTAGATAGTGTGGCCAGTGCAGATTGCATTGCACTTTTACAAAATTTAGCTCGTGAAGGACGTACCATTGTGTGTACAATACATCAACCGGATGCTACCACATACACAATGTTCGATCATATTTATGTATTAGCTGACGGTTATTGTGTATATCAAGGATCCGCAGATAACACTATAAGTTATTTACAATCAATTGGTCTACAATGTCCACAATATCATAATCCAGCTGATTTTTGTAAGTATACTATATTAATTATGCATATTATTATAAAATATGGTGGAATACAGCAGTTCTTTGGATTGTTTTTGAAGTAGTCTCAAAAAGTGTTTTGTAATTAGTTCTTAATTGATAACATCAAAAATCCTGGCTGACGTAAAAGTTGCTTCCTTAAATTTTCTTTAATGTTTTGCCATTCCTCTATAATTGCTTCTTAATGAAGTTACAGACTATCGTCTTCCGATGACATATAGTCGACGTGCATAACCGTCCCACCCAATTTTCAATGAGGTTCAGGACAGTACTTCTAGCCGATTAGTATATGGCATAATGTTGTATATTGTATAAAACAGTTAAAGGACTTGTGTGTCAATTTTCTGTGTTACATTGTTGTAATATCGGTTTTTGATGATAATCTTCTTTAAACTTTAAATGGCATTAACATATCTTCCAATAATTCAGTTCATTCTTATTCCAATAAAACACAATTCATTTTATTTGTTCAACAAAATGTTGCCCAAATCATAATGCCCTCTCCGCCATAGTGCTTTTGTTTTGTTTTGTTTTTTCATAATATTGTATTCAATTTTAAAGTTTAGTTCCAAATTAATATTACGCAGGGATAAACACTCAAATACAATATTTTATTTCACGGACAGAAATTATTTTAACTATTCCTTGAATTATTAATACGGAGAAATTTTATTTTAATTGTAATTATATTTTTATGTGGTCTGATGTAATATTTTTAATCAATGGAAATGTGAAAGAAATAAAAACAAAATGAGCTACAGTGGCTACAATTTTGATCACAACAACGTCTTTCAGTATGGATTTTCTGTCGCAGATTAGTTAATGATAGCGCAGAAGGCCTTTTGGTGAAAAGGCTATGTAAAAAAAAATGTTTACAAGTGGTTCAAAAATGTTCCAAGTTGGCAAAGAATGCGTTGAAGGTAATGATGAACAACACGTTAAGAAAATCGAAGATATGGTGCTTGGAAATCGTAGCTTAACAATTAGAGACGTTGCTGATACTGTTGGAATTTCAAATGGTTCGGTGAATAACATTTTAAAAGATGATTTGTTCCAAAACCCTAATTTTATTTAAAATAGAAAAAGACGGTGGTGTTAACTTCTGCAAATGACCACGAAACTCATCATTATTGGTGATGAGATTTGGATCAATGCTTACGACCTGGAAACTACTGACCAATCGAGCGAATATCATATCAAAGGTGAATCAAGACCGAAAAAATCGTGCTAACAGTTTTCTTCGGTTATAGTGGTATTGCGTGGATTATATGCATTTCTCCTGTTGGGTCAAACTATTAACAAGGAATATTATTTGAGTATCATGCGTTGTTTTCGTTAATCTATTTACTTAAATAGGAATGTTTGGACAGATAATCATTGGTTTAGAATTTTCATTTATTCAAAAATTTTGAAAAATATCAAAATGGTCGACTTTTGAATAAAAGATACTTTGAAAATGTTCATGTTTTATTCTAGTGTAAATAACGTTCACTAAAATTGAATCAGTTCCACTAATCCAAAAACGCCTACGTACAGGACAATACAATGCAAAAATGTTTTTTCATATAGACATATCTACAAAACAGTTGGCCTCCAGTCCATACTTTGGCACTATGACTGAATATATCAGAGTGCATAGTCTTTATATAGTTTGCTTATATTTCTAATAGTTGAAAATTTATTGTTGGTGTTAATTTCAGAATTTTTATTTTTATAACTATTTAATTAATTTTTACAACTAAATTATATTATATAGTTCCATTATTTATTGAAAAACTGAATAGTTACTAATTAGTATTTATTGTACGATCATAGCTAGTTTCGATCTGATTAATTATTCATGAATTGCGTAGGTCATCTCAAAAGGGTATAGCGACCAGTATGTTCAACTTGAGTGTCTGAATATTAGACACAAGATAAATACTTGAAATGATTGCGAATTCTAAAGAGTGTTACATTTCTTTTTAGAATATTCACTTCATACTTGTGATATGGATGTTAAATATTATGTAGTGTTTTTAAACCCTCCTATGTCCCGGGTGAATTATTTTAAAGGATTTCTTTACCTCGACGATTATGATTTGTTGATATGAAATTAAAATTGACTTCTACGTCATGCACTGAAACTTATTTAATTGAAAAATGTATATGCATCATAGTACTTATTGTTTTTAAATTCTTTAAAAAAGGAACAAATATAAAAACAAACATTTTTCGTAGCAACTATATTTTTCTTCATTAAAAATAAATGTTACAAGTTTTATAGACCGAATATTATCATTCGGTATAAGAATTTAACGATAACGATAACACCTAATTTCGATTTGCTCCATTAGATCTCCTATAAAAGTTATCAACCATCGTTCGATATCGAGCACAATTCACAATAAAAATGTTTTCAGATTAATATTCGAAGAAGTATGGACCAATCACTCGACCAGACCAAAACCACACTAAACAATTACGTTTTGTGAATGCATTGCTTGTTGCAATATTATATGCTTGTGGATTTTCTTCATCCCAGATACGACAATTTTGTTTGTTTACATATCCACCAATTTCAAAATGAACTTCAACTATATGATTTATTTATTTATTTATTATGAAGATTTGGTTAAAAAAAATAACTTAATAACTTTCACCAAATTTAAAATGAACAATAAAAACCCGTTCAATCGTACATTACTCCATATTTACTAACCGCGTTGTTTCTACAATTGACAGAAATCGTAGTGAGTGCTGATTTTCTATTGTATAATATTTATTTTATTTTTAAATTATAATGATAATTTATTCAAATTTTGGTTAATTTTTATTAAAATTAAATAAAAAATAAATAATTATAAAATCAAAAAAAGTCAAAAATAAAGACTCAATGGAAAATATAAATTCTAATGGTAATAAATAAAACCTTTTGTATAATTATAGAAATATTAAATTATAAAATTACATAAATAATTCACAGAAAAAGATTCAAAACTTTCAAAATCTGTTAAAACAAAGTCTTCTGAAAATTTAAAATCACAAACTAATGCGTCTGAAACATATCCCACTGATCCAACAACATTAGTTCTCCAAGAAAAACAACAACAACAACAAAATCATATTAATAATTTAGAAAATTTATTAAATGCAACAACATTAAATAAAGAACAATTATCAAAAGAAATTGCTTGTTTACAATGTTGTATTGATACAGAAAAAAACTATTTAAATAATACTTTTAAGTTAAATATTTCGCCATCACAACCGATTGATAATCCACAAATTATTAACAGTCGACAAACCACCGATGATAAATTAAAGAATAATCAAAATCGAATATCCAAAGAATTATTACATAGTTATAATATGCAAGAAAAATTAGTTGCTGATAATGTTGATTTAGAAAATGATCGTTATAAATTACAAGAAATTTTATTATCACGTGATCGTATCATTGAAAATTTACATGAAAAATTAGAAAAATTACAATCGGAATTAATACAAATTTGTAATGAAAATCAGGAAAATAATAAATCAGCTGGTGGTCAAAAAAACGATAGCAGTAAATTAAATGAACGCCATAATTCTTCGGCGAGTGTGATAAATGTATTAGAAAAACGTTTATCCGAAAATAAATCATTTGGTGAATATTTAGAAAAACAATTACATCAAATTGCATTGAATTTAAAAAGAATTAAAATTGAATTATTATCATTGCAAAAAGATCGTGAAAAATTATCCGAATATAGAGGGCAATTAAATTCAAATAATTCAAAAAATTCAAAATCCACGATATCAGATGCCGTCGCCCGTTGTTGTACATATTGTGGTGTTAATGATTGTTGTGCATATGCTTCTTCTGATGATAGTGATAACAACAATAATAAATATGATAATATAAAATGTAATTATACAATATTATTATGTGATTTAGCTAAAAAAGATAATAAAATTCAAGAACTTAATAAAAAATTAAATTTTTATTTATGCGATTACGGAAATGATGGTGGCCGTCAAACGAATAGCAATGAAACGCGCGAACAAATTGAATTAATAATGTGTAAAAAACGTTTAGAAGAATTAACCGAAGCCGAAGATAATTATAAATATTTATTGAAAGAACAAACGGATCAATTAGATGATTATCGTAAAAAATATTTATTAGCCGAACAACATTATCAAGAACAATTAATACAAATGGAAAAATTAACACAAACAAATGAACAAATTGAAAAACAAATTAAGACAGAAATAGAACGTATAAAGAAAAAATTTCAAGATAAATTAGGTGAATTAACACCGCTACCAAAATTATTAAAAACTGAACAATTAAAATGTTCGGAATATTTTAAAGAAATTCAATATTTAAATACAGAATTAACGCATACGGCCAACGAATTGGTTACCACAAAAGAAATGCTAAAGAATTGTTTAAATGAAAAGAATGCGATAGCTGAGAAATATGATAAAAATTTATTAAATTTAAAAAAATATGAAAAATTAAATGAAAAATTACAATCCGATAAAAATTCACTTGAATTACGTTGTACTAAATTACAAGATGAATTAACTAAATTTCAAACAGATTCAACAAAAATTATCAATCGTACACGTGAACGGTCTGCATCAAATCAAGAAACTTTCCAACATCATGTCAATCATTTAGAAATTGAATTGGCACAATGTCGTGCAAATGCAAAGTTAGTTATAGCCGAACGTGATAATATGATTAAACAAATGCGTGAACAATTAAATACACTCTCCCATAATTTCGATGAATCTCAAATGCAAATTACTAATTTAAAAAATCATATAACACTAATAAATAATCAAAATAATAAAATTAATAGAATTGATTTGTGACAAATCGGAAGTACTTTAAAAAACCGATACTTTTAATGTAATTGCAACAATTACTCAAATATTATAAATTTAATATAACAATATTTCCATATGCATAATTTTTTTATCATTTTATGTATAAATATCAAATATCTGTATATTTTGAAAACCGTTGTAGATATTTTCTGTTGAAATGTAAAAGTGTTACAGTACGAACGTTATCAAAATAAAATAAATTTACGCATAAATTATAATTTGTAATGAAAAATTTACCTGTTCTAAATGCAATGGTATGGTATACGAGTAGTATTACATTTTATACCTTCCTGAAAAGTGGAAACTCAAATTATTATTATTATTATTATTATTATTATTATTATTATTATTATTATTATTATTTTCCTTCAATTTCTACAACTTTCATTCTCCCATCTCTCTGGTATTGTTTAGCAGCTGTGTCGATAGAACGACGTCGGCTTCGAGACGGTCGATTCATTTAACAACATTCGCACTTCATCAACATTTCGGAAACGTATACCGCAACCAAACGGTGCTGCATCGTTCTGAACAAATTATATTATAATCAAATGGCTGTATCTCCTGTGAGTACGTTAAGCGTGGAAGACCTTACGTTCAATCGGTTCAATTGTAATTGGTTAACATTACAGTCAGTAACAATTTCATTGACTTTTAGAAACCCACATGGAACACAATTTCTTGCTAGTTCGACCAAATGCAGATGTAAATGTTACGTTATGGCAATGATGTTTATGGTTACCTGTTTACCAATGATTTTTTGCGTATAAGATTGTTAAAGTATATATCTACAATATCCACATTCAAATCACCAGTTAAAATACATCACAGAAAAATCTTTCTTTTGTACAGGTTTGAAAAGTTCGTCCATTGGTATTTGTTTTTATTTTGTCTATATATGTTCGTTTTGGAATTTTCCCAATGCATGTTTGCAAATGAATTTTGAACTTTGAAGACGAAGATGGTTTGGACACGTATTACGGTTGGAGAGGGAACGTGTACCAAAAAAGCTGTTTAAATTTTAATAGTGTTGCAATTCGTTATCTTTGCACTGGATAACCGCACAGTGTCGTTTGTCATTTAGAACAAAATCAGTACTATTGAATCTTCTAAACCACACTACATATATGTTTTATGCGATACATTCGCTTCAAGCAATCATAATGCAATATGGTAATAGGGTCATCCGAAAATAAACACTTTATCACGTTCCAAAAATTAATCTTTTCACAAGTGGTAAAGTTTGTCGACTGAATTTTATTTTGAAATGAGAAAACTGAAGAAAAAATTGTTGTAATAATTTACCAATAATTTCTTCAATTGCCGATATACCGTCATTTGAAAATGATCGGCGGAAAGGTCTTTTCTAAGGTCCTAATATTTATGTAGCATAAAATTTCCTATATTTCATTAGATGTGAATGTTCATTTTCCAGATAACCTGTGATAGTTTACTATGATTTAATAAAGCAATTTAATTTAATATAAAGAAGTCTTTTTTGCATCAAATGGAAGAGTGTATTTATTTTGAGAATCCTAAACGCAAAAAATCATGGGTTGCACCAGATCAACCCGCAAACCAAAGCGATTTGATGAGAATAGAATGCTCTATGTTTGTTTGGATCATAAAGGTATGGTATATTTTGAAATATTAAAATCTGGTGAAAACATTAATACATATCGCTACCGACAACAAATGATTAAGTTGAACCATTTTTTAATCGAAAACCAGAATGGGCCACACACACATGATACGGTAAAGCAATTTTACTCCATGACAACACATCGTCACACAAAACCGATTGTGACACCACCCACCATATTCACCAGACTTGACTGCTTGCAATTTTATTGCACCAAATTCAATTAATAATAAAAATTTTTTGCTTAATCATTCAACATATTCACCTGATTTGGCCCCCTGCGATTTCTATCTATTTTCCATTGTACATTTGCCGATGAAAGGACAGCCGGAATATATATTATTAATCATGAAATATAGCAGGTTCAAATCGACTATTTTTTCATAGGAAATTTTTCGGTATAATTTATCTGCTGGGTGACCATTTGTTCGTTTATGGAATAAAAAGAAAAACGAATATCTTTGAAAATATGGTGTTGGACGCTATTCAAAAATTAATCTGCACACACATAACTATGGGTTAATCACCCATAGAAAAATAATACTATTTTGAAAACATCTATCTTTCGTTAATTACAGTACAATTGGTAAATTGCAATATACCCCCATGCGGAGCAATTTACCAACTTGGTTGTAATGAAAGGTTTATTAGATGACATAAAGCTCCACTTGGAGTAAAATATGACTTAAAAAAGAAAAAAAAAAGTTAATTGACCGTGCAAAATGTTGTATTGAACCCGATGGAAACTACTTTGAATAAAATAAATGAATTTTTTCAAAATAATAAATTTTTGTTTTTATTTTCAAAAAGTTCCGTTTTCTGTAAGACAGACCGTATGTCTGTTATAAGAAAGATATAAATAAAAATAAACGTATCTATAAAATTATATTGTTGAATGTGTTATACAACTTCATCAAATAATAAATATATACGTATTATTATTATCATTATTTCGATTTGTAATAAACCTCATCATGCTAAGAGGTACATAATTATAAATAATTATCCTGATAACAATAATACCGGATGCGATTATAAATTGACATATATAATATATAATTTCGAATTGTTTATTTTGTCATGCATTATTTAATAAAATTATAATTATTGTTTGTATCTATCACATAAAATCGCTGTTTTTTTGCTAAAACAGAAAATGTCTGTAATTTTTAAAGTACGCATTGTTACATATTTATTAAAATATTTTGCGCTCAATTGTTTGTTGCCATAATTCTGCTACGGTATTATAAACACAAATATACTATTAAAAAAATATGAATTTTTGAAGCTTATAAAAAATGTTTGAAAGTCGAACATAATTTGTTAAATAATTATCTCAGACTAATGACACAGCTGGAAATTAGACCTTGGTTTGCAGACCAAGAGAAATGTCTACTGAAACGATTATGCAGCAACTGACATAATTTGTAATGCATTGCCTCAATTTCTCGGCAATAGGAATCTGCTGTAAACGTTTCGCCCGGTCACAAGTAAGAGGTATTGATAATGTTGTTATTGGTTTATCATACAGCTATATATTGCCTACTTGGAACCTCTCTGAAAGACAAGTATTATATAGTGATGAATTGCTAATTGAAATTCGATGTTATCAACGTTAGTTGGCTGATTCAATTCTCGCTCTGAATTTATTGTACCATCGACATTGCACCTGTCGCAACACTTCATTAGTTAAACTCATGTTACTGGATAGAAACAATTGATAAACTTCGTTTGGTATAATGTTACATTTTATTGTATTTAAATTATGTAATTATATTATTTATTTAATTACTTACTTCCATGGCATTAAAACCCAAGTGCGATTTTAACCTTCTCCAACCTGACCTATCTGCAACTAACGTCTTCCAACCCCAAATTTTACGGATTTTAATATCACAGTTCACTGTATCTAGGCTGATGTTGCAAGTTTTAAATCGTTGTCCTATTTTCGTTACTTGAGGCGTTGCCGTCTATAATGTCTCATCCGATACCGTGTTATAGAGTTCATAATTGGTTGTTTTTGCCGAAGTTTGTAGTTAACCTACTTAATCATTCTGTAAATTCGTAGAGCATTTATATATATACTTCACCTTTTCCGAAAGCATTTATAATGGCGCTGTTAACACGCCGTGACTGAGCAATCACTGAATCATTAAGTAAGTTTTAATCCCATAGTAATTCTAATGCACAGCTGCCAGATTGTCCGCGGCTACTTATTTATTATCCGTAGTTAACTCATTACAGGCCGTTCTACTATCATACTTTGCAAGTATGCTTGGCTATACCCAACATATAAGGTTGTCAAATATCTCCCTTCCGCCTTTTTGTCTTTTTAATTTCGCGGCTATGTACAAAGCGCTACAGAGCTCGTATCTGGCAACAGTGTACATAATTTGAAAGCTCTTAACATAACAAACAAAACGACGCTATGTATGATTAGTTTGGATATTGCGTTCAACAGTTATAGACGTGTAAACATGGAGTTCACTAACGCCGAAATTCGCGCTATTTTAAAGTTTTCCTTCGTTAAAGGCAAATCCGCTAGAGAAACGTTCCGTGAGATTAATGGTGTTTTGGGGGATGGTACTCTATCACTTCGAACCGCGGAGGAATGGTTTCGACGATTCAGAGCCGGTGAAAACGACACCATGGATAAGCCAGCCGGCGGAAGACCTGTGACGACAAATACCGATCAAATCATGGAATACATCGAGTTAGACCGGCATGTGGCATCTCGTGACATCGCCCAGGAGATGGGAGTTAGTCACCAAACCATTTTAAACCATCTGCAGAAGGCTGGATACAAAAAAAAGCTTGATGTTTGGGTGCCACATGAATTAACAGTGAAAAATCTAATGGACCGAATTTCCATTTGCGAAATGCTGCTGAAACGGAACGAACTCGACCCATTCTTGAAGCGGATGGTGACTGGCGACGAAAAATGGATCACATACGACAATATCAAGCGAAAACGGTCGTGGTCGCAGGCCGGTGAATCGTCCCAAACAGTGGCCAAGCCGGGATTGACGGCCAGGAAGGTTTTGCTGTGTGTTTGGTGGGATTGGAAGGGAATCATCCACTATGAGCTGCTCCCACATGGCCAGACGCTTAATTCTACCATCTACTGCGAACAACTGGACCGCTTGAAGCAGGCGATCGACCAGAAGCGTCCAGAATTGGCCAAAAGGAAGGGTGTAGTGTTCCACCAGGACAACGCCAGACCACACACTTCGTTGATGACTCGTCAGAAGCTACGGGAGCTCGGATGGGAGGTTTTATCGCATCCACCATATAGCCCGGACATAGCGCCAAGTGATTACCACCTGTTCCTGTCCATGGCGAACGCCCTTGGTGGTGTAAAGTTGATCTCAAAAGAGGCTTGTGAAAAGTGGCTGTCCGAGTTCTTCGCAAATAAGGAGGGGGGCTTCTACGAGGGAGGTATTATGAAGTTGCAGTCTAGATGGAAACAGATTATCGAACAAAACGGCGCATATTTGAACTAAATCCGATTACTGTAACACTTTTTATAAAGCATTGAATAAAGAGCAAAAAGGCGGAAGGGAGATAGTTGACAACCTAATACTATCCGAATTTATATTATTTAATAATTATAATATTACGAAAAAAAATTCTAAATAATAACCGTGTATTATTTTTTATTTTTGCATTTAAAAGTAATCGAAGTAGCAGCTGGTGATTATGGTGATTTTATAGCACATTTGAAAGATAATGCTATAGAAAATCGTTGGCGTTATAAAAGTGAATTTATGAAATATACAATATTAGCTGATGGAGAGAAATTATATTCAGAAACATCATCCATAAATAGTACAGATATACAAAAAAAGCCATCGGAATGGAGTAAATTTTGGATATTAGTTGGTCGGTGTAATATGAATTATTATAGAGATTGGGTAAATATTTATCTATAGATAATAAAATACATTAAAATAATGGATTTTAACAAATTATTATTTTTAAATTACAGACTATTACGCATTTGAAATTAGTATTACATATATTATGTGCACTATTAATTGGTTTAATGTTTGGTGATTCTGGTGTGCAAGCAAATAAATCAATATCAAATATTGGTTTATTAGTATTTGGTGTTGTTTATTTATGGTACACGACATTAATGCCAAGTATTTTAAAATGTATGCTACATAAACATTTATTCGTATGTTTGGGATGCTGATCCGTTAAGGGGTAATTCGATCATATTGTACAAAAAAAAGTATGATGCGGCGATTCTAGCTTTAACAATCTAACACTGTGAGGTAAAAAGTGAATATATGACAGGCTTGTGCCTATTTTATAAGCAAAATAGATTAAACTTTGTTAGCGAATCTGATTTCAGTTAAGGTGTTGATTTTGAAAAATGGTTTAATAATTGAATTTAACATTGGCATCATTATTTCATCAAATAGAAGCTATACTTTGATAGCTTTAGTTTGATTATTTCTGATCAGAGTTTTATGTATTGATTATATTGTATATACAATTTTCACAGTGCAAAATCTAAGACTTGCTTTACAAATTGCATTGTACTGACTACAGATGTAACTTCCAGTTTAGCCATTATTCGTTAGTATTTTCTATCAAAAAAGAAGCTACTAATGTAGGTGCTACGTGAAATTCCGTTATCGAAAACGGCATATGTTTCATATTGGATATTTTTTGGAAAATATAATGCTATTTAATAATTGTGATTGTACAATAAGTACCAACATATTCGATTTATTTTAAATCATCCTGTACCTAAATGACTGTCAAAGACATCATCTACATTTTTACTCATAGTAATTCAGAAAAAACTCCTTAACAGATCACCAAACCAAACTAAACCAAACCACCCAATTGATTTCTTATTACAAATATTGTCGTTTATTTATTTAGTCCCATTGGAAATTGCTGTTTTAAAAAAAGAAACATTTAATAATTGGTATAAATTAAGAACATATTTTTTTGCTAATTTATTTATTACCACACCAATGCATGTAAGTACATTTTCATTAATAAATTTAAGATTATTTTAATTTAACTACTAATAATGGGTACATGGTACATTATAAACTATTATTATATTCCAAATTCATGATAATAAATTTACATATCTGTGACGAGAAAATCCACTACGGGATGTTGTCCTAATTCTAACATTTTTCTTAAAGCCATTTATAATATTAACAATATTATTTATAAAAAAAACCTTTACCTAGGTTAGGTTGAACAGTAACTTTCACCAAACACTGTTTGCAAGAACTTGCAAAAACGTACATTTCTACTCCTTCCTTATGAATAATTTCAATTTAATTGTCTCTTTTACTCATTGCAAGAACTTTCAATGTGGTAAAACGTAAAAATATAAAAGTTATTGAAAAAAGTATTTCGTGAAAGTTACTGTCGCACCTACGAAGTATCAAAACTTTTACCACATTCACATGTATTTGAAGTGGAAGCTGACATTGATCTATGTAATGAACTGAATGCGTTATTAATTTGTGGCTTTTTCAATTCACACCATTGACCACGATGAACAGCAAGCCCATGTGAAGTATCAAAACTTTTACCACATTCACATCTATTTGAAGTCGATAATAATTGTGTTGATATTTTCTGAATACTTGACTTTTTCAATTCACACCATTGACCACGATGTACGGCCAGACCGTGTGAAGTATTAAAACTTTTACCACATTCCCAAACATGCGATGGAATCATTGATTTTATATTTTTTATAGAACCACTATTACTGGTTGATTTCTTCCTTTGACTCCATTTAGATTTATGTAATGCAAGTCCTTCATTAGAATTAAATTCTTTCCCGCAATAACATTGTTTATTTGGAGAATCATTAAAATGGTTTGACATTTCATCGCTTGCATATCGTAATATATTATTTATATTAAATTCTTCATTTAAATTATTTACTGAACGATTAACATTTTCTAATAAATTAATTTCAATCCCATTTGATTCATCATTATTATATTTTGTACGTGGTATTGTGAAAAATTTTAAATGTTCAGTTTCGTTATTTAATTTATACGACAAAATGCTTTTAATTTCGATGTCTGATAATAAATCGATGTGCGATTCTATACAATTTATAAATTCGTCTATGCTCATTGTCGGAAATCTTATTAAAAATATACAATCTTCGCCTAATATTTTTCGTATATTTTCACCGATTGCTGTTAGTTCTTGTTGTTCACAATTATTTATTGACCAATTTATAATTAATTTATACAACACATATTCGTTAATATTCATGTGATCTAATTTTAATATTTCCGTTAATGCATATTTCGTTATTGTTAAAAACGAATCAGTAGACAAAATTTCATTTGTATGTTGTGCAAATAATATTAAACAATCTTTAATTAATTCTTTATTATCAAATAAAATAATTGTATCGATAACATTACATACATTTGTTTTGTTTAAATTTAATTTAATAAATTCATAACACAATTTTTCCAAATGATAAACATCGTATTTATGTGAAATATATAAAATTTCTCCAACATTTTCTACGGTTAATTTAGGTTGCTTATCTGAGTAAATATATGTGAGAAAATCCGAAAAAATTGTTGAATGTGCATCAACAATTAGAATTTCATTATTTTCTAATTTAATATTGCCATAGAACATTTTTTCAAACACTGAACTTGCAGTGGATAATATAAATTTATGCGCATACATTTTGACATTTTCACCATTAAACTTAAATATAATATCCGATAAATATGGATTATTAAATAAAACAGTTATTCTTTGTGAAATTGAATTTTTATCTCTTTGCCAATCGTCAATATCGGTTGGATATTTAATTGTAATTGGATTTTCTTCAATAGACATTTTATGACCGACACTTATATATCGATAAACTCTATTAAATTAAAATGTTATAAGAATTTAATTAAAATATTTTATCTGCTTCAGCACCTTACAAACACAAAATGTAACGACTTAGTTAGCACAGTATCAGATTATTAACTAACAATAAACTATTGTTAATAAATATTTTTCATTTAAATTCATTTTCGATCTTTCAATAAAATACCTACATATACATCAAGTACATATAAATATAAGTGTATGCGTAAATTAGATTTTGTTCAATTTAGTGATAACGTCGATAACGCATACAATTTCATAATTTTGTAATTGCCCTATATTATATTATTATAATATATTTATACACAATTATGGATTGTGATAATAAAACATTCTGTACAATAAGTGATAGAGGAGATAATATTTATTATGATAAATTTCATGGAATTGTTTATAATAAATTATTATAATTACATTGACATTTCTGCTCTTTGTTATTGTTCATTTTGAATATTGTTGAGCTCCCTATAACAAAGAAAACACAAGTTTTTTTTGCAATTTTATTATTTACTATTCGACATAGCTAGTCTCCTTGCAAATCAATCAATTGTCTTATGGATGTCGAGCAATTCCGCATCGTAATTCATCCAATTTTCATTCAGTTAAAATTGCAGTGTGAGATGATGCATTACTATGGTATGATGAAAAAGCATACTTTCTTTCTTGCTAATTGTGGTAGTTTTTTCTTGAATTCATCACTCATTCGAACCAATAATTGACAATAACATTTACTATTGATTGTTTTTCATTTTTGAAGATAATCGCTGATGAATATTATATCATGTGCATCCCAAAAACAGAGTGATCATAACCTTTTTTGATTACGTAACAATGTTTGTCTTTTGACGGAGCATTTCAGCCAGCTTCAGTCCATTGTTTTGATTGTTATTTGGTTTCTGGTAAATGTAAAGTAATCGATCTATGTTTTCTCAACAGTGATGAATCGACATAAAAGTCAATTTGCATCATGATTATATAGATCGCTAAAACCTGCTCACAACGTGTTCTATGAATTATATATCTGTAGCAAATTCAATAAAGGCGGCATTCATCTGGCAGACAGCTTTTTTCATGTGTAGAGTTCATCATGCAAACTTAATTCAAAATTCTTTTTCATGGACATTAGGAATGTCAGCACGCTCACGAAGCGTTATACGACGACAAATTCTATAAAATTCTTGACATCTTCAAAATTCTGGACCCATAAGTAAAGTAAGTTGTGGAAACATTGAAAAAAAAAAAAAAACTCAAAAATTGGGTCTAACTAGAATTGACAGAAAAACAGTGAGTCAATCGAAAAATCAATTGTGAATTGTTGCTTCAAAGATAGCAAAGAAAAGGTTTTCTACAATTCTATCGAATTGTGACCTAAGATGAAAATGAATTTACTACGTAAAAAAGCTTGGGCACAACAAATTAAATAACAAATAAATTTTTCAACATGACAACTCCGAACCGTATACTGCAAATGTCGTTAAAAACTATTTACAACGACAGAAGTTCTATCCCACCCTCCATATTCACCACGCATAGCGCCTTCACCGTCTATTTCTTATGATGCAGTTAGTCCTTTAAGACGTACGATTTGCTTCATTTGAAAGCATCATAAATTGTTTCGATAAATGGATCGCCTCAAAAGAGAAGGAATTCTTCAGGCAAGGACTTCAACCATTACTATTAAAGAGGGGCGAAGGTGATAGCTTTCAATGGATAATACTTTGATTGAAATATTGTATAGTTAATGCATAAAAACGGGTAATTTACACCAAGTGTAGAATTCATCGAGGATGGAGTCAATTTTTGTTACTTTTATACGTACGCATTGAAGGCTAACTGCAACTGGAATAAGTGGTAGTCTGAAGGAGCTATATCTGGCTAATACAGCGGGCGATATAGAACTTCCCAGTCCTTTTAAATAGTTTTTAACAACATTTCCAGTATGAGATTTGTCATGTTGTTAAAATAATTTGTTCTGCCTATATTCAAACCCATTCTGGTCGCTTTTTCATCACTGGTTGCTTCAAACGCATTTTAGCAGCGAATTTTTTAAAATTAAAACAAAATAATAGTGCTTCACACAAATGTCGTTTATAAGGTACAACTCTTTCCATTTTCCGGCGAATAAAAAACAAAGTTGTTTATACCTTTCCATAAATGGTATTTACTACGTTTTGAAAAAATATACTTTTCAAATACATGTAATGTCGTAATTCACACGTAATACATACAGTATGATGAGTTACATTATCTATATTATAAAAGAGGTATTTTTAACTTCAACGCGTATTACTGGGATTTTAAATTGAATTATTTTCAGATTACATTTTCAACCGTATATTCAACGATAATATATTTTATAACAAAACAACCATTAGAATCGGACAGATATTTTAAATATATCTTAATTTATATATTATTGACGATGGCTGCTGATGGTTTAGGGTTATCATTAGGTGCAATAATTGATCCTGTTGTAAGTGGTAGATATTATGGTTACTATAATAATTAAATAAATTAATTTCAATTTAAAATTTATTAATTATACAATAGTTAATTAAAACAAAAATATAATAAATCACATCCTATAATTTATAGAATGGAACATTTTTGGGTGCTATATTAACATGTATTAAAATTATACTTTGTGGATTTTTAATATTATGGAATGATATGCCAAAATTTATGTATACTTTTACACACATATCGACACATAGCTATACCGTGGAAGCACTTGTTTTATCGTTGTACAGTAACGGAAGAAATAATTTAATTTGTCCATACGATGAAGAAATTATTTATTGTCATTATAAGTAAAACAAAACAATTTAACTTTATTTTTATGTTTTAAAGAAGGTAGATTAATAATGCACATGCAGTGATCAATGTCCAAAGTTTTTTAAATTAATTAATTTCTTTACAATCTCGATTGATCATAATAAATCGTATAGATTCACACAATAATATGTTCGAAACGGACTTAATGCGGAGTTTAACCACTTAATGCGAGGGTTTTTCTTTGAAATAAGGTAAAAAAAAAGCAGGTTTTTTTTTGTCTTTATTTATAATATTGATAAAGTAGTAGTCATGCAAAGAAAAAGCACGTCTGATCGTGTTTGTTTATGTTTGTTTTGTTATACGCATGCGGACGCATGGCACTCGCGCACTCATTAAATTCGAACGAGCATACAAGAAATATACACTAAGCTATATGAAATACAAACGGGCGAGAAGGTATCGCTCCAGATAAAAATATAAACATAATATTTATAAGTGGCGAGAGGTACTCGGAACAGCGCAAATCGAAACACATTTGATACGCGAGAGGGTCTCGTTCGAGATGCTTAAGTGGTTAATGATATAAATGAAAATACAATGCTACACGGTTACTCAAGAGACAAATACACAAAAGAGACGAACAAAATTGTCGGCAATGTTAGCCGGAAACATGTCTTTTTGTTATCCCTAGGTATAACATTACGGACGGCCGCAATTTTTGTGTGTCTCTTTTGTCTCTCGTGTAGCTGTAGGAATAGTCTTTTGTGTGCATGTACAATATAGACACTGTACCACTATATATCTACCGTCTTTAATTAGATTTTGCATGGATGATTAAAGTTATTATAGAATATATTTTTTCTTTGAACAGAGATCCAAAATTTTTAATGAAGGAATTAGGAATGAATCCACATAATTTTGATATAGATATTTTAATAATTATATTACATATAATAATACTTAAAGGATCATCATATTTTTTATTAAAAAGACGTTTAAAAATTAAATAGTTTATTATACACTGCCGAGCATATATGTAGTGACTCCTCTATGCAGCGCAGTTACACGTATTTAAAAAGTATTATACATTTTTAATAATGGGAAAATTTATATTATAATTAAAAATTATATTGTTACAAGTTAAATACAATCGCAATTACAATAATAAAAGTAAATTTTTAATTTAATTTTTATACTACAATTAAATATTAATTTATGTGTTTTAATTAATTTTAATCCTTTTTAATAAGATGTCAGGAGCAACTTTTTATCTTGTATGTATATTTAATTAGTGTTTAATAGTTGTTATTGTATACATATGAAATGTCGATGTCACGCAACAGTACTGGCTCTCAATATTATAAATATGGTTTGGATAAAATTCAAAACAACATATATTTTTATTGGTTTGAAAATGCGTCTAGTTTTGTATCAGATGTTGTCCGTTTTGATCTTTAATACAAAGTAACAATAAACATATATTTATTTAGAAAAGTAACATTAAATTCCAATGTACAAATATATACTTACTTACTGACTCCATGGCGTTATAAAACAAGTGTGGTTTTAGCCTTCTCCAACAAGCTTCTCCAAACTGACCTATCCGCAGACAATGTCTTCCAATACCGAATTTCGAAGATCTGTATATCACAGTTTACTGCATCTAGCCATTTTGACTTTCTAATATTGCAAGATGCAAGTTTTAAATCATTGTCCTTAAATTCTCGTTGGTTGAGTCGTTGCCGTTTATCCTGTTCGATCCGAGCCCGAGTTGTAGAATTCGTAACTGGTGGTTTTTCCGAAGTTGGTAGTTAACCATACGTTCAACCTATACTTAATCATTTTGTAAATTCGTAGGACATTTACAAGGGTAAATCACCTCTTCCGAAAGCAGTTGTAATGGCGCCGTTGATTTGCCGTTACTGAGTAATCACTGAATCATTAACTAAGTTTTAATCGGATGCTGCTTTCACACAACACCTCATAGTAATTCTCATACACAGCTGCCAGATTGCTCGCGGCTACTTATTCTTTATTCGTAGATAACCCATTATATTATAGGCCGTTCTGGGTTTGCAAGTATGCTATACCCAACATGCCATCCGAAATATATAGCGTGTATTATATTGTTTACAATATGTTAATTTATATTGATATTTTAGTACTAGTTAGTGTAAATGAAAAATTGAAATTTAAAAGAAAGACCCTTTTAATAGTATTATCCATCAAAAATTTATCACAAGATTTATAAGTCATAAGATCATGATCCAAGGAATTAAAACGACTTTAATGGATACGACAATTACCCAAATGAAAGTAATCAATTGACCGAAGATGTCTGTAATTCAATTTATACACACATACGGGGGTTGGTCTAAATATTTTCTGTATTCATATTAAAAAACTCTTTTTTTTGGTAAAACGTTTCTTTATTTTTCAACAAAGTTCTCCCCGTCTAACTCAATATACTTCATCTAACGTTTTTCAAGTTTTTTTAAGTCCGTCTGTAAAATACGATTTTTAAAAACCTTCAAAATGTGCTTCAGTTTCAGCAATAACCATTTCATCTGACTTGAATCTCTTTGCGGCAAACCATTTTTTTAGATTTGAAAACTGGAAAAAATCACTAGGAGCTAAATCTGAACTATATGGTGAATATGGAGCATTATTTATAGTAATTGATAAATTGCCAAAAAATTTTAAAATTTTAAAATTATGGTAAGATGTTAGATGTAGTTATAAGAAATTTATCGAACAACGTTAGTATGTGTTTGTTAAGAATATTTGAACAGTCAACATTACAAATTCAACTAATTACATATGAAATATACATATTCGCTACGTTTCTCAAGTGTAGGCATATTCAATAGCACTAATCTATCTTTAGAAACACGCAATCTTAATTGATCAGACCATGGAAGAATCCTCAGAAGCAAATCTAAGAAATATGTTTTGAAGTGATTCCAATTTCGCCGCTTGTCAAGCGAATAAAATAAAGTAGCATATTTTCAAGTAGTGAATAATTTACGCGATTAACATAAACACCATAGATCAACTTTACATTTTTCAATATTTAAATAAATTTTATTTACAAGATACCATTCTTGAATGGAATAAGATCCTACTGTAATAAAAATAATTGAAAATCACGAAGCATTTCCATGTTTTGGTAGATCTTTGCATCGTCAGTAAACATTTTACATTCCGAAGTACTGTAAATCATGTAAATATAAATTAAACAGAATAGGACGTAAAGTTAATGGAACCGAACCAAACATCGCCTAACAAAACACGACGAAAGAGGTAATAAACACTTATATAAATTAAACAAAATTTATACCAAAACCATAACTATGGTGACTGTATTAAAATGGTGTGGACATCAAACTTCAAATGCACATATAGCTTATATATTTAAATTAATTAAATTATTTTGGAAAATAAATTCATTTTGTTCAATAAAAAATGATTTAGGAATAATAAAAATTAATTTCCATTTTTATGCAAAATGACAGATTGGAGACATTTCTCCAGTGTGAAAATTAAAATTTTGAAGTAAAATTTTTGAAACAAATTTGTGCAATGTACAAGTGAACGTATGGTTATGCCTCAGTTTGAAATACAATTCAAGACAAACGTCATTTGTCAAAAATGATGAATTTTTAAATTTTTCTTATTTCCTTCATATTGTTTTATCTATCATCATCATGAACATGAATCATGAATCCAATGAATCACATCATCATCATTATCAAATTATCAATATTTTTTTTTTATTGAGGAGGTGATTGTGTGTTTATATTTTTAGGTGTGTTTTTATTTTGTGAAATTGGTTTTATATTTTTACATTTTTTTCAATTAATTATAATTTTAAAGTTAATTATAATTACATTTAGGTAGTAAATTTTTTGGGTTATAAATTATTGCAATAAAATCATAATGGCAAAAAACACTTCGTCATCGGCATTTCGTAAAATAGATGTTGATCAATATAATGAGGATAATTTTAAAGAAGATGAAATTGATTTAGCCGTACCAGTTGGACCAGATGAAAATGAAATCACTAAATTATTAAATCAATATCCTTTTTAAAATAATATAAATTTGTTGATTCAAATAGTTTGAAATTATATTCTACGCATCATATTAATTATTATAGTTTCTCCTTAACCAATTAATATTTCAATGATATACAGGTAAAAACAATGATGCACTTAAATTAGTTCTTGAAAATGCACCATTAAAAAGTAAAAACCAACAAATTAAGGTATTATATATAAAAACTTACAGATATTTTGTCATTAAAAAAAGTTAAATAAGTAGATACATGTTATATTAATTTTATTAATAGGATAATGCAGTCAATCTGACATTACGTGTAATTCTATCAATTAAATCATCACAAATGGATAGTGCTCTTGATTCTATTAGTGAAGATAATAATTTATTTGATGTTTTAATGAAATATGTTTATCGTGGATTTGAACAGCCGTCAGAAGGTTCTAGCGGACATTTATTACAATGGCATGAAAAAATTTATGCTAGATGTGGTGTTGGCAGTATTACAAGAGTATTAACAGATACAAATCGAGCATAAAACCATTGGTATTTTTTTTTTGTGTTTCAATTAGATTACATACACAGAATAAAAAATTTAAAATTATTACAAATTGGCAATAGTACATTAGTTTTAATAATAATAATAATAATAACGTTAATATTACATATTTATAAATAGGGAATAAATTTTACCGAACAAAATACCATCAATTTTATCTATTTTTATCTGAATACTAATTTAACATTTATTTTGTAATATACAAGACATATCTGTACAATTGAACACCTGTACTATACTGTGGATCATTCACAACAAAATATTGTAAACATTTCTATTTGAAAAAATTGAAAGTGATTAGAATTGTTCGAAGTATTAATGCATTTCTCTATATTCATGTATTTTTTTTATATTACATTTAGTTTTTGTCAATTTTGTCATTATTATTTTTTCTTTTTATTTTTTTTTTTTTTTTGTTATTTATACAATGATAATATATTTACTTTAAAATAAAATTTATCGATTTTTATCAATTTTAAAACAACAATCCAAACAATAATAACAATAAAAACCAATACTGCAATAATGACATTGGGAAAAATGCATCCAATTATAATAATAAAATTAAAAATAAACAAAATATGCATAGAAAGAATTCTAAATAGCCAGAAATACAACAACATCAGCAACATATACAATAACAACATGTTGCAACATTTAACTACATCAGATTGGGTAACACCTACAGAAATCTACCATTTACAATTGTTCTACCTACCGAAACTGATTGTATGGTGAATAAAGTTTTGGCATCATCTATCATTCCTGCTTTAAGATATGAATGTGTATTTGTTTTGGGATTACATCCACATCCAAGTGTTGATATGGTTAGACAGCATCAATCATCATCAGTTATGTATGTGGTATTAAAAAGTTAAGGATTGAAAAAATAAGAAATGTCCGGTATGCTGAAGTATACTCTTCAATTGAAATTTTTCCACCTGATTGCCCGGATAAAATTTTAACGCCTGTTATAGTAAATAGATGACATCATTATTTACGAATTGAATCTGGTGTGGCTGATATTTATTTTCTAACGGAAATCTGGTTGTATATTGGTATATGGTGACAGCGACGAATTGTTTGATTTTTCATACCAGGTTTTCCGTAGGGATAGATATATATATATATATGATGATGTTAATGTTTTAACCGCGTATGGGTATAGTGTACTTATGACTAGAAAATCTACACAGTGTGTTATGTAAATTATAGACACTTGATTATTATGGAAAAGAACTAAGTCAAAAAAAAGGAAATTTAAAATGAAATATAAAATAAAGTTGTGTATAAAAATTATTAAATTAATTATAACCATATTTTGGTTTTATTGTTGATTTGCGTTTTAATTACATATAATTAATATGTGTATGTCACACATAACATATATTACGTAAAAAATATGAGATTAAAATAAACGCTATCAGCGTTGAATTGATAACATTGTGAAATACTAAAAACAGTTGCAATGATTAAAAGGAAATAATATTGTGGGCGAATTTTTATATATAATTCAAATTTGATACAAATTCTGAACTGGCAAAAACTAAGAACACAGTTAGTGTACCATACACAGTCAGTCTGTAATAGAACACGTAGTATCGTAAAAATACAATGGAACAAAAAGCAAATATAAAATTTTGTTTTAAAATTGGCAAAATATGTGCGAAGATTTATAAATTGTCGAAAAAAGTTTATGGTGAGGCGATTGTATTTCTCAACGACAAGTTTATAATTGGTTTTCACGTTTCAAAAATGGTCGTGTGGATTTAAATGATCACTCAAGACTATGACGTCAAGAATAAAGTCAATGCTGATAACTTTCTACGATTCAAAATGTATTGTTTACAAGGGGTTAGTTCCAGAAGAACAAATGCGTTAATGAAAAATACTGTTTAGGTGGTTTGCATCGTTTGTGGTCGAGAATTGCTCGAGTTAGACCCGCATATCTAGCGGGAAAACAACTATTTTAGCACGATAATGCACCACCTCACAAGCTTAAAAATGTGAATGAATTTTTGATGAAAAAACGGCTACAATGAAATATGATTTCGGTTTTTTAACAATAAAATAACATTGACTTCTGTTATTGTATATTACAATTTTTATAATAAGATGAAAATACCCATTATAATAATTTTGGTATATATAATATAAACATTCAAATTATAATTATAAATGAATAATTAATTAAAAAGTTATTTGATTAAATTGATTGGAAGCATTAGACTTTCATACCTCAATTTATTTATAAAAAAAATACAGTTACAGGTAGATCCAATAATTAACCTATCTATAATATATTTAAAACAAGAAAATTTAAATCAAATAAATTTTAGTAATTTCTTTATTTGGTATTCATATACATAAAATTATTTCATATGAGTATCACACATTTTACAAATATATATTATATAAACGCATACATTGAGTAATTTTCTAAAACATTATTACTTTATTATATATTTAACTAAGTATATACAAATCTAATACTGTATATTGTATATTAATAAATAAAATCTATAAAATTAATTATTGCATAAATGTTATGTGTGGTGCTGATCTAGGTGCTCTATTAATTTTATTATTGCAATATGGAAATAAATTGATATGATGATTATTATGATCATTATTTGAAAATTGTTGTAATTTATATGAGCATGTACAATTTGATTTTAAATTTATACCACTATTAACAGATGATATGCGACATATTTCACCAATATCATAATTTGTTCCTTTTAAAATATTTTTATTATGTTGAATATTATTACAATTTAAACAATAACCACCGCCACCACCACCACCACCACCATTTTTATAATAATCTATCCAAGCGGTTTTTTGAACATCAACCATATTTCGAATTCCATCGGCATTATCATTTTCTATCCACGATAATTTTTGATAACCATTATCGATAGAATTTATTGTTATATATGATGAACAGGCACGTTGTCTTAATAAACGTGTATTTTGATTAAAAGAAGTTGACGGTGATGGTGACATCGTCGATGATTGGTTTACCTGATTTCTTGTTTCATTTAATGGTTCAGCTGCATTACTGATTAGATCCGGTGTAACATCATTATCTATCAATAAATTATTTATAATAAATAATAAATGTTTAGAATTGCACCTATTGTATGTAAGCGTATTGCTTGTGGGCTTCAAACACTTTTTTTTAGAGCCTAAACACAGATTTTCTTTTTGGAATTTTTTGACAACTGTTGTTGTTGTTGGATATTTAATAACGATTTATCTTAAAACACTGCAATTTACTGTTATGAATAAGCTAAACATGGTGACAGAATCAACGTATAGAAAACTAAATAGTTGAATTTGGGATAACGTAATTGAGAAGGTGGTGCATCGAATCGAGGTGATATACGAAATAGAATATATAAAGTCCGTGTTGTATTTAACATGGTAAATATAATCCAGAGAGGTAATCACATCTCTCCAACAAATTTTTACCTTCGAACAGGCGTTAATAGTCTTAAATAAATTGACAATGAGAAGTTTTAAATGAAATGTAAATTGCAAAACTGGATGAATCGAATATAATTCCAGCAGGAGTTTGATGAACATAACAATAAAATGAAATCCACACGTCGTAGATGAATTGTAATTGTCTAGGTCGTATATGACGAAATAAAATCTATCCAAGAGTGAAGATTTTGGTTCAAAATTGATAGAACTCTATTTTATTGATTCTATTTCTCGATCCGAGATGATTAATGCAATGCGTTAAGTATCAGTAGTTTTTGTGCATCGGTAGAAAAATGAACATAAAAACAAAGACCTAACAACAAACTTTTTTTTTAAAATTGGTAAAAATGCTAATCAAACTTATGATTTGCTTAAAATCGCGTACGGTGATAATTTTATGTCAAAAGCAACAAGTTTTTAGATGGCATAAACGATTCACAGAGAATCTATAAGCGATGATGAACGTCCAGGTCGACCATTCGAAGCAATTACTAAAAAAATATTGAAAAAGTGTATGATTCCGTGAAAATTTTTAGGAATTTTTCAGAATGATTCATGGAAATTGATCTTGGAATACCGAAAACAACAATTTATCGAATTTTAACTGAAAAAGTTAGTCTACGAAAGATAAATTCAAAGTTTGTTCCATATCAATTTAATAATGATCAAAACTTGCACCTACAATTGAATATTGTAAGAACTTTATTGAACATGCTCGAAGTGAAGAAAACTTCTTAAAAATTATTGTAATTGGTAAAGAAACATGGTGTTTTTAATACGAACCACAAACTAAATATCAATGTGCTGAATGGCGATCACCAGATGACCGACGCATAAAAACTATTGCATGAGAAAGTGACAGATTGTTTACGCTACATAAATCAATTTAGTAGCTAAGAAATTGGGTTCTATATATATTATAAAACCATTTTCATTATTTTTGGAACATAGGATGTATAAATATTTAAATATTATATAAATTGATATATTGATATAAAATATGTATATACTTTTATAAAGACCACCAAAGCGTTCTTGTATACGCATATTGTCTTCACCAATTAACCAATATGTTCTCATTTCACCCTTTCCCTTAATAAATATTACACCACGCTCTTCACATTTAAAACCACCAATTTGTTGTAATAATTCGTATGTTGTATTTGATATATGAATTTTTAATTCTTCACCAGAACTTTCCATACGTGATGCTGTATTAACTGTATCACCAAATAGACAATAACGTGGCATCTATATGCAAAATATATATTTTATTAATTATATAAAATACATATAACATTTAGCATTTTAAATATATTACTTTAACTCCAACAACACCGGCCGCACAATGTCCAGAATGAATGCCAATACGAATTTGTAATAATTCACCTGGTCTATGACTTATTTCTAATTTTCTTACACGATCTAGTAAATGTAAGGCTAACGATGCTATTTCACTAACATGACGATTATTATTCCGTATCGGTAGTCCAGAAACAACCATGTACGCATCACCAATTGTTTCTACCTATATACGAGTGTATATATAATAATAAATAAATGTGCATTGTATAGTAATTAATAAAATATTAGATTAAATTTAAAATATATATGCAGAATATTGAATGTGAAAATTTTTAGAACCTTATAAACATCATAATATGTTATTATCGAATCAAAACATGTATAAAGATCATTTAACATTTCAACAACTTCAAATGGAGTACTCTGTGCACATAATTCCGTAAAACCAACTAAATCACTAAAAAATATGGTAACACATTCAAAACTTTCGGCTTCAACACGTTCACCACGTTTCAATGATTCCGCAACGGTTCTATTTTTAAAAATAAAAGATTTTCTGTATCAAAATTCATTACTTACAAAGTGAAAACCATTAATATATTATTTATAAACTGTTATACTTTGGAAGCATTCGTAGCAATAAAGTCTCAGTTTTTTTCTTCTCTTCATACAATTGATTTGTGCGTTCTTGTACTAAACCTTCTAAATTGTATGCATATTTTTCCATTATGGCCAGCATGTTATCAAATATATTTGGTTTTCTATAAAAAAAAAAAACAGCATTACTTTTATTTATTCATTTATTAAAGAAAAACATTAAATATTAATACTGCTAATGTCCTTAGAATACATATCTTTAAAATTATTGTCTGATCAAAATCGGTTATAATTTTCATAGTAATGTCGTCGTCATAGCTTCTGCGACAGAATGATAAATATTAGTCATTTAATTTATTAGAATCCTTAGTTTTTTGGTGCCTCTCCTCACCTTTAACTATAATTAATTATTGTAAAAAATTATAAACCACAATTTCATTTTGATTTAAAACGTTACCAAGTACCCGTGCACTAATAGAATAATAATAGGCGATTTAGTAAATTCAATCATATGCAAGTGCAAAGAAAGCTGCACTAGAAAAATCTGTTGATGTTTATACTAGATGAATGTAAAAGGACAGTACGAGGCCAATAAAATCATACTCTATTCAATTCCAGATGTCTCTACCAATACTGTATTGATAATATTGGAATAAATTCAAATACAAATACGAAATACAGGACTATTGACGGCAAGCGGTGGAAAAGTGGTATTTCAGAGCATAATGTACTATCAATATGAAGAGGTTGTTGGTAAATACGACGCTAAGGGCTACAGTTGGAGCAGTAAAAAAGTTTAACGGACGTACGCTATAAGACAATTAAAAAAAAATAGTTTGAAAACCACATTTAAACAAAAAAAGTCTGCATTATCACCCATATCAAAAGGAGCACTTAGGAAAATTTATGAACATGTTTTATAGTCAGATGAGACCAAAATAAAACAGTGTGATGTAATAATTCATATATAGAATGATAAGGGACCGTAAGGTTAATACAATCCAATGATTTCAGCCTTTTAATTTCGTAACCTCGTTAATGTATAACAACATAGATTTTTATATTAAAACTACTATAATCACCACCTACGATTTGTATCTTTTTAATCTTCTGGTTTGATTGTCGTTTCATAGTAAATTATTTACCAAAGTGTTTAAATGATCTTGTAGTAATGCTACATCTTTCGATTGTTTCTTTTACAGAACGTAACACATGTGGTGAAAAAGTTCCGAACCTAGGTAATAAAACGAATTTTTTTTGCGAAAATTTTTCTTTATTTATCAATAGACTCCTTTGACGGCAATACAATCATTCAAATGCCTTTCTAACTTTTCGATGACGCCTTTGTAGAACGATTTTTCTTTGCCTTCAAAATAGTCTTCAGTTTCGGCGATGACTTCCTCGTTTGAATCTGTTGCCACGGAGTATCCTTTTGAGTTCGGCAAAGTGGTGGTAGTCGCCGGGGGGCCAGATCTGGACTATACTATATATATTGTGGGTGCGGAAGCAGTTCAAAGCCCAATTCGTGCATTTTTGCTATCGTTTTCAGTGGCTTGTGACCCGGTGCAATTTTTTTTGATGGTTCGGGGTTAATTTGTTTTTTTATAATCTATTATATTATAATATCGATCTTTTATTTATAAAATATATTTCCAATTCACTAGAATTAAAATATAAAATAATCCAACATCACGATCACGAATAGTCAAGCCATTTTTTTGACTTCTTGAAAGTCCAATTATCCCAATTATCCGACGATGTTACGACCAAAAATCATTCTTCATATTGGTTAGATATCGGTCGCTACAACGTCACTATAACTTTGACGCGATTGATTTTATAGTCAGAGCACAACGTAGTACCGATCAGCTTGAGTATCTTGTGCGGTTTACCGAATTCCTTGAGGATGAGGCAGTACAAATACAAAAACGATATGTATTAACTCTAATTGACAGTCGGCCAAAAAAGTACGACTAATGAAGTAAAAATAGACAAAAATCCATGATATTTGTTGAACGATCACAGATTCAAATTGTTTGAGATAGCTGACATGATAACATATTAAAAGAACATGTGCTTGGCTATGCTGCATAACAAAACATTACATCATTAATATTAAATAATCAATATTTTCCATTATAGGAACTCACTCGACCAGGTCCCGACCCGTTCACAACCACCAAAACGACCAGGTTCCGGCCCGTTAATGTCGAATTAGGTAAGTGATTATACATTTTCCTATGATAGGTATAAATTTTGTTGAATTTTTATCTATGTTTACTTATTCGGAATGTCAAACCAATATTGTGGTTTGATAATAGGTATTTAAAAATGTCAGTTAAAAAATTATATCAAAATAACGAAAATTTATAACAAAAATATTTTGCTTTTTACTTAGAGGAAAGTTAACAATAAGTCTTAAAAATCGTCAGTGTCAAAATTGGTTTAATAAATTTCATTCTGGCGATTTTCCACTCAAAGACGAACAACATTCGTCCAGTTGATGACGACCAAATCAAAGCAATACTCGATTTAGATCGTCAACCGACAGATCCACCCATATGTGCGTACATTCAACAACTAATCAAACTGAAAAATATAATTCAAGAAAAGCGAACAAAATTGGCATTTCAGAATGATAAGTTATTTAGTTCCATGATCAAATTTTGTCTTCATAACAATATGGGAATATTCGTGGATAAATCGAGAGTAAAGGGGCAAAAAAGAGCACGAAGGAGGTAGTTACATCGTTTGTGAAATTGATTCTAAGTGGTTAGACTTCATAAAAAGCAACAACTTCTGCCTCTGTACAAAGTGACTGTGCATCATGGTAAGTCAGACCCAGAATATGCTTGTATGTTCAGGTCAAAAATACAGACTCGAGTACCTTTTGTAAAGTTGTAAAAATACGAATGTTATGTTGGATAACTTTTCTTTACAGACTACACAAATGGAGTGTAATCCACTAACATTCGAACATTGAAATAGGCACTTAAAAAAAAAACGTGGGGTATAGTAACGATTCCATTGAAATTATTGCAAATCCCACCGTCTCAATTTGGTTGTCAGAGAAAAACAAACATTGGGTTGATGATAGCGTTTGAAATCGCTATTATCATTCAAATGTAGATATGAATTACGGGGGCATGCTTATAAATGGCTAACTCACAGTACATTAAATGATTAAATTAACTTAAATAAATTAGCAACTTATTAAAAATTCGTCTGCTGAACAAACCAGTAAACATACTTAAGTGCTCCTCATAATTTAAGTTTAGATTAAGATCACTCGAACGGATATTATTAGTTAGAATTTTTCTGAAAATATTTTTAGCTGAGCTTCAGGGGTTTGGAAGTATGTGGGTGGGGCAGTTTTTGTAAATTTTCAGTTTTTGGAAAATAACTATTAAACGGGTAATTTTAGAATATCAAAATGTATGACCAATCCCTCATCCTATTTTAGTCAAAAATTCGTTTTTCAGGTTTGCCATCTTTATAACGGGAAAATTATGAGGGATATTGAGAAAATGTTGATGGGAAGTTGTTGCTCGATATGTTTTCAACAAATTTGTCTTACACGATTTTAGTATCCGACGGCTTCTAGTGGAATTTATACCACTGGAAACAAGAACCTGCAATTTACTCCTAAAATCCGCCATTTTGGATCCGCCATATTGAATTTTTTAAATCTATAAATAGTAATCGTTAATACATACAATTAGATCACCCTATGTAAAATTACATCTCAATTGAAGCCGGTTATCATTAAATAATCTAAGATTTTCGAAACAATACTTAACCTTTTTTTCCGAATTTTCAAGTTCGAACGGCCTTATTGAAAAACTGGTTGCTTTTTGGAAAAAAGTGAGTACAAATTTGGAAAGTTCATACCTAGAAATTCGTCGTACATATGTCTTATAAAACCCAAAAATACTATAAGTCTAAATGTTGAATTATTGGAGTAGAGCCTGGTGGTAGTGTCTCAATCTCGTATTGAATGTTATTTGGTATTAATTATTGATTTCTTCCCGATTATTATATATAATGTCAATCAACTATCAAAACTGCAGATGTTCCCGATAAAAATTCCATGGAAAGTTGTTCAACTCAAATTACGACTAGCACTTAAGTATGTTTCTGGTAAGTAGATGAATTGCCATGAGGTAAACTAATATATTATAGAACTTATACGGGAACCTTATTTCAAAAGTATGGTTGTAGATGTATAAGCACAAATACAGGATCTGTTATTGCGGAGTCCAATAATGAAAAAATTAGGTCATACATCTAGGTAGATAAATATAATGATGCTGCTTTACCTTTTCAACGCAGTTCTAGGGATAAAGTGCTGAAATATCTACGATCATATATAAGAAACATCTCTGGTTTCATTTTTGATACCAGACGTTTTGAGGTTTAACTCACTGGGAGAGCACAATGGGCGTTCCTTGGTCTAAGTGCCAGAATTAATTCCGCCAAAATTAAATCATGTAATGATCATAAAAATATGCAATCACCTAGTTGTCAACTCGAATTAAATAATTATCCATATAAAGAATTATACTTACAATCCAGTTTGCATTTCCTTTAATTTTACTCGAATTAATCGAATATCAGGTCTGCGAATGTGTCATCATATGAAAATATAAATATAATTAATTTTTGTATTCCAATAAAATATATAATATTATTATATTACCTATCATCTGGATCTTCTTCCCAACAAGAACATAAGCATTGTTTTACATAATCTGGTATTTCTAAATATTGCATCGGCGGGCGAAAATAACGTCTTAACGGAGTGGGATTACGCACTTTCATAAGTATTTCTATGTTTATAAATGTCAACGCGAAGAGAAACGAAACAATTGATATAATTTGTTTACCGATAAAATTTTAAAAATATATATAATTTAAAATATACCAACCTTCATGCGAATAATTAATATCACTCCATGGTCCATTACGTCCAACAATTTCATATAGAACAATGCCAAATGAATACACATCACCTTTTTGCGTACCTCTTGGTAATGCATGAATATCACGTAATAATTCAGGTGCTTTCCATAAATTACGTTTTAATTCCATTGCATGATGATAATCATGTTGTTCCACATGTGCACCACTTTTAAATTCATGTAATCCAAAATCACTAATTTGACATACCCAACGTGAATCTACTAAACAATTACTTGACCGTAAATTTCCATGTGATATGATTTCCGAATCATGTAAATAAATTAATCCTTTTAATATATCGCTAACCAATGACGATACAAACATATTATCTAAATTTAAATCTTCATTTGCTAAAACATCTTCTAGGCTACCACGTGCACAATATGTTGTTAAAATTGCGACAGCACCATGATCAACGGACGCACCAATAAATGTAATAATATTTTCATGATGCACCTAAATTAAATAAATTAATATATATTTTATATTGTAAACCCAATTTACATAATTTTTTTTTATAATAATTAATTAACGTAATCGTGCCTATTAAGAGTCCACTATTTTTGTAAATTTATTATTAGACCTATATAAGTAAGAAAGACTGCGGTATAATTGTTAATAATATAATTATTTCTGTTTCTAGATCAATTTTTATACACGAATGTTATTATACACAGTTGCTTATAGAGGAGAGATTTTGCTTATAACGGGGTTTGCATCATAAGTTGAATTTTAACCGATTTTAATGAAATTTTGAATGTTGGTTAAAATTGGGATTCTATAAACAGTATCTAAGAAAAATATTGGAAATCGATTCTCAGATCCTGAGTTATCGTAACCAAACAATGCCGATACCTTGGAAACTGATAAATTTTATCATTTCTCAATCTAATTTTATGAAATTTTGTATATAGGTTTATAGTGGGATTATAAGAACAGTTCCTAACGCAATTTTGCGAAATCGAACCTGGTGAATTTGACCTTTCTTTAATCAAATTTCACGAAATTTTTTAGTTTTACTATAAACAGGATTCTAAGAATAGTTTTTAAAAACAATTCTAGGAAATCAGTTATCCAGAATCGATTATCCTGATTCATGCAATCTGGTGAATTTAGTCATTTCTTTATCAAATTTTACGAACAGTAGGTTCATATTATGATTATAAGAACAGTTCGTAAAGAAATTCTAGGAAACCGATACAATTTTAACCTACATTCAAAAAATGACCAAATTACCAAATTACGGGAAAAATATCAAGATAACTGAGCTGCGAAACAAAGTCACAAAAATTCGTTAATTTTGTCTTATGCAAACCTATATAAAAATTTTAGGAAAAATTGTGGAAGAATCACTAAAAAAGGCTTTTCAGATAAACTTGATTATAGAGGGGTTTCATGTAAACCAAAAAATGAAAATTTTCTTAAATTTTCATATGAATTTAAAGCATTTTCTTACTTATAGGGCGTTTTTGCTTGTATAGGAGAATCGACTGTAGTATTTTTAATACTACACAAACGTAAAAGAATTTGTCTACTTGCACCTTATTGCGTATATGCAATAATAAGAGAGTAAAGAAAACAATGTGCGGCGACATTCGTTCGTAAAAGAAAATAATAAATTACGGTAGTTCTTCTATTGTATTTAGTTTTACTTAACGAAATGTAACGGAAAATAATATTTCAACTGGATCAATAATAACATTACAGAAAATGGACCGTAATAAGGCATAAGTACATTATTTTATTTTATACAATTTTATCAATTTCATTCAAAACTCTCGCTTTGACGCATTTAAGTGCACGCAACCAAACAATTTACAATATACTATAATAGAGACCAGATAAAAATTGTCATCCAATAATTAAAATTTTTTACTTTAAGTAATAAGTATACATTCAAATTGCGCTTTAATTAAAAAAATTATAGAAAAATTGGTGTTCCCATTTATATACAATAATATTTACGACATGACCAGCCAAATTGTTGATATAATAATGATAATTATAAGTTAAATTTCTAATAGAATAGATAGATTATTATGGTATCAAATAACGCTGCACATATGTATTCATTTTATTTACGGATTCCCGAAACACACATACACATAGTTTACCAGAAAAAGATCTTGGTATCAACTTTCAGAAACTTTTTAATTTTACTATGTCTAGTTTAATTTTCACCAAATTTAATATATGTAATATGAGGTCTTATTATTAATAAACATTAATAAGTTTCAGAAAAGTACTCCTGGCTAAAATTCAGAACTGGATGAACCTTATGGGCTTAGTTGGATAAAATACGGTATATGAATGTAATTGATCAGATATTTTTCAAAAACATTTTTTAATGATTGTAACGTCGCCGGTACGTTATGCTGACCGGACAGCGAAACTGGATATTCTTGATTGACCGAAGTATTTGAATTCAAATTAAATTTAACATTGAATTTAATGGAAGAGTTTAATAATGCACACAATTCTGCACTAGAATATTTTCCTTTTCCCGAAGTTCCAATTGAATATGTGGTACCTTAAAAATCACTCAGTAACGCAGTTGCATAGGGCCGAAATATATATTATTAATACATTAATGAAATATAGCGGGTTCAATTCCGCTATATTTCATAGGAAATTTTTCGGTATTTATTTTAATACTGAAATTTTGCTGGTGGGTGACCATTTGTTCGTTTATGGAATAAAAAGAAAAACGGATATCTTTGAAAATATAGTGTTGGACGCTATTCAAAGATTAACAATGTCTGCACACACACATCACTATGTCCACTTGGAGCAATACATGACTTAAAAAAAATGTGGTACCTCATATACTTAGAGACGCAATTATATATGACCTTAATCTCAGAACGTTTTTACGAAAATTTAGTGTATATATAACAACAACAAATAACATGTAAATTAACAGGGAGTAGAATAAAGCATTGGTTTAAAGAATTAGATGTTTTCGATATGATAAATGCTATCAATGATGTATATTAGAAAATATATTTATAGAAAATCAAATTACTAAAAAATCTAATAATAATATTACATACTCGTAAAAGCAGCTTGAATATTAAAGCAATTTCATAATTCTGACAATTAAGTTTTTATTTATAAAGCTTTTGTTTGAACACTCTATGAATACAATTCCCATGTGCTACAATTCATCACAAAACATTTATACAATGCCGCTGAGCTCAATGCGTTCACTGCGCTGGTGACGCAGACTTCCCCCAACGATGTTACGAAATCTCTCTGCAAACTTCAAATATTAGTTGGTAATCCAGTTTAAATAGTTTCAATAATTTAAAATTAGTACATTAATTTAATTATAGCACAAATTTTTCATTAAATAAATAAATTTGTTTCCTTTTTTTGTTGACATTTTCATTTTAATTTAAAGATTTAATTTCATTAATTTGTCTTCTCATCACTTCTTATAGAAAATTGTATCACGTACTCAGCGTCAACAGCGTAAAATTAGAAAATAACATAATTTTTGCTTAATGCGTTGTATTTTCGGTTATGCACTGATCAAGATCAAATAATGTATATAGATTTTTCAGTTATAGCAATGTTTTGCATCACTTGCATCACGGCGATGCTGTAACATAATCATAAAATGCTCCTTTCATGCCAGTTTTCAGTTTTGGGAACAGAAAATAGTCAAACGTTGATACATCAAGTGAATAGAAGGGTGACTGATGAGAGAAATAAGTTTTTCTTCAAAAATTCCTTCCCTTTTTTGATTTTATGATGCATTATTGTGTAATAAAAACGGTTAGATATTCGGGTCTAACTTCGACACAATTCTCGAACACAAACGATTCAATACCTCTAAATAGTATTTTCCAGTAATAGTTTGACCATCTGAGACAAATTCCTTGTAAACAATACCTTTTGAATCGTAGAAAGTTATCAGCATTGATTCTTGAAAATTATTTTATAATTAATTAATTATATTATTAATTTTTGAAAATGCAATACTTTGATTTTGACTCGCTTGTCGATTGCCATTCTGCAGATGACTGACACTTACTTTCAGGATCATATTTAAAGCACCATTTTTAATTACCATTATGATGAAATCTAGATAATCTGGGTCGTTTTCAGCAGTTTTAATAATGTGTTTACAATTCTCAACACGAGTGATTTGTTGGTCTTAATTCATGCGGAACAAAACGTGCTCAATTCTTCTTTATACCTAAATCTCGTGTTAAATAGTATCCATATAGTGGTTTTAGTGGTATTTCATTCATCAGCCAATATGAAATTCCGTCGAGAGCAATGATTTTACGGACTTTTTTCATTAATTTAGCACGATTTTTCAGTTCTGGACAACCTAGATCCTTGGGTTATCCTTTAATGAACATTTTTGAAATGTGAAAATCACTCAGAAACTTATAAATTTTTTAAATTTATAAATTTTTTTCCAATTTTAAAACAAAATTTATTATTTGTTCTTTGGTTCCAATGTATGTATGTAGGAATAAGTTAAAAGACATATCATATATTAACAATGATAATAGTGTAAAATTTATAAAATATGAATTATGTGGCAATCTAAATATAATGATGGATTGATTGGAATATTCTTTATGCACAAATGTTTCAAATTGTCTTCCCAAATTTAAGTCAAATATTGATTCTTGTGTCTTCTTTGTTTACAACACCATGTGGTGAAGATGATTCAGACAAGTAAATAAAAGAATCGTAAAAAACGATAATAAACTAATTGACTGTTATAGTCACAAAATAATTCAGAAGTTCTGCTAGATTACATCCAGTTCTATCTATTCTAATCAAAAAATTAGACTAACATCTCTGGTATATCTGAACTATTAACAGCTGAATTTACATAAATATGTTTACACATAAAATGTATGCCATAAATGTCGCAATAAGATGCTACAACTTTTATCTGGACGCTAACCACACATCTATTTACATCTTATTATTATTATCATTTAAAAACAATTATAATAACAACGAATATCAATTCAACATTTTCTTATTATTTAGTACATATTAAAACACATCACATCCATATATAATTTCAAACCTCACGCATTTGTTTTAATTCTTTACGAATTGCTCTTGTTAAATCCACAGAACGTTTGTTTATCCTTTTAACGGCAACAATATTTCCTCGATATAAACCTATAAATTTTTTATGTTATTTTTAATTTTTTTTTGAAGAAAATGAAAATCAATAAATAAATTTTGTTCTCTTTTTATTCGCATATAAAGTTTTTATTGTATATAAAAAAAATTAATTAATTAATTGTTCATAATTTGCATACTGACCAATACTAGTATATGCCCGTTTTGATGTAGTATCACCTCCTTCGGTTATTAAACTATGTCGACATGTTTGAAACTGAGTATTGTTTTTTAATGTTTTTGTAATTGAAATGAAAATAAAATTATTTAAAAAAAACATAATTAATTTTTTAATTAAATTTTCAGCATGCAATTAATAATAAATAATTTTATATTATATTAATTTAATAAAAATATATTATACAGTGACCAATCTCTTGAAAAATATTTCAATTATAATTATTATAATATGAAAATTGTAAATTATACCTCGCCGAAGGGCAATTGGAAAATTTTCCGGAAAAGTACCTTCTGAAAACTATAATATTTTTCAATTATTTGAAGTAAAAATTTTAACGGATTTCCAATTTTTATTACCAGAATTATAAATTGTAATCGAATTCCATTTTCCAATCTTTCATAAATAGCAAAAATTTAAAAAAATTGCTTTAGGTTGGGTGTTCGTAAATTTAATCGGTTTTTCATTAGATGTAAGAAAAATTAATATCATTATTTCATATAAAATTTCAATGATATGATTGACATGAATTAGAAAATAGACTAATTGTCCATGAAAGTCAGATGCAATTTAAAAAAATTCTTCGATGAAAGATTGAAAATTGACTAAATTTTGTAACATAAAGTTGAGTTTGTAACAAATTGAGACATTATATAGTTTCCTTTAATTTTTTGCAATATATGGTCTTTCATTAAGTATTTACATAAGCGGAAAAGTGGTGACATTAAATTAGGTCATGTAATATGCCCAAAATACTAAGTATATTATAACTTTGCTTGTATCCGAATCCAATTTCTCGCGAGAGACCATATAGGCACCCAGTTCTTTTTACATTTCTAGTGTATTATGATGATGATGATTTAAAAAGGCACTTATCCATATTATTTACATTGTGTTGTTAATGTGTACGAGTAACTCTTCGAAGCATCTATTTTCAGAAATGAAAGCAGATCTGTTTGTTATAAATGAACCCTTCATTATGGAAGGGTCCATTGAGTATTTTCCAAATATCCTATACCAAGATTTCGCATACGCCCGACATTCACATAAATAGTGCCATACCGATTCTATCGACAAGGAACCTTTAGGGCAAAGTAAATTTGTAATCAAATTCATTTTATAAAGGTTTAGTTTTATCGATCTTATTGTTGTACTGTTGAGTACCATCAATACAGACCTGCTGTTGGAGTATATGCTGATATTCACACCAGAAACTATAATAACTTCAATCGCTCAATTTACAATCGCTGCAACCTACAATTGGAAAAATAGGCACACCAAACGAATAGACATATCAGCCCCGTAAAAACCGATACCGGAAAACGTCCCCAAAAAGTAGCCGTCCGTATACCAACAGTTATCCGATGAAGACAGTGTTTCCTTCACACAATCCCTCTCTGAATGAGATATGGATTTTGCATTTTTTGTTAAAAATTATTCTACATAGGTGTGACGAAATTAATTATTATATCTATGTCCTCCACAAAATTCAAAAACGTGGCTACTAGATTAGCCTTTAGCGAACAATTGAATTCGGATATATGCATTAATGATGTTTATCAATATTTTATGTATTATTTAAATAAAAGTTACATAAATTAATAATTGTAAGCGAAGTTAACGCGGGTTTTATTTTATTAAAGTATATAAAATAATCCTCATCTTTTTTAAGGAAACGCCGCTGTCATATATAATTAGAAAATCATTTAAAATCTTAATCTATATTTTAAATTTGGTACTAATTAAATTAAAATAATAATTTATTATTATAAATTGGTATTTAAATTATCAATAGCGACACATTAATATGTATATTTTGTATTTTTCACAGAATAAAGAACACAATAGAAGATAAAGCGCCGCGAACGCAATTATTATAAATCTATAAAAGATATTGGTAGCTATATATGTGGAGCTGGAGAATAAAATATGAGGTACGATTGTGTAAGCTTTAAAATTTCCATTGAACAAATAAATTTGTCGCCTGAATAAAAAAAGTAAATGAATACTAAAATTAAAATATTACAAAAAAATGAATAATTATTAAATTATTAATTAATTAATATTAAATATTTCGAAATTGTATATGTGTCTAGTTTTTAAGCGTATATTTTTAACTTCAGTTCCGTGAAACTTTTCTGAGCTGAAGGTGGACACTAAGAACAAGATACAGTACCTTCTTCTATTGCCTTCTACATTCTGTGGGTATTAATAAAATATAAAATAAAATAATATATGAATAAAACATACTAAACTTTTGGTTCTCACATTGGATTCATTATTTTCTGTTGTTATTAATGTTACTTCTTTCATATCAACTTTCCACATTAAGCACGCTAATTTTTGTTCATATCTATAATATCTAAATGAATATAGAAAAAATTATTACGATAAGAAAATATTTAATTTTATTAAATTTATATTTATATTTGTTAAAAACGATAAATTATTATTAAGCGCACGCAGATTTATGAATAATAATTTTTGGTAATAATACATGATCATTCATTACACATCTGTCTATAATAAACTCTGTATTCAGTAAACTCTATCTGTATTAAACGAGGTTTTTTTGGTCCCTTGAAAATTTCATGTTAAAAATGTCAAATATTGTTATAATAAACGCATTGATGAAAGCATCACAGAAGTATTCACATTTCTTAATTAATTTCAATAAAATTTTGAAAGAAGCTTCTAGGTTGACATACTTATGTTAGCCAATATGATAAAGATCAGGAAAACTGATACTTAGGAGCGCTCTGAAATTATATCACAGAAAATTTCCACCTAATTTTAATGAAATTTCGTTAATTGGAATTATATAATTATTTTTTATAAAGTTCTGGGAATTCGATACTCAGAAAAATGCACTGAGATAAGACGGTACATCTGACTGATCTGCTGCTGAATGAAATTTGGTTTCCGCACTTTAAATGGAATTGTGATTGTGTAGTCTCTCTGCAGTTGCTTTACAATTCATACTCTGAACATTTCTTCTGACTTAATTGCACATCTGAATCAATTACACAGGAGGCTCATTCGATCAGTGGTAGTGTCCAGATTATGAATTGTGAAGTAACTGCATAGCTGAAGTGAAGTAACATTAAAGCTTGTATACTAAAATGTCATCCAAATAGACCATCAGATCAGCCAGTTGTACAATTGAATCAGTATACTTTTAGGTGGAATTTCTAGTGTTGTTCAGAATATTGTCTAGAAGATTCAACTTTTCAACTTGAATGTTTGGACTATTGTCACTTATATCATTTGTAAGATCTCGTAAAACCACATATTATAATATAATGGGAAACTGGGAAAATTGCAATTTTTATTTAGAATTTATCATAAGAAGGAGGGAAATTTACCTTTACGTGAAGAGGTTTTATTTAGCTGTTGGTTTCAATTAAGAGGATTTTTGTAGTCATTTTATTTTTAATGTACCGAATACGACATGTGTCTCTGCAGTGCCCTATATATAGACCCGTAAAGTGCTCGCAGATGTACAACGTACTAACAATAAGTGCCTAAGTGTACGCTTTGTGTAATTGTCTTAACACATTCTGCAGACACATGTGCCCGTATTGTTCTCGTTAGTTCAAGGACAAATCCTAGGCACTAGTGCACGTATTGTGCACCTATCCAAAGGCACCTGATCCCATTAAATTCATAAATTCAAATTTTTCAATGCCTTAAAAAATCATCTGGGAAAACGAGTAGTATTAACTAAAATTAATTTAAAATTTTCGGTTATTTATGAAATGATATCATTAGGGGCTTGCAATGAATGTATTTAAAGACACATTCTGGGTACCAACGTAAGCTGTTTCCATTTGTAGAAGCTAAGAAAACGTATGTGCCAGTATTGAATATTTTATATTAAGCCACATTTACGACAGTACAGCATGCACTTGTGCCGAGAATGTGTCCATATAATAACGGGTCCAATATGGGCACATATGTTTGTATAGTGTCTTTGGATAGGTGCACAACACATACGCTAGTGCCCGGAATGTGTCCTTGAACTAACAGACAGGCACATATACTTGAACTTGTTAGTTCACTAAATTCTATGCCTACGATTTATAATGAAATTACTGATAAATTAAGTTTTAATGATGTATAAAATTTAATTAAATGTTAAATTTAACTATTATTGTATTAGAATTAGATATTAGTATACTTGGTCTTGAACAAAATAAAATGATGTCTTAGAATAGGTGCATAATACGTGCACTAGTGCCCCAATAATTTAAAAATAATAACCTTATAAATAGCAGGCGCAATACGGGCACATATGTATCCATATAATTTAGGGTACTTCACGAGCAAGTGTGTATGGTATATAAACTAACCACATTACATCATAATCTAATGGACGTCTGTCGCACATTTTACATTGTTTTGTGGACGTACACAGTCTTGTGTAAAAGACGGCATTGTATGTATTTTGGTTAATCAATTTTGTTTACTTTATTTACTTTACTTACTTGATTAAAAATGCAGCAGCCACAACGAAAAATACAATAACAAATATTCCAGTTAAAAAATATCTCCAATCACCTTTTTGACATAATTCACCATGAAAACCACATAATGGTTCAGCACGTGGAATCATGGAATTTATCCAATTTATTCGTTTATTAGAATTTAAATATTTAAATTCCTTAAAATTTTAAATGTTCATAATATTTTTCAATACATTTGTAATAATTTATAATAAATAGTAAACTTACGGGAATTACCGAATAAGTACTATACGAAAAGTAACCAACTGGTTGCATAATTTTTTTCATTACTCCTGTCATTTCATTCATTTCATCTTGTAATGCAATTACAGTATAATTTCCTTCCGCATCACCATTTGAATCAATATATACCTTTATTACCGTATTGTAAAATCAAGAACGTATTTTAATTAATTTAACATTGAACTAATCAAATATAACATGGGATTAGGTTTAACATAAATTTCATTTAACTAACATCAAAACCTTGTATTGAATGATATGATCTATTAAATATTCTATCCATAATTGCTGTACCATTTTTTATATCACCCATACTTTGTAATACTTCAGTTGCAGCACGTGCATATATTAAAATTGCATCATATAAATGTGCTCCGTGTATTGGTACCTGTATATAATTTATTTTATATATTTACAGTGAATATAGTGTTTTAGTCTAAAGTGACGGTGATAAAAATATTCCATTGAATACAATATTTTGAACAAATTCGTTTGAACACAATATGTTCAACAATATTTTTTATATCAAAATTTAACTAAGATAGTTACAATATAATATTTATTTTCATATTAATTAAATGTGACGATATTATATTGGATTAAATGCAATATTTATTTAAATCGTGTATCACCTGTGTACATTATTCACTGTATATTAATTCATATTTATATAATGTATGTCATAGAGATTTATATTATAATATATATTATATAGATAGAGACAGTGTTCAGTAGATTATATGTAATAGTGTGGTTCAGTGGTGCATTGGTAAATGGAAATGCTATTCAATCGGAAGATAGCGGGTTCGATTCCGAGTATTTACATGACAAAATATTTCTTACTAAACATTGTTCAACTGATTTATCATTTGTTTTTTTATGAAATCATTAAGAGGATATCTTTGAAAATATGATGTTAAACGCCGCCCCATATTCAGAGATTAATAATGTGTTTATACACAAACGCTATATAGGCAATTCATCAGAATAGTTAAATTAATAAAACATCTATCGAAACATACCAGTTGATGATATACTCGCATACGGACAAATTTACCAAGTTTAATGAAATGTTTAGGTATAGTTATACCGTAAAGCGAGAGTATCAGGGGGATGAATTGGCGTATGTCTGAGTAATTAACCCATATGCTCTACTCGGTAGGGCGATGAAAACGGATCCAAATAGTGATTATGGTCGAACTCAACTCATGATTCAATTGTAATATATATTGATTGCTGTTTACTGATTGAAATTAAATGAAGACTTTGTCTAAAAATAACATATTTGGCGGAAAATATTAAAATTAAAATATTGTAACTGTATTCTATTCAATATTCTGGTTTGGTATCAACCATTGCCACATTGTCTCTATCTTAAGATAAATATTATAGCTCTATGATCTCTATATATCAATATAATCGTAAATGTTTATGTAAGCAAAACTTTATATATTGTTTTAAATTTAAATCAACCATAAAATATACAAAAATCTATAATAAATATTTAAAAGTAAATTAAATTTTAATTATATGTAATATTTACCGGGATTTGAACTTTCTTATGAACAGGTACAAAAAACGGTGATTTATATGCATATTCTCTTATATTTTCACAAATTTCGCTTGATTGGAAACGATATATGGAAAATGTTATATTATTATTATTATTATTTAATTAGTTATAAATTTATATAAGATTTAGATTAGGTATATGTTAAAATAAAATCTATATAATAATACTTACTTATACATTGGATTTGATGGATAAGTCATTGTTAATTTTAATACTGAACGAAATGAATCTAAATTTATATTTATATTATATTCTACGCGTAAATAGACATCCAAATATTCTGCAAAAAAATTAACATTTTTCAGTGTATATTAATTATATTTAGATTACTTAATAATAATAAAATATAATATAATACATCCTCTGTCTCAAAAATAATGAGAACGGCTTTATAAAATATTTATTTAGAGACCGTAGCGCCATTTGTTAGCTACTAATTGATTTGTGTAGTGTGAACCGACCTTAACAAACTGTCTTGACTTTATCTTCAACGAAAGCCAAAATAAAATGCATAAAGTGACTGCAATTTTAGTGCATCGACCGAAAAATGTGTTTCCTGCATATGGTGTTTGCCATTCATCCCTTTCACAATTATAGTTTCTGATTCATATTGAAAACACTTTATTACGTCACCAATAGTTTTTTTGAAGTTTTCTTCACTACGAGCGAGTTTAACTCACAATAGTCGTTATTTTAATAAAAAAAACATATTAAATGTTTATAGTAAATTACTATAACATGATTGAAAGCTTTCAAATCAACTTGTTTTCATACAATTTATATTAGCGCAGCAGCGGTGCCACGACAACATAAAATGCGTAATAACTATGACTTGAATTCACCTTTCACAGTTCAAATTCGATGAATTGTTTTTTTCTGGATTCCAAGCTCTATTTACATGAATGTCACTGATGATTTCTTAGAAAATTTTACGAAATCCCGCACTTCTTTAATATTTACTTCAGTAAATGGCTTCAGATAGTCGACCTGGACGTTAAACATAACTTATAGCTTCTCTGCCTTCTGTGCCATCTAAGCCATCTAAAAGTTTGTGCTTTTGACATACAATCATCACCATACACGATTTTAAACAAATCATACGTTTGATTAACATTTTTACTAATTTTAAAACAAAATTTAATGTTGGTTCTCTATTTTTATATTCATTTTTCGATCGAAGCACAAAAACTACAGTCACTTATATTATTTTTGGGACGCAAACATAACACATATATATAACATAATTTTGCTTAAATCCTATAAAAAAAGTGCTGCCAGATCAACTTTTATGGAGGTCAAAAAATGTAAAAACTTATATTACTTGTTAGGAGGTCGGGTAAATTAGACATAGAGCACTGTAGACTAGAGTCCCGCATCGCTCGTAGATTTTATATATATATAATGACTCGGAAAGTGAAAAATTATGATTTATTGGTTTCAATTTCAATGTTTTTATTTCAAATAACACGCTTTTTCAATTATCACCAAAACCTGATCCGAAAAATGATATTATTGTTAACATTAGGAGATTCTTCGAAAAATGTAAAACAACATTTTATATAAGCGATCTATTAAAGATAAATGTCTCACAGAATGTTTGAACGAATCTGATAACCGGACGGGTTGATTATGATGATTTATAGAATTTTTTTTTAAATTTCATTTGATTTTACCCCATTTCTTTAAAAGTGAAATATTGAAAGAGTCCTTCCAAAAACAAATAAATAAACTAATAAAATATAGCGACCAATTAAACAAAACGGACAATAGAAATGCTAAAGTGTACAAACATTTCCACGAAACGACGGAAGGACGGTCGGTGTTACATTTTATAATAGAATTGTATAGCCCTTATCAGTACCAATACCAAAATTAATATTAATCAAATGAACAAATTAATTCATTATTATATCACCCACATCAAAAGTAATAGCCAAATCATTAGCATTATCAAAGATAGGTAAAAAAAAAATCGGTTTACCATTCATCAATAACATAAGTATTGATACTCTATCACGATAGTTAGACTGGGACATCCATTAACATATTTTTATTATTAATAAATGATGAAAAATTCTTAGGATTATATCTTAAACACAAAAAATGCAATGCATGTACAATTATTTTACAACATGAAAATTTCAAACTAATTGTAAATTATCTGAAGAAATTGCAGGAAATTTGTTCCTTCAGCTCGAATGCATAAAGCACAACATCTCCTGAAAGATGTGTGTTCCTGTAATTGTTAGTTGTAGAATGTGAGTATTCAGAATAATTCTGGGACACACGCTGTACGTGCAAATCGAAAGTATTTATGTTTATAATTCAATATATTAACATTAATCATGTAAGGAATTTACTCTATTCGCATTGTGTACATGTTACGTATATACGGAGAATATAAATTTAACAAATTGATACTAATTGATATTTATTTCAAATTTTCAAATGCATATCAATATCAATGGAAAATATTTACTTAATTCGTTATATACTTTCCATATTTATATACTTGAATTTTCGATTTGAATATTGTCGTAAAATTAGTTTAAAAGGGGTTATAAAATATTACGTTAAATTAAGGATATTATATGAAACTAATATGTACCGACAAATTGAGATACATAAAAATTAGCGTAATCTTCATCAAATATTGTGGCATGATTAATATGATAATTTAATAAAGTATTTTCGCATGAACACGATATCATATGGTACGGTTAGTGTTCTGTTGTTAGTTATAGGAACCCTTAATCAATGATGGCTATTGATGAAACTGGAAGTTTTCTAAATTAGTCAAAAATTTTATCATCGGATTTTTATGTTGATGATTTGGTGGCTGGTACAAATTCTCCTAATTGAATTATTATTGTGGGAAAGAGGGGATTTGAACTGCGAAAATGGAATTCAAATCATAGACCGATTTTTTCGAATTCAAATGAATCATCTGTAATTGTAAATGTTTTATAAGTTTTAATAATACCGGGGATACTTTAAACGTGTAATTCAAGTAGGAGCAAATGAAAGAATTATTTTAACCGTTGGGATTATGTACTCCAATTATATTCACGGTAAAATGTTTATCCAATCATTATTGAAAATTCTTGATTTATCTATTGGTATGATCCGATTTATTCGAATTTGTATGACACACATGGAATACATTTACCGGGGCAATTATCTAACCTCAATTTTGAAATCCAACAATGTGTGTTGATATTTTTTTTCAAATTGAACTGCATGTATTTGGTGATGAGTTTAAGAATTTGTGATGATGTGGGTAAATTTATGTAAAATTATTGTGCGCAAAATTGGATTTAAGCTAGTCTATCGTCAAATAACAAATTGCGTGCTTTCAGCCTATACGTAGGCGATGTGGGTATATTACGAGTCGGCGGTAGACTGAATAATGGCAATATATCATATGATCATAAACAATATATTTGCCAGCATCACTTTCTTTATCTACATTACTGGTTTTTTTTTGTACATCCTGCGACCAAAACCAATTAGGTAATTTTTAAAATCCTTTTTTTGCATTATGAAAGACATTTTACATAGCTATTATTTCCAATTTGTAAAATTATTGTGACCCTTTGGATTCAAAAGTTATAAATTTTCAAAAAATTTTATGTTTTCTAATCCTTCAGGTGACTGGTTACTCCTTCAAAATCAAATTGATGAGAAAGATAATTTCTTTGTTCTATACTTTAAGGAATACTACAACCTGTCAAAATTTCATTGGCATCGTGATACTACACCACAGGTGGATTATTGGTGGTGGTATTTTTGTTGACGGGTGGGTAAATCGATGTTAACAGAAGTTATCAATGGGCCTGAATGGTCAATTTCCATCAAAATGGGTAAATCCTGCCCGGCATTGTCTCAACTGTGGTGTAGATTATTGTTGTCCTTTGAATGTGAAGTCTAAAATTATATTCAGGGTTTTTGTTAACGTATCAACTTTTATATGTTTCAACACCAAAGCGATGCATGGGTTATTTATCTAGTGAGGCATTTTTTGCCGGTTTTTTCGTCGATTTATATCTCGTCGTGGTTGTTGTACAAATATTCTGATAATGCCACACATTTTGTAGGATCAAGAGCAAAGTTTGCGAAATTTTAAAAAATTATTTCTATCCAATTTACACAGTTATGAGGTATTTTATGTGTTAATTGAATTTAATGGCATACAAGACCACTCCGTTAGCCAAATTTCGGTGATTATGGTATGCGATGGTGAAAATCCCAAAATTTCACTTAAGGAGTGAAATCGATTCGGAGAGTCTGCATACTACAATACAATATAATAGTGCAAATTGAGGTATGTTTAAATTCTAGTCCGTTAACTCTTATGTCGGATGATGCGACTGATTTTTCGGTACTGACGAATAGTAATTTTTTAATTGGAAGGACAATATTTGTTAGAACCATTTTGGAAGCGTTGATCCATGGAATATTTAAATGAACTGAAATGAACCAATTCTTCACCAAATATTGAAGTTAGATTACTTGTTTTGCTTAGAGAAGATAACGAGCCTCCAATGAAATGGTCTTATGGGCGAGTCGTTACTTATCATCCTTGATATGATGGGTTTTATCGCGTGGTAACGATTATAACTGGAGACACGGAATTATTAAAGCGCAACATTTCAAAAATACAATGTACTCCCAATTGAAACCACGACAACCAGAAATACAATTGTACAATAACTACAACTGTAACTACAACTACAATTTAAATACTATACCATGAACAATTAAAAACAAAACAATTAATAAGTGCTTGGAAATATTGTATTACTCAAATATTCATTGAAATTTTTGTCACAGGTTACATCTTTTATTTGTTAGGTATTAAGTTAATACATTCCGGTTAGTTAAAATGTATGGCTACATGACGAGTGAACAACGTGTTTTCACATTATTAAAACTAATTTTAAAAATGGTGAAAGTTATTCAGAAATTGGAAGATAAATTTAGTCGAACATACGATAGAGAAAATGCTCCGACAAATCGTGCCAACAAACTTATCATTAATAAATTTGAAAAAACTGGTGCAATGCAAAATTAGAGAAGCACAATTTATTATCGTTGATTGAACCAATGAAACTAAAAAAAGTTACTTTATATGGTGTGGTGACGTAATTGGTCCATATTTTTTCGAAAATGAAAATGGCAATACAATTGCTTTGAAAGGAGCTCGATATCGAGAGATGATTAGAAATTTTTTGTGTAGCCAATTGGAAAATATTGAAGTGTAGAATATGTGTGATTTCAACAGGACGGTTTAACATGCCACACAGCAACGGAAACCATCGATCTTTTGAACCAGAAATTTTATAATCGAATAATTTCTTGAAGAGGTAATGTTCATTGATCATCAATATCATACGATCTAACACTATTAGACTACTTTTTTGGACTTTTTTGAAGATCAAAGTTTATGCATATAATTCTCAAACTGTTCAAACATCGAGCATCATCGAGCAAATATAACTAATTGAACCATTCTGATGCGGAAAAGTTATTCAAAATTTTGGTTAAAGATTGGCGGCCTGTCGAGCTAGCCCGAGTAGGTCACTTGAACGACATTCTTTTTCATTATTAATTTCCAATAAAAATAAATAAAGATTTAACACAATTTATTTAAATTTTAAAAAGATACGTCAAATTTGAAAACCCTTTATACCATACCACTATATTACTAAAATTGAAAATTTTTTCTCAAGCTCTTCCATTATGTAAGTTTTTACATTATATAAAATAATATGTAGCGATATTAAAAGGCAAATTTTACCACAAAATAAATGTAATTGAATCCGATGACGACGCGACCACGTTTTCATTTCAAATTCTATTGTAAAAAATAATATATTATGATATTTGATACAATCAAAACATTTGTATTAATTTTTTCAATAAAGTAATATGCAAAGAAAACTTTTTTATATCCCTCGAATCTCTGAATGATTTCTTATGGAAAGTCAGATGGTTGTTATTCGTTCCCTAAAATATATTAAATTAGGTTATTCTATAAATATTCTTAATATATAGTACTTGTGTAATATCAGTATCATATATATTTATATCAGTACAATAAATAATACATAATAAATATCAAGGATATAGAGAAACCTCTTATTAATCATAACATCAGTTGGTTTTACTATAGAATCTTTTTATTATTATTATTTCTATTGAATCTTGTATACGCATTTGTGGCCCGAGGTTAATAAAATTGAGCATACAACAATTATTAAAAAGCTACAAAATTGAAGAAATTCTACAATAAAGTCATTGCCAATGTAATAGGTTCAAACTACTAGAGATATTGCACATTAAAAAAGGAAATAGAATAAAATACTCAACACTTGGTATGACAAAAAGTGCTAATTTGCAAATACATTACGTAGAGATATACCCAGAACAAACCGATGAAAATTTTAGGTACATATTACACGCCACATGTGTACGATCTAATTTTTCCAATTCAGGTTATAAAAATTAATCATAGATCACTTAAGCTAAAAATTTCAAGTAAAGCAACTAAATGGTTACCAGTGTGCAGTGTTAATCTTTTGCGAACATCACCTATACTTCCACAAAATCGTTGAGATAGAAATTAAATGATTAATCAATTATTCTATTATAAATATTTAGGTTCTGTCGGAGCCTCTAGAACGTTGGTGATAGGTAGTACGTTGATTAAATCTTTAGATATTGTTGATAAATGCTTATGTTCAAAATTGCATATAAATTTAAGTATTTGGAATATTTATTTTGCAATTATTACATGTTCACACCTTCGCATTGGGTTAATTTTCCTAATTCTTTTATAGACCAATAGTGTTATTTTAGTAAAATAATATGGAACAAAAATATTCGGTTCCCGATGCGGTATCGATATGCTAAAGCTAATATTGTATCAAAACTTTAAAATCGGTCAATTTGTTATTGAAATATTTGACCCAGTGTAGTAGAGTACAAAACACTGTTCGATTGAAAATTCGGTTGTTTTCATGTAACTTCGTGCGCTATATATCGTATCGGCCAAATAAGATTTATGACTAAAAATGATCCAGAGAACCTAGCGTTTTCGTATTGCCGTCGCAAATGGGACACTCTGTACATACAGTGTATCCCACCAAAGTCAAAAAAAGCTAATAAGCCCACAAAAAAAAATAGCGGAGGAGGTTAATAGGGACTATTCAACCAAATGGGCTTTGTACGAAAACTCGCTAATCTCTACATTGTGTAAATATTGTATATCATCGCACTTATAATTTATTAATAAATAAATATATTTTGCTTTAGTAAAACCTCTATCGTACGTATTATTTCATACAGACTACGTTTGATAGAGGTTACGCTTTATATAAATAATAAATTTAATGTTTATACATTTTTTCTGTGTAAGTAAGAAATTCATTTCTATATTTGTTGTGTAGGCGACATCATGTCTAATTGCCTATTGTATTTTATTGTATTGTCAACAATATCGGGAATATCGCGGGTTAATATTTTTGTCAGTTCATAAGTGAAATATGTATTGTTTAAAAAAATATTTATAAGACATGTTGGAACCCACACGTATTATTTTTATTGAATGTTATATAATTTATTATCATGATATTTTACTTATACCGATAGCAAAATACTTTAAAAGTATAAGATTTGGAAATGAAGAAACAGAAAACATTTTCATTTTTTATTTATCTTTTCGCTAAACATATGAAAATCACGGGAAACTAATTTTAATAATATCGTACGAGGATTGCTATACTTATATTTCTGGTCTAATAATGGGAAAACAATTTACCATCGAAGATTCAATTGTTTTGCAAAAAAGATTCTCCGTGAAGATTAATACATTTTTGCATGCGTTTGAATCAATTTTCGAAACACTTTTTCCACTCCAATTGAGCTACCGCCAAAACAATCGTTTTGAACACATTAATCGCTTATTCGGGTGTCGGGAATCGTTGACCACGTAATTTTTTCTTAAGATTCGGAATAATAAAGAAGTCATTGGGTGTCCGACGATTAAAACAATTCGAAGTTTTGGTCGGTCAAAAATTCTTTTGTACGAACCGATGTGTAAGAGCTTGTCGTAATGTAGAATGATTCGTTTCTTCTTCTTCTTTTTCCGAAGATTTCTGGCAAACAAATGATTTTGTAACAGTCAGCATTGACCGTCCTACGTTGCTCTAACGCCACTGTAGCCACTGTAAATTTTTTTTGGATTTGACTCGTCGTGGAAGACCCCTACGATCGATTGTTATTTTGTTTCGGGTTAATATGCATACATCCATGATTCGTCACCTGTACAGGTGGTATACACAGCATTTGATGCACCGTGATCGTATTTTTTCAACCTTTTTTTGAACGTTTGTTAAATTATGTGAGATTAAACGCGAAGAAATTCTTTTTATGGACAACAAGACCTTCACGAAATTCATGGTGGATTGAACGTAGGCCACGATTGAATTCGTTATACCAGTTTTTCACAGAGCTATAGGATGGTGCTTCTTCGCCACATAAATTGGTTGAGATAAATTTTTGAAGAACCTGTAACGAAAAGACATATTGATTGTTTAAGTCAGAAAGTTCTGACTGCACTTTTATGCTAAAAAAAGGGAAGCTTTCCAATGATTATACCTGTCAACACTTAGTGTATGAAACACATTCTACATAACTATTTTCTCCAAATTCATAAATTATTGAGGTATTTCGGGAGGTGCAATAATTACAAATTTTCACAAAATGTTATGTGTTTTACATAATCCTTGTTTTCTATTATGATGAGTAGTAGAGCCTGGAAAAATTTCAACGGAATTTCAACACCTCAAGTGGTTGCAATTTTGACGTATGTGCGCAATAAAATCAAAAAATGAAACAATCGGAATATCATCCCTTGTTTATTTCTTTATACCATTATATTATATTAATTGACTACTATTTTCTACGAATAATCAGTAGAGAATTCACCGAGAAGAAATACGTGGATCATATCGCGTCTACCAAACATTCATTCATCGCAATTAAACTTGATAAAATACTACGCATGGAAATATATTACCGACGAACCAGAATCCAATGACTTCGTATTGATGCTGGAAAAAATTGAGGTGCACATTACTGGGTGTACTTAATTAACACTATTCTGGATGTAAATTGTGACTTTTGATGGGAGGAATCCGGCAAAAAGTTGCAGCCATTTAAAATAGGACATATAACGCTATTAGTATATTATGGATCAGACGCAATTTAACACACATATCACGCAAAATCAGCGACAGAATGACTGCAATCACGAATGGGATTTCGGCGAATACCGTATTCTGGTTGCAGGTGCATATTGTAAGGATTATCAAAATTATATAGTAATGGATTGTAATTAATTGTAATTACATATGCGTAAACTGTCCCACTGATAATCCATTTTATTTCTGTAACCATATATAGACACTATGAGGAACAAGTCGTAGGTATAGCACAATGGACCGTCTATGATGTAGTTCCCGGAAAATCTTTCCTCTTTATAAAATCATAAATATTATTAGTAAGATCTGAACCTGTTTATATCACGATAGAATGAATAGCTACCCTCGGAGAATAGATTTAAAAACTAAATTGGCCGCACTATAGTGACTGGCACCTTGTTTTCATTATGAAAAATGAAACTTATGCTACAATATTTTTTTATAGTCATCATAGCCAAAAAAATCTCTAATCATTTAATGAATATGAATGAATGGAAAAAGAACTGATTTGGAAAGCAACATCTCGAACGTTGTTAATAATATTATGAGATGACTCAATCGTATGCGTTCGTTGGAAAAATTTGGTTTCAGTGGATGTTAATATCTTAATCTTAATCTTAAAGTGCCAGAACAGTTATTTGTTTTATTTTTTTTTCAGTTGTTAGACTATTAATTGTTTAATTTTTGTTGAAATTTATTATAACAAAAAAAGTTAACTTAACTAATAATACTTTTAATATAATTAGAATACCTTGGGCGGATCATATACATATAATATGACACAGTATGTGTAGATTATATATTATTTAATTTAATATTATTACAAATTAATTAAAATCATAGATTTTCTTCCTACATATAATATTTTCATTGGTTTACACAACAATTTCATACTGTGCAAATGTATACTTTGTTAATATAAACAAATTTCACTTATCATCACATCAATATAAAAATAAGCACATAAATAAAATATGAATAGATATACAAATATTCAAACAGAAATATTAATTATAATGAACGATATATGATAAATAAAGATACATATAATAAAGTATAATTAGAAATATTCGATGTAGAAACTGTACTGGTATATACATCCTATCCTTTACTGGACGATAAATATGAAATCAGCAGTACACATTAGGATTAGAGGCGACATATTATCGAAATACAATTTTTATATATTTTTTTTTTTTTGTTAAGTCATATTTTGCTCCTAGTGCAGCTTTTATGTCATCTAATAAACCTTTCATTACAACCAAGTTGGTAAATTACTCCGCATTGGAGTATATAACAATTTACCAATTGTGTACTGTACTGTACTGTAATTAACGAAAGGTAGATGTTTTCAAAATACTGTTATTTGTTGTTATTTTTATATAGGTGATTAACCCATAGTAATTTGTGTGCAGACATTATTAATCTTTGAATAGCGTCCAACACCATATTTTCAAAGATATCCGTTTTTCTTTTGATGGAATTCAACGAACAAATGGTCATCGAGCAGAAAACTTTCAGTATTAAAATAAATACCGAAAAATTTCGTATGAAAAGTAGCGAGAATTGAACTGTGATATAAAGATCCTTAAAATTCGGAATTCGGGATTGAATAAAAAAATATTTAATTTTCAAATATAAAAAAAATTTTTTTAATTAAATCCCAAAATAATTCAAATTTTGCAAATTATGCTGTTTGCTGCACATCAGCGATTAAATGTAGAATAAAAATTAAAAAATCAAAACTATGTTTAAAAATATAATAAAGTAAAAATGAACAATAAAATAAGTTACTACAAACATCTTCAATATAAATATATATCAGCACAATAGAAAATGGGTGTATATGTGTAATGCTATAGTGCTATTTGTAGTATGATAGATAACAAATATTTGGTATATATAAATAACCAGATTAAATATAAACAAGCCGGAGAGCAATATTATTCATAATATCAGTTTGTCTCGTTCTATGCCTGTTTAAAATTTTCTTTTATAAAAGTTTAACTTGTAATATTTCTTTATATGAACTTTCCATACCCAGCTGTAACGAATGTTTGGTGGTACATGCCGTTTCACTTGCAGTAACTATATTTCTTATAACTTGTGGTGGTTGCAAAACGTATGAAAAACAAAGAACCGTATTTAAAATCGATAAAAATGCTACCGCAAACGGTTCACATGCTTCAAATCGCTTATGGTGATAATTTTTTATGCAAAACACAATAAGTTATTGAGTGGCAATTTTTGTAAAAATTAATTGTATAAATTTTTATGTTTTTAAATTATTCCCTTAATTTTTCGGACAGATGGTGTATGATATTATTTAGTGTCAATATTTGAACAATAGAAAACGTAAATATTGTAGTTAAGAAACTTTCGTTTTAGTAAAATTAATTTGTTATCCAAATTATATAATAAAGATAACAAGTTGAAGTTGTTGAAGAGAGGGAGAATGAGATCACGAATTTTAGTATGCGGTATTTTAATTTATACTTACACCCTTACTCACACACATACATACACGCATTTATACATACTCTACCCCACAAATAATAATTGATAATTTAAATAAAATTATTTTCGAATTAGAACAATTCGAATCAAATTTATGCCTAATGTAAAGATAATAAATAGTATTTTTTATTCAAAATTAAAAATGCTAAACGTGCAATATCAATTTCTCAATTTTATATGAAATGCGTATCACAACCTAATTAAAAGTAAGAAAAACACATCTCGGCAAAACAAATGAATTTCAGTATCAATAGGGCGCGTATTCTACATTTGTGAGACTGTACTCCAAAACTCCGACTTGCCTCCCAATCCGATAAATTTTACATTTTGTTATCATCCCACATTGATTGACATTGACTGTTAAAGTTTCATGGCAATTCGTTCAATGGGATCCAAGCTCAAATAAAGTAAGTGTCAGGAAGATTTGTGCATTGGTCGAAAAATGCATAAAGAACAAAGAATCAATTTAAATTTTGTTTTAAAATTACTGAAGAAACGTGATTTCGTGAAAATTTCTAATAAAATGTTCAATGTGATACTTGGAAATGTTGTTTGGAGTACCGAAAACAACAATATAGAGAACCAGTCAGTTGAAGTTTATAATGTATGATAATGCCCGTTCACATCGTTCAACAAGTATCACTTATTTTTTGACTAACAAATTTTGCACGTTTAATCATTCACCACATATTCAACTGATTTAGTTCCCTGCGACTACCTTCTTTTCCCTAAACTTCATTTGGCTACGGAAAGAAAACCGTTCTGTATCAGTTGAAGACATTCCAAAAGCAACAATCGCCACATATACTCAACAACATTGCAACAATCGACATAAAAACTACATTTGATGCACTTGTTGAAAGCGTGTGTAAAACGATGAATTTCAGTTGAATGAAAATATTTCGAATAAATATAATGATTATTGTAACAATTAATCAATGATTTGGGTTTTGTTTTTTATCTTTTCTCATTTTAAAGCCGGCATTATTAATTTAATACATATTTAAAATCAAATTGAAAACAACCTTCAGTTTAACTATTCCTATGTATTCAAGTATGATACCAATCATTCCTATATAAAATTGATATTTTTGTATCGCAATATTTGTATTGGAAAGATAGGAGCAACGTCTTTTACAGGTGACACCGATAGACATAAAATTAAGATTAATTGTTAAATAATATGATTACGTTGTCTATTATTTCACTAGGTTCGGTTAATTTACATGAGAGTTGTATAAATGTAATAATAAAATTTAAATTCTAATCGCCGATTGCAGATGTTGTGTAAGAAAAATTTTCCTTATTAGATTGTGCAAACATTTCGATTTACTCTTTCAATGATAAAATTAAAATATAATTTGATAAGAAGTAGAAATTAGTATTAGTATCTATAGACAAACACATAAAAATATAATATATATAACATGAATTGTTTGTATGAAACACATGGGTCAAAAAGTCCCAGACCTAACCAACAGATGTGGCCTTTAACGAAATAACCGTATGATATTTCAATAGTAACAACCTTCAAAAGATATATGTCAAAATTTCATAATAATCCACGACCATTAGTTTAGAAGTTACAGTGGATTAATTGACACTTTGTTTATTATTTTCAGAAAAATGGATTCAAAGCAGTTTCATGTGTTGATTTATCAGTGCTTTCTAATGGGACGAAAAATACCGTTCAAGCATAACAATAGCTTCGAAAGTGTTACTTGAAGTCTGCTCCATCTACAGCAACCATCAAACATTGGTTTGCTGATTTTAACGGTGGTCGTACCGTAGACACCCATGATGCTGATCGTGCTGAACGTCCATAAATGTGGCTGTTAATACTGAAAACATCGAAAAAAAACTATATATATATAATTATGGGTAATCGCAAAGTGAAGTTACAAGCGATAGCTGACACTCTGAAGTGTTATCAAAAGGCAATGTTTTCAGTATTATACACAAACATTTGGGAATGAAAAAGTTGTTTTCCAAATGGGTGCCGCGTTTCCTCACACCAGTGAACAACAAAACAACAATGAATTGATGGTTAAGAACGCTGTTTGGACATGTTTAAGCGGAATAAGCCTGAATGTTTGCGTCGGTACATCACTATGGATGAAACACGGATCCATCATTTCACTGCAAAATCCAGAAACAACCCATGAAACTGCATTGAATCAATTTTTCTGAAAATAATAAACAAAGTGTCAATTAATCCACTGTAACTTCTAAACTAATGCTTACAATATCTCATGAAATGTTGACATATATCTTTTGTAAACTACCGCTATTGAAATATGGGACTTTTTGATCCATGTGTTAGGTGTGTGTATATTTATACTTAAAATACAATAATATATATTGTATAATAAGCAAAATGTATAAATAACGATGATAATGACAATGAACAAATTTTTCTTTCTAAATTTAAGTAGTAAATAAAAAAGGACACATCCAAATTATGTTTAAAAATATTATCAAATAACATGAAAAAAATTATACTTTTTTTCCCTTAACAAATCAACGCCTCTTTGCCATGACCACATCCTTATATATTACACAATGACAAACTTAATTTAATCTTTAATTTTATGACTATATATAAAGTGGAAAATAAAAAAATATATATATTTAGGTTTAGGAACATATTATTTGGCTTTTTGGGTACATATAATATTATAAAATTACTGTATATTTGTATATTTGCAATCAAAAGATAATTACTTATTTAATTTGTAATTTTTTGTTTGAAGCTTTTTGCATTTTCTACAAAATTCGTTTATTTTATACATATAAAAGTTTCTTTTTCTACATGTAAATCCATTTAAGAAAATTAAAATAACAATGTATTCATAATTTACTTAATTTTATATCTATTACATTATTATCTAATAAAAACCAACCCCTTTAAAATTATATTATTAAATTTACTAAACTTTGTATACAGTCAATATATAAATTACGCAAATTATATTATATAATAACTGATATTTATTTATTTATACAGAATATACATATCAGTGACGATTACTTCAATCGTTCAAGGTATTCTGGAACGCCTTGGGGAACATATGGTATAAATAATGGTTCTTGAGTTTCAACTAGAGTAAGTAATATATATTACATATCACATTGCAGACATACAATACATTAATCATTTACCATAATTATCTAATAAAATCTCTATTTCGACGTTTACACTTTATCCCATATTTAAAATATTTCTACTCAATATATTAATATTGATTTCTTTTTATTTGCATGAACCTATTTTCGTATGTAACGACATCATATTTTTTTATAATAAAACAATAAATAAGTATCTGAAATACAAGGCCTGAAAACATAATACAGGTATCCCTTGAATTATGCGATAGTTACGTACCGCATTAATCCAAAATGACAAGTGGTAAATTTAAACAGACTTTTATTTATATAATTTTTTAAATATCTATTGCGAACCAGATCAGATAGAAATATGAAATAAAGTCTATGAATCAAAGCTTAAGTCCTCTAATTTATTTTACAATAATTACTTTTTACAAATAATTAATAACTTGGAAGTTCTGGAAACAAATGTGGAGCAATGTGCTTCAACATAAATTATTATAAAATCAATGTAGATTCATAATTTCTTTATATATTAATGTAAATTCCAAAATATGTGCGGCGTTATATATGTAAGAAATTACAAAGGTAATAATCTAAAATTCAATCCCATCCCGTTTTCCTGGCGCTGCTTCTTGAAATTTTGAAACTTATACAAATCTTATCCAATTTTGAATAAATTTTATATATGTATGTAGTTGAATAATGGGATTTTATGAACTGTTCTTACTGAATTTCTATGAAATTAATATTCTGAGCAATTTAATTACGATGATGAGATGCTGGCAACTTTGGAACAAGGCTAATTCTTATCGGGTTTTAATCATATTTAGTATGTAGATTTATAATGGGATTATTTGAATAGTTCCTACTGAACTTCAGTGAAATCTAGAATCTGGTCTTTAAAACTTCCCAGTCTGTCGATTTCATAGTAGTTCAGTTGGAACTATATTCATATAAACCTATTATTTACATAATAAATTTGATCAAAATTAGATAAAAATTGGCCAAGTTTGAATGTTTCCAGAACTACTCCGCAGAAAAACAATTTTTCAGTAGCATATTTCAGCATATTTCTTTATATTGTAGTAGATATCAAATTCTAAAGCTGTCTTCAAATTTGCATTAATATGTAAATACAGAAATTACGATATTATTAGAGTCATAATTTAAATTACTATATATTGCTCCACTTATGATTCCAGAATTTTCTAAAATTTGTTATCGGTGTATCAACTTTGCGAAACAAAGTTTTCAAATGGCATTTATTTCACAAATTTTACTTTTCTGTTGCAAATATATTAATTTTTTTTAGAGAGATCGCATAAATCCAAAACCATCGCATAATTCAAGGGAGTGTCGCAAATTTATGATCGCACTATTCCATAACCGCATAAATGAAGGTATATCTGTAATATATATAATCACTATATATTGCCCATATTAGATTGAAACTATTCTCAAATTATTTTCATTTTTTGTATAAATTTGATACGCTTTTCATGTTTGTGTTATAAATCGTTTGCTATCATCAAATTTTTAATTTAAATTAATTTTGGATTATATACGCAGTATGGGTGCATTACAGTATAATATTGAATTAAAAATTACAGTGTGTATACGAAATATGGTATTGGACTATTGGTATTTACTTTGTAGACATATTCGATTCGTCAAACCTATATGTACCAGATGCAGTTATCAAATTGGAGGTAGCGATGTATAATAATAAATCTTGAGGGTTCAATTTTTAAAATCTGTCTATTCTAAGCAGATTATAATAACATATATTCCGATATAGTGTATGCAAGACAATTAGTAAGACAGCAATAAAATCTGAATTGTTAAATAAATTGCATTGCTATATTAAATAGGATCTCATTGGTCTTTCTTTTGTGGTTGCAGGCTTACTGCGATATTGCGTGGCGAATTAACAAGCCAAAATGATGGCACGATCTACTTTAAGACGTAACTTCATTTTTCCTGAGACTTATGCAATATATATCGGTTGTCAGTAATTGTATAAATCGTCGCTTGGCTGACTCCATAGCATGTGTAACAACTGCCGGCAGGTGAAAAGAATGTTTCTTTTTCCGATAGAATCGGCATGACATTTTTTATGGAAATGCAAAGGAAATGGTGGTTTTCGGATAAAACCTTTCCAGCTGTATAGTTACGAACTTCAAGAAAATTAAATGATATTTTGATAAATACACTAAAAAGATTTTTCCACCGCCAATTTATTATTTATATAACGTGAATCTGGTTTTATCTCTGAAATCAGATGTTTTGAGAATTAACTCTTTAAGGAGAGCACGTATGGACTTGCTATGCCTTATTAACTTTCGGGAATATTTTTCGCTTTTTAAAAATCAATTAAGCAATATATATAAAATGGAAATTAATTAATTAATTAAAAATAATTATATAAAATTATTGGTGATGGATATGGATGTGCCAGTTTATTGCAGAAGTAATGTGATTTGTTTGATAATTACAGTCAAATCGATAACAATTAAATAACAGGTTAATTCATATAACGTTTAACGATTAAAAAGAATGATTGCAAATATTTTATTCAAATTTTTTTAATCTTGAAAATACATGCCGCAAACATTTATCTTTTTTGAAAGCTAATGGGATTTTGTTTGTACATTTGTGAATTGTAAAGTAATCACACGATTTTTAAGTATTATTATTTAATAAAGTAACAAAGATAAGAAGCTATCTATTAGCCCGTTGGTTCAGGTTTTAAGACCAAAAAATAAGATAGTTGAACGTATAATAAGAGCTGAACGTCTGCCGTTTATCTCAAAACTAATCAATCTATAAACGAATAATTATATTCATTATTTTATAGTGATTTCTTGTGAAATTAATTAATTATTACAAAATTGTTTAATTTAGAAAGTCAGTTATCCTGATCGTCCCCTCTAGAAATTTACAAGTATAGGTACCCAAGTGTGATACTCCGATTTTGATAAAATTTGGTTATGTTATAGAACTCGGTAAAATAGAATATTTGTTTTTTTTTAGCCGCCCAATTTTTATTTTTATAGGTTAAATTCAAGGTGGTGACAAAATAGAAACGTAACTTATACAAATATGATTCAAATTTGCTTAAATTTTAATCGTGGCACAATTGATTGATTTCCTATTGTAAGAAACATTATACCAAAAATTAAGAATTGCGATTCCGTTTAAGACAGCCGACAATTACACAAAAATACTCATCTTATATAAATTATCAAACCATTCGAACAGTTTTTCTCGGAATTTAGTTCATTTTGGATATGTTGTAGTATTATTTTTTTGTTAAATCGCATTCTGAAGGGGTAATCGCGCTGTTCGAGAGTGTACAAAAACATGACGTTATATAAAAATTTATAACATTTAAATCCGATTTGCTATAATAATTTTTCAACCTGGATGTAATAGCTTAATTAGCTTAATCTTAATTTTAATAAAGTTGATGGGAAAATTCTCCACTTTTAATATTGCTGCAATATTTTAATATAGGGTGACCAGTGATAAAGTTATATGCATAGTTTTATAACAAAGTGTTTCGTATTCATAATATTTTATAAAATCAAATTGTTGCATTTTTATGTTGAATATATAGTGGTTATACGAAGAATCTATCCAAGGTTGAGAACAGTTCAACAACCAAAATAGTTGAAAAATGGTGAAAAAACTATATAATTAATCAGGTTTATAAGACATGGTTCAACATATTTATTTTACTTTATTTTATAAAAATTATATTCCATTTAATGATTATAATTTATGATTGACTTGAACGAAATCGCCATTTTTAATTTTTGGAAAAATGTTTCTTCTACAAAACATGGTTCAATGGAACCAAGAGTAAAATTTGAGTGAAACTGAATCATAATTACAAAAGTTACGGTGAATTTTCGTTTTCGACTACATCTTGAATTTAATCTATAAAAACTAAAATTGTGTCGCTAAAAAAAACTACGTATATTTTATTTTATCGAGTTCTATAACATATCCAAATTTTATCAAAATCTGCGTGTCACACTTGGTTACCTTCACTTATTGTTAGTAATTTAGGAATTTTGTGAACTGATTCTTATGATTCACATAATCACACTATACAAATTTTCAGTAAAAATCGAATGATACAATTGACCAGGTTTTAGGCCCCAACAACTACAACGTCGTTCATTGGTTTCACAAAATTTCATTTCAAACATCACATAGAATCTCATCGGCTAAGCACATATTTAAAATTTTGTATAACTTGAAAAAAGTAACTCTATGTTCCCTTAAAAAATTGCTTATATAGAGCGATACATATACTGTATACGTATGTTATGTATATTTGCTATATAGATAGAACTTAAGTAATTAAAAGATAAATAAGGCTGTTATTATATTATGTTCTTTATTCTTACCTCGTTCAATAACAGATAATCTTTTTGTTGGATCATAAATTTCATCATCAACAGATATAACCATATAATCACCGGTTTCAAGAAGTTTACGATTTTGTAAACATCTTATAAAATCAATCATTGCTATGTGTTCACCTACAAATACATAAACTGAAATGAGAAAAAGTTTAATCTAGATCAGATAGAGTGCGGAAGAACAATGACTACAACACAAATAATAATAATATGAAAAATACAAACTTCTTGTAATTTTATATGTTTCATCAACAATTTTTTGCATCATAGAAAAATGATGTGGTACAGCTATATAATCTGAATATTCTCTTAAATCAGTTACTGTTAAATTTGTTTGTTCTGCATGAATCTAAATATATAATGTACGTTGAACACCATATTATGTTGTATATGTATCGGTAAGGTATGGTAATAGTGAAACGAAAAATGTTATTATATTAATGTAATAATCTAACAAAAGAATAATAATAAATCACGTCGGAAATATTCTAAATATATGTGCGGATATACACACAAATATTAATTTTTAAATAGGAACGTGATCAATACTGAAATAAATATGTATTTAAAAAAAAACTTGTCAACTATATACACCCTCTGTCCGAAAAATAATGAGAATGAAGATACATAAATTATTAATTAAATTAGGTAATAAATTATTATATTATTCGAAATATTCTCCTTCAACTGAACAACAAGTGCATCAAATGTAGTTTTTATGTAGATTATTGGAATGCTGTTGAGTATATGCGGAGACCGCTGTTTTTGGAATGTCTTCAAATGATGTAAAACGTAGTCAAATGAAGTTTAGGGAATAGAAAGTAGTCGCAGGGAACTAAATCATGGTGAATGATTAAGCAAAAAAAATTTGAAGTTTAGTCAAAAAATCAGTGATAATTGTTAAAAGATGTAAAGATGCATTATTATGTAGTAATCTCCAACTGACTGGTTCTCTATGTTGTTTTCGGTATTCAAAATTCCATTTCCAACTATCGCACTGAAAATCTTAATAGAAATTTTCACGAAATCACATACTTTTTCAATGTTTCCTTCAGTAATTGCTTCAGATGGTCGACTTGAACGTTCATCATCACTTATATAGCTTCTCTGCTTTCTGTGCTTTCATAATATGCAATTTAAAAATTAATCCTTTGATCTACTTCATCATCACCATAAGCGATGTTATGCAAATCATACGTTTGAACAGAATTTTTACCAATTTTAAAACAAAATTTTATATTGATTCTTTGTTCTTTATACATTTTTCCACCTATGCATAAAAATTTATGTCATTTAATGCGTTTGATCTTAGACCCCATTGAACGAAATGTCATGAAACTTTAACAATTTGTTACGATTCACACTACATAAATCAATTAGTTGCTAACAGATGGAACTACGAACTCTATGCATTATAATGCCATTCTCATTATTTTTAGGACAGTGGGTATGTATACTCTGGTCAAATTAAATTTGAATTCAAGCTGAATTTTATTTTTATTTATTTTATTTTTATTTATTACATATTAAAAGTCCCAAAAAATCCCATACATTTTTTTGAAATACTTGTGACTATTAAATATTTTTATTCCTACCCACGCTATATTACTGGTTGTGACATAGTACAACGTAGGCCAATGAAATGAAAAACGAAAGAGGAAAGCATTCTGAAATGCTGAAAGCAAATCAAAGTTATACTCTGCAATACAATAAACCCATATAAACAGATAAGTTTACAAAAATGGGTGAAACATTTTTGCTAAAACTCTTTGGTGCCACTTCCACATCAAATTCGGACAAATTAACGCTATAAGAAACGTATTCACGAAGAATTTAATTACACAAATCGATCAAATTGAATAATATTAATTTGATGTTTTCCATATTTCATCAGTTTTTGTTCACGACAAAAATACTTAAATGAAATTTGACTGAACCACATCTTCAGGTGATTATGGGTGGTCAAAGTTTGAAAAATATGTGGGGAAAATATATATTTTGATTGGAGTTGATGAAGGATGCGGGAAGTGACATTGCAATATAAGGCATTAGGACACTTTTCTTATTTATTTTAATTGTTATTATTATAAATGTCTGTATAAATTCCCTTTTTATTCGAAATTCTTAATATTTTTACATTCATTACAGCAAAGTTAGTAAATTATTCCGCATGGAGTAATGACAATTCACCAATTGTACTACAATTGCAACGAAAGATACCATAGATGTTTTAAAAATTCAATTATTTTTATATGGAAATACTATATTTTAAGGTGGATCCAAATGACTGCGGCTAATTGGCCCAGTTGACTACATATGCATTGGTAAATGCTTTGTCAGTCGTGTGGATGAAATCATTTTAAAATTACTGGCACTGGGTCAATCAACCAATGTACTAGTGCTGGTACCCATACACTATGATTACCATGACTGGGTATGCTGACAATTAATTATTTTCGCATTTTGTGAATTGTGAATTTAATGTTAGATTACAATAAAAGTGAGAGTAATTATACAATTAAAATTAATTAAATATTATTAAAAATATATGATTGGAGATTTACCATAAAAATATACTGCGAAAGAACGCCAGTCGTGTGAATGAATTGCACTTATTTGCTGGTGAAATGATATAATCTGGCCCAATGCGGGCCATAATTAATTTCTGATAGTGGGACAGTCATTTGGAGCCACCTTTAGAACGTGTGATTGTTGCAAATTTTAAGTCACCGAATATCATTAATCCCAAATGGTTTTTCAGACGACCAAGAATGGTAATTATATGACAATACTGTTAACTTCATCGTTTTAAACTTCATCACTTTGATATCTTTCACATAAGCTTAACCAGTTATTAAATCCAAAATTTACTGTGATAAATACTTTATATATGGCATAACACTTTTCCGTAAGTTGAATTATCCAATATATTTATCTAATATTAATTATCTTCACAACTGACCTAGTTATTGTTTGTTGGCTGACGTCTAAATGTATTAAACATTATTTTCGTGTGAGAAAAATAAATTTTGGCACATATTTTACATATTATTAAAGAAAGCCAAATTGTATATATCGATAGGATAGAAATATCTGGCAGAATTTTATACAGAGATGACGAAAACTTTCATTATTCACTCATTCCAAATAATCTGAACGTCATTTATAGTCGTGTAAACATTACAACACAAAGAAATTTTATATTTGCAAGAGGATTCTTTGAATTACATATTTCGTTCCACACAGAAAAAATGTTGATCGTAATTATTAAAAACCATTTCTTTACACCGATTAAGGACGATTTTTTTACTATGCATTAAACTTCTTTACTAATTACGAACTTTTATTAAATATTTTCATAAATACTAGGAATATTATTTCTAGTATGAAAAAACCGTTCATTGGTGGCTTATGGAAGTTGTTATACTGTACAGAAACATTTAGTAATTATTATGAAAGAATTCTTAATATTTGTATCTTAAAACTTAAAAACTTTAAATAATCAATGAATAAATATGAATATTTAATATTATTTAAGAACTTTTTTTTTAAATCTAAAAAAGTTTATTTGAGATTTATTGTTCTGAAGTCCAAATGTTGTTTTAATAATATAAAAATGGGAAACGTTTGAATAATACAAATGTGAACTAATTAAATCTTTAAATCTTTATAAGAAAAAAGAAATTTGAAATTTAATTCGCCCATAAAATATCATAAGAATCGCTAAAAAAAAGCTTTCAAAGCTTTTTTGCAAATAATATGAAATCGTAAGAAGTGTTCCATAAATAATAATAATGATTTTCTATATATTTCAATTTTAATCAGTTTATAAATAGTAATGAACATAACAATAAATAATAAATGTTAGTGAAATCGCCATCGGCTGAGAATACATTTAAGTTTAAATACTATTTATTGGCGATTTCCTTTTATTTACTGGAAAATTTGTTTCTGTGCATAAATAACGGGAATGATGAATCTGCTGACGCCATCTATTGTCTGCTCACTGATTTATGTACTGTGAATCGACGTTAACAAAACGTCAAAGTTTCATTATATTCTATTTCCTTTAGTACCAAAAACACAACGTATTAAGTAACAGTAAATTTTGGTAGTTGGTCGATAAATGTTTCAGGAACAAAGAACTGTATTAAATTGGTTCTAATGCTATACCGAAATGCAATCGAAGATTTAATGTATTTCAGTTGAGAAGAATCACAAAAATATAAATTATAAGTGGATATACAACCGAATGTTGAACAGACATGAAAAATATCTGAGAAATAAATGTAGTATTAAAAACACTCGGTAGCGCAGTTGCATTGCGCCGAAATATAAATATATATATATTATTTATATTAATCATGAAATATAGCGGGTTCAAATCCGCCATTTTTTTATAGGAAATTTTTCGGAATTTATTTTAATACAAAAATTTTTCTGCTGGGTGACCATTTGTTCGTTGATGGAATAAAAAGAAACGGATATCTTTGAAAATATGGTGTTGGACGATATTCAAAGATTAATCTGCACACACATCACTATGGGCTAATCACCCATATAAAAATAATAGTATTATGAAAACATCTATCTTTCGTTAATTACAGTACAGTACAGTACACAATGGGTAAATTGTTATATACTCGTAATGAAAGGTTTATTAGATGACATAAAAGCTCCACCAGGAGCAAAATATGACTTAAAAAAAAAAAAAAAAATAGGGTCACGCTATAGTGAATCATTATTTAGAATATCAAATTCAGAATATGATTACAAGAAATTTTTGAAATACTCGCACCGAATAATGAACACAACATTAAATAAATTAATTTTACCTTTATAGCATGAGCAACTTCTAGTCCCCAAGTCGGTCGTACACCTACCACAATAATAAATTTATTCCAATCGAATGCTTTTAATAATGCCACAACACTTTTTGATACCTAAACGTATATATTTTCAAAAATTATATATTATTATAATATAAGAACGAAGAAGCGATAACATATTATTTTCACAAATTATTTATAAATTCTATGGTTAGTTTACTTTTGATGCTGGGGCTAATGTTCTAGCAAAACTATGAAAAACACTTTTGTCTGACACAGCTGTATCGGCACATTTCTGTAAGAGTTAATTTAAATATTTAATAACTATATAATAATACGAGAGTGTATTGAGAAAACTAAAAATAAATGTTTTAAAGAGAATCAAATAAATAAAATATACATATGAAATCATTGGAAGATTCCATGCTGCTGCAACTAATGCTTCGGACGTACATGTTTCGTCAGGTCCAATAAATGCAACAACATTATTATCTCGCATTTCTGTCATCCATCTGTGTAACGATGTAATATATAAAATTGTAGAAATTACCTCTATATTATTTATATTAAAACTATAGAATTACATGCATATGAATAATACTTACTTTATGGGTAGCGAACGTAACGTCGAAGATGGTCTACCAATGTCGTATGGTAAAAATTTTAATGTATATCCAGGTAATAAATTTGAATTATTATTTACTGCCTCAATAGCAAGTGGAAGTGCACCTAATATTACCTTTAAGAATGATAACATAATTTTATTAGTATTATTTAAAATTTTCGATTGTGTATTAAAGATTTGTAGGTATCTGCAGATTTGGGTAGAATTATATTGGGTGCTTACGAGTACATTGACCGCAACCTTCAAGGTGATGATATGGATCATAATTCTAACAAGAAGGCAACGATCTAAGGTGTCAAACAACTAGAAAAACTAGATACTAGATATAACATTTTTAGTAGCCAAATCTTAGTTCTTAAGGGTAAAATTCAAGATGGTGGCGAAAACGAAAATTCGCCTAACTTTTGCAATTATGAACTGAATTGACTAAAAAAGTCGATTTCCCGAAAAAATTTAGTTCGGTGAATACCAAAAGTTTTTTTTTTATTTAGTCTAATTTCACCCAGATTAGTTATAAGAAAAATATATATAGTGATATTAGAAACTGAATGCTATTTCTCAGATTTTGCTGCTGCTTCGAAGCTATTAGGTATTTATAAAAAATTTATGTTCACGAGAATTTTATGTATTACTTTTGCCGTAATTTCGAGTAATTAATTAATAAAAAATGTAAATTTGAAAAATAATTATATCTTCAAAAATTTCATATATAAAACTCCACAAAAAGAGGACAACACCAAACAGTTGACAAAAGATAAGACACGTAAAATTGTTTTCAGCAAAGGCTAAAAATACAACTTAAGCTGAGATAGTAAAATCATCGAAATGATGGTTTCAAATACACCAACAACGGTAAAAACTTCAACACAATGATGAAATAAATGGTTGAGATACAAAAGACTAATAAAGTTTCTGTCACTAGAGGATGGTCATATGATTGATGCTATCAAATTTAATTAAAAATGACTGACACCCTATACGAATAGCGGCCTGGAACGCAAATGGAATCATCCAACAACACATCCAGGAAATACAGGAATTTTTAGAAAATTCATAATCTCAATGAATGTCTGTTTTCAGAAACATATGTCACTGAATCATACGCCTCAGCCCCCAAATGATAAAAGTAGAGAAGGTTCGGCGGTAGAGTAAAAGAGAACATCGACATCATCATGAAGAATCAAACAAACACTGGTTTTATTTTCGTTGCAGCGATTTATAGTGTGTGATGAGCAAACATTTTATGCTAGGAGGTGATTTCAACGCAAAACACATAAGAATGACTTGAACAGAGGGTAAACAACTATTTAAGGTGGTGAAAATATTCAAATATGAGTTCCATTCAACTGGGAAACTAACATATTGGCCAACTAACGCTAATAAAGTACAGGATTTGTTAGACTTGTTTATATGTTAATTGATTTTAGTATATCATCCAATTACATCAACATGCTGGATTGTTTTGGATCTATCAGCGGATCATTCATCTGTAACTCAAACAGTTAGTAAATAACGATCTTTACTATAGAAGAAATGCAAAGACAATAACGAATAAATACACCTGTTGGGATGGGTACCGATTATAGCACTACTGAACAAACCGTAACCAATAAAATCCAAGGAAATAGGTAGTGAAACAGAAAATTTTACCAACTGCAACAAGCGGTGTGGGGCAACTATCGCATAGAAATTCGTAAAATAGTTAATGAAAAAAGAAAATCAAGTGAAGTCGCAACAGAAATAATAACAACCGTGTCATTTTGAAAAAGATTTCTGGTTACGATCAAATAATAACTCATTTTCATGGTTCAATGGAGTGTTTATAATATGGTATATCTTAAAATACATTTTATTGTAAGAATATTAAACTATTTACATTACAGATTATTTCTTAATTGTTATATAAAGTTGGTACGTCGGTACGTGTAGTTTTATTTCCCATACCACATAAATATCGTATTTATAAAATACATAAAGAAAAGTTCGATGAAAGCAATTTATTTCTAATTATATAAATATTAGATATATTTATGTCTTCGTATGTACAGCATATAACCAATCAAGAAAATTATATGCCTTTGATTAATTTTGAAGACATTTAAAGATTTAAATTTATACTACAGGTTATTTTTTTAAAGAGTGAAACACTTTTCAATATCTTGATGCTTATTCGCTCGTTTCTCAAATCATCATGGAACGTTTAACACTTCAACAACACTTACAAATTACGATATTTTATTTTAAAAATCAGTATTATCAGTACGTCAAACTTATACAGTACTTTGTAAATTGGGAAGAAATGTTGATACATCTCACACCACTACATGCATATAATAACCAATTTGGTTCAAGAACTGAAATATAATGATTATTCTTTGCGTTGTAACTCTGTGGAATGAATAAATGCAAGGTCACTTATAATGTAAATCCATTACATCCACAAAATTGGATCGTATTGTAAGTGAATACTGTTCAGTGATTGTATCCAAAATGGAGTCACATCGAAACAGAAACGTTTTGTTATTGCAGCATGAAGGTGTCGCATATACCACCAAAATCTTGGGATTTGATTCCTTTAGATTATTTGTTTTGGTGGCGTTTAATGTCGCCCATCAATTTTTTAATTAGAAAATTATTATAGCATTTCATTAATTTGTCTGGGTGGTTTATTTAACTGCAAAGTTGTATCGCTTTTAAAAACCAACCACCCTTTTAAATCCAGATTCTTATTTCAATTCCTTTATATGTACTCGTATATGTACCAGGTACCATTACGCAACCCACCTACATAAATATTGCATATTATTTTTATATTATATCGCATAACTAAATTAAATATAAATCAAGAATTTAAGAATTTACATTTTAATATTATTTTTTATTATGTTTTAGTATGATTAAAAAGGATTTTAAGGAGGCTAGATCCGTCCCTAATGAAATAAAAAAGCAACTGTTGTAACGAAAAACACCTATTTGAATTTTTATAAATTTATTTCTAATAAAAGTAGGAGAATATCAAAAAAAAAATTTAATAATTTAAGGTCTGAAAGGATATAGATGGTTGGAATTACATTTACAATAAGTATTTTGACTCGGAGCAGCAATAAAAAGCACCATCTTATTTTATTTTGAACCAAAAAAAATCACTTCTAGCTATAGGTTTTACCTTACGTTTCGTAGATCATTTTTCAGTTAAAATCTTAAGACATGTTGTTTTTGGTACAATATATTCCAAGTTCTATTTTCATAGGAAATAAACTTTTGTGATATGTAGTGTACGAAAACAATAAAAAAGTTGTATATTATTGATATAAATACAACCTCTGCCCCATAATAATCCGGAATGGATTAAAAAAAAAGATACAAAAATAAATATTAAATTTTCACAAAAACCATTTTATTTATTCAAAATAATCTCCATCAATTGAACGACATCGTTTGCACACGTTCAACAAGTGAACCAAATGACTTTTTTTTTGTCTGTGATTGGAATGCTGTCGAGTGTTGTCACTTTTTCAATACATATTCTTTGAATACCTTCAACTGATGCAAAATGGCTTCCTTTCATTGCCAAATGAAGTTTAGGGAATAGAAATTGGTCGCACGAAGTTAAATTAATTGAATATGGTGTAATCACAAGCAAAAATAATTGATTCAATAGTTGAATTCGGTGTAATTTTTGATCATCATTTAATTGATGTGTAACAAACTTTGAATGTATGAATTGAAGATAAGTTAAAATTAGATGAATTATTGTTTTCAGTATTCCAAGCTCAATGTCGATCAATATTGCTGAAGATTTCTTAAAAATTTTCACGAAATCAAGCACTTTTTCAATGTTTTCTTCAGTAAATTGGTTCAGATGGTCGACCTGGACGGTTATTATCACTTACAGTTTTTATCTGCCTTCTGTGAATCATTTACGCCATTTAAAAACTTGTACTTTTAACACATGGTTATCACCATACGCGATTTTAAACAAATCATAAGTTTTAAGTAAGCATTTTCACCAATTTTAAAACTAAAATTTAATGTTGGTTCATTGTTTTTATATTCATTCTTCGACCTACACATAAAAACAGCTGTAACTAAAAGTGTTGTATTTTCGTTTCTACGGAATGTAATGCCATGAAACGTTGACAGTTTGTTGAGGAACGTTCACAGAACATAATCACAAAAAAACTAGGAGATGGTGCTACTTGTTCTATGGTTTACACATAGCCCTTCCGGTTTATTAGGGAATAGAGGGTGTATATAATGATATGTCATATGTAATACAATCTCCTATGTGCGTATAAACTTTGTAAAATATATACGGTGATTCCATTTAACATCACATTCAAGTTGGCTAACAGTTATTTCTTTTATTTAGAAGAGATACTACATCATACAACCGGAAAATTTTCTATTCTTCTTCCCATAAAATGTCATATTAATCGTTAAACCAAATATAACCAATTGAACTGTCATAGAAAAAAATATTATAATAAACCAAGACAGCGATTTATGAAACACATGATTAACGTATATACGTAGCCGTATTTTTGAAAATTTGAGTGACTTTATTTGGAAATTGACGTGTATGCTTTCATTCAGGAATTTAACAAATGAGTGTATTGGCCAGGCGTTCTAAAGAAAACCTATATGTGAAAATTGAATATACAATATCGCCTTGCGAGATAGATATTACGTTAAAAATTTAATGCTAATTTGACGACAAATATTCTTTGGAAAAATTTGCAATCTGAGTTTAATAAATCATTAAATTGGTTACAATAAGGTGTAAACATTGGTGGTCTTGGGCCAGCCTGTGCTGCTATTTTGTTGGATGGTACGCGGATTTCTTCTGAAAATGTAAGTGGCATAACTCTGTTAATAGTCTTGGTTCTAAGGCTATTGACATTCATCCTCTTTATATTTATCATGTCGTATGGCACTTTTCCCCTCCCCTCAGTCTCTACGAGCCGCAAGCGCGTTTTTCTAAGTAACAGTCATGATTTCGTGATCTGACTGTAACTTTATCATGGATATATATATATATACTATATATCTATAATACGTTTCAATATATTAAGTTTCTTATCGCGATATTAATAAATGCAAATTATGAATGATTGCATTTGTTCATATAATATGTAAGGTATCTTATTTGGATATTAATAAATGCATATTATAAATAATTCCTCGAACTCGTACACATATTTAAATATACATATATTGCGTACTTGCACATATTCAAATATACATAAGCGGATGCATCTTAGTATTTTAACTGATAGACTAAACATCGTATTTGGTTAATACTATGGGATGTACTTTAACAATTGTTTTGCTGACCAGCGTTTTCATGGGAAAGTAAAATATTGTTTGTTTCTGATTCTTGTGGGAAAATGTGTAGGTGTTATGGAATGAAATTATTGCAATTGATGTAATATTTATATATGTGTATTGTTATGCGGCTTAACAAATAATATAACGATTTTTGTGATTGGTGGTTGAGTTGCAACTTGGGGGATTGCAACAGATCCAACAGATGCAATAAAACCAGGAGTCATTTGAAGAAAGAAAGGCAGTACGATTTTGATTTTCACTGAATAATAAACACAATAAAAATAAATATTAATATAATTCTTATAAAACGGATCAAACAGAAAAATAATAAAATAAAATATATATAGTTAGAAAAATAAATATAAGTAATAAAATAAAATAAATAATTAATTAATTATTAAAACCAAAAATAAAAATAAATAGATAAACTAAATCTTAATTTAGTTTATAGTAGTTATAAAAAGGATATTGTTGTGTTTATATATATATTATACAACAAGAAGGTGGAGGCATCACCACAAATTGGCGCAGCCGGTATTCGAAGTTACAATTCGGGGGTTATTATAGTGAAATAAAGGTAAAATATTTAAAAAACAAAAAAATAAAAAGGGGAAGAAATTTAAAAATAAATATAAGCTGTTTTGATTTATTAATATTAGAAAATTTTAAGATTTATATTGATAACCAGCAATAATTAATTTGCTTGTTATTACTATGTTGCAAATCAAACAAGAATACCACTGGCCCAATACTGGTAGGATTTCTTATAAGTGGGAAATTGCGTGGTTTTACCAAATGTTTTGTTTTTGATTTGTAATATAAGACAAGTACGGTTATAGTTGCGGTGTTATTATTATGTTGATATAATAGATAGTCAATGGATATTATTCTTTTGAAAAAAAAAAAAAAAAAAAAAAAAATTAGAAATTGAAACACCTACGATAAATGGACGAGAAGGGTTTGGTTTATATATATAAATACATTATAGTGATATTTTATGTCGGCCGGGCCACAGGAGGATCATTGGAAGAAGTTGTTGCAATTGCGGGAACAGGTGGAACAGTTAACAAGGGATAGGGAAAGAGCAGAGTTAAATCTCCAAAATTTGAACGACAACTTACTTTCTGACTTGGCACTTGTACTGTCACGAACGGAGTTCAATTCATTTAAAAGGGGTTTATCGGAAAGGGGGTTACTTATAAACAGCACGGAGTTTACCGACGAACTCACAGTAAGGCTTAATTCGGTATTACAAGGACGCATAGAAAACACCGACATACAGGTAACAGAATTGAGGGCTAAGATTAATAGTTATAAAAGGGATATAGCCAGATATAAGAAAAGTCAACTTGGAGCAGAGGAAATTTCTAAAGAAAGGGAGCTGTTAATTGAGGAATTAAATAGAAAGATCAATATTAGTAAACTTAGGGAGAGGGACCTAAAAAGGGAATTGAATGCCAGTGAGACAGAATTGGCCCATACAAAGGAAAGGGTAAGGAAATCCGAAAGAGAATCTGGGATAAGTGGATCTATTGATAAGGAACGTGTGGCAAACCTAGTAGGGCGTGTTGAAAGATACAAAGAGACGATCGAGGATTTAAAATTTAAATTAGAAGGAGAAATAATTAGTCAGGGAAACACAACTGCGGAGTTGTCAATACTGGAAGAATCGTTTATGGAGTTTAACGAAACGGGTGTTCAGAGGGATACACAGAAAGTTATTCGGGAAACAGAGGATCAGTTAAATAGATTTGATACGGCATTGGTAGACGATTGTTCAAACGGTATCGGTTCATTTATAGCGGGAGTCAACAACAGCGTAATAATGTCGTATGATAATATAAGTAAAATAATTACTAGATTGGTACCACAATTCTCGGGTGAGTTACATCCAAATTTGCATAATAGGGTAAATGAATTCATACACGCATGTGAACTGGCAAACAATTGCATTGGCGACGGAAACGAGAGTATATTTCTATCCTTGTTGTCGACGAGTTTAACTGGCGACGCATTCGAGTTGATGAGGGGTCATGAAACAAACACGTTGGCCGATTTTACAAAAATTATTAGGGGAAGATACGTTCAGGGTAAAACGTTGGAAGACGCAATGATGGAATTAAAAAATGCGTTCCAATTGCCAATGGAGGATATAACTGCCTTCAGTAGAAGAGTAGAGAAATTGGCTACGGAGGCTAGGGCCATCACGACATCCATTTACGGAGATGTGGGAACGGAGGCGTTGGTTCAGGAAATAATGAAAACGAAACTTAGGGTATTCCGAACGGGGATATTGGACCCGACATTGAGACAATATGCGTTAACTATACAGGTTGGCGATTTAAATAATTTGGTTGAAGCTGTCGTAAACACTGAACGTTTGTTGAAACCTACCAACCACATACAGAAATTATGTCAGAACCGGGTGCAAAATGACTTAATTGATTCGTTTTCTGGAGTAAAATGCGGGTTTTGTGGTAAGTTGGGCCACATTTTCCAGGATTGCCGGTTAAGAAAAAACACACCTTATTGTAGTATCTGCAAAAATTACGGACATGTGGGTTTAAACTGTAGAATCGCGGGGAATTACTCGGTTGGTAATAATGATTTCGGCGGGCGTCGTTTAAACGGTTATAATAATGGCTATTATGGAAATAACGGTCCAAGAAATAATAACGGTTTCGGTAGCAGGTACGATCACAGTTATAACAAAGTAAATAATTTTAATGGTGGCTTTGGCAATAATGACGGCAGTAGAAATAACAGGTATGGGAATGTTCCCAATGGCTTCAATACAAATAGGGGCCAGAATAATAATGTGGGTAATTTTAATAGAAGTGGCCATGATGCAGCTCGACCAGTTTATGGTAACAATAGACACGATCCAAATGAACAAAACGGAAGAATTATAAACGCATCAAACTCTAATGGTAAAACATATGGTAATAATAGTCGTACTAATAATGGATATGGCGCTAATGTAGGCACGCGTAATCAAAATAATTTAAACTAAATACGACCCGGTTGGTACACCACAGCTGTGGTCAATGTAGTAGGTTAAGTAATAGTAGTAATAATAAAATTAATAATATGATACGACCAATAAAACATGATAAGAAAATCAAAAATAATATTAGTAAATTAAATAATAACAATACGTTATATACAAGCGATCTTAATACAGAAGAATGTAAAACAATAGTAAATAATGCGGTCAAGGTTAAGAAAAGGAAAAAATTATTAAATAAAAAACAAACACAGAAAAATAATAATATAAATAAATCAGCAAATATAAGAGATTTGGGGTTAATGTTGTTAATATGGATAAACGCGATATTTTGCGGTATAAAATCGGTTGGCGACATGGTAATGCGAATCGCCAAGTATGAAATGCCAATAACAAATTTCTATAACTTTTTTGCCAATAAAAGATTCCGGGGAAACTTTGTGGATTTACCAGTGGATATTGGTAAGAATGGCAAGATTAGACTGTTATTGGATACGGGCGCGGACGTGTCGTTAATAAAGAAGGAGGCGATCCAGTCGCATGTTAAAATAAATGGTTCGGAGATAATTAGACTTGGAGGAATTTTCGGGGGAAGTGGTGTTACCCTGGGAACGGTTCAAGGAAATTTAATCATGCCGTATTTAACACCATTTAAGTTTAACATGATTGTGAACACGGACTCTTTACCGGTAGACGGATTATTGGGCAGAGATCTGTTGGGAGATAATTCGGTGATAGATTTCGCGAATAAAAGGTTGAAATTGGCTATGGGAGAAGATGGTCAATATTTAGAACTTCCCTTGCGGTCGTTTGATGAACCAGCGGGTAATGAATCGTTTCAATTGCCGCGCGATGAGAAATTAATTGTAGAAGAATTAAAAATAACGAAGAAAAACGGTAAGAAGGGTCGTAATGGGAATAGAAATAGGATAAATAATATAATTGAAGATAATACGGTTACTAATGGACTAGGTATGGTTGAGAAAATTATTAGGCTGTTTACGAGAACAATGATGACGGGATCAAAGATTAAAAGAATCATAACTAATAAATTAAGTTGGTGCTTTAATGATAAAATAATTAATAATAAACATAAAATAAATGTAAAGGAAGGGACAAAAAATAAAAATGATGTAGAAATAAAGGTTTTAAGGAGTAAAAAGTTAAACGTAAAACTGGAGATACCAGCGCGCACGCGGGTAATTAGGGAAATTAAATTTCCAATAAGGGCAGGTGAGGTGGTAGTAGAATCACAGGAAATTTTGCCGGGGACTTTTATAGGAAACACAATAACAAAAATAAATAATTATGTAGGAAAGATAGTTTTTGTTAATGCTAGGATGTGTAATGCTAATATAACAGAGGTAGACTTAAGATATAGGCATTTAAGGGAATACACAATATTAAAAGAAAATAGTAAGAAAAATAAAAATACTGTAAAACTAGGTACGGCGGTACATTATACCCCTGCCACAAGAGGAATTATAAACAATAGAGAGAGGACCAAGAGACTGTTGGCTAATTTAAATATGGAGGGTGACCTGAATAATGAGGAAAGGAATTCCATAAACGGATTATGTGGGGAATATGGTGATGTATTTTATATGGAGGGGGATGCTTTGACGAATACTGAGGTATTGGCGCACTCTATCCCTATCATGAAGGACCAACCGGCGATAAATCAAAAGAATTATCGTCTTCCCGAGATCCATAAATATTTCATTAACGAGGAGGTGAATAATATGCTACAAGATGAGATTATCGTACCCAGTAAAAGCCCCTGGAATTCACCTTTGTTGGTAGTACCCAAAAAGGCTGGACCGGACGGCGAAAAACGCTGGCGATTGGTTTTCGATTTCAGAAAGTTGAACCAGATAACGGTCAGGGACGCATTCCCACTTCCGAGAATAGAGGATATTTTGGATCAGTTGGGTCATTCAAGATATTTTAGTACATTGGATCTTGCGAGTGGATATCATCAGGTTTTGATGAACCCGAACGATGCACCGAAAACTGCGTTTAGCACTCCATTCGGACATTTCGAATTTAATAGAATGCCGTTTGGTTTAACGGGCGCACCTGCCACTTTTCAAAGGATAATGAATTATGTATTGATGGGTTTACATGGGTTCGAGTGTTTCGTGTATATAGATGACGTTGTGGTATATGGAAGAAGTTTAAGGGATCATAATAATAAGCTACGAAATATATTTGATAGACTACGGGAGTATAATTTAAAAATTAAATTGGAAAAATGTCAGTTTCTGAAGAGAGAGGTAATTTATTTGGGACATAAATGTACCAAAGATGGTGCATTGCCCGACCCCACAAAATCTTCATGTGTAACGGATTATCCGGCACCAAAAACGGTTAAACAATTGCAATCATTCTTGGGATTTGCAAACTATTATAGAAAATTCATACCAAACTTTTCAAAAATAGCTTCGTGTTTAAATAACTTGATGAAAAAACAAACACGTTATAATTGGACGACTGAATGTCAGGAGGCGTTTCAAACATTAAAAAAGGCACTCATTTCGCCACCAATTCTCATATATCCTGATTTCAGTAAACCATTCATTTTAACTACTGACGCAAGCGGAGAGGCTTTGGGCGCGGTATTATCTCAGGGGACTCCTGGAAAGGATCGTCCAATTGCATATGCTAGCAGGTCATTGAATTCGGCCGAGAGAAACTATTCAACAATAGAAAGGGAGTTACTGGCCATGGTATGGGCGACAAAAAATTTTAGAAGTTATTTATTAGGTAGAAAATTTATAATTTACACGGATCATAGGCCATTAATAGGTATTTTTAATGTGAGGGATCCAACTTCAAGACTGATAAGGTTCCACCACAAATTATCTGAATACGATTACGAGATCAAATACAAGCCGGGAAAAATGAACACTAATGCGGATGCGTTAAGTAGGATTCCGGTCAATATGGTACAAACGCGGTCAAAGACACGTAGGGCAGAAGAAGGGAGTATCGCAGGAAATAATAATAATAATACGAATGGGAACGTAAAAAATAATAATAATAGTGAAAATGAGAGAAACGAGTCAATAGGTGGAAATACAAATAATAATGATAATAACGAAAATGACAGGTCGGGGCACAAATATGAGACATTAACGGACAGAGAGGAAATCGAAACGGTTTTGAAGGACTTTCATGACTCGCCATTAGGTGGTCATAGGGGTATTTTGGGGACGTTTGAAAGAATCAGACGACAATTTAGATGGAGGGGAATGTTTAATGACATACGAAATTACGTAGGTAAATGCGCGAAGTGCCAACAGAATAAGGTTTCATCAGTGAATAAAATGCCGATGGTGTTGACCGATACACCTGGGCTTCCCTTTGACAAGGTTTATTTGGACATAGTTGGTCCCTCACTCATTCGGGGAACAAGTATATTTTGACATTCACGGATGACTTGACCAGATTTATGGATTGTTATCCAATTGCGGAGACTTCCGCGGACACGGTTGCATTAACATTTTTTAATGAGATAATTTCAAGATATAGGATACCAAAGGTATTAGTTACGGATCAGGGATCCAATTTCACGAGCGATTTGTTTAAGAGGACATGCAAACTGTTAAAGATAAAAAAGATTCAGACCACTGCCTATCATCCGCAAACAAACGGTATTTTGGAAAGGAGTCACGGGCCGTTGGCGGAATATCTACGGTGTTTCGTTGGGGATAATCCTAACAGTTGGGACGGGTGGTTGCGACAGGCGACACATGTTCATAATAATACGCCACATAGGTCCACCAAACTCACACCATCCGATTGTCTGTTTGGTTTTACCGCAGAGGTACCAACAAATTTGCAACGTACACCTGAGCCAATATATAACCACGAAAATTATTATAATCAACTTAGGTATAAATTACAAAGGACTTACGAAATTGCGAGAAAAAATTTATTAAGATCTAAAGAAACGTCGAAACGATATTACGATCGAAATGTAAGAGAAACTATATTTCGGGTAGGAGATCGGGTTTTTCTTAAAAACCCTATAAGGGACCATAAATTCTCAACAATATGGTCAGGGCCATACGATGTAATTAAAATTAATGGGCCAGTAAATACCACAATAATGGTGGGTCGAAGAGAGAGAAGGGTGCACAACAACCGTTTGAAAATGTACGTACACTGACGAGAATAGGCGCATGTATATGTGTGTGGCAAGTTAAGGATATATATTTGACTTTTTAAAAAAAAAAAAAAAAAAAAAACCCTACATCAGATGAAGACAAAAAAAAAAAAGAAAACAAACAATTGTACTATAAATTCAAAAAAAAAACACATGTATTGTATTGTATTGTAATTAGATAAAGTGAAACTACATAATATACCCGTAAATATAAAAAAAAAATCTATTCATAAAACATACATATTATATTTAAGGAATAAATACACTATTAGTAATAGGAGGTAAATCATAACATTTTAGCTAATACACATATAACGATATATTAGGTTGTCAACTATCTCCCTTCCGCCTTTTTGCTCTTTATTCAATGCTTTATAAAAAGTGTTACAGTAATCGGATTTAGTTCAAATATGCGCCGTTTTGTTCGATAATCTGTTTCCATCTAGACTGCAACTTCATAATACCTCCCTCGTAGAAGCCCCCCTCCTTATTTGCGAAGAACTCGGACAGCCACTTTTCACAAGCCTCTTTTGAGATCAACTTTACACCACCAAGGGCGTTCGCCATGGACAGGAACAGGTGGTAATCACTTGGCGCTATGTCCGGGCTATATGGTGGATGCGATAAAACCTCCCATCCGAGCTCCCGTAGCTTCTGACGAGTCATCAACGAAGTGTGTGGTCTGGCGTTGTCCTGGTGGAACACTACACCCTTCCTTTTGGCCAATTCTGGACGCTTCTGGTCGATCGCCTGCTTCAAGCGGTCCAGTTGTTCGCAGTAGATGGTAGAATTAAGCGTCTGGCCATATGGGAGCAGCTCATAGTGGATGATTCCCTTCCAATCCCACCAAACACACAGCAAAACCTTCCTGGCCGTCAATCCCGGCTTGGCCACTGTTTGGGACGATTCACCGGCCTGCGACCATTACCGTTTTCGCTTGATATTGTCGTATGTGATCCATTTTTCGTCGCCAGTCACCATCCGCTTCAAGAATGGGTCGAGTTCGTTCCGTTTCAGCAGCATTTCGCAAATGGAAATTCGGTCCATTAGATTTTTCACTGTTAATTCATGTGGCACCCAAACATCAAGCTTTTTTTTGTATCCAGCCTTCTGCAGATGGTTTAAAATGGTTTGGTGACTAACTCCCATCTCCTGGGCGATGTCACGAGATGCCACATGCCGGTCTAACTCGATGTATTCCATGATTTGATCGGTATTTGTCGTCACAGGTCTTCCGCCGGCTGGCTTATCCATGGTGTCGTTTTCACCGGCTCTGAATCGTCGAAACCATTCCTCCGCGGTTCGAAGTGATAGAGTACCATCCCCCAAAACACCATTAATCTCACGGAACGTTTCTCTAGCGGATTTGCCTTTAACGAAGGAAAACTTTAAAATAGCGCGAATTTCGGCGTTAGTGAACTCCATGTTTACACGTCTATAACTGTTGAACGCAATATCCAAACTAATCATACATAGCGTCGTTTTGTTTGTTATGTCAAGAGCTTTCAAATTATGTACAGTGTTGCCAGATACGAGCTCTGTAGCGCTTTGTACATAGCCGCGAAATTAAAAAGACAAAAAGGCGGAAGGGAGATATTTGACAACCTTATATATAAATATAATAAAATAATAAGTAAATTATTAATTTCTTAATAAACAATGGTATATATATAAGAAAAATAAAATTTAATAAAATAGATTATAAATGAAATTTAGACTAATTGTAAGAAATAAGATAAAAATATTAATGATTGAAAAAACAAAAAAAAAAATCAACAAACAATCCCTTTATAGTTTGTAAGGTTAATTAAGAATATTATAACTTTGGTAATCACAGGATATCATGTTCGCGGTAAGGATGGGATTGCGGGCACATATTGGCATCGGAGCATTTTTTATGATTGTGTTATTGTCGGAAAATATTATGGCGGAGATAACCATTGAACAATTGGAGGCAGATAGCGGTTTTTATGTGGAAAAAATTGGTAATGTGCAATTTGTACGAAGTAATTGGAGGGTTGTGACATCAATTGATTTAAATAGTTTTTTGGGAGATATAAAAAATTTCAATGCGCTTCGGGTGGCAATTGACGGTATTTGTGACACGCGTCAAAGGCGACGTTGTGCAGAGATTGGAAAGAGTTTTCAAATGAGTGGCAGCGACACGGATTATAAGGCAAACATGGTAGTTGGTTACGCTATAGAAAAGAACGCGGAAGAGATTTGTAACGAATTTGAAGGTCAAAGGATACAACTTTGTCAGCAATTTGTGGGTGAACTTCAAACGGTGAATAACGAAATAATCAGTAGACAATCAATAATAGAGCATTATGTAACAAAATATAAACAACACCGAAAAAAAAGAGGTTTATTTAATGCAATAGGAACGTTATCAAAGACCTTGTTTGGCACCATGGATGCTGACGACGAGGACTTCTATAAACAGCGGATACGGGAGTTGGGCGAAAATGAAAAGCGATTTGATGTAATAATTGAAAGACAGACTACAATATTAAGATCTCAAATGGAATTGATGAATTCGTCGTTGCTGACGAGTAATAATAACTTCGATATCCTAAACGGTCGAGTGGGCGATTTAAAAAACGAGCTGGATAATTTAAATGGTATTGTAAGATTGGAGGGTTTGCTTGATTTCCTATTGGTGTTCGTCAGACAAATTGACGACGAACAACGAACGTTAATGGACATTTTGCTTTATTCAACCCGGGGTAGATTACACCCATATTTGATCGGTCCACAGGTGCTCGCCGAAACAATTGCGGATATAAAACAAAATTTGCCGGTTACGTTATTAACACCATCTGCACGGGGTGGATTCAGTCATCAAGATTTGTATCAAATGATATCATTTAATGCGGCAATAAGTGGTAATACAATTATATTCGGGATGCAAATACCATTACTGGGTATAAACGGTTTTTCGGCGTATAGAATAACATCGGTTCCTGTATTCCTGGGGAATAATACATATATATATCAAATTATGGATAAGGATTATTTACTGATAGATGAGTCAGGGGGGCAACATGTGGAAGTAAGCGAAGAAAAGTTGAGTAGGTGTTACAATGGCGGCGATAAATTTGTATGTCGGTTTGGCCAGGTGATGGGAAACTCAATGATTTCAAGTTGTTTGGCGGAATTGTTTTTAAGGAACGAGGTGCAGAATCATAAATTGTGTGCGCAGCAGATTATGCAGATCCAAGACGAGTTGTGGATTCATTTGGGGGATCCACACAAATTAATATTCATTATGCGGCAGGACAACAGGATATCTGTGACCTGCAACGGCACCGAAGGTTTATATGTAATTAGAAATAGAGGTATTATAAAATTGGATGCTAATTGTTTGTTAAGATCAAAGGGTGTAGTTATAAGTACACATGACAAAAATAAAACAATAATTAGTGAACAATTTTTAAAAGTAAGATTAGATAAGGTTAGGTTAGACGATTTGGACGTTAATATCCCAAATAATGTTTGGAAAAAGGGGATCCATATTATGGATGGCACAGATAAACTCAGAAGAATGGGGGTTGATGTCAATTATATTGATGGAATTGGTAGAAGTAAACATACCAATGACCATGACATCCACCATTATTCAATGATTTATGTTTTGCTATCACTAATATTGGGTTATTTGGCGTTCAAAGGAATATTAGGTATTAAGAAAAAATTTAAATATGGTAGGGCACTTACAGGAAATGTTGTAATTGCAATGGAGGAAGTAAATAACGGATTGTCACGAGATATTTAGATATAACTAGAATATTAACATATATTAGAATTATATTAATAATGTATTAATACGGAAAAACACATACGATTCGCAAATTGTTTTTTGAAAGTTCTCATCTTCTATGAAAACTTTCTTTTTCGGGGGATGGAGGGAAATCGGAAATGTTTATTGAATCACATCCGAGTGCCCCATGCTTCTGTATTGGGCCATTATTGTTCTCTTTATTCATTAACGATCTGCCACAATGTCTTGGTTTTTGGCAATGTTCTACTGTACAGGTGCTACTCATTGCGTGACTTGGTCGTTTGTATTGGACTTCTTAATCGAGATCTTGCAGTGGTTTATTATTGTTCTGCTTGTAATAAAAAGTACTTTAACGTATCCAAATCTAATGCTATACTTATTCTTGAACGTGATTTATCGTATTTGGGTTCACCACTACCTAGACTTGAGGCCGAGTCGATCGATTATTCTGGTGAGATTATGTGCTTAAGTGTTAAATCAATCAAATTGGTGTTTGGTATATTACGTAGGCTTTGTCTAATGAACCCGATAACATTTGTAGTTATCCGTCGTAGATTGGTTGTGTCTCTTGTTCTGTTTGTTGTACTGATCATATTAAATCTCCTGTTCAACTGCTGTACTAGATATATTTATGATATTTTCCATTTTGATCGTTCTAGGTTGTGAAATTAATAATTATTTTGGACTTAGGTATCACCAGTTTTTGTTCAAAATTTTAAAAACTGAGTCTTGATTTAATTTGGCTGTGTGAATTAGCCAGAAGACATAACCTTATTGTTACAAATAATAATCGATTTTTAAATTTGATATGATGTCACTTAAATTGATGTATGGAAAATTAGGTAAAAATGTCTAGAATGTTATGACATATATTTAAATAAAGGTTCTTCTTTCAAGTCTTTATCATTAGCAATATGTTTTCCAATGAAATTTTGAAATGAAATTTACTCCAAATTTGGGTGAAGTTTATCAAAATAAATTAGGTGAATTAAACCAATATGGCTGCTAATCGTATATTATAAAAATTCACGTTTTGTTAAGAAGAATTGAAATTTCAAAGGCCAAATTTATTATTGTATTTACTACTTATCTATAATATACTGAACCTTAAGACAAACCTCTTTAATGTCATAAAAATGAACATTAAATTTTGTGACAATACACATTAATGTTATTGCAATATATGGCCGAACACAAGACGTTTGATATTCCTATTTGTAAATTATACGTTGATGATTGTATTTTGGTTATTCCACATGACAAAACTCAATCCATACATAAGATAAATTTAATAATTTTTATGAAAGAATTAATAATTATTAACATGAAACGATGACAAATATACATTTAATACATGTTGGTACAATAAACTCATAAATTCTGGTAGAATACGAAAATTCAATTCAAATTATCAAATTAACAATATTACCTGTTCATTAAAAAAAGCTACTAATATTATGAGATGGCTCATATTAATAATAATAAATATAAATACTTAAATCTTATGGTTAGAACAGCAGGCTTAAGTAAATTTTATATTGGCTTATAAAAACTATAATTTAATTTGTATCAAATAATTTTTACATCAAATTATCATAGGAAAATTATTTCAATTAATATTTTTCAAATATTTTTACATTAGTTCTAATTTTGAATGTTTTAATAATAAATGTATAAAAAAATTAATAAGAAATTTTAATATTTTGATGATATTTTATAATTTTGCCTGGATTATCTTAAAATGTAATTATTTAAGCAATTGTATATTAATTTTATTCTTAATATTATTATTTATAATGAAATATTTGAAATGCTATTTCCAGTAGTTTATGCACATTATAACTTGGTCCCCGAATGTGTACAAAAACATGTATATAAATTTTTAACATTTTGGAACATTTTAACATTTTAACCCAAAATGTTACAAAAAATTTTGAAGTTGAAAAATGGACTACTGAATTACTGTATTTCATGGCAATATATAACAATATATATCGAAAAATTAATTGACTTTGGTCACAAGAGACGAGCATTACCCAAGCGAACGACTATGCATTATGGTATTTACATCTGCAGTGTTTAACTGTTTAATGTAGATTTCGTGAAAAAATGGTGTAAAAAAACGAAAACCAGTAATGTTTAGGTTTCAGAACAAAATTTAAGTTTGGAAAAGAACAGATGAATTAGAAATTAACGTAAGAAAATTAGTTATTATTTAAAAAGAAAAATTGTAAAGTAGAATTTAATTTTATATTAAGGACAGTTGAATTTTAGTATACATTCGTATAAAATATTTACACATCGTGAAAGCCCAATACTATACAAAAATAAGTATTAATGAAAGTGTAAATGCTTGTTTAAATGAAGTAGTGTAAAAACTGATAAATAGCGGTGCAGAAACGATGCCGTTTCTCACTGTCCAATAACTCAAAAATGTGTCGGTTTCGTGAAAATACTTCCAACCAATTACACTAATACACATACTTTCTCCACTTTCAAAGTCGCTACAAAAATTATGTACTATATTCAACTTTGAGAAATTCATATCAATAAATGATTTCCTGTATACCAGTCTGGCTTCGTACACAACAAAGTGTCTTATGAAAAGTTACAAATGATATTGCTACCTTATTAGACCCGATCTATTGATTTTTGTGGATTCACGGCGGAGAAATTGTCTATTTGAAAACAACTTATCTACATTGCTGCCATCAATTCAAATATGGTTGGAATTTATGGCCTCATGGTTCGATTTTATGTCCTCTTTTGTTCTGTTTATTTTTTAAAGGTCTTCCATTTTATTTTGTTAAAATAAGCTAACGACGTGCAGCTAAATGCCAACTATACCAACTATCTGAACTTAATTTTGGGCTTGATTCCAGCAATAATGGACTGAAATTGAATCAAAATCAAAATAACACGTAGTATACGGTAGATTTATATCGATCATTTTACTTCCGTCCTTGAAATTTGAATAATTGGTGTATACTGACACTCAGTGTACATTTTTGTGTCCTCACTTTTGGCTTTATTTTTTTATATTGATGTTGTGCTGTTAACTATGAGTTCTGGAATTCGGAATAGATTGAATGTTATATTTACGGACTGTATTCGTTAAGTGTTTATGGTTAGTGTCGATTTGGTAATATAGGGATATTGCACATGCGACGTAAACGTAAAGATTTGAATACTATACGTATTAACTTACATTAAACGCATTGGAACCGTACGTATCTATCAAATCATACGTTTACTTTGTAACAGTTTGCGCACCCTTAATTGAAAATATTGCATAATGTTGAACGCATCGCAGAAATGTCAAATTCACAACACACATTAGAATTGAACGTATAAAACCAAGTGCTATGTTGAACATAAATATTAGTACGTTTATAAGTTTGACCAATCATAATGTATTTGGGGTAAAACATAATCAAAGTGAGATAAGTTAAAAAGACTGGCTTACAAACGAGTTGTTGGGGTGCGAACATTATATTTCTCAATGAAATACCACAATAATTTCATTCGTGAGTTTTTTTTATTCACTTGCAGAAAAAGCTGAATTAACTTTAACTTTTTACACGACACCGGCACAAATATACATTGAACAAACGTCATTTTATTGTTATAATAACAAATGTACCAACACTATATTGAAAAACCATATGAATTGGTAACTCTTGCAGAAAACTCGCACTTGTAAATCGGCTGGGGGGATATTTTCTTGTACGAGACTTATGGGCGATTTACATTATGCCCAATTTTTTAATCTAAACATCGATTTGACATTTGGTATTACCGTTTACTTTTGCGTTACATACGTAATTTCCATAATATTTCGGATTATGGCCATTCTTGTGCTTTGACCCATGTCTGTTGCAAACTTTTTATATGTATAGATATTTTTATTAATATGAGAAATTTCAGTATTGTATATCCGAAAGAATGCAGAATTTGATAATAGGAGAATTATAGTTTTGTGGAATGAGTTATAACCGTCAATTAATCAACGTTGGATCTCTTAGGCATTCATTACAGCATTGAGTTTTTGGAGCATTAGATTGCAGGGCTTATACTCATCTTTATTGTGATTCTCATTATTCCTTAATAGTTTACATTTGATTCGGGTAATATTATTTTCACAGCATTTGCAGATCTATAAATATTTGGAATTAATTAATACGTTTTCTTAAATAACAATAATTTGTCTCCGTCTACATGATGTAGAGACAAACTTATCGTCTGATATGTAAATATAAAATTATAAATAAATAAAATAAATATATATGAAATTGCTGCGTGTTTTGAAAAAATTATCGTTATTTCACAATGATTCTGTATGTTTTCAAAAGCGACCCACATGGAATATTTTGGTTGAACGTGAATAATTTGATTTTAGGATGCTGTACTATCTAATATTCATCATCATTATATAAAAATCACCTAAATCGACTAATTTTATATGGAATTGCCGTGTTACAAATAAATATATTGTAAATTTTCTCTATTTATAGTTATTGATATAATAATATATGAATAATATTACCTTAGAATGTCCATATCCTGCTAAAAATCCAATAAATATATCGTTATTATTTGTTGATTCATTCATACTCTGATATTTATTATATTTATTATTTGTATCATAAATGTTAGATTTTTGCAATTGAATAATTTCATTTTGATAACTCAATTTAATAACGACATTTATTAGGAAAACAACAAATGAACATTTAATTAACATCATATTTTCGTAAGTAAACAATAAACACATTACTGAAACGAATAAAACGAAAAATTCAATTTCGGGCTATGACTAAAAGAAAAACCGATCAATATGTTAATTTAGCGGTTATTTATAAATTCTGGAATAAGGTCCTTAAATTATATGAATAAATAAGTAATAACGGCTTATAATAGGACACAAAAAAATGAAATAAAATATTTCTTTATTTTTCGTATAGGATTTTTTATATTTTATCAAAGCTATAAAAATAATAAGATAATTCAAAAACAATTAATAATTACCATCAAAATATTAAAATTTCTTATTAATTTTTTTATACATTTATTATTAAAACATTCAAAATTAGAACTAATGTAAAAATATTTGAAAAATATTAATTGAAATAATTTTCCTATGATAATTTGATGTAAAAATTATTTGATACAAATTAAATTATAGTTTTAATAAACCAATATAAAATTTACTTAAGCCTGCTGTTCTAACCATAAGATTTAAATATTTATATTTATTATTATTAATATGATCCATCTCACTTAAATTTCTTTTAAACCATAACGTGATTATTTATCTAAAATTATTTGTTCATTATCGAAATCAAATTTATGGTTGAAATTAAATCTATTCGAACTGTAAGTGTTGAATTGTCTTTATTTGTTATGTTAATGATTTTAAAATCATAATTGTGTCGGTACATTGTGATTTTCAAATATTATTTGGTTTGACCAATCTAACATTTATCACCTGTCTCTCTGAACAATTAATTTTATCCTATACTAAATTTGATTTTAATTTTTTAGGAATAATATCTTTAATTTTTGGAAAAATACTTCTCTTTATGATTTTAATATTATTTATTTATTTATTTATTTATTTATTTATTTATTGAAGTAAATATAATCATGATTTTCTCGGTATAACATCCACAAACCATCAATCATATAAATTATCAAAATAAATTAAAGTAAAATCAAAAGAAAATATAGTTATCTAAACAAGTTATCCAATCAAGTACGAGTAAGTTTATTTTATCATTCAATTATAAAACACTAATTTCTACAGATTTTCTTTTTGAATTATTAATCTAATTATATTAGTAAAATTTTCCATTATTGGATAAAACTCCGGCCGGTTGTTTATCAGTGCTCCGCCAGATATTCCTATACATAACATAAATAAGAAATAGACATTAATGTCTATTGTCACAAAGTTAATTATAAAATAACATTTACATTTAAAATTAAATAAAATACGAGTACAGTTCAATATTGCACAAAAATTAAAAAATTAATTATTTATTCTATTTATTGTTTTTAAATGAAATTTTTGAATGTTTCAGATTTAAGTTCTGTGGAATAGCTATTTCTGTAAGAAAAATTTCACCAAAATTACAATGAAATATCTATATCTATACTAGCTATTTTAATTGTTAATATTTTAAATGACTTATTAGACAATAATGTTAAGAATTTACCAAAAAAAATTCCTGTAATGCAAAACCTTTACGCATTTAAAATGTTTTACTTTACATTCATATTCAATTACAAAATAATAGACGGTGACATAACATAGTTTCTGTGTATAATTGCCGGTCAACAATGTGTTAATATTCCAATTGTTAATGTTCTTAAGCTATATGAACACTTCTTACATGAACTGTTACTATTATTGAATTCCTATCGTCCGTTAGATTTTGTATTATTGCATTTAAAGAATATGTGGAAATTTATTCAAGTATGTACAAAGATACAAGTGGCTCTTAGATTTATAATTTTTTAAATAATATAGAAATATTTCTATTATTCCTCCAGGAAAATGTTAACGCCAAAATGGAAAATTTGAACACCAAAATGGAAAATTTAAACACTACAGAGTAACAAATAAAAAATAATAAATAACCAACAATTAAATATTACTTATCAGACTCTTCGGCCATAATGGCAGACCACTAAAACTAAACCACAATTTATATATCAGTCCCCGGCTAATAAAAATATTAAATTGCAAAATTCCATTTAATAAACCACTATTTGGGTGAACACCATCAAAATAAAATAAAATAAAAATTTCCTATCCACTCACCCTATATTTTTAAATAACATATTTATTTTATTATATTGACCTGACGTTTCGATTTATTTAAAATCATATTCATGTGCCTTTACGGCAAATAACAACATATATTTTACATTATTCTAACATAAATACATCAATTTAGTACAAATAAATATAAATAAAATGAAGAAAGAAAATTAATTAAAAATAAAACAACATATAAAAAAAGATAAGTTCATCGAATAGCACTTATAAATACTAAAATTTGGTAAAATAATATCTATAAATTTAAAACATATTTTTTGAAAAAATTAGTCATATAAAATTAATTATATTAACAATAACGACAAATTTTTATATAATTATATTTTAATTAAGTTATTGTATTACAACTAAACTATACCTCTTCTTTTGATAGAGTGTGTTATTGTATTATTTATATCGTTTGTGAATATGTACTTCTAATTTGTCACATCGGTGTCTCTTTTGATGGTATATGAATGTTTAGAGTAAAATGTGGTTAAAAGTTATACAACATGTTGTTATGTGGACAGTACAGAAACAGCCTTGTAATCCGTGTAGTGATTCAATAAATGAAAATTATCGCTTAAAGCCGTTTTTGGTGTTGATTTGATGGATCATATGCCATTTTTAAATCACGGTACTATTAGGTTGTCAACTATCTCCCTTCCGCCTTTTTGCTCTTTATTCAATGCTTTATAAAAAGTGTTACAGTAATCGGATTTAGTTCAAATATGCGCCGTTTTGTTCGATAATCTGTTTCCATCTAGACTGCAACTTCATAATACCTCCGTCGTAGAAGCCCCCCTCCTTATTTGCGAAGAACTCGGACAGCCACTTTTCACAAGCCTCTTTTGAGATCAACTTTACACCACCAAGGGCGTTCGCCATGGACAGGAACAGGTGGTAATCACTTGGCGCTATGTCCGGGCTATATGGTGGATGCGATAAAACCTCCCATCCGAGCTCCCGTAGCTTCTGACGAGTCATCAACGAAGTGTGTGGTCTGGCGTTGTCCTGGTGGAACACTACACCCTTCCTTTTGGCCAATTCTGGACGCTTCTGGTCGATCGCCTGCTTCAAGCGGTCCAGTTGTTCGCAGTAGATGGTAGAATTAAGCGTCTGGCCATATGGGAGCAGCTCATAGTGGATGATTCCCTTCCAATCCCACCAAACACACAGCAAAACCTTCCTGGCCGTCAATCCCGGCTTGGCCACTGTTTGGGACGATTCACCGGCCTGCGACCACGACCGTTTTCGCTTGATATTGTCGTATGTGATCCATTTTTCGTCGCCAGTCACCATCCGCTTCAAGAATGGGTCGAGTTCGTTCCGTTTCAGCAGCATTTCGCAAATGGAAATTCGGTCCATTAGATTTTTCACTGTTAATTCATGTGGCACCCAAACATCAAGCTTTTTTTTGTATCCAGCCTTCTGCAGATGGTTTAAAATGGTTTGGTGACTAACTCCCATCTCCTGTCACGATGTCACGAGATGCCACATGCCGGTCTAACTCGATGTATTCCATGATTTGATCGGTATTTGTCGTCACAGGTCTTCCGCCGGCTGGCTTATCCATGGTGTCGTTTTCACCGGCTCTGAATCGTCGAAACCATTCCTCCGCGGTTCGAAGTGATAGAGTACCATCCCCCAAAACACCATTAATCTCACGGAACGTTTCTCTAGCGGATTTGCCTTTAACGAAGGAAAACTTTAAAATAGCGCGAATTTCGGCGTTAGTGAACTCCATGTTTACACGTCTATAACTGTTGAACGCAATATCCAAACTAATCATACATAGCGTCGTTTTGTTTGTTATGTCAAGAGCTTTCAAATTATGTACAGTGTTGCCAGATACGAGCTCTGTAGCGCTTTGTACATAGCCGCGAAATTAAAAAGACAAAAAGGCGGAAGGGAGATATTTGACAACCTTATATTTTGTCTGTTCCATAAAATTTGTTTATTTTTATAAAATTTAGTAATTCAATTAGTGTAATAAGTAATAAGGGTCAACATTTATTTAATTCCTTCGTAAGGTAAATAAATAAACTATAATAAAACTAAAAAATTCTACTAAAACTCATATATGGTAAAAACAAAAATTTTTCTGAATCCGTATTTTCAAACTCATACTCCAAATTTATATTAAGTATACTTATAAATGTCAAAACGATATACAGATTTGCCAAAAACTGAAGACATGAATGCGAACCGAATGTTATAAGAAAAGAAAAAAGTGTTCGAACTGCGTAGCAAAAATTTTATGAAGATTTTTCGCCTCAATAAACATTTGATTGACTATTAAATTACATGATTAAAGCATCTATACCTCCCACTGCACGTTTCAGAAATACAAATTTAAATATTTCAAAATTCAATAATATATTATTAATAAATATATTATATTATTATACGATAAAAATAGGTTTTAATATTGTTTCGAAAAAACGGTGTAACGAAGTTGTTAATAGCCCATATATAGTAATCGTATTAGTAAAACAATTTTATGACGTTATATTTTACAACATGTTCTAATAACTCGACAAAAAATTCATGCTAAAGGTAATAAAGGAACGATACTCTGAAGTAGAAACCCATGCTCATAACAAATGCGTTTATGCACCGAAGTTATAAAACTGTAAAACTTATACCTGTTTTAAAACTAAAAATTGTAACTAGAGGGTTGTTCGTTTAAGATTTCAATAACTAAATATTTCAGAATACTTGCGGCAATAATGAAACTACGTCTTGATCTTGAGAGATTAAAATATAATTTTTCCTTATATTTACTCGTATGTGTACAAGGGCTATCACAAACTTAAATTTATTTATTCAAAAATAAAATCAATACAAATTAGTATTTTATATAATAATATTAAAATCGTGTATTTTTGTAAAAATTGAAAATATTATTCCCAAAAAAGTAAATTCAAATTTAGTATAGGATAAAATTGATAGTTCAGAGAGCCAGGTGATAAATATTAGATTGATCAAACAAAATAATATTTGAGAAAAACTTAATGTACCAATACAATTATGATTTTAAGATCATTAACATAACAAATAAAGATAAATCAACACTTATAGTTCGAATAGATTTAATTTTAACCATAAATTTGATTTCGATAATAAACAAATAATTTTAGATAAATAATCACGTTATGGTTTATAAGAAATTTAAGTGAGATGGATCATATTAATAATAATAAATATAAATACTTAAATCTAATGGTTAGAACAGCAGGCTTAAGTAAATTTTATATTGGTTTATTAAAACTATAATTTAATTTGTATCAAATAATTTTTACATCAAATTATCATAGGAAAATTATTTCAATTAATATTTTTCAAAAATTTTTACATTAGTTCTAATTTTGAATGTTTTAATAATAAATATATAAAAAAATTAATAAGAAATTTTAATATTTTGATGATATTTTATAATTTTGCCTGGATTATCTTAAAATGTAATTATTTAAGCAATTGTATATTAATTTTATTTTTAATATTATTATTTATAATGAAATATTTGAAATGCTATTTCCAGTAGTTTATGCACATTATAACTTGGTCCCCGAATGTGTACAAAAACATGTCATCATATATAAATTTTTAACATTTTGGAACATTTTAACATTTTAACCCAAAATGTTACAAAAAATTTTGAAGTCGAAAAATGGACTACTGAACTACCGTATATCATGGCAATATAACAATATATTTCGAAAAATTAATTGACTTTGGTCACAAGAGACGAGCATTACCCAAACGAACGACTATGTATTATGGTATTCACATCTGCACTGTTTAACTGTTTGATGTAGATTTCGTGAAAAAATGGTGTAAAAAGACGAAAACCAGTAATGTTCAGGTTTCAGAACAAAATTTAAGTTTGGAAGAGAACAGATGAATTAAAAATTAACGTAAGAAAATTAGTTATTATTTAAAAAGAAAAATTGTAAAGTAGAATTTAATTTAATATTAAGGACAGTTGTATTTTAGTATACATTCGTATAAAATATTTACACATCGTGAAAGCCCAATACTATACAAAAGTAAGTATTAATGAAAGTGTAAATGCTTGTTTAAATGAAGTAGTGTAAAAACTGATAAATAGCGGTTTAGAAACGATGCCATTTCTCACTGTCCAATAACTCAAAAATGTGTCGGTTTCGTGAAAATACTTCCAACCAATTACACTAATACAGATACTTTCTCCACTTTCAAAGTCGCTACCAAAAATTATATACTATATTCAACTTTGAGAAATTCATATCAATAAATGATTTCCTGTATACCATTCTGGCTTCGTACACAACAAAGTGTCTTATGAAAAATTACAAATGATATTGCTACCTTATTGACCCGATCTATTGATTTTTGTGGATTCACGGCGGAGAAATTGTCTATTTGAAAACAACTTATCTACATTGCTGCCATCAATTCAAATGTGGTTGGAATTTATGGCCTCATGGTTCGATTTTATGTCTTCTTTTGTTCTGTTTATTTTTTAAAGGTCTTCCATTTTATTTTGTTGAAATAAGCTAACGACGTGCAGCTAAATGCCAACTATACCAACTATCTGGGCTTGATTGCAGTAATAATAGACTGAAATTGAATCAAAATCAAAATCACACGTAGTATACGGTAGATTTATATCGATCATTTTACTTCCGCCCTTGAAACTTGGATAATTGGTGTATACTGACACTCAGTGTACATTTTTGTGTCCTCACTTTTGGCTTTATTTTTTTATATTGATGTTGTGCTATCAACTATGAGTTCTGGAATTCGGAATAGATTCAATGTTATGTTTACAGACTTTAATCGTTATGTGTTTATGGTAAACATAAAGATTTGAATACTGTACGTATTAACTTACATTAAACGCATTGCAACCGTACGTATCTATCAAATCAAACGTTTACGTTGTAACAGTTTGCGCACCCTTAATTGGAAACATTGCATAATGTTGAACGCATCGCAGGAACGTCAAATTCACAACACAAATTATGAATTGAACGTATAAAACCAAGTGCTACGTTGAACATAAATATTAGTACGTTTATAAGTTTGACTAATCATAATGTATTTGGGGTAAAACATAATCAAAGTGCGATAAGTTAAGAAGACTGGCTTACAAACGAGTTGTTGAAGTGCGAACATTACATTTCTTAATGAAATACCATAACAATTTCATCCGCGAGTTTTTTTTATTCACTTGCAGAAAAAGCTGAATTAACTTTAACTTTTTACACGACACCGGCACAAATATACATTGAACAAACGTCATTTTATTGTTATAATAACAAATTTGCCAACACTATATTGAAAAACCATATGAATTGGTAATTCTTGCGGAAAACTCGCACTTGTAAATCGGCTGGGGGGATATTTTCTTGTACGAGACTTATGGGCGATTTACATTATGCCCAATTTTTGAATCTAAACATCGATTTGACATTTGGTATTACCGTTTACTTTGGATCTCTTAGGCATTCATTACAGCATTGAGTTATTGGAGCATTAGATTGCAGGGCTTATACTCATCTTTATTGTGATTCTCATTTCTCCTTAATAGTTTAGATTTGATTCGGGTAATATTATTTTCACAGCATTTGCAGATCTATAAATATTTGGAATTAATTAATACTTTTTCTTAAATAACAATAATTTGTCTCCATCTACATGATGTAGAGACAAACTTATCGTCTGATATGTAAATATAAAATTATAAATAAATAAAATAAATATATATGAAATTGCTGCGTGTTTTCAAAAAATTATCGTTATTTAAAAATGATTCTGTACGTTTTCAAAAGCGACCCACATCGAATATTTTGGTTAAACGTGAATAATTTGATTTTAGGATGCTGTACTATCTAATATTCATCATCATTATATAAAAATCACCTAAATCGACTAATTTTATATGGAATTGCCGTGTTACAAATAAATATATTGTAAATTTTCTCTATTTATAGTTATTGATATAATAATATATGAATAATATTACCTTAGAATGTCCATATCCTGCTAAAAATCCAATAAATATATCGTTATTATTTGTTGATTCATTCATACTCTGATATTTATTATATTTATTATTTGTATCATAAATGTTAGATTTTTGCAATTGAATAATTTCATTTTGATAACTCAATTTAATAACGATATTTATTAGGAAAACAACAAATGAACATTTAATTAACATCATATTTTCGTAAGTAAACAATAAACACATTACTGAAACGAATAAAACGAAAAATTCAATTTCGGGCTATGACTAAAAAAAAAACCGATCAATATGTTAATTTAGAGGTTATTTATAAATTCTGGAATATGGTCCTTAATTTATTTGAATAAATAAGTAATAACGGCTTATAATACGACACAAAAAAATCAAATAAAATATTTCTTTATTTTTCGTATAGGATTTTTTATATTTTATCAAAGCTATAAAAATAATAAGATAATCCAAAAACTATTAATAATTACCATCAAAATATTAAAATTTCTTATTAATTTTTTTATATATTTATTATTAAAACATTCAAAATTAGAATTACAAAAAAAATTTTATAAAAATATTAATTGAAATAATTTTCCTATGATAATTTGATGTAATAATTATTTGATACAAATTAAATTATAGTTTTAATAAGCCAATATAAAATTTACTTAAGCCTGCTGTTCTAACCATAAGATTTAAGTATTTATCTTTATTATTGTTAATATGATCTCACTTAAATTTCTTTTAAACCATAACGTCATTATATCTAAAATTAATTGTTCATTATCGAAATCAAATTTATAGTTGAAATTAAATCTATTCGAACTGTAAGTGTTGATTTGTCTTTATTTGTTATGTTAATGATTTTAAAATCATAATTGTGTCGGTACATTCTGATTTTCAAATATTATTTTGTTTGACCAATCTAACATTTATCACCTGTGTCTCTGAACAATTAATTTTATATATACTTAATTTTTTTGTAGAATAATATGTTTTAGTTTAGTTTTTTAGAAAAAATACTACTATTTACGATTTTAATCGTAATCTAATATTATATAGTCTAACTATATGATGTGCTCAAACTGGTGGAAAAAGCATTTCAAATATTTCGTTATAACGCTACTAACACCATCGAATTAAAATAATTATTGTAAATTATAGCTTAGACACAAAATAACGAAACGTTGACGGAGAAAATAAAAACATATGGTATTCGATTTTGTGTCCTATCTAAACCGTTCTTATACTCATTTATTTATATCAATTTCAATTGATAATATTAAATATACAAAAATGAAATTATTCAATATATTCACTATAAAAATTTTAATTTATTCAATTTAAATATTATGGAATGAAATAATTTCGTTGTCAAACACCTGATTTTACACAAATTAAATGGTTATATATTCTTTTAATGAAAATGTAATTGACACACATATAGAAAATTAATTGAATATGTTTCAATTTTTTGCTTCCATATGAAATTTTTATATTTAATGGAAATCGATTTATAAAATTTATTTATTTTTTTTACACACAACATATATATCAGCACATTACAAAACGCACTCATATACACGCACCGCACCAGTCACTCAATCCGTATTCAATAAATATTTGAGTTTAAATTTTAACAAAAAGTTAATAGTTTTCATTTTATTTATTTAACTATTTAAGTATACACAAAACGAAACACAAAAAAAAATGAACATAACAAAAATATCAACTGAACAAACACACTCGGGGGGACTAATTGCTATTCACAATTTTTTTATTTAATCTATATGCAAAGTAAACAAATATGTCTTAAAAATAAAAAATTAATACATATTCAATTTTGCGATTTTTAAACGAATATAGCAAAAATTTAAATAATATAATTATTTCACGATGTCCATAAAAATTTATGTTTGGAAATATATATATTTGAATCCATCAAAATGTCACACGAAACTGAAGATATTTTACTACAAACTGTTGGTTTTATTCATTTTCTCTCAACATATTATACCAACGACAGCCAGTATGTATGTAATATATATTTTATATATACTCGTCGTTACTACCATATATTTTAAATATGTATATTATTAATAGTAGATGCGTAGAAAAACCCCATCAACCCTACTAAAAGTTATCAGGTTTTTCTATTATTAACATATCTTTTCAGCTATCTATCCAGCTATCTACAATATACAAATAATACAACATTTATTTATGGTATTAATATATTGTTATAAATGAGAATGTCTTTCATCGTGTAACTATACTCGCATTTAATTGTCAATCATCAGCACACCGAAAAATATAATGTATTTAGTAAATGGTTGGTGGTTGATGGGTTGATACTCCAAAATATGTATATAAAATAACATATTCCAAACCATTTACGTTTATATTCGTTGGTATAGATAGATTTTATCAAGCATTGTGTGTACGCTCTAAACGATCAAAACTGTTGATAAAATAATATTATATAAAAATTATTTCGACTCACACACACATACATACCGTATTTGTATTTGAATAGTTATATTTAAATTTGGAATTTTATTGTAAAATATTTATTGAAATTTAATAATTTAAAAATTTAAATAATTTGTTAAAATAATATCAATATTAACGATTCCGGGTAGATCATAGATTAGATTAAATTAATAGTTTTAAGGTACTGTGTATACTGTATACCTAAAAGCAGTGGCGAAGCGTGAAAAATGTTTTTAGATTGCCATCCCTAGTAACAACTTGTCCGTACTTTGAAAAATGAGGCAAATTTCCGTGGAAAAAATCCATATATTTTCCATGGAAAAGATATATTGGAATTTGTCCAAAGAATTTCCATAGATTTTCCACTTAATTTAATAGTATTTTATGTAGGTCAATAGAAATCTTTGGATTGTTAGTGTAATATGTCCAACATATATCCTCTCGGTATTGTATTCATAATTTATTTCAGCAATTATCCAGGACAGTGGTTCAAATTTTGTATATTTCACTTATCTTGATATAATTCTCACTCTTTTTAATTTATTTTCATAATTTTTAAAACAACCAGCAACTCAAATCTATATATTTCCGAGGAATTTTGTAAGAATTGTCATGGATTTTATCCGCGGTTTTTTTATTTCTTGTTTATTAGGCAATGAATTGCCATCGTTCGGGCAGCATATTTATTCCGTAGTCATTGAACTTTTGGTCTATTGGTAGAAACTGAATCAAACCGCAATTTGACATCATCATCATAAGCAAATTTATTCTGTTAATACGGCCTATTTAAGGATATTACTTGTCAAAATACATGGACAATCCAAAGATATGTTTGTCAAAATTCGTGGATCTCCTCACAAAAAATATGAATATAAATTCTATTGATATTCTGTGTAATAATAGTAACGAGAAATAATTGTAAGGAGAATCCGTAGAAATTATCCTCGGAAATATACAGATAATCCAACGACATTTTTTATAAAAATCCATAGACAGGCTTGCACACATCATTTAAAATTCCAGGGGACATCCGTAAGAAATCCATAGATATTTCCTTGGATTGAAACTACGGACTACTACATATAATGCGGAAATTTTGCGGACAAACTACGGACAGCGTTACTAGGGAAGTTACTATATTTTTCTGGTAGGTTTGGCTGTTCTCCGAATTTAATTTTCCACAGTTTTAACGGATTTCCAGTTTTGTATGCAGAATTACAAACTATAATCAATTTCCAATCTTTCATAGAAAAGATTTTTAAAATCGATTCACATAATTTAATATAAATTCATCCAGGTTATAAGAAAAATATACAGTGATATTGAAAACTGAATGCAATTTCTCAGCCTTAGCCACTGCCTAAAATCTTTATTGTAACCCACGCTCTGTTATCCCTTATGTAATTGCGCTTTTTTCATCAACATATAGTATTGCCAAACACTGCATTTATAGCATAAATCTCTCTAATCAAACTTGATGTTTTTAAGATGTTTCCCAGTGATGTAAGCAATCCTATCAGAAACCTAAGGCCGCGGTTTTGTTTATTTGATTATTAGCTTAGCCCATTCGGTCATACAAAGGGAAGGTCTTCAGGTGCTACCATTGTATTTTAATTAAATTGGGATAAATTTGCTAAATTTCACTTTTTTGAGGGTGTACAAAAACAAGACATTCAATTAAAATTTATGAAAAATGAACTCGAAGTGTTATAATAATTTTTAAAGTTGGATAGCTACTGAAATTGTGTTTCAAGACCATAACAATATTTTTTTTAAATTGTTTGACTATGGCCATAGGGTGTATCTGAAATGAAATATAGAATTTCGTTGCAATTTATTATTGATATATTGGCACAAAATAGTATTATTTATTTAATTTATGGTTGATAATGATTATCTTCAAAGAAAATAATAATAAAAAATTAAATAAATAATAAATTATAAACAAATGGATTTATTGCACCAAGAACATGCCACAACTACTATATTTGTTCATCTTCCAATCACACATATTGCCGTGGAAGATGTTGTGAATGCAACGGATATTTAAATGCTGTTGGAATTTCATCAAATTCGGTGCAAAATTGTACGATTGCGATGTTAATTTCTATAACACGACTATTTTTCAGTGATTATCGGCCATCTCGTGTGTCCTTTGGTGTTTCCAGCATTGACTCTATTTCGTAAACGTTTTCTCTATGTTTTATTCATAATTGTTCCCTGTTCTTATCGTAAATGTTGTAACCGTCACATTAATTACTACAGATGAATTGGGAATATAATGCCTAGTGGTATCTCCATTACTGTCGTAGGATACGTTCGCATGTCATCCAGTAATGTTTATATATGCAATCTTTGGATCCTTCTCAATTTTTCTTGGATGTGCTAACTTGTTATCGATATTACCAATCTATTGAGAGTTGGTCTCAATATCATGGTGTACATCCACCACATTATTACCGAGTTATAACCCTATGTTTTGTCTGGCAGGTTTTTACAAACCATTAGCAGTATTTTGTCTTAGTTTTCCACGACGTCAGCGTGATTTATTTCCAGCGCAGCTTCCTAAGATGTGTTATTCCTGGCTATTTAGTATCCAGCTTCCATTTTAACTCCATCCAGTCGCATTAAGTTAAGTTCCCTCTTCTTAATGAATACTATTTGTATGGTGATGTTGATCAGATATAGTCGTAGTCCCACTTTTAGGCACCATATTATTTGCTAGTTCAAGGATTCTATGTAACCTTACTTAGCGTTTCGCCAAACTTTCCCCTCGCCTTGATGACAATGCCTTCTGCATAAATTTAATCATATTTTCTTCAAAAGTCATATATACCATAACAAGGCTCCACATTTGTGGTGATAATATCGCACTCTGTATTATGTTCGTATTATCTTCGTCCTATTGAAGTTTGTTCCCGCATTTGGAATTCAGAATTTCACACATTCATTTTAATGTATTGTACATGTGAGGTTATATTTTCAAAGAAAGCGTTAAACCTATTTCTTTTTGCTTTCCTTATTATTATTATTGTATTGGCTGTTATCGGCGTGCTGGAGTATGCTGCAAGTTACCACACGTTTTTGATTTTTTTTATAAGTTTTCATAAATTAGATCTCTATCAGTGACAGTTCTTTATTCCACCAGGCGGTGGTCATTTTATTTTTCAATGTGCAGCTGAATTAGTACATGCTAGTGGCTGCATCTTTGATATAGGGGCTACTGCAAATCAGCGGTGAAAGCCTTACGTGAAAAGCTTGAAAAGGTTCAACGTTTTTTTTTCTATTTAAATTTTTAGGGTTATATCAAATCAGATAGCCTGGGTCCCCATACAAAGTGGACTATATTTGTTGATAATTCAGGCATACGTCAAGTCTTGCACCCTTAATAGTGCCACTCGTTTTACGGGATAACTATAATTATCATTGCATTTGTTAAATTACTCCTTTTGTAAGTACATCACAATTATCAACTGTTCTGTAATTATATTTTGATAGACGCTTTATTAATTCAATTATTCTCTTAAGTGAATCTCACACATATAACCCCATATCGGTGTTTGCGCATACATTGTTAATATCTGAACAGAGTCTAACACCATATTTTCAAAGATATACGATTTTTCATTTCAGAAACAAACTAATGGTAATTGAATGGAGTATTTATAGTATGAAAAATATTGAGAAAATTTCTCATGTCAATACAAGAATTGAACTGACAAACACCGGAATTAATGGCATGCAATCTAACCACTATCAGATTTGCCATTGCATCACTGTATTTAGAATTATTAGTAGGTAATTTTAAACCTATTCGTACTCTCGCAGTACAAATTTTTTTACATATGGGTATCAACATGCAATAGCTTAAAAGCTGCGCTGATCTGATCCCAAAAATTTTAGCCAATGAATTTAGAATATACAACAGAAACAGTGTATTTTTTGTACTTTGAAATTATTTACCTAACAAGGCGCTTAGTACACATTTGTACACACATGATGATTTGTAATCATATATTGAATCTCAGCTGGCTTAAATTTCTATTTGTGCGACACTTGTTAATTATGATCTTGAACAAATAGTAAATGCGTCATTTTATTTCGGCTATATTTAAATAATGATTACAGTACAAGTGGTAATTTGTTATACCAAAATTTCAGCCTGTTAGGATATCGAGAATTTGTTAAAATTGTCCTTCCCGGAGAGACAGACAGGAAACCAAGTTAAATAAAAAAAACCTATAAAAACGATAATTACATTAAATTCCGCTAAATTGGAATACACAATCTAAATTTTAAATGCTATTCTGTGTTTTAAAAATTAAATATTGGGCTTAATTCCATCTATTTTCTTTTTTGAAAATCTTTTAATGTTATCGCGTAGCTGTCATTCCACTTGAAATAACATAAATTAATTTAAAAAAAGAAGATTAGGTAAAATTCAACCCAACATTTCACCTATAATGTAATAATTTTTTTTTATTACATTTCTAAAAATAATATCGAAGAGATAAAATTTTTTGATTTCTGATAAATTTATGTACAAATAATAAACGCGTTTGATTTTCCTCTGAATGTAACAATACAATAAGATTAAATGTTTTCACTTCGTCACATTTAATCCGTTAAATGTATTTCTTTCTGCATCAAGTATTTATATTTGTGTCTATATCCTCCAGAACTAATTTCATATATAACAAAACAATCCTTATTTTTTACAGCTTAAAGATTATTTATTAGAAACACATTTGATATGTTATTATTGATATTACAAGCGATACATTATTTATAAATATTATGGCAGAGAAATAAAAAATTTGTAAGTATATACAGACCAACCTCTATGTCTATCATACGCAATCTATAAGGATAATACGTATAATAGAGGTTTACACTAAATTATAATATTTTATTAACAAATTATAATTGCGATGATGTCTGCTGCAATTCTCCGCTTTAATGAGTAGCAATAAGCTATACCTAATTCGATGAGTACATTTTCACTTATATATTTTTTTAAATCCTTTTCCAGACAAGTTAATAAGAGATTTGGTATCAAGGGTTACATTGAATATAGTTATTATAAAAGCATATGTGATGATGACCTTGTAAAGATAATTCAAAAAAAATAAACATGAGAACTCTTATGAAAGGAAATGAATTAAATTAATAACTAATAAAATATAACTATAAATATTGACGGATCAAAAAAAAATTCCCCAAGGATAATTCTGCGTAATAAGATCTTGTCAGAATTTAAAATATAATTGAATGGAACTGATGATTAAAGGATTGAGGACATTTCCAGGACCTTCCAAGGATATTTCTCAAAAATCAGCAAGCGGCATCCTTTATGGAAAAAATTATACAGGAAAATATGCATTATTATATAGGTCTAAAAATGGAAGAAGCAAGTACATTTCCAGTACCTTACAGAACAGTTTCGACGACTGTATGATTTCATTACCCAATCTAATGATGAAATTAATTTTGTAAGTTTAGTATAGGATTATGGAATTAGTTCTAACTTTACCAGTTTGATTTGATGATCGATTAATTCTCTTTTCTGCTTAATTTAATTTCGCCACATACATTTTATACAGAAATGCTATTTAAATTTAATTTATTCGTTAATTAGACTGACAAAAAAAAATTATTGTATTAACTTCGGTTAATTTGATTATATGCAAATATTTGAATCTTATTTTTTAAGAGTTTCAGTCATTTATGAAATCTCTACCTATAACTTTATCGCATATGAATGAAATTCTAGTAAAGTATTACAAAGGACAATTTTCTAGACCGGGCTAGTCAATCATTTCTTCATCGAATATTTGATGACATATGGAATAGGGTTTTGTATTGCGAAATTTTTTCGAAGTTCTCAGAAAAATTATACACACAAGACCTGTAGCCACGAAGGTTCCAGGAAACTTTCATATTTGGTGATTTATTTTATCGATTTTTATGAAATTAATTGCGTAAATTTCATATATGAACAATTTTTATTAAGTTCTTTGTAAATGATGTCAGGTCAGGTGTGCATACTTGAAAGTGTTAATACTATACCATTCTTTTTTAGGCATTATCAGCCTACATATACAAGTTTGACGAAATTGAAAGAAGAGAAATGGCCAAATTGTTCGTTTTACAAAAACTGTTCATATAATCCTATACCACACCAGTTTTCGAAGTGCGTGCTTCGATTTATAGATACTTAATAAAAAATATTAATATAATTAAATGTTCAACTTAAATATTACAACGAACGAGAATTGAACCAAAAAATATACAGGTTCTCAGAGTTTTGCTCCAAAAATTTTGCCGGGGTATCGATGAACTTCATAACATCTGCTCATATAATCGAATTATCTACCTATCTATACATATAAAATTTGATCGAAATTGGATGAGAAATTGTTCAGGTTGTCAGAATCTGTTTCTTTAGCACGTCCAGCGGGTTTGAATTTTTAGGAACTTCATAAAAACTATTCATATAAAATGCAACACACCTAAACCTATACAAATAATTGTATCAAAATTAGATGAGAAATGAGGAAATTGTGAATTGTTTCTGGAGCTAGCTCCAGAATGTCAAAGTAGTTTATTTCATTGAATTCTGTATACACATACAGTTTTAGCGTTGGTGTTAATGGTTTTTTATTAAAGATTTGTAGAAATTCCTTCCAAATCTTCTTTAATTACTTCTACAATAACATACAGATACAAAGAGACGCGGTGTTATACGAAAATATTTCTCGAATTTCGTGTCGTCATCCTTCAGATGTCGATCAATCAAAATAACATGTGCACTTTGGCCTGCTCGTTATTTGTACATCGCGTGAATGTTGTTTTTCTTTTTCATTGCACTCGGTAACAAAATCAAAAATAAACATTCGTCAAATTGCGTTTTTGCTCTGTTGAAAGCCGCAATTCCTCAATTTGCTTCTTAAATTTCTTGGGTACTGTAATTTTCCATGTTTTTTAATATTCCTATAAATTTCTTTGTCTAAACTTTATAAATTTTCAGTGATAATAATATATTTTCCGTTCAACACCGTCTCTGTTCCAGACCACTCCGTTTTTGTTACTAAATTCTGGATCTGAAAAAAATTCTGTTTTATGCCACGTAGCTTAATTCATAAAAGTTGATTTGCCACGGAAAATTTAGTTAAATGAACGTCCTTTTTTTTCGTCATAATTTGGTCTACTTTTAACTCGACTACCAGAAAAAAAAAGCGATGTAGTAACCTGAAATCATTTTTCACGTGCTGCCCATGCCTAAATATAACGCATGTATAAAACACGGATTATAAAAATTAACTAAATTCCATTAACAACAAGTATTTATTATTTGTATGTGAACAGCAAAATAAAATTAATAAAAAAGGAATAATAATTATTTCTAAAATTAAAAAAAAGGCATGTTATTTATTTCAATAATTATATAATTATATATTATTTTATGTTATATTAGTACACGAGTATACAATGAGTATATATATTGATTATTATATGTAAATTACACGTAATTATATAGGTCTATTTATATTAAATAGTTTACCATAAAATATAGAAAGTTCATATTGTACGAATAATAAGAATAGGTGTAATTATATAATAATAATAAATTAATTATAATGTTTCAATGTATCACGATTAACAACTCCCATATAATCTGTATATTCGGTTGATTGGCCTGTCAATGCAATAAATTGTTCAGCAACTTCAACAGCAACACGAATTTGTGCTTCAGCTGTGCTTGCACCTGTATTTAAATAATATAAATTAATATGCTACTGAACCATTTGATGAACTTTGTTTAAATATCATATACTAATTATTATTAACCTAAATGTGGTGTAGCAATAACAAGATTATGTTTAATTAATTTTTTTGTTATTTCTGATTTTGGTGGCTCTTCTGGATAAACATCAATAGCAGCGCCACTACATTGACCCGATTCTAATGCATCATATAAATCACTTTCATTAATAATGCCACCGCGTGCTACATTTATAACTTTAACACCTTTTTTACACTTATTTAATGTAATTTTTGATATTAAATCTGTATAAAATAAATAAAAATCTTTATTTTCGCAAATATTTGGAAAATGTTTTCGCATAATATTACACGTTGCATAAATTGGTTAGTAAATATGGTGATGTTGATATGGATCGTTCTACAACTACTAAACTTTTAGAATTTGTTTAGTCTTCATACTCTTCATAGTAATACTTTTGACAAATTTTCACACTGCGCGTTTACTATATTATTAAAAATTGGTTTCAATTTCGTAATAATTGTTTCTTGGATTTTAAATCTAACATATTTTCTCGTTGCTCAATAAATGTTTGCCGGAAGAGTTTCTTACAACGTATGATGTTCCGCGCAGTGTAATCATTTGGGTTAAATTCTCTTTGTTTTATAATTAAACGAACTGCCGTCCATCTTTAAATTCTCACAATGTAATCGATTTATATTGACGATGTTAAAATTACTGGAAATAATTTGGTTGCGCAATTGTTACAGAATGATCTCATAGCATTTCATAATTGATGTATTGAGAATAATTTACTTTTGAATATTGACAAATGTAAAATTACTAATTTTGCTAGACAAAAATATCATATTCATGTATGATCAAGCTATCAGGACCATATTCCGCCATTGGGGGGGTGAGGCGTATGTCGTATGTTAATGCCCGGCTTTGACTAGTGGAAGGTCGAAGGTTACTGAATTTCATCTACTCAAGGAGGCGGTTGACCTTCAAACAGATGCTGGAAATCAAGGGAGACGGTATTATTACGGGATCAAAGACGGTATTATTGCGAGATCAAAGACGGTATTGTTACGAGATCAAAGAATAGTTCTTATATTCATCATTATCATTATTATGATACAAATTACGATCGTTTCAGTCCTTCAAATTCATTGTTTTAATTACGTAATTCGAGCAAGAGATTTGAATTAAATGAATATTAGTGCCTAAAATAAATTTTTATAATAATTCAAATTAATATGTAAATGTAAATAATGTTTGTTGACATAAATAATTAAAATATACCTTTTGTTGATGGTATTAGTGGGGTATGGACGGTAATATAATCAGCCAATGGCCAAATATTTTCAATTTCCATTTTTTCAATACCAGCCGCTTTAGCTTCTTCATCAGTTGTAATTGGATCAAAACCAATTACCTAAAATGTATACATAATTAAACATTTATTGCTATGTATTTTCATTATTTTTATATTTATATTAAGTTGAACATTAAGAAATTGCGATTTTTTTTATTGCCAACAGTACACAATATAAAACGAAATAACTTTATTCACATAAAAAATAAATTGCCATCGTTTTTAGCAACTTCATTCTGGTCGATATCAGCCAAAAACTGCACGAAGTACGTTTTGACGCATCAATAACATTATTGAATTTCCATCATTCAAGAAGTTTTGGAAACTTAGAAATAAATGGTAATCTGATGGTGCAAGATCAGGTTCAGGAGTCTATATGGTGGATCTGGCAACATTTCCCACCCAAGGTACAATAATTTTTGAGGCGTGACCAAAGAGATGCTTTGCCATGGTGGAACACAACGACTTTTTGATTTGCCAATTCTGTTCGCTTTTCTTGAATTAATTGAATTTTTAGGTTGGTGTTGGTGAATGTATAGCTCTGAATTTATCGTTTGCTTGAACGGTAAATGTTCAAAATAAATAATACCTTTGTTATCATACCAAACTGATACCATAACTTTCTTTTGATGAATATCAGCTTTAGACGATATTTACGCTATGGTTCTGGATTGCTTCATGAACATTTTCATCGCCAGTTATCAATTGTTTCAAAAATGAATTATTTTCGTTACGTTTCATAAGCATATCGCTGATGGAATTGTACGTGTTAAGTGAATTTCGTTAAGTTCATGAGAAATCCATTTATCGATTTTTTTTTCGTATCCAAGTTGTGTTAAACATTGCATCGAACTTTTCTGTAATCACATGTGTTGTGCTACGACGATTCGATTATTGATTTGATTTGGTCGTAAACAACTTCTGCACAACCTGAACATTGTTCATCCTTAACTGAAAAATCATCAGAACGAAATTTAGCAAACTAATTATAACACCTTAATTCTTTTGAGATATCGTCACCAAAAACACCGCATAATTTTTTGTGAACTTGTGATCTGTTGAATTATTTATTTGGAAGCAAAAAAGCAAAATATGACGAAAATGTTCATTTTAATTGTCCACTTTTCAACAAAAACTTAACAAAAAATACACAACCAATCGTTACAAAATTATAGAATGACAATTGAAGTACTAACTATCGCAAAAAAAAATACGGTTTGTCATTTCAAAGATACGTAAATGTCAAAACATATCAAAATTCATTTATATTTGAAAAGTGCAATTTATTAGTGTTCAACCCAATTGGTTATTTTTATATCTAATATATGTAATTTTGTTAAAACAATAAAAAATTAGGAAAAAGGTACAAATAAAGTATATTTAAGTATTATATAAATGCCACAGTCAATAGTAGGTGCATAGCTTATAAAAAATTTAATTGAAAATTTAAATACAAATAATATAATTTCCAAGCCAACTTAGTAAGGAAATTAAAAAAATAACCAATTCGAGTGAAGATTATGTGAAAATAAAATAAAAATAAATGTAATTAAAATAAAACAATAAAAACAATAAATACATTTTATATACATACCCTCATTCCCCATGTTTTCATTCGAATGGCTACCTCACGTCCAATACGACCTAAACCAAGTACAGCTAATGTTTTCCCATAAAGTTCTGTTCCTGCATAAATTTTACGATCCCATTTATCCTCTTTCATGCTTTTAACTGCCTGTGCAATTGGACGTGCCAAAGCACCCAAAAGGGTACACGTTAATTCACATGCTGAGATTGAATTGCCACCTGGTGTGCTATATTATAATACAAAAATAAAAAGTAATACATATTAAGATATAATAAAATAGAAAAACACCCATAAAAAATATCTAATACTAAATAATAAATAAACAAAAGCACGTTTTTCGGATTTGATAAATAAAAAATAACAACGATTTATTTATAAGTTACATAAAATTTAGTTAATAGACACATTATACATTTATTGCAATAATGATACTTAAATTAGTATATTTAATTAGACATATCTTTCTCAATATTGTACATTTTTATAAAAGATCTATTATAAATATAGGGTAGAATAGAAATGATGTGTATATTTTGCAAAACAAGGATCGGAAAGAAGGGACAGACTTCTTAAACCACTTGGTGTATTATATTGGGGAAAGAGGGTAATTTAAGGTACAACTTGTTACTTCGAACAATAACAGAGCACATTTATTAAAACAATATAATAATTTACATCGAAATGTTGCACCGAATGTTCGTTTGGACTATCGAAAATGTATAGATGCGATTGCGAATCATGCAAAAGAGGCGGCTTTATCTGGTCAAATGGTTGCATTATATAAAAACATGCGAAAGTAGTTCAACAAACCTGTTAGCATCTGTTGCTAACTGATGTTGATCAAATGCGTAGGTAGTATTTCACGGAGATACTAAATGGTTCATCAATAACATCACCTCAATGAAAACAATTCTGCAACACATATTGAGTGATGCAATTAAATCACTGACAAGGTGGAAAAACCATTAAAACTTTTTACATCAAGTAAATATATTGCAACCAATATAATACAACGTATTTGGAATGAGAAAAAAGTTCGAAATGATTGGAAAAACGGATTGATTACCTAACTGCACAAAAAAGAGTAACACAAACTGGAGAGATATATAACGCTCCTGTATATAGCATCGATAAACTGCTGGCCCATATTTTACATTAAAGAATTTCAGAATGGATCGATTTGTATGGAGTAGGCTGGATTTCGATCAAAAATATCTTGTATCGATCAAATAAACACCAAGCGCATAATTATCGTTTCGAACAGTATGTGGAGTTACAAAATCCACTTTGTGTATTGTTCGTAGATTTTGAGCGCGTTTTTAACAGTTTAAGTAGCAATTATCTTTGGAACGTTTTGGTGCATTCACTATAAAGTTAATAAGTATGATTAGAGAGGTATTCATTGGAAATGCATGAGTTGAATATTGCATCGTAGTAAACTTGTAACACCGTTCAGCGTATGAGTGACTGAGAGTAAAACAAGGTTATATGCATTCAGCACTATTATTCATTACCGTTATCGACTGTAGAACGAGATCCGTTAAAGCCAATTCACGTGGTATTGGCTGGGGACTATTTAATCGAATTGACAACCTCGATTATGCCGATTTTAATATTTACTGACTGACATGCATATACGAAAGTAAAATACAATTGTTGCAAAAGTATTCTAAACATGCGGATCTTAGGTTCAACGTATCTAAATTGCTACATTTGTGGACCAGATTAGGCACTGACCCGTTTAAAATCGATGTCGGCAAAATTGAGGAGGTTGAAGAATTCTGTTGCCTCCGACGATGCGGTAATATCTGAATTCTGATGGTGGTGACGGAAGCGATATGAAAAGTGTGATTGCAGTGTCTTCATCTCGTCTACAAGCTTTTGTAAATAAATGCCTTCGAAGAATCCTTTTTGTGTTCGATGGCCTGAAACAAGTGGTAATGCGGAGCTTAGGACCGGGTGCAACGAAACAGCGATCAAATATATAAAATTTTCACAAAACCCATTTTTTTATTCAAAATAATCTCCATCATTTGAAATACATCGATTTACACACGTTCAACAAGTTCATCTAATGACTTATTTTTATGTCTGTGATTGGAATGATGTTGAGAACGATGATCGTCGCCTTTTGAATGACTTCAACTGATGCAATACTCTTTCCCTTTATAGCCAAATAAAGTTTAGTGACTAGTCAAAAGGAGTTAAATCTGCAGAATACGGTGAATGCTGAAGCAAAAAATTTGAGTTTTATTATTATAAAAATTAATGGTTATTGTTGAAAGATATGCGGTGCATTATCATGCAGTAACTTCCAGTTGCCTAGTTTTCGATATTCAGGACGAATACAACGAAAACGACATTTATTAAATACTTCAATACACCAAGATAATACTTTGCATTAACTGTTGAAACAGTTGGAAGAAACTCTTTATGAATATAATTCTTTTGGAATCATAAAAAGAATTCAGTATTGTTTTGATTATTGACTTCATAAAAACTAGCTTTTTTTGGATTTTCCTCGTCTGGTGACCGCCATTCAACGCTATGACGTTTCGCTTCTCGTTCATATTGAAAGCACCGCATGTCTCATCACCACTAACAATCGATTTCAAGCAGTTTTAATCAAGTCGAGCGAGATCAATGCGATGTCTTTACAATGCTCAATTCGGTGCAAGTTTTGATCATATGCTTTAATCAATGTGGAACAAACTTCGAATTCAGATTCTGTAGACCAATTTTTCCGGTTAAAATGCGATGAATTGTTGTTTTAAGCTAATAATTCCATTTCCATGAATCTGATTGAAGATTTCTTGCAAACTTTTACGAAATCCCTTACTTTTTCAATTTTTTTTTCAGTAATCAATTGAAATGAATATTCATCATCTTTCATTAATATCTTGTTTGAATATTCGATACTACTCAAAAACTTGTGTTTTGGATAAACAATTATCGCACCAGAAGCGATTTTAAAGTATTTGAAACTTTTCTGTAGCTGTTTTATTTTTCTTACAAAAAAATGTAATATTTAATCTTTGTTCTTTATACATTTTTCGACCAACGCACAAAAACAGTTTGACAGTTTGTTGACGAACGTTTCTCAGAACATAAACACAAAAAAACTAAAAGGTGACGCTACGTGTTCTATGGTTTACTTAACCATTCCGGTTTATTATGGGACAAAGGCTGTATAAATGCGAAGTAATGTCAGTATCCAATTCATTCTCATTATATTATACATTACATACACTTACACGTAAGTAATTTTATTATTACATATTATTACCCAAAGAAATAAACATGTTTTCTATTCTATTTTAAAAATATATAATGAAAAAAATGTAAATAATATTGTATTTTGAGTGTACCTTTACCCGAGTGAGCTGTCTATATTTAATCAAATTATATCAATAAAAAAATACTTAAAACAAAATATACAAAAGACAAAATATTTATTTATCAAAAATTGATATTTGTCATTGGTTTTTATAAGCATGGACTATATTATAAATTATTTTCCAATATATGAATAAAAGTCATTGCGACAAAAAACAAATAAATATAAAACGAACAATAAATAAATATTATTTTGAAACTGGGATAAAAAATATATAAAAAAACATAAATAAAATAGTAAATAGTAAAGAAATATTCATTTGTGTAATCAGCGTTAAAAGTTAAGTTTACCTAACAAATATTCTTAACAATATATACGTTTTGTTCATTTGTTTATCATAAATATAAAAGTTACGGGTGGAGGAAGTCTGGAAAGTTTCCTGCATTGACCCCTACATTATATTATATATAGATGTGCAGCTTATTGCAATCAACGGTTAACCCATTTTAATCCTCTGGTCTCTGGTTTTTTGACCAGCAAAAATAACCATTTTTCAACGAATTTTGGCTCACTTGAAGTAATAGCCTAAGTGTATTCGTGTACATGATAATTTTGGTTGATCATAATATGTATTTGATTTTTCATGTAGGTATAGAAACCTTCCACCAATTGTTTGGGTAGCTGCAGGCGAGGATTAGTAATATGTTTGCATATTAGGCAGACGTTTTTAAGTAATAATAACGAAAATAATAGAGAAAAGAAAATTATGAAATAATGTTTGTTTTCATATTATTGCCCAAAGTTCAAGGAAATGGTGTTCAGATAATTATTAAACCATGCGTCAGATGTTCACTGGCCAGTGTGCACGCATATGATCATATATTATATATAATAATAAAAAATCGGCACGGTTTATTATGTACGTGCATGTACCTGATGAATCATTGATTCAAGATAAAAAATCATTGATAGATAGAACCTTAATAACAAACTAAAACATTCGCTAAATACTTTGATGTATAACATTATTAAAACTTTTCATATGTAAATTGTTAAATTCGGGTATTGTCGCTTGTGTCACAATTCCAAAATTATTGAAGCAATTATTCTGTTCTCAGTCAACCCATTATGATATAATCCATGTCCATACATGATAAAGAGTGGCAAATTGATGTTTTAATTGTACCTTTTGGAAAATACGCGTCGGTTCAATTCAATTCTAGTGGCGGTTTTACCAAATCGATTTTCTTACAACAGTTTATGCCAGAGCTACAAAATTGTCGTTTTTCACAGCAAACCTATGATGTGTATTGCGAAATGAAAAATTATATAAGTATGGATACTGAATTAGATCGATATGTGGAATATATAACCTAATTGTTTATCGATGGAAAACATATTTTCGCAAATGCCGAATTGCAAGTATTTGGGATTTATTATGTTGAAAAATTGTCTTACCTTATCCATTTTACAATCGTTGTCGACAAAGTAGTGAAATTGTTTAATGTTATTTTGAATATATGTCTATACTGATAGTTGTTTTGCGTTCATAATTTTCAGATCATTACAATGCTGTTGGTACAGATAAAAGAGATGAGTAAAACCTCTTGACTACTTCAAAACATATGAAGGGCAATAATATAAATTTTGTTGAACAACCATTTCTCATTTCTAATTTCTCATTGGATGAAGTTGAACTGCATGGCAACGCAGTGGTCAATTATCGAATTAGAATGCATCCCAAAAAGTATTATTGGCCGCGCTCATTTGCACTGCAATCGAATCGTCAATTGTGAGCGTCTCGTAATTGCAATGTTTTATCGATTGAGAAACGATAGTGCGGCAAACAGCACAATATAGTTTTAATCGTTATATCATTCGAAAATTACTGTATGCGGTTGAGAATGTACGCAAGAAAAACTACCAGCAACGATAAAACGAGGATGATGATGATTAATCTTGGACGAAGTTTGGATCGGGCTTTCATATATTTTCTTTTGTTTTATTCTTATCGTGTTATTTTATTTGTTTTTCAAAAAATCGTCATTGAATAGAAAATATAATCAGATGATGACAGTTTAGGCACCATTGATATATAATCTCAGGAATTTAACAGGTATAATATATCATCAGTTATGATATTGATGGGATCTGCAAGCTAAGCGAGAATTAGATTCAGAATTTATGATGACCTTGATTTCAAAGCTTCCGATAATTGGATACTTCTTTTTAAAAAATCACACAGCGTTTTGTATCCAGAAAAATTAATTAATTTCTACTAATAAATAGAAAAACAGATAATTTAAAAGCTAATGCTGCACAATTCGTTAAAAATATTACTGAACAAATGCTGATCTATGTGCGAAAAATATATACAATACCGATGAAAACGTATTCCAATTAGAAATGCATTCGTGGAAAAAACGTTAGCAAGTGTGGGCATTAAAAATCTGAAATGTGTAGTAAAATCATTATCGGCTACAACTAACAGTTACACTATACAAATCACAATATCGGCAGCTGATAGTTTATTACCCAAGTTATTTATAATTTTAAAGCAGTCACGTGGTTTTGTACCAACAGTGGAAAGAAATTTGTTCAGACAAACAACTGTTCGCATTACTGCTTCAACATCCGAGAAATCAACATCGCAACATACAAAAGTATAATTAAAATTTAAATTTTATAATTATTGATTAATTTCTAATGTATATTATTTTAGGACATTTCAAAACATTCTTGAAAGAAGCATTTATTCCGTACGTTGGTAACAAAATCCTGCTACATATAAATGTTTGTGGTAGTCATGGTAAAGCAGCCATTCGTGAATGTTCTCCATCTGGTAAAGAGATGGAAACAGAGATAAATTTCGAAAGGTAACATAAGTACACCGAAGCGAAGTAACTACGTATAAAGTGTGTTTTTAGCATTGGTGGAAAAATGAATGCGATAATGTTTGTACCAACTGGTCAAACTGGTCAAACTGGTCAAACAGTCAATGGTGTGTATTATCTTGGTGTTATGAAGCGACTTTTGTCGTGTATTCGTCGTGTGCTCCCTCAATATCGCGAAAATAGAAACTGACGTTTGTTACATGATAATACACCATTTCATCGTTCGATGCTTATCACTAATTTTATAACTAAAAATGACATTTAACAATCAACCATTCACCATATTCAACTGATTTGGCGCGTTACGACATCTATCTATTCTCTAAACCACATTTGCTGATGAAACGACAGCATTATGCCGACATTGAAGCCATTCAAAAGACATCGAAAGCGATTTTGAGGAACATCTCTAAATATGAACTTGAGAATTCATTCGACATGTTAATTTTCCGTGCAAAACGTTGTATTTACGCCAAAGGAAACTACTTTGAATAAAATTAATGAATTTTTTCAAAATAATTTTGTTTTATTTATCAAAAAGTTCCGTTTTCTGTGAGACAAACCATGTGCAATCACGGAAATGAAAAAAATAAAATGTATAAAATGTTATAGAAAGGAAACATCCTGTAATAAAAGTAAGTATATATTTTAGATCGCTATAACACCTTTATTTCCAACTTTAAAAATTATTGTGGTACTTCGGGTTCAAAAGTTATAGATTTTCTAATAATGTCTTGTTTTCTATGCGTTCAGGTATAACAAAGCTGTCATCTATAAAAAGATACATGTTTTCTATTTTGAAGAGTACTACAGAACCTGGAGAAATTTTTTTGGACTTCAGGAGATTCCCTTATTAGCTAATCGTATTATAATAGTCGTAAAACCCTTTCATTTAACACCCATGTCAAGTGGTGAGTTGCAAAGAAATAGTTAATCCGTCATTTTGTTTAGGCCGTCATATTGGATCTACCATAATATTAATTATACTATTTATTGTATTGTCCTCGCAGAACGAAAAATAGGTGCAAAACTTCAACATAATTGGATATCGGATTGTGGTCGAAAATTCGATGGCCAGACAGACAGGAAAGCAAGTTAAATAAAGGCTTGTAAAAAATTCAAATAAACCACGCACAACTCACTGAATTCTATTTTCCATACCATAATTTTGACAGTTCAGTTATTCGGGAATTCTGTTTTACGTAATTCAAATGCAATATTATTATTCTTCTTCTAACTACTGTACTCTTTTGTTAATGAATTAAAATAAATATTCTATTGTATCCATATAATCCGTAGTATGATAAGAATAACGTAATATTTATGTTGACACATATTTAAATTAAATAAAAATGGAATGTCTGATTGAGAATTGTTTTCATATTTATGTACAATAGTATTTATTTTAGAGATTTATTATTCAAAATGCACACTATCCACTATTATTATCTAATTTGTAAATAAATAATGCATCCATTTAATAACATAAAAAAATAAATTGTTATAAGCAATTTTTGTAAATAAATAAATAATGAACTGTCTGTAATGTTTAGTTAAAACAATCATATATTTGAAAAACTACATAAAAACCAACAGCATATTTTGTATATATTTTGCGATAGAAAATGGTATTAATTTTTATCAAATTCACTCCTCAATAATAATTATTATATCGGATTTATACATAAATACAGAGAAACACCTCTGTAGTGATATTTCAAGGTCCTTGACAGAAATATCACTACAGTGAAGTTAACGCTATATGGAGAGTTTAAGCATATTACATATTTGAACAAACGTTGCTGCTGGTTTGCTCATCCCCTCAGGAAATTCTGGAAAATTCACACTCAAGACAGGTTTTCCGCGTATTGTCATGGTAACTTTACTATTTATTGTCAAATTTTGATAACATTTTATACGTATGTTGCGAATGAGATTATACAAACAATTTTTAATGAAGTACCTAGATAATGATACCTATAATGGATTTCAGGCGAGCAGGCCATGTGAATTTCTATTCTATTATATTTGGCTATTTCTCATATAATGTAGACCATATTTTATAAGTTGGATGAGAAAGGGATTATAAGAACAATTTAGGTGAAGTTCCTATAAATCGATATCCAGAATAGGTTTCAGGGGCAAACTCTGAGGATTTGAACAATTCGGCTATTTCCCAATAAAAATTTTATCAAATTTTGTTTGTAGATTTATAATAGGTTTTAAATATGTTATGACTTGTTCCCACTGAACTTCTGAATAATCGTTCCTCAAAACAGAAACTTTACAACTGGTTCAATTCTTATCCAATTTTGATTATAAAATGTGATTATAATGTGTATAAAGTTCATAGAAAACGAACTGCAAAGGAATATGAATTATGGAAACCTGTTCTATTTAATAATTTCTCACCTAATTTTAATCAAAATTGATATAGTTAAGAAACCTATTTTGGGTATCATTTTCTAGGACCTTTTTAAAAATTGCTTATATAATCCCATTATCAACTTACATACCAAATTTAATGAAAATTGTATTATAAATGACCAAATAGTCTAGATTTCCATAATATACCTGCCTATACCAGACCTGGCTATCGTTGTCTAAAAACTACAGGCACATTTTTCATTATAATCCCATTCTCAAGTTACCTATAAAATTTTATCAAAATTAAACAAGAATTGGTCAAATTCTAAAATTTATAGAATCTGGTCGATAAAGTCCCTTGAGTATTGATTATTCAAAGGCCCAGTAGAAGCTAGTCATATAATTCCATATTATATAATACATCTATACGTACCAAATTTAATCAAAATTGGATAAGTTTCAAGAATTTATGGTCCATCAAACGGCCCTGAGTATCGCTTTCCTATAAATTCATTAGGAACTCAATCTACATATATAAAATTTGATCAAAATGGCCCATTTCGCCACGTACCCAGAGTGTGCTCCTGAAACCAACCCTGGGGTATCAATTTATATGAACTTCTCAAAAACTGCTCTTATAACCCCATTTTCAGCAAACATCCAAGGTGGAGTTTATATGGCATCTACAAAACATTGTACTCCGCATAGTAGCATATAACAATTTACCAATTGTTCTATAATCATTACTCAAATATTATTTATCTTTGCTGAAATTGGATGAGAAATTACCAAATTATCCAGGATTCCGGAATCTGCTCCTAAAACTTCTCCTGGATTCAATTTTTGGAAATTTTATGAAAACTGTTCTTATCATTCCATTCTCATCCTACATACCAAAGAGTGAGAATATAATTAACCGTAACAAAGCCTGTTGTGAATTAATTGTGTCTTGTGGAGTAAATCATCTTACTTTTGATATGAAATCTAATTTGAAATCCCTAATATTTCGTAATTCCGCTGCCAAACCAAATCCGTAATTCAATCTTATCCAAGTTTCTGTAAACATTATTCTCATTTATAGAAACTATACATTCGTATAATTATTTAATGGATATTCCTCTATTTCTGAAGATTTGCATTCTCCGAACTTCTAGCCTAAATAAACCAAAAGAATAAGCTCAAAACAATTGTTTAAAACTCAGACTTTTGATCAGAACCAATTGCGATAATATTGGGGTTGTGATAAAACATGACATTTTTGATCTCACTCTTTGATCAAAATTGAATGACAAATGACCAAATTGTATAGGTTTCCATAATCTGATTCTGAAACCTCTTCTGAGGATATCATATTAATGCAACTTCATGAAAATTGTTCATATAATCCCATTTTATAAGCCAAGATATTAAATTTTATCGTAATCGATAGTAAAATTATCAATTAATAAAGTTCCATTCAAATTCATTAATTTTGCTTCACTTAAGATAGACAAACTTCCAACATATATTATCAGATTTAAAAATGTTCAGAATACCTTTTTTTTTCCCGACATAATAGAGTTAAATATATATGAAAATTCAACGTACCGTATACTGGGGTTTACCTAGAAACAAACTAGGATTGGTTGTTGGATTGCTGAAGGGACACTTCACGCTAAACTATCATCTTCACAAAATTGCGTTTGGTTACAAATTCACTTTGTGCTAAATGTTACTTGCCAAACGAATCTTGATGGCACTACTTATATGTGAATGTCCGGCCTATGCGAAAGCTAGGCATGAGATATTTGGAGAATACGCAATGGACCCTTCCACAATCATATATATAAGAAACATCTCTGGATTAATTTCTGAAACCAGACGCTTCGAGGATTAATTCACAGGGAAAGCACTTTATTAAATGCTAAAAATACATCTGCAGTATATTGTATTGTTAAAAATAGTCCTGCAATTATTTGAATAATTAAACATAGTCCTAATAATGACCCAAAATTATTGAGATATTTGATGAAATTTGTAAATTAACAAGGGTGTTATTCTTAATGTTAAATAAGAAGAGTGATTTTTACGCAAAGATTTATTCATTAATTAATTTCTTGATCGTAATTTTAGCAACTAAAATTAATGTAATAAATAAATAGATGATTAATATTTATTGGAAAATTGTATTTATTTATTTAAATTAATGATATCCCTGGTTTAAGTGCCGGAATTAATTCCCCCTTTACAACATCATCATCATCAACGTACCGTGAAAAATATTACTATGTGGAAGTTATCACTCTAAGTTATCACCACCATCATCTCACCACGGAGATATTTGACTGTATATTAATGTTCATATACGGTTCATTCACACGCAATATGAATGGATTTTCTTTTATATACGAGTAGTAATTATTATTTGTGTTTGGTGTTAGGCAACAAATTATTAATTCCTTTATTAATTTACAAGAATTTCAATACGAATATTTATAAATATATACTAATACTTATACTTGCATGTGTTTATTTAACATTTTCTAGTATTAAGGTATTAAGACACAATATTACAGCGACATAATACGTGTTTAAAAGTACATTACATATACAATACCTATAATATTACTTGTAACTACTACTCTATATGAAGATGTTTCTTTTAACTATATAGATATTATGTTGTTATTAATATTTGTAGAAAATATAATAAAATTATTAAATAAATAGATTTAAATCTCTGTTGAATGTTTCTTCTGCTTGCATATACGTATCTGTATTTAATATACTCGTATATGTAGTTATAAAATATATATATACAATAGAATAGTATAAATAAAATAAACATACTTTAAAACAATAACATTATGTTTTATAGCAGCATTAATATCAATATTATCAATTCCAGCACCAGCACGTCCAACGGCTTTAATATGTCCAGCAGCCGCTTCAAGTATTTCAGCTGTTATCTTTGTATCAGAACGTACAATTAATGCATCATAATTCTATTTGTATATTGATAAAATTAAAAAAAGTAATTATTATTTATATAATTTCTGTTGTATTTAAATTTAAAAGGAGGTAAAAGCTCCATTTATTGTCCTAAAAACAGTTATATGCATTGTATATTAACAATATATTTCACTATAATAATTAAAAAATTAAAAATATAATATAGTTACAATAGGACAAAAAATACATACTAGGGACAACAAATGGAGCCTTCACCTTATATTGCATTTATCATTTATCATTTACCAGAAAAAAAAATACATTTTAAATCATATAAATTTACATTTTGTTTTAAAATATTTGTAATTTTTTTAAAATTAAATAGAAAATGCTCGAAATAAGATCGTATCTGCTTAAAATAAGTCAAAATTATCTTACAATAACTAGAAAGAATATTTAAAATACAAATTGCAATTCATTTCTTATATTTTAAGAAGAAAAATAATTTTAAATTCTTAAATCGAATAATATTTTATTTTAAATAAATATTGCTTTTAATTTAAATTGAAACCATTTTAATAAATCATTTCAAAATCATTTTTAACAAAAATATTCATGCGTAGTGTAGCTGTTTTCGCCTTCCATTGTTAAATATCGAAAGAGTAGCAGAAACGTGTAACATTTTTGTTTTAATGCAATTAATTTTACATTTTTAACGAATTTTTTTTGAGGCTTTTGCTATTTCATTTTAATTTAATGACTAAATTTTTTTAAAAAGATAAAATAGTTACTACAAATAATTAAACTAATTAGATTAAAAAGAATAACGGAATCTTCATATAGAAAATTATATTAAGACAATTTCTGCTTAATGTTTAACTTTCAATCATTTTAATTTAAGAAGAAAATCTTAATTTAAAACCAAACATGATTTGACTAAAATCTATGAGTTTTTCTATTTAAAATACATTTGATTTAAATAGTTGTTTGTTTAAAAATTTTACTTTTTCTGGTTGTATAAATAATTATATACATACACAGTGCACTTTCTACTCATCAGTGTCTCTGCTCATTAAAGCTTTTCACTCATCGTGATGATTTTTTTCGCTCCCTAGAACATTCCATATAAATTTCATTCTACCCTTCAAATATTCTACTTATCCGAATCTCTACTTCAGAAAAATTGTACATTCAATTTGATGATTAAACATATTGTGTTTAATTAGCAACAAATAATCTTAGGTTATTAGGACCTACGAACAACTTCTAATTCATGTTGGAGTATATAAATGGGTTTTTAATATCGTTAATACATAATAGATACAATTTCAGTAAATTCATCCGCTATTTGTTACTCTTCAGAATTAGAAACCACATTCAAAATATATTTTCTGTTAAAATACCACAAGTTTCTTTTTATCAATATATTATTTACATAATCATTAATATCAAAATCGTATTCGTCTATTCCCATCATTACATTATTATCGTTAGAATTGCTTTCATTCATCTCAGCATTGGTATTTTTCTGATTCCCGAATTCAGCTTTTAACATTTATTTACTGAAGAAATTACTAAAAGTATCACAGTTTTCCCATTGGAAGTCGAAGCGATTGTAGATTGTGCGATTGTAATTATTAAAACGGGTGTTTCTGGAGAAAATATCATCATATGCTCCTACAGAAAGATAAGACAGATGGTACTCAACGAGACAAGAATAAAATCGTTGTTGTTAAACCCATGTGTATTGCGATATTAATTTTGTTGGTACTGGCTTACAGTGGTATTGTGGTTAATAAAAAAGACTGACATGCAGAAAGTATCATCGGACCATTCTTCTTTCAAAATGCTGCTGGTCAGACAATAACACAGTTAATTGTGCTCACTATTGCGACACAATAATCCACTTTTTTGTGCCTAAATTGCAAGATATTGATGTGGCTGACAATATAGTAGGTCAACCTACTATATATAGAAACTACACGCTACGTAGTGAAATAGGGAATTAGGCACGAAGCATCTTGTGGCATGTAGTAAGAAACAAAAAATGAGTGAGAATAATATCTCATACTTTCACTAAACTTCAAAACTTATTACTAATTGGTTAAGTTTCCAATTTTAAGAAAATCGGCGAAATGGTTTAGAAGAATTCCATTAGGAATATTCAGATACCATGATAGTATCCAGAGCTAGTGGGAGTAGTATCTCCTACTTCTACCATAATTTGAAACTATTAATTACTTAATTTCTCAATTTAAAAAAAAAATGGAATAAATGGTTCTAGAGGAATGCTGCCATTGGAAATAATAAGATACCATTGAAGCACCCACAAAGATTGGACATAATGTTTCTTTCCTCCGCAAAACTTTAGAATTTATTTTTCAATGTTTATGTTCAATATTTCAAAAACATCGGAGTGTGTGATAATTATATGTAACTCTCTACACATCATACTTTCTACTTATCGTCGGTCCCTTGCGATAAGTATAAGTTCACTGTCTATAATGTATATGACTCCAGACTGTGCAGTTTATAAAGCTATTGAGCGGATATTAATATAGAGCGATGAGTTTTACAATATATGTTCAATATATTAGTTTGCGTATTAAGTAATTGCATATTTTTTTAGAATATAAGACAATAATTTTAATCCAACAATCTAATAATAATAATAATTATTCAATTTAATCAATGTCTTAGGTACATTATATAATGCGGGAACACGTCATGTTAATGGAATATATTCGATTTTGATAACTTATGGTATATTCGGTGGTATGTGAAATATAACATATTTGTAAAACTAATTTCAACCGAACCTGAAACGGGTTAGCTACGAATAACAAATTAATGATTAACAGCGAGTCAGCACCGGTATTATAACTACTTTCAGTAAAGGTGAAGTATAACACTGTAATGCGCCCTACGAATTTACAGAATGATTAAGTAGGTTAGACGTTTGATTAAATGCCAACTTCGGAAATAAAACTAGTTAAGAACAGTCTCGAATGCAATTGATTGATTGATTATGCCATGCCTAAAATATGGTTATTAGTGGTACATACTTCCCATATAAAGATACATATTCATAAAATGACCTCCACGACCTCCAGATGGTAGAACAAATAAATTCAAATTGATCATATATTAATTGATGGACGTTACTAGGATCATAATCTAGTTAGGATAGTGCTACGACCCCTCAAAATTTCAGCCATTAATAATACACAACCTGTAAGTACCTAATGGGCAGTCGAAAGACTGTATTGGAACAACGAATTATTATAGATTTAGAGTATTACCAAGAGGAGAACAATAGAAATAGTATGTGGGACAAATTTAAATCATGCGTTAAATTTGCCGCAACAGAGACGCATGGAAGGTGGATTATAGTTCGAAATGAGTAGTTTTTCGACAGTAAATTGATTAGAAATGGAAAAATGAAACAGAAACAATGATAACAGATTGTATTGTATCGGTGTGTCAATCGTATTCGCATATTCGTATACCTGCTGGAGCATGTAACTTATACCAGATGAACTCTTTAAACATGATGGACAAGCATTATCGTATCAACTGCACCAGCTGATTGTAAATATTTGGAATATTGAGCCAAATGTGTGACAGGATGGTATTATTTGTTAATTGTACAAAAAGGTTGACAAAATGGATTGTATAACAACTACAGAGGAATAACTTTATTAAACATTGCCTATAAGGTATTTGCTATTATTTTTCCAATGTAAATGAAATCATCGAAGAATACCAATATGATTTTTGCGCACTTCGATCTATATCTGATCAAATATTTCGTACACAGTTCACTGTTGATACACACCATATGTTTGTGGATTTTAAGGCGGCATATGATAGCGTTAATGTCAGACTATTAATATTGGAGAATATAATTTTGAAATTATTAAGTTTCGTATATTTATGATAATGATAGTTGGTAAATGTGGAAAATGATATTGAAGCGTAGGATAGCAATTGGACACAGATGTTACAAAAAATCAAAAATTATACAACGAAATCTAAAGTAAAAGCTGAATAATACCAATTATTTTAGTTATTTGTTATTAATGTTAATAAATATAATAATAATAATGTTAATGTTAAAATATTAAAAATGTCAAAATATTATTCATGTGGTGAAGTATATATGAAAAAGAAATATATAAGAAAGTTAAAAGCTATAGTTAACGCTCATTGATGCGAATTTGATATTGCAGTTCCTGTTGTGAAAGGTCATGTACCATTCTATGTATTTAAATTAGACATTTAAAAATGAAAAGTGATATTCTTTTACATTGTGAAAGGAGTCTAATTTTGCAAATTTATTAGTGTTCTTTAATAATTTAAAAACGCAATTTTTGAATAATCACAAAATAATATATGTCAAAATTTATATAAAACATAAAAAAAAATGGAAACTTAAACTATGATTACTTTTAAACATTCTTGTTTCAAGAAAAACCATTTGTCCAAAAACTTTTTCTCATCACTGTATATGTAATGTAGGTACATTTAAACAGGTTATTACGTTATATAGTTAACCCACAAGAGATTCCCACATAAATATTAAATTAAAATAAAAACTTATATTATTAAGATGAAAAATATTTGCTAAATAAAATACGCGAGTTATATGTTTGAATACGGGATTTCTTGACTACCACAAAAACATATAATATTTCAAATTAAAAATAAATATATTACTACAATTATATTCTATAAAAAAACACATTTATAACAAAATCATATTAAATTATAATACTTGTAAAAGATAATAAATATAATTATAATAATTCATAAACGTAATTTTTTTATATTTAAATATGATAATGAATTCACATTGCTTAACCTTACTCAATTGATAAGTGATTTGTGTTATTTAAAATTTAAAACATTTTAACTGCATTGTACTTAAAATATTTTTAAAACTGCTCGTGTGTATGTGTACGAGTATATTTATTAAATGCAACGTCGTGTCGTCATCAATGAATATTACAATTTTATCATTCATTTTATCTCATATGTGTTCAAAGTAAATATTATTAGGTTTCTGGTATATGGATTTCTGGTACACCACACCCCAACCACCAATAATAAAAATACAAATAAAATTGTTTACCTTAACTTCTTTGCATAATTCTTCTTTCGTAAATTTTTGCTTTGCTGTTGTAACCTGAAAAAATATGCAAATTTTTAATAGATATAATTTAATTGTAATTTTCACATATCACACGGGTACGTGTACAATACCAAAATTGAATTTAAATTAATATAATTACATTGATTCCATTTTTTTCTAATAAATTTACACAAGCTTTATCAACAGCATCACAAATTAAAACTTTTTTGATATTAATAACCGGCATATTTTTTTTGATATATTTAAATATTTTTAAATAATACGATAAATGCAAAACTAAAAATGCAACTTTTTACTAAAGGCTTTTGAACTTTTACTTCTCTTCTGTATTGTCTATTGAATCGTGTAAATAATATAACTTAATCGTTTCACTTATTATTTAAAACTGGAATATTACTGAACAAACATTCTTTTTATTCACAAGAAAAGTTATATATTTATCGACACAAATTTTATTAAAATACAGTGGAAATTCCCCATAAACTGTCATTTGATTTACACTCGCTTCTCAACAAAACTAAATTTATTGGAATATTTTTTTAAATTTAATATTTTTAAAAAACATTGAATTAATTAATTATACGCGTAGAAAAGGTGTTGGGGATGTATTAAAATTTACAGTTTTTGTTAACAGAAAAATTCTATTCAATGTAATCGCAATGGGATGTGCTTGTTGAATGACAATTCTACTGAAAGTGTTAGGGGGAAAATAGAAACGATTGTATTCAAAAAAAACATATATCTAATGAACAACAGAGAAACAATTGTTAAAAACAAGTTTCTCCTCTACAATCGCCTTTTTCATTTTGTTGCTTGTCTTCACATTCTCTTTTCTTTTCTATTACACTACCGAAGAATTTGTTATTGTATGTTACACGTTCAACGGATTGGGGATAGATTTATTTGAGTTTACAATACATAAAATTTTCCAATATACATCAAAAATATTCGTTTGAAAGAGCAACTTTTGCTTGAAAATGGGATACAATTGATAGAAATTCAACTTATTTAAGATGAAACGAAAGTGATTACAATAATTGTTTGCCAACGGAAATGATTACCATTTCGATTAGTTCAACAGCAATTCGGACATTTCTATTTTTGATTCTGTTTATGCCCCAAATGGTATTGGTTTATCTGCACATAGGTCACCAATTCACACGTCCATTTCTCAAAATAATTACATCGTTGAATTTGATTTTAAATAAATTGATTGTTGCAGTCGAATTAGGTCGTGTGACAATTCAGCAATATTTCTCGATATAATGGAGTCTCATTTTATGGACTTATCCCTAATATCAAAATAATGGAATTAAGGATACCTAAGATTATCTAATATATGTGTTTGATAAATTGTTATATACTCCGTCCGATTAGGAGTAAATTTGTATTTGAATATTGCTTTTTAAAAATGTACTGCTGGTGACTAATATAATTTACTGAATAAAACTGTGTTGTGTTGGCGATTTAAAACAATTCATAAAATTCATTTTTATCCATTTAAATTTTTAATATTACCTCAATTCATATTGGACATGAAATCAAAACTATAGCCGCAGAATCACTGTTTTGTTTTGAAAACTTTTTATAAAAAAATTTGTGGTGGTGCTTCATTTATTTTCCAAAAATAACCGAATAATTATTGTTTTTATTTACTAAAAATTATTTGAACTATATTTCAAATTTTATTATTTACAGTTATTTCAGTTGTTATACCGAAACAATTATATGTTAAAATTCATAAATCCAATAAATGCATTTTGCATACCCAAAAATTAAAAAAAAATTTTAATGTCTGATGTTCGATTAATGGAGTTTCTACTGTATATTATTATCATATATAAAATAATGCATATATAATGAACTTATTCAAAAGAGATAGAATATACGCAGTTTACGAACACACATTTATAAAACGCATAAATATTGAACTCGATTTACCAGCTTGTTTTTATATTTATAATATTAATTATCAATTTTTAAATATACATATTATTATTTTTGTTATTTATTATTTATTTTCATATTGTTTTTTATTGTTTAAAAAATTATATGTATTTTTTAAACAGTACAAGAAATTTGAATAGACACACATTAAAATTAATATTAATTATTGCAGTAATTTTGTAGCAGTAAATTTAAAACACAACATAATAACAGAAAATAATAAAATAATAACAAATATTTTATATATTTATATTCATACATTTAGCTCAAATAAAAATTATAAGTTTAAAGGCTCGAAATTTGTGGAACCATTACTCCTCACATCAAAATAATTATAGAAAAAACATAATTACGTTTCGGCCTTAGGTTAACCAAAGTGTATGTAATATTTTACACTATTTATACTTGCTTTTCAGTGCCGGTGAGGTGGAGCTTCTGTTTGTTTAACACATTTAATTCTTATAAATTGTCAAAAAACTTCTTGAAAATAAAATTTTTTTTATTGCTCTCCGTTTTACCGCAAGTCAACAAAAGAAAATAGACAATAACCGACCGAGCCGTCCACCAGTATGTTTCAAATATACAAAATGCTTTGTTTCTATTCAAAACGACCTGTCACTCACGGCAGTATGTTTTGGCCTTTAGTAAATTTTATTTCAATTAAAACACAGTGCGCAGTCTGGTGTATAGGGAGCATGCAGTAGAATGTGCCATTTAAGTATGCCCCATTTATGTATGTATGTATATATTTTTTACTGGTTTAGAAGCATGTGTCGAACGTTATCGCACGCAGCAAAATCTCACTTTACTTTATTTGTTGGATGGTGTTACAGGATTGTCATTCAACGAATGTTTCAATAGATAAAATGTTGTTGGTAACGGACATCATCAGTAATATTTTCATTTGGTTTTAGCAGCTTATAGTTCATATAGTTTTAAATTAGAAATGTCATAACTTTCAAATGACATATATAAAGAACATTAAAATAGCTGAGTTAAAACCGAAACTAGAGCCAAACAAATATCAACCCTCAATGCTAAGTTAAACCAACAAATCTAGAAACGTGTCTATCACGTGGTCATAGATGACTATGTCAGTTTGGTGATTTTTCATCATTGATCACGAACAATTTTTACTTTAATGTGAGATAATCATTTTTGAAATCGCAAAAATGACAATGCGGTGTTGTAAATTGTTAATTAATGTTTTCCAATAAGAAATTTTTTTATGTGAAAATTTTTCTAAATAAAAAGTTATTCATTATTATAATTTAATAAATTAGAAAAAATAAATAATTGAAACAAATGAAAAATATTAATGTTTTTCTCTAAAAGGTTAATTGCTTAATTTACACTCGATTTATTTTGATTGTGCGACCTCACCCAAATTTGGAGTAAAATATTGGTTATAATCCATACTTTTTTGCGTACATAATATTAAATACCTCAAATTTAGGTGACATTATGTCACATATACAGGGTGTCCCAATTATCGACGGCAATACGAAAACACTAGATTCTATGGGTTATTTTGCGTCGAAAATATCATATAACATTTTGGCCGATTCGACTTCGGTACCAAGTTACACGCAAATAACCAAATTTTCAATCAGACCATGTTTTGCACTCTACCGTGATCAATATCTCAATAACTAATTAACCAATTTTAAATTTTTGATACACTATTAGCATTAGCATACCGAGATCTTTAATTTGACGTTAAGATAAGACAATTCGGACATGTGGTTATCGAGATACTTACAGGAATGTTGACAATTTGCTGAACGCCATTTTTCTTTTTGAAAGTTTGTTCAAGCATAAGTCGAAAAATCATGATGAAAAAAATTTTTCGGTATAAGTTTAAAAACTTGCCACATTTATAAGCTTTCATTTAAGGTATAACATTACGCTAGGTCTCAACTAGTTCCAAAGATATACACAAATAACTACAACGATGTAGGCATAAAATTGATTTTCGCTATGGAAAAATTTTATCTTTTTTTGGTTTTATCCAGAACCAACAATATGGACGTGACAGATAATTGATTCCATACACTCCGATGCATTCACACAAATCTTCACACACACACAAACGATCTGACACACAAAGGCCCACACACATAAACCCACAAAAGCACACGCACGCATATCACCACAGTTTTAAACAAACAAAGCCTAAAGTAATTGCTGAAAATGTGTTCCTTCAGCTCGAATACATAGACAACAATGCTTTTCAATAGGCCGAATCAATCTAAGTGTTTGCTGTTGCTTGTGGCGAAAGTCTTGAATACAGTTTTCAATAAGATGAATTAACTCTTCAAGTGAATTAATCACAGTTGCATATACTTTTTCTTTAAGGCAACTCCATAAATAGAAATACAATGGATTTAAGTCTGGAGAACTTGGCGACCATCTCATGGGCCCACCTCTGCCAATCCATCTTTGATAAAAGTTTGCGTCCAGTCAGCATCTAACATTCCCTCCATAGTGCGCTGGCCCACCATCATGTTGAAACCACATCTACAATCGTTCAAAGATGGATTGTCAGAGGTGGGCCCATAAGCTGGTCGCCACGTTCTCCAGACTTAAACCCGTTGGATTTCGATTTATGGGGTTGCCTGGAAGAAAAAGTCAATGCAACTGTGATTAATTCACGTGAAGAGTAGATTCAATGTACTGAAGACTGTATCCAAGAATTTCACCACAAGTCACAACCAACACTTAGATTGATTCGGTCTATTGAAAAGCATTGTTGTCTATGTATTCGAGCTGAAGGAGCACATTTTAATAATAACTTTAGGCTTTGTTTGTTTAAAACTGTGGTGATATGCGTGCGTGTGCTTTTGTGGGTTTATGTGTGTGGGCCTTTGTGTGTGAGTTCGTTTTTGTGTGTGAGAAGGTTTGTGTGAATGCATACGAGTGTATGGAATCAATTATCTGTCACGTCCGTATTGTTGGTTTTGGAAAAAACAAAAAAAGATACAATTTTTCCATAGTTAAAATCAATTTTATGCCTACATCGTTGTAGTTATTTGTGTATATCTTTGGAACCAGTTGAGACCTATCGTAATATTATAGCTTAAACGAAAGCTTATGAATGTGGTAAGTTTTTAAACTTATACCGAAAAATTTTTTTCATCATGATTTTTCGACTTATGCTTGAACAAACTTTCAAAAAGAAAAATGGCGTTCAGCAAATTGTCAACATTCCTGTAAGTATCTCGATAACCACATGTCCGAATTGTCTTATCTTAACGTCAAATTAAAGATCTCGGTATGCTAATGCTAATAGTGTATCAAAAATTTAAAATTGGTTAATTAGTTATTGAGATATTGATCACGGTAGAGTGCAAAACATGGTCTGATTGAAAATTTGGTTATTTGCGTGTAACTTGGTACCGAAGTAGAATCGGCGAAAATGTTATATGATATTTTCGACGCAAAATAACCCAGAGAATCTAGTGTTTTCGTATTGCCGTCGATAATTGGGACACCCTGTATAGTGCAACCAAGAGGATTATAACAAACTTAAAAATTAATTATTTGTTACTTTTATTAAATTTATAATTTAATTTATAACTTATATTCTCAGCAGTTTTAAAAAAGTCGCATTTGAATAATTTTATAGATTAGCAAACCAGTTTACATCCAATATTATTTAGGTTAAATATAGGTGAGTCCATCTGCAAAAAAAATGATGTACCTAAATTTTTATGAGTAACATTCCAATTGTTTACACCAAGTTATCTATATATTTTTGGTCAAACTTAGTGTCAGTTCACCTCCATGTACTAAATAAAATGCGTGTAAAATAATATAAAAATATAATATAATTAATGTATTTAAATTTATGGGGATCGAACACAGTAAAATGTCAAAAGATACACCCTCTGTCCCATAATAAATCGGAATGGCTATGTAAACCGTAGAACATGTAACGCCCCTTCTTAGTTCTTTTTTCGGTAGAAACAAAATATAACACATAAAGTTATAGCTGTTTTTGTTACATGGGTCGAAAATTAATATAAAAACAAAACACCTACACATTAAATTTTGTTTTATAATTAGTAAAAATGATGCACAGAAGGCAGCGAGAAGCTATAAGTGATGATTGACGAGCAGGTCGACCATTTGAAGTTTTTTTACTGAAGAAAACATTGAAAACATGTGTGATTTCTAAGAAAATTTCTAATAAATCTTTAGCGAGATTCATCGAAATGGGACTTGGAATACCAAAAACAATAATTCTTCGAATTTTAACTCAAGCAATTGCTATATGTTAGGTGTATCCGAAGTTCCACATCAATTAAATTCGACGATCCAAAATTGCACCGAATTAAACTAATAATCAAATTTTTTTGCCAAATCATTCACCGCATATTCACTTAATTTAATTCCCTGCGACTAATTTCTATTCCCTAAACTTCATTTGACTATGAAGGGAGACCGATTTGCATCAGTTGAAGGCATTCGAAAGGCAACGATCAGCGCGTTCTCAACAGCATTCTAATCACAAACAAAAAAAAAACTCATTTGATGGAGATTATTTTGAATAAATAAAATGATTTTTGTGAAAATTTTAATATTTATTTGTATGTTATTTGTGTCTAACAGTTTGCTTGTTGCAAATTATTTGATTGTGCTGGAACTTTTGTACACGATTTCAAAACAGACGCATTCAAAAACGAGTTGCGGTTTTAGGGTTTTTTTGATAAATATCAAAATGGTGGATCAGTGAAAAATGGATCTTGAAAATGTACACGTCTGTTGTGTAAAAAAGTTCAACAAAATTGCATCAGTTTCACTATTCACAATTTTGCTACGTTGGACCATAGAGAGAAAGGTTTATTTTACAAAATACAATTTATCCGATGCCGAAAAGGACCTTAAAGTTTTATTTCAGATTACTTATAATAATGTTAATAAAAAAACGGATTGTCATAATTTCGTCAATATTTCGTATTTTGATGTAAAATAATCTTAAAAATTAAAAGTATTAATGAAGAAATAGTGTTCTAACCCATTAACAAACCAATTAATTTGATGGCTGAGTTGCGGCGTAGTTCGACATTATTGTAATTATATAATAAATTTAATTCTTCAATGACTTTATATTGTAATTACAAATTCTATAATTAACTTTTCTTATTTTAATTATTCAATTCACATTATTGTATAATGTTGACTTAGACAAACAAACTAATACCTTTTTAAACAAATTTTATATTATACTTCAGAGGACGTCACCATTTACGAAAGTACCACACAGTGGCATTGGTTTTCACATTTAATTCCGCTTTAGGATTTTGTAGCGCTCCAACAATATACTATGCACGCAGCATTATCATGTTTAATGTTGTCATTAAAATCAATTAAAACATTGCCCATAAGCAATAATTGTACAGTATTTATTACTCATTCTTGTTGTAACAAATAATGCGTGGGGTTCTTTTCAGTACAGTTAAAAATTACCCATAACACAATTGTTCTTCCAGTAAAATGTCTACTCATTGTTACTCTTCACGATAGTTCCGTGTAGACAAACCATCATCCGAATAATATCAAAAATCATCTGGATCATTTAAATTAGCCATCTTTTCAATTACATTCTGCCGTTGATGGGTCCATAAAATATAGTGTTAGAACTAAAAAATTCTTGTAATTTTATATTAGTTTTAACTTTAAACTAATAAATAAAAATACAAATATACAAAGATCGTAGAAAAACATGTTTATTTTGGAAATACTGGAAATAATTTTTGATTGAATATAATTACCATTGTTAAGTACAACTTTTTCGCAATTTTTTGGTAATTTATGAATACCATTAAAATAAGATTTCTCATCTTTAGATGCGTTCCAAAAATCGAGATATTTTTGGACGTCATCATAATTGTGGAAGTGTTGTGTAAAGACTCCAAGTGCCATCGCTCTGACCAAGTAATAATCTGATGCGGTGTAACTTCTGGTGAATAAAAGCGGTATGGTGACTTACCCTATTCCAACGGTAAATAGCAAACTGTTTAGTTCTTTTAATCGGTTTTAATGCATACAATAAATTTTTAAAAAAAAATGTGTTGACTCTATAGAAATTTCGAGTACTGTTTTATTAAATAAATTTATGAAAAAATGCAATTTATTTATACATGAAGATAAAATATAGAATATCAACAAACGTATTTAAACATGTTTACGTGTGCAATGTACGTACATATACCAGTAAATGTATATATGTCATACTACAATGGAATCATTGTACATAAATGTGTTTTAAAGTGAATTAAAAATGCAACATTGCATTTGCTTATGGTACTTACATTTATTTATTTTTGCCATGTATGAATTCTGTCTGAACTGATTTACTCAATTTATATTATTGTGTGAACAAATGGATGTAATCGCAATTCTTTTTATATTATTATTATCATGAAATATGAGAAAAAATAATCAATTTAAAAAATAATATATCATTCGTGTAAATACTTAATTTATTATCATTACTAAAATACACATGTATTCGAAATATATAGCTTATTTACAATTAGTTTATTTGATTTACCAGGTGTATGTATATGAAACTACGCAAGTTTATTTAAAAAGAATGATTCAAAATATAATTACCATCGCTATAGCTACACATTTTGTCATCTCTCTGGCAGTCTGTGGATGTAACCCAAAAAAAACTGTTTGACGAAAACCGCATTCAGAGACCAAATTTTGCAGTTTGAAGTGTTACTCTTTAAGTATACGTGTTCCATCGATGAAAACAAATGGTAATCGGCGGGTGACAAAGTCTGGTGAACATGGCGGATAGGGTAACAAATACTAGCCAATTGATATCAATTTATACGCAATCGGTTTATTTGCTTTGTGTGACGGTGCGTTGCATCGACAAAACCTTACCGTGTCTTGTGACGCATCCTCGTCTTTTTTCGTTCGAATCATGATTTAAATTAATAATATGTGATAGCCCATAGTAATTTGGTTTATACAAACAATATTTTCGCATGTGAAATTTGGACTGTCACGCATATGATCATTTACATTTGACCTACAAGTTTTTACGATTTGGGCCGTTTTCTACACAGAAAAAATTTTGATTGTAATTATTAAAAACCATTTCTTTACACCGCTTAGGGACGATTTTTTTACTATGCATTAAACTTCTTTAATATTTATGAACTTTTATTAAAAATTTTCATAAATACTAGGAATATTATTTCTAGTATGAAAAAACCGTTCATTGGTGGCTTATGGAAGTTGTTATACTGTACAGAAACATTTAGTAATTATTATGAAAGAATTCTTAATATTTGTATCTTAAAACTTAAAAGCTTTAAATAATCAATGAATAAATATGAATAGTTAATATTATTTAAGAACATTTTTTTAAATCTAAAAAAGCTTATTTGAGATTTGCTGTTCTGAAGTACAAATTGTGAACTAATGACCTAGAGGCAACTTTTGACATTTTTAAATCTTTATAAGAAAAAAGAAATTTGAAATTTAATTCGCCCATATCAGAATGATTCGTAGCAGCTGCATTAAGAAATATTTTTTAGGTGAATAACCTAATGGTCTTATTACAAACAGGTTTATTTTTAAGCTATCTCTTGCAAGTGTTAATAAATAATAATAAATAAAACTATGCGAAGAAAATAACTATAGAATTATTTATATATGAAATTAAATACTAAGGAGGTTCCTGTAACTATTATTGCATATATAAAGATGGACTTCATTGTTATTAAAGAACTTTTCTAATTTATTTATTTATTTATTTATTTATTCCTAGTATTTATGAAAATATTTAATAAAAGTTCAAAAATAGTAAGGAAGTTCAATGCATAGTAAAAAAATTGTCCCTAAGAGGTGTAAAGAAATGGTTTTTAATAATTATGATCAATATTTTTTCTGTGTACATCCAGAATAATTGTAGAGCAAACTAACTTTTCTTCTAGAGTTATTTTCGATAACAACCGTTATTCTGTGTACTTGATCAATTGTTGAGTGCTTGCCTCTAAAACCAAATTGATGATCCGGTAATAATCGTTTACTCTCAATGACTGGTTTTAGTCTCTTTAAAATGAGTGTAACGAAATCGGTCTATAAGATGATGTCTCATGATGTGACTTCGTTTAAAGATCATGATTACCTCAGTCAGCCACTTTCCATATTTTTGATACATGTTTTATTCTAAAGCAGGAATTAATGATGTTTCCGAAACTAACGATGATGATGGTGATCTTTGCTCTAACCATTTATTGATTATTTAAAAACATATTTTACCAACAATACTATATAAAATGTGGTGCTTATACGTAATCTAGTCAATTTTGAAAAGCATTAATAGTACAGTATGCCCACGTACCAATCCAGAAAATTTTGAAATGGTTTTTTCTGGAACCTTTGTTATCGATGATATATAAATTTGTTAAAATATATCTCACCACATCCGTTTTGTTTTTATTTCAACAATCGTTTTATTTCACCTCACTTATTAACTGGAGTAATGAAAAGTAGTATGTTAATTATGTGGAACAGGTAAAAATATATAAATTGATATTTTTTGACTTCTTCTTGCTCTGACAAACAAAAGTATGTACTAAAGACTCTGTCAGATAAATAATTTCAAAGGGAAAGAAATATATTATTTGTATTGTATATTCTCAACTCATTGGCTAAAATTGTTGAATCAGCACTTCATTTAAAAAAAAAAAAGGCATGATGAAATACATATGTACAAAATTTTGAACTGGAAGTACGAAAGGGTTAAAATAAAATAGTCTGCCAACACGTGTTTTTTTAATTGCATTTATTCTTATGGTATACTTTTATTGAGGATCACTTAGTAGAGCGCAATGGTATTGCGCTCATGTATATTAATCGTGAAGTATCGCGGGTTCAATTCTCGCTATTTACATGGGAAATTTTTCGGCATTTTAATATTGACATTTTTCAGCTGGATGTCCATCTGGTCGTTTATGGAAGCAAATAAACGGATATCTTTGAAAATATTGTGTTAAAAGCGCTACTTTGTCTGCAAACTATCACTATGGCCTAATCACCCATATAAAAATTACGAAAACATCTGTCTTTCGTGAATTATAGTACATTTGGTGAATTGTTATATACTCTCATGCAGAATAATTTCCCAACTTGGTTGAATGTTTGAATGTTTAGCAGTTATGCCATAAGCTTCGCTTTTACTAATATGACTTGCTTAGGAAACCTATCAAAAGTCAATATCCTAGAGTTTTTTTGGTATGAATTTTCCAAAATTGACCTCATCTTTTTCCAAAAAGAGACAATTTATTAAATACGACCATTCGCACATGAAAATTCTCAACAAACGCTGAGTTATTGTTTCAAAAATCTTTAATTATTTCCTGATGATCTTTTTCGATTGAGTTATAATGTAGGCTGTTGAACTATAATTGCATGTATTAAAGATTATTATGTTTAGATTTATAAAATATGATGGATCCAATATGAAGAATTTTAGGAGAAACTTGTCTTTGTTTCTAGTTTCGTTACTGCCACTATATGGTGTTTCAAACTAAAATGTTAAACAAATTTATTGAAAACATATCAACTACATTTCATCAACATTTTCCTATTATAAAAATGACAACATTACAACACCACACTTTTTAGCGAAACTAGGTAGGTTATGGGAGGTAAATTTAATGGTGCCAAAAAATTTGTCTTTAAAAAGTGAGAATCCATACATTTTGACATCATAAAATTACACAGTTACTCCCCAAAAACTGTAAAATTTACGAAAACTTCATCAACTAAACTAATTTAAAAACTCCTGTCAGACAAAATATTTTCGGGAAAATTTCTCTAACTTATAATATCCTTATAATGTTTTATAATTTATACTTATATTCTTTCAAATAGTCTATATCTCAATTTCAATTGCGTGTTGCATCTGGGTATGTTTATCGGTTAGCATTTAAAAAAAAATAATAAAATAATATAAATAACAAAATTATTTGTGTGATTATTAAACAGGTCATTTTTTAATAATTAAAATTAATTTAATTTCTTTTTGTAATATATATTCTTTAAAATAAAATTTGAACAAAAAAAATAATTAAATATATGTGTGTAATAGTTGCGTAATTAAAAGTTTATAATTTTTTTATTTTGTTATTATTATTTTTTTTTCCTTTATATTTAAGAATAATTTGTGCTTTCATGACGTTAGATAAGTTTTTAAACTTAAAATTACAAAATAAAACCAATTGTTTTAAATCTTATCATAATTAATCATTCAGTAGATTGATTGATGCTTAGGATATATTTTATATTTTTATATTTACATTATTAAATAAATATAATTAAAAAAAAATAATTACAATAATAATGATATTTTAATACACATTAAATATTTCTTTACGGTTTTAAAATTGATAATTTTATAAACAAACAAATACATTAATTTTTTTTATGTATAAAAAAATGTTAAATACAATTTTTATTAATTTAATTTACTAACTCTTTCTTTTTCGTTTATTTAATTATATAAAATTATATTTATTATTATTGTATTATTTAGAAAAAAAAGTGTGCTAAAAAATCAGGTTATTTATTAAAAGTATTTTTACATTTAATTTTATTTTTATTATGAAAACTAATTTTTTTTTAGAAAAATGAAAGGAAAACAAAATCACAGAGAAATAAATTATTAATTTTTCTATTATTTATTTTCTATTTATTTTATCTATATATTGCGTTTTAACAATTTCTTTTAACAAATTGGTTTGCGGATACATAAAACTGTATATTTATAATTAATATCTTCCCAATTTTAGGCGGGCGATTGGGAGAGGGAAGGATACCACCTTATGCAGACTGAATTTAAAATTGAGCCGCAGAGAAATAAGTAGAAAGATTGAGACAGCAAAGGGGGCGTGTGGTGGTGCAGATGAAAATGAAACCTTAATATTAATATAAATTAATTTTTTTAACAATATTTTTGCGACACATGTGACATGTTTTTAAAGTTTCAGCACATTTTGAACAAGCACCGTGTCCACATAAAAATGCAATATTACGACGTCGTTCCATACAAATACTACAACAATGGGTTTCTTCAATTTCTAAAATTTTACTCTCTAAATATCGTAAACGTTCGGCGGATGGTTGTCGTTGCTGTTGATTATGTTGTGAATTTAAGGTATTTGTCGGTAACGATGTTGTTGATGTTATTGTTGTTGTTGTTGCCGTTGTTATCGTTGTCGCTTGAGATGGTAATAACGATAAAGTTGATGACGTTATTGTGGACACCGTTATATCTCGTCCACTTGAAGTTAAACGCTTTTCAATCATTTTACCACATATTAAACATTTTTTCATGCGTATTGAACATTCTTCACATGATATTTGATGTTGACATGGTTCAAATTTTGTTATTTGTAACATTTCATTGCAAACAATACATTCAAGTATATTTTGTGATTGTGTTAAATATTGATGATATTGTTGATTAATATTTGTTAATTTTATATTTGATGATGGTGGTGGCGGCAATGTCGACGGTATATTTTGTTCCTTACGACTAACGTGTCCAACAATATTTGTATTATTATTATTGTTATTAATATTATTATTATTTAAGGTAATATTATTATTATTATTATTATTATTTTTAATTGTATATTCATTATTCTCATTATGTTGTAAATCTATATCATTAATAATTATTGATGCATCTAGAGTTGATGAATGTGATGGTGGCGGTGGCGGTGGTGGTGGTGGTGGAGGTGTTGGCGGTGGTTGTGGTGGTGTATTAATATTAATTAATTTCTTTGGTATTGAATTATTATCTAAATCAGCATCACCATTTACAAATGGATTGGATGACGATGATGGCGGTACAGTTGTTATATCTTGATTCTGATGAGTCGTACGTCTCACTGGTGTCGGTGGATGTGATGAAGTTGACGATGATGGTTGTTGTTGATCATTTGTATTATTAATATCAATTGTATTATTATTTCCTGCTATATTTAACGATTCAATATTTGAATAAATTTGTGGATCAATTCCATTATTATTAATATTATTGCTATTACCACCGTCACCTAAAGAATTCCGATCATTTGTCATTATTCTATTTGTATTATTATTATTATTATTATTATTGTTATTATTATTATTATTAATACTATTATTTGTTTTATTAAAATAACCTAATATAATATCTTGCATTTCTTTGTTCCATAACCAATCAAATATAACTTTTCCTTTTACATTAGCCTCCATTTGACAACCATTTTTAGCTAAATAACATAATATTGTTAACATTAAACGATATTCATAATTGTGTAATGTTTTATAAATATCCCAAATTTTGGGTGCTTCTTGTTCGGTTATTTCATGTATAAAATTTGATTTTTTTATAACACATAAATGCATTGCATTATCACCATCTTCATCTTTTGCTAATATATCACAACCTAAATCGACTAGTTTTTCAATAGCGGACGCATGACCTTGTGATACAGCCAATAAAAATGGTGTTTGTTTACGATTATTACGTATATTAATATTAGCTTTACCATCAAGTATTAATGCATTACAAACGGCTGCATGACCATTTAATGCAGCCAAATGTAAGGCTGAAAAACCATCATCTTTTTTAATATCAACTAAATGTCCGGCTAATTGTATGATACGTTTTGTAGCATGTACATTACCCTTTAACGATGCATGATGTAATGCATTAAAACCACGATTGTTACGTACTTGTAAATCTAAATGAGGGGCATTACATAATAGTTCAACAACTTCAAAATTTTCTTTACCAATACCATCGTGTAATGCTGTATCACCATATGAATCTTGTATATTTACATCAGCACCAAATTCTAATAAAATACGTACACAATGTGGCGGTTTTTTGTGCGCCGATATGTGTAGCGCCGAACAATGGCTTGCATTTAATACATTTATTTTGGCACCATTCTGTAATAGTAAACGCATTATATCCGGTTGATTACCAAATGCTGCATAATGTAATGTTGAATCACCTTCTTTATCAACAACATTAACATTTGCACCGATTGACAATAAATATGTCACAATAGCTGAATGTCCTTGATGGGATGCAACTTGCAAACATGTTTTACCAGAACTCATCACATCCACCTGATCTCGATTAATATTTAAATATTGTTGCACATATTCAAAACGTCCTTGGGCCGCTTCACGTACCAATTTATCAGCTGCTGAGCTACCCGATAAACCTGATAATGGCATTATAACATGATCATTTGTACGTTGATTACTTAAATCCAACATGCTATTTGAACGTTCTGTTGCCGACACAATTGGTGTACGTTCTAATTTCACACATTTTGGATTTAATGTCCATGCATGTGATTCATCCGTTTGTTGTATACGTATATCACCATCACCATATACTTTTATTACTTTTGCTGTTTTTCCAAGAGCCTAAATTTAATTATATAAATATGTATGTTGAAAATTATTAATTAAACGTTGGTGACAATAATTAATTAAATATACAACTTATGCTTACATTTTTCATTGTATCCACCCATTCACCATGACCTTTTTGTAATTGTTGAACCTTAGCTACATCAGTTATAATAGATACAATATCACCAACATGAAATGTACAAACTTTAATTAGGGCAGCTGGATGAATTGTCCATCGATTTGAGCAACCATCATACTGTACGCTATAAATAAATATTACTTTTATTTTAATAACTAAATTTATTAAACATCAAATCATGCGTATCACCATCACCATCAGAGTCTTACCGTATATCGCCTTTATCGGTTATTCGATGAACTGTACCCGTATGTGATAAATATTCAACCATACGTGGATTCCAACCACCATGACCATTTTGTAATTTTATTAAAGCATCTTTTTCTAAACATACTTTAACACGATCGCCTACAACATATGTTGGTTTTACTGCCGGTGTAACTGTTTGTTGTTCTTCTGGTTGTCCTATATACAAATAAACCATTAAATGAAATTTATATAATTTTCGATAATAAACAATTGAATTACCGTGGATTCCATATATAAGCAAATGTTTATAGGAAACGCATTATACAGCGGTGGATTCTTTTTAAATTGGTTAAATTGTATCCAATCTTTAGCACATTTTATATTAGATGTAGAAATAAAAAATACCCGTTTTTATGCAAAAAAAAAACGTAGGTTTATTCATTGAACAATATTTATATTTTAATCAAATTATGATCCATTGAAAGCTACCATCTTCGCCCATCTTTCACGTAATTGTTGGATTTCTTGTCTGAAGAATTCCTCCACTTTTAAGGCGATCCATTCATCGAGCCAATTTCTGATGCTTTCATATGTAGTAAATCGCATGTCTTGATTAACTGTATCAATCGAAATAAGTGGTAGTGTTACGGAGCAATGTCTGGGGAATATAGCGGGAGGGATAGAACTTCTCAGTTTTGTCCTTGTAAATAGTATTTAACGACATTTGCAGTATGAGGTTTGGCATTGTCAAGTTGAAAAATTAATTTGTTCAATTCACCCATTATGGTGGTTTCTCTATAACTGTTTGCTTCAAACGCATAAGTTGTAAACATCACCAGATATAGTTCCTAAAGGTTTCAGCAATTCTTAGTACATAACTTTTTGATCCCACCAAATACACAACATAACCGTATCAGTTAGAATATTTCGCTTTGGCTGTGATGGACCTGTACCCAAGGTTTTCAACGCTAAGAATTCTCATACTAAATCCATTTTTTATCTCCAATCACAATTCGGAGCAGAAAATCCTTTCTTTGTTATCTTTAGAGCAGCAATTCACATGTGATTTTTCTTCGAGTCTTTCGCTGCCTTTCTGGTAATTCTTGAGGGGCCCATTTTGTAAGTTTTTGAACCACTCGCAGCTTAATGCTGCTACCAATTGTGTTTGATAATTATTTTCGTTCAGTTCAATATCAAAAATATTTTCTTTGAATTATCTAAACCATCTTCTGCATGTATAATCATCTAGAGCATGTCACCATAAGCTTCTTGTAGCATTCGATAACTTTCAGTAGCGGATTTTTTTAAAAGAAATCAAAATTATAATGCTTCCCGCAAATGTAGTTAATTTGGTACCACAGTTTCTATTTTCCTGCGTATAAAAATCAAGTTGTATTTATACATTAGAGATTTTTCAAATACACGTAATGCCGATTCACACGTAATACATACAGTTTCAATAACACTATCTATTTTAAGAAGGGTATTTTGAATTACACCTAATATATATGTGCTTAGAATGAGATTCTATTATATTCTATTGTTAACGAAGATTTAGGAGGGGGTTCTTGCTTATGGCAGGGAAGTAAACCACAGTATTTAAATAAATATTTACCTAATATTGGCATATGTTCACGATAATAATAACCACCGATTGCTGCTTGTAAATATTTTAAATCTACATTACCCTTATGTCCTAATCGATACACATTTGTTGATCCTGTAACCCAAGTAACATTTGCTACACTACGACATGATTCATTAGCCCAACCACGTATTTCCATAACGCGTCCAGTTTTACCATCACCACCATCTTGTGAACCCCATTCCCAGTCGGGACCTCGTATAACTTTGGCGCCAACAAATATACCTTTTAATTGAATTTTTGTTGCACCACTTCGAGATGGTACACGTACACTAAATTAATAATATAAAAACAAAACACTTACAATTTTCAAACTAAAATATATTTATATTTATATAACTCTTATATTATTAAATAAATTACCCAACAGAAGTAGCTGTCTGATATCGTATAAATGAATGTTCTAAATCATGTATATCAGATCCATAACATGTTGCACATAAATCAAAATTTGTACATTGGGCACACCGAAATCTAATGCCAGCTATACCAGCTTTTGTGCAACCATCACATATTATATTCTGATGTTTAACACCTTTTTAATTATTTATTTTGTATTTTTAATTAAAAGATAATTATGTGTTTAATTATTTTTTTTTATTTTCATTTACATACCAACTTGTGCATTATCAACAATAATTAAATCGTATTGTCCTTGATATCCTACTCTATAATTAGTTCGATGACCTGAATCCCAATTAACCACAACAGTTTTTTCAGGTGATTGGGCTGAACCAAATCGACCAATTTCACATACAGTTCCGACGTGCCCTTCACCACCATCTGTAAAAGAAATGGATTTTTTTTTTTAAAATTAAAATTTACAATGATTTATTTTTAGTTTTTGGCACAAGCCCTTTTTCTTTCTTCATTTCTTTTGTATTCTCTCTGCATATTTTCGTTATTTTTTACTCGTAAATAGTATTAAAAAAGCAAATAATGAATAATAATGAATAAGATTTTTGTAGAGTACAAAAATAAATTAATGTTATTTTAAAATAAAATGGAAATAGAACAAAAAGGTAACTAAAAAAACACATAGACGTACAGGTTTAGTCGGCTTAAATGACACAAGTTATAGTTACAGTCAAGTTATAGTATAATTTTATTTGATGTGTCAATTCATTCTTTGTTTACAAGTCAGGTGGTGTTGAAGTGTATAAGGAGTTTTCAACTTTACTTGCGTCAGTATATGCAACTGCGTTCCTGGATTTAAACGTGGTCAAAGAAGCTTTGAAGATAATCCACTCATTGGACCTGCAAAAACTCTCATAACATCAGAAATAATTCGTAAATTCCATGATATGGTTTTAGATCATCGACGATTGAAAGTACGTGTAATAGCTGAAGCCCTAGACATCTCAAAAGACCGGGTGAGTTATATTTTACATGATGAATTAAAGTTGAAAAAGCTTTGTGCAGGATGAGTGCCGTATTTGCTATCAATTGATCAAAAACGTGTTCGAATGCTTGTTTCTCAAGCTAATTTGTATAAAATGGATTTTAAACGTCGTTTCACAACTATTGATGGAAATTGGATGCAACATTATACACCAGAACAAAAACAATAGTCGATACAATGAATTGAAGCCGGTGGAAGTGCAACAAAAAAAGCAAAGACTTTTTCATCAGCTGGTAAAATTATGGCACAATTTTTTTGAGATTAAAAAGGAATTTTATCGATCGATTATCTTCAGAGAAAGGTAAAACAATCAATTCTGAATATTATATAAGCCATTTGAATCAACCGGATGAAAAAAAAATCGTGTGCTAGATCAGACCTAGCGACGAAAAAAATCTTTTTTCATCAAGACAACGCAATTGCTCACAAAAGCATCTTGACAATGACTATATCAATGAATTAAAGTACATATTGCTTCGCCATCCACCGTATTCACTAGATTTGGTCCCCCCGGTGACTAGTATCTAATTCCAAACCCGAAGAATTTCCTTACTGGAAAACGTTTTACATGGAATTGAATTTGTTGAATTTATATTCGAAAGTAAAAATGCACTTAGGAAATAAAAGTTTGGCATCATATAGAGAGAATCATAGTCTCATAAAATTGTGTCTCTTGAGCGAATTAACGCTGTTTCTGTATATCACTTAGTCTTTTATTTTTGGCTACAAAAATAATATAAATATAGAAATATATCATGCACACACAAACGAATAATGTTTTACATCCAAAATAACACAAAATTAATTCTTTTTTTTTTCAAGTTGAGTTACTAACAAAAACAAAAAGGGATTTATTATTTTATGAATAGTTTTTAGCATTTTTTTGTCGTGTTAATGAAGGAGGGACTGATATAAATATACAATTTTCTGTGGAATACGTAAAAGTATGACCGATTTTATATATATGGAAAAGGTAAAAAATAAAACTTTTCTGTTGAGAAAGCTTGAACTCGGTATAGCTATAGAGGATCTTATATCAATTCCATAGATACTTCTCAATTTGCGACTATTATTCAAATACATTTATATAGAAAGAGTATATTAGCGCAATATCTTATTATAAACAAATTTCTATCACTAGAGTATTGCTGACCATGCTTTTCATAAAATCTTAACATTTATGATCGGTTTGATAGGTTTTATCCTACTCCAATCGGACTTATCTGCAGCTAACGTCTTCCAATGTTTATCAATATTAACACCACTTACTGTCTTCTATAACGTAATATTAAAAAGTAGTATTGATAATGGTTCATTCTGTTGAAGTCCATCGCAATCGTCTGATAATCATCAGATAATTTATTCCGGATTTGCACACATGAGTTTACATATTATCCACGTTATAGTTACCAAATCTGTAAGTTTTTTTTTGGATTACCATAATTTTTCATCACTTTGGGTAATATTATCCTTCCACTCATCTGACACCTATTCATTATTCCAAATATTTACTATTAGCTCATGCAGTTGATAACAAAATGCATTTCCACCATGTTTAAAGAGTTCACCTGGTATGTTATCAAAGCCGCAGATGATTTATTATTCTTGAGCTTTTGCATAACATTCTTTACTGCGTGTATTGATGATTCAGCTATAATTGAATGTGCGGTTTGAAATTGCACATCTTCCACAGTACTGGCGTGTTTGCATTTAACAGATTTTTAAAGTACTCGGGCGCATCTTTCGCCACAACCTGTTCATTTATTTTTTTGCACAAACACTGTTGTTGATTATATCCGTTGCGAATACAATTGACGCCCCGGCACAATCGTCTGTTAGTATTGTTTCTGTTTAATTTCTCCATTTCGGTCGAAAAACCCTACAATCACCTCTGTTGCGGCACCTTCTACACATGATTTTAATTTGTCCCACTTACTATTAAAATTATTTTGCTGTTGGTAATTCTCCAAATATATATGATCAATTTGAATATTTATTCTGCCATTTGAAGACCTCCACGTGATTATACATGAATACCGCGACTACTTATTTGTTATTAGTAATCTGTTACAGGTCCTTCCACGCGTTCGGTTGCATTTCTATTTTTGTGAGTTGTAGTTTATATCACTTTTCTCCACCACAACGTTGAATGTTAGTACGTATTAGGAATTTGAGAAGGTTATTAAATTATTAGTCGAACATATATTCGAAGCAGGCGGAACGTTTATCCCGTAAAGATTGTAAATATAGTAACGAAAACGGTCGAATCGTTTTTTTAATACTATCAAAAAACGATGTGCAGAAATGATATCGTCATAACACTAAACACCACCAAAATAAATAATTATTAGAAATGATTTTGGTTATGGTAAGTACGTGACCGAAAATCTAAAAAGAAATAGAAAATAGCCGCTCACTCCATTCGTTAGTATATTTTAAATGCATTGACACATTAAAGTTGGCATTCTGATCTTATACACATCACCGGATACATATGATTTTTATTAAGAAATATTCCAATGATGTGAATCACATGTGATACATAATAAAATAATACAGTATATGAACATGATAAGAATACATAATTTTGAATGTGATTGTGCGATAAAAAATTTAATATTTTATTCAAATACAAATCCAAATGAAGAATAGTTAATTAAAGTGTATAAGCTATGAATAATATATAATTAAATAATTACGTATACAAAACAAAAGTAGCATTTAATGTTATTATTTTAACTGATATCAGAATTAATAAAATTTTGATAACAATTTTTTAATTTTTATCGTGGATCTATACTCTATAATCTATGTATAGTCTATACGTCTATGGCTAATACTTTATAATGTAGCTGATAGATGGTTGAAAATGTGTCATAGTCAGTTAAATAATTAATTATTGTATAATAAATAATTTATTTATAAATAACATATGTTTTTTTTTATAATAACAAATAACAAACAAAAATTTGACATGTCTTAAAGCAAAATTCAATCATCGTATCAGGTCTGTTGTCGACAAAATATTTTAACCAATCACAGCAACTCACTGTAAGACATTTTCAACCATCTATCAACGCCGTAATGCAAAATGAATACAATTTTCCAGTAATTATTGTAATGTACAGCTAAAAATTACAATTAGTTAGTAGTAGGAGAAATATGAGTGAAATACGAAAGAAAATTTATGGTGTCAATGAATACATCATTAATTCGAGATCAAACTGTTAATATTGGCGAATACAATTTTGAAATTGTAAATAGTTTCGTATAGTTATCGATCGTTGTTAAATGTGGAAAATGATATTGAAAAGGAAATTTTCCGCAGGGTAGCAACTGGAAACAGACGCTACTACCCGGCTGAAAAAACAATTCGAATCAAAAACATTACAACGAGATCTTAAGTGCAAGCTATATACAACAGTAATACGTCCAATATTATCGTATGGACCGAAGACTTGGTGCATGACACTGAACAGGATTTTTTAACGAAAGGTACTCCGTGGCATATTTGGTGCCGTCAAAAAACAGAATGGTTACAGGCGCAGCAGATACAATTTTGAACCAAATATTGTCAAAACAATTAAAAGCAATAGATTAAGATGGCTTGGACACGTATTACGCATGTAAGAAAAAAAAATGATCATTGATATTATTTTTATTTGTATTTTTTTCATTCATATTTTTATATACTCTCGTCAATTATTGTATATTTATATTTTGTTGTTGCTTTTTTTGACTTCAAATACTCATACATTATGATTTAATCAAATATTATAAATTTATATTTTAATATTTATAAGTAAATCATATGAAAATAAATGCATGAATGAGGTGTTACTTCTGATTTATTTTATCATTTTATGTTGCATATTTTGTTATGAATTTTTTTCCGGATGAAATTTAAAATTTAAATTAGAAATTAGAAAATTACTAGGACTGTAAATTAAGGCTTGAGGTTTTTTTTTTTGTAAATTCAAGATATTATTGTGAAAAATTGTGTGCATTATTATTTTCAAAGTGTTGTCGCTAGCCACAACTTTCCCATCTTTGTGCCAACATACGGATGGCGTGTCAAAAGAATAACTCATCTTTTGATGCTATCCACAATCTATTTCAGCGTTTGGGTATTGACCGGTCTTGTAACATGTGGCCCAGCGCTGTCATGTTGAAGAATTACTAAGTCATGCATTTGGTAGAATTGTGTCCTTTTTTTTTCCTATGCACGTCTCAATCAGTTGTATTCGGTAGCATTCACCAGTTATGGTTTCATTCGATTAAACCATATCATAGCACACAACACTAAACTGACCGACCTCCACCAAATACAGCCATTACCTTCGGTTCAATAATAAATATTTGGTCTAGCAGTCGATATTGACTTTGACTAGGCAAACCACACTATTTTATACGTTTCAGTTATCGTAGTGTATTAATTTTTCATAGCCGGTGACGATACAATGCAAAAAACCATTTCTTTTTTAACGTTAAAGCAAAGTTTATTCGTGATCTGTGGGGGAGGGGGAGGGGAGTTACACCTATGACACTTTAAATTCGAAAAACAGGTCTAGTCTTTATGCAATGTCGAAGGGCCTTTAGTATCTCTTGGGATTTATCCCCTAGATCGATACACTGGTTTTACAAGGCAATAATTAGGCAAATGCCAATGATATGCTACGTTTCTGCTGGTGGCACGGGTTAAGCTTAAATTCGGTTCAATAACTACTGACAAAAATATTAGTTATTCGTACCAATCCCTTGATTGCGGTAGAAATGGGTCAGTAGAAAAATTCTCCAAAGATTGTGCGCATTCCAAAATTTGGGGGTGTTTGACGAGTGTTGTGGAAGTTATAGATATGATATCGGATATCGACAAGCCTAGAATAATTTTTAATAAAAAATTTCAAATCCATATCTCTTCCAGAGACGAATGGACGGATGTAAATAAGACACTGCCATCATCGGGTAATTATTAGTATACGGTAGGCTCCTTATTGGGAACATCATCAACGGAACAACAATAAGATCGGAGTTGCTGAACGAAACAAGGTCGTACCATGTCATACTTTTGTGGTTTTCGACTCACAGTGGTATTATGGTTAATGAAATGGGTTGATGATAAACTGGCATAATCTGGTACATGATCCGCCTTCAATTGTCCTGAGCCTTGCCTACTTGTTGCCTGTAGGTGGATTCGACGGTGTATTGCTAACTCAACAGATGCGAAATTTGCTGGTGTATGGAGACAATGTGGTATCTGTCGACAGGCAAAAAAGATGGGTTGTTGCCGCCTCTGCTGCAGTACTGGAGTTAACCAGAAACAAATTAAGATTGGGTGTTGTGTTGCTCATAGAACACTGTACACTAAACTATCACATTCACAAAATGCGTTTGATTACAAATTCACAGTGTTAAATGTTCCTTGTCGGAAGAATCAGCATGGCACTAATTAAGTGAATGTCTGGGCTATGCGAAATCTAGACATAGAATATTTGGAAAATATGCAATGGAATGGTCCCTTCCACAATAAACGGATCACATATAAATAAGAAACAAACTGATTTATTTCTTAAACAAAATCTTGTAATAAATTTCTAAATTAACATATTTAGCGTATAGGTACAAAAACTACAATATAAAAATTAATACGTGTAGAACCAATACATACAAGCAATGCAACACACACAAAAGAATAGAATAAAAACTGTGATATGAAAATATATAAAAACAAAAGAAAAATACTTTAAAATTCATATGTGAAATATTATTGTCACATGTTTTATCGTATATTTACAACAACAAATATTTTAATGATTGTAATTGACGACAATGACGATGATTATATGTAGATACAATATAAAGTGAGTATACTAATGATTGAATATAGAGATATAAGCTTTCTTCAGTATATACGTTTTGCAAGATGATATATACATTTACAATAGAAAAGAAAGAGTAAACATTTGTGGGGCACCCTGCACAAAAATTATTCATTTGATTTAAATCAAATAATATTGGCAACAAAATTTATATATGAAATGAGATACTTTTGTATAAATGCAATAACATCGATTGGAAAATCGACTATATTTTCTGAACGCATGAAGCAATTTTAAAAATTTTGTTCTATAAAAGATTGAGAATTGAATAAATTTTGTAATTGTGTAATTAAAATTAGAAATCTGTTAAAACTATGGTCCGAAAATTTGATAATTCAAAATCAATTGTATCTTAAGTTTTATGGCCATATTCTGTGTAGTGATAGTAAAAACGTAAAGAAAATTTAATACATTGAAATTTTTTATTTAAACTTTTCACGAGACATCTAATATGATCACAAATCTGCTCCCTTCTCGTTCGCCTTACAAACAGACTATACTGGGTGAATTACTAAACACTAATGTTTCGGAAGATACGTTATATCCTACTTACACCATACCTTACAACTTATTACTAATTGATTCATTTTCAAATATCGAATGAATCGAATAAATATGGTTCTAGTGTAATTCTATATTGGAAATATTTAGATACTATATGAGTACACCCAAAAGTAGTGGATGGAATATCTCACCACCTTAACTGAGAACTTATTATTAAATGATTAATTTTCCAATTTCCAAAAAAATTCCGTTGGGTATATTCATATACGGTGGGAGCATCCAGATGAAGTGTGTGGACTGTTTCCTTCTTACAAATAAATAATAATTTAAAAAAAATCGAAAAAGTCTAGTGAGAAAAAACGGCCCGTGTATTAGAGCAATCTATTGTTCTTAAAATAGGCAAATAGGTACGGAAAAACGACAACTAATCTCTGATTAGCGTCCACCACATTTTCAATGATAATTCACTTTTTGATTTCAATAAAAGAGCAAATGTTTGTTAAATTTAGTAAATTTTAGCATGTTAGAGTAAAGTGTCAGTACCGGAAATAATCTCAGAACATCCGTATTGAATGAAATGCGATTTAATCACTAACATACTATAGTTTTGCGTAAAATAAAATAATAATTGATAATTAGAAAAGTATCAAGGTTAGAAGAAATTTTAATCAAATCAACATTTGTTACTTGAAATTGGGGACTATGAAAAGCGCAAAAACTTTATGTAATCATTAAATTATAAATACACTCTATGTCCCATAAACAATCAGAATTGTTTGATAAAGTAAAGTACCCGTAGCATCATCGCATAGATTCTAATTGATTTATGTTGTGTGAACCGACCCTAACAAACTGTCAAAGTTTCATAACATTTCCTTATGTGTAAGAAATAAAATACAACACATAAAGTTACAGCTGTTTTTGTGCATCGGTCGAAAAATGCATATAAAAATAAAGAACCAATATTAAATTTTGTTTTAAAATTGGTAAAAGTGCTACTCAAACATATGATTTGCTTAAATACGAAGTATGGTGATAATTGTATATGTCATAAGCACAAGTTTTTAGACGGCATAAACGATTCACAAAAGGCAGAGTAGCTATAAGTGATGATGAACGTCGAAGCCAATCATTTAAAGCAATTACTGAAGAAAACATTGAAATAGTGCATGATTTCGTTAAAATTTCTAAGAAATCTGCAGTATGATTCTTGGGAATGGAGCTTGGAATACCGAACACAAAAATTCATCGAATTTTAACTGAAAAAATTGGTTTACGATTGTGAATTTAAAGTTTATTCCATATCAATTAAATGAAGATCAAAAATTGCACCGTTGTATTTTGGCTTACACTAATTAGGGAAATATCATGAAACTTTGACAGTTTGCTAAGGTCAGTGCACACTACATAAACTAATTAGTATAGCTAACAAATGGCGCTACGGGTTTAATATATTAAAAAAACCATTCTCATTGTTTTTGGGAGACAGGGTGTAGTATATTATTAAACAAGTACTTATAGATTATGTCTTATCTTATGTTAAATTGTTTTGTCTGTAAAGAATTTTTTAGTTTATTTGTTCAATCATATTGATACGCCACAATCAATTGTATTACCATAAACAAAATATATATATAGACGAAAATTTCTTTGACAGGAAATGTTAAACCAAATATTGTATAATATATTTTTTTTAAAAATGCAAAAGATATAAGTCTCGAAAAACATAATATCGCTTAAATCTTAAATAACAAAATCTATTAATAAACGAATCAATTAATAATGAAAATATTCGTCCCGATACATATATAATTCGTTTATGGTAAATTGCTTATTATCAAATAATTATTTTACGATCATTATATTTTCAACAGCACTCAAATTTACAAATTTATTGTCTCTATCTTGTAATGTTATTTTTATTTAATATAATTTTATATAAAGTTAAAATAAATGCTGATTAGTCATACATTTTTCGATACGCAGTGGGTGTTTATTGAATTATACATATACATCATTGAATGATTAAGTTAATACATGATTTATTGAGCTACTTATTGAAATAAAATGATTGACAAAAACGAAGAGTATTTACTTTTTCCAATGATTATACGATAACCAAAGAAGAAAGCACTTAGAAGTTATTTTTGGTTGCTGATTTTATTTGCTTAACCGTTTGAGTGCTATGCAATTTTGGCGCATTACCTATTCGTCGCTATAGCGACGATTCGCACTCATACGGTTAAAGTAGGTGATAGATGAATTAGTCATAATCACGCAGACATTTTCCTATTGGTCAATTTTTGCTCTGGTCAGACATTATTTAAATAAGTTTTTCCTGTAACAAAAGTGCAATAAAATTGCATCAGTTCCACTATTCAAAAAAACGGTTACGTAGGACCATATAGAGAAAGTTTTATTTTACAAAATTCAATTTACTCTTAGTCGATTGGTTTGTTAGATTTTATTATTTTGCTGTCAATGAGGCCTAAAAATGTATAAAAATTGTCATAATTTCGTCAATATTTCGATACTTGATATTCGGTTTACGATACAATAATCTTAAAAGTTTAAAGTTGACATTGCTTGCGTGAAAAATGTCGACATCGGACTGTTGGACAGCGTCTTACAATAAAGTTTATGTTTAAAATGTCATACCGCAAGTCTCACATAAAATGTTTCTATCGCGTGATTTGCGTACGGCACAACGCCCTAGTGGGTTTTATGAATTACAGTAAACAAATAACAAAAAGAATTGTTGTATATTGACGCAGCTGGTTTATGGTGTGCGGAGTAGTAAAAACCAACGATTGGTACTGTTATACTGCATTGTTTAGAGAGGGGTGTTATGATTATTTTCGAGCATTTTTAAACGTGGCAATTGATGACAGACACTATCTGACAGCCATTTCTTGGATAAACAAAATATATTATTATTATATTTTGTTGGTTTCCCAGACACATCTTTCGAACTAATTACATCACAGATTCATTTAGATGATACTATATTTGGAAAATTTGTGTCCCATGCACAATGATTTATTATAAAAGTGTCACAATAATTTATGAAGTAGGAAATAATAGCTATATATCTAAAATATGTTTTACGGTACAAAGAAATATTTTTTTTTAAATTAATTGGTTAAGAAATGTCGAATATTTTAAAGCTTATTACGTACTCTTTCTTATCATACTTAAAGTTGTATGTATTATTTTTATTGTATCTTTTCAGATACTGATTTCATGGAACATGAATTCTCACGATTTACGTGTTACTCGGCAGCTGGTCGAAACATTAATGCTGCATTAGGTGAAGCCACTGTTAATGAACAGACCATTCAACGTTGAAAATGAAAAGCCGGTGATGAAAGCCTTAAAAATGAACCACGGGGAAGACCGCATAGACAACGCTTAATGACACTGCATTGAGAGCGCTTATGGAATCTAACCCTCGTACTACTGTTCGAGAAGTTTCACAAAATAGTTAGTAGTTAGTCACGCCACGTTTCAACCATTGGCAAAGTAAAAAAGTTGGATAAATGGGCGCGAACTGAACGAAAAACAAAAAAAAAATCGTTTTTGTAATCTGCAGTTCTTTGCCTCTAAGAAATAAAAGAGAACCATTTTCGAACAGAATTATCACCTGTGATGAAAAATGTATGCTTTATGACAATAGGCACGTCGTGTGGAGCGCAATGGTTAGATACAGGTGAAAGTCCAAATATAACACCAAAAGCACCGCTACACCGTAGAAAGATAATGATTACTATTTGCTGTTCTATGGCCGGTATAATTCATTACAAATTTTTAAATGCTGGCGAAACAATAACAGCAGAGAAACACAATGCAGAAATTGAAGTGTAATGCATAAAAAATTACGTCAAATGAAGTCGACACTGGTCACAACCTAAAAGGACCCATTTTGCTTTATAATAACGCACGACCAAATGTTGCACTGATCGTAGCAAACAAGTTGGCCTAATTAAAATACGAGGTTCTATCACATTCACCATATTATCATACCGAACATATCCCCAACTGATTTTCACCTTTTTAAACATTTGCGACAGATCAAAAATGACTTTTAATCTTTCATAGACACCAGAGAGCCAAATTTTTATGTTAGTGGTATCCAAAAACTAGTAACACATTGGCAAAAATGTGTTGAATGTGATGATTTTAACTTTGATTAACAAAATAGTTTTTAAAAAAAAATTATCTTATTTAAATTTACAAAAAAAAAAAAAATCCGACATATGTACCCACCTAAAAAAACAAATAACCTATGCAGACAATCGACACAAATATAAATTCCTCATTTAAATGAGAAATGGACACTACGCAGTTTTGTTATTTTATGGGTAACCATGAATATTTACTGTTTTGTGCGAATTGGAAAGATGTCACACCCCGTTGTTTTATATATATTTATTTTAGTTTATGGATGGTATCATGATATGGTTTTCTAACCATATTTGTGTCCCTATAGTATTAAGTCAACTTGTAAGCAACCATATTGACTGTTAAATGACGATTCCACAAATCTTTTGATGTTAATGTTGCAATATCTATATATGATAGTGATAAATAATTGACCACTTTTACCATCAATGGCACATTGAATGCAAAGTACAGGGTTATATATCGCTCAAAATAGAACAAGATGGCACTTTTTATTTATGCTATGTGCTCCGCCTTTCTACACATTTTAACCACCTTTCAGGCAATTTTCGTATACCACGTCGAAAAAATGGTGTTGCTATGGACGAAAACCATTCAGATAGCCAATTTTCAACTTCTTCAGATGTTTTGAAGTGCTGTTCTTTCAAATCATGTCCCATCGATGAAAACAAATGGTAGTCCGAAGGAGCCAAGTCTGGTGAATAAAGCGGGTGTGGTAACAGCTCCCATCCAAGCGACTTTATCGTATCCTGAACTGGTTTTGCTTTGTGTGCTGGTGCATTATCATGTTGCAAAATTACCTTAACAGATTTTTTCTTTCTTTCTGTCCATTCTGGTCGGTTATCTAATAATGCATGGTTCAAATCGATTATTTGTTGTTGGTAGCGAACCGTATTAACAGTTTCACCAGGTTTCAGAAGTTCATGATACAGCACACCTTCCTGATCCCACCAAACACAAAGCATTCTCTTCTTACCGGATCGTTTTGGTTTTGCAGTCGATGTTGCTGCTTTACCTGGTGTAATCCATGATTTTTTGCGTTTAGGATTCTCAAAATATATCCACTTTTCATCACCAGTCACGATTCGATGCAAAAAAGACTTCCCTTTGTATTGTTGAAGGTGCAATTCGCAAATGGTTTTTCGATTTTCTTGTTGCCTTTCAGTCAATTCATGTGGAACCCATTTTCCACACTTTTGAATCTTTCCCATTGCTTTTAAACGATTATAAATTGTTTTTTGATCTACATTTAAGACTTCTGCAAGTTGTCTTTGAGTTTGTGTATCATCTTCGTCCAACAATGCTTGCAATTCACTGTCTTCAAACTTTTTTGGTGGTCTTCCACGTTCTTCATTTCTCAAATCAAAATCTTTGTCTCTAAATTGTTGAAACCATCTTTTGCATGTTGCTAATGATAGAGCATGATCACCAAAAGCTTCTACAAGCATTCGTTGAGATTCAGCTGCGTTTTTCTTTAAATGATAACAAAAAACTAATGATACCCGCGAATCGTTTGTTGAAGGCACAAAATTAGACATTTTTAACAGGATAAAATTTTATGTTGTGGTATTACAAATGGAATTTACCACACTGAATGTTGTTAACAGATGTCAAAACAATAAAAAAATCATCGCATTAAGGCTCTTTCACAATTACTAATATAAGTACAACTATTTATTGGCAGCGGCTCACTTCATACTCCTATACCTGGTACTTGATTCAAACGTGCGCTTTTATAATTCGTATTAATAAATTTAATTTCTTAAGAATTTTTATTCTACATAATTATAAGAAAAAAATTATAATAAAAATCATAAATATTATTATCAGAACAACCAATAATATGTAATAATAATAATAATGATAATAATATGTAAAAAATCTATATGTAAACACACGTAAGAATAGAGAAATCATACACAATTCTTTACCACCAATTTCTGTAAAATGTTGTGTATTTTAATCAAAATTAAAATCTAGCAAACAAAACATAAAATGTACATACGAAGTATAAAACGAACACACACTAATGAACAAAAAATTAAAAAAATACACAAATAACACTTGAAAAATGCTCTGGTAATTATTTTATAATTAATTATTAAAATAACAACAAAGTAAAAAAAAAAGATGGTAAGAGCGTGCCAAGGAAATTAGAAAATCTTCAAATATGTTTTAGTATACTGAAATTTTCCAGCTACGAATTACCATTTGTTTGATTATAGAATCATATACGATACGGATATCTTTAAAAATATGCCTTTTGACGCACACACCATCATACGCAAATCACTCATTTAAAAATAATGGAATTAAGGAAATCATCTTTCACACAATATAATCATACAATACACAAAACACAATCATGTCGTATACATGAGTAAACACTGAAACCAATAAGGTTCACATGTTCTGAATATTAATCCGCTCCGGTTTAATTTTCCGGCAAAAATAGACATCCAAATGGCTCAATTTTTCATGAAATAAAATACTAATGAAATTAACTAATATAGGGGTTTTCTATCTTCGTTAAACCCCTCCTACAGTTTTACATTGTCTCGGGGTAAGTTGACTGCGCCTAATTGATTCACCCCGAAACAGTTTCGGGCTAACGTTTTTAGTAATATCTCGGGTTGTAATTAATATTTTTATGTGAATTAAAAAACAAATTAATATACTCAATTGACAAAATAATAAATACATTCCCTTCTCGATTCCTTCATCTTTCATTTGCTTTTTATGTCATGTAAAAATATTAACTAAAACCCGAGATATTATACTAAAAACGTTACCCTGCCTCGGGGTGAACCATTTGGGCGTAGTTAATTTATCCTGAAATAGTCGCGGAGTAAACCGTATGAGAGTTAATAATTACGAAAAATTTACTCGTAATCCAAAAGATCGAAATTCGGTTATATGATCATTCGCATCGAATTCAATATTTCAAGGAAATACGTAATGTTCGAACACAACACCCAATGACGCAGTGAGGTGGCACATGTAAAATTTTTCGATATTTATTTTAATTCTGCCATTTCGCAAATACGATATGGGGATATGGGGTTGCGATTTACCACTGGTTGGATTATGGAATAAAAAAAAAACGGCTATCTTTGAAAATATATGGTGTTGTACGTTACTCAAAGATTAACAATGTCTGCACACACACTATTATGGGCCACTCATATAAAACAAACTTAACGGTAATGAATGATTGATCGATGCGATAAGCTCAAGCAACATGACTTACTCATACTATAATTGTACATATGTAATTAATTACTGATTTATATTATCAGCTGCAGTTATGAATACCAGAGTCACACCAGTATGCAACCACAATGTGTGAAGCCACGTAGTGCACTAATCACATCATTTCTAATTATATTGAAATGATTAACAACAGACAATATAGAATTTCAAATCATAACCAAATTCACAATATGACGAAAAACACTGATTATCGCACCGTTTCAAAATCGTGGTACAAAGAAGGGGAACTACTGAGTACATATAGCAGGCGAAAGGGAATAGACGCGGAATAGAATTTTCAATAGGATCCATGCCAAACAGGTTTATTGGCTATACTCTGCCCTGTATTTGTTAACAAATTTAATGAAATCTCATTCTAACTTTTTTCATTTTATTATTAAATAAATGTTGATTTTGATGATATTTTTATGGTTTTAGTTATTGCCGAGAAGTGGTATTTCGTAGAAAGTTTAAGAAATTTGGAAAATAATATAAGTCACTAAAAATTTCAAAATTAAACTAATTTAATAAAAAATAATAATAATGACATGATGAAAAATAATAATAAGTCTCTAACCGATCCATCTAACCAAAAACTACTAGATGATCTCGATTCGTCACTATTTTTCTGTTAAAAAACAAATCGCTAGAATCTAGTGTAAATTTGTATTCCGAAATCGATCTGAGTTTTATCTGCTCATTTATAATTATTAATTTTTTGTTATAGGCTATATCGAGTTTTGTAATCACTATGACTTTTACGAATCGATTTATAAAATAACTATAATTTTGATTCGTCTGTATTTATTCATCATTTAAAAACAGATTCAAATTTAAAATGTTGACGATCATGAAATGGCTATAGCAGTCAAATTTAAACTTGTCTCTTATGGGAATGACGTATTAACAATTGACAATAATTATTAATATAGCAATTGAAATGACATCGAGATTGGAAGCAGCGTAAATTTGAATATTGTCAGTGAATATTTGACAAAATACTTATAACGCGGTGCTTTTACGAAAGCGGTTTCACTACAACGAGATCCTGATAACGTTTTTTTTTTAAATAATTTTAGAGAAATTTGATTCTGCAGAAAATATGGTCAGCGAGATCTGGAAACAGTTCTCAATTTTGAATTGCGTTGAAATTATTGGCTCGCCACTTAAGGAGTTGCGTAAATAACGGTTTTTATATGATTTTCATATCTCGTTGAACGCGATTTCTTACAACACGGCCTTTTCTATGAACGTACCTATCAGAACAACAAACTATGAATAGCATTGACAGCAGACGTGCTAGACCTGAGAAAATTAGATTAAAAATTCCAATGCAACTTATAAATATGAATTTTTTTGCAATTGATAATACAATCATTTGGTCACAAAGAACACATTAAATCTTAATAATAATTACTGTAATTTTTACATAAACAATAGGCGAATTTTTTTGTTTCTCAAAATTAGTATAATACTTTTGTTTTTTCTAAATAGAGTAAAAAGATAATTAAAATCAACATTTGTGTGTGTGTGTGTGTATGTGCGTACGTAATAATTTTAAAATAATTTTTAGTATTCACGTTTTTGTACAGTTCAGCATTGTTTAGTTTAGAGGGTGACAAAATCATAGTGTCGTCATATGTATTTTTTTTTATATGCGCCGTATAAATAAATATTCTAAACAATTTATTTTTAAAAGCCAAAAAGAAAACGGAAGTTAAAAATTTGAACCCTATTTTATATCTTATTAAACGTAAATAAATTTTTCTTTCTTTTTTCTTATTTTTATCTTATTCCTTCTTCAGATTTAACTTTTTTTTTTCGTTTTATTTAGGGTCGCATTTAATATATAAAGATTTTCTTATTAATTCTATTTATAGAATATAAATACGAATATATGAATTACATGTATGTAAAGACGAGCGAGAAATAATACGTGTTTGTATGTATGAAATTGAATGTACCTACGTGGACGGTTTGATAAAACTGGTAAAAATCAAAGAGATTGTTATTAGAAAAGCGATATTATTTTTCACATCGATATTTTAAAGATATTGCGTATACAAAATTTTGTATAACCCTACAAGAGCAACCGGACAAGTAAACTCCTCTTACCACCCTCAATGTTTCACTAATTGCAAATGTATATTATATTTTTCACTAGAACCATCCTTTAGAAGACTGCTATCAAAATTTCAGAAACATTCATTTATTATTTCTTTGTTACAGGTGACTGCAGTAAACAATATACATAGTTAAAATCAATGAAAAACATGTCTGACAGATGGGTGTCGTATTTATTGAATTTTCTACAAAAGATATTACGTCGGACACGTTTTGAAGAGCTTTCAGTAATCTATTATCGTGATCCAAATGAATTTTTACGTCGGTTTTTTACTGTTAATGAAACATCCATTACTATACATACCAGAAACCAAACAACATTTAAAACAATGAACTGAAGCTGGTGGAAGTGCTCCAAAGAAATAAAAAACACTGTTAAATAAGCAGGAAAAATTTTGGATGCACGTTATATAATATTCATCGATTATCTTCAAAAATGAAAAACAATCAATAGTAAATATTATTATACATTATTGGATCGATTAAGTGGGGAAGTCAAGTTAAGACGACCATATTAGCAAGAAAAAACCTGTGTTTTCATCAGGATAATGCATCATCACACACTGTTTTTACAGACCGAAAATTGAAAGAATTACGAATCGAAATTGCTCCACATCTATCATACAGTCCAAATTTAACTCCCAGTAACTGTTTCTTGTTTCCAAATTTAAAAAAAATTTCTCGCTGATAAAAGATTTTAGTCAAATGATGAGGTTATTGCCTGAAACAGTAGTATATTTCAAAGGTCTTGAAAAACGTATTTTGCAGATGGAATTTTTGTGTTAGGGAGTTTATTTTATTTTCGCGGTTACCCACGTATTACATTGACAAATGTCGATGAAACTTGCCACTGAAACCACTTAACATTAATTAAACGAAGGTCCATTGTGCTCTCCCAACGCATTAATCCTCAAAGCGTCTAATTTCAGAAATGAGACCAGAAATGTTTCTTTTAACTGATCCATTGTTTATTTCCCAAGTAACTTATACCTGTATTTTGCATATGCCAGGACATACACATAAATAGTTCCATGCCTTAAAACAAGAAAAATTGAACACAAAATGAATTTCGATGTATATACAGTGAGCAATGTAACACCTAGTCCACTTGCTGATAACCGGTACGCAAGGCTCAGTTATATCAGCCTGCAATACCAATGTGAACCGGTACCCAAAAAAGTACCACATCGTTGCATAATGATATTTTATTTAAAATATTTGTTCAGATGCGTAATAAGTTCATCGGCCAGAATCAATCATAAAAGTGCCGATAAAACCCTATGAACAACCTCTGACCGCCGTAAAGCAGATTCCTTGATCGATTGTTATGTTTCTTTGTCGAAGCATATTATGAATTCAGAGTTTAAGTGATTATACCTTATATACCTCGTACTCTTCTTAGTGTTAAGGGCATTTTCAATTCGATTTACCAATTGGTGTAGAGCAGCCTCAGTGGATTTTACCATTTTGATAAACAAACTGCAATTCATGCTGTTATTTCTAATAGAGATTTCTATTAACCTCTCTAGAATTAGCTGGCATGGTAGACAAATATTTCAAAAGAAAATAATGTAACATCTTGCAAGGTTACACGATAATCGAATTAAAATGGAGATTTTGTTGAGAAATAATCTGATTATCAAAAAAATATTTAAGCGTATTATTTTTATCTTTCTTATCAATCCGCCTACGTACCAACGTATTTATTGATTTTATGTTTTAAATAAAAAAAAAATGTGTTGATCAAAATGTTTAAATAACCAATTTTTAACACTTGAATTTTCTTTTAAATAGTACATAAAAGACGAAATATGTTTAAAAAAAAAACTAAAAATTAAAAAATATTTTAAACAAAATTGCATTAACATTTAGGTCAATGTCGAAACAATAAAATATTTACAACATAACGTTCTATTTTCCCATGTTTATATAATGTGTATTTTATTAATGAAAATTAATCTTTTTAAGCTGAATTAAAACTACAGAAATCTACATCTATAAAATCAATGTATATTTTTCCTAATAACAATAATAAAACATACCATTTATACACCCTCTGTCCCAAAAAAAATGAGAATGGCTGTATAATATTATATAGAACCCATAGTGCCATCTGTTACCTACAAATCTGTTATGTAGTGTAAACCGACCTTAAAAAACTGTTAAGGTTTCATGACATTTCCTTCAGTGTAATGTTAGACACGGAATGCTAGCTTAAACCTCACTCTTATAAAAATGAACATTTCCCAAATTAAAGTTGGTCATCATTTTCAGATTCCTCACATAAAAAATCCCCAAAATATCCTTAAAGGTACATACTGTACTTAATTTTTGAAATGTATGTAGTTGTGTAGGTTAATCGTACCCAAAAACGATAATATACAATGTAGTGGTAGTATTGTGGGGGTTGACTTGGCACAAGGGTGTGCAATTGACCCATACAGATTTCACTCGGCATGACGACAAACGTACCATTATAAAAGGGATTAAGGGAGTTGTGGAAGGTAGTTGAATATCGGAGACCATTTAAAAATTTAAAATATTTATATACACAACAGGACTGCAACTTTTAAGAAACTAAGGTACGAAATTGGAGTGGAAATATTAATATTGAATAAATTCAAATTAGACTATTCATTGCGTATTTAACCAATTTTATTGGATTACACTATAAAAATAGTAAGTCAATTTATTGCAACAGATAACTTATATTTGTTTTAAGTCATTCAGTGATGAATAAATCTTCTCTGTAATGGAAAGAAGTCTTCCTGTAGTTAATAATGTAATCGATAAGCTCCAGCAAATTGATTAGGTACGAATGATAAGATTTCCTAGCTGCAGAAACAAACGTAAAAAAAATACATTAGACAAACAGAAAACCAAAGGAATCATTAATATCTCGTTATATCTTCGCAAGGCACAATGATATTGCGAAATTACTTAGTTCGTCCCAGTATAACAAATTTAATGCTCCAAGAATATAAGATCAGATAAGAATAAAATTTTCACTGAAATTTGAAATCAGGGATATGAAATTATAGAATATTTTCGGTATGCAAAATGAAGGGACCGTGCATTCTTTGAATTTATAGAATATTATTCCATGGAATGTTCTAAAATAGATATACGCTGTAGTAATTAATATTTAATATTTTTAATGATTTGTTGAACCAAATGTAGATTGAGAATATTTTTTGTATAACTTAAACTTAAAATAAAGAGAACACATTTAAAGAAAATATATAATACCTTGATTTTGCCAGATCCAATCAGGTCCACGTACAACTCTTATTCCAGGTGAATACATATTTTATTATTGGTTTCCAAATCCAATTTTTTGCTTATTTCAAAATTAACGTTGAATTTTATATATTTAATATTTTATTTGTTTATTTATTGTTATAATTCAAAAAAAAATCTTTGTTTTGTTCTTATTTTTTTGAGAAAAATAAAACTACGACGATAACACTTTTATATAAACAAATTTTTATTACATTTCATATCATATCATATTTAATTATAGAATATAAAGCAGTCTTTCATTTTATAATTAATGTAATTATAATTTTGCAATCACTATAAAATTAAAAATGAAATATAGTTTTTTTCTATCTCTTCATATGGAAAAAAACGTATATGTAATCTAGGACATATAATAAGTAAACAAGGAAGTTGTTGTATTCAATTTTTGTTGAAATAAAAAAAAAGGGTCAATAGACTTGAAATAAATAAAAACGATTCTATAATATAATATTTGTATCTGTTACCCTCCTAGAACATAAAATGAAGAATAAATTTTCCCGGTATTGTAAACACTTTTAAAGAACTTATAAGCGGTGTATTTATCGAAATATGGCGTTATAGATTATGTAATATAAGAAATATAGTTCTATATATCCGTAAAATAATAATTATCTTGCGTTGCTTTTGAGTGAGAAATAAGGAATATAAAATGTTAATTTTTTAATTACATGCCACATAGTCAAATATAAATTACTGATGCTATATTTGACGACTACGTCTAATTTTTAAATAATTTGTTTCATAATACATAGATGTTTATTAAAAATACTATAACCCACCCAACCTTGTGAAAAAAAAAATATTAAATTTATAATCTATTCTTTTACACTTTTTATAATTACATATTGCCTGTGCCATAGAAAGAGGAAAAATAATTCAACTAACTTTTAATTAAATTCACTTCTTGTTACACTTAGAACTTACGCATACGCGTTTATATTAATTAATTAGTTATTTATTTTTTATTATTTTTATTTTGTAAATTATTTATAGCATAAAAACAAAAAATAATAAATAACAAAATGATTCATTCACACAAAATGTGCAATGAATGACGAATTACATTTTATTATTTTTGTACTGCTACACTTATTATTTGTTGTTGGTTTTGTTCGTCTTTTATTTTTCACTGGTAATATTATCTTTATTCTTGATGATTTGTGAATAATGATTACGTGTTGTATTATCCGATTTTCTCTTTACACTTTATATTATTTTGTGTTTATTATTGTTTATAAATGGGTCTTAATAAAAATAAATTTTTAACAAAATACACTAATGTTTTATTTTTCTTTTCTATACCTACATTAAAGATATTTTTATTAAAAAAATTTTATTGAAGAAAAAACTATACAAAACGAATAACCACTTTTCATAATTCTCCTTGTTTACTTCAATATTTTTATTCCCTTTTTTTATTTTTATTTATTAAATAAGATTGTAACTTTAACTTTTATGAAAATACACACATATTACTTTTTTTGGAATCACGCCATAAAAAATATTTAATTTTTTATATTATTAAAAAATTATAAATTGTTCGTTTCTTAAATTTTTTCCTTATTTTTCTTTTCTTCATATTAAATCCAAAATGCAATATGACATTTCTATCATATTTCTTGCGGCAGTTCACGAAGTTTTTGACAATCAAAAATAACCCAGTAAATTTTTGGTCGTTCATTTACGTCATTTTATTCAGGTATAATTTTGCTATATTTTTGCTGTGCAAATTATGCTAATTTTTAAATCTAAAAAATTTCGTTTTTACAGAAAGTTTGTTTATTTTTTATTTCATAGTTGGACAATCAATTTTAACCAAAAAATCATATATTTATTGTAAAATGACAAAAAACAAAGTATAATATAACGAATATAAATAAAGAAAATATATTGTAAATAAAGAAATCAATTAAATGTAAGTATTAAAATATAAATAACATTTAATTAAATTAGTTGTCCAAATGATTGTTTTTTTAAAAATGATAAACAAAACAATTTGTTATTATTAATATTTTAACTTTATTCAACATCGCCCATTTTGCAACAACAACAAACTATAAAAATAAAACACTATAATTTCTTATATGTGTACTCTTCCATGTGCTCTTATTTCCATTGGTAGAATTCAAAAGGTTATCAATTTATAATCTATTTCTGCCTGGAAAGAGACAAAAAAAAAAGAAAGATTAAAAAATTCGATAAACATATAATGAAAAGATTGTTTAATACAATGGCTGATAACGTAACAGACGAATATCAAATTGCAATAAAAAAAGGTAATTTTAAAATATAAATTCAAAACGCATCAGTATATTTTAATTATTTTCTTTACTATGAAAATAAAAACAATGCACAGTTCATTTAGTTGAAAGAAATTCAAAACCAAATGGTTTACAATTATTAAATACAAATAATGTTGGGAAATATCAAGCTGAAGATATTATTGCCTTAGCAAAACAAATTGAAATTGCCGATGTTTCATTAAGAAATAAAGCAACTGGAAAATTAACATTAATATTAGAACAAGTATGTATATTGTTACATAAATAAAATATATTAAATTAATTGCCAACTAATCATTATTATGCAAATGTATATTATTTTCAGATACAATTTTTACAGGAACAAGCACACAATATTTTAAAAGATATAAACGAAAGTCAAGAAATACACAATGCTGCATGCAATTTTTGTAAAATCCCTGGTAATATTTATCATTTATATGAACGAAAATCGGGACAGAAATATTTAAGTATGTTATCACCTAACGATTGGGGTACAAATGTTCCACATGAATTTCTAGGTAGTTATCGTTTAGAAATGGATCAAACGTGGACCCCGTTTGATAAAATTAATGAGATTAATAAAAAAACAGAATGGGCTCAACAATTAATTAATTCATCGACAAATGCGTCCCAACCATCATTTTTGGCCATTAAAAATTTCGAAAATTAAAAATATTAGTTATTTGTATTTATAGCAAAAGTAATAAAATACAAAATCAACCAACAATGAAATCATTTACGTACAATAGTGAATATAAATATTTTTTTAAATAAAATAACAAAAAAAAAATGATAATAAATTATTATTATAAATTATAACGGTAAATAACAAATGTTAATTGGAATAAACTATTTGGTTTTATATCCTCCAGTTGATTTACGTGCTGTAGGTTGTCGTTGACGATTTAAGAAACTTTGTCCAGTACCGCTAAGTAATGCAATACGTGAGTCAACAGCATCACGTTGACATTGTAAACCAAGACGATAAAATGCACTCGTTATTAAATGTTCTTCAACTGGTCCCATCGATACACGTGGCATATCATCATTATCCGTTCCCGTTGTAGATACTGTTTGTTTATCGATAATAGCTGCCTCTGAAAGATAAATATATTAAAATGTTATGTTTTCTTTATTGTTTATGTATCTTATATAAGTCATAAATAAAATCACAATTACCGTGTATTGCCCTTGGATCTAAATTTTTTATAACATCTTTAGCTTTATCAATTAATTTACGATAACGTATATCAGCCGATTGTATTTCTTGTTCACGTGCTGTTACTGCAGCTTCCAATTGACTAACTTTACTATTTAATTGACCCATTTGTGTTTGTGCCTCATCAATTTGTAAAGCACGTTGTTCATTTAATTCTAATGATTGCTTTAATTGTATAACTAATCCATTCCTATATTATTTATGAATTTATGTAACATATGAATAGACACACTTTAGTATATATTTATTATAATTTACCCTTTATTGTGACTATCATCATTGATATTCTGTTGTGTTTGCTGTAACATTAATATTTTTTGATTCGCACTTCGCAATTGTTCACGTAATTTTTCACTACGTTGATTTGCATCATCTAATAATTGCTAAAATAGAAAATTAATAAACATAATAAATTCAAAATGATTTTTGATTATATATAGTAACTATTTTATATTAAATATACCATACGGTCCATAGAAAACTTGAGAATATAACAAGAAATATCTTACATTTTTTTGAAATTTAAGAATAATTAATAACACATAATTGTATATAACTTACAGCTAATGCAGTTTGACCACCTTGGCCTTTACGTAATGCTTCATTTTCATTTTCTAAACGTTCCATTTTTTCACGTAAAGTTGGTGATAATAATTCCCGCGAAACAGTTGAACCATCCATATCCGATTGCAATTGATTATTACAACGTAATTCATCTATTGTTTCGCGTAATTGACTACGTTCCGATAATAAACTTTCTTTTTCGCGTTGTAAAACCATTAATTGACCACTTAAATTATTTAATTCAAATTCAATTTTAACACTTCTTGCCATTTCTGTATCTAATTTACTATGTAATTCTTGTATTTCACGTTTATATAATTCAACTTGTCCTTTTAAGGTCGAGTTTTTCTTTTGATCATCTTCATACTTTCGTAGTTGTTGTAATAAATCAGAATTTTGTTCTTCTAAAATTTTTAATTGTTTTTTAAAATCATTATAATCTTCTAATTTTTTTTTGTATGTTTGAAATTGTTCTTCATAAATTTTCAATTTATCATTTGATTCATGTAATGCATCAATTTCATCTTTTAATAAAGCAATTTGGGTATTTGCTTGCTGTCAATGTGTTAATTACAATAATACGTATTTTAAATTAAAAAAAAACAAATAAAAAAAATTAAATGGAAATATATTGTAACAAGTATTAAAAATCTTGTTATATTTACATAATACTCTTCAAGACGTCCTTGCAATGCAATTATTTCTTTTTCTTGTTGATTAGATTTACATCTATAATCATCAACTGATGCTTCTGATTTGAATAATTCAATTTTAAGATCTGCCAATTGTCGTTGCATTTTATTAAATCGTAATGTAGCTGGCGTTATATCTCCCATTGATGTACCATCATCATCTTTTACATAGATTAAATAATTTGCAATTTATTTGAAATTTTGGTTAAATTTATATACAAATAACAAATTACCTAAGATTGGCAAATCGTCAACTTTATTTAATTGTTCTTGTAATTTATTAATTTCTTGTTGCATTATTTGTTTTTCTTCTAGCAAAATTACTATTTGTGATTCAGCCGCATAACAGCGTTCTGCTAATTTATCTTTAATATTTTCCAAATCAAAACTAACACCACCTCCTTTAGCAGTAGGTGATGTTATATGACCCGATTGCCCACCTTGTGATATTGTATCTAATTCTTGTAATGTTTGCATTATATTTCGTTGTAATGATTCTTCCAATTGCATTATTTGTGTTATATATTTTTGTTTTTGGAAACAATTAACAGCACAGCCTAAAATCAATTGTAATAAACGCCCCAATTCAATTTGATCAATTTTTTCTGCAATTTTATTATAATCCGGCCGTGGAAAGTCATCTAATTGCAAATTTAATATTTCATTATAATAGTCACTGCATCCTTCAAGAACTTTACGAACATTTGATGATTTTAAATAAATATTATCTTCAACACCTAACTTAATTTTCGATAACCATTTATCTGCAAGAGACGTTTACTTTATTCCATATAAGATAATTATATTAACTAAATTTTAAAATATAATCACCCGAAAATGTTTCAGGAGCAAATTGATGTAATGCCTCTGCCATTGCCACACCATCACTTAATTCTTTTGCATTTCCATGGGGCGCCTTTAAATTTAATACTTGAAACCATTTTATTAAATTATCACACATTATTGTATCCATAATTTATCAAAATATTTTTTTTTTCAAACTTTGGTATGTTTTCCAATTCCAGCCAATTAAATATCAATTGATATCAAATAAAAAAACCAATAAATAAAAACAAAAATGATAAATATCAATAGAAAATATTCATTCATCATAATAAACTCATAAACCAATTAAATGTATACCCTGGAATTAACACCCAGTGAAAAGTGGATCAAACTTGAACACTACACGGAGGGCGTGCAATTCCCAACAAAAATAAAAGTTTAAACTTTTGACATCTGTCGTTCAATGATAGTTGTAGTTGTCGTTTTTTGTTAAATATACACGGACAATTATCGTTCAGTGATCAACAATTTGTAACATTTTTTAACAATTTTTTTCCATATTGTTCGTCACCGTGGTTTATTGTTCTTCGCTTTTGAATATGTGCGTATTTGTCAGTTTATATCAGGCATTGACACCATGAACAAAATTATTTTTACAATAAACCATGTATTGCATAATATTAATGTGTATTTAAACGTATATGTTTACACACTTAAAAAACACTCGCGAGTGATTTTTTACCGGTGTCTGGTTAAAATAAATATTAAATGTGAACATAATTATGGGATGATATTTTTTGTTTGAATTTATATTGACTAATTATTAAATATTGTTGTTTTGTCTACACAAAAGTGTCATTTTGTCCGTTAAATTTATTTTATCTTATCTTTAGTTTATCTGTCAATTCTTCCATTAGTAACAAATTTTCTAACGAATTTTTGAAATGTATTCGTCCCTTGCATGCATTTCTAGAAAGTCACCAAACGTCAGCCATCGCAGCTAAATCCTGACTGAGCGGCTGACATGCGTTTTTTTTTTCATACCATAACCAAATTTTTTGTTTGATTTTTATTGTTTTCATATGTGCAAGAACGAGCAAAGGAATCCGATTGCTATAGTTCAATTGAAATTTTAATTATCAATAAATAATTTTGCATAAAATTCAAAATTATGGAAACAAAAAAACCATTAATTTATTTGGAAGAATATAAATTAAAAGAAGATTCACATGATTACGGAATTGCAGATGAACCGTGGGATTTTAAAAAGTTCGTAAAAAAGTTTCGTATTGTCATTGAAAGGTATTTAAATATAAATATATCAATGTTATTTTATTAATAAATTTAAACACACAAATTAACATATTTATCACATCATGTAGATCCGAGGACATGGAATTAGAATTTGATTTAATTGGTTGTTATCCGAGTATGGCAAATGCTTTCCGTCGTTTAATGATTAGTGAAGTACCAAGTATGGCTATCGAGAAAGTTTACATTTATAATAATACATCAATAATACAAGATGAAGTATTAGCTCATCGATTAGGATTAATTCCATTGAAAGCAGATCCCCGTGGTTTTGAATTTAAGGTTGAAGGAGATGTTGGCAATTTTAATGATAATGGTAAAACAGATGGTACAGAAATTGATACATTAGAATATCAATTAAAGGTAAAATGTACAAGACGCAAGGACGCAAAAGAAATATCAAGTTTTGATGGACTCTATATAAATCATAGTATTTATTCTGGACAAATAAAATGGCTACCGAAAGGTCAACAATCAACCATTTATAAGGATGCTGATGTATTGCCAATACATAATGATATTTTAATAAGTAAGATGCGTCCGGGGCATGAATTAGATTTGAAATTATTAGCTGTGAAAGGGATTGGTAAAGATCATGCAAAATTTTCTCCAGTTGCAACAGCTTCGTATAGATTATTACCAAAAATTACAATTAATCGATTAGTAACTGGTGCAGATGCAGAATTATTACAAAAATGTTTTTCACCTGGTGTAATTGGTATTAATGCTGAAGGTGCTTATGTGATAGAAAGTCGTCATGATGCATGCAGCCGTAATTTTTATCGATATCCACAGTTACGTGATGCCGTTACATTGTCTAGGGTGCGTGATCACTTCATATTTAATGTAGAATCAGTTGGTACATTAAAACCAGAGATAATATTTATAGAAGCTGTTAAGTGTCTTAAGAAAAAATGTCGTCAATTTTTAGATGAAATACAAGGTTTAAGTTAAATTAAACAAATATTCCTTTGATTTTTGAATTTTCCACACCAAAAACTACAACCAGTCGTCTATATACTGCCTTAAATAAATTTGGAAAATGGAATCAAAGTTTTTTTTAAAACGTTCTTGAAAAATATATGTATTCTTTTTGCAAATTTATTTATTTTATATTTGTATGAATCGAAACAATCGCAAAAACTTGCTATTTATATATTTAGTATGAAAATTAGATAATTTGCACACAAAATAATTAATATTATGTATGAAGATATTGAAATCAAACGGCGATAATTGTGGATCAGCAGACTTACCTTGAGGATTGTGCTGTACATTGTAAGGGTATCTTAGTAATGAAATCCACAGTGCAGGAAGGTGAACCGATATAGGGATATAAGCCCAGGGTAAAACTTAACGTGAGTTGTAGGTAAAATGCTTTTCTATTGATACGTTCTCGCAGAGTAGCTAAAATTACTGATGTGATGGCTAATATTATTTCAATACAACAGAAACATCGGTGTCTATCTACAGAAAACCCCAAATTAATTGATAACGTCCATTAGTTTACATAATCTATTTCTATATACTAAAATTAATAACATTTCATTCAATATTTATGCTTTACTTTTAATTATAATTTTACAAAAGTTTTAAAATTTAATTTAATACTTTATTATTTGCATAAACATGATAATTTTATAATTCGCTCGCACTCTCACCAATTATTTGTGCCAAAATAAATTATGTGTATTTAGAATATAGAAGAACAATTATTTTCTTTTAAATCATTCCGAAAATTCAATTTTATAAAATGGTATTTAATAATTTCTCATTGGTTTCGTTCTCCACATGGCTATCATTAATTTTAGATATCTTATCCGTATTTACTAATAATTGTGTTACACTTGATAATTCCTTTGTCACAAAAGGTACCGACGCTGCTTTTTGTGATTTTGTCAATGTTGTTTTTATATTTTGCAAATTTCTATGGGTACTCATATGTACTTTTAATGTGCTTTTTTGTCGAAATGGTCGCGAACATACGTCACAAATGTGTGGACGTTCACCGGTATGCGTTAAACGATGTTGTTTCAATACTTTATTATGGGCAAATTTTAATGGACATAAATCACATGCATATGGCCGTGAACCGGTATGTGATCGAAAATGTACAGCTAAATGACTTTTTGTTTTATAAGTTTTATCACATAATGAACATGAATATGGTTTTATACCGGTATGTGTACGATTATGTGTTATTAATTCAGCCGATGTTGTAAATGTCTTACCACATTCTGAGCAAACAAATTTTTTTACACCATTATGACGCATTTGATGATTTCTTAACATAATTTGATTTTTAAATTTTTTGCCACATAATTCACATGTAAATGGTGTTTCTGTTGAATGTGACAATAAATGACTTTGTAAACCATGGGCACGTACAAATGCTTTACCACATAGATCACAAACAAAACGACGTACATCCAAATGTACTTTTTTATGCAATGTTAACGATGTTTGATATTTATACATTTTACCGCATTCATGACAGGTATATGGTTTTACATCATTATGTTTTGAACGATGACGACGTAAGGCACGTAAGTTATTAAATTCCTTATTACATAATTTGCAAACTTCTGGCTTCTTACCCATATGCATACGATTATGTGCTTCAAAACGATCCGAATTTCGAAATGTTTTCGAACACAGTTCACAACTATGTATTGAAATTTGTTGATTTTTTGGTTTTGCGATTATAGTATTTGTTATAATTTTGTTTATAATTTTCATTTGTTGACGCTTGTTTTTACATTTTGGTTTTTGCATTATTGATTTATTTTTATAACTTTCATAATTATGAGAATTTTCAATATCATTGTTACTATCATTACATATTTCAATACTTTCTATAATTTCCTCTTTCACATAGTCATCATCATCATTTTCAGTAAAATTTAAATGTTCATTATTTTCATTATCCTAAAAAATTATAATTAATTTCAATTTAAGTGAAATTATCATTATTTGTAAAAACAAAACATTATTATTACCTCTAAATAATCTTCTGTAGTTTCTATTAAATTATCTTCTCTATCACTATTACTGCCGTGGATATTTTCGGCGGTATCATTGATAATTTTAATATCGTCAGCATTTTGTACCTAGAAAATGAATAACAAATTAATATACAATTTAATTTATAGTATGATTCGCGGGTACACTTAAATTTATGTAAATTATTCTAAATTTTATACACACGGGGTCAAAATGGAGTGGATACTTCTTATAAAGTGTCTTTTTGACACTAGCTCCCGAATATATATATATATTATTGACTCACATAATTACCCTCATAGTTCCCAGAATTTTGAAATAGACTTTGTTTCGTAATCCTAATAGGTTTTGAATGATTCTCATAAGGAATTGTCCATAAATATTCAATGGTATTTTAATAGGGACGCTGTAGAGGCCATTCCAATAACTTAATTTTCGAATCATAGAAAAAAATTATTATTTTGTATAGAAAATTTGCATTAATAATTTAGATGTAACTATTAGCATTCATTCATATGCCTTCAATATTTACTAAATTTTGAACCTCATTATATAAAAAATAGTCCCAAATCATTACCACCAAATTTTTGTGTATTTGGTACAAATTTACTTTTCATTGCATTATGAAGCAGAATGTCTGCTGCAAGTATTTTTTGTGGGGTTTTCTTTCAAAACAAATAGAACTCACTTTCATTAGTAAAAACAATTTTTTTTCCGATTGGTTGCATATTAACAGATTTTCTATCAAAATTTATACTATTCTTTTATTTTACTCACAAATTGTTTGCGTTGTTGTAGGCGAATTTGCACAACCGCTTTCTATTAATGTAGTGGTTATTGTTTTTATGGAAACGTTCAATCCGACAATTCGTAAATCATCTCCACGTCGACCACGTTCTTGAATATTTTTTGACTCAATTTTGCCGATCCCGAATAACTAATTTACTTATATTCACATATTTCTTTTTGGTTTGACTTTTAATTAATCACTTTAACTGTATCTCTCCCCGGATATACTTCTTCAAAAACACCCAACGGCCATTGAAGTGACAGAATATTTTTCTGAACGATGATCACCGACGAAAGTTTAGTTTTGGGTGAAGACTCAGTGGGGAAATGCAAGATGCAGATACGCCCAAGTGATACTTCAGCTTAACCTTATCCATTATTGCGTGTAACCTGGACGAGTTACTCCCTCAACCTATTGTCAGTTCTCCAATTTTGTTTATTCTTGAATGAGTGTTTGAAGAAATTTGTATGCCAAATGGAATAAAATTAAGATACTGATATTGTAAAACTGAGTTTTGCAAGAAAAATGTCTGTCCAATTCATAACATAATATTTAACGTGTTCATTATTACCAGACGATTTGTATTTATTTTGAGAGAAAATCTATTGGGTAAATCGTACAAGACTACGGCTATATAGTGATTTCACACATTGATTCTGGTATGAAAAGTACAATAATTAATGTAAATAAATATTGTACATTTGCAACAGACACTGAACGATACGAGCATATAATATGAAAAAATATATATTCTACTATTTTTTACTGTATTAAATAAAATAAATAACATCATGATTAACGTATCCTGTTTAAAATGTACAAAAATTTGTTATATGAACTTGCCAAGCTATATTGAACATTGTTCTATATCGCACATTTAGATTTTTCAGATTTTATCCAGATTGTCTCAACATTTGATATCATATGTTAAAGGGTAAATCACACATATGTGTCTTCAGTATCTGCCTAATATAGAATATGCGAAACGATGGAATTTCACAAGTAATGGTGATGGATAGCCGCTAATCACCTTATAACATAACACAATCTGAATATTGATAAAACCTCCATATTATTAATTTTCTGGGAAACCAAAACACAATTATATGGAGACATTAATAAATATATAGAATATACCCTGGCGATGAGAAAAATCCGAATATTCGCAAAAATGAATGACAATCGAAGGTAGTGTGAAGGGAGCAAATATATATATACATTAGTTCGGTAACCATGTTGATTACGCTTTAATCGATATTTTTATGTGCTCATGTATAATTCATATATTTTTTAATGTGTCTTGATTTTGAGGTTATTTAATATTATATCATTCATATCACTGATATAACAAGTACTATATAATATCTTTAATTTAATTATTAATTATCGAACTAAAAATGAGCTATATGAATACTACGACTAATACTTACAATTACAATATCATCATTTTTATCGGGAACACAGCAAATGTTGTATGAATATGTTTCCGCAGTAAAATTGTTATTGGTAAATTTATCGTTTCCAATATCATTAATAGTAATGTCTTCGACTTTTATTATGTTAGTCTCATTTTGTCTGAATGATAATAATGTTGTAGGCGATTCTGCCTCAGATGATGCAATAACAATAACATTTTGTGGAATAGTTACTTGATTTCTTTGGCTTGTTACACTTTCTTTAATTGATGTTGTATCTAATGTATCGTTTTTAATTATTATTGTACGTTTATGTTTGAAGTTTAATTGATTACGAAATGCTAAATCAGCTTGTTCACATTGCTGTTTAAAAGATTGCCATGAAACACATTTATATACACATGTTGAACATATGTTTGATGGCAATCCATCGTATTCAGTTATCTTAATTTTATAATAATATATTGATTAGTAAATATAAATGAAAGTTTACACAAATAAAATGTCAAATAATTATAAGAACCTGTAAATTTGTGCATAATGTAAACATTTCTCGGATAGAATTTTTATAAATTGTTTGTAATGTATCCCTTTTGTCTGATAAGCAACCACGACAAATACCATTTATATCAAATTCTGATTCTGATTCTGATGTCATTGTTAATTTACTAAAGTAATTAAATATTTAACTATCTATTAATTTTACCATTATTATTTCAAAATTTAAAATAAATATATATCAATAAAAATAATATTTCATGGATTAATTTTTATGACAAAATCACAATTCACACATAAAATTGCCAATATATATGACATTTGACACTATTTGACATCCAAAGTTCCTAGATTCCTGAACTCCCACTAAAAATTTTGGTTCTAATTATACCGGATTCGTAGCAGATTTTTGACATTAAATTTCTATTACCTCGAATATTATACATTATGGGTGATTTACATTATGCCCAATTTTTGAATCTAGAAAAAATTGAGATATAACATATAAATGTCATACTAGTTAGAAGAGCACAATAGTATAAAAAATTAGAATCTAATTATGGGCCTAGCCATAATTTAGGTTGAAAATCTAGATTCAAAGATGAACATGTTCATCTTTTTTTATAGCTGAATTGCTAATTTGTAAAAAAAAAAAAAAAAAATCTGTCATTTCACTATAATAAAATATAAATATAGTTTGACAGTAATAAAACAAATTAAATAACAAAGATTTTACAAAATAGTAATACATTTTATTTGTTTTAAAATTAATAAAAATATAAAAAATTTAATGGTATTTATGGAAATAATATTAAACGCAAATGTAAATACATATATTTATTATGTTATTGTAATTTTAAAACAAATAAAATTTAATAATTAATAAATATTTATTTGTTTTTATTATCTGAATAAAAAAACAATTGTCAATTTGCTATAAAATTAATTGTCAGATTATATTGTGGTATTTTTTTTAGTGCTCTTACTTCAGTATATTTTCTTAGAACTATCTCTTTTTATTTTTCCTAGAAATTTTCTAGATTCAAAAATTAGGCATAATGTAAATGCTACATTAGTCATGATTATATCGAGACTGTTTTTGCCTACCCTTATTAGTCAGACTATTTTTGCCATTTTATTATATGGACAAAAATTTTAATATTTCTATGTTAGCCCTACTTTTTTTGTAGAGCCGAATCTTGTTTTACCTATTTTAGTACTTTAGTTTTATTATTATACGGAAGTTTTTTCAGTCTTGTTTTAGACTTGTTTTGCATCATAAATCTTATATAAATGCAACTATTGATTCTTCAAAAAAAATAAAACACCACGTATAAATAACTAAGAAAAGAGACATACACGTAAACAGGAGCCGCAAAGATAGATCTACTGCTCGAACTCATTGTAAATATAATACTGTTCTTGTATGAAAGTACCGTACTTTTGAACAAACAACTAACTAAACGTCTAAAAAATTTTTTAATTATTTAGTGTTGCTATCAATATTATATTTTTAGTTACAATTGAAATATTATTTCATAAATTACAGATAAAAAAAAATAATTAATCGTATTCATTTATTAATGTTAAAGTCTTCACTTGATGAAGTTTATAATGCATGCTGCTTGAGGCAAGGACTAAATACTTAAATATATACGTTTCTACTTACAACATAAATTTATATATGCTATCTCTTAATTGTTAATGATTTAGTGATTAAAACTTTAAAACTAAATTCAACATTTTGAAAATTAAGCCAATGTTCTAAATTTTTTCTATCAAAACTAATATATAATCTATTACATTCACATAATATTATTATTTTGGCAGAAATTCTATGTGATGAACGTCATATTTATTAATTTTTTTTTTATTTATAATCTAAACAATTTTGGCTTAAAACATAATCATTAAATCATTTATTGAGTCATGTACCGTGAATATACATTAAAATTCACTCAAGTTGATTACTTGAGTAAAGGCATTTTTACCTATGATAAGACGACATAAAGTGATGGCCTTTCTCTTTGGTCAGGTACGGTAAAACTGTCAAATATGTCTGGAAAACAATGTTTTTCAATTCACAAAAAACGAATCTCATTTTTGCCTGAAGGGTATTTTATTTCATAAAATCTGCCTTCAAATGTAGATGGAAACACAATGTATTAAACATTTGTACTAAAAAACAATTTTCATTTGCATCTAAGTTCATTCTGTTCGATACTTCAAAAAATAAAAATAAAAATAAAAGAACATGGCGGCCATTTCACTAATCGAAGAGTTTGTTCTCCGTGTGTTTTTATAAATAAAAAAAAATAAGTGTATTTTAGGTGCTCAATCACCTTTTATAAAATTAAAAACATTTTTATTAATAATTTGTCTATTAATTTAAATAATATATTTTAGCATAAAGTGATAATTTGTTCAATTAAATATAATAGTGGTAGAATGTTTGTAGTAAAGAAAAAGCAAAATTTTCATCGTTAATAGTGTGTGTACGTATAGCGATGGATGATGGGCAAACGGATGAGAATATGGGAATAATTAGGGTAGTATGAGTGTAATATTGTGTAATAGTGTGTGTTAGTGGCCTCTAAAGTGATTAAAAAATACTTCGGGATTTGTATTTTCTTTTATCGAATCTGTTGGAAGATCTTTTATGTGCGTTAGTAGTGGTACAAGTTCGTTTTTTTTTATGGTAGATAGTGGTAGTGGTAGTAAAAAAAAAGCAAAGTAAGGCGATATACGACGGCTGACGGTGGTATTACGGAAAAGAAAAAAGTAATTTTCTTTTTCAAGAGGGCGAAGAATTTTCTCTATTGTTTTTTTTTTTAAGAAAATGTATAATAAAAAAATTAAATAATCAATTTTATTTATTGTGTTCTTAAAATTAAATCATTTGAAATTTTTCGTTATGGCAATATGAAATGAAATTTATTTTTTTTTTATTTTATTGATAAAAATTCATATGTATAATTTAGTTTTTGTGTTTTGTTGAATTAGTGCTTTTTCATAAATTAAAACATTAATAATTTTTTTTGTTAATTTATTTTGTTTTGTGATTTTGTTATATACGTAAAGAAACTGAATTCTGCTTTCTTTAAAAGTTAATTAATATTATGGCTGAGAGTGTTGGTGGTAATAATGGTAATGAAATATTGACTACAACAACAGCAACACCAATTAATTTTAGTTCTTCAAAATCAACCACATTATCATCAACCTCATCATCGGCTCCTTCTGGGAAACATCATCATCATCATCATCATAATCAGCATCATCATCATAATAGAACGACAACCGTTGATGGAAAAATCGGTTCAAAACATTCAAATATTATACATAGAACCACTAGTGAAAGTTTACGTTTAGCGACAAATGATAATAGCGTTGGTGGTAACGGTAATAACGGTGCCACAGCTTCTAAAATAATGTCTATTATACCAAATTCTATATCACCTAGTGTAGCTGGAGCTAACACCGCTCCAATGAATACTACAACTAATAGTAACAATAATATTAGTAATAATATTAATAGTAATAATAATGTAAATAATAATAATAATAACGATAATGCTAATAATAATAATATAAATCGCAATAAACCACAAAAAACATCATCATTTCAAATTACATCTGTTACTGTTGGTACAAGAATGAGTAACGATAACGGTGATGATTCCGCTGACGACCAAGACGAATCCCATACGGATGACAATAGTCGCATTACCGATTTAGAAAACGAAACACCCAGTTTTTCAGAGGACACATTCTCTAAAGAAGATGTTTTTTATTCAAGTAATGCTATTGGTACGGCGCCAGTTATACCAACAAGTTCACAGTATGGTTTAGCAATTGTTGCACCAAATGATGGAGGTGTCAATGTGGGTAGTAGTACCGTTGGTGATGTCGTTGGCCAAAATATAGCTAATGTTCATGTAAGTGTTACTGATACAGGTGTTAATATTGTTGGTGGTGGAAATATTAGTAGCGGTGGAAATACCGGTAATACTGGAAATTCTAGTGGTAATGTTTTAAATGTAAATAAAAACGAGGATGGAAAAGAATTGAATCAGCGTAACGAACGTTTTAAGGTTGTGAAAATTGAAAGTACTGAACCATTTAAGAGAGGACGATGGATGTGTATGGATTATTTAGATCATACAACATTACAACCAACATCGACTTCCTCCAATACAAATACAACATCGACAAATCTTAATACTTATCCAAAAACGGTTCATCCATCAGCACCAGCTGGTACAACAAATGATAGTGGTCTCGGTTTAAGTGAAAATCATATTGATATTGGCAGAGATTCGCCACTAAAAATGGTTCAAACTGAAATTTTTCATCAAAATTCTAATGTCAGTAATTTAATGATGGGTCAAAGTGCACCAGCTTACGTTAGTCCTAATTATTATTCACAACAACAATCGTTATCATCTACAACAACATCTCCAGGACAAACATTACAACAACCCTTAGAAATACAAGCAATAAATATGCAAATGGGTCAATTGAATCAGCAGCTACTGTTACAGCAACAACAACAACAACAGTTGCAACAACAACAGCAACAGCAACAACATCAACAACAACAACATCAACAGCAACAACAACAACAACAACAACACCATCATCATCATCATGCCCAAACTATGTCTCATATCCCCATTCAAATGTCTAATCAACCTACGATGGGAGGGCAAATTATTGTACCAGGGCAAAGTTTGCCACAACAACAAATACAGCAATTGTTGACACAAGCGCAGATTACACAACAACACCAACAACAGCAACAATTATTACAGCAGCAACAACAACAACAACAACAAGCATTGATCCAACAACAGCAACAAGCATTAATTCAACAACATCAGCCAATGTTACAACAACAACAATTGAATCAACAACAACAACAACAAATAAATCAGCATCAACAACAAATTAATCAACAACAAATTAACCAACAACAACAAATGAATCAACAACAACAAATGAATCAACAACAACAAATGAATCAACAACAACATATGAATCTACAGCAGCCAATAAATCAACAACAGCAACATATGAATCAGCAGCAACAAATAAATCAACAACCAATAATGCAACAACAACAACATCAAATGCCAATAAATTTAATGCAAGGTCACTCACAACCAACACAATTTTACACCCAAGTTTTAACTCAACCAAATCAACAACAGCAATTACAACAACAACAACAAATCCAACAACAACAACAGCATATGCAGCAACAACAAATGCAACAACAGCACCAACAACAAATGCAGCAACAACATTTTCAACAAATGCATGGACAATCATTACCGGCCACAATGCTACAAGGAATAGGACCAATGGCAACATCAACTAATTCTCAAAACCAACAACATACGATATTATCACAACATCAACAACAGCCAACCGCCGGTACAGTTCCAACGAGTTTTCAGCATACAACAATGTCGAATATAATTCAACAGCAATCAAATTTACCAATTAGTCATCATATGAGTATTGGACATCCCACGTCAATGAATGAGAGTATGTTACAAGGAACAAATGGAACAACAGCACCGACAATGATAGTTGGTAGTGCTGTTGGCGGTGGTAATATAAGTACAGGAATGGTACCTTCGCCTATGGGTCAACAATCAGTAAATTCTAGTTACATTGGTTCAGACGGTAATATAATTATGACAAATAATATGATGAACTCAAATGCAATCAATTCAAACGTTAGTAATTTAGTAACACAATCGTCGGTGTCCAGTGTATCGGGTGTGTCAAATATTAATAATATTAATAATAATCATAATCATAATAATACAGTAAATATGACGTTGGACAATAGTGGTGAAACACTTTCATCGCCGGCTGGTAGCGGTGGCAATATTACTAATGTTCCATTACAATCAGCTGGTGGTGGTAATAATATTGGTGTGCATAGTGTTGAATCAAATCAAGATAATATGGTAAAAGGTGGTAGCAGCGGTGGTACAGTTGATAATATAATAATTGTATCTCCACCAATTCAATCTCAACAGGGAACAACTACGACAACATGTGATGGTGAAGGACAACCAACTGAAGACAGTGAAAGGTAATTACAATTATTTTTTATTATATAATTTTTATTTCATATTTTTCATAATTTATTCAGATATTTATTTTACATAAAACAATATTAATAATATCAAAATTGTCATAATGTTTTGTTAATGCTTTTGTACCGCAATATTGAAAGACTAAAAAAAATTCCATTAATCTTGTGATTTAATTTTTTCTTACGCTTATCTGTATAATTGTGTATGAGTGAGTTATGTATTTTATACATTTACACTGGTATTTTTAAGATTTTTTTAATTGGTATGGTGGTAATTGTGATGATGACGATGATGATGATTTTGTTTATTATTATTTTGGTGCAATAACAATACAAACATTATTTTTAAGATACTCATTAATGACTAATAGTTAAATTACATGTTATAAATAAATCTAATTCTAATCGAACTATTTTTATATTAAAATATTTTGAGCAATTAGTACTCAGATTGGTTGCTTTTGTCATGCTTCCTATGAATAAATCCCATTTGTTATATTTTCTTTCCCTTTCAATTTTTTCTTTGTGCCATTTTACAAATTATAAAATACCACATTCAATCCAATTTGTTAAATAAAATCAACACCACTCAATGCAATGTTTGAAGTAATTGATAGAAAAGCTTAGTTTTGTGAAATGAAAAATAACAACTATTTATTGCAGGAATATTCTGTCAGTTTTTGTTTTACTCAGGTATATAATTTTGTTCATCTTTAGATAATTTTTAGCATTAAATATATGAAAACGTTAACGATATGAAAAACTAGGAATTATTTTTTTGTTTTATCAATGGACAATACAACGAATAGTTTTCAATTTTCCTAATTTTATTGTTGATAGTAAACAGAATAATATAATTTAGATTATTGATTCTTAAGCATAAAACATTTTGGCAATTAAAACGCATTCTGACTACTTGCAAATGAACGTAACACTGACATTATGTGACCAATCTTCTTCGTGTAAAAATGGTATAAAAATATTGTAATGGTTGTAATTTTGATTAATTGAGATGTTTAAGAGGAACCTGAAAAAGATTCTTATATACATACTTTTGTCGCTTTTAAATTTAAATTCTATTTTAAAATCATCTTGCATCATCATAAAAACCTTTGCACATTTGTCACATTAATTATCAATATTATAAATATGTTAAGAAAATATTATAGAGAATCCTGAATATTCTATAGCCATTCTTTTTTATTTGTCTATACAAAACTAACTTGTAATACCAAATTTATAAATACTGTTTCGTATATAGGTAATTTTTAAAATTTTAACCTGCAATTCGTAAAAACTATAGAAAATATGGATGTGACACTATGCTGTCTTCGATAAATGATTGTGCTTAAATTCTACAAAATTATATTATTGTATTTCATCTGTTACAAGACTATTTCATTTTATTTATTAGCATCAAACGATTTTTTTTATATCGATTATTGGAATGTTTTTTCGTATATGGCGGTCGTTGCCTTTTTGAATATCTTTAACTGATGCAAAACGATTTCCATTCAAATCAAAGTTTAGGGATTACAGATACTAGTGGCAGAGAAATAAATCAGATGAATATGAAGAAAAATCAGTCCTAATTATTGAAGATGTGAAGGTGTATTATCATGCAGCAATCTCCAACTACCTGATTCTCAATATACGGGACAAACACGACGAGTATGATTTTACCAAACGCTACAGTACAAGATTTCTAAGAAATTTTCACGAACTCATACACTTTTGCAATGTTTTCCTCACTAATTGCTTCACATGATCGACGTTCATCTGTGAATCATTTATACCATCTAAAAACTTGTGCTGTTGACATACAATTATCACCATATGCATTTTAAGCAAATCATACGTTTGAATAGTATTTTTAAACAAAATTTAATATTGATTTTTTGTTCTCTATACATTTTTCTACCGGGTGATATATATTATAAAGCCATTCTCATTAATTTTGGGACAGAGGGTGTATACGAATAATATTTCATAAATACATACAGTGCCTGAAATTCATATCGACGAATTATGTCTTTTTTATTTCTTACAGTATAATATTGACCAACTGTATATTATTTACATCATACAAAAATATTATTACAATTCAAATGTAATTTCTTTTCATTAAGGATTTTGAGTAGCGGGGCTTCCACAACTCATGTATTTCCTATATTTTGGCCACTCTACTATATTTAGGGACTCTGTCCTGTATTGCTAATATTTTCGCTCATTTGTCCTATTCTATTTTTATGTTTATAAAAATTTTTAAATGATTTTCGACTTTGTCATTGTCATCGTTTTGTTTTAAAGAAAATTTTAAAATATTAGTTAATAATATAAAAACTTGATTTTTAATATCATACAAAAATTTTATTATTAAAACTGAAATATAAATTGGGAGTTCTAAATTGGATTTTATTTGATTATTTTATAATATAAATTTTTGTGTGTTATCGAATTGTGATTCAATTTTTCGTTCTAATTTTATCTTATATAAATATATTTGATAAATTTAAATATTAATTGGGTGCCGCAGCGCATACTATGATATTATTATTTTACATTATCTACAGAACATTGTTTCAGTACCAATAAAATACTTTAAGAGGATCGAACATTTTTAAAAGTATAGATACAATTGTTGCCTTACCGGCTAATTAAAGAAATAATAGTTTTATATTTATAATTGCAAATTTTCCATAGCAAAGAGACTTCTGTATTTGGTTGTAAATGTTAAAAATGAATATGAAAATTATATTAAGAAAAATTGACTAAATATTTTGGAGTAGATAAAAAATTTTGTTCGCCATAATATAATATTTCCATTTAGTACGAAATTTATTTGAACGATTGTTTGCTAATTGTATTTTTAAATGTATAGTGAAATTTAAGATTTCTATTACAAAACATTGAAGAAAAATTACATTTATACTATGTTCACACTGACCCAATATTACTTGTATTTTTGAGACATCATCGATATTATATTGAACTGTCCGCACTGAGTTATATTGATTTTATTTGACATTTGTTGTATCAATAAATTACTCTCAAATCAAGGTTTACCATGAAAAATTTGGTTGTTGTGCGAATCTCTTTAATAATAAATATGTCAATTGACGTAATATGAAATTATCCCAGTTAGTCAAACATTTCTTTCCGAATTCATTTTGAAATACTTACCAAGAATAAGAGAAATCCATACTGGATGCTATTTTCTAAAGTCTTTTGAAAGTACACACTTTCGTATGGACATGTTCGTTTTTGAGAAGTACTTCTATAGAACATTTCCCAGAATGCTCCGATAATGAAAACGAGGTGAAAGAAGAAGAGAAGTGTATGATTAATAGTTATTTTTGTAAATTGTTGTGAATATATAATACATGCGTATATTGACCGGTCTCAACTAAGTCTTTCCCAATAATTTGCAAAAAATCCATTCAGAATGAATTCCATAGAAATAACAGTTTAACAACATTTCTTAAAGGGGTTTCCATTTGCATTCTGAATAGATTCCTTGTAGAAGTTAAGTTTGTAGTGTTTTTTTTTTGTGTATCTGAATATCTTCTCAATGCATTACCATTACACCGACACCATCTTTAATAGGCTGTGCGTAGATTTTTCACACTAAATCGACAAATTAGTGTAACATTAATGTTGTTGAATAAAAACAAACAGTAACAACATATAAACAAGTGGTGGTGTATGTGAAAAAAAAAATAAATTTTTCGGTGTTGGTAACACAGAACGTGTCACAATCAATGAATAAAAAACGATATTTGTTAAACGAAGAAATTAGTGGTAATAAAATAACATTTTATTTTCAAATTATTATAATTAATTGCTAATTGCTAAACTATAAAAAAAATTAAAGTTTAGTGAGAGATTTTGTAACATTGTGGGGTGGTCTGCGTCACCAGCATAGTGAGCCTAGTGATCGCAGTAAACGCAGTTAGCGCAGCGCCATTTTGTTTCTACCATTATTATTAAGTGAATTGATTGGATTTCGATATCAACCAAATGCATATGGGATATTACTTGATTTTGAACGCATTTCTTACTTTCATACAAATTTCGCGCACTGCGTACATGCGCATACACTACCGCTATATTAACATAATAATTTCAAAATCATATAGTGTCAATTGACAAAATGTATAATCATCATCAAACAGCGGTGATCAAATTGTTTTCATAAATATATACTAACAATTTATATGAATGTTATGTGAAGGGCAGTAAAGGGGGGGGGAGCTATTAAATTCTATATTTATACACCACAATTTTTTAATATTCTGTACTTATTTTCAATTTATTATTACAGTTTATCAGAGTGATGTGATATTTATTGTATAATAGAAAATTGAGGATCACCAATTTTATTATTTAAATTAAATAATTGTTTGAATGAAATTGTATCTGAAAAAATAAAAATGGTGGGCAGAGAGCTAAATTTATTGCATACACATTTATAGCAAACAACAACTAACTTTTTGTAAAGAACATAATTTAAATATGTTAATAATAAATAATAGTTCAAGTGTATGTCAATTTGGTCAATTAGATTAAAGAGTAAAATGAATGTAAAATAATATACAAAAGCAAATACGTCTCAAAAAAATGAATGTATAAGAAGGTCAAATTAACTAAACTACAAAAAATATATAGAAGATAATAATAATAATAATAATAATAATAATAATAATAATGATAATAATAATGGAAATAATAATAATGAAAATGATAATAATTTAATTTATTTTATAAATTAACTATGTGTTGTGTTTGTGTATTATCAGAAATTATAATTTATGTTAATGATTAAAATTCCAAAAAATTTATATTTACGCAAATATATACTACACGGGCAGAGAGTATTTGTGTACTCATAATTTCTGCATATATACACAATTACGCCAAAAAACATATCCCAGCATACATTTTAGCGAAGGTTGGTGAAAAGCGAGTGAAGATCGAAGATTGTGTGAAAAAACATCAAATATTTACATTAACAGAGTTCAGTATATATTCTCCAACCGCGATTAATCAACGAATTACACCGAAAGCATGAAAAGATAAAACGACGATTAAAAATAATGAACACATTTCTTTGTTGTCTGTTCTGTTCGTCACATGTTCGTCAATAAACTTGAAAAAAAAACATAGTGTATGAATAACAATAAAGAAATAAAACTTAAAATTTAATAAAATTTTAATTTATAGCATAATTTTAATTTTTAATATAAAATATTTTGCATTCAAAACGGAACGAATTATATTATTAACATTAAAATTGTTTTATAAATTAAAAATTTGATAAAACTTATGTTTTATTTATTATTTTCGTTGCTCGTTTGTGATACGTTTTTGTATTACTTTTGCGAGCCAATTACGTATCCCTTTTATGATTCGCTTTTGATTTACTTTTACGAGCCTTTTGCAAATCACACGAATGATTCGGTTTTGATTTACAATTACGATTCGAATTCGCAGTACATTTTAGTCCATCAGGTGATTTAAAAGCGATAATTTTTCGAGCTAAAATTTGAATCACAGCGCTTAGTAAAAGTAAATCAAAAGCGAATCACAATGTTTACTGGGATGGACGTACACACAAAAACCCCAAACAAATACAGAGAGACGCTAACATATGGAAAATTTTTGTGTATGCATAAAATGAAAGATAAATCACTGGCATTTGTACAAAATTTTTCTGCTGATTTTTTATATTTTTTTGTGTTTAGTGTTTAATTTTCATGTATAGAAAATTGCAAATTCGTAAATCAATTTTTAATTTGCCAAAAATAAATTTATTCATTTTTGTTGTATATTTTTTTATTTTTTTTCTCGTCGTTTTATCGTCTCTCTCGCCTAACAAAATCCTGTTTCTGTATTTGTGTGTATATTGTCATTTTCAAATATTGATTTTTTCCTCTATACTTTTCACTATACATTACTGAAAAAAAAAAAAAAAACAGAGTATTGTCGTCGTCGTTTAATAATTTTTTTAACTTCCAAAAATAACTTTATTTTTAAATGTTGTTTTTTATTTTTTTTTTCGATTTTGCAAAAGAAAAATCAACAATTATTATTCAATAAAAAAAATTATCAAATATTTGTGCTATTAAAACATTACAATATTGTTTTGTTGATATTTTTCCAATATGTACTCGGATAGATGGTTCAAATAATATACGAAAATGTAAGACCAAAATAATTTGTTCATCATTAAGTGTTTTTATAATTTTAAATGGCAGAAAAAAAATCATGTTTTTTATGTTCTATTTTTTACTTTACACATGCACTTTAGTTCTTTTTGATTATATTTTGGTTTTTGTTATTAATATGTTTTGAATAGAAGGAAAATGAGATTACGATGGATAGCGATGTTATTGATTTATATTGTATTATTATTATTATTGTCACTTCTATTATATATGACATCAGGGTTAATAGTTAGATAGATAGATTAATACCACAAAATATATGTGTTAAGTATTTGAATGTCGATATGTTTTGCCATAAAAATATACATATTCATTTAAAAAAAAAATAAATAATATACTGTCGCCATTATTATTGGCATTGCCATTGCCAAATTTGTTTTATTCTTCATTGTTAAATTGATAGCAAAAATAACTGCATACCACCACTTTACTTTTATTAGGATGTTTAACATAGTTTTGAAGGAAAACATAATAAAAACGTGTTTATTGCTGGGAAATTAGATAAATTTATTAAACTATACAGGTTCCATTGATTTATGCTGTACTTTAATTGACCGGTTTTTGGTGTGCTGATAAATTTGCGGCACAACCTTGAATTATGCCATGGTTTTAGGTTTATGCGGTCTCTCTATCTAAAATGAATTTATATTTACAACCGTGCAGAAAAGATCAATTCATGTTATTTGAAAGTTTTGTTTCTCTAAGTTAATACGATAACTAAAAAAATCTTGATATCTTATGGTAGTTCTAAAACCACAAATAGAACAATGTATAGGCAAAATATTGTAATTTAAATTAAGACTCTTATTATATATCGTAATTTCTTCATTAATGCAAATTTGAAGATAACTCGTAAAATTTTATATTATTAACTTATGTGAAAAATTGCACCATGAAAATAGTTTTACTTCAGAAGATCTGGAAACATTGAAACTTGGCCAATTCTTATCTAATTTTGATCAAATTTAGTTTGTAGATGTATAATGACATTATATGAATTGTTCCTACTGAATTTCAATGAAATCTATAGTCAGGAAAGTTTTATGGACCAGATTCTAGATTTCATAGAAGTACAGTAGGAACTTTATGAAATTTGATTAAAATTTAATAAAAATCGATTTAGTTGCAAAATTTCTAGAATCTAGTTCATAATACCGTCCAGAATATCGATTTCATAGGAATTTTGTAGGAATCTTTCCTATGGAATGTAAACGTTTATTTACAATTGCTTAAGTGATATTTAATGCATGTGCAAGTTCTTTTTGTGTCTGAGCGGAGTTTTCATCCAATATTGGGGCTAATTTTTCGCTGTGATCGACTGAATTAAAATAGTGCGAAAGTATCAATTTGTCATTTGTCAACATTCATCAATGGTTATTGTCAGTTATTGTTGGTTATCGTCAGTTATTGTTTATTTATTTATTTTTTTATATTTTTTTTTATATTTGATATCACTTTAAATTAATAATAAATAATTAAAAAATATAAAAAAATATTGTAGAAATGTCAAATGTCAAAATAACGAAAAATAATAATAGTCACATGGAAAAAAAAAAAATTGTACCACGTAAGATAAGCATCTGTGCCACGTGACATATATATTATGGTAAAGTTAGTCACGTTAAGTAAAATCTTGTGCATACACTTCGTGTAAATGTAGTAGTGAGTAAAAAATGTGAATCTTCGAGTCTAATGTATTTTATATGGAAAATGTTAGATTGTTCCAGGGCGTGATTTTCCATTTCCATTGTAATCTCATGTACGAGGTAATAAAAGAAAAATATGGTATGATATACACAAAATACAAAGACTGATACAACAAAATTATGTACAGAATAATTATTTCATACAAAATTTCAATGACATCGATAAGAAAATCGACTATTATTTCTGAACGTCTCAAGTAATTTGAAAAATTTCTCAAGAAAATATTGAAAATTGATTGAATTTTAAAATTCTTAAACAATAAAAATGGTTGTTTCTTTGTTAAAAGAGTTCAACTGTTGTGACCTCTTTAGGGTAAATTGTATATCTAAATTGCTTCTTGCTCACTACTTATTACTCATGACTATTATTTTACAATTTATTAATTATTATTTATTACATCAATATAGGAAGTCCATTTAAGAAAATATGATTTTAAATGCAATCATTAATTTTGTTATTTTTTTTTGACCTTATACTGGCACTGGGATATATTCCATGAGTTCTGAGAATTTGGTTCTTCGTCCAAGTACACCGGGTATCGTACCAAAACATTCGTTTTTGAACCACATATATGTGTGTACCATGTGATGTCATGTACATTATTAATTTCTCCATCGTTAAATTTGCTTTTCAATATATCAATGCAGTTGATGACTAATGCTGTAAAATATTTTAATTTAAATTTATACATATTTATTTAGTTATTATCGCTTTAAATACACACCCTCCTCTATCCCTACAACGCTTCATGTTAACTTTCCACCATTAAAAATAGTGCTGAAAGTGTTCCTCTTTGTGCTTTTTTTTCACAGCTTCATCTGTCTGAAATCTTGTTCCTTTTAATACAGATTTGATTTTGGAGTACAGATAAAGTGCCAGATCAGGCGAATAAGGCACATGGTTTTTATTCTGGTACTAGGCTTGAAACAACTTGCCAGACACACACTTTTTGCTTATTAAAATTGTTATGTAAAATTTGCCTTACGCACGCATTCTTTATGAATTTCTACAATTTTCAGCAATCACACGAATAGTTACCCGCCTTTCAGTTCGGATCAGATTACCAATTTTTTCAATATTTTTATCCGTTTAGACGTGGAAGGGCGATCCGATCATGCTCGGCGGGCGACACCTAAATGCTCTTGGAAGACTATGTTTGCAACTGTAAATTCAAGGAAGACGATGATTTTCCGTTTACTTTCTACTTTAATTAGCCTGTGAAAAAAGCTCCACCTATTTTTGCAATGTTTATCCATCGGGAAGTCGCAGTTTTCAATATATTTCGATTGGAAGATTTATGTTTTCTCATTTCTTTGACTTTCTATAATCAATCCTAGAAAATAGGATTTGGCTTTGGTCAAATTTTACATTTTTATTTTTTTTTCAGCTTCTACCGCTCGACCCTGCAACGTGTACAGCTTGCAAGACTGATAGGTTACTTCTTTATTGCGTCAGTACTATAGATAAAATGTATTTTTAAATATGTTCAAGTGATGACATGAAATAATGTTTAGTATATAGATTTCACACCACATTACGAGATAATTTGATATTTTACTTTTTATGAATAAATATAATTTGGCTGGACGTAAAAGATAACCTGTAACAGAAAAAAACTTGTATTGGATATGTATATGCAAATGTAAGTTCCGTTTTTTTTGCTTAAAATTACATGTCTATTTAGCATGTATAAAAAAGTGGTACATTATTCAAAGTATGCTCCATCAGAAATCACAACCTTCGCCCATCTTTCAAACAATTTACGGATTCCCTGTCTGAGGAAGCCGTTGTCTTTTGAAGCGATCCATGCATCGACCGGAATAAATAGTAATGCACTATATGAGGTTTTGGATTGTAATGTTGAAAAATTAATTTGTTGTGTATTCTTCCATTCGTTTTTACATCACTGTTTGCTTCAAACGCATTAGTTGTCCTCGGTAGATACATCACCAGTGATAGTTTCAGAAGTTTTCGCAGCAATTCATAGTACACACAACATCTCTTTGATCCCATCAAATTCAGAGCATAACCTAATCATCATCGGCTGTGATGGATCAGCATCATCAGGCTGCACCCAAGCTTTTTTTACACCTTGATAATACAATTTTTGATCGTCATTCACAATTTCAACGGCGAATTTTTTTAAATGAAAACAAAATAATAATGCTTCCCGCACGTAACAGGCTATAACCAAGAAATTAATAATCAAGAAGACGATAATCGCGAAAATTATTGTATTTAACAACGAAGTTGATAAGCAATCCTGTTAATACTGAAGGTTATAATCAAGAATTTGCTATTACAACTAAAACTGTTTTGAGCACACCTAAATTTACCAAATACACGCCGTTATTATAGCCATTCTTAATTATAATCTTCTGCATTAATTAACATCATATAATTTTCAATATATTTTTTTTTTAAGTCATATTTTACTCCTAGTGGAGCTTTTATGTCATCTAATAAACCTTTCATTACAACCAAGTTGGTAAATTACTCCGCATGGGAGTATATAACAATTTACCAATTGTGTACTGTACTGTACTGTAATTAACGAAAGGTAGATGTTTTCATAATACATTATTTTTATATGGGTCATTAACCCATAATTATGTGTGTGCAGACATTGTTCATCTTTGAATAGCGTCCAACACCATATTTTTAAAGATATCCGTTTTTCTTTTTATTCCATCAACGAACAAATAGACACCCAGCAGAAAAATTTTAGTATTAAAATAAATACGGTAAAATTTCCTATGAAAAATAGCGGATTTGAACCCGATATATTTTATGCTTAATGCGCTACTGAGTGTTTTCTATGTATTGGTTTCACATTATAGGCAGTATAGCGAAAATAATATCATGTTTTTTGCTAAATTCAGGTGTGCCCAAATCATTTTTCGTTGTTATTGCCATTCTTGATTATATAGCCCTCCGTATTATTAACATTCTTGCTTATCAATGTTAATAATTTTCGTAATTATCGTCTTCTTGATTATGAACACTTCTTGATTATACAGCGCATGTCTTCCCGTAAATGTCGATTATTTGGTAAAACACTTTCCATTTTTATGCGAATAAAAAAATATGTTGTTTACACTTATGGTAGAAGCATAATGCCGCTGCGCTCATTGCGTTATAAAATTGAAACAATAAATTTATATGGTTCTTCCAACAATGCAGTTTTCGTTCGCTACGTTCACCACAAATTAGAATATTTTCTAAGTTGACGCTGTTGACGCTGAGTACGAGAGAAATTCTCTATGAGTGAGAGAAAATGAAATGAATTTAAATTATAATTGTCAGTGTGCAGCAATTATAAAAAAGCGCTAATACTATAAACAATTTGATTTGAAGTTTAGTGACAGATTTTGTACAGCGTCATTGTGGCAGGTCTGTGTCATCAGCTTAATGAGTGCAGTGAACGCAGTAAGCTCAGCGGCATTGTGTTTCTGCCATTAGATTAAATGTTATAATATTACGTTTTCATGTATTACCAGATGCTACACATGCATGCCAAAAGACTTACGCCATTAGAATAACGAAACTTATTTTTACATATATGCGCAATACTTGATGTCAAATAATTTCATTACGTGCGGCTGCTTTCATAATTCGATTTACTATACTCACTTCCACATCTGCACTTACGACAAGAAATCTTCAATATTTTTTCTTCATCCTGAGACAACTCATTCGTATAAATCCATGCGCTAAAAGCCTAAATAAAATCTCTATCTAGTTATCTACACAATTGTTGTGTTGTTGTGCTAATTTGGAGTTCATAATCGATATAAAATGTATACGAGATTCGATTTATTGATTTAAAATAAATGTCTAAAATATTTTCTTTAATTAAAACATATAAATATAAAACATATATAAAACTACACTAATTACATATACCACTAACTATATCCATATTAACTATATACAATTGCACATTATATTTTTAGTATATGGTACTATATATAGAATATATCTATTTAAAAACAGGTTCCTAATATTAAAAGTTGTTGTTGTTGTTGTTGGTGTTTTTTTTTTTTTGTTCGTTGAATTTTTTTTTTTTTTTTTCTTTTTCTTCTTTTTCTTTTCGAATTCTAAAAATGGATATTCAATGTCGTCTATTTTTAATTATAATCAATCATAACATAAATAAAAATATATGCTTGCAAAATCTGACCAGCCATCGTATATCAAGTCAACACCATTCATTTTTTTTTATAATACTTAATTTCCATGCAATAAACTTCTACATAATATTCAATGTACAGTGGAATCATTTAATCATGAATTTCTAGAGATAGATTGTTTATTATAATATTAACATAATTTTTTTAACTTTTTAAATTATAAAATTAAGATTAAAGTATGAATTAAAGATTAACATGAAAAAAGTGCAATAATATGTGTTATTTATATTACCGGGAATAGTTGAGACAGTGATTGGTACTATTTATGAATGGCTAGCACTTTCCTGTCAACAAAAATGGTCTATAAAATTATTGGAAAACTATTGTACGATATTTTGTGATTGGAATAGTGACAGGAACACCTATTGGTAATATTTAGTGGCGAGTAATAAATAGTAATATTTGGCTATGACGGGTATATAGCAAAAATCATTAGTACTCTGAAATACCGGTACACAATAATGACATTTAATGACGCGTACAAAGCGGGAACTGCCATTGCTACCCAAAAGTCTTAGGTAATATATATATATATAACCATCGTTAGTGCCGGAATCACAGTACCAGGAACTGCGATTGGTATGCCATAAATTGACTAAGGACAAAACTAAAAAGGAGAATACACGAAACAAAATGATAACTATACGAAGTTTAATATAAATTGAAAATATTTAGGAACTACAAAGTATCAGGTACTAATTTTATAGTACCAAATATTTAATTGTTTATTAATTTTCAAAGTATAAATACAATACTTATCAGTAAACATGTCCTCGTTTATATTTTAATGGTACCTTTTTTTCTTTTTCTTCCATTAAAATATTGATGTCTTTCATAAATAATAAATAAAAATATTTCAGTGATTTCATTTCTAAATTTTGTAATTTTTCATTATTTTTATAAGTTGTTGTTTATATATTGTTGTTGTAAGTAAAGCAAGTGCCGTTTTTTTTTAATGAAAACAAAAGGTAATTATTATTATTACGATTGGATTAAATAAATTTATTCAATAATGTATTGCCTATTTTGTTCGATGACCTTTTGTCATCTTTTTGCTAACTACATGATACCGCACACTTCAAAAAAACGGTACCAAGAGCGTTTTGACATCATTATCATCATTATACAAATTTTTACCATTCAAAAAATTTTGCAAACTTCCAAATAAGTGGTTCAAGGTCCGAACTATATTGCTCGTATGGTTGTATGGTAAAATATCAAAATAAACAATGTCTTTGTAATCCCACCAAATTGATAACATAACCATCTTTTGATGAGTATCTGGTTTAGTTGTTATTTGCGCTTGTTCATCTTTCCTACTCGACAATCTTTTTCGATTTACATAGTGGTAAATAATCTATTTTTCATCGTCAATTATCAATCGTTTTAAAAATGGATCATTTTCGTTAAGTTTCATATAAGCAAATCGCAGATGTTAATGCGTTTGCGTTAAGTAAATTTCCTTAAGTTGGAACCCATATATCAAATTTTTTTTCGTATCCAAGTTGTTTTAAATGCTATGCAATGCATGTATGTGATACTCATACCGTCTCTGTAATCTTACATGTTGTGCTATGATGATCCGCATCGATTATTGCTTTGATTTGGTCGTTATCCATTTCACCTGGTCGACCTGAAAGTTGTACATCTTTGAGTAAGAAATGTTAAGAACGAAATTTTGCAAACCATTTGTGACACGTCGTTCTTTTAAGGATTTGTCATCATACACAGCACGTAATTTTTTGTGAGCCTGTACTGCGTTGTTTCCTTCGTGGAAGCAAAAAAAAACAAAATATGACAAAAATGCTCATTTTGATTTTTTAAATTTTTTAACAAAAACTAAACAAAAAATACGCAAAACCGATCGATACAAAATTTTTTACAAACTGACAATTGAAGTACCTACTATCAATAAAAAAAATATGGTTTGACGACATTTCGAATGAATTTAGATACGTCAAAATTCATCAAAAGGCATCTATTAGTGAAAACCGCACTTTCTTTGTTTACGACCCAATATTAACTTCAATATAGAAAAAAATATAATTTTGCCAACATAAAAATTTCAAAACCATAAAATGAGTATGAGTAAATGAGTGAGTGGACAACAGTTTCAAAGTTTGTACCGGGTAAATACCAATTATGTACCTGCTACCAATTTTGACAACTATTGTGTCCGGTACAGATCATGTTCTTACCGGGTAAAGCAAAATCATTCGTCAACATAAGAACATATTATTATTGCCTGGTACAAACCCGGTTATTGCCTGTTATTTATTTTAAGTTTTTCCGGAAACAATAAAATACTTAAATCTAGTGACAGGTAAAAACCTGTTAACACATTAAAGGCGGGGGATCTTGACGAAAGCATGAAAGTATGTTCTGTGGAAAAATATTTAACCCCGTTCGAACCAAAAACGATTCTATGGTAGGTGGAATATCGACTTCAGTCCATTGATGTATAATTTCTTCTTCATAATCATTTTCACTTTCATCATCGCTAATCGGTAGTGGAAAAACTCGGGTCCTTCTCACAGGTTGTATAGAACTATCACTATCATTATCGTCAATATCACTATCATTATTATCAATATCTAACTCTCTTTCATCGCAATCAACGTCAGACAAATCGTCTGCATATATATCTTTATTTTCGCGTGAAACCATATTGAAGGATTTCAAAATTTACTATAAGTAGAATTTGAACAACCAAACAGCTTCAAACCACAAAACATAGTAAATACAAATGTATAGTGGCGCATGGATTTGCAATGTCGTTGCAAACCGTACTAATACGACTACCCGCCTTTAAGCTACAGTCAAGATAAATCGTAGTACTACCACTCCCGCCTTTAAGCTACAGTCGAGATAAATCGTAGTACTACGACTCCCGCCCTTAATGTGTTAATATAAATACTACTTGGGATGACTAGTATATTCGTCAGCATGAGTAATAAGTAGTGACAATTTGAAAAACGCAATTTAGATACACATTTTCCCAAAAATGATCGAAACAGTTAACTCGTTAATATTTTTTATTTGCACCATATACTTCGCAGAAAGGTATAAAACACATTTTGAGCGCAGGGAGAGTTAACTGTATATTATTTAAAAATAAATAAATGAAAATAAAAAAATATTATAAAAAATATTAGTATGCATTGAGTACCTATTCTTCAACATTGTCCATTCTTAATTTGTGAGTCATCATTATATTATTCATTTGCTTCTTATATACTAAACTGCGCGTATCTCTCCATCTACTACTCTACTACTATACAATGCAAACATATACACTCACTACTGGCATGAATTCACATTTACTTATACGAGTATTTTATTTTTTGCAACAATTTCTTTCGATCTAGTCATTGTGCAATTATTTTATAGTTTGTTGTCGGTTTTTTTTTTTTTCTTTTTTCCGACATTTATTTTTGCAAAATTCTTTTGATTCTCGGCTGTGTTTAATGCAAGTTTATTTTCTCATTTTTATAAATGTACTAGTATTTGCTATAAATGTGTACATTTGTCTATAGACTAGTTATTGAAAATAATTCCAAAAGTGGAATTAATATTATTTTCATGTATACCAAGAAATTTATGGGGTACTTGAATTTATAGAGAAAAAATATGCGTTGTTTTTTAATTTTTTTAATGAAAATGTACATATTTAAATTGGAAATTAATATTCTTCTGAATCATATTTCGAAAAAAATATGATATTTAATTAAATAATTTTCACGATATATACAGTTATCCCTTGAATTGTGTGATAGTTACGTACCACACTAACTACCAACTTCCAACGATTACAAAATCTAGTTCATAAAACTGTCGATTTCGTATTTTTATATCAGGTTATATTATCAAATTCTAAAGCTGTTTTCAAATTTGCATTAATGTTTAAATGACGAAATTATGATATTATAATAGCGTTAATTTAATTTACTATATTTTACTTGTATATTGCTCCACTTATGGTTCCATAACTTCCATAAGATTGGCAAGATTTTTTTAGTTATTGGTGCGTATCAACTTAGTGAAACAAAGCTTTTAATTGGCGTTTATTTCATAAATTTATCTTTTCTGCGGTTGTAAAAATATTCATTTTTATATACAGAGATCGCATAAATCCAAAACCATCGCATAATTCTAATTTAAATTCACACTATTCAACTACCGCATAAATCAAATGATACCTGTATCTATATATCGATTCAAATTCCCGTGTAAAATAAATAAATCAATACTTTTTTTTGTTTTAACCTATTTTTATATCAGAATTTTTGTTGGCAAAGTTGAAATTTGTATTTTAAATTGTAAAATCTTTAATAATTTAGTTTAATTTTGAGTAAATACTTAAAAATTTCGTAATATCCTAAAAATAATTCTATATTTCTAAGAAATTATTGTATGCATGCGACAATACTTTTTTTGTTGTTATATATTTCAAAACAAAATACACGTATGATATAAGACATTTTCAATTAGGGTATGTTTACACCAGAGACCGAAAGATTTATTAAAATATTGTATAATTTTATGAATGTTTTGTTATGTTGTTTTTTTGTTATAATATTTACATTTATTTATCTAATAGCAATTAATGCAACAACAACATTTATGTTACTTACTGCATGACATTAATACCCAATTGCGATTTTTGCCTTCTACATCCGGATCTATCTGCAGCTAACCGCATCCAATCCCGAATTTTATTTTGATTATTTTGACAATATTTTGTTCACCGTACAATCAGTCTATTTCGCAATTGTATTTTCGTCTACAAACATTATGTTCTTTGACGGATACCAAATGTGTCACCGAGTATCCTTCGTTCAAAAGTCCGAAGTATTTTTTTCTGGGTCAGTGCCATGCACTATGCCTCTGATCAATTTGTTAATATTGTACGTATTAATGTTTTATACAACTTGCACTTAAGATCCCGTTGTAATGTTTTCCATTGGAATTATTTTTTTAGCCCGCATAATAATATCTGTTTCCAATTGCTACCATGCGACAAATTTTCTCTTTATTATCATTTTCCACATAAACCAACGATCCCAAGTATACGAAACTATTTACAATTTCAACATTATATTGTACAATATTACCATTCTGACTTCAAATTACTGAAACCGGCATTCATTGTCACCATAAATATATTTTGTTTTGTCTGCATTCACTTTGATACCTAGAACCGATGCGTCGCTGTATAACGACTCGAAAGCATCCTTAACAGTCACCATATTTCGACCCATTAACTCTATATCATCAATAGTTGACCCGATTTTGTAAAAATAGATCCAAATTTATCAATATTTACATCTCTTACTGCCTTCTTCAGCGTAATATTAAAGAGTAGTGATGATAATGGGTAGTAGTTCATCAACTATCTCAAAATGATCAAATTATTTATCTCTAAGATTATCCAACGCCATGACGGCCAGCAAATCTATCAGTTTTTTTTTTGAAATACAAAATTCTTCCATAACTTTGGTCCATTGACTCTATCATACGCTGCCTTAAAATCAATAAAAATGGATGTGTATCAACATTGTATTCCCTACATTTTTCTAAAATTTACCATATACGTAATATTTGATCAGATGTAGATCGATCTGCACCTACCAGTGTGGTATTAAGTCTATGGTATAGTATATTAGCAAATACCATATAGGCAATGTTTAATGAAGGTATTCCTCTTTATAGTTGTAACAATCGCATTTGTCACCATTTGTTGTACAATGGAAATATACCATCCTTCCCATTTACAGACATTTATCAATTTTGTGTAATTTTTTAACACGAAATTATTTTATTTGTTTGCTATTTTTTTTTATTTAAACACACACGTTGACATTTCAAATATGCGTCAAAATTTAAAACGGATCCAACTTTTACAGCGTCACGAGCGTAAAATGACGTCAACTGCATTTCTACTTTCATATGTTTTAATTTTTGTTTGGCATACATATTAATATAAACAGTCACTGAAACATAGTATGAAAATGAGAGCTGGTTTACAAACGAGGGTTTGACGTGCGAACATTATATTTCAAATGTTAAAGACAACAACAACTTCATCCGCGAATTTTTTGTCCGCGGGTAGATATAAGTTGAATTTAACTTTTTACACCACATCGCCGTACTAATATATTTGAACAAACGTCATTTTGTTGTTGTTATAATAACTAATTTACCTACGCTAGTGAAAGGACATGAAAAATTCTCGCACAAAAACTTACGCTTGTAAATCCTCTGAGGGGATATTTTCTTACCCGCGGATTTTTACCCCTAGCTTGAAATACCGACCTTCATTCCATGAACACTACTCTCGCGTGTGTAAACTCAGCATAATAATTAATAATCAAAAATATCCTATAAAAAAAAATTGGTGTTGCTGATGCAATTAATTTTGTTAACTTTTTTTACTACCGAATTATTTATATATGGAGGAAGGTGTTATCAACTAACCATTTTTGTTTTAAAATTTAAGTACCCCATTTTAATAATAATCCATTCATTCATTTTATTTATTCATTCATTGTGCAACAACGATAATTATTAAATAAAATAAAATTTATAAATATTTGTATATATTTGCAATGATGATAACATAAATTGAATTAATAATTTAATTAATATTTTATAATTTAATTAAACATTATTAGGAGAAGACAATTTATTTTAATTGACTATGTGTACGTACGGTGATGTGCACTATTAATAAATAATTAATTTGTCTGATTATGAATCATTTTTGAAATATGTGTGTGTGTGTGTGTGTGTATTAAGTTAAATGATGAAATAGAAATAAATGGAATACAAAATTATATTAAATATTAAATTGTACATAATTTATAGGAAATCTTGTTATAGTTTTTGAAAATGCACGATGATTAATAAATTTTATATATTTGCTTTCTTTTTATAATAATATATTCGTAATATTACAAACTCTATGTCTGATTTGATTTTTCTACTATATATGTGAAATAACACACAGTAATATTATGCATTTTATTATTTCATTCATATGAATTAATTTTACTTAAGTTTATTGAACCCCTTTCTCTCTATTTCGCTCATGATCACACATAAATACTTGTATATGTAATATTTTTAATTTTTTGGTCTTGTGTCTGTGTGTGTGTGTATTATTAGTTAAATTTAAATATATTTGCAAAAAATTTTATTATTAATAATATTATTTTTAATATTTTGTACCATATTTGATTTATAATTCATAAACGGAAAAGAAATGTATTGATACGAAAATAAATTAATTATAACGTATTTTTTGTTTTTAATTTGCATATTATAAGATTGTGCGTATCTTTTTTATTTGTATAATTTATAAATAATATAAAAAACATCTTTAATTTCGATTATACAAGGTTAAACAACGGAGACGCCTAGATGTGTTTTAAAAATAGTATACGAATATATTTAACTATAGGAATTTTTACTAAATCGTATTTTTTAATGACTAAATAGTTTTTTCAAAAGCTTACTGTCAGTACAAATAAATAGAACCAATAGCGGCATCTGTTAGCTACTAGTTGATTTGTGTAGTGTGAATCGACCTTAACAAAGTTTCATGATATTTCGTTCAGTGTATAAGCCAAAATACAACACCTTAAGTGACAGTAGTACACATGGAAAATAATACCGACGATGTTCACGTTACAATAGAATGGCGAACATTTGACAATACGGGAGAAACCAAAACATATACTACATCCAAATTCATCGTGAAGCTCTGCCATTATCCTTGAAATTACAGTTCATGTTATTACTCCGAAGTGTAAACTACTTAGTTTTTTATAACGTTAAACGTCTCGAATTTTGTGCCATTTTGTTGCATTACTTTTTTTAAAAAAACATCTGCAGCATATTGAATACTTTTGAAGGCTTACGGCGACCATGCTGTATTGGAAACAACATGCAGAGATTAATTTCGACGCTTATATATAATGATTTTGATGTTGAAGATAAAAGACGCTCTGGCGCACCGAAAAGCTTGAGGAGAGACACGTCAAAGTAATTTTACAGATTGACAACTTTCACAAAACCGATCAAAACCTACTTGGAAACGCTCAAGTAGGAAGTCTTACTCCACTCGCCTTATTCACCGTACAATGTTTCTTCCGATTGGCAGAGCAGAACTTTCATGCCAAAAAATTACTCGATTCGTGGATAACCTCAACAGATAAGTCATTCTTTCGACATAGTATTCGTATGTTGTTCTAAAAATGATAGAAAGTAGTCGCTGGCGATGATCAACACTTTCAATGACACTTTACTAATTTTTTTAAATAAAGCAATCATTTTCACTAAAGAAATAGCGAAAACTTATTGTTGATCTATTCTAATTTAATACTTCTGTTCTAAGTTCTTTTGTGTTTGACGTTATTGATAGTTCAGCATCATCGCATTTTTCAAGGTTGACCAGGGCGATCTTTGTCATTCACATATAAATCACCACTTTTAAAGCGTTTTGTATTGGTATTATACATAGAACATAGAAAATTTTATAGGGAAGACTTTCTGAATCAATTTTTATGAAGTTACTATAGAGAAATATAATCACAACAGATTCTAGAAATATGTTAATCCGATCATTTTAATCAATTTTTGACAGTTGATTTGGCTAATACTATCTAGGTTCTTCATTATAACCCATTCTAAATACACCCATACAAATTATGATCAAAATTGCATTATACATGTAAAAAATCCCAAGCTATTTTCAAACGTGTTTTGTTCATTGACAGAAACAACCTCAACTTAGTATAGATTGCATTTTGTTCAAATTCAGTAATAATTGAGGTACATATAAGCAAAAAAGTTTCCTGTAAATAAAACATCTGCATATAAATCTGCGCCAAATTTATCTGGCCATGAGTCAATTTTATCTACGGAATTTATGTTTACTATTATATTTGCTATCATCCTAAACAACAATTCAGATAACAATATTTTGTTATAATTAATAATAAATTTAAATTTCAACAAGGTTTAACGCACCTGAATTTGAAATAAAAAAAATCATAACAATACGTATTTTTTTAATTTCGTATCAACCTGTCAATCAATGTGAGTAGTAGTGTTTTTTTTCACTTATTAATTATTTAGAACACATGGTAATGGTGATAGTTGTATTATTCGCATAACTATAATATAAATACATCACACACACACATATGCATGCAATTCTTTTATGTATAGGGTAAACGTGCTTGTTTGTGGAAATTTATCTTAAATTACAATGTACACAATTAACCTTATTTAAAATTGTAATATAAATTATATATTTACTCATAATACTCATATGCTAATATGTATGATTATATTCCTTGAATCTCGTAACGTTTCTGATTCATATTATATTTTTGCATTCTTATTTACTTTGTTACAGGTTGGTGGTTGGTTCAAAAATGATTTCTGATATTTTCACTTAAATATCTACCATGAACTGATTCATTAAGAATGCCCGTTATTAATATAATTATATAGACTTGCACCATATAAAATATGCCTTTATACTCTTTAAAGACTTATTAAAATTTTGGTTTATTTTTCATTTGTAAATTATTGAAGTATAATATTGATTGTCCTGTATATTTTAAATATTGGAAATTTACTGTTTTTCTAATATAAAATAAATAATTTAGTCGCACGACTTCAAATTTGGCGATAAGTGTGAACAAACATATGAATGCATATGAACAATTGTGTCATTGTTTTGTAACACCTTGTAAATGTAACATAACCGAACTATGTATAAGGAAAAATAAAAACCAAACTCACATTTTTTGCTATGCTGAAATATATAAAATATAACCGTAACAATATGGACACACTGTAGATGCTTAAAAAAGTAATTTGAACCACATTTCTAATTAACCTGTTAACTGCAGAATTTAATTTAAAAAAATCTTCTCACAGTGTGGAATTAAAATCTAACTATGATATGTATACACGTCGAACGCAGTTAAATTTCATATATAAATTACATATAGTTATTTTCACAAATAAATTACATATTATATTTTCCGGGGTGTCACGTCATGTAATTTAGGCCAAATATGAATTATTAATTACGTGTTTAAGCACGTAGTTTGTTCATACTATAATATGCTTGTGTTCGTGTTTATGGTTACAAATGGAAATGGCTATTCACTGTAAATATATTTACTGTATAAGAACTGGTACACTTGTCCATCGATTAGCACTTTTACCTTTATTGTAATTTGAACTACAAATTGGTATGTTACAAATAATAATATGATGATGATTATTATTATAATTATTATTATTAATATTACTATTATTATTATTATTATTATTATTATTATTATTATTATTATTATTATTATACTTATATTATGACAATAACGACGAATTGTTGGCATTCTGGCGCCTCTAATACACCTGTTTCATTTTTTTTTTTAATTTTAGTTTTGGCGTCATCATTAACGTCGTTTTTTTTTTAAATAGACAAATTTAAAAGCAAAAACAAAGCGAAAAACAAGAATTTTTTGTGTGTATATTTTGCATTTATAAATTATTTAAATACTTAAACTTTCATTATAAGATTTTTAACTAACACGTGTTACATTTCTCTTCCCAAATAACAAACAGTTCTGAATATACGTAACGTGTTAAGATAAGTTGCTAATAAAGGTACTAACTTCTAACGCTTTTCTTTGTAAAGACAAATTGATAACGTTCGAAATTGGTTTTGCTGCATCACGAATTTCAAGATAAGATTCAGGTGAAAGAAATTTTCATAGGATGAAGTGGTTTTATTACACATGCAATTTACACCATCCGTCCCAAAACTGAAATACATTGATTTGTACGTTCGATAAGTACATCAAATGGCTTTTAGAAACAATCTCACTGAAGATTTCTTAGAAATGATAACGAAATCACGCCATTTGTCAATGCTATCTTCAGTAATTGCTTCCGATGGTCGACCTGGACGTTCATCATCGCTTATAGCTTCTGCATCTTCATTTATACCATCTAAAAACTTGTGATTTTGACATGCAACCATATTTTTATCAATTGTAATACAAAATTTAATGTTGGTTCTTTAGTTTTGTATTCATTTTTCGAACATTTTTTTGGCTTACATTGAAGGAAATGTCATGAAACTTTAACATTTTGTTAAGGTCAGTTCATACTACACAAATCAATTAATATAATGGGTTCTAAATACATTATAAAGTCATTCTAATCATTTTTGGGACGGATTGTGTATTCCAAAAATTAAATATTTGCAATGCATTTTATTTACACTAAACCAGAAAAGTTTATCATTCGAACAATAATTTTTAGAATTTCATTAAAGTACACACTCATATTTGTTTTAGCTGTTGTTATTGTTAAATTAAGTAAAGTCCAAATTTTAATGTTTAAATAAAAACAGCTGATAAGACTTGTTTTTTCCCCTATAATACACTTGCACAGGATGGTAGTGTTACGATGGAATAATTACGATTTGTTTATATACATTTTTCTAAGTAAATTAACCATACAGACAAAAATTCGGATGTTCGCAAAAGTGAATGAAAATCGTAGGTTGTGTGAACAGAGCAAATATATATATTAAAAGAATTCAGCACGTATTTTCCAATAAATATGATACAAAATAATTTTACGAACCTTTGTGAATCACTGTTATGATTTAACTCACTTACGAGAGCAACTACGAAATTTGAACTGTATGGTGGATGTGGAGCAATCTCGAATCGTAGTTATAGATCGCTAAAAGCTCCTCAAAATGTGTCCTACGAATTATATTTATGTGACAAATTCAAAAAACGCGGCATCCATCTGGTAGACACCTTTTTCATGTGTTCATTCAAACTCATTCCAAACTTCTTTTTTCATGGATTTTATAACATTATCACCGATTTCATGAAGATTTATACGACGATCTTTTGTAGCCACTTCATTGAATATTTTTTTGATGTTTTCAATATAATAGTGATTGTTTTTGGTCTTCCTGAACGATGTTCATCTTCTGCGTGCCCTTGTACGACACATTTTAAATTGTTTTACACATGATTTTACGGTGTAATCTGATATTGCATTATCACCTTGAACAGAATCCAACTCCTCTCTGATTAATTTTGGTGTATAACCATTCATATGGAAATGTTTAATAACTGTACAAAATTCTTTTTGTTACATTTTTTGAAAAAACGCAAAAATTGTTTACTGCACTCATCTGCGTCACAAAGAAAATACTAAATGTTTCTGAAATTTTTTACAGAAGTCTTATAAAGGTTTGTTCTAGTGAACAAAAATATACATTTGTTAATATAGTGAAACTTAGAAGGAGCTTTCGCAGTTGCTCTCGTATATATGACTCAATTTTGTGGTGCATTTTATTAATCCGCTGTTTGATTTAAAAGCGAGTTTGTTCGGCACAGAATTCGAAGTTTTCACATTTCAAATATGGTCGTGAGGATTTAAATGATTATCCAAGACCATTGGAAGTCCAGAACTTAAAAATTGGTACTATATTAGTCCGTGAAATCATGGAAATTTAACTCTGAGAATATTGGTTGATGAATTAAGTATCATTAATAGACCCTATTTGGCCGATTTTAACACGAGATTTAGGTAAAAAAAAAAAGGTTGTGTGCACGTTTTGTTCCACATGAATTAAATGACGACCAACAAATGGCTCGTGTAGACGCCATTAAAACTGTGGAAAAAGTCCCAGGTTTAGTTGATTTCATCATAACTGGCGCTAAAATATAGTGTTTTAAATATGATCCTGAAACTAAGCGTCAATCTGCAGAATGGAATTCGAAAAGCGAACCCAAACCGAAGCAAAGGTGTTTTCAAAAGTCCAAAGAATCAAGACAATGCTAATAACTTTCTACGATTCAAAAGGTACAGGTTGCGTGAATAGTTTCTAGACTAGAAATGAAAGACTATTATTTTTGGCTCGAGGTAGTGTTGTCAATATAATCTCCCGACAATTCAACACATTTACTCCAGTGCTCCGCCAATAATTTTATCCCATGACTGAAGAACGAAGGTCTGCAAAATACTCGTCTGTGGCTTCTATGGTCTCTTCATTCGACGAAAAATACTTTCGTCGGAGAAATTGTTAGAGATTTCTGAAGAGCTATAGTAGTCACTGGGAGTCAAATCTGGTGAATACGGTGAATGCTCATTCGTACTTTAAATCCTTGAATTAGTCATGAGCAAAACACTTTTGTGAACTGATGCCATTGTCTTGATGAAAAATAATTTTTTTGTGTTGCAAACCGGGTCTTTTCTTACGGATTCGTTCGTTCATGTTTAGTCTGCTTAGGAGCAGAACATCCATCATCCATAGCTATAAAACGACGCATAAAATTGTTTTTATTCTTCTTAAAACTATCCAAATACCGCTGACTAATTTGTTTTCGATTAAGTTTTTGTTGAATTGTTAACGTGTGCGTGGGCACCGCTTTTTCATTTCTAATTCTAAATGTAAAATATGACGTGCTCGTCCATCTGAAATACATAGTATCAGCAATTTCACGCGTAGTCAAACTTGGATCTTTACTAACAATTTCATGTACCATATTTTTTCAAAATTTTCTGATGTTGATGCACAGTTTTTGGACGTCCCTCGTGTGGTTCGTCTTCAAGGCTTTTACGACAACGTTTAAATTCAGCAACCCAATTTTTTACTGTTGCATATGATATGGAGCACTTTCATCTATCACATTTACCATATCGTTATGAATTTCTTGTCTGGCTAAACCTTTTTTAAATAAATTTTCAATGACTGCTCGATTTTTAATTTTTTTCCATGTTAAACAAAAAATCACTGACACATCAACTTCAAATGGCTTGTAAACAAGGAATGAATTAACAGATCGAATTGAAATTGTCATGGGTATTCATATGACAGATGAAATATTCCAATTCACTTATTTATTTACCAGTATTAACGTCATCTGTTGATTGTAAGGCTTGAAACTATTCACGAAACCTGTATTGTTTACATGGAATTTGTCCCTGAAGGTGAAACTGTTAATGGAGAATATTATTTAGGTATTTGGCATTGTTTGTGTTCGAGAATTGTTGGCGTGAGACTCGCTCGGATATTCAACGGGGTAGAACAGCTGCATTGCATGATAATGTACCACATCACAAAACCAATAAAGTGAAAGGATTTTTAATTAAAAAATGAATTTCTTTCATCACCCACCGTATTCGCCGGTGGGGCTATTTTCTGATCCGCAAAAGTGAAAACTGTCATAAGAGGAGCATTTTATGATGATGTTCCAGCCATCAAAGCAGATGATGCATTAATTAATTGTACCCAATCGCTGTATTGAATCAAATCAAACCTATTTTGAATGATGAAAATCATATTTCAAAAATTATTATAATGTATTTTCTATATTTGCGGTTAAATTAAACGACCCACTGTGTATTCAATGCGTTAACTAGTTAAAAATTCGTTCACATTTTGTATTGAAATTATATCATATTACAAATTATTATTATAGGTCAAATAGGTTCAAATACCCACCGACACCGTATTTGAAGGATAGACAATACACGCGTACATAACTTCCATACATTATAAATTGAAGGATTTTTTTAAGTAATGTATGTTTGTGTGTGTGTGTGTGTGTGTGCGCGCTGGTAATTAAACTCAATTCCATTAAAAAAAATAAACAAATAATTGTACTTGAATTATATTTTGCCAAATTTTTCTTTTCGTCTTTTTTTTCATTTTTTTATTTTAAAATTTCACATTGAATGAGTAAAAAGAATAAAAAAAACTCTTTTAAAATTTGTTTATTTTAAATTTTGCATATTTCTTTTGTTATATTTGTGTTTTGACCGCGTAATAAAAATAATTCGCGTATTTGATAGTCAGTAGAAATAATGAACGCAAATTTATAATGTAAAAAATATATGATAAAAAAAAACACACAAATTGATTTGCAACCATGGAATTTTTTTTTGAATTTTTAATATTATTATTTATTTAATGTTTTTTTTTTCGAAATTTATCTGATGTTTGTTTTTTCATTGCGAAAATGTGGAATATATTTTTTTATTTTTATATAAATTATCATCTCATAATTACATTTCGTGTGCGTGTGTGTGTGTGTGTGCGCGCGCGGGAGGCGGTTCTTCCTTTTTTTTTTTATCGTCTCTTGGAAATTTAGATCAAGGATTTGCAATAATTAAAATGTATATAAATATTTAAACGATTTTTTTGTTTTTTTTTGTTTATATAAAATAATATTTTTTTTGTAAATTTGACAAATTTCAATTTTTTTAAAATTTATTTTATACACAAAACATATGCATTTTGCTTTAATTTTGTAAATGCCGATAATGTTTGTGCGCTGACATCATTAATTTTATTTTATGATTCTAGTTTTTTCATATATTTTTATAGTAAATTAATTGATCTGGTATTTATGAACGACCGTCATAATTTCTTCCGTTTAATTTTGTTTAGACAGAGTGTGTGGTGTTCTAATTTGTGACAGTAATACACGAAAACGGTAGATTATCTGAGTCATTTTGTTAAGTTAAAAGTTTTATATAGACCGACTTTTCAATCAAATCATGTTTTGCACTCTTCTGGATACTATATCTCAAAAACTAATTAACTAAAGTTTTGATACATTATTCGGCATTTGCATACCGAATCTTTTAATTGCAAATTCAAATAAGGCAATCCAGTGTTGTGGTCATCCAGATACTTCTTTATATTGGAATAATCGTTAAACACAATTTTTATTTTTTTGAAAGTTTATTCAAACATAAGTTGAAAAATTATGATGAAAAGTTTTTCTTGGTATAAGTGTAACATTTATAAGCTTTCATTTAAGCTATAACATTGTTATCGGTCTCAACTGGTTCCAAAAATATTCATAAATAACCACAACGATGTGTAAACATACAATTTATTTTCAATAAATTTTATCTGTTCTATGCTTTACACAGAATCAAGGACGAGTAAGTCACAGGTAGCGGGTTTCACATACACATACGTATTCACATGAACCCATCATGAACCATTCAAACCATTCACACACAAACGGACACAGGAATAATATAATCCCAGCAAACATTTTGATTGGAATATGATACGATTTTGATTTTTTAATTTTGCGAAACATTAATTGGAATTCTGTTCACAAATTGGCTCGCTTTTAAATCATTTGATGGACTAAAATGTTTTTTTTCAAGTTGATTGATGAATTATTTGTCGTTTTTTTTACTCTTAGTGCTTTCGACGGAAATCGTCGCGTAATCGCTGTTTATTTTGACATATACGAATTATTCTCATAACATATTATATATTGAAAAATACGTGCTCTTATAGTATATATATATTTGCTCTCTTCACACAACCTTCGATTTTCATTCGCTTCCGCTATCATTCGAATTTTTGTCTGCAGGGATATGATAATAAATATAAAATAAAAAAAAAACTACGATTTATTTTACTTTTATTATATTCACTTGCTGCAGATGATGTCTTTGTAATGGTCAATTCGATGCAATTTTTGATCATCTGTGGATGTGGAACAAACTTCAAATTCAGCTTCCGTAGATCAATTTTTTCCTTTAAAATGCGATGAATTGTTGTTTTAGGTATACTTAGTTTCATTTCCATGAATTCCATGATTGAAGATTTCTTGCAAATTTTTTACGAAATCATGCACTTTTTCAATGTTTTCTTCAGTAATCCATTCACATGGTCGACCTAAGTGTTCATCATCATTAACATCTTCTCTACTATCTTTCTTATTTTTTTCTCTGAATATTATTGTTTCATTTACTTTCGTGTGATAATACAGTTTATGATCGCAGGTCAAATTTAATGTGTACATTAGGTGTCGACTTCAGGTCTAAAATTTCTCTCGCTCGAAATTATATGAAAGTAACTAAATCGTGCTTATTGCAATGGTCGTTTCGCTGACGCAATGGCATATTTGCGTATCGTTTAGAATATATACTATTGCCGAACAAAATTATTTACGCGGATTAATAAATAGAGATTAATTAATAAAATATTAAATCATTTCACGTTATTTACGTGTAATGTTTACATATTATTGGATCTCCAGATATATAGATTTGTTTGTGTAATGCTTGGTTTACAGCTTGCTTTAGTTTCTTCTCTGTGGTATATGAACTGTAAACGATTAACATGCATTTGATAAGATTGAATATTTTATCTAAAGAGAAAGACTAAACAAAAGGAAAACCAATGGTGTAAACCACTCGTATTAAAACAGCTATTAATCAAATTGTTCTTATTTTGTTATACGAATGTTAAAAACAATATATAACTCATTTAAAACACGTTTCTTTTCTATAGATGACTATAATAATATTCAGAGTGTATTTTTACGCGTGATAGAATTTGAAATTTGAATAAAAACTAAACTATTTCCCCAAAATAATGAGAATGGCTTTATATTATATAGAAACTGTAGGGCCATTTGTAAATTACTAATTGATTTATGTAGCGTGGCCCGAACCTTAACCAACTGTCCGGTCAATGGGATCCAACACATTAAGTGACAGGAACTTTTGTCGATCGATCGAAAAATGCATAAAGAATCAATATTAAAGTTGTTTTAAAATTTTGTGAAAATGCTACTCAAACGTATGATTTGCTTAAAAACGCGTGTGGTGAAAATTGTATGTCAAAAGAACAATTTTTTAAATGGAATAAATGATTCACATAAAGCAGAGAAGCTATATAAGTGATGATGATCGTCCAGATCGACCATTTGAAGCAATTTACTGAAGAAAACATTGAAATAAATCAGTCACTTTAACAATTGCTAATAAATGTTCAATGTGATGCATCTAAAATGGAGCTTGGAAAACCGACACAACAACAATTCATCTGATTTTAACCGAAAAAATTGGTCTATGAAAGGTGATTTCTAAATTTTTTCTACATCAATTAATTGATGATCAAAAATTGTACCGAATTGAACGTTCTAAAGACATTATTAAATATGCTCGAAGTGAAAAAATTTTCATAAAAACTATTATAACATGGTGACGAAACAGAAACTAAGCGTCAAAGCGCTTAATGATGATCACCAACTTTAATGAAATACATTTTTCGACCGATGCACAAAATTTCTGGTTACTAAATTAGTTAGTAGAAAACTTAAAATTAGTGTCTTGGATGCCATTAATCGAAATGTCAATGAACTATGATAGTATGTAAAAGGCGGTAGTTTTATATGTTATAAATCCATATTCTCATTATAACATATTTGGGGTAGAGGCTGTTTGTTAGGTTTTTATTTTAAACATTCATTGTTTACTCATATTGCTGTTACAAGTGCATTCGATTCGTCCAAATTTTCACTACAAAAAATGGAGCAAAATTTAAATTTGTGGAGTGCCCTCTATTTATTTGGCAAACTTATTTTTATAATTAACACTTTTGCATCGGAGTGATTTTCCTAAAATTTTCATATAAAAGTTGGTATTTTTTTGCCAATTGAGCGGAATTCTCGTTTCGTAACGACACCATTTTGTTTTTTCAACTAGAATTCTCGTTTCCCGATACGAAAGTGGTAAAAAAAAATGTAACCAATTTGGGCGTTGTTGAACTTATACGCTATGACGATTTGTCAAATTATACTGAAAGGAAATTGCTGTAATATTCGGAATGAATGTTCTATCACACATAAAAAGACACCCTTTTGATATTTCTTTCTAATAACATAATTTTTATATAATTATAGATAAATTTAAATACTTATTTATGTATTGCGAAAGTTGTCTTAGGATTACCCTGTTTTTTTTTGCAACAATCAAGTATAGTAGATATCAAAATAGATAACCTATTTTTAATTATTTAATTGAAGTTTTTTTATTATTATTACACGATTGATTATTATTATTATTATTATTATTATTATTATAATAATAATCTATGTTTTATTGATTCGTATTTTCATGGCGTGTGCATTTGTTCCAAATTAAAACAATATCTTTATATAATATTACACTGTAATCTCGACACCTATAAACTTATTAGCATTATTAATTTTGAATCGAATATAGAGATAGAATATAGTCTTAGAATGAATGTGTTTATATGTAAAATGGGTATCTAAACAATTTGCAATAAATCAATGATATGCATGAAATCACGACCATATTTTGATCCGAAATTAATGAATTAAATTAATCCAGCAGGTGGAGAAATGTGTCATTGGTATATGTAGCAATTCGCCACTCTATTATATGTTCACTTATGTGATAAGAATATATTTGAAAATGTGTTCATGTTAAGGATTTATATTTCCGGAAAATCCGGATTTGTTATTAATTCTATTTAAACTAAATTGGAGAAAAAAGGTATACGAACGAAGAATCCTATTTTAAAACTATACATACTCAACTTGATTAAAATAGGATGTATGACATCAACATATTTCGATAGAGAATTTTAATTTTATGCTAACGAATATGATAACCAAAAAGGGTAACCAAAAAGGGCCTTCCTCAATTTTTAATGAAACTTTGCGGACTTTGTAGAAGAGTAAAATATATATTCGATCCGTATTTTTTAAGTATTTACAATAGAACAGCTAGTTTACGTTTGATATATATGATAGATAAAGTTTTATGCTCCGTTTATCGAACACTGGCGCCTATTTTACCTAAAAGAATAAGTTGTTGGACAAATTGTTTTTATCGAAAAGTTTTCAATTGCTTTTTTTATGTTTAAATAAATTTTAATATTTATATTTTGTAATTATCCAATAAATAGTTTTCAAATTATTAAAGAAAAAGAGTGTGACCAAAATTGACCGAACAAAAACGACCTGTTTCGTCGCAACCCCAATATTGTCCCAATTGGTTCTGATCATAAGTCTGAGTCATAAGCTATTGTTTTGTGAAGTTTGGAGTTGAGTCTATACTTTTGGTTGCTGCGATATTAGGACCTGCAGGTTCCCATAGACGAAAATGCAAATCTCCAGAAATATAGGCATATCCACTGAAATATAGGAATGTATATGTTCTATAAAGGAGAATAATATATTTACAGAGACTTGGCTAAGAGTTAATTAGATTTCATACCAAAAGATGATTTACTCCACAAGGCACAATCAATTAATTTAAAATGTCACTAAAACTCATCTTCCTAATTCTTCCCTAAGTTTGAATTGAATTTCTTCAATATAAATTATATTTATAGTTGAGGATCCATTTGTGACAATTCTTCGTATAATTTGATATCTTTCTGTGACATATTATTTTGTTGTAGCAATTCGTTATAGGAATAACATCGCTTTCCGTTTTACACTGGATCTGATCAAAAGACGTACTTACATTTTGTTCACAATTTTATGTTAATATTTGCTGATGGTAAACGTGTTTATCGTATTTGATGGATTTTTCATAATTTTCGATGCAATATTTTGTGGTGGTGTTGTTGCATTAATATGTTTATATTTAGGGAAATTAATCTGGCAAATAATGTTGTGCACACTACAAGTCACTTAAACTTTTTATCATGTATTTGAATGTGTTGCTTTAAGCATGATGGATACGTAGAAAATTCTGCTTTGCACACGATGCATTTGTGCAATTTTTTTCCGCATATTTATTTACACACATGAATTTTGATAAATCTTAATATGAAGTAATTTAATCATATTTAAATTTTCTGCGACCGTGAAGGTTTTTTTTTTTTTGTGAACACTTAAATTTGAATTCGTTGTAAATTTATTGGAACATATGTCACATTTAAATGGTTTTCCATTGTTGCTATGCAAAAGTTTGTGTTGTTTTAAATTATATTTTCGTTTAAATCCTTTCGAGTATATGTCGCATTTAAATCGTCTTTCAGAGTTGTGTAATTTTAAATGATATTATCGTTTGAATCTGAATCTGAATGAATGTGAACAGTTATGCAACATTTAAAATTCATTTCCTCGGAATGTATTTTCATTTGCTCTGTCCAAGAAATTTTTATATAATTTTTATATAATTTTTTTATAATCATTTTTAATATTTGCTCTGGATAGAAACTATTTACTTGAAAATCAAAATAAAACTAATTTGATTTGATGAATATTTTCGAATATCTTCTGCGCATGTATTTTTTAATGAAATTGAGTACCAGCAAATTTGAAATTTCTTCAGATATTTCTAAACTTTTCAGTTTGTCCATTTGTCAGCGGTGATCGATAAAAAAAAGTATTTCCTGATTCAAAATATTCAATATTTAATTATAACAATAATCTAAAGACGTGTTTATACGACACACACGAGACTGTATGATCTTTGAACATTATTTTTTGTAATAATTTTATAATGAACATAAAATGCGATTAATATATTGCAAATATTAATTAAGAACACATATTGTTAGTCATACAGTTTAATATTTTATTTAAAGTTATGTTGGCTAATACTATGCACTCTCTAAGCTGTACCCTAAAATTTGTTTACACCACAGCATGCATATATCAAATAAATGCATTATCATCATTGTCGGCTAATCACCCATACAAATATATTATTGGAATTAGGTTGCCTCGGTCAATCTCGCTATAATTACAAAACAAATTTGTTTGTTATATACTTCCATATGGAATATATTTACCAACTTAAGTGTATAATATTATGCCCGATAGATGCCATATGTCACATTTGGAATAAAAATAGATTTTTCCTATAATTTATCAGCGCGCAACTTCTTTGATCACCATTTATGGATTTAAAAGACTAAAGAACTCTTAGCAAACAAATAATTGATAGAAGGTTATTCGTTTTATTTAGTTTAGACAGTCTCCAAGTAACGCGATACTTAATCAACCTTTGTTTGTCCTTGAGAATATTGGTTAGATTTACAGAAATAACCTTTGTTAACTCTTAAATGCTGATATTTTTTTCGTTATTTAATTTAAAAAATTTGTTTATTGGTGTTCTGTGTGTGTGTGTGTGTGTGTGTGTGTGTTGTATGAATATACATATATACATAACCAAACACATACTATCAACAATAATAATAAAAAATATATTATATATTTTCTTATGTGTATACAAAACTTCGCAATTTATAATTATAGGAAAAACAATAACAAAATTAAAAGAAATAAATAAAAAAAAACTACTAAACTTTATAAATAAATAAATAAAAATAAATTCATGAGACAGAAAAATATGTGAAAAATATAATAATAATAATAATAATAATAATAATAATAATAATAATAATAATAATAATAATAATAATAATAATAATAATAATTATAATAATAATTATTATATTATCATTGAATAAATGAAGCGCCATTTCTTATACAAAAGTATTTAAATGTATATAGTCGTCGCCAACGTGGTGGTGGTGGTCGTCGTCGTTGTCTGGTTGCGTCCTATTCGTTCGTATATTACTGTCATCGTTAAAATTTTCTTCGTTTTTTTTATCATTATTAATCCGTTATCACGTATTTCCCGCAGCCGTTGTTGTCATAATGTAGGTATTTTATATATGTATATGGTATAGTTTTTACCGACGTCATTAATTTTCAAATTGTCGTTTAGATAATACGTAGTAGACTTATAATAACATACTTTACTCCGCCGCTTTACTTTTTATTGTTGCAATTTACAATTGGTAATTGAATTGATATCGTTGCGGGTAGAATTTCTTACTATTTTGTATATTTTTTTTCTACCATTGTATTGGTATATTGTATATTTATTGTTAATATTATATACAATTGTGTCTGTTATTACTAATTCTCTCGTGTATTATTTTATTATTTTTCCATTTATTTTCAGAGTTTTAACACCTTTTATGTTATGATGGAGTAGTATAGAAAAAGCAATATTATTATTTGAAAAATTTTGTTTCTTTTAATTTTTTTATGTAAAAAATTTCGTAGAATAATCATTAGGTCGTTGTTGGGGTCGTCCGATCGTCCGTCCATTTGTCCATTCGTCCATTCGTTCGTGCATTGTGATATAGGCAAAGAAATGCTTTTTCTTTTCATTATTGCGAATATTAATTACACAATCATTTTATGTAATGTTTGGGCGTGTTTGTATTTGTATTAGTTGATATATAAAATATATAATTTAAAAATAAAAATGATAACAATTCTTGGTTTTTTTTTTTTTTTTTTTTTCGTTCATCGTCATAATATTTGTCGTAGTAGTTGTAATTGTATAAATAAATAAACATATAAATTCTATATTTTGTTTATTATATTATTACAAATAAAAACTAAATAAAATATACATGAACTATAATTTGTGTATAAAATATATTTTATGTAGTAATTATAAGATAATACTAAAACAATGCCGCATACAATGAAAATTTTTACATATGAATGGGAATGATGATACACAAATAAAATCAGAAATGAATGAATGAATGAAAATATGCGTTAAAACTTTTTTTTTTTTATTATTTTATGGATGGATTGGTGAAATATTTTAATATCTGTTGGATGAATAAAATGCTATCATTCATATGGAATTTTTATAATAAAAATACTGATTAGTTTTTGTTAGATGTTTTTTTATGAAAAGAAAAATTCTATGAAAATGATGATATTTACATTTGCAAGAATAAAAAATTGCTAACAATTCTCGTGTAGGGTTTCTCGCGTGATTTGAGGGCGATTAAGAATTATTATAGGTAATAGATTAATTTAAAAATTTATGCCGAAGATTAGGTGTTCTGCTGATAAAAAAAAAAAATTTTTAAATTTCATTATTTTCTCAATTGTTATATAAATTTAATTTTTGGTTTTGAAATGTCACGGTTTATTACCTAGTTTTCTTATTAAAAATAAAATAGACATTTTTTGTGATTTTATATGTCAAAACTTTCGGATATTTCATAAAAAGTGACAGTTACTACTTTAGCTGATATTTTAAATATGGCGATTTAATTGTTAGCACTCTAAATTTTGAAATGACTAATATAGTAGGTCACATTCTAGACCTTTATATACCTAACTTTCCGTACGTCAAATTTAGTTGACATTATAGGTCACATATAGTGACAGTGAAGGAGTATCTAATATCAAAATATACTTAAAAATTGATTATTTCATGTTAATTTTTATTAAATTGAATAAATTAATCAGTTGTTATAAAAAGTCGCTTGTCTTACATTATTTATATGCAATTAATAATTTTATTGAATAAAGCAAACCCGTTATTTTAGATCAAATAGAACTCTGTATTTATTTTAAAATTAAAAATGTAATTTGCTCTCTCTCTCTCTCTTTCTTACCTATACGAGTGAGTGATTTGTTTTTGGTTCGCTCACGTGATGCATTTAGCCATTCGAAAACGCAATCTCCTTCTGTTTTTTATTTCGCTTACGATTCGTTTTCGTTACGCTTTACTACATAAAGCGTTGCTCTCGATATTCGGTACAATTATAACTGTCAAAATGACATTTTATGTTACTTGAATTATTATCATTTTTCCATATAATATAATATGAAGAAATATTGATCAATATTTTATCTTCAGACATTTGATAAAGAACGATAAGGATTAAAAAATAGATAGAATTTTGAATTGTTTACATTCCCTATTCATACTATATAGATTTGGTATATTGATTCGCACAGTTTCATCGATTTTATACCCGTATTCAAATTCCCATTTGTCTTCTCGTAAAATATTATCTTTATATTTCTATAGTACAAAAATGTGTAAAATTAAAACTTATGTATATATTTAATTTAATTAAATAAAGTGTCAACAATTGATTTTATCAATTTTATGTAGACCTTTAATACAAAATCGACTTTTTGAAGTTAGTAAACAGTACAGTAGTATTGATCAATGTGATCTGTCTTGACTTTACTATTTACTTTTAGTTTTAAATATCTTTAATCATATTACAATAAATACAATAAATAAATCATTCTACTATATTTATATTAAATTTCGGAATTTATATGATGTGTTTTTGTTTATATTACATTTTTTTGGAATGTGTTTTTGTATTGTTTAAACATTTTTGGCTACATCTCGATCACACAAACACAATTTGTTTTTGTTTCATAAATAAACAACGTTTTGTTTATTCGTATAATGCAAAATGCTAAATGATGACTAAAGACTAAATTTTTGTGAATATACTAATCATTATTTAATGATAATTTCTCATATGAAATTACCCTATTGTGTGTATTTATTTTTATATATATTTTTATCTTTATAAAATTTATTTAAAATACATGTGTGTGTGTGTGTGTGTGTGTATTAGAGCAAAATAATAAAATTCAAATACATTGCATTATAAAATATGATATCATAATTTTTGCATTTCAATTACAAATAAAAAAGTTATAGATAATTTTATATTAATCATGAATATCTCTTTCATCATCACGATAAATTAAGAAACTTTGAAATTAAAATTGAATTTGATTAAAAATGTACTGAATTGAAAGATTCATTTTGTTGTTCGACAGTTGCGGACAGTTGGTTAGCAAAAACTTTGACCTTAAATAATTTCACATTCTAAATTTCACACTAAATTCACAATATATAAAAAAAATAAAAATTCAAACATATAAGTTTTTAACCCCTGATTGGAAAACATTCTTTTAATGTTATTTTCTTTTTATTTCTTCCGCAAATTTTATACTTTTAATTTTTTTTTTTTTTTCGTAATAACAAAAAAAAAAATGGTATGTTTTTAAGTGTAGGCGCACTCAACTTCAATATTTATAATAAAATAAATATATATGAATTACAAATACATGGGCAAAAATAACACATTTATATAATAATTATGGATCATAAAACAAATCAAGAATGAAATATAATAAAGCTAATACATTATCTTTTTCTCATGATTCGTTGGTATTAACACAAATCACAATCATGTCGTCATCATCATCACAAATATATTGTTTTTTTTTCTTTAATCATCATCATCATCATCATCAAACTATTTTTATATTATTTTTTTTTTTTTTTTTTTAAGTTCAAAGTTCTTAAAATAATCTTTTCAAATTCTAAAAATAGACTCTAATTTAAAATTTAGAATTACAAGAAAACGAAATAAAATGCATTATGGGGAACAATTATTTACCACATGATATTTGTATATTAATACTACGCCATTTGTTATGCAATTTTATGTTGCTTGTAATAATAATATTTTTTGTAACGAAAAAGTATATGATATAATTTTTATTGTAATTGTATAAAATAATATATTTATTGTCTATGGTAAATATGAAATTATAAGGTTTTAGATGGTTGGTATAGAACTTTGCTTAATGGATTTTTATTATACATTAGAAAATAGTATTGTACATTTATGATATTGCTGTTTTCGTTTTATCCCAGAATTTTATCAATAAATTTTTGTTTATAGCACAAATAAATGGGGTTTGAAATAGTAGATAGAATAACGAAAAATCTGATCATAGATATCGCCATATATCACTATATCTGATGTAAACAAAATTTTTGTTCAATATTAAATTATAATAATAATATATAAAATTAAATTAATTAATACTGTAATGTGAATGACAATATTACTATTACTTGTTGCACTAGGACACAAATTATTACACCGTATTACACCACATACATATATATTACAATTTATACATCCAAAACGAATCCGTGTGATGGTGTATACGTTTTCCTAAACATATTGATTCTGGATGTTCATCATAGTTTTGTTTTTAGTAAAGACAACTTTAAAAAATTATACCATTTCGTTAAAAACGACAAGATAAACAAAAAGTTGTGTATAATTTTAGGTGATTTATTTATTTATTGTATAATTTTTGAATTTTCCTTGTTATTAATACAAATATTGATGTTACGTTGCGATTGACTTGCAATTTGAAATCACGTCTTTTGCTTTGAAACATGGTCATTTCGATAGAAAATAACGACAATTCTTCTTAATTTGTGGTAAAATGCAAAATATGTTGAACGTAATTTATATATATTTTTATATTTCACTTTTATTTATTATTTCAGCTATACGTAGCTTACTAGAAGTAAGTTTTGTATGTGCAAATGTTTTTGTGAACTCGATGTTTTCTTCATCTAAACATCTGGCTCAATTTTCATGCTCAGTCATGTGCATTCTTTCTAGAGATGACATACCTTATCGTGACCAGCCAGGTAGCAATTGCCGAGTACAGTGTGAATTAGGTTGTATTTCAGTGTCGTCAGTACATCCTAAATGTTTGCACAAATAGTTATACTCGTTAGCCCGGTATTGTTTGCTTCTGACAATTCTTGTTTGATTATAGGATTCCTAAATTTTAAAATGTACAAAAGTTTTGTGGCCTTCCCATATTGATGTGGCTCGCTTAATCTGAAAACACCATTGTTGACCGTCGCATTTTTAATGAAAAATGCCGATGGTTGGACTTTGGAGATGAGGCCAACTATATAACTATATATTGAAATATATTTATGGGAAATGGCTGCTGTATACATCCAGTGTACAATTTACTGTTTCAGTTATCAATTTTTGTCGAATGTGCATGCTTAAATCTTATTAAGCCCTTCTCTTTTATTAGTTTAGTTTGTAAATAAATATTATACCCAAATACTTGACCTCAGCTGAGAATTCGATTGTATTGCCATTTAGTTTGGATGAACCAAGTGTTGTTGAGTCCTGTATATTCTCAGGGAAATGATTATTTCTAGCCTCTTCACTCCATTTCTTCGATATTTTCGCTCCAAGAACCATACTATAGTTTGTCGAAGATATTCAGGTACCACAGAAACAATATATTATATTTGACATAGAGTTGTATTAGATATTGACCAACCCACTCCAACAGTGTTATTTTAACTGTCCCAGTTAGGTTCATCATGTAATCGCCATTTATTGCTTCTATGTGTCGATACGCGAATATGATCAAACTCCGTGTATAAATATATAAATATGTCGTGATATATCGAATCAGATCACTATATTTGTGTAACATATGAGTGTAACATATGGTTTATTTACTCGGACATACTCCAAGACATAGTTAATCTCTGAATATAGCGTCCAATATTATATTTTCAACGACATTTGCTTTTTGATTTCATAAACGAACAAATGATAGCTTAGTTGAATAAATTTTAGTATAAAATATCCTGAAAAATGACAATACTGAGATTGAATAATGACAAGCGCTTTTACTACAGCACCATTGAACCACTCAAACCCGTGTGTGTATAACAAATATTTATTTTCACCATCTCTACGTAACTTCTCGCTCCGAAATGCAAACAATTTTGCAAATTCACGATGTGTCTAAATACGACATTATATAACTGTTAAAGAATATGCTCGTACTATTTTCGCGTTTCGTTTCGCTGAATTGATTGGTTTTTTGTGTGATCAGTTATTTTATAGCAATAGTTGTTTATGTTTTTTATGCTATTTACAATATTTTATTTGATATTAAACATATTTAATCATCCATGTCGTCCATATCGTTTCATTTTACTTTATCATGAAATATGTTTGTTTGCTTCCATAATAATATGTACGCAGTATCTCAATCATTTAATGAAATAAATGTGTAAAATTATATGGATTTAATAGAAAATGATAGTTAAATATGCTATTTTACGATATTTATAGGTATATATGGTATATTGTTCATTTCATTATATTCATTCATGCATACAGGGTGGCCCAGCAAAAGTGTACAACTATCAAAACACATATATATTATCACCACAGAGACGCTATAATATTTCACATATATGTGGCACAGAAAAATAACTGATCAATATTAGGGGATAAACGGGTTTAAGCGTATTGATACTTTATATTGCTTCAAGTACTAAACATACTCAACTTTTGCTCCTTCATTTATCCACAATTCGATAATTGTTCGATTAAGCATTTTATACTCGACTTTGATCATGCTTGAATTTAACACTTTATGCTTGAAACAAACAACAACAAAATATTGACATGCAATGCTTGATTAATAAGCATTTCACGTTTGGTTTATATAAACAATAATAAAATATCATTGAGCATTTAATTCGGTTTATTATATGAACAACAAAATACTAACAAGTAACACTATGCAAGTGTAACTAAATTTTTTAAATTGCATGTGGTTTTTTTTTTAAATTGATCATAAAATAAAATAACGTATCCAAATTTTTACGGTCAAATATCGGAGCGTTAAAAAAGTTAGATGTAGATTTCATTTTAGCACGCATCACAAACCCGAACCATGTTATAAGTGTTCTGAGTGACTGCATAATTTTCATTTGTTAAAAAACTTCTAACATATGCCCAAAACTATAAATCTTTTAGCTCACGGAAATTCGGTTAAATATGTTAAAAAATATACAGAAAAGATACACTAATTCATTACAACAACTGATAGGTATTGGAAAAAAAAGCGATATCTCTCTCTATCTAATTTGAAAACGTTGTGATACAATTTTTGTTTTCAAATGTTACTTAAAATCTATACTGTTTTTGATGTTGCATACTTTCGCTATCATACCCTGTGTACATATATTGTTTACATTTAGAAAGGAAAAGAAGAAGCGGTAAAATTTCTTTAATGTTGTGTATTTTATCTATATATATTTCTTAATTTCTTATATGTAACTTATATCGTTTAATACCCGCATGTCATCTATATACATATAAATTATATAGATAGATACTGTACTGTACTATAGATTCTCAACTCTTAAAAACGTATATCTATATCTTTATGATAATTGTATATATGTTTTGTTAATATTTAGTTAATAATTAACCTAGTTTTACAATTCTGTTATTTCTTCGCTTAATACACACATCATTAATTTAGAAATTTTCCGGGAATTATCTTATGTACTGCGCCCAGCAAATATTTTCTCGATTCGAATGTTATTTGCTTTTAATTTACTCATTTGCGAACCATTATAATTTGCATTCTGTTTAGTAATAGACTAGCAACTAAATCAATAGGAAATCATGAAAGTGATACGAAATAAGGCTCGCGTAAGTACAGCGAAGCATAAAAAAGATTTGCAAAAGGTCGGCAAAAGTAACTCAAAATCGAAGCATAAAAGTGAATCATAAAAGAGATTCGCAAAAGTAATACAAAAACATACAATTAGCATCATACGCAATTTTTAGCAAATCATAACAATTGAATAGCATTTTTACCAATTTTAAAGCACAATTTAATTATGATTCTTTGTTCTTTGTACATTTTTCGACTGGCGCATAAAAATTCCTGTTACTTAATACGTTGTATTTGGGCGTACAGTGAAAGTAATGTCATGAACATTTGAAAATTTATTAAGATCGGTTATCATTACATAAATCAATTAGTAGCTAACCGACGGCGCTACGTGTTCTATATATTATAAAGTAATTCTAATTATTTTTGGAACAGACGTGTCTATTAAAAATTAAAATTTCTTCTTCGTGCTTTCTTCGGTATACGTCGATTAATAGATGTTTATTTTGACATAAGAATTATTCTCGTATCATATTATTACCCTTTCTTTCTATTACATGAAAAAATATCTATATTAGCAACTATATTCAATAGCTATTGCTAACTCGCCACTTTTTTTGTGTCATTAGTGTCAAATATTTAGCATTTAGCACTTAGCATGTACAGAAAATTTCAATACGGAAAGGGTATATACTTTGGAAAATACATGTTCTTTTATATTTGCTCTCTTCACACAACCTTCATTTGATTTTCATTCACTTTTGCGAACATTCGAATATTTGTCTGTATGGAATATACGTATAATAAATTAATGAATGTATATTGTGTGTGTGTGTGTGTATGTGTGTAATAAGAAAAACAAAAATGTGTATGCAAAATTTTAATGTTTACAAATATTTCATAATCGATACATTCTGTTCTGATGTTCAGTTCCATCAATAAAATAATAATTATTAGTTTCTGAATAATCAAAGTCTGTCTACATAATATAAATAAACACTATTTCGGATTGTTATGTATATGGGAGTGTGAAAAATATATTATAATATTAATAAAATGAGATTCATTTAAAAAAAATTCGTAATCTATACAATTTATGATATGAATTAAATAAAATAAATTTCGAATAGGTAAAAACCATTAGAAATTATAACCATGAAACATAAACAATGCTATTTTAAAAAAATTGTAACTTATAAAATATTGCGTGATATATACCTTTTGTTTGAATACAACATGTACGACCATCACACTATTATTATTATGTAATAAAAATACGTATATTGTAAATTTTATATTTGTATATGCACTCGGTGTACAAGTATGAATTGCGGATTTTTTTTTTTTCGAAAAAACCAAGAATAATAAAAAGTCGGTCATTCAAATTGTTTCCTGCATCGTTAAATACTCTTATTTGCCCATTTTTTCGGATAATTTGTGAATCCCACCCTTTTGCCGCGAACCATCGAACAATTTTCATCATTATTTATATTTTTACGAACAAAAGCGTTGCTCAACAAGTGTGTGAGCCATCGATGCAAATAATTGGTAATCGGAAAGAATCAAGACTGATGAGTAAGCCGCATGGGCGTAGGCACAGTTGATTGCTTACAATGTGTCGCTAACCGGTCTGACTTTATGTGATGGACTATTGAAATGTGGAGATCTAGCGTTACCTTTTTCAATATTCTGGTAGTATTTTGAACAGCGAACATTTCAAATCAATATTAATTATTGTGGACAATGTTTGGTATTAATCGTTTAACAAGATTTTATACTACACACAGCATTGGTGCACCATCTTTTTCTCAAAATCCGCATTCCATACTTGTACACCTATGGTATATAAATATAATGTTACCATATTATTGTTGTGGTGTGGTGCGTTTTTAATTAGTGAAATGTGTGTGGGGCATTAGGTAAAATCAGATAACTTTAAGTAAATAAATACGTACATTTTTTTCGCTATATAAATTTTGTACGGAAATAATTATAATATTAGATTTTAAATTTATATGCGGTAGTAAAAACAATAGACACATAATTTGCAATTTATGGAAATAAATTAGAAAAAAATGCATAATTTGTGTATTTACAATAGAGGTGCAAAAAAGTTTACAGCCTAAATATTATCTTTTCCATATATAAAGCCGAATGGTAAATCTGCTTATAGAAAATTGGTGGATATTAATCCATCCAAATAACAATCGTCCTAACTTTCCAAATTTTAATTTTTGTTTTTATTGGTTGGGTTTCCTTCAATTGTAAGGAAGAAAAGTATGCATTGAAATTTGAAACAGATGTAAAATATCACAACAGAGAAAAAAAATGTTAAATACAAATTTCTTCGCTCAGTTTGTGTTAATTGTATTCACATTCTTTTTTCCTTTCCATTACACTACATTCAATACAGACAATTTCCTAAGTATAGTTGAACATTCATCATGAGAACTAAACACGTGAATTTCTATTTGTTTGTCCAAAATGCCGAGTTTTTTTGTGTCACAAAATTGTGATTTTCAAAAAGCTTTGCAGTTTTAAATTTTTGAAAGTCATGAAATGGTTGTGGAATCATACGATGGTGAACGAAAAAAGACATTGGTTTTAACGCTTCAAAAGTGCGGTGTTTCACGACTAGTTTTTTCAAAAATTCAATTTCAAATACAAATTCTTCTGTTGAGAAATATTGAACCATTGGCTCAACAAAAAATGACACATTTTCTATGTACAACAGTTGGCAGTATTTTATACTTTATTTTTGTTTTTTGTTTGAATTATGGTCGAATGCAAATCTGCAGTATATAAATTCTGACGTTTCGATATCAAAAAGTGTTCTTTACTATGGCAATGATATTGTCACTGTCGTTCCAATGATATCTTTCACTTATTCACACATTCATTTAACATTGTGAATTCCTTTATTAAAATACTAATCGAAAAAATTTTAATATTTCATAAATAATAATAATAAAAATTGTGTTCGGAACTCAATTCTTAAGTTGCATGTAACCAAATGTTACCAAATTTTGCTAATTTAATAATTTCCAAAACAACATCAAAGTTTTGGCAAAGATGGATTATATTAATACGTGTTTGGCCTTACATATTTGGGCTTTGTGAAATTTCTATTGGAAATAAATAGTTCTAATATAATTTGGCGAAGAATATGGAGTTTTCTGTAAATTTTTGATAATATATACTCCACGGCATTCCATCTCAAAGCCTCTTTATGGTAATACAATTCGTGAATTTTTGAAGGAAAAAATTACTATTATGCGGCCTGAAAATGATTGGAATAATATGCAAGAAAACAAAATACGAGTTGAAATCGATATATTCAGTGATATATCATTTGGTATCGCAATACATTAATTTAACAATCCACATGTGATCATCGTATTATTTATTGCTATCAGTACTGTCCTACTGATTTTCTAACGCCTCATACGAGCAGCCAGTCGAACCGACATGTCCGCACTGCAAATTCCTATATGTCCGACATCGAACCCGAAAGGTATCCGCCTGTATACCAACTGTATCTTAGGCAAGTATTATATAAAAATATATCAGTCGATATAATTAAAAGACTAAATTTTATCGCAATCAATTGCTAAAAGCACAATTTATCATTTATACGATAATCATTTACGAAAATATGTGAATGTCAAAATCAATGTCACCATAAAATAAAATCCATATTTTGTTATTTGTTTTAATTATATTATTTCACCTTTTTAACCTAGTGTTGGTTGCATGATAAAAAGCATTTAATTATTCGTTTTATTTTATTTATAAATGTATGTGGTGGCACACAGGTGTACGCATATGAAACTGTAAGTTTTAAAATACAAATAAAATGTTTATTAAAAAAGCATGATACAAAATAATTGTCATTGATATTTAGCTACAAATTGTTGCCATCTCTCTAGCAATTTGTGAATGCTACGCCAAAAAATTCTATTCCTCTTTTGATGAAAATCATTCCGAAGAGTGAGTGCGTTCTCCATCGATGAAAACAAATGATAATTGGAAGTAGTATTAATAGTTTATTACGTTAACGATACTCAAAATAAATACACTTTTCATCATCATTCACATTCCGATGCCAAAAAAGACTTACTTTTATGTCTTTGAAACAAAATTTTAATGTTACTTTTTCGGTTTTCAATTTGCCTTTCACATCCAGTTTTTGTGACACTCATTTTCCACGCACTTTTAAATCTTTCCCATAAATTTTTGAACTTATAGAAATCTTTTCATGATCAACATTCAAAGCTTCTACCATTTGTTTTAGAGTTTGTGATTAATCTTCATCCAACAATGCGGTGTATTCAAACTTGTTCGCTGGTTTTCCACGTACTACATATTCCACATCAAAATAATCGTTTCTGAATCGTAACCACTCACTTGCAATTTCATATGCATAAACCTGGTAATAATTGGTTAATAACATAATTTTATAAACAATGTGAAAGAAAAAAATTGACTATATTTAATAGAGAAATATTACAACCTCTGTCCCATAATAATCCGGATTGAATTAAAAAAACACAAAAATAAATTTTACATTTACTCATAAGCTCAATCAACTGTAACACATCGTTTTACACGCCGTTCAACATGTGAATCAAATGACTTGTTTTTGATTGGAATGTGTTTGAGAACGGTGGTTGTCGCCTCTTGAATGTCTTCAATTGAAGCAAAACGGTTTCCTTTCATAGCCAAATGAGGTTTAGGGAACAGGCATTAGTCGCAGGGAGTTAAATTAAGTGATTATGCGGTAAATGATTAAGTAAAAAAATTTGATTATTAGTTCAATTCGGTGTAACTTTTGATTATCATTTAATTGATGTGGAACAAATCACCTAGCGTACACCAGTTAAAATTCGATGAATTATTGTTTTCGGTATTCCAAGTTCCATTTCGATTATTCTCGCGAAACATTGCTTAGAAATGTTCACGAAATTACACACTTTTTCAATGTTTTCTTCAATAAATTGCTTCAGATGATCGACCTGGATTTGTGCTTTTAACACAAAATTGTCACCATACGTGATTTTATACAAATCATACTTTTGAGTAGCATTTTTACTTAAATTCAAATTTAATGTTGGTTCTTTGTTTTTATATTCATTTTTCGACAGATATACAAAAACATCTGTAACTTTTTGTGTTGTATTTTCGTTTCCATAGAATGTAATGTCATGAAATTTTGACAATTTGTTGAGGAACGTTCACGCAGAACATAATTGAAAAAAAAAAACTAAGAGGTAGCGCTAAGTGGTTCTATGGTTTATTATGGGACAGAGGGCCTATATAATTTCATATAATGAAAAATAAATAAATTATATTTTATTTCACATATATTTATAAATGAATTAAAATCGTTTATCCGCAGATGACTTTGATAATAACAATTTTCCATATAATTATAAATTTAAATAAATAGTAAAATTGCATGATGACGACAATTATTATTTTTATTTTCTTTAATTGAACAAACAAATTATAAATATTATATTGCAATTTTTTTTCTGTTATCGTTATCATTTCAATCGTTTTCGTGTATATAAAGTATGATAAATTGTGATTATTACTTTCAATAGCTTTGGCTCAGTCCATAGTCGACAAACAATTTGGTTTATAAACACAATGTGCAATATGTATTATTCCATAAACGAATGTTTTGGCTTATCGATTATAAGTTAAAAGAAAGAATCAACTGTTTTACAAAAATTTGTTAAAATTGAAAAATTTACGCGAAAAGAGGTTAAACACCCAAAATCACATTTAAAAATATTTTATTTATACATATTACGCACCTATACTCGTATTATTTTAATATTATTTGAAAGAATGCCAATGAATATAAAAATTATTATATTTTAAAATGTCATTTTTAAATCAATAAGAAATAAAATAGGTTGTGTAAAAAGTATCAGCAGGTTGCATATAAATAAACATTGCCTAATAAGTTCCACGCTACCAGTCCACATGTATGTATTTTTAGAGTGTCTAGAATCAGACAAAACATAAAAGTTTGAATTGATCACCTCCAAATCGCACTTTTTTTAATACCGTAGAGAAAAATTATTGGTAACAAAAATTTAATAGCTGAATTTTCGGAATCGATTATGGGTTGAGTTTGTAGCTTGTTTTAAGAAAAAACATAGTTATTTTGTAAAACTTATAAATTATATATTATTGATTATTTGCCAGAATTTTCCCCAAAGTGTTTCCAATGTTCCTAGAACTAAATTAATTGTCGATAACAATAAACGGTAACTATTTCACCAGATTTAAAGATCTCATAATATAAGCGCATTCTACATAATAAATGTGCGTAAAACAAAGTTTTGTTCAATGAATATTTCTTTTTTCGGATTATGGTGATGGTTGACCAATGATGGATGAAGCCATGATGTTTTGTGATTATAATTATAAAAGAGTCTCAATTTTTCTTATCGCCAATAATAATAACAATTGAACTGAAGCTGCATTTCACAGATGTGGATAACCAGCAATATTCAAATTTAATATGACTCTTACTTACAATTCATGTGGAAGTCCCCCATTGCATGTAAAAGTTCAACTTACAACTTACTAGTTCCACATATTCATTTACTTCAAATAATTAATATTGCAATAATATATTTTCGAACGTTGTTAATATTAGGTAAAATTCATCTCTTCTGAATCGTTCTCGAAACAATTTCAATAGATAGAGTTTGAGCGTCATAAATGTTCTACCATTAAATTCTATACGAAAACTTTTCAGGAAAGTTGATTTATTGGTACAAAATTTTGTCGTTATCAATACAATAAAATAAAATCAAACAATCCTATACGGATATGAATTTCAATAAAATTCCGAGGCAATGAGGTGGATAGTTAAATTTCGTTTTCCGATACCATTTCATATGTTCCAATAGGGTTTTTAAGTGATTTAATCCAAACTTATCCTATTTAATAGGGCTAAATACATTTTGAGAGATTTACAATAGATATCGCGTAACTTATGCTATATCGCATCGAACTCTTTTGTAACTATATTAATGTCAAATCTCTGAACAGGGATGTTTTATCCCACTCATCATATATTCACCAGATATTACATTCAATCTTGCAATACATTTTTTGTGAACCGATGTTTTTGCAGCGCAATCCGTTAAATATACAGCTTTTGTTTTTTTGTTAATATTAAATAAAAAACCCCGGAAATTGAGAATTCATATTCTAAATATATAGGATAGGCAATTTACAGAACTTCAACATGTTGACACAGCCATCAATTTGCGGTTTCATATAAATCATTAATTAATCTTGTCTAAATAAAATAAAAATATCTGTCTCGATAATTTTGACCGTTAGTGTATATAAAACTAAAATTGTTCATATATATTATACACTATGTACCATAAATAAATGAACATACCATTTTTTTCTAAATATGAAAAAAAAAAAAGTAAATATACACATGCATTAAAATGAAAATGAAAATTGTTTGATGTGGAGACGTTGCATCAAATAAAGAAACATATATATTATTGATTTTTATTGAATATTCCGTTCGTTTATCAACGTTTTTTCCGTTACGCTGAAAAAAAAAGTACGTGGATCCAATTAAAAAGGAACGTCGAAACAATGAAATATTAATTAATTTTGCTGCATGGAACATAGTTCATTGTTAAAATGAAATAACATTTATTAAATCAACGAATAATTCATTAAAATATAATGAACAAGTACATTAAGATAATTTTTAGGAATGAATATTGTTAATGAATTATTTATTGAAACAATGAAAAATGTGGTTATAAACGCTATTCGTTGAAATTATGGACAAATTTATTTTCAGTGTAATAATGACGAAATTTAAAAACGAAATTTATCCAACGAAGAACATAAACTAAAAATCAAATTAAGAAATGATGGTAAGTCAATATTGGAAAAACACCTGATGCCATATGCGAAATCGATTGAACTCTCCTAATCAAAAATTATGATTATGCAAAAATTATGTAAAGGCAGACCATGAATAACTGTCAGAACAAAACTTATAATTTAACTTTTAATTTTGCAACCAACTATTGTAGTAGAATATTTACACTGATTGCTTTTTGATTTTTTATACATTACAACAGAAAATGTTGGGCGTTCTTGAACGTCTTGAACGATTAGAGTAATCGCCATTGAAATAAATACAATTTATTTAAATATTTATGAATAATGATAGTTTGTTTACTTATTTATGGAACATAGTGTATTTAATCATTATGAGGTCATTTAACTGCGGCCGACCCGACAACTACCTTTAACTAAACAAAAGAAATTATATATTACAATCAACCTACCAGAAAAATCATTAATTATAGTTTTTTTTATTATTTTTATATATATTTATATGTGTATGTGTGTGTGTGTGTGTGCGTATTTAAATAAAAATATTAATAAAAAAAAAAACCGAAAATGCGTGACACGCAAAATCATTAAAATTGACAATACATAAAAAAATATTTTTAATAATATTTAAAAATGAACGTACAGTAAATTATTCGTATAATATAAAATACTTAAGTAATATTTTAACAATTCAAAATTTACAATTTAAAATTTAGACTATTTTTTTTATTTTTAAATATTCATAAACTTTATGCTTTATTGCTTTGTACATAGTTAGTAATACACAGTGTGTCAGTTTAAATAACCGCAATTTGAATTTACAAAATATAACACGTAGTCACATCTATTGAAAGTTGACATCATTAATAAGATATATCTTTCCACTGTCAACCGCACCTAACTTCATATGCAAATTGGTTGACAGTTTAAAAAGTTACACGCATTTGAGTTTTGATAGTTTTGATGTTTGCGTCGTAAAATGGAAAAAAGAGTTAATATTAAATTTTTGAATTTAAAATTGGAAAAAATGGGTTAACATTTTTGAAGAAAATTTTGATTATTGTCTTAACGACAGTTTTCAAATTTTAAAAATAATCGTAAGAATCTAAATGATAACGTAACACTAGGGTGTTTTAATTAGTGAAAAAGTCCGTGAAATCATTACTTTCGATAGAACTTTCACTGTGAGAATGTTGGTTGATGAATTATGTACCAGTAAAGACACTATTTGGACGATTTTAACACAAGATTTAGATAAAAAAAACATATGTTTTTATTGTACGATAATGCACCACCTCACAAGACCAAGAAAGTGAATGAATTTTTGATAAACAAAACGGGTTTCTTTCATCAGTCACCCTCCGGATTCGGCTGATCTCTCACCTTGTTACTATTTCTGTTCCTGTTCCCAAAACTTTAAACTGCCATGAAAGGACAGTTTTATGATGATCATCGCCATCCAAGAAGCCGCGTGACGCAGTTGATGCAGAACATTACTATAACTGACAGAAAAAAATTTATGTACCATATTTATTAGTTGATCGTGCGAAACGCTGCAATTGAGTCAAAAAGAACCTATTTTGATTAAAAATCATGTTTAAAAAATTATTATAATAGGCCGCGAGACGTCGATACGAAATATGCGCAAAAATATATTCTTCGTATTTATAGACAGAAAATAAAATACGCTACCTTAAAGTGCTTTGCACACGATCGCGATTTTATTAATTTTGTCAAAAAAAAACGCTTGCACATTAGCGCGATTTTTCGTCGCGACAACACTTTTCTATATTCATATTAAACAAGAAGTATTCAAAGCAGCAGCAATTATTTTACATGTTTCGTCTTCCTTTTCTACATTTTTATATTCTTGCAAAAATTTATTATATATCAATGGATAACCTTCCACTTCTATTATTAATTTCTCATCAAAATTATTCATTATCAATTTTATTATTATTATTATTAGTCTAATTTTTTTTATATTTTTTTATTTATTTTCCTTTTCGCTGATATAAAATAAACTGAAAACTTTGGTTATGTTAACGCGACAAAAAATTTACGTCGCGATGAGCAATTCCCATCGCAGCGAAAAATATTGAGCAATAATTCTGCCATGATGGAAATATTTTTTTATATGGAGTTTGACGTTCGCGACTATAAAATGGCGATCGTGTGCAAAGCACTTAATCGTAAATAATAACATGTCCCGTTGCTTGTTTTTTCAAAATTTACTTTGCGTATCTTCGTAATGTGGCTATGGATTTAAAAAAAAACTAGGTAATAACATTAACGAAACCACTCAAAATAAAAATATGAAACTTGTGTAAAATAAACAAAAATAATCTGCAACAATTCATTTCGTAAGTCATTTCGAGCTTTCAAAAAATACGAAAATTATATTTACGCAGGTATTTCGCATCGACGTGTAGCGATCTAATGTGTTTTCTATTTATTTTTTTAACCTGTCATAAAACTGCGGTTATTTAAATGACACACTGTGTGTGTAATCGCGATGTGTGCTAAATTTTGATTGACATCTCGCCAAAAAAAAAAACACGCAAAATAAAAAAACACCAACACGTAACAACAACAATAACAACAACAACAACACCAACACCAACACCAACAACAATAAATTATAAAAACATTTGTATACACAAAAAAAGTAAATAAATATTGTATAGTTAACAAAAATACACATACAAATTTACTGTTGATTGTGTATTAGATAGATTTTGCAAAATTTGGAACAAGGACACGTAGACATTTTGTCATTGAACATAATATCAACAACAACAACAATAACATTAAAATTAAAAGAGAAGCCAATGACTTGTAGTTATTATCTTTCGTTTTTTTTCTTAATTAAAATTTTACATCGCTTTTATTTTGAAAATGAAAAAAATTTACCATATGTTTTTCGGTTTTTTTATTGCGGGTTAACAGAAAAATCTTTTTATATGAAAATATTATAAGACAGATATTCTTTGATATTGATATTTTAAAAACTGAAAAATGTAGGTTAATGAACACGGAATATTTTTTTTGAAAAGTCGTCTTCTTTTTTTTTTTGCCATTTAGATTTCCTTATACGTTTTTTTCATACATATTTCTATAATTTTAAAATTTAAATAATTCGTTGAATTATTGCTATCAGATTGTGTGCAACATCGGTAATTTTTGCCTAACACATATGAATAACCGGATAGTATAATTTTTAAAAAAGGGTTAACTAAAAGTTGTGTGAAAAGTATCATATAACTTTTTTTGTAAAAATGTAAAATGGTTTTAAAAATGGCTATAGACAAGGGCGTCGGTCACTTATATTTTTGTTCCAAAGGAAGCTAATGGATGGGTTGATGGTAGTGAGCTGTTCTAATAAAATAAAATTAATTTAAAGATTAACAAAACATTGAAAGTTGCGCCTGTAATCAAACACAATAATCTTGTGTTTCTATCATCCTGATGACAATTCGAAAGTACTTTTACTTCTTATCTTTAACTTAAATGTCTATTGTTGTACGGTGTACAACCATCGTACTGCCCAATAACACATACATTGGAACACTGAAAGGTTGCTTTTTAATTTACGCCTATTGAAAATCAACTGGTCCAACTGGACAGAATATATTTTATTTCATTAAAATTCTCAACTATTTTTCTTTTATTTTCATTAATTGAAAATATTGAAATTTTGCTATTAAAGAAAAGGTGTAAAGAAAGAAACATTGCATTGAAGTTGTTTGTAATAAAAACCTACTTAAATGTATCCAATTTGTCCGCCATTTTAGATATACAATGGAAACTTTACTACTGAATGACTTTTCAAGTGACCGAAGTCGACGAATGAAGTGGTCCGTTGATTTTATATGATGTTAAATGTTGAATGTTTGAACTTAAGAGTTTGAGGTGATTTGCTTGAAAGTGGTTGTGCAAAATTTGTATCCGTCCTAAAATTAGCCAAATAACCCTAAAAAATATACCCATTAGAATATCTGAAAAACCATTAAATCGATTTACTTGACATCTTCACATTACCATTACGTATATACAAAGTTCTAACACAACGGAAAAGTTTTGTAGATGAATGCGTCTGAATGTGATGTGCGTCTAGTTTGGGATCCAATAAGATGGTTCTAAATAAGTAACATTCAAAATTATACCTACTATTTGCTTACACATCTTGTTGATCTGCAGGTCAAATTGTATGAAATGTTGTATGTTTTGTTAGCATAGAATGTTAAAATTACTTCTTAACAATTTCCATGACAATTAATATACACGCAATTCTACTGATTAAATTGCAGATCTACATACTGCCCAAATTGAATAATGTGCGATTAGAATGGGATCATAAAGTTAGTTCCTAACAACTTACATGACAATTGATACCCATCAGGGCACTTCTACTGATCGATTACAGATATGGCTGATTTGCTGGTCAAATTGGATGAACTTTGGTGTTTGTGTTTAGAATGGGATTATATAGTTAGTTCGCATATTAAGTTCCATGGGAGGTGATACCCAGAGCACTTTTACTAATTAAATTCCAGATTTAATTTGGCAATATTGGAAGATTTTTCATTTCTGTTGAAAATATTTTGTTATAGTTATCAAATTTTTGGGGAAATGGTTGTTTCAAATTTAAGAGTGTTATTTTGTTTCAAACCGGGAAAAAAAATGATGCTGGACATACGGAAATGATTAATTCGGCTGTTAGCAAATGGTTTACGAAGTTTGATGATAGAAATTTTAACCATAATAATTGTCATAATTCCTCAAAATCAAATTTGTAATCTTATTAATTTATATTTTGCAGCAATATGCGATATTATGTTATAATGCCGCACTTTTTGTATGGTCATAGTACCACAAAATGTAGTCAAATTTTTTAACTTTTTTAGGTTTCCACATTTATTTCGTCAAATTTACATTAGAAAAAATTTACATTAACTTTAAAACTGAATTGATTTCTTTGAAAGATTTTACTTAAACTTTTTATAAGAAATCCTATAGATGTGGATCTGATGTGGACGGGAAGACAGCAAGATTTCAAAGTGTAATAAAGTGTTTGAAAAATATACTAAATCGCATGTAATGCAGTACATACACACATTTGATTAACCCTGTGTAAAATAAAAATTAATTTTGAATAAATGAATATGATCGTCTGTGCAAAATTTACTTAATAATTAAATCCTTGACACATATACAATATATCAATTGTAATTTGAATTAATTATGTAATTATTTAATAATTAAAATACAGGGTCAATAAATTCTTTTCCGTTGTTTTATGCTTCACAAAATACATACACGTGAGCCGTCGCGTATATATCTAGCCTAAGTGTCTATCAACTTTATATATTACAATATTATTATATAAGAGTATGGTAGTCGTTAACCTTATAATTTTTAACTTTTAATTTTTTCTTTCTATAATTAAATTTAAACAAAAAATTGGTTAACCTTTTAATTACCAAAATAGAGTATGGCAAAAGTGAATTTTAATATGTACCATTTAAGATACATACATATATTATAATAGATATGTATAGAGATAGTTATAAAGGGTGTCCTAAAATTCACCCAAATACTAATTTTGTATTTTGTATGAATGGAAAAGCATATCGGATAGATGGCCTCCTCGGTTTTGCTGCCATCAACCTTTTGTCGAAATTTTCCATGACCGTTTTGCATAAATGTGGTTGAATTTAGTTTATATAGCCCTCAATTTTCTCCTTCAAGGCATTGACATAAAACCTTAGACTTAAAAAAACCGCTAAGAAAAAAGTTCGACGTTAAATCGCATGATCGGCCGCCAATTCTGGTCATCAAAACGAGAAATTACTCGAACAGATAATAACTCATGCAGTAATTCAATTGAATTGTGTATCGGGCTGTGTGGCATGTCCACATCTATAACCTGCAATATATTCACAACAAAACTTGATTATCATGTCCAATTTTTGACCGCTGTGCCGAATTGTTGTTCGTGGACTCTCACGAACTGCTGCTATTCGATATTTTGTATTGACCGATTTGTTGAAAGAATTTTTTTAATTAATATTTTCATTGTTGCTGAATTTACTTATTGTATATTACTATTTCGACCACATTTTGTAGGAAAATGCCAAATATATTTTTAAAACTTTACTCAACAATGAAAACGTATTTTTGTTTCACATAGCGCTTCATTTGTAATAACCCTGAACTGTCACATTTTTCCAAAGGCAACACTACTTTACCGCACAAATGGTACAAAACTGAAAATCTTGTGTGAATTTTTGCACACCCTTTACATACATTTTTTATATGTTGTATTTTTTAAAAAGATTTTAATGATTTGCAGAAAAAAATGTGTTGAATGCAAAAAATTAATAAATAGAATCTAATTGAAAAATCCTCGTGCTAGATTTTCGCTAACATAACTATGTTTCTCTACATGTCAATCATAATTCTTATAAATAATACATATCAAAAGACAAAAAAATGACTTGAGACTACTCAATACCGATTTGGAATATAAAAAATAAATAATAATTAAACATATTTTTTTGGTTTGCCGCCGCACGTCATTATAAATATTTTTTGAATAAACTCAAATGTCTAATCTATTTGTGTACGATTTTTGTTTCATTAATATTTTTATTAAATTGCAAAAAAAAATTAGAACAAATATTAATTGTAAAAACACAAAAAAATTAGCCACAATTAAGTCAAAAGAATTGTTTGTTCGTAACATATCACAATATTGACTTTTGTAATAAAATGATAAAATTAAACAAATGTACCATATTTTTTTGTGGAATTTATTCTATTATAATCTATTTCTATAGTAAATAATGATAAATAGTAATAACACAACCAATTTTGTATGGTACTGTATTAGTGTGTCCAAAAAATTTTTTATTTATTCCAAATTAATTTTGTCACCGAAGTAATCCACCTCAACCGGCACAATACACACGATGCGCTCTTTTTCAAAAGTATGTTGTTCATCAGTTAAGGTTTATAGTCGTGCGGCGGTCGGTTTTCGTCTGCAACGCATTCGCTACCATCTTGGAATGATTTGTACCACTTGTGATCACTTTTTTTCTTGTAAAAAAAAGATCTTCTGATGCATCATTTTTAACAAATCTGCGTGAAAATTTATTTCAAATTCTTTTGCTCAACAAAATCGGACATTATAAAAATCTAAAAATGAACTTTTTACGCCGTACAAAATCAAGTATATCAAAAATTAATGAAGTGAAATTTGACACAGATGTAAAGGAAAGTACTACTAACCTATAAAAAACAATATTATTTGATTTCACCGTCAAGTTTAAATTAAAATGTCAACTTATTTTTTGCTTTTGATTGGTTTTTAAAAGGGTGAAAATATGCCGACACAATAGATTCATTGTGCTCTTCCTAATCCCCTCCTCCGCCGTCCTCTCCATTGACTATACGGGATGATTGCTTCAACATACGCCCAGTCCACTATATATACTGTTCTCGGGTTGTCCACTAACATTGCAGTCAAGCGTCTAATAATAATACTAATAAAATTACTAACTTAAGGAATACTTTTACTAGAATATTAATTAATAATTCCATGTATGAAGCAGTTTTTATCTATTTTGAAGTAAATTATTTTTGAAAGTGTATACTGTGAGTGAGTGAATGAACTTTTTAATATAAATATTTCGGGGATATCGAATCAGACCACTATTCGGTACACTTTTCGCCTCCCTATCGAGTGGAAAATATGGGTTGTTAGCTCCGATATAGGAGCCAAGTCATCCTCGTGTTACGGTGGCTCTCGTTTTACGGCATAACTCTCTATTATAATATTGCAGTCAAATTGATAAATTACTCCGTATGTGAGTGAAGTATAACAATTCACCAATTGGTCTACAATTATTAGGTTTCGATTGATGTTCCCTTTTTGATTTCATAAGCGCACTAACGGTAATTCAATTGAGTGATTTTCAGTATGAAAAATACTGAAAATTTTCCTTATGTAAATATCGGAAATAACTCGCAACTTCTGTATTAAATAACTTGTGTTCCATCCACCAATCCATAACGATTAAATAATTGTAAAGTAATACAGTGTGGCGAATTTATATTTTTTTCGTAATTTTTAACGCTTTAGCGACCAGTTTGTAAAAAAAAACGTTTTCGGTTTTTTTTAGGGTTACTCAATTACAATTGGATTTAAATCTATTATAATTTTGTTGTGTTATGATCTAACGAATCCCCTTCATACATGTAGAACTATAAATTTCACTAACTCAATACAATTAATTGAAAACCGAAAGGGTTGAAAACACAGGAATAAGAGAAAACAATAAGAACAAAAAGTCAATTTAAATTTTACTTACAATGAATCCGCTCCAGATAGGATCCCGATTTCAATAAAATTTTACCAATTTGTAATATTCATCATAATAGAAAACACGTATTTTTTTATTCCTGCATTTCACTTTGAAGGGGGATAACGATCCCACCGAAGATTAAAAAAAAAACATGGGTATGAATATTTATAACTTTTGAACCCAAAGTATCAAAGTATTGTATTATGCAAATAGGGTTGATTTCGTTCGGGCTCAAATACAAAAGATTCCAAAAACCATTCTAGCTGTAAAAAAACATTAAATCAATGGAGAAAATATGCATCTTTAATTTGAACTAACATATTTTTTTGTATATGGTGGCCGATGATACAGTCATGTATAGTTTTATGACAGGGTGTTTCGTACCCATAATGTTTTATAACATCAACTTTTATTTATGATTGTATATGAAGTTTTTCGGTTCGAGACATCTATCTAAAAATGATGTCAGTATGTTGATTGGGCTAACCATTGAAATGGTATATATTAAAATTGTTATACTTCGTGACTATCTTCGCAAAATAATGGCGCACGTATGGGTAATGGTTATTGCAGACATACAAATTTAATAAATCAATTCAATCACATCTTATGTCTATATGATTTGATTTGTAGGAAATCCAAAAACTCAGTTGAAATAAATCTTTATGTTTATGGAAGGAGTTCTCAAGCAATAAATGGTTCCACCGCAGGACCTCATATGAGTGTGGATTTTCTAGTAGTACTGTATTACTTACTTACTTACTTACTCCATGGCGTTACAATCCGGGTGCGGTTTTAGCCTTCTCCAACACGCTTTTCCAACCTGAACTATCCGCAGTCAATGTCTTCCAATCCCGAATTTTAAGGATCTTTATATCACAGTTTACTGCATCTAGCCATCTCGCCTTTGGTCTTCCGGCTCTCCTTCTCCCCTCTGGTTTACTATTTAACAGTTTTTTCGGCACACGCTCCTCCTCCATGCGTTCTACGTGTCCAAGCCATCTCAATCTATTGATCTTGATTGTTTTGACAATATTTGGTTGACCGTACAACTTGTCTAATTCAAAATTGTATCTTCGCCTCCAACCATTCGGTTGTTTGACGGCGGGACCAAATATGTCACGGAGTACCTTTCGTTCGAAAATCCGAAGTAATTGTTCCTGGTTCTGTGTCATGTACCAAGCCTCCGTCCCATACGTTAATATTGGACGTATTAATGTTGTATATAGCTTGCACTTAAGATCTCGTTGTTATGTTTTCGATCGGAATTGTTTTTTTTTATTACCACCTGGGGTAATGTTTCCTGTAATTTTGTCCATTGCGGTTTTTTGACGTTACGTTTTATATCTTCCGTCAGTACAGTACCTGTAATAGTTGCGGCGTTGGAATGCTGACGAGCATACGGTCAACGCTTTCTCTATCGCTATGCATCCACGACCACCAAAGAAATTCTAATTAATTTTTCCATATAGGGATGTTTAAAACTCTATTTACACGTCTACAATCGTACAATTTTTATATCATATGACTAGAATCAATCTTCATATACAAAAATAATTTCGATTTACAAATGTACTATATATCCACGCCCACACACCACGCACACTCAAAAATAATTGATGGCTGCTTCTTGAAATTTCTAAATTATTAACGATACAAAGCTATTGATTTACCTGATGCGTATATATGTCCAACCAAACCAAAACATATTAATACAATACCTTAATTTTAATTGTAATTTATACTCGTATATATCATTCAATATCAGAATAGAAAATCTTTCACTGTCATGGCAAATGAAAAATTATTTAATTGTAGCGTGGTGTGAGTTGAAGGAAAAAAATAAATAAATATTAAACCGACTATATTTTTTTATTTCTATTTTATTAAGGTTAAGGCTTTTCCTACAAATACATAAAAAATAATAAAGATACACGTGTCGGCGGTTGTGCTCTATTTAAATTATTTCTATTGTTTGTATTATAATTATTTTTATGTATAAAATAAATATTTAATTAACCGTAGACCTAATACGTTGCGGTTGTTATCGATCAAAGTTCATTTTTAAACTTATATATTTTTAAAACTATCTTAAACGTTATTGCGTTTTTTGATTTTGTAGTAGTACAGAGAATTTTATCGTTAGTTGTATACAAATTTTTAATTACTTTTGAAACGCCTTTAACAAAAATTAAACTTTGTAACAAAGTCTTCTTCATGTAATATTGAAGTATTTCTATATTAATTAAATGAGGGGGGTCGAAAATGACCCGCTAACATAATATTTGTGGCAAAATGTTAACATAGGTCTAGGTATATTAAAATACAATATAATTGTCCAAAACATTTTTGAGAATCGTGTGAAAAATGTTTGTTGAAATGTACAAATCAAGTATTTTAAAAATATTCTAAATATTATAGAAACATTGCGAATATGTGCAATCAGACTGGTCCGATATAGCTAGATCAGATAATATCGGCTAATTAGAAAATACCCCATGTGCATTAAATATGTCTGCAGGGATAGAAGGCAAACACTGCCCTATCAAAAATTTAGAAACTTTTGAAAATTATACAGGGTGTCCACGAGCGCAGCGCATTCCTATAAGGGGATGATGGGGGACATAATCCTAAGTCGTAATTTCTAATTGACATTTTTCGATTGGTTATTTCTCAAGAAATTTTAATGAAATGGCATATAAATGTTCAAATTGGGATTATATAAACAGTTCCTATGAAAATTCGGGGAAAATCTAATCAAATCAAAAATTCTCAAAGTTTTTAATACAACCCTTGTTCGTATCTATTGGCATATTATTGAATATATTCTATACTTGGCAAAAATTTGAGCTCAATGGAAAAGCGATTTCCGAGATACATATGACCGACCACCGATTCCGGAAAAGTGGGTATGAATTAAAACACAGTTTCTTCTGTCGCGTCAACATGGAATCTTTATCGGTTTTTGTTGATGTATATTTCCATGTGGAGTAATTTACCAAATTAATTGTAATGAATGTCGGGTATAGATATCGCATATACGCTTCAATTTGAATAACATGAATATGATTTGATGATGATGTTGATGTGTGAAACAATATTAAATGTGTGCGAAGTAAACTGAATTTTGAAACGTCATTTTCATTTATATTTCCGCTTTTTTTTTTTGCTTATCATAATAGGTAAAAGTACCAATATTTTAATGATTTTGCCATTAACTTAGCGAAATATTTTATCATGAATTATATACTTTTTTTTTTAATTTAACTTACAATTAATCAAAAGTTAAACCGCCATTCTCCAAAACGTACATACAAAATTATTTTTATATTATTATAAATTATGGAAATATGCGTGTATGCGTTACCTTTATTAAAAGTAATTACTATTTGAGATGTTGTATTAGTTAAAAAAATGAAATTGTATGACGATGAAGGTGGTGGTGGTTGTATTTTGGGGTTGGGTGTAACTGACAACACTGACTAGTAAATTATTAATAAAAACAAATAATATTAATTTCATGTATATAAAAAATAAAATAAAATATAATAGGAAAGCAACAAATTTGATGAATGAATGTGAATTTCCTAGAACTAGGACAATTCATTTTGTGTAGTGTTTTTTATTATTTTTTTATACGTACGTACAAAAAGTGTAGGGTAGAGCGGAGTAATATTGAAAATGAATTCAAATCTGCCTACAATATTTATTCGATATCTGGCAACACTGCTTCTTTTTTTTTACAACATTTTTATTTAAATAGTTGTCGATTTGTCCATCAAATAATTAATATATTATTTTTTGCAATGGTGAGTAGTACAAAGTATTTCTTCCAAAAAGTTATGTAAACCATAGAACACGTGCGTGGCGCTATCTCTTACTTTTTTGTGATTATGTTCTGTGAACGTTCCTTAACAAATTGTCAAAATTTCACGACATTATATTTACTAGAAACGAAAATACAACACATAAAGTTACAGCTGTTTTTGTGCGTCAGTCGAAAAATGATTATAAAAACATGGACTCAATATTACATGTTGTTTTAAAATTGGTAAAAATGCTACTCAAACGTATGATTTGCTTAAAATCGATTATGGTGTTAATTGTATGTCAAAAACATACGTTTTTAGATTGTATAAACGATTCACAGAAGACAAACAAACTATAAGTGATGATGAACATCCAGGTCGACTATATGAAGCAATTACTGAAGAAAACATTGAACACACACATTGATTTCATGAAAATTTCTTATTGATATTCATGGAAATGGAGCTTGAAATATCGAAATCAATAATATCAAGAATCATAGTGAGTTGAATTTTTTCGTATGATAATGTACCTTCACATCGTTCAACAATAATCACTGATCACAATTTTTTGTTTCACCATTCACCGCATTCGCCAGATTTAACTCCTTGTTAAATCTTCATTTGAATGGAAAAGATCGTTTTGCATCATTTAAAGGCAATCAAAAAGCAACACAACCACATTCCAATGATAGACATAAAAAAGTCATTGATGGACTTGTTTCAGTGGATGCGAGAATATTTCGAATAAATATGATTTTGGTCAAAATTAATTTGATTATTTAGATTTTTATGTTTAAACAATATTTCGTTAAAATACGAACCGTTTACGTTTATAGTTAATATCGATTCAAAATATAATTATCAAAAACTATAATTAATTTGAATTGATGTTCTGAAAATTAACAATCATTGTTAAAAAGTATGTGCCGTGTAATTTCGCGGAAATATGAGCAAGGAAATGTCACATTAACATCGATTCGATGGTATAGTCCGTTATATTCTAATTATATTTATTGTATTACATTACTAAAAGTTATGGGAAATATCAATACTTTATGAAATTTCGTTGAATCTAAACGGGCTGTAACTTATTCAAACCGCAAAACAAATGTCCATACAAATTATTACGAATTACTTTGAAATTCATAAAGTATTCGCAAAATTACACCGCATATGGGACAATCTTGCGAGCTTGCATAGTGACCTCTTTTGACTCCCAAACAGAACTTATAAAGGGTGTTCTAATTTGAATTAACTTTATAATTTTTTAATAAAACACATAATTTATTCGAAATAACATGGTTTCTTTATTGAATTCATTTTGTTAGAAGGAGTGTACGCCACCAAACAGTTTCGTCGTTTGGTTGCAATATTACTCTTTTTTTATTTTTAATTACATCATTGAGCTTCATCACTAAAGGTGATTTGATTAAAAAAAACAAATTATTAATAAATTTACGACGTAATGCGAATGATCAATTGTCAATAATGTTTGTGTTAACTTTATATTTTATAAGCCTTTAAGTGGATATTCTTATGTAATACATAAAGTGGTTTGTTTAATGATTAATTGGTATGTGAACGATGACGACGTTTGGTTCTGCAATGATACTATCACTGATTTAATATATAATATTTCTCCATATTTGTAATAACCACGTTGTTTCTAATAAATATTAGAAAAACTAAAACATTGCAATATTGCCCCGCTCTACCCTATATATATTTGTTATTTACAATTGTTTAATATGTTTTATACACTCTCTAATGTGTTTTTAATCGATATAATTTGTTTGAAGAAAATACAATCATAGGTAAAATTTGAAGTGAATGAACTCATTTTTTTTTTGTGTATAGTCATTTGGGTTTGTTTGGGATGATGGTGTGTGGCACTGGTAGAATGAGAGGTAGGAAAATGTATACCACCCTATCAATTATTGTATGATAAATAGAATTTTCATTTCTTTATTTTCGATTGTTGACCTCAATATAAGTACATAAAAAAATAATATAATAATAATGAAAAATTTAAATTTTCATTTCATTTTTCAATCACGTATTAACTATTTTCATACCAAAAATGCATCAAATCCATTCAAATCGATAATAATACATTGCATAAATATTAATTTTAATTAGCAAATCTTTTATTTAATTTATCTAAAACTAAATGAATTCTTTTTTGTTTTTTCTCGTTTGTTTTTTTTCCTAAAATTTATTTTTACTATTATAAAATCAATAATTTTGTAATGTATTAGTAAATCGTCTGCGCTTTCAATGGCTTTAAATCGAGAAAATGAAGCTGAACAACGATCCCATTATGAAAAAAATATGCGACGAACAAAACGACAACCACCTGAACAATTATTAAATACTGATTTATATTTAAATACTAATATAAATGAATATTGTCAAGAACAACCAAATATATTTGAAATGAATATGCAAACGGTTAATAATAATACGGTGACCAATGCCGCAGGTTATTTGCCACATAGAATTGTTCAAAATTTAATAAAAGAAGAGGTCATTGCTGGTATTCCGATACCACAACAAAATCAAAACCAATCATATGAAGATTATCAGAGTCCACCAACTGGACGTTATAGTCCAAGTAAATTTATATATGCTTCATATGCTGGTGGTGGTGGTGGTAGTAGTGGTGGTGGTAGCGGCGGTGGCAGTGGTGGTGGTAGCGGTGGTGGTAGTTGCGGTAGCTATGTTGGAAGTCCAACAATTACAACTAACAGTTATTTAGGTGTTTATGGTGCTGGTAGAGGAGGATCGATTAGTCAAAATATTAGTCGAGCTACATCACCGCAACCTATAATGATATCAAGTAGTGTTGGCGGTGTTGGTATTGTTAGTGGTGGTAGTGTGAGTACTACAATTAGTGGTACTGGTAGTGGTCCCAGTGATTACAGGTTGGCCATTTATATACTTTATAATATGTGTAACTAAATTAATAGGAACTATATATGATGTGTGACTAATTATAATTATTAGGATTTTGTTGATTGTTTTTTTTTTATAATATAATGTTGATATAGATAGACTTTATTTGGCATGATGTCTAACGAAAATTTGACGTTGTCAAATATTATTTACGTTGATTTTGTAAGTTCTAGAATTCAATCGCTTTTTATCTCGCACATGAATTTTAGTTACAAATCCAAATAAAGTTAACGCATTACATTCATATTATTATTTATGACTGCTGGTTGTAGACTAGATGCCATATTTTGTTCATTCAATCATTATTGATCATTAATTTCTGTTACTTATTATGGGATCATATACACACACTCTGTCCCAAAAATAATGAGGATGGATAAAAAAAATCACAGATTATTAATAAATTTTGACACAAACACATTATTTTTGGAAATATAATATTATCTTTCAACTGAAAAATACATCGATTTTCAAGTTCAACAAGTACATAAAATTACTTTTTTATGTCGATTATGGGTCGCAGGTAGCTAAATCAAGTGAATATGGTAAATGATTCAGCAAAAACATTTGGTATTTAATTAAAAAATCATTGATAATTGTTTAATGATGTGAAGGTGCCTATCATTCAGTAATCTCCTGCTGTCTGGTTTTCGATATGCAGGTCGAACACTTTGAATACGACATAACGTTCAAATACGCTAAGGTAATATTGTACCTACCATCAACCACATGGACCAATTCCATTGGAATTGTAAAACATATGAGTATTATTTTGATTTTTGACTTTATCAAACGAAATTTTTGTAGAGGTGATCACCATTCAGCGGTTTGACGCTTGATTCGTATTGCATTTTTACCTATTTTAAAACTGAATTTAATATTGATTCTTTGTTCTTTATATACATTTTTCAATCGATGCACATAAATTTCTGTCCATTTATGCTTTTGATCTAGGCTTCCATTGAACGTAACATTATTAGGTCGATTTACACTACTTAAATCAATTAATAGTTAACAGATTACGGTACGGGTTCTATATATTATAAAGTTATTCTCAATATTTTTGGGACAGAGTGTACATATATTACTATGTATGTTTGAGCGAGGCTCATAATTTCTCGCCAGGTTTTGGCAATGAACTTTGGTCTCGACTGTATTACAGTTCTGCATCATCAGCCATGTGTTCTCTTCTGGCTGGGCCACATTATTTTTTCTCTGTTGCTTCCATCCCAAAAAACTCCTTTGTTATGTCCACCACATCATTTCTCAAAGTATGTGTCCGATCAACAACCCCCCACTCAACAGTATGTACGCTTATTCGTTTAGTATTTCATCCAAGGCTCCTTTATTCCTGCAAAAACCATCGAAAACTAAGGATTCTTTGGAGGTGTTCGCCTGGAAGATGTACTACTTCATTTTCGTATAACTTTATGGAAAATCAAAACAAATTATTGATAATTGTTTTATTTAAAGTTGAGAATTACATATATGGCAGACAATATCGGCTAAATGTTCGCCTCTGCTATTAGCCTGTCAAATGCTGACTATTGCATTGTATTTTTCATCACATTTTCATAAATCTCGGTATTCCATTAATTTCGTGATTTGCTTAAGTTGCTGAAGTGGTTCTGGTTTGTACGCATAAACCTTGGTCCGTAGATATTCCGGCAAAAGAATGTCAAGTACAAAAATAAAGTAATAATCGACTTCCACCCTGTATTTATAAGAACTCGTAATGTCATCACAGTAGTTCAACTTTGCAATTCGGTATTGAAGTTGAACTAATATAAACTAATATAAGCTATATACCATAACTAAACAATTGTAATAGCATTCACCAAGTTATCGATTTTTAATTCGATAATTTAGTTTTCGACAAACGTTTATTTTAAGGGTCCGCATGTTTTAGAATACTTTTGCAACAGTTATTTACTTTATTTAAAATGTCACCCGTCGTCGTATATGCGACAATAATCCAATATTTGCATTCATTCTAAATTATATAAATTTTTGTTTTCATGCATCACATTCTTTTTCGCATTCGCTCCTGGGTTGTAGTCGTCGTTGATGTTGTTGTTGTTATTTATAATTGTATAATAGCGTGTTAAATTTTAAATATAATCAATCAAATTGTGTCAAATTAAAAATAAACAGAATAAAATGAAATAAAAAATAACTGGATGTGTTTAATTCGTGTTAAAAAAAGAAATTCGTTGTTGTTGTTGTTGTTACTTACACTCTGTATAGGATTTATTTAAAAATTTATAACGAAATAAAAAATAATAAAAAGTTTGTGGCCTCTGGCAACTTTTAGTCGACCAATTCCAGCCAATGAAAATATAAAGAAATGACGACGTTATTAATATAACATAAACTACTCTCTCCCGTCGTCATCCATCCATCCATCCATCCATTTGTTTGGTTGGCTTTTATTTTTCGTCGTCATTTATTTATTTTTATATAATATCAAATTTTTTTAATGGTTCTCTTTCCACTACAATAACAAAAACGTAAACATATAGTAATCTTAAATTATTTCATATATTTTTGGTTGATGATCTCATCACAACAAAACATTAATTTTTCGCATGCAATTTTTTCAATTCATTTGTATGGTTTTTTTTTGTACATTTTAATTGTTGAGTTTCTGGTTTTTTATGTGTGTTTCTCTCTTATAATTTATTTGTAGGTATTTTCTTTATTTTTTTTTTAAGTTATTTATGATTATTATTATTATTACAATTTTTTTTTTAATTTTTGTTTTATGTTGATGTTTTTATTTTTTATTATTTATTAAATAATAAATAATAGCAATGCAAACCACAACAACGCAATTTTGTATTTATTTTTTTTCATACTAATAAATTTATTGATAAGATTATTATATAAAAGTTATAATTAAATTATTAAGATAACACATAATTCATAATTCTTATGGTATTATATTATTTGTTGATGAAATGTTAGATCTATCACTTATAAATATGAATATTATCTATTTTTACATAAATGCTATAATTTCACATATCTGTCAGTCAAAACATGAAACATTTTCTCAAACTGCCGCGCATTGCGTTAAAAATTAGAAACTTTTGCTCAAAGTGTGAAATGAATGAACTAAAATATTCTACTTGACGTTTTATTACAACAATTTCAACTTCACAGGTGGCATTTTTTATTTTACACTTTACCTGATTTTAATGAGAAATGAACATACAAAATCGTAGATCGAGAAAATGTTATAATTTTTTTTTTTATTTTCAATTGTTTTATTTATTTAATTATATTTTCTTTATTATTATTATTATATTTATAGCAAGAAATTGTAATGTTGTGCTTAATTTGCATTTGAGTGTTTTTGTGATCGCGTGTGTCCTAAATTCCACCTACAAAATATGAAATGGTTAGAGAAGAGGGAATGCGGTAAAAATTGATTTTAATGATTGAAGAGTGCGATCGCCATAAAAATAAAAAGTGCAAATATATCACTTATCGTTTATAATGAATACCACGTTAAATTCGGCGGATTGATAAACATTTTCGCCAACATTCGGGTAATTTGTGGATAACCCCGTTAGTAAAAATTTTCTTCTTTTACCGCCCGCAAATTTTTCGTATCCACGTACGAACTATAGCGCTGCTTTTCAAGTGTGTGTGGGAGGCGTGACCCATCGATTCAATCAAGTTGAGTTATAAATTTATTTATTATTTGTAATTGAGTCGATAAGAAGTCTGGCGAGTAAGCCGCATGGGCTTGGACACTTCCCGCAGTTGATTGCTTCCTACGTATCGCGACACGGTTTTGCCGTATGTAATGGAACATTGTCAAGTAGAAAAATGAACTTGTGTTGCATTTTTATTCTATATTCTGTTCGTTGAGTAGCGAACTGTTGAAATCGATATCAATTGTTGTAGATAACGTTTTGTATTAACCATTTTACTAGGTTTTAATAGCTCATAAATTGACCACACAACTTTCTGGCCCCACCAATCACACAACATGTCTTGTAACATCAAAATCGATACTTTTAAAAAGTCGCACTTATCTTGTGATGAACATGTTAACAATTCAAAGCAATCGGTATGATTAAGCAACATGTGAACACATCAACAGAGGGAGCGATTCCGGATGTTACTTGTCAATTTTTATGAAATTTGAATATGTTGTCAAACTCGAAAATATATTGTTATATAATAGATGCGGCGGAAACGAAAATTCGCCGTAACTTTTGGAATTATTTCGTTTCACAAGTGTTCCACTTATTTATAATATTTTAGTTTTGTGATCAGAAAAGATATCATTGTAGTTCTCTTTTTTTTAATGTAATATAATTACCAGAATTACCTTTTATTGTGAAGAAGTTGATAATATAAATAAGGTATTTTATTTTTGTTACTCGGCCAGTAAGTAGGTTTTCTAGATGAGTAAAAATCGCAATTTATTTCGACAACAGCTCCATACAGTGTTCTTTCCTTTGAAGTGGTTAATCTAGAGTACAAATATGTATGTTTTGCGTTAAAATCAACGGTACTATAAAGTTGTAACCAAAAAGATCCAGAGGTATCCTTTTTTTTTTTAATTTTATAAAGCAGGCGGGAAGATATAACCGAGATATTACATGCATTGCCTTTAGTATTACTTCTAGTGTATAGCTCATGTATTTTTGAGAAGGGTTCAATTAATATTCCAGATCATAAATGTAAGATCCTTACTCATTTTATTATATAAGATTAAGTGTGTCATTCATATTTCCGAGTGTTCAGTTGATATGTTTTTGATTTGGCTAATTCAGCCATAAGTAGGAATGGCCACAGTATCGTTTGTATATTGAACACTGTCATATATGTCAAACCTTTATACTACCCACATCTCAAATCCACATTTATTTGTACGGTGTATAAATAATGAGTATACTTATAATTTTAAATGCGGCAGTTAAATCTTAAATTTGACAACATCTTATCTTAAAGACAAAATATGTTGTTTTTTTATTAAATTAAAATAAAAAAGGAAACAATAAAACTAAACAAATTGTTTATTTTATTTCAATTTTCTTAATCTTTAACTTTTTACTTTTATTTTGTAAAAAAGATTAAAATCTATACAATTTTGACCTTAATTAAAAATATGTTTTTTCTATGAAATAATGATAAGGTTTAGATATTCTTGTTATGAAAAATTTAAGTAAATTTTTCTAAACTGAAAATTATGTAAGATAATGGGTGTTTAAATTGAAAACCGACATTTTTATGTCTTATTTATTTTTTTTCAAAAATATTAATTGCATCTAACAAAATTAATATGAAACATTTACAAATCGGTTCAATAGTTATCGAGTAGATAAACACCAAAATCTAAAAATAATTATAAAAACATGAGAAATATAGAGCAAATCGCTTTTATTTCCAAAAACTAGCATCTTACCAACCGGGTAATTAATAGTATGCAATTTCTAAAATGGTATAGGGATTGATAAAATTGCGTAACAATTATGGCTTGCAAAAATGCTTTTATAGTGTATTACATATCAGTGTTAGACCATCCACCTTATTCGCCTGACCTGGCACCATGTGACTTTTATATGTTCTCCAAGGTCAAATCTGCATTAAAAGGGAAACAAAATTTCAGACCGTTGTTGAAATTGTGAAAAAATAAATTACGGTGAACATGGTCCATCGAATAACAGGTAGTGAACCGGATGCATCAATGACAAAACAAAACATTTATGATCGCTGAAGTGTATGCTGTATTTTATTTGTGTTGAAAGTGAACCAAACAATCAATGTTCAACTGTACTGTCAACAATTACAATCTATTAAAACCCCATCATTGTAAGAAAGACGACCATCGGAAATGATTCCATCACCACAGTTTTCGAACTCATGTTGCAAGAGCCACATAACATAAACTTTCCTGCAACAATCGATGCAACTGTTTATTAGCACCAATTCATTGCATACGAAGAAATCAAAAAATTACTATGGGTTGTGTAAGGGAAACAAATTTTCATTATTTAAATACAAAGTATTTTGTTTGTTTAAAATTAATTTGTTTTGAAACATACAAAAAAAAAAAGCCGACTCTCAATTTAAACACCAAATATTATAGTGCTACATGTTTTATTTTGATAGCCGCGACTTCTATTGATTCTTTTAATAATATCAATTTATTTACTATATAATAAATTAAATGTTAATGAATTTCTATGGTTACAATTAAATTCACATTTTATATAGTTAGGTTAAAATGAAGACAGACATTTGCCCCGAATGAGACAATAATTTATTTTTATTTCTTTATTAATTAATTATTATAAATTATACGTATTTTCTAAATAAATATATTTGTATACAAAACACAGCATGTTATTTAAATAACCGAAATTGTAATTGAAGAATATTATGCGGGAAAAGAAAATAGTAGGATGCGATATCAGCTCAGACGAATATGCAGCGGATATGCGAAAAAACAAATTTTGTTTTGTGTTCAAAAATGAGCGAGCTTTTTTTGTCTTCATTTCTCACATATTCGTATTCATAATAAAGATTTTCACTAATTCTGTACGATTTTCTACATATGGTCGTCCTGTCGTCTTGCATTTTAATCATCAGCAAAATTCTTTTCGTGATTTTACAATAACATTTCGTATATTTGCTCTTTCATTTTTACGACATTATGGACCAAACATATACACACACATGAACATTACCTATTAATATCATTCACAATAGTTTATGTGTTGTGTGGTGTCGAACTTTAAGTATGTCGACGTTATGGACCATACCGTTTATATGCGGTATCTTGACTATTGTAATCATATGTAATTACATGTAGAAGTTACCACAAAGTAAATCTTAATAAATATCAATAGAAGCTATTATGTGTCGAAGTAATATGTGATCGAGATTATTGTGCTTCGGTGCTATTTGTACACAGTGTGTCGATTAAATAACCGTAATTTTAGGTTAAAAAATATTGAAAACATTATAATAATTTTTGCAACAAGATATTTATTCGAAATAGGTTCCATTTGACTCAATTGCAGCGTTTCGCACGATCAACTAATACATACATAAATTTATTTCTTATGTAAGTAATGTTCTTCATCGGCTGCGTCACGGCCGCTTGGATGGCTGTAACATTATCATAAAACGCTCCTTTCGTGGCCGTTTTCAGTTTTTGGGCGATGACAGAAAACCGTTGTTTTGGTAAAAAATTCATGAACTTTTTTGGTCTTGCAAGGTAGAGCAACGGCTGTTTCCCGCTGGATATTCAGATCGAACTCGAACAAATAGTGTCTTTACTGGTCCGTAATTCATCAGCCAACATTCTCACAGTGAAATTTTTATCCAAATCAATGATTTCACGGATTTTTTCCACTAATTCAGTACGATTTTTAAGTTTTGGACGTCCTGGTCTTGAGCTAGCATTTAAATCTTCAGGACCATTTTTGAAACTTGAAAACCAATCATAAACTTGTCGTTGAGACATACCTGTCATCAACATAAACTTATTTCAACAATTTATAAGTCTGCACATTTTTTTTCAATTTTAAAGACAAATTCAACTAAATTAATTAAACTATCGATCTTATAGCTTAAATTATGTAATATATTGTCAATAGATTACGGTACGTTTTCTAGCACTTAGCCTACAAATTGGGTTATTTAAATAACGTTGTGTGTTTAACGATACGATTCGATTTTAAAATTTAAAGAATATTTTTAAATTTTTAAGTGACTGTGTGCGAGCAACTTCTTCCATACTGTTTTTTTTTTGTGAACAACTAGAGAGATGCTAAAGTCGCGCAACGCATAGAGGTTATATTTTTTTGTTTTGTTAATTTTTGTAGTTGACGAATGATTGATGATGTGAATTTTATCATTTATGTCTTATATGCGATATGATATGTTAAACGATGTGTACACGGGCCACCACAACATCGCAGCATATAATTAATATAATAATTTAACATTACGATATATTAAGTATTTATTTACTACTTATTGTATTTTGTGTATTTTGCGGTATTGTATTTTTTTTTTAATTATTTTTAACTTTATTTATTATCATTTCTTTTATTATTTATTTTATTTCCATATGGTTTTTTTTTTTCTTCATGTTATTTATTTTTGTATGACAAGAATTCGCAAAATTTTCAAATAAATAAATATATACTTAATTACATTGCAAATACTTAAAAATACATTCAGTCAAATAAGTACCCGGAAATTTGAAATAAAACACAAACAACTTATCAATCATCTAAATTTATTATATCCCCTTCAAAATAGGCCCCTTCTGAGGCAATACACTTCTTCCAACGAACAATCCAATCATCGAAACACTTTTTAAAGCTATATTCCGAGATGGCCTTCAATTCTCGTTGCGAATTAGTTTTGATGTCTTCAATGCTCTCAAAACGGGTTCCACGAAGTGGTAATTTGAGTTTTGGAAACAGGAAAAAGTCACATGGTGCCATATCTGGAGAGTACGGTGGTTGTTCGATGATATTTGTTGAATTTTTGTTCAAAAACTCGTTAACAATGATCGCTTTGTGCGCTGGTGCATTATCGTGGTGCAAAATCCAACTGTTGTTCCGCCACAAATCTGGTCTTTTGCGACGAACATTCTCTCTCAAACGCTTCATAACGCCAAGATAATATTCTTTATTGACGGTTTGTCCCTCCGGTAAGAATTCCGAATGAACAACACCACGAATATCGAAGAAAACGGTCAGCATCACCTTGATTTTCGATTTGCTTTGGCGCGGTTTTTTCGGTTTCGGCTCATTTTTGGCGCGCCATTCCGATGATTGTTGACTTGTTTGCATGTCGTACTCGTAAACCCATGTCTCGTCACCAGTTATGATGCGTTCGATGAACGTTGGATCTGAATTTACGCGTTCAAGCATGTCTTCAGCCACCTTACTGCGATTCATTTTTTGAAGAAAATTCAGATCTTTTGGCACCAATCGCGCTGCGACTTTCCGCATACCCAAAACATCAACCAAAATATGACGAGCGGTCTCATGAGACATGTTCATTTCTTTGGCTATCTCTCGCAAACTATTATGACGATTTTCGAGCACCATTACCTTTATTTTGTCGACGTTTTCTTCAGTTGAAGAGGTCGAAGGCCGTCCTGAACGTGGCAAATCGTTCACTTCTTCTCGCCCCTCTTTGAACGATTTATACCAATCGTAAACTTGAGTTTTCGACATGGTTGAATCACCAAATGTTTTTTTCAACATTTCCAATGTTTTGACACAAGAAATTTCGTTTGAAACACAAAATTTCACACAAACTCTTTGATCGATATTTTTATCCATAGTAAAAATCGCAACGCACACAAAAGGTTGACTTGTTCCTAATGACGCCGTAAGCAAACTAAATCACACATAGCAATAAAAATTCACAGAATGGTGGCTGACAGTTGTGTCAACCTGAGAAAAAAATTTTTTTTAAATATTCTCAGAGAGAAAATTAAAAATGAGAATTTCCGGGTACTTATTTGGCTGAATGTACATTAAATAAATAATAAGTAAATAAATAAATACAGTCGATTATTATAAAACGCGTTGGTTGTACCAGACCAGCGATAGTTTTGCAGCTACTTACGCAATATGGCAATTAGTACCATATTGTGTAGTTTTACTACTTCAATATAAAAATAGAAATTAATTTTTTGTGTTTATATTATCCGGATTCGTATAGCTTTTAAAGTGAATATCTAGAAACAATTTTTACAAAATCTGTCATAAACGAAACCTCTATAAGAATAACTTGGCGCATAAAATAATTAAATAAATAACTGAATTTGATTTACTCTTAAGAGTTGTATGACAAATTTCGATACTACCTGCAGGCATTTATATTCAACTTGAACTATACGCATCCGGCGTATTGATATGCTCGAAGACCATAGAAAAATTATGGAGAAATTTTACGCGCTATCGGGTTGAAAATTTGAACTTTATCTCGAAACGGTTTTTCCAAAATTTTCCTATGTCCGTCTCAGTCCCACCCCTTCCATGGGATCTAAATATTCCTACAAGAATTACTACAAAAAAATTTTGACCTTTTTTTTAAAATTTTAAATATAAACATATAAAAATAAATTCTGAAATTTGACAGAATAAGAAGAAATTGTCCACCCCCCCTCCCCTTATCACTTCTTCTGGGTGCTAAATAATCCCACTGGCATTCATCTAAAACCATTTATCCGAATTTTTAGAAATGTTGAACATAAGCATTTAAAAATGAATTATAAAATTTAGCGAAAGTAGGAGTCGTTCTGGGTGCTTCTATGGTTTCTGAATATTTCCAATGGGATTCATCCCGCAGAGCTATCTATCCGATTTTTTGAAAATAGGGAACTTAATCATTTAATAATAAGTTCTATAAGGTACGGTGAAAGTAGGAGACAATAACGCTATTTTCTTGCACGTTCCCATGGTAACTGAATATGCTCAATGGGATCCCTCTAAATGTAATTATCCGGTTTTTTTGAAATTGGGAAATTAAGCATTTAGTAATAAGTTTGATGACATTACGCTCATTCATTTTTCATTCCTTTTTCGTTCCTTCGCAGAAGCGTCATTGGTGTTACCCTATTTCCAAATGTAGCGTGTAGTTTCTATAGTAGTTTGACCGAATTGGCAGTCTTTAAATATTTTTTTTTGTATTTCCAAATTTAAACGACATTCATATCCGTCATAGTTACCGTGTGTTATATAAAACGATGCTATATGTTACGATGCGTTTTAAGAGATTCGACTGTGTATATAATAGCGTTAAATATTTATAAAGCAAACAACAGCAGTAATGACCCATCTACAAATATACAATTTCGAAAATTTAATTTACACTATCTTCACTAATAAAATCTATTACTATTTTAAAATTTATTATTAAATTAATAAATAAATATTGTGGTTTCGATAAATTTTGTTTATTTTTAAAATTGTTCACCAACAATATTTGTATTATGCAATAATGCTAATTTATGCGTGAACAAACAATCCGTTTTTTTAGTGTTTATACATTTTTAATCTTTGCACCATAACATTTATTTTGTCTCGTCGAACTCATCCGGTATGCGGTAAACATCGAAACTTTAAAACAGAACTGTAACATTTCCGAATTTTTGCTTATACTTAACAAAATGTTCATGTAATGCGATCAATCCACAATGCAAAAATATCAAAAACTGAAATGAAATTAAATGAAGTAAACATCGCAAACATTATTTTTGTGGAAGAAATTTGGTCAATTCTCATCTAATTTTTAAAAGAATTTTGTACGAATGGTATTATATGAATTATAGCTCATATATATGAAAAGTTTAGAAAATTAATTCAATTCGCATTTCTATATTGATCAGATTTCATAACTCTACTCCGCTCATTTGAATTAAATTGTGAACAGTGAAATTTTAGGAACACTTTCTAATAAGTTCATGGACACTTTAAATTGAAAACTATAGTTTTCTGTCTTTTGCATAATATATCCATTATAATGTTGAGGAAATTACACAAACATTACATTACAATAGCAGTAAGTGTTGGCAAACATGTTAAGGATACTTGCCGTTTCTCTATTGTAACTGTAATAAATGAATGAAATTATGTTTAGAGGTTTAGAATATAGGATTGCAATGTTTATTCCAAACAAATTCGTTGAAAAAAGATTCACCGTGTAGTTTAGTGACAGCTTGTTGAAATCTTCCTTCAAATGTGATGTGATTGTGTGTTAATTTGTTTTCAATTAACCAATAGGACATCCATGTTTTATTTATACAATCAGTTGTAATCATCATAGTGATGAGGTAGTAGTTTTTTTCAATTTATACAGGAGGCCTTCATGCCATAGCCTGTCAAACGCCTGTGAGATGTTGAGAAAAGCCGCAGAACAATAAATCTTCGTTTCAAATGTATTGATTATTTGATTAAACACTCTGTGTATTTGTTCTGTAGTTGCGTGATGTTGACGGAAGCCAAATTGGTGTTTTGGTATTAGTTTTGCAACATTACTACTTTTAATCTTTTAGCAAATAGTTTTTCAAAAACTTTTGAAATAGCTGGTAATAGGGTAATTGGCCTGTAGGATTTTACATCGTCGTGTTTCTTGCCAGGCTTTGGTATGAGAATAATTTGAGCGGTCTTCCATTGTTCCGGAAAGCTATTTGTGTTTAGGATGGCGTTGAAAATATAGGTTAAATATTTCATAGCAGTGGGTGTAAGTTCTTTTAGCATTTTTCCGGTGATTTTATCAAATTCCGGTGTCTTTTTTGGATTTATTTCTTGTTTTATAAATGTTTGTACTTTTAGTATTTTAAATTTTTTTATCGGAAAGTTCATTTGTAATGGTGTTTCAAGGAAATCTATAATTTCTCGATCTTCATCTACCGATCTTTCTGTTGGATGAGGTGTGAACGTATTTTGTAGATGAGTAGCAAATAAAAAAGCTTTCTCGTTGTCACTTCTTGTAAACGTGATATCCTTCATCTGTTTGTACGGAGTTCGCATGTTATGTTTTAACCTTCTTGAGTTGTCTAATTTATTCTTTCTACTTTGTTTTTGTATTGTAATTACACAATCCCGATAGCTTGCTTGGTGCGGTCACCACCATAATTTCTATAAACGACTTTTTGTTGTGTTGTAACGGTACAACTTATAGTATGATGTTTCCTTACGCAATTGACGCCGCTATTACAGTAATGTTGAGTGTGCCCAAAGGTTAGAGATCTCAGCTTATGTAATCTTGGACAACCGAGTGATGTCTTATCATAAACCTTATTGGTCTATAGAAGTTTTGTCTTCATAGGAATGCCATTGTACCTTAATTTTCTTTAATTCACTTGCGATCGATCTGTATGAGTATTGCCATCGGGAGCACTTATTGTCCAAACTTTATTATTATATGATATATATTTACACGTAACTTGTTCCGCATAGCACTCATTAGTCTGCCTTAACGTTTCCACTTTATGAATCAATATTAATCGCAGTTCTTTTTCATTTGACTTCTGCTGTGCTGAAAATTGTTTCTGGGATATGAGCGGGGTTAGACTCTATCGCATGACTTCCTACAGCTTTCCGCTGGTTTTTGTGAGTCTTTTTACTCCTTTTTTGATTTTAGAATTCAATCAATCTGTCGCTGTCAAGTTACACTTCATCGGAATATGATGTTGGATATCACTGCGTTTGGCAATGTTGCTGTTGGTAATAAGCAAGTTATTTTTTGTTGTCAGTTATATGATTTTGAAATTGTTTTACGATTTGCTCGAATTTTCTCTTGCTATTTGGAAAAACTTATATTTTTGAAGTTCTGGTGGTTTCAAAAAAGATGTTGAATAGAATATTTTTTTTTGTTCGTATTATAGTAGTTTGCAATATTCGGTCCTTCGCAGAATCCATGGGACTTGCGTCCTCAGCGAGTGGATTTTTCTGGAAAACAGGTCTGTCACCTGGGGTAATATTTTTATTGCAGGTTTATTGTTCGGGGTGTCCATCCTCCTTATCTCTTTTGGTCCGCGGTTGGTATTTTATGTTATTATAGTTTTGAAGGCTATCTGGTGACGCGACCGATAGAAGATCCAGCTACTCCACATGTGAATACTATTTTTACGCAAATCACACAGTATATTTCCTAATGCATACAAAGATCTCATGTTATTTCATTATATACATTACAATAAGGGTGGTAGACTCATCATCTGCTATAATTATACGTTTTTTTATTGTGTAAATTTCGTCGGCCATATAGTTGCGTATGTAAAATATAAAAACAAAATCATAATTTATAATAGATTCGTGTCGTCGTATATGATTTTGAATGGGTATTCGAGTATTTGTTGAGAAGGAAATAAAACGAGAAATAATATACCATTCAAGAAATATGTTGTGTATATGAACGCGTATGTGTTTATGGCTATAGTAATATTGTATTTGAAAGTAAATGAAAAAATAATATCACATTAAGGATGATGTCATGATTGTAAATAAGTTTTAAAAAATAAACAGCAGAAAAAAAGCATATACGCGTAACAAGCCAAAAAAAATGAATACTTTATAAAGAAATTGAATTTTACGATATACGAGTCCTATAACAACTTATTACGTTGTAGTTTTTTGTCTGTATAAATTTCTTAATATTTTTCTATCGATTATTTTGCATTGTGTTGTGATTTTTTCTCTTTTTTCTCTCTGTTGTTTTTGGGTTTTTTTTTTTTTTGCTTTTAAAGTGAAGGGTCCGTCGATTTAGAGTCTTAAATTTCAATGAGCTTTGTATAATTAACAATATTTTTATAAATTATATTGATTTTTAATTTGTATACAAAGAAAAAGCGACATACATGTGACACAAAATTAATATACACTTACAATAGATCCCCTGAAATTGTTTAATATTTCAATTAGTCTAAAAAATTTTTTTTGGAGAAAGTTTAGAGATGTTTTTTTATTATTATTATTATTATTATATTTATTATCTTTAATTATCATATATTTGGATATGGAAAGTATTGTATAGGTACAATACAATGAAAGGGGGTGATCAACGAAACAAATTAAATTATGTAAAATAGTTTTGAAATACATAACACATGGGCTGAAAAGTTTCCGAAAATTCTAAGAAAGAAACATTTTTTTTGCAAAATTAAACTTTATTCATCAACATACATCCCTTCGCGGGCGATACACTGATTCCAACGATCTTCCCACTTTTCGATTACATTTTTATAGTACGATTTCGTTTTTTCCTCAAAATAGGCTTCTGTTTCGGCGATCACCTTTTCATTGCTCTTAAATTTCATTCCAGTGAGGTCTGCAAACAGAAAAAAGTCGCTGGTGGCCAGATCTGGAGAATACGGTGGATGTGGAAGCAATTCGAAGCCCAATTCATGCAATTTTGCCATCGTTTTCATTGATTTATGACACGGTGCGTTGTCTTGATGAAACAGCACTTTTTTCTTCTTCAAATGCGGTCGTTTCTTAACGATTTCATGCTTCAAACGCTCCAACAAGGCTATATAATAGTCACTATTGATGGATTTTCCATTTTCGAGATAGTCGCGATGAAAATTATTCCATGTGCATCCCAAAATACAGATGCCATAACCTTGCCCGCCGACCGTTGCGTTTTTGGTCGTTGTGGACGAGGTTCGTCGCTTGCTGTCCATGATGCTGACTGCCGATTTGACTCCGGAGTGTAATGATGGAGCCATGTTTCGTCCATTGTCACATATCGACGTAAAAATTCTGTTTTATTGCGGTTGAATAAGCCCAAACACTGCTCTGAATCATCGATACGTTGTTGTTTTTGATCGATTGTGAGTTCGCGTGGCATCCACTTTGCACAGAGCTTTTGCATTTCCAAATATCCATGCACGATATGTCCAACACGCTCCTTTGATATCTTCAGAGCCTCAGCTATCTCGATCAACATCACTTTACGGTCATCTAAAATTATTTTGTGGACTTTTTTGATATTTTCTGGAGTAACGCAGCCTCCTTTGGACGTCCACTGCTTTCATCGTCCTTGGTGCTTATATGGCCGGTTTTAAAGTTTGCAAACTACAAATGTACTGTTGAAAGAGCTGGAGCAGTATCGAGATAATGCTCGTCAAGCAGTTTTTTGGCTTCAGAAATATTTTTTCCCTTCAAAAAGCAATATTTTATCAGCACACGAAATTCTTTTTTTTCCATCCTTCATCAAATAACAAAAGTAGCTACACTCACAACGCAATATCTCACAAACTAATGGTCGGACTGCCGTCAAATTTTGACTTGTATCGTTTGAAAGTTGGTACTAACTAAAAATCATATGAAAAAAATTCTAGTGTCGCCACTTCTTAGAATTTTCGGAAACTTTTCAGCCGATGTGTTAGGTTTCCCCGCAATTTTTTAATGGAACAACATTATGGTATTCATTTAACATAATACACACACCGTCTGTCGTCAAAAAAAACCGTAATGGATTAAGATGTGAATCAAAAACTTGTATTTTTTTTTGACTCCACACATTGGTACAAAATTATTTGAGTGCGATCATAATTCGATTTTTTTATGGTGTAGTAGCAAATATTTTTGGTGACATATGATAGATAATTAAAATTAACCATCATAGTTTAACATAATCAACCTCATTTTGTTAAACAACCTCTGTCCCATAATATTCCAGAAATATATTAGATTAAAAAAATACAAAAACAAATATTAAATTTTCACAAAAACCATTTTATTTATTCAAAATAATCTCTATCATTTTTATATTTGTGATTGGAATGTTGTTGGGAACGGTGAACGTCGCCTTTAGAAAGTCTTCAACCGATTCATGACGGCTACCTTTCATAGCCAAATAAAGTTTAGGGAATAGAAATTAGTTGCAGCGGGTTAAATTAAGTTAATATGCGATGATTAAGCAATATGTTATGATTAAGCAAAACATTTGATTATGAGTGCAATTCGATGAAATATTTGATCACCATTTAGTTGATGTGGAAAAACTTTTGAATTCTCCTATCATTGCTGACCAGTTAAAATTCGATCTTGTGCTTTTAACACACAATTATCACCATACACAATTTTAATGTAATCACACGTTTGAGTAGCATTTTTACCAATTTTAAAACAAAATGTTGCTTCTTTGTTTCCGCCGACGCACAAAAACAGCTGTAATTTTAAAAAAAACTAAGAGGTGGCGCTACGTGTTCTATGGTTTACATTGCGATTCCAGTTTATTATGGGACAGAGGGTGTATTTTTATTTTATTATCGTACACTAAGCGAGTCAGCCAAAAATTACAAAATTAGATTTATTAGAAAAAAGCACTATTTTACGAAGCCCATTATTGAAAATTTTTTATTGCAAAGACTTTACTAATATATTTTATTCAATATTCACAGTGTGTCGTTTAAATAGCCGTAATTTGAATTTTAAAAATAGAAAATTTGGTGCCATGTTTTGAAAGTTGACATAATTAAAAAATTACATCTTTCCTCATTCAAACGCACGCAACTTCATGCAAATCTGTTGACAGGTTAAAAGCTACACTAATTTAATGAGATTCAGTCAAATGGAACCAATTTTGAATCAAATCCATCGTTCAAAAGTTATTATAATGTCTTTTATATATGTTTTAACCTAAAATTGTAGGTATTTAAACGACACAATGTGTAAGTAAAACAATTTTATTATTTATGAATATTACGCTTAAAAATCAACCAGTTTGTTTATCACCCTCTACTTTCATCAATAATACTTAACCATCCTGTAATTTAATTCAATATTCTTCAACGTAAATTTAAAGTATTATTTCTAAGACTTATCGCAGAAAATATCAAAGTTAATATTCATTAGAAAAGTTATAGATATTTATCGCATTCAATTCGTTCTTTGTTCCGCACTGTGTGCCAGTGAGGACCCTTACGTTTTCACGAGAAAGTAATGTGTTACCATTTGACTATAAGCGACAGCATTTGACACCAAATGCCACTCCTAAACACTGTTATAACACCACTCTCAGTAATGTTGTGATAGCAGTTTTAAATAATAGCAGCAGCAGCGTCGCATGTGTACATTTGAAGATCCATACTCTCTGATAGCTATTTCAGAATATCCAAATCATTTGGAATTGTTATCGAATTGTCACCGACAGCTGTGTTTATGTGGGAAAAGAAAAATTATTAATAAATGAATTTTGGTTTATAAAAATAAATTATTATTTTAAAATTATTTCTTGTTGTGTTCTGGCATATATTATTATATGGTAGAGTAGAAAGAAATGTATAAAAATTAAGAATAAACTCATAAAGAATAGTCTATAAAAAGTAAAAAACACAAATTAAATTTAATTAAATCCATAACTTTTATTTTCAATAATAAAAATGTCAAATTTTGTGATATCAGAAAATGTTACGTATAAACAATCTCTGACGTCCACACTCGACGATATACTAATCTCTATATATCTATTAATGTCATGAAAGAAAATTAATGTCTTTGAGCGTGTGAACAGTCTCGGACATTATTATAGTCTCGTGTAAACGTAGCATAACTAACCTTCCCATACAAACCTTTTTTTTTTTGGTGTTAGTTTTCCCATATACATATCGAAGCAATATAGGAAGTTTGTGAATTCTAAAAATTTGATTCCTCCTTAAAAATGTGCGATAATGGAACGTGAAACATTTCAAAATTGGAAAATTAACTAATACATTTTGAACAATTAAAATGCCTCCCTTTTTTATGGTTTTTCTCAAAAACATGTATAGGTTCGCATGGACAGAAGGGTTAAATTTTAAAATTGTTCAATGAGAATGCTCTGATTATACGGACGGAGTGGGAATTATGTTATTTAGGAACATTTTGGAAAACATATTTCTAGGTATTTGTTTTTCATAAGCTTAAATTAAATATTTTCAAACCACCCGGGATCATGGGATTGGTATCGGGTATAAAATTAGACTATTATCACAGTTGAAATTACATAATAAAAGTCAAAACATATACGAGTAAATAAATATTGGTTTAATATTATTTATTGAAACATAACAAAACAAAACGTAATTCATCATAACACCGAATAATTACAGGCTTTTAGAAAACACAGCCCGTCCAGCGTTTCATCGTTCAAACGACTTCTTATTTTGGTTCCAAATTGTCCTACCGAAGAAAATGTCGTTCAGATTCTACACATAGTAGGCTTTATCGACATTAAATAGAAGTATGTTCTTTCCAGATAGTCACCACATCTCTCCATTTTCAAACAGAGACATAGGTTTTTGAATTTTTGATGACAGTGTCTAAATGGCTGCATTGGTGTATATCCCTCTGTAATAACTTTATCTAGTTCCTCTGCTACATTCTTATTGTTTTTTGTGTACAAATTGATTGCAGTTATTGCATCAGGAACTGAAACAATTTCAAGTGTTATCTCATTTTAAGCAGTGGGATTTGAAGCGTTTACTCTTTCAGGTAAACATACTATTTAATTTTAGTTTCAATTCAGGAATAAATACCATCTAAGTAAGAAAGATTAGAAAGCGCACTCAATCGATTTGCTTTGCTTTGCCCACTTTACATATTTTCAATATATTTATCAATGCGAATTATAGAATTTAATGGACTTGCATTGGTTTGCTATTGATTTTTTATTATATTTGCGGACTTTTTTTTATTGAATAATAATATGTAGTGTAAAAAAGTTCGCAAATTTTCTTACGCGTGCCCAAGTTTTAATAAAAACGTATAAAAGATGTGAAAGAATCGTAATTATATCTTGACTACCGAATAAATTAAATTCTTAGAAATTGTTGTTGAGAAAAAAAATATAAATCCCGGGTTTAGTTATTTCAACCACGGGATTTCTAGTAGATTTAATTTATTTTTATTGCTAAGATTTTTCTTTTCAATAAATCTGAGTGAATATTCGTGGAATACCTAACTAAAACCAACTCAATGCAATATGTAAAAATGTAAGTGACAAAATTTACGCCAAATTGCAATTTCATTAATTTCTTTGCTGTGCAATATTTGTAAAAAAACGCCTTTTTCTTCTAATTATAACCCAAAATCCATTATTGCCAGTCAATTTCGAATCATGATTTTGTAGAAAATATGTTTAAAAACTTAATATGTGAAACTGTTGTGACTGTGTTTGGTTAAATCCCGTATGCATATTAATAATTATGATGATGATGATGATAATAATAATATTAATAATAATAAATAATATAATAAATAAATGGATTAATGAACTTGCAACAATGCACATTCATTGTGTGTGTCACTAGAATTTATTTGCTAATTCAATACGCACTTTAACATTGTGCATTTGTTTGTTATTTATTTATAAATTCTATTTTTCTATGAGTAGTGGCCTAAAAATTATAATAAATATTTCTGAGTTATTTCTTATTAAATATATAGGGTCTATAACTAAGTTTTGGGGATATTTTTAGTAAGAAAAACACATTTATTTGAAAGCAACGGTACATTATATTTTATTCAAAGTATTGGCCATCTGAAGCTACAACTTTTGACCATCTTTGTGGCAAATTATGGATTCCCTCATAGAAGAGCTTCTTAGGTTTTGAAGCAATCCATGAATCCAACCATTTTTTCATATCTTCGTATGAATTGAACCGGTGTGCATAAAGGGCTGACTGCATCGACCGGAACAAATGGTAGTCTGATGGAGCAATGTCTGGTGAATATGGCGGGTGGGGTAGGACTACCTAGTCAAGTGCTTCTAACGTTTCTTTGACCGGTCTTGCAAAGTGTGGTCTAGCATTATCATGCTGCAGAATCACACGGTCATGTCTGTTGGCATATTCTGGTCGTTTTTGATGCAATGCTCGACTCAATTGGATTGATTGCTCTCGTTAACGTTCAGCAGTGTTGGTTTGTGCCGGTTTAAGCAGCTCATAGTACACTACACCAAACTGGTCTCACCGAATACACAGCATAACTTTAGAACCATGAATATTGCCTTTTGGTGTCGATGGACCTGGTTCACCTGTCTTCACCCATGCTTTCAGACGTTTTGGATTATCGTAATGGATCCACTTTTCATCACTGAATGTTTTTGAAGCAAAATTTCACACATTGTTTTTCGATTTTCTTGTTGTCTTTCCGTCAATTCATGTGGTACCCAATACGATAGCTTTTGGACCATTCCTATCTTCTTTAAACGTTTGTAAACACTTGCTTGGGTAACATCTAATGCCAATGCTAATTCTTCTTCCGTTTGACATGGATCTTCACTGAATAAAACTTCCAATTCTTCGTCTTCAAATTTTTTTGGTACTCCAACGCGTTCTTTATCATTAACATCAAAATCATTATTTTTAAACCGTCTAAACCACTACTCACAATTGTTTTGTGATGGCGAATGTTCACCATAAATTTGTAACAAAAAGCGATAAGTTTTTGCTGCTGTTTTCTTCTGAATAAAATTACTTAACATAACTTCCTGCAAATACTGTTTTCTTGGTACCAAATTTTCCATTTTTAATCATCCAAAAAAAATACTTGTTTACATGTTCAACTGAATGTCATATACTGAATATGAAAGGTGGATTCAACTACTACAATAGCGAAGTATTGTCACTTCACACTGTGTACAAGCAATACTACTTACAACACCTGTCAGAGTATCCCCATGACTTAGTTATAGACCCGAATGCGTGTATTGGTTATTAAAAAAAACACCGTATAAATTCGCATATAATTTAGGTGACTTTTATATTTTTTAAAACAAATTAATTGTTGGACTGACTTTGAAAAAAATTATTTTTATGGATTAGCCTGAATCGAATAAAACTCACTTATAAACACAAAATAATTAATCTATCTACCTCTGTATTACTGTAAGTCGTTCTATCTGTATGTTTGGAAGTGAATACCAGCAACCAAATTGATTCACAAGGTTTTCCCAACAATCAGAATTACAATAATCATCAGTGACTCAGTGAACGTGATATTTTCGCAACAAGAAACAACGATGCCATCAATTTCAGCATTCAAAATCAGATACCAGACGAAACAACAACAATACGAAGTTGACAATTATCCAACTGAACTCTTGAATTATCTTGATTTGCCAGGCATGACGCCGCATGTTTTTTTACATTGAAAATTGGTGTGCTTATCATTCTTCTCCGAAACATTAATCCACTTGTAACGGTACCAGTGGCTTTCGATAATACAGATAAGATGTGTATCCGCAATGATTTCGACAGATATGCCATTCGAATTCAAACTTTTGCAGTTTCCGGTGCGACTCGCAATTTACTTCATATAATTTATAATCATACTCATTTCAACGGAAGTATTTTTTATTATTGGATTTATTTTTGTTGCTCATTAAAACGGTAATACCAAAATGTAAAACCGTATATTTTTTTTCCTTTTTGCAAGCATAAAAATATTACCTTTTACATTCACACATGTTGACCAGAATATGTTTGTATGTGTAAGCGTGAATATTATGTCATTTGTTATTTTCGTATTCAGCGGATTCAGCTCATTAATTTTTTTTTTTATTGTTTTGCTATATTTGCTATTCAACAATATACGGCGTTGTATTACCGTTTTAATGAAGAGGGTCATAAATTGTGTTTTTTACTACGCCATAATTATTATTTAATAAAATGTGTTATGTTTTCTCCGTTTAGTTTTGTTTTTAATTTGTTTATTGATAAATTAATAGCAACAATAATAATAATAGTAATTATTATTATTATTATTATTCTAAATATATATTATTAACAGACAAACAGAACAAATGATAAGATAATAATAAATTAATGTATATTTGACATGGGTTATGGAAATTTGTGATAAGAAAATATCAAAAAGTGTACACAAAATGTTAATTTTAAATTGAAATAAAATATAAGTATATTTTTTAAATTCGGTAAAATGAATGACTGATGAAACCGCCTGTGCGGCAACACCCATACGTTTTGGATGATTAAACTCCCTGTTACACACTGTTACCAAATCCAATTAATTTTCATAAATAATTGTTACGGTCATGAAACACGATTCCAATGTAGCTATGATTTTCATATTCAAACATTGTCGTCAAAAGTTATATAGTATTTCATTAAATGTTACTCGTTACCGCCTTCAAAGTAAAGTTGGAAAAATATACACATACGCAGTGTTTTCTATTTTGATGAGTACAACAATCTGGTAAAATTTCATGGAGAATGGAGATGCAACACCTCCACCTCAGGTGGTTCCCTTGTTACTTTAACATAAGACTGTTGAAATAAATGCTTAACTATAACTTCATATCTCGAAAACAGAGTCTTAAATCGAAATTACATTTAGAATTTGTGATTTTTTGATTTTCTTGCTGTCTTTCTGTCAATTCATGTGGGCCGCCCCCATTTTTAAGTTTTTGAACCTGTGAATGGTTAATTTAACGGTACGAAACACACGTTGTCAAATGACATTTAATGCTGCTGCCAATTGTGATTTTGTTTGATAATTATATCTTCGTTCCGAAATTGTTGTAATATTCTGCATTTTCGAAATTTTTTTTTTCTGTCCTGGACGTTGTGCATTTTCAATATAATAGAATATAATAGAAATGTTCATCATAAGCTTCTTGCAGCATTCAATAATTTTCAGCAGTGAACTCTTTTAAATGAATACAAATAATAATAATGCTGATGTAGTAAATGTCGCTTATTTGGTATACAACACTTTCATACTGTTTCTATATACACAGTGTGTCGTTTAAATAACCGCAATTTTAGGCTAAAAAATAGAAAACTCTTTATATTAATTTTTGAAACATGAATTTAATTCAAAATAGGTTCCGTTTGATTGAATATACAGCGTTCGGCACGATTAACTAATGCATACATAAATTTATTTTAAGTTTGTACAGTAATGTTCATGATCAACTACGTCACGACTGCTTGTATGGTTGTAACATCATCATTAAACACTTCTTGAATGGTTATTTTCAGCTTTGGAAACAGAAAATAGTCACACCGCTGATAGATCAGGCGAATACAAAGGGTAGCTGATGAGAGAAGTCCGTTTTTTTGTTTATCAAAACTTCATTCACTTTTTTGGTCAGTGCATTATTGTCTTTTATTTACCTAAATCTCATGTTAAAATCGTGCCAATAGTGCATACAAACATACAGGTACTTAATTCATCAGCCAAATATTCTAACAGAGTAAAGTTTCCATCGAATGCAATGATTCCACGGGCTTTTTTCACTAATTCAGCACAATTTTTAAGTTCTGGACGTTCAAGCATAAAAAAATCTACTGACTCTTAAATCCGTGCATAATTTTTTAACATGTCAACCGATTTGCATATGAAGTTGGATGTCGTTTGAAAAAAGAAATATGTATCTTTTTAATGATGACAACTTTCAATAGATGATATTTTTTAAATTCAAATGAAACACTGTGCGTTTTACAGTGTCGATAATAATACATAACATTATTAGAATTTAAAATATTTGTATTTTGTTTCAACGTAAACTAATTATATATTTTGTATTTTTTTTTATTGCAGGTATGTACTAAGATGGAATAAAAATTTGGTTAATTAGTGTGTTGTGTGAATAAACAATAAACAATAAGGTAAAATATTAAAATTACATTTTATCCTAAAATTTTTGTATGTATAAATTAATTGAAAAACGTATATTTAATGATCAAGATGATGACGATGAGATGATGTTGATAAAATACAATATATGAACTTTGGGTGACTTATAATATTATTTTTATTTAAAAAATGGTGTATGGTTATAGTCAAAATCATTATTACAGTATATACAATATATTACACATATATTGGAATCAATCCAATTTTTTTAGTATATACAATATAATTACTATATAATCAATAGGGTAATAGTATTAGTCGTTGAACACAATAATTCAAATTTATCTGTTTTGTTTTATTTATAATACAAATAACATAATAGAGTCGTATTTGTGTGATGGCAGTGATTATTGCATTCCTATCTTATCTGATGTGGTAAAGATTTTCTTCCTTTATATAATTAAATTACGATAAAATAGTTAGCTATCGTTTAAATTTAAAAAAGATAACCGTCAAATTACCCCTTTAACCCTTAGCGAACGAATGCCGCCATACTAGCGACATTGCAAATATTCTAAAAAAATCCAATGCCGCCAATACATGCCGTAATATATGTTCTCGCATATAAAAGTTTACTGTTTAACATAAAGTACAGGTACAAAAAAAGATTGTGTTGTTTGCTCGGAAAGAAAAACGGCCGGGAGGAAGGCGGGAAACACGTAATTATAGTGATACTTGTACTAAAAAACCTCGTATTCACATAGGGGACTGTTGTTGGAGAAGTACCATACCATCAAAAGAATTGTAAGTCATTTTGTCTAAATTCATTGTTAATCTATAAAAAATAAATTTATAAATGTGTACAAATAAATACATAACATAAACGCATCTATTCGTTTATTTCAACTCCCATTATTTTTCGGAAATTTTCACTTCAGTATACTTTTGTGTATGGACATATCTGTTCATATACTACCTATTTTATTATTGAAAGTTTATATAAAATCCAATAAAACGATATTAATTATGCACCTTTTCTCGCTCTGGAAATTAAGTATTTAATTTCTTAAAAATTCGTCGACCTACTGGTCATCGTTCTAGAAAAATGCGCTCGTTCGTTAAGGGTTTTAATATATGTATATGGCATAGACTGATACCACTACCTTATAAAATCCGTATATGTAATGAAAAATATGCAAATCAATGTATATGAACAAAATATTACTATAACAAACAATACATATTTTTCTAAATAGTGTGATTATGTGCCAAATAAATTGTAATATATAACACATAGTAATACTATAAAATATTCAATAATTTTTAAATTGAACAGTGAAAGTATAAAATTTATTTGTGATTGATTGACAGAATGAATTAAATTGTATAGGAAAAAATATAATAATAATAATAATATACGCTATTCTATTTAATATTCGCATTAAAACATAACATACCAACGTCGTCTCGTATTCGCTCAGCTCAAAAATACATAAATATACGTTTCGAATATTATTATTTGTGCAAAAATAATGGAAATTTCGTATTTTATGTTCATTCTTTCGTTTTTTATTCAACAAATATGTATTTTAATTTTTTTTCTTCATACATTTGTTAGAGTATTATTGGTGTGTCTATAACAACATATTTTCTATTTATTAACAATATAATAATATCATTAAACATTTTTTAATCATTTGATTTGATCAATATATGCGCCGGTATGGCTAATAATGTAATTAAAAAAATAAAAACGTATACTGAATGTGCGATTTATGTAATCAAGTAAGAAATCATTAACGAGATCTATAATTTGAAAGTTTTGGATTATGAAGTAATTGCAAATATTATTTAATTAAGCGTATAATAAATAAATTTATTATTTTTATTAAAAATAATGTTTCCGTTTACTATAACTGTTATTTAAAGATGGCAGTGTGCAATTCCTGATATGCGGTAATCGTTATATTATAAACGCAGTTACAATTATTTGAGTATCAGTAGTTTTTTATGTTTGTGTCGTAAAAATACAATGGAAATTTTTAAAATTGGGAAAAAAAATGTGCGGAGATTTGTACATGGCTGAAAAAAATTTAGACAGTGATGATTGTATGCCTCAACGACAAGTTTATCATTGGTTTTCAAGTTTGAAAAGTGATCGTGAGGATTTAAATGATAACCCAAAACCAGGACATCAAAAACAGAAAAATCGTGCTGAATGAGTGGAAAAAGTTCGTGAAATCATTTCTTTCGATAGAAATTTCACTGTGAGAATGTTGGCTGATGAATTACGGACCAGTAAAGACACTATTTGTTCGAGTTAATGCCGAATGTCCAGCAGGATTACATCTCTATTTATTGTACGATAATTCACCACCTCGCACAAGATCAAAAAAGTGAACGGATTTCTCTTGTTAGCCACCCTTCGTACTCGCCTAATCTATCACCGGTGTCCCAAAACTGAAAACTGTCATGAAGCGAATGTTTTATGATGATGTTACGCCATCCTATCAACCGTGACGTGATACAGAACATAGCTATAACTGTTATAAAAAGAATTATGTATGTATTAGTTGATCTTGCCAAACGATAGAAAGTCGTTGTATTCAAAGTCAAAAGTACCGCGATCAGAATAGGTCTATTGCGCTCCTTACCCTTTAACTTAGAAATCGATCAGTTCCTTGATGAATTGAACAATCTCTATGGATGACATTGTACAATGATCTCCGCTTACAAAAGTATATTTACTCCTACTTTTAAGACGTAGATGGACCAGAGCCGCACACTTGTCTATTAAATGATCGATTGTTTCGTCATGCTCGCAGCATCAGTATTTACTAATTTCCTCATCGAATATTCCCATTTTGAACCTATGGTATTTACATATATATTGTCTCGTTAATGCGCCACATAGGATTCTTAGATCCATTAAGCTTAGCTATGTAGAGCCTCTTTCACTCTTTCCCACAAATAATGTCCGTGCTCGCCTTTTTGCCATTTAAACAGTCCCCTATGCCCGGACATCGAAATAAATTATATTTTATATGTCTCTGTCTGTTTATTTAGGAAATTATGCCATTCAAGCATTGATTATAATTTATAACTGCAGCTGTATGGTAATCTAAGTATATAGCCTGACTATTAAACATTATATTATAAGTATATGCAAAAGTAAGATCTGTTTTTCTAATAGATGGCGTAAGTCTTCTCATTGTATGTGTACAATCTGGCAATAAACATTCTCTTGGAAACTGCTTTATAACCTTCAAAACGTATAGTATTTTGAAGGTAATAAAGCCTAACATTTGATTGAAGTGTAATCAACATATTATTTTATTCGCATGAAAATGGAAAGTGTCGTACCAAATAATCGTCATTTGCTGATGCATTATTATTTTGCTTTCATTTAAAAAAATCCGCTGCTATAATTGTGGCTGGAAATGACAAATGGATTTACTATGAATCCTTAGTGTAAAAAAGTTTGTGTACAGCTTGGCATCAAAAAGGAGTTGGGGTACTATGGATTGCTGAAACATTCTGCGGTGATGCGTCTACAAAAAAAAATCGACTAGAATGGGAGATTAAACAGAATAAGCTGATTTTGCAGCTTGATAACGCAAAATCACATTCTGTAAACGTCGTTAAGCCTATACATAGAAGGGCAGAGGTGCTATCCCATCCGTCATATTTTGCCAGACATGGCTCCTTCGGATTACTATTTATTCCAATCGATGCAGGCAATCCTTTAAGAAGCACTATTCACATCTTATGAAAGTATCAAAAATTGGCTTGACGAATGGATCGCGTCTGGGAAGCTGAAAATCGGCTGAAATATTGACAAAGGATCTGAATTCTAATGGAGCTAAATTTGAATAATGCACCACTTTTGTAGACTTACTAAATAAACATGTAATTTTAACAAAAAAAACAGAATGTATGAGTCATATTTGTACATCCAATATTCGTTTTTAATGGCGCCTCTTCCTTAAAACGGTAATACCAGAATCTAAAACCGTATTATATTTTTTTTTCTTTTTGCATGCATAAAAATATTATCTTTTCCATTCACACAATGGCATGTTCACCCGAATATGTTTGTGTGTGTAAGCGTGAATATAATGTGATTTGTCATTTTCGTATTCAGCGGATTCTGCTCTGTAATTTTTTGTTTTTTGTTTGCAATGTTGGTGAACATGGGGGTTATTTTTTATATTGAAGAAATGTTTATAATCACGCATACTTCTTTAATATATAGTACACAAAACCGTATTTGTTATTCAGCAATACACGGTATTATATTACTGTTTTAATGAAGAGGGGCCATAATTCTCCATTAAATATTATAGATTTTAATTTTTAAACAATAGTTATTGTTAACGTAATAATTTTTTAAGAAAATATTCAATATATTACAATAAAATTTAAATTCCGTCACATTTAAACACAGATGTTTTATTCTGTATATGCCAAAATTAATTTGCAATGATTGAATACTTTAACATTAACGAGAATATAAAAACACAATAAATTCAAACAAATATTTACTTGGCTGAAATTCAAAATTGTACAAATTATATTAATAATAACAACAACAAAAACACATCCAAAAATATCGTCTTAATCATATGCATAACATCATGCAGTGCACATATACAATTCATGTACCGTCCATATGCCACCTGTCCTGCGTGCATAATCGCAAACAAAAATAAGCATTCGAAAATTATGTGCATTATCATTACAACGCAATAATTAATAATAATCAGTGCATAATAAACAAAATCATAAATTATTTTCAAGAACACAAATGTCTTTCTATATTTAATATAAATTTTCATGTTTATAAAGTGAAAATTTCCATTTTTCTCCATTATTTTTCTTGTACAACTGTCATTAATATTTAACTTATACAAAATACATATATTTTCTATATTATTAACAATCAATTCATCAACACATTTATAATATTGTCTATTTGCAAACTATAAAAATAATATTTTGTGTTGTCAACTACATTTTTTTCTGATGAAAATAGAAAAATATTCGGATAGAGTTGGTAGATTTAAAAAATCATACCACTTTTTTATCTTTTATTATTATTATTACATTTATTCATTATGAAAATTCATATTTAGAGAGACCATGGAAAACATTTAATTTTTATTGTGATTGATTGCTCATTTCATTACCGTGTTTATTGTGAGCACTCAGAAAAATTGCATTTCTTCTTAATTTTCTCAATATTCTAACCTAAGCTATAGTTAGTGCCGTTTTTTGGGTAGAATTACATATTTATTTAGCAAGTATTTAAAAATGGTACATTATGTGTGCTCCATCGCTGAAATCACAATCCATAATCTTGCCCATCTTTCGGGCAATTTACGAATTCACTGTATGAAGAAATCTTTTGATGCGATCCATTCATCAAGTCAATTTTTGATACTTTCATAAGATGTGAATCGTGCGTCTTGAAGGGCTGACTATCGATCTGAAATAATATTTGGAATTATATAGTTACTATTTAAGTAATCTGAAGCAGCAATGTCTATCGAATATGTCGGGTGGGATAGAACCTCCTAGTCCTGCCATTCTAAGTCGACTTTAGCAACATTTACAGAATGTGGTTTTACGTTGTCAAAAATCAATGTATTATGTCTAATCTGCCATTCTAGACGATTTTGCATAACTTCTCAAACGCATTAGTAATCATCGGTGCAAGCATCTCCAGTGATAGTTTCAGATGGTTAAAGAAATTCATACTACAATCCCATCATATACAGAGCATAACAGCTTATCAGCATGAATATTTCGCTTTTGCTGTGATGGACCAGCTTTACCCCAAGATTTTTTACGTTCGGTATTTTTATAATAAATCGGTTTTTCTTCTTCAGTAACAATTCGATGGAAAAAAACCTTTTATTTGTTATCTTTGAAACAGTATTTCAGTGATTTTTCTATTTTCTAGCTGCGTCTTTGTGTCAATCCATGTGGTTTCCAATTTCCAATTTCTTGACAGTTCCATTCTATGTAGACGACTACTGACAACGGATTCATTAACATGTGTATGTTAAAAGTGTTATGCAGTTCTGGAAAAATTTTTTTAACCAGATTCCTGGAACCTGGAAATGTATATATGACGTTTAATTATCATAGCAGTACATTTAAAATTTTCACAAATTATATTATTAAATTTTTCAATTTTCTAATAAGACGTGATTCAATTCATAGAATTTCCTCATAATGGCTTGAAAAATAATTAAATTATCAACTTCTGAGCATATGGACAGGAAAACTGTAATAGTTTTGATTTTAAACTGTATTAGGAACTGCTAATATGATCTCGCTTTTATAATATATATTTAAAATCGGTTGAATTACCAAGTTTCAGTAATATGGTTCAGTTCAACTAGCAGAAATGATCTTCGCACTTATCAGTAAAACTGTCTGACTCTCTAATACAGCATAGGGAATTAGTTGAAAAATAACCAAATTATCAAGTTCCAGAAGGTTATGGTTAGCCAAATTACCGATTTATTTGTATTTACAGAATTGCATAAGGCAATTGAATTAACTCAAAAATTTAACTTTATTGAATTGATTTTAAGTTTATTAAAAAAAAAAAAAGCAGTACCTTTGTCCACTAACGACACCAAAACTATTAAGATAATTTGCGCTTCACGCAGAGAGAGAGATAAATGCGTCAAATTGCCATAAAGAACTCTATTATTGTATCTACACGAAAACAGAGAAAAAATGTCATCACCACGCATGGAATAACTCTGTAGTGTGCCAATAGTTATTATTTTATCGAGTTTTACCATAAATTCAATTTTCATCAAGATCGGCGTAATACATAATTGCAAAATTTATTATGGCGCTTGCCGCCATTTTGAATTTAACCTAATAACAACCAAATGTCGGACGACGCTGCATGCATTTAAAATTTAATTTTTCAAATACTATAAATTTCATCGAAATCAGAGAAACACCTGCGATAACCTTGCAAGCGATATAAGGTTAGGTAGTAATTCTAGTGTAATCTGGGTTCATAAATTCATAATTCAGGTGTGCATGTATAGCATTTATTTTAAAGAATATAAAATATTTATTTTAATAATCATAACATTTAGGAATTTTAAAATATCATTTCTTATTTTATAGTTCCACGTAAACATTATTATATGACTAATATTTTATATTAATATAAAAAAATTATTTCAGCTATAAAATTAGTAATTACTTTTGGTGCCAGAGTGCAGTCAGTTTTTTTTTTTTTATATTTAAATTTAAAATATAAAATTGACACGTGTTTCTATTATGATAAACTATAAAAAATAATATATGCCATAAAAAATGTTTATTTATTAAATGTGATTATAAAAATATTTTTAAAATAACTATAATTTGTTTATTGTATTTCTGTTTTTATAATTTCGAATCCGTTTTCATTAATCATTAAAAATCATTTAAAAATCAATTGAAGTACAGTCGATTCTCTATATAGGCAAATTTCAAGGGGGTTGCTTATATAGAGCTGTTTTCTTTATAATTTGGTAATTTTTTAACTGATTTTTATGAAATTTTGAATTTAAGTTAAAATTGTGATTTTATAATTAATTTCGAGGAAAAATCTTGTAAATTGAGACTCAGTGCAATCATCCTACCATACCATACAATATAGATATCTTGAAACCTAGTGACCATCTCTCAATTAAGTTTTACGAAAATTCTGTATGTTTGTATTCATAGTAGGATTATAAGAAAAGTAGGATTAAAAGGAAATTCTGAGAAATCGATGCTCACGTCAGTTATCCTAACCAGTTTTCTGGAACCTTGTGAATTTGACCATTTCTCAATTAAATTTCACGAAATTTTGTATGTAGGTTTACTAAACTATTGATTATTATGAACAATAAACCAACGCATTCATAGCAATGTTTTTTCTATAGTAACATGGTGATATGGAATTGCTTTGACTTTAATGCATTCAAAATAGGAAACAAAATTGAATGAACATTGTCCAATAGTATAATGAGTAATATCATTATTTGTGCATTATAGACAGTAAAATTGACATGCCTATCAGATATTGTACTATATTGACTAGCTTATGCATTACCATACTGCATTTACACTTTGATTAAAACGTTAGCAACGTACTTACCAGCTAGCTGGTCGGCATAACTGAACAGAGTATCGATTCTGCAGAAAATTTTCTAAGGAACTGTTCTTATGATGTTACTTATAAACCTATATACACAATTTCACTAAAATTTATTGAGAAATGGTCATATTCACTGAGTTCCAGGAAACTGGTTAATATTATATATTTAGAATTTTCTTACAAACTGTTCATAGAATCCCCATTTAAATTTGCTCTCAAAATCGGTAAAGAAATGATTAAATTACCAAGTGCCGGAATGAATATCAAGATAGCCGGGTATCGATTTCTCAAAAATTATTAATTATGTCTATAAGTTTTAGTAAAAATTGTGAAAAAAAAACTTGCTTATTGAGGAGGAGTTTTTATATAAACCAATAAATAGAAATATGTTTATAATAATTCAAATTTTCTTGTTTACAGTGATTTTTTTCTTATGGAGGTGTTTACTTATAGGCAGAATCGACTGTATTTCTAATGTTTATAAAATTATAAATACATTAAACAATATTCAAAACAAAAAAAAATAAAAAACAAACGCATACAGCCGCTATAGACGAATTGAACTTAAATTCTTCAAGATTTGATTATCCACTTTAAGTAGATGTCAGATTCAATTCACGAAAACAAACAAACAATTGGTTTGAATACTTTTTGGGTTCAAGCTGCAGTAGGTATTCGAAGTGAATTTAAGCAAAAGAAAAGAAAATTTATTTTAATGCCATTCATAAATTGAGAAAAAGTTGTATTTAACAATATGATAATTTATTCCCAGTACATATTCCCGCAAAATAAACATGTTTTTCTTTAAAATAAAAAGACCCTTTCATACCGATATATCTATTACAATATAAAACCACAAATAAAATGGTGATATAATTAGTCTGTCTATAATATGGAAACATTAAACAAACACTGTTTAGTAACAATGATTTCGTATTATGCAATTTTTTATTAATTCTTTTACCATCATTATCATCATCATCGTCATCATTATCATCAACAATAAAAAATAAAAATACTAAACAAATTTGCAAATAATACCAGGGAAACTTTATTTCTACTTAAATTTATTAAATTTTTTATCGGATTGATGTAAATATGTGTAGAAGCATTAAGTTTCAGCATAGACTAACATTTATAGTTACAGTCATCGGTTTGTTCAATCATCCCATTGTATTATTAATAATAAGACTAATTATATTTTATTTAGACAAATGTTTATGGAGGATAACTCGAGAATATTCAATAATAATTAATTAAATGGGCTTCTATGCTTTTTCTTTTCCCAAAAATTCCTGATGTTATATTTAAAAGTAATCCAAAACTTTGTATTTATCAGAGATTGTTGTTCAATTGAAAGACCAATACTCGTAAGTTATAAAATTGAACAATTCCAAAGTATGTGTTGTCATGTGTTTTCGAAAATCTGTAATTGTGTTAACAGTGAGATTGTCAACGGCGATTACTCCAATCGTTCAAGGTGTTCTAGAATACGCCCCAAATTTTCTGTTGTAATGTACAAAAATCCGAAGCAACCAGTGTAAATCATAGAGAAAGGAATAATTATTGCTTGCTATATGGTGTAAATACTCTATACTACCACAATAATTGCAATAATATAAATTATAAGTTTTTTTTTTTTACAATCCAAACCCTCTTAATTAATTGTATTGACGTTTTAAATTAAATAAATATACTTTTTTTTATTACATGCTAGGCCCTCTTAATTAGTTATAATCATTTGTATACACTTGCCTATGCCTATTTATTTTTCTCCACCTATATATTTAATATATTCTTTGTCCTTTATTTTGTTCTGCTTGAACCGTAAACACGCATGCGCGCGTGGAATTACTTATGTTTTTAAAAAAAAAATCCTATTGCTGGAATCAATCTCGACGCATTGAAATACGTCAAAGACTGCGTTGGTAATAAAAATATAAATAATATTATCCAGAAAAAATTCAAATTGATTTTTGTAAATCCAACAAAACAAATAATTAGAGTTTTTAGTACCACGGCAAACGCAAGCGTCACATGATCACTTTTTGTTTCAATAAAATTTATATGGAGTTTGCCTGCCGTGAATATTATTAATTTAATCGCAAAAACAAACTCAAATATTAAAGTTTATATCTTTTTAGTTGTATAGTGACTATCTTTTTCAGTGCAGTTTTTATGGAAATTTAATTAGTTACTTACATCCTCGTTGGCTGTTTCATTGAAAATAAAAAAAATATCCCTCCTAAAGAAACTCTGCTATTACTGTTCACTTAAGCCCTACTAGTGAGGTAAAGTGGATCACAAATTATGGTGTTTAATATGATTTATTTAATTTGCGAATTAAAAAACAATTTAAATTTTAAAATTATATTCAAATTTTTAAATTTAATGCAATCTTTGTAATATATTGTATTTAAATTAATTAATTAACTGGTGTTAGTATCGTTATTATCTCATATATGGAATTTATTACGGTGACGAAGATTGTGAGAAATTTTAGAATTATTGTATATTGCCGCTTGAAGTTATATTCTAACAGAAAATAACCGCTGTATTATTAAAAATAAATATGATTATTCGGTTTTTAACCTTTTTTTAAGCGTTTTTCAATGCTACAACTTTTGTTTAAATATTGTTGAACTAATTAAGTAAAACGTTTTTTCTCGTTATTAGATACTCCCACCCCACATTCTGCTTATTTCGGTATTCTTTTCAGTAACCATAAGTATTTCGCCTATCGTCATCAACAATTGCCTTTCATACTTTCTTAGATATTTGTCTTTTACCATGATTATTTAATGTTGTATAAGGCTTTGCAAATTTGTGTGAATCTTACCTGATGCTATATTTGAAATTTTTTACTACAATCATAGCATTTCCAAAACATTTAAGATTATAATTGAATTTTTCTACGATTATCTTCTTTTTAATATATACTTGCGGCTTGATCCGCTTCGCACTCCATCGGATCTACTTCACCCCGTTTTACGGTGCATGAATAAAACAAAACATTAACGTTCCTGATTTTTTGTTATTCTGTCTTTCCACCGATGAATTTAACACAAATTTTAAAAACTTGATGTTGGATCACAATTAACACAAAATTGTGTACGGTAAAAAAGGTCGTATAAAACATTAAGTGTAACTTGAAGCGAATTATACCACAATACGCACACAAAAAATTATTGCTTGAGATAAATAATTTTTTTTTAAATAAATGGCCTCATTTTTAATATCACCAATTTTTTTTTTAGGTAATTCGACATATGCCAATTTTTTTTTTTTTTAATTGAATTTATATGCCTAAGGTCATTATTAGAAAATCTATTTGAAAATCTATGCTATACGCACACGCAAACAAAATAATATAACATAAAAAAATATGTAGCTCACATTTTGTAGTTGTAGTTTTAATTTTTTTTTACACATGACAGATTTACAATAATAAATGAAAATATAAATAAATAAATAAATAAATAAATAAATAAATAATAATGATACGACATAATTAAGATTTCCCTATAAATGTATGTGTGTGTGAATATAAATTTAAATAAAATTATGTAGACAGATTGGCGACAAATGTTACTAAGCAAGCGCATAATAACATGTTTTGTTTATTAGTAATAGAGAGATAGAGTAGGAGAAGCAATCGTTGTCTAATATTAATATTAGTTAAATGAAACAAATACTGACACGATAAATAAATAATTAAATTATTTGTAATTTTTAAAATGTAATACATTTTTTAAATTATATTTTATTTAAATAAAATTACAAAACATTTTAGTTTTTTGTTATTGGTATTTTAACTTAGTTTTGAGGATTGATCGGCTGTTAATTCAGATATTATATTAAATTATATTGGTGTTATTTACGTCACTGAAAAGCTATGACATTTCTAATGTCATACTTCAATTGAGATTGGTCAACATAACCTCACTTTTTAGTTCGGTACATAATGAAACGAAATAAACATCATTGCCGAAGTGTATTACTGTGTATTACCTTGATATGAAGAAATCAGCTGTTGAAGTTCGCAGAAACGTCTGTTTTACTTATGATGAGTCTGTTCCATCAATCAAAACATGTGAACACTGGTTTCGAAGATTTTAAAGCGATGAATTTGATGTTGCGAAGACAAAGAACTCTTAGGTCAACCAAAAAAAAGTTCGCATATGATGAATTGCAAGCAATATTCGAAGAAAACTCCGCTCAAACATTAAAAGAGCTTGCAGAAGCATCAAATGTCATTCAAGCAACTGTAAATAGAAGTGTACATGCCATGGGAAAGATTCAAAAAGAAGGAAAATGTGTGTCATTTGAACTGCGATTGAAACCAATATTGGAAATCATTGAATGTTGTTAAAATTTACGCACCTTATAAGTGAAAGTGAATTAAACACATAATTTAGTAGTCCTGTTAATTCAAGGACCGCAATGAAATTACAATAGACCATATGGAACTGGAAATTTTATAGTAGTGTTGTTTGAAAAGAATTAAGGACTTCATACAAATAATTATCACATTTAATCGTATATGAAAAGGTGCTATTCAATTAGTTGTTTTCTTTAATTCGCTTACATATGAGGGGCTCTATGATAAAATTTTTAAATAATTCTTATAAACTATTGAGTCGTTGAAATATCCTTGATCGTAAAAAAAATTATAATGTCTGAATAATTCCGTTCTTAACTCCCCTTCCAAATTTCTTACAAATTGATCAGAATATCATCGAGTTCTGTATTCGATGATCAACACTCAGTCTGTTCAGATTATTAATGTTAAAGAAATATGTTAGGAACTATATATATCTTTATGATCCTATTTTAAGCACCCATACCCAATCTCATTCAAATTGATCATATGATCATCGAGTTCTGTGATATGGTTAGTAAATGTATCCAGCAGAATATCAATTTTGAGGAAACTTATGTAGAAAATACCTGAGTAATTCCATTTTAAATACCTAAAATCATATTCAAATTGGTGTTGAGATTACTCAGAATATTACCGATAGAATGGTTCCAATATTATTTTGATGATTTTCTGGTATTATAAATTTTCAGTATTCTCATATTAAATCTGAAAAAAAACATGTTTTCCTATTATTGTATTATATCCTGACACCCTTTTTTGATCACAGTTATATTATAGAAATTCAATATATGGTATACGACCTCCTAATCGCTTTAAATATACAAAACAAATTCTTTGTAATTAAATAATTCCTTTGGAAACGTAAAGAGAAATGAGCATTCTTCGGATTTTTGACTCTATCAAACGAGAATTTCTTTGGCTTGTCTTCATCTTGTGATCACCATTCCACACTTTTATGTTTAGTTTCTGTACTAGAAAAGAACATGTTTTGGCTCTAGTTACAATAGTTTTTAGGCAGTTTGCTTCACTTCGAGCGTATTTGATAATGTTTTTACAACTAAGTTCAATGCTGTACAAATTTGTAATCAATTTTTTCAGTATTTCAACCTCTATTTCCACACTGAAGATTTCTTAAAAATTTTCACGAAATCACTTAGTTTTACAATATTTTCTTAAGTAATTGTTTCAGATCGTCGACGTGGACATTCATTATCACTTTTATAGCTTCTCTGTCTTCTGTGAATCGTTTATGCCATTTAAAAACTTGTGATTTTTTAATTAACAATTATCACCTTAAGCAATTTTAAGCAAATCAAAAGTTTGACTAGCATTATTATTAATTTAAAATTTTGTTGTAGTTATAAAAATAAATTGAAATACACAAGTGAAAAGACATTAAAAACTCTCGCACAATAACTCATGCTTGTAAATTTTCACGGGAGATATTCTTGCCCGCTGATTTTTACCCCTCGTTTGTAAACCAACCTTGAAGGAAATGAAACTGTGACAATTTGACGTTAAGATCGGTTCACACTACATAAATCAAATAGTATTTCACAGATGGCGCAACAGGTTCTATATATTATACACTTATCTGTATAGCTGTAAATTTTTTACAATGACGAACCTACTAAATGATAAATATAATATAGGCGCTATCTCAATTGTGTTCTTTTCTACATAGTCTTAGTGTAGTTTATTATTAAGTATTAGAACTTTCTATTTGAAACTGTATTCTCAACTAATAAATATTTTCACTGTACAAAAACGTGGTGGCATTTCCTTCATAGAAAATATTATAAAATTTAAATGCTCAATGTACCTCGTTTGAAGATCATTTTAATGTGAAATCGTTTAATGAACTTTTAACATAAAAAATTAAAAACTTTTAACAAATGTTCTTGCTTTTAATATTGTTAGCAAATTGAACATCAATCAACTAATATCGCGCATAAATTCTAAAAATAAAAATTAAATTTCTTTAAGTAAAAATTTCGGTTGGATTTTTTTTTTTTATAAAAGTTAAAGCATATTTTTGTGCATAAAATTAATGAAAATTTTCTCAAATATTGTTATGATAATTTCAATATATTATTCACACTTTTTTTTTTTTTATTAATACAAAATTCTATAAATAAAAATTTGATGTAGTTATTAAAAAAAATAAGATTCAATAACAATTATAAAACAGCTGTTTTTTTATTATTTGTTTTGTTTTATTTTGTATGAATTATAAATATTTTTACACATTAGTTTAGTCGGACAGCGGTCGATCACCGTCGCCGCCGCCGCCGCCGCTTGACTTAAATGTTTTACTTATTCCATTATTGTGTGTATAATAACACACTATGGACTATGGACCAACATTAAATATTACTACAATAATATATTATAAATTAAGCTACTGTTGTGTTTCTAAGGATTAACTTGTATGTATTTTATTTTTAAAATGGTAATATGTAAATATTCACATGCGCATAAACATCAATCTTATTCTGTAATTACTTGTTTACATATTTGTGTATACACGGACGCGATGGTTTTTTTTGTTTTGTGTAAACACAGCCAAATCGTCGACTTTTTTTTACACTATGATATTATTGTATTTATAATTAAAATTTAAAATGACGAAATTTTAGCATGTTTTTGTTTTTTTTTATTTATTTTATTACAAAAAAAGAATTATTGTTTTGAATTTTTTTGTTAAATATATTAATAAAATATTTTTTATTTTGAAAATTTTGCTATTGTATTTTTCGTTTTCGGTTTTTGTTTTTGTTTTTCAAATATTATCAAAATAACAAAATGATTCAAAATAGATTTTCTGTAACGTTACAGTTAACCACATAAATATTGAAGCATATGCAATTTTAATGAAAAAGGTATTAAATATATGTTTTTAGTGTACTCGTTTGAAATAATTATAATTTAAAAAAATTATAAGCTACGAAGTAATAAATACTATACAGTCGTTCAGTTTTTATAATCCTTAGAGGTGGGTATCCCACCACCCTCCTATAGTAGTAGAATATATAGTCGTGTGACGAATATTACCTGCCTACATATAAAGTTTTGTTTTGTGGTCTTGTGACTCATCACAAATACAATTTTCTTTTAATTTTAAAATTATTTTCTCGTATTTTTCTTACCTTTTTTTTCTGTATTAGTAAAATTGTGTGGAAAATAAAAAAAAACACAATTTTTTTGGTGTATTCATTATTGAAACTAGGAGGTGGGTTTTTCTTTAATTTTTATTTTTCAAATCAGCGGGTATCATAAACCCGAGAATATAATATACTATTTTAAAGACATACTCAGTGTTTCGTTTAAATAACCGTAATTTAATCCTAAACACGTAGTGTCATCTATTGAAAGTTGGTATTATTAAAAAGATATGTCTTTACTCTTTCAAACTTCACCCAGCTTCGCATGAAAACCGGTTGAAAAGTTGAAAAGTGACACGAACAAAGATCAAATATTAATTTTTTTTTAAATTAAAAAAAAATGTGCGGAGAATTGCAAATTATTGTTAAAAGTCTATGCGGTGATGTCTCATTTCTCAACGACAAGTTTATTATTGGTTTTTATGTTTCAAAAATCATCGTGAGGATTTAAATGAAAACCCAAGGCCAGGACAGGAATGTTCAGAACTTAAAAATCGTGCTGAATTAGTGGAAAATTTTTCTGAAATCACTGCTTTCGATGGAAATTTCACTGTGGGAATTTTGATTGATGAATTAAGTACCAGTACCAGTAATGACACTCTTTGGATGATTTTAACGCGATATTTAGTTGCCTCTGTTTTTATTGCACGGTAATGCACTACTTCACTTCGCCTGATCTATCGACGGTGTGACTATTATTTGTTCTCAAAAATGAATACTGCCATAAAGGGAACGTTTTATAATGATGTTTCAGTCATACAAGCAGCTGTGACACAGGTGATAAAGAACATTGCTATAACTGACATAAATAAATCTATGTTTGCATTAGTTGATCGTGCGAAACGCTGCAATTGAGTTAAACTATTTTGAATAAAATTCATGTTTCAAAAATGGTTATAATACGTTTTCTATTTCGATTTTATTGAAACGACGCACTGTGTACATTTAATTTTTAGGCTACTTTGGCTCTACTTACCCCTAAAATGGAGCGGTAGGTGGGAGGGTCATCTCTAAAATTTAGCTGACATTTATTATAGTTTATTTGCAGTAACCTCTCATTTTTATATTAGAATGTATTTTTTATAATTGCGGACTGTGTGGCCATATAAGATTCTCTCAGTCGCATTAAAATTTTCCTCTCAAAATGATGAGTGTTTGCGGTTGTCAAATATGACATTTATATAACATAAATTTATTTGCAGGTGTGAACTGCGGAGTGCAAGATCCTCCATTATTCGACTACAAATAAATTAGTGATTTGTTAAACTCGGAGTATTGATGTTCAGATAATGATTGGTTTCTGATACATAAACTACTTCAATTACGATTTTTTTCTATTACAGAGAAAATATCTATATTTAATTTTTTTTTTCATATATAATTTAAAATTTAGGAAAATTATTTCTGAAAAAAATCTATTATTTTTCTCTTTAGTTAAGTATTTTTTCTATTTTTAAATAAAAATCAACAAAATTATATAATGTGTGTGTGTCTGTGCGTGTTGTGTGTTCTTTCGCAAATATAAATAATAAAAAAAAATTTTTTTAAATATAATTTTCTAATAAAATTTATTATCAAAAATATAAAATGAAAATAAAACACTTTTATTTTGTGGGTCAACATATAAAATTATCTGTGCGTAATAGTGGTAATGCGTATATTTATTTATTAAATAATAATAAATTAAAAAAGAAGAAGAAGAAGAAGAGCAAAAAAAAACTTTATTATTCAACATTTCAAAAAAAATGTTAGAATAATTATATTTTTCATATTTAATGTGTTGAAATTTCGAAATAACTTTATTACATGAAAATTATAACACTTACCATTTTTTTTGAATATTGACAAAATATTTCATATTATTTTACAAAGATTACAATAATAAAGAAATTCGTATAAGAACACAATTTAGTTTTTCTCTCACATAGACTGTGTGTGGAGCTAAAGATGTAAAAAGTCAGAGTTCGAATACAAATAATACAATGTTATTTTAACTTATGATAGTTTTGATGATTGATGGTGCAGCGATAAGGCACAACTAAACTAGAAATTAGTCAAAAAATGAAATGAAAATGCGTAAAACACTAATGTGAAAATAGTTAATTTGGCTTACAAAACTTTTATTCACTCGCTGACAGAAATCCTTAACTTATGTTTTAAGCGACAGCCATTGATCTAGTATTCTTTTAACCGTTGTATTCGTATCTATAGATTACCATCAGATTTATTAGTTGTTATCAATGTAAACTAACTTTTTTATAACTTTGAAACTTTATTAAGAGAAATTGGTAAAATGTATTTCATTCAAAGTTTTGTCCATCGTTAGCTACGACTTTTGCTATCTTTCAAGTGCTGATCTGCCAGTCATCGATCGAACAAGTGGTAGTCGGAAAGAGCAATGTCTAGTGAATACGGTGGGTGGGGTAGAACATCTCATTGAAGCGCTTCCAAACTTTCCTTGACGACTTTTGCAACAAGTGACAAAGCGTGAGCGTTATCGTGTTGAAAGATCACTTTGTCATGTCTTTTGGCATATTGTGCAAGGTTTCAATGTTCGGTTTAATGGCATCAATTGTTGTTGATAAAGTCCTCTAGTGATGGTTTCGTTAGGTTGGAGTAGCTAATAGTAAATCATTCCGAACTGATCCCTTTCAGATGCACAGCGTCTTCAAACTTTACTGGCCTCCTTTCACGTTCTTTATCACTGGTGTTAAAATTCGCCACTTTTATAACGCCAGAACCTGTGCTCTCATGTTTTTATTGATGAAGTATGTTTTCCGCATGCTTCACACAGCAATCGATGTCTATCAGTTCCAATTTTCTTCAAATTAAAAGAAAAACGCAGCGCATCCCGCAAATTGTATTTTGTTGGTACAATGGTTAACATGGTTAGGGCAAAAAAATATGTTGTTTACACTTCAACGAAATGACACATAATGATTTTTAAAGGGATATGATGAAGCTTTAACACGTGCACATAATTACAAGATGGACCGAAGCCATTTAATACTAGTTATACCATCTTATGTAAATCCCTCAAAACTTATTTGTACCCCCCATAGAAAAAGAAGTAATAGTGCGTTCGTTCAATGAACAGGAACGAATTAATGACATTAAATTGTTATAAAAATATTATTTTATTTTTAGCATTCATGAAAGATGAAATTCTGCTATTTTTTTCTGCCACAAATAAATAAAATAATCTGCCATTGTGTCGGCCGGCAACAACAATATTGCAGTTTATTCTAATGAAAACAATTAATAATAAATAATATGTATTGTCCATTTTGTTTAAAAATTGTTATTCTCGTCGCTCAATTTGGTTAATTGTAGTATGTAAACAAATCTGAATTGATCGTCTGGGTGCGTGGTAAAAGCTTAACCGTTTGAGTGCGAATCGTCGCTATAGCGACGAATAGCTAATGCGCCAAAATTGCATAGCACTCAAACGGTTAAAATAGACAAAACCTTTGTAACTTTTAAATGGTTCATTCTCGTTACGTTTCATATGCATAACATGTATAGTTTGATTTTTCGAGTTTCTTTTCTCATTTCCAATTTTTTTTTTTGATTTTGGTCGTCATTCACCTCTCCGTAATGTGTAGCACCTTTGGCTGAGAACGGAATCTCCAGAACGGAATTTATATCAATCCAATTTCGAAACTGTGTTTCTTTTACGGATTTGTTCACAGCATGCATATTTTTTTGTGAGTTTGTAATGCGTTGTTTTCTACGCGGATGTAAACTTTGATTTTCCATTTTTCAATTAAAACTAAAAATACACAACTGATCGATACAAAATGAAACTTGAAGTACCAATTATGAAAAAAGAAATATGATTTGACAATTCGAATGCGTGAACATAAGTTAAAATTATATAAATTGAATTAATTTTTGCTAAAAACAACTGAAATCTATCATATTTAACAAGTATTCTGGTGCTCACTGCTAGGTTAGTAACAATGCGTATATAGATTTATATTTTAAGAAATTACTTTTTATTTTTTGCAACAACAACAAATAAAAAACCACAACAGAAACGGCAAAAATACACGCAACGAAAAATAAATTTAAAACAAAAAATAATGTAAAAAAAATATTTCTTTTATAATTTAGGTTAAATAATATAAAAATAAATTTTCCAATGTTATATTTCCGTACCAAAAAAAGTGATGAATCTCTGCGTGCGTTTGCGGTGAATATATCTATTTCTGCAAAAATAAATGTCAAATGTGTTTTTTATCACAAAATTTTATGTTCTGAATTATGTATAAATTTTTCCATTGAATTTCCTGGAAATTTTACTATAAAATATAGATTTTACATAAATACACACACAAAATTGAGTAAACAGATATAATTTGTAAGTTCGCGCGACTACAAATAGTTTTTTTTTCTTTTCAATTTCTAATGTGCGATTATTAAATAATCAAAAACGTATAAATATTTATTTAAAAAAAAAAAACGTATAGTTTCTAAATTTCATATTCAAATAATGAATAAATCCATGTTGTTACATTATTGACACATTATAGACATTAGCAAATGACAGTAGTATATTTTATTTTTAATTTAAACAAATTTTATTGTTAGTAAATATAATCAGGATAAGTATATCAATATTATGAATAAATTAATGTTTGTGTATACCAGGTATAGGAGTATGAAATGAGCCTTTTTTAAAGAAAGTAAAACACATTATTTAGAATAGAAAAATCAAAAATATTTTATTCAAAATAACTTCCATCGCTTTCTACACATTTTAACCACCTTTCAGGCAATTTTCGTATACCACGTCGAAAAAATGGTGTTGCTTTGGACGAAAACCATTCAGATAGCCAATTTTCAACTTCTTCAGATGTTTTGAAGTGCTGTTCTTTCAAAGCATGTCCAATCGATAAGACTTCCTTTTGTATTGTTGAAGATGCAATTCACAAATGGTTTTTCGATTTTCTTGTTGCCTTTCAGTCAATTCATGTGGAACCCATTTTCCACACTTTTGAATCTTTCCCATTGCTTTTAAACGATTAGAAATTGTTTTTTGATCTACATTTAAGGCTTCTGCAAGTTGTTCTTGAGTTTGTGTATCATCTTCGTCCAACAATGCTTGCAATTCACTGTCTTCAAACTTTTTTGGTGGTCTTCCACGTTCTTCATTTCTCAAATCAAAATCTTTGTCTCTAAATTGTTGAAACCATCTTTTGCATGTTGCTAATGATAAAGCATGATCACCAAAAGCTTCTACAAGCATTCGTTGAGATTCAGCTGCGTTTTTCTTTAAATGATAACAAAAAACTAATGATACCCGCGAATCGTTTGTTGAAGGCACAAAATTAGACATTTTTAACACGATAAAATTTTATGTTGTTATATTACAAATGGAATTTACCACACTGAATGTTGTTCACCGATGTCAAAACAATAAAAAAAACATCGTATTAAGGCTCTTTCACAATTACTAATATAAGTACATCCATTTATTGGCAGCGGCTCACTTCATACTCCTATACCTGGTATGTAGATTAAATGGAAAATAAAGTAAATTAATTAGAGCATTAGAAATCCAATATAAATAAAATTGTATATTCTTGTTAGTTATTTTTTATTATTCTCGATATATACAAATGTAAAAATAGAAAATTGGAAAAAAATTCGATCTTTGTTTGAACACTATTCAATTGGCGTATACAATTACACGCCAATTAATATTAAACCATATGATAAATTTAGTTCATCCTGCTTATTTATATGTTCTTGTCTAATAGTAGATGCGTATTGAATATCGATGTTAGTAATTCTCCAACTAAATCGTGTATAAATATAGCGTATTGTATCAATCAATTTATGTGTACTCTTGTACACTATCTACCATAAATAAGTAAACCGACTATCATTTTTCATAAATATCTTAATAAATCACATTCATTTTCATGTTATTGATAAGTATTCCAGAATAAATCTTTAATTGCTAAATAAATAATTTAAGAAATAAAATTTAAATTGATTTAAAATTTTAATAAAATTATTGAAAATAAAATAAAATAACTTCAGCAAATCAAAAACAAATGTTCCAAAAATAAATAAGCACTACATTTAATATCCACAATGGCCACCTTTATTTTCCGACACTTTTGCCATACGATCTGGAACAGAAAGAGGGGTGTACTTGCTGCAATGATGACATACAACCCCAAACCATAACCCGTTTGCAATTGATTTTAAAGTTGGTTTTTGAACACTTATATAATTCTCTCTTTTTTCGCCATACATATATTCGCACAATATATAGGATTCCAAAATTCAGGTGCCTTTTTTCTAAATTAGCCTTATTAACATAAGATAATTGCATCGCAATTCTTCCATTGTTCGTGCAATCCTCCGTGAATGGTCTGACAAGAAGAGATGGTAATCCGATGGTGTAATGTCAGAACTATAAGGCGGGTGCATTAAAGTATCCAAACCAAGTTCCCGTAGCTTCTGATGGGTTACCAAATATGTGTGTGGTCTGGCGTTGTTCTGATGGAACACAACTCTCTTCCTATTGTCCAATTCTATCTGCTTCTGGTCGATGGCATTCTAGAATCGGTTTAGTTGTTCGATTTACCGCTCAGAATTACGTCTTTGATTTAATGGAAGCAACTCATAGTGGTTGATTCCCTTCCTATCCCACCAAACACATAACAAAATCTACCTAGGCGTCGTCTTTCCTCGTCCACAATCGTTTGCAAACAACATTATTGTAGGTGAACCACTTTTCATCGCCAGTCACCATCTGCTTCAAAAACGGCCTCTTTCATTGCGTTCCACCAATAATTCCCAGATGGAAATGCGGTCGATTAGGTTTTGTTTTTGACAACTCATGTGATACCCAATTATCCATCGTTTTAATGTATCCGACTGCTTTCAAATGCCTGTCGACGGTTTCAGTGCTTAGCTGGAACTTCCTAGCGATACTTCTGATAGTCACATGCCGGTCTTCGTGTGTTTTTTGTCGGCCTTAGTGGTTATTGGCCGTCCACTGGGTAGATTGGGTTTGTTGTGTAATTTCGGCCGACTTTAAAATGCCGAAACAATTATTGACTATCACCATCACTTTTTATGACATTTTGACAAATTCTATATTTACAAGATATGTATATGTCAAAGAGTCACAAAAGTTGATATAGTCCCACCAGATATAGAGAAATGTAACAACATGTAATAGTTAGTATTCTATTCTGTAAAAGTTAAGTAAAGAAATGTCCAATTTCCAAAATGTTTACGGGTTGTTTCCATATTATATATAATATTCTTAATTAGACGGCGGCGGCGGCGGCGCGGCGTCGTATAGTATTTTAATTTATATGTGATGTTATCAAGTTATTGTTCATAAGTATTAGTATAAAAATAACATTATGCTCAATCAAAAAAGAAGAAAAAGTATATTTCATATGACCACAATATTTTTTTCATTTATAAGCAATTAATGTAAAAGATCAATTTACTTTATATGCGGGGATCTTTCATGACATGCATTCTGTGGTAATTATTTATTTTATTATTTATTGTATATTTGCATATAATATACAAATATAAATATATGTTTTCGTATGGGGTACCCATTGAGAGATGTTTCGCAATTTTAGGTTAACTAATATATAGAAAACAATGTATAATAATTTTTAATTATACAAAATATATTTCATTTCATTCAATTGCAGCGTTTGGCAACACGATCAACTAATGCATACATAGGTTTTTTGATGTCAGTTATAGCAATGCTATTCATCGCTTGCGACGTCACGGCTGCTTGAATGGTTGTCACAACATCACAAAACGCTTCGTTCATGCCAGTTTTCAGATTTGGGAACAGAAAATTGTCCCACGGTGATAGATCAGGCGAATACGATGCGTGGCTAATGAGAGAAATCCGTTTTTTCGTCAAAAATTCATTCACTTTTTTCGTATTGTGAGGTGGTGCGTTATTGTGCAAAATAAAAATAACAGTTTTTTTTTTACCTAAATCTCGTCTTAAAATCTTTCAAATAGTATTTTTACTGGTGCTTAATTCATCGCAACCAACATTCTCATAGGGAATGTTCAATCGAAATCATAATAATTTTACTGACTTTTTCCACTAATGGCCGTTTTCCTTACCTTTAGATAAAGCTATCCGCCAGATATTTCTATCTGAAAGATATAAGTAAAAATTATTGCACATTTGCAATTGTCCCAAATATATGTTTCGAATATGGAAATACTTTTCTTGCAATTTAAAATATGTCTCAAATGTAGTTTTTACACCTGGCAATACTTTTTCTTGTTCTTAAATATGTCAAAAATATAAATCAAAAAGTGATCGAGAGCGTGCGGTGCTAAACGTCAATAAATGTTTGATAAAATTACAACAACAAATTACTAATATTTAAAATTAAGTTAACTTTAATTGCTAGATGAAATTACTTCAACTTCCGGATAAGTTTATCTGGTAGATAAACTTTTTTGGTACATATCTGTAAGTGAAAAACATCAATCATAATTTAGCGTGATTTTTAAGTTCTTACACGTCCTATAGTAGTGGGTTATCATTTAAATCCGCACGATCATTTTTGAAACGGGCAAACCATTCATAAACTTGTCGTTTAGATATGAGACATACAATCATTACCGCATAAAGTTTTTTCAACAATTTGTAAGTCTTTGCACATTTTTTTTTGCAATTTTAAAACCACATTTAATATTTGCTCTTTGGTTCCATTGTATTTTTACGGCCCTAGCATAAAAAACTACAGACACTTAAATGCGTGTGTAACTTTTTAACCTGTCAATCGATTTGCATATGAAGTTGGTTGGCGTTTGGCAAAGGCAAGATGTATTTTTTTTGATAATGCGAACTTTCAATAGATGGCACTATGTGTTCTATCTTTTAAATTTAAATTCCGGTTATTTAGACGAGACGAATTCTAATAACCTTTTTGATTTATACTTCTATAGGCGTATACCGGTGAAGTAAAATATGTAATTTAATATTTATAATAGACATATATTCATAATAATAATAGCATTATTAATAAAATTTTGTATTGAAAGAAAATCTCTATTAAAATATTATTTTACAATATAATTTTCTTTTTTTTTTTCCATTATATACTTTCTTTTTTGGCTTTCATATGCATTCACACTAATTCCATATTATAATAGTTAATAAAATATATATTAAAAGTAAATTAAGTTCATAATAATTTGTTATTTCAATTACAATTCTTTCTTTTATTTTATGTAAATTTTCATTGGGCACAATGTTTTGTTCATCATTTACAATTTATTTAAAAAAATACCATTAATATATTTATAAATACAATTCCATCCCACGTTATACAATATAATTAATTTAGAATGTGTTCATTAATTCACATTTCAGTATATGTACACACTTCTTCTAAATTCATAAATTCAGTCACAGTTTGTGTGGCCTATCCTCTATACACAATTTAATGACTAATTAATAAAATAACCTGTAACATAAGTCAATTAAATAAAAAGTTAAAATTGTATTGTAATTAAAATTCGAAAAATTAAATATTCAAATTATTAAATTTTTAATAAATAGAAAGTTTAAAGTTGCCAATACATTTTTATGACAAGTGTAAAATATGTTGATAATGAAAAATTCAACAATTATTATTGCGGACAGATAAGGATCCAATATTATTATTAATTTATTTATAAATCTATTTCTTTCTAATTAAAATACGAAAATATGACATCATCATTTATAATAAAGAGAAATAGAGTCGTATACGATATAATTATAATAATATTGACAGATATTATAACCCGATAATAAACTTATGGTCTCTGTCTGCGTATACACAAATTGTGGTTATACAAAACTTCAATACAATTTAATTCGTCATCAATCAATATATTATTATAAATTGTATTATAATGAATAACTATTCATATAAAGAATTTGATCGATTTATAATAACTTCTTTAAAATAACAATAACAGACGATTGTACTTTGTTCTATAACTCGATTATACACCATACAATTGTTTATTTATTATTGTTCATGTAAGCGTCTGTATATTCCCAGCTAACACAATGGTAAGTTACTTACCATGTGGTTATGCATTGAAGCTACCCACACACACACACACACACACACACAAACTTAATGTCTACAAGGAATTTATTCAAAATGCACACCCTTTTTTGAAATGTTGTCAAACTCTTATTTCTATATGAAATTCATTCTGAATGGATTCTGTGTAAATTTCTGTGAATGACTTAGTTCAGATCGGTCAATATACGCATGCGTATTATAATTTCATAACAATTTACAAAAATAGCTGTTTACACGACTTCTCTTCTTCGTTCACCTCGTTTTCATTATCCGAGTATTACCTCCTTTTTAAATGCGTCATTTACTAGATTAGATTACCGTATTGCGTAAGCGATTCTGGATGCATGCTATCTAAGGAAACTTGTAGGCATTGTCTATATAAGCGAATTCGCGAATGATTTCCATGGAAACATTCTGGGAAGTGTTCTAGAAGTACTTCTCAAAAAAGGTACTTCTCTTATTTGCCGGAAGTATTTCAAAATGAATTCGGAAATCATTTCTAACTGGGTTATTCGTGCGAAGGATACTTGAAACAAAAAACATAGTTTTTTTCTCTACCAAAAATTAATAATATTGTATAGAGAAATTAAACAATTTTGAGACTTGGTTTTTTTTTTGAAAAAATTTGTCCGACGCAAAGGTCAAACGTAAAATATACAAAATTGGTTTATTTTAGAATTTGTATTTATCATTTTTCGTAGCATACATTAACTGGTAGAACAAAACTGTAAAACGATACTCAAACGAATAATTTGTATTTTGCGTTGATGATTCGGTGGAAAATTAAACGTCCAAGGTGTGTCGGAAAGTATTTTTGCTTAAAAACCACCACCATTCAATTAGATTACATATTCGACCATGGCAATTTGACCGCGCAATTTTTGATCAAGGGGTATCCGCATAAAAAAAAAATTATTAGTACACAAACAATTTTTTTTAGCGGAATAAGCCTGAGTTTTTGCGTCGGTACATCAAGAAATATTGATCCATCATTTCATGCCAAAATCCAGAATCCAGTATCGACACACGAAACTGCTTTGAATCAATTTTTCTGAAAATATCAAAAACAAACTGTCAATAATCGACTGTAAAACTAATGGTCGGATTGTTATGAAATTTGGATAAATATCTGTTAAAGGTTGGAACTATTGAAACCCGTGAAATTATTATGATTATTTTGTTTGTTATAGTAATTCGTTAAAAATATATGACCTGCAATGATATCCATTTATCAAGTCGTTTTTTTTTTTTTGAAAATAGAAAAATATATTTCGGTGAAAAGGCAAATTTTTTTATAATGTATTTTACTGTCAATGTTGGTGTCAAATGACGTTGTTATACGAGCCACGGAGTATCATTCATTCAAAAATCCGTAAATGTTTGTTCATACAATGAAATTGTTATATTAAAACACGCTACTTGGTCCGCTATAACATACCGAATTCAAAATGTGGCCCGATGAAATAAAAGTCCGCCGACCCCTGGTGTGAATGATTTAAAAACAAATATTTGACTTTTGTGCTACAGTACGAAATACGGAAGTCAATCATTCTGCAGATATTTCCATATAAAAAAAAATTTCCCAGTATCTGGAGTAAATTGTGTCCTCCCTTTTTTTTTTGTTCAACAAGATGTTATTTAACTGGTTTTTCTGTCTGTCTGTCTGTCTGCGTCTGTCTTTCTATCCGCGAAAATTTAATTTTTGACCACTTTACGTTATCCAATAATGCTAAAAAGTTTTAACTACACCTTAGTTTCTGAAGACAATACATTCTAATATATTTAAAATTATGGTAGATTGGCGGATTACCTATTTCTTTACAACTCCTTTGATATGAGTATCAAATGAAAGTTTATGACGAATAGAATTTAGAATTCAGCTGTGTGACATCTTTCTAAATGCAATATGACAGCCGGCACAAAATGGCGGAATATCAATTTCTTTACAACCACCATGATATGGGTATGGAATGAAAGGTTATGACGAGTAGAATACGATAAGCTAACTGGCATCATGCTGATTCCAATATGGCGGATTAGTTTTATCTTCAGAATTCCATTAACGGGTATAAAATGAAAGGGTTTGGCTAGCAAAAAACGATGCGATCTGAGTCACACGTCATCCTAAATCATAAAAGCTTATATAGTTATTGTCATATATGGGGAAAAACAATTTTCTACTTTTTAGTTTACCTGATAAAATCTTGTTTTTATAATATTTATTTTGATTTATTATATTTTTGCCGATAATTTCGCGAAAACGTAATCGCCAGGATAATGTACCATCAGTATTTCTTGCCTGTTGTTCGTGTTTATCTTAACATCGCAGTTATAAAATATAATATTTATATCATTTTCATAATCTTCACTAATTATACAATACTGTCTATGCACAGATCACTTTTCTATTACCTATAAATATATTATCGGCACTACCATCGTCATCATCATCATCATTGCATTACATAAATTTATAAAAATTCGTATACAAATGAAAATATATAATACCAATAATACACACACACGCATTCATTTTGTGAACAAGAAAATAAATATAAAAACCAAGAAATATAGAAAAAAATATGTAAATATATAATTTTCGATAACGCAATGAACTTTGTAATATATTATTTTTGTATAGTATTAAAATTAACAAAGAAAAACGTGTTTGTGTGAATTTAATATGGACCCGGCAAATGTTAAAAAAAATGTATTTTATGAGGTATTATGATGAAAAACCAAATAATTTCTTTATGTGTGCATTAGTTTTGTAGAGATATAAAACACATACATTGAACGAATACACACATTTGAAGAAAAAAGAGTTGTCTACCTTTGCGTCCGACTAACGTTGTTCGGTGGTTCAGTTTAATTGTGTTCTGTGTTGTGTGAATTGTAGTGATTGAAAAAATATAATATTAAGGTCTCTTTTTCTCTATCTATACAAAACGTTGCTAATATTAAATATTCAACTATACACGACATTATAAATAATAATAACAACTATGAGTGATATAATATTAACTTCTTTTCTCCAATGTAATTATCCTCTATTGAATTATTATTTCATATATTCCAATTTTTTTTTACTTCTCTCTATTCTATTTATTGTTTTTCAAATTTCTTTATATACAACCCATAAACACACACACACACATGCTATCAATATAATATAACATATTATTGATGATGCCATGTGTTATTTCTTATATATAATATTGTGCACAGGTATCCCTTGAGTTATGTGATAGTTATGTGCAGAACTGATCCACTTGCTTAATTCGAAGAAAAAATATAAACAGACTATAATTTGCATATTTTTTTAAAATTTATATCGAATTAGATCAGATAGAAATATGAAACAAATTCTATGAATCAAAGTTTAATTCCTCTAATTTATTTTACAATAAAACATTTTTTTTCGAATAATTAATATCTTGGAAGCTATGGAAGCAAAAGTGGAGCAATATAGCGTCAACATAAATTATGATAATGATGCTGATAATGATTTTTTAAAGGGTGAATTAATTTCGGCACTTAGATCAAAGAAGGTCCACTGAGTGCTCCCCCTTTGAGTTTATCTTCGAAGCGTATCGTTTCAGAAATTAAACCAGAAATGTTTCTTATATATGATCTGTTCATTGTGAAAGCTCACATAAGCCGTGGCATGCCATTTCTTCCGACAGGAAACATTTAGCACAAAGTGCATTTTTAACCAAACGCATTTTATGAAGGTGATGTTTAGCGCGCCGTGTCCCGTAAGCAATTCAACAACCAATCTTAATTAAGGTGGATCGTGTAAGAGATCGCTCCAATATATCAGCCTCTTCATTGCACGCAATACCACTGTAAGCCGGTACCCACAAGTGTGCAACCTTGTTGCACAGTGATATTTGATTTAATATATCAATACATTCGTTCAGCAACACCGATCTTATTGTTGTTACGTTGAGTGTACTTTAATAATTTCTTCATATAGGTGCGGTGGTATATTTATATATAAGCAATTACAAAGATAATAATCGGCAATTCATTCTAAACCCCTTTTACTGTCCCAGATTCTAAAAATGGAACTTGGTCAATGCTTATGCAATATTAATCAAATTTGGTATGAAGATGTATGTATAATAGAATTATAAGAATAGTTCCTACAAAATTTCCTTGAAATCTACCATGCACTTTGGGCAGTTCTATAGAACGGAAAAAATTGGTGCTATATCTATTGTTATCCAATTTTGATTAAAAACTTGGTGTGCAGATGTATTCTAATCTATTGTAATTGTTTAGTTATTGTAGTAATGTGAAATGCATAATAAATAATAAATCATAGTCAAAGAGGCGTCGACTGTTAAAATATCTTAATTCAATATAATATCTAAAATAATAAGAAAGATATTTATGTTAAGAAAAAGAATTTATCAAGTTATAAGTTTCTAAAATCTATTCCATAAATCTGCCCTGAGTATCGATTTCGTAGAAGTTCTGTAAGAACTATTCATACAATCCCATTACACATCTGCATACCTAATTTGATAAAAATTGACCAAGTTAAAAGTTTTTGGATCTGGTTCATAAAACTGTCAAGAGTGTCGATTAAAAAGAAATTCAGTAGGAACTGTTTATATAATACCATTATAGATTTACATAAAAATTTGATCAAAATTGGATAAGAAATATCCGAATTCCAAAGTTTCAAGAATCTGGTCTATACAATTGTCCAGATTATCGATTTTATAGAAATTCATTCATATTCATATAATCCAATAATACATCTACATAGCAAATTTGACCAAAAAGTGGATAAGAATTGGCCAAGTTAAAAGTTTCTAGGTTCATAAAACTGTTCAGAGGATCGATTTCATAGAAATTCAGTAGGAACTGTTCATATAATCCCATTATACATTTACATAATAAATTTGATTAAAATTTGGATAAGAATTAGTACAAGTTTCAATGTTTCCAGAAGTTCTCCAGAAAAACTCTATTTGTAAGTAGTAGATTTCCACATATTCCTTTGTAACAGTTAATATTAGCAATTGTTAGAGCTATTTTCAAATGTAAGTAAATGCGTAAATGAAGAAATTACGATATTTTTATTATTGGTGTATTTTATTCTACTGTACGTTACATTGCTATCTGGCACCGTTGATTTTGGCGTTGTGACAATTGTGTAACGTGTTCAATAACCTCAATTTTACTTAATTATAACATAAATATGGTTTTTTCTAAATTTTAACGTACGGGTATAGTACAGTGTTACTGAGCCAGTACACACCGTATTATTTTTAACATACGGTAGTCGATGTGTTTTGGTGATTTATGTATGGTACAGTTTAGAAGATAATACACATACATATAAGTCTTTATTTTGTTTTGCCTGCATATTGTTGCAGCTTAAGGTTCCACAACTTCCAAGATGTTAAGAGTTTTCTAGAATATCGGTGTATCAATTAAAGAAACAAAACTTTCAATTGACGTTTATTTCATAAATTTATGTTTTCTGGTTGTAAAGATATTGATTTTTATAGAGAAATTGCATAAATCCCCAAAACCATCGCATAATTCCATGTATATAGAGACATAATAATAGTAATAATAGTGACGACATCTACGAAATTATCGGTAATAAAATAGAAGACAAACCCTCTAACAATAGCACAGTATGCATATCGCACAGTATAAATTCTTATGTATAACATATATCTAAATTTGCATTATTCAAATTTCTAGAACAGAGTTATCCACTATTTTATAATTGTATTTTTTCCGATAAAATACTAATCTAACTATGTGGTTTTGTTTTCTATTTGAAAGTTAGTGTAACTATATATAGTAAAGAGTTTGTATGCAGTGTCTATTCAATAGAGTGTCACAAATTTATGATGGCACTAATCCAAAACCATCGCATAATTCAAGTACCGCATAAAACAACGGTTACCTGTATATAGTTTGAGTTGTGCTTTTTTTTTATATATATATATTCTGTTGTTGTTATAATTTTTATTTAAATTGTATTTGTGCTTTGTACGTCTACGCGCTATGTACGTATTAAAATCATCATCCATCCATCCACAACAATATCACTAAACCGAAAAAAAAATTAAAATACGAAACAAAAAATATCAAGCCCATGAAAATTGTATTTTATTTTTTATATACAACAATTTATTAGTAAATAAATAAAATACATAAAGTTTTGAAGCACAATCCTAAAAACTTTTACTTTAGTTTGATATTTGACGGTGTAATGATTGTTACTGTGGCAGAGAGACACGTAGTCGGCCGGTCAATGGAATGACGATTGTGGTGCGTTTGAATAAATTTTTCAATGTATATTACATTTTTTTTTTTATTGTATCGTGATTTTAATTATTTGTGGTTATGTGACGACTACACTACCGAACTAGTATCTGTTTTGTTATGAAATAACAAAATATAAAATTGTTTGTATGGTGATGAGTTTTCATAATAAATATTATTGTATATTAAAAAAAAAGTTACGAAAATAAAAACGTAATACACTGCAAAAAAAGTTAATATACAAACACAAAATAACAAAATATATAATTAAGTGTATGTGTGTAACAGTGTATAATACTGAAATACAGTGATAAATGCGCACGCAGTTTAATTAGATTAGATTTTCAACTCAAAAAAGAAAAATACTGTGAAATTTATTATGAAAATAGGATTTATTTAAAAGTTAAAATAAAAAAATAAAAATATAATAAGAATTTGTGAAAATGAGTGAAATAGTTTTATGCATTTCAATTATTTGGCCTTGGTTATTATTACTATTTGCAGTATTTTTTACTATGATGGTTTTATAGTTAGATAGTTCATAAAAACCGGTTTGTTTAATGTAATTAAATTTTTTTTTTATTTACTTAATAATACTTAACCCTATTCTTGTCCCGGCTATTTTGTGATACATTTTTTTTTTTATATAAGGGGTATGGTAACCATCAGCCGTACTCCTAAGTAATTGATTTTATTTATAATTACAGTAATAAAAATTTGAAAACTGACTCTTAAGTCAACCACTCTTATGACAAGAATATGGTTAATAAAAATTTTTAATTTTTTCAAAATGTTATCTCTTCTCCGCTATTACTTTAATTTTTTTTTGTTTTAAAAGGAAGATTTTGTTTTATTTATTTATTTATTTATTTATTTATTTAATATTTTTTTGTTATTGTAATATTATTAAAAATGTAGGTCAAGTTAAGCAACCTCGCCTATGGTTTATGAATGGAAAAAAAAACTATATGATTTCTATTACTTAAGTCTGCATTATATTGTATTTAATAGTATTTTTCTATATATTGTACAAAAAATAGTTATTAAATAATTTAAATAAATTAAAAAATTTATTAAAATTAAATGTAAAAGTCGCACCGGCGGGCGGCTTTGTGTGTTGATAATTTATAATACAAAAACATAAATATATTCTAATAAAATTGACTTTTAAAATTATGACGAAATGCAGTGGCCTTGCAATTTAGTGTAAGCACGTGCAAAATATTAAAATTTTTACTATTTAAAATATATTGAAAAAGTGATAGGCAAATTAGTAATTTATGCAAATAAAAAAAATTGTTTAATTTAAGTACAAAAACCTGTTGTGTCAAGTATAGTTCTGTAATAGTTTATGTTGAGGTGTAGTTGATGAAATTGTTGTTGTTGTTGTCTTTTTTTTTTGGTTTAAAATAGAAAATAAATACGATGTTTTGTTAAAATTAATAGGCTATGGTGTAGTTTAACGAAGCTTAATTCAATTAAAAGGGAATGTGAGGAAATCGATGGTCGTGGTCACCCCTACTCACTTTTGTTCTAGCGCAATTACCAATCGACCCCATTCGATAGAGGAGAGGTTTAAATTTTTAGACACACATCATAAATTAAAGTTGAGTGTGCAAAAATCGATGAACGGGGTGAGCCCTATTAACTTTTGTTTTAGTCAAATTACCACTCACCTCATTCGCATTACCAATTAACCATGGGTGTATTTTACTGTTATTACTAGTGTTTGACATAGAAAGATTTTAAACGTATTTTACAGTTGATTTCCATTCGGGGGATTTAATCCATTGCCAGAGCGTAGCGAGTCACCAAGAAAATCGTTTGATAGCAATCATTTTATATTTTTCCAAACAATTTATAACCCTATCCCCATCCTATATAGAGGGAGTTGAGTGATAATTTAGTTAAAACAAAAATTAGTAGGGGTAATCCATTCTATAGATTTCCGCACACCCTTAATTTATTAATGCACTGCTGCAAAATTTAAAATCCTCCCCCCCATCCTAGAATGGGTGCGAGCGGTAATTTGGCTAAAATTTATGAGTATCACCGCCTGTTTCGATTAGTGTAAAATCCCTTTCCCTTCCCCCCGCCTTCTTTAATTTAATAATGCGTCGCTAAATTAACTAATAATCTTTGTTTTTGAATTTTTAGCCCTGTAAAATTTTTGGTGGATGCGACAGCCTAGCTCTGCGACTTTCCTTTCAGAGGTCGTTTTACACCTTAAACCTTTGCCGATTAAAATGTGTGCTGAGTTTCGTTTAAAACGGAGAATTGTAGTTGGATATGTTTACTTGTCAGTAAATTACATCAATAGTTGTATTTATTTTTAACAAATTTAAATTTAAATAATACCAATGTTTTTTTTGCAAAATAATAAGAATATACGATACACGCAGATTATGCATATAATTGATTTTCCACGCGCTTAAATCCTTTGTTTTTATTTTTTGTTGTGTGTGTGTGTGTTTTTTTTATTTCTTTTCATTTTGTAATATAATCCACCCCACCCGTCAACTTCATTCTTACACTATATATTTTTTCCCGCCACAAAAGAAGAATGAATTTATAAATAAAATCACCCCAAAACACGCGCGCGTGTTAGGTAATTAAATTTTCCTATGTATATTAAGGTAGTAAACTCAATATCTGCCATTGTCCCATTGACAGTAATTTTTGAATGTAAACTTATCCCGCTGGATTATTTTGAATTTATTTACAACGATACAATCTGCGGTTTTTCATTTTAATTATCAAAATACTGATATTGAAAATTATTAAAGTCCAAAGTGAAAGGTTCCATAAGATGGCATGTATTGGGCACATTACCTTATAGATGATTTTGCTCTTTTATATAGTGTCAAAATAAAAATCCAATTTATGTTAATTTATTACTTGTAGGAATGTATTAAATTTATTTACAAACATTAATTCTTAAAATGTTAATGGTTATGTTTTTTTTTTCTATTGCAATAGATTGTATAAAATTTAGATTTTTAATTTATTCCATAACTGTATTATGGTACTTGATTATTTGTGGAAAAAAATTTACAAACGCAATAATTGTTTTCCTTCTATGTCTGATGATGATAATTTATATTTCTCTCTTTAATAAACTTTTTAGAAAAGAATTATGTTACCACGTCAGTTTAAAAATGGATTGAGACCCAATCAAGGACTAATTATAAATTTTAAATAAATATTAAAAAGAACGTTATTTTATTAAGCGTTACAATTTTTACTTACTAACTGTAAATACACCACTTATATTATTTTATTGATATTTCATATTTATGTTGTTATATTGTAATATTATATGCTATTCCCGTATAAACTCGATAAATTCCTTTATTGTCTCCATATATATACGCAGTTACTACGCAGAAACACTATAAATATAATATTAAACATGTATTTATTGTATTATTGTATGTATTCACACATATATCAAATATTTACACATACTATTGTATTTACTCCATTATCTACGTCGAAAATATAGGGTTGAATATATTAATATACCAAAATACAATTCGTAAATCGGTAACATCGTATTCTATACATGAATTTTCTGTATTATTTATAGGGTTATATTTAAAAATTAATAAAACATACTTTAAAAAATGGGACAAAATTAAAGATTATGGAACGTTTTAGAGTTGGGTTAGGTTTTCATATAAGAAATTAATATTTATAGCTACATCCTCTGTTCCAAAAAAATAATGAGAATTGCTTTACAATATACATAAAAACCGTCATCTATTAGCTACTAATTGATTTATGTAGTGTGAACCGCGGCTCTAACAATCTGTCAAAGTTTTCGTGACATTTCGTTCAGTGTATGCATTAAGTGACAGTAGTTTTTGTGCATCGGTCAGAAAATGTATATCGTTTCATCTGGTGTACATCATTCAACACTTTGACTCTTATTTTTTGGTTCGTATTAAACATTTCAATAATTATTAGGATATTTTCTTCACTTTGAGTATGTCGAATAATGGCTTTACAATGAATGAATTCGATGAAGTTTTTGATCATCTTTTAATTGATGTGAAACAAAGTTTTAATTCACCTTTCGTAGACCAATTTTTTTTCGGTTAAAGTTCAATAAATTGTTATTTTCGGTATTTCAACCACTATTTTTCATGAATTTCACTGAATATTTCTTATAAATTTTCACGAATTCATGCCCTTTTTCAATGGTTTTCTTTAGTAATTGCTTCAGATAGTCGACGTGGACGTTCATCATCACTTATAGCTTCTGTGCCTTCTGTGAATCGTTTGTGCTCTCTAAAAACTTGTGCTTTTGACATACAATTATATTCATTTTTCGACCGATGCCAAAAAATTCCTATTACTTAATGCGTTGTATTTTGGCTTCTTTGCAAAATCTGAATTTATCATTTGTCGTTAGACCGCTGTTCTTCACATATATTTTCTTAGTCTGCAGTGACTGCTAAGTATTCCTGTCCGGATTTTAAGATAATTCCTGCTAATTATTATGCAGAGCTCGGTTTGAAGACCCCAAAAGTTCTTTTGATTGCCTTATGATGTTTGTTCCATAAATTGGCCCATTCCTTTTTAGTTTGAATATTCAGCCTTTCCCAAATAGTACATTTTCCTACTCCACAGAATGGTTCAGGGCATATAAAGGGAGTTTCTTTTCCACTTCTTGCTAGGCTATAATACAATTCACACAGTCGCAGATTAGTCTGGGATCGAAAGTGTATAAACTTACAGCTCAGATAGCTGATTATGGCTATTCGTCATAATTGTAACATATTAATGCCAATTGCCCTTTGACATTGCCTGGTATCAAAGAGGCTCCGATACCTACAGTTAATGATAGTCAGCCTTTATATAGATATACCTGTCAGTATAGCAATTCAGATGTAATTTTAAGCATTCACACCATATCGACAAGGTGGCTTTCACGTAAATGTAGTTTGTATTTACATGATAAATTAAATGTTCGCACCTCCACTCCACGTTTGTCAATCAGTTTTGACCCGCGTACGTTATTAACACTATCCTCCTATATAATTTTTTGTTGCTAATTTAGATTTACCCTGTACTTTTATAATATATTATATAGTGATGATGTGATAACAGAGCATGGGGTGTTTTGTTTTATTTTAGTGCATATACATTTGATTTGTATTTACAATTCATTTTGGTTTGTTGATCGTTGTCTATTGGTAATGATATATTTTTGACAGCCATAGGCTTATGCAACTTCTCTATGCATGCAATAGTAAACAAGTATTATTATTTTTCATTCTTGTAAAAGGGTAAGGTGAATTTAAAAGACCTGTTTCAATACTAATACAAAATACATATTTTTATTTATGCATGAGAGTTGATGGTGGTGGTGGTGGTGTTGGTGGTGATGATGAGGATGATGATAAATGATGATAATGATTATGATAATGTTGTGATGATGTTATATTGATGTTGTGTTTTTAGTTCATGTTATTATTTATAAACATAAGAGGGATTTTTTGTTGTTTATATTGCGTGTGTATGTGTAACCTACAATAAATTTCATTTCATTTGTTATTTTCTGTAATGTAAAATACTCTTTTATTTTCACTAACAAAATAACTGTTTATACATAAAATAAAATATGGGGTTTTCAAATGGTCTGTCCTTGAACTACAATAGGTTCTCATTTTTTTTTTTATTATGTATATTATAAATATTCAATAGCTTATTCTTTTAGTATTATATAGTTTGTTATAAATACATAAAAGTTAAGTAAATTGGAAGTACAATAATATATATTAATTTTTCGATTATTTAAAACAACGCATTAATACCACAATTGCAACAAAACTACTTTGAGAGTATTACATGCCGTAGAAAAACAACATAATTTTGATTTTGATAATATTTCGATCTTAACAATAGACAAAAAATTAAGTAAAATGTGAAAATTTAGAATCATTTAAACAACAAAAATTCAAAATTATAATTTATATAACACATGGGTCAAAAAAAATGATTTCGGTCTTCAAATACTCCACTAGCCCAATATAATAGTCGCTGTTGATTGTTTTTCTATGTTGAAGGTAGTTAATAAAAATTATACCTTGCGTATCCCAAAATACGTTGGCCATAACCTTGCCGGCCGATTGTTGCGTATTTTGTCGCTTCGGACGGTTTTCATGTCCGACAACTCAGCTGACTGTCGACTGGAATCTGGAGTGAAATGATGAAACCATGTTTAATCCATTGTGATGTACCGACGCCAAAACACTCAGTCTTATTCCTTCCTTATTTATAACTCAAACTATTTCTATTTGGATTTACAATATATTAATAAATTAAACACCTTAAATATAGTATACGAATTAACTTGTATTTTCCATGAACTTGTATTGTTCAACACGAAAAACTCTTCTGTCCAAAACAGCGTTTTTAATCATCAATTCGTTGTTGTTTTTGTTCTGGTGTAAGCGTGTGCGGCACCCATTTGGAAAACGCCTTTCTCATATCCAAAATGTTTGTGTAAAATACTGTAAAAACACTGTCTTTTGATAACTTCAGGGATAACTATCTCTTGTAACTTCAATTTGCGATTACCCAAAATGATTTTCAGAGTTTTTTTTCGATGTTTTCAGGATTATCAATCTCATTTAATTAATAATAATATAAAATATTGGCATTATAGGCATAAAATAATGAATAATGTATGGAATATTTTAGTCATCGTCACCGTTGGACTATATGCAATATTAACTGTATACGTATCATTATGACGCATTTTTGTGCATAATATTTTTTGTATCTCTGGGGTTAACCTTACCACCATCATTTTTTGTTTTACTTTACATTTTCAAAAACTTATATATAAGTACAAACACATTCACACATATACATTTCCTTTTCATCAAATTCCTTATTCATTTTCTCCTACTGTCTCTCTGTCTTTGATTCTATCCCCCTCCCTATCGTTTTTGCTCTTACTCTCCCTCTGTCTCGATATTGTGCGGTATATGCTCAAAATTTATATGTACAATGCCCATTATTTTTTTTTGTATTTTTTATCCATATTCAGGAAATAATTTTCATTTTCTTTATATTTGTTTTTTTTATGTCATTATATATAATTTTTATATTGTTTTCCGCTTTGAATATTTCCTTATATACAATTATACAAATTTATATACAGTCTACATTTCCCTATGTAACAACCTTCCTATTTAGTGATCCTTTTCGCATGTAGCGCTCTTTTTATTCAGTCCGATCTATTTTGTATGTAAAAAATAATTTATGTGGCAGCATTTCCTTGTGTATATACTTTCTATGCAATCGCCAATATAAATTAATATAGCGTCGCTCTGCAACCTGTGACCCAAAAATAATGAAAATGGATTTATAATATATAGACCTTCTCAAACTGTCGACGTTACATGCCATTTCCTTCAGTGTTACCCAAATTATAAGTCATTATGTATTTCTTTCATCTGATGATCGCCATTCAGCAATTTGATTCACTTATGTTACAATAGTTTATATGAAGTTTTCTTGCCTTTGAGCATGTTGTAATAATGTCTTTACAATTTTTCATTTCGATGCAATGTTTGATCATCATTTAATTGCTGTGAAATCACTTTTCGTAAACCAATTTTTTTCGTTTAAAATTCGATGATTTGTTGTTTTCCAGACACCATTTCCATAAAGAATTCTTCGAAATTTTCACTAAATCACGCACTCTTTCATTTATATCTTCTGTGCCTTTTGTGAATCGGTTATTACATCTGAAAACTTGTGCTATTGACAGAAAATTATCATCATATGCTTGGTTTAAGTAGCATTTTTACAAATTTTAACACAAAATTTAATGGTTTGTTCTTTATACATTTTTCGACGGATGCACAAAAATTCATATAACTTTGTACGTTGGATCCCAGTTGAACGAAATCAATTAGAAGCTACCGGCGCTACGGGATCTATGTATTAGGAACGTTCAGTGAGATCTGTTTGTGTAACAATATGTGAAACAACTTAAGACAAAGTCAATCAGAGAGGAGAATTTTTGATCGTTCAGTGATGTAACAAACTTTGACAAACTTTAGCGGCAATCTAATGTCAAAATTTTTATTGTTATTCACGGCGGCGATTGTTGTTTTTAAGTAGTAATAAATTATTATAATATATGCTAATAATTGTTTTTATATTTTGATAAATTAATTTGCAATATTTTTTATACTGTTCACAGTTATTTTGTAATTTTTATTACATTAAAAATAATATTTAATTTTTGTGCGCCAAAATACAACAATATTTCACACAAAGTCTTTCATCATTGTGCAAATTTGTGTGTTAAAGTTTGTTATTTTAAGAAATTTCCCCGCACGAAGGAGAAGTTAACACAACGTAATACACTAAATTAAACTAAATTCTCATTGAACGACCCCATTATAAAACCGTTCTCATTTCATTTTTTGGGTTACGACACAGAGGGTGTATGCATATAAACCTTCAGAAAATACCATTTGCATAAAGTGTATTATCAATTTCTTACATACAAAAATGAGTACTTTTATTCTTTTTATTATTGTTTCTTTCAACACTTTGAATTATTATGATAAAAATATGTGTCTATTTCATTGTTTTTTTTCCTTCTCTCACAGCTCCAGTTATATGAAGTGATCACTATATTCAATAACTATACCACTGTTGAATTGTTACTGGGGATTTGGATTACTAGAATTAATTTTTTTCTGTTCAATGTAAAGCAATAATCATATTAAAAAATGAGTAAATTTAAAACATTGAACACAAAAGAGATAAATGTATAAAATTTAGTCTATACTCATATTATCATATTTCCTTGTATCAACCGTATGTTCCGATCCCTTGAAACGTTGTTGTTACATCGAGAGTGGTCTGTATTCCGTAGTATTTTATTATATAACTGCGCATGTGTTAAAAAAAAATAAAACCTACATTTTTTTTATTGGGCGATCAATAATATGAGAATTCCTTTAAATATATATATATATAAAATATACACCATAATTTTCTCGTTTTATTATATATTTTCATGTGATGATGGTGTCTTTGTTGTTGTTGTTACGTTAAAAGTTACGCGTTGTTTTTGGAATTAGAAAATTGTAGTTTTGTTTTATTTTGTTTTGTTTTGTTTGTTTTTTTTTTTATTTTATTAATATTTGTGTGTACAAAATTCAATTTTCACATTAAATCATAAATTGTTTTATTTTTGTTATGAATTTTGTGCTTTCCTTACACACACAAATGTATCTTCTATTTTAATGTGTGTATACTCTTTAAATGGTGGAAACCCAATATGTAAACGACATGATGTTAATAAAATATATTAAATATTACTGCGGTTAAGTACCATCTAACAGAAAAAAAGAGTAAATAAATAAATAAAAAGGAAATTTTTGTTTTTTTAAATCGCAGTCCTAGTACAAAAAGAAAAAAAAATTTAAAATTACTTTATACATAAAATTACAAATTAAAGAAAATCGAAATTAATAATTAAAAAAAAAAATTCCAGTAGTAGTAGTGGATGGTGTGATGGTGTGTGTATTAAAAAATTTGCATAGTGACTGAAAAAATTACAAAAATTATTAACAACAATATTTCATATTTTATGTGTAATTATTTCTTTTTGGTTGGTTACATTTTGTAGTGAAATAAAATTAAAAAGTAAATTTATTGAAATTGCAAAATTGAGCATAAATTGAGAAAAAAAAAAAACCATAATTAAAATAAAAAAAAAGGTACAAATTTTTTCGTTTTTAATAATAAATTCTTAAATGTATTTTCACCACACTTTTAACACACATTGAAAACAAAATGGAGTATGATTTTTCATCGCTTTATTATTTTATTACTATTTTTATCATTAATATTTATCATTAATAATATTATCATCATTAACCTGATGGTGGTGTGGGTGTTGTGTGGCGATTGCATCAATCATCTCTGCAGTTGTGAAATCATTAATTTTTGTTTTATTTATATATAAAGCGCGCAATTTTTCTTATATTGTATATAAAATTCTTATCTAGGGACTTTGTGATTACACAGAAATGTGTAGTTTTTTTTTTAGCAATCACACACACACATGAAACACACACACATGAAACTGTTAAACGAGAAACAAAAAAAAATGGCCGTCATTTTGTATAGCTTTGAACCAAAAGAAAATTACAAAATGCTTATATTTAGAGATATTTATTTTAATATTATTTATGTATAAAAAAAAATAAACATTTTATTTTTATTATTTATTTTGTTATGTTTTGCAAACACACATTCATCATTTTCTTTTTAATCGATTGTTTTATGTATATATTTTCCATTTATAGAGAAAATAAATCTATATATATAATTTTCCTTTACTGTTTCAGTACTACACACACATTTGCCATTATACAACTTTTACATACACTTATATCATATAAATTATACTTTAACACTTCTGTCCATGCAAATTTTACACCGATCCCGTATGTGGATGTGTAAGTCTGACATTGTTCATACATTATCTCAGAAACCGGACGAGATAGAAATATGAATCGAATTGTTATTGAAAGATTTCACTCTTTAGTTCATATTCTGATATAGAATGTTTTTTATAATCTGGAGAAATTCGAGAAGTTCTGGGATTATATAAATAACCAAGGTGTTCTGCCGAATTTATAAACTGCAATGTGTGGCCAAATTCAAGAATTTCATTGATAACTGATTATATAATGCCAGATTCTACGTGTTCTAATTTTTTAAATTCAAATTTCGATTATGTAAATCGACACACAATTTGTACACAATTTATTAATACGACGCAAGAAATACAATATTATTGAACAATGGTACTGCTTGGTTGATTAAAGTCCCAGACCTTCCAAAACATTAAGATTATATTTACATTCTATATCAGTTACTGTATTGGGTTCATATTTCTCTCTTGTTTGGTTCGTGAGATAATGTATGAACAATTTCAGAGATATACTAGTAACACTGGTATTAACTGAAGGATATAATAAAATTGGAGTTGCGGGAATAGAACAAATGAGCATTTTTTTTTAAATATGTTACCTATTTTTAACCCTTTCCGTATTAGCTTCCAATGGACATAAGATTGTACTAACTCACTGGAAAATAATTAATATAATAATATTAATTTTAGTTATATTATGATTCAATGAATCTCATTCATATGTAGAAATTTGTCTAACTACATTAGAAATAAAACCGAAAGGGTTAAGAAGTAACTGAAAAATTGAAAGTAGACCTTTGTTTTCGTAGTAGTGGTTTTTAAATTTGAAACGAAAAAGAACTTATATAGATTCGCATTGACAGAAGGGTTAATAGTAAATATAGTAATATAATCGTATTGGAACGACGTCGATTCGGTAGCACACGAGGCTATCAAATTATATAGATAGATAATATATAAAAATAAATATAATATGTACGGCGATGATAACGTAAATAAAATAAGTGTATCATTAAAAAAATGATATTTTTGAGAGATTATATTAAAAGAGAGTAAGAAATTGTTTATTTATTTATTGCTGTTATTGATATTGTGGTAGATGGATTGGATGGCTACGAATTAATTTAAATTTTCTTAACTTGGAGTTTTTATTTTTATTCCTTCATGGTATGTAAAAATTATGAAATAAATTAAACGCCAAGAGAAATAGAGAATATTAAACATTTATTTGCATAATATCTTCTCTTTACAAATGCTTGCTTATTATGCGTATGCGTGTGTGTAAATGTATATAATAGCTACGCTATATGTATTCTAATTTTCTATTGATAATGATGATGTGAATAATTTGTATACAATGGAGGCTGCTGATAAATTGTATTTCCACATTACTTTGCATCTTTTGCCTGAACCACCACCCACCCGTCTGCCATTGATAAAGTTTTTTTTATTTTATGTACATGTGGATATATTAATACTCGCACAAACATACACACACACACACACACACAACGGAACGGGTCAAGGTTAAATCTGGCCTAGAGAAAGCAATTATATTATTAATATTTGTGTTTTATTTTCTTATTATTTGAATCTTATTTTTATATATTTTTATTTACTGATAAAATCGTTTATATTTATTTCAATGTTATTAAAATGTGTTTATGTCTGGCTCTGTGTCTCTGTACCTAAATATTTAAAAAGGAAAAATTGTCGATTTATATGGAACTTACTCAATGAAAATGGCGTCGTATATAAATATATGTTGTTATAGAATATAAATATACAAAAAATGTATTAAATAAATCCCCACCATTTTGAACATATATATTTGTTGTATATTTTAACTACTTTAATAAGGATTTTTTTTTCTCTACACAAAAGTTTATATTGAAATTTGTATAGACAAATGGAAATACAATGAAAAAAAAGTGTAAATACTTAGGTTTAAAGCCCTTGTGTCGATATACGAGTGCCCTATGCGATCTTGCGAAGGGGGTGTGACTGATGCGGTTCTAATAATTTATTTCGGTAATCTTTAAGTACCGATCAATAATTTCGAAACAAATAAAAATACAGAAAATTTATGTTGCGACACTTTGTGTTTGTAGAGAAGAAAAATTCTAAATTTAGCTGTCACATACGTTTTTTTTTTTTTTTAATAATTTGTTTCTATTTTGACTAATTGAACAATAGAACAATTGACTTTAAAAAATTTCTTACTTAAATTAACTTTTTAAAAAATTTAACAGCACAACCTATTTAATTTTATGTTTATTTATAATACATCATAAACGTTTTATGTATTTATTTATATTTGAAAAAGTCATACAATAATAGAAATAAATATAATATAAGAAACTATATGAACTTAAAATTATTTGAATCAAAAGAATGTAGATGAATATAATTCAAAGCTACTAAACAGAAAAAAATGGTATCCAGGAGAGATTTCAGGAGCATTGTGTGTAAACCTGAACAATTTGATCATTTCTCAGTCTATTTTGATGGAATTTGGCATACACGTTTAGAGTGGGATTATATGATGAAATTCTAAAGAAATTCTGGAAAATCGATACAGTATTCTAGGTTGTTCTCCAATAACCTGGTCAATTTGAATATTTATCGTCCAATTTTGATGAAATTTGGTGTGCACAATCTCAATGTGCTTACTAAATTTGATCAAATGAGGATTGAACAAATTGTACTCTGTGTTGCCGAGAAGTTATCCAGGAAGGCATTCCTGGCTATAATTTTGGAAAAACTATCCTAAAACAATTCGTTTTGCATTCGAAATTTGATCGAAATCGTACGAGAAATTATCAAATTATAGGTTTATAAACTGTTTTCCTAAAATGTGTATTCCGTTTAGCTAAACCTCTATGTAAGTGCAACAAAATACAAATTATAAGCTACAGTTTTATGAAAATAATATTTAATTAAATACCTATAATTTAATAATTTCTCGTTTGATTATGATCAAATTTGAAATTTATGCCCAATATAATAAAAATTAGTATAAAATAATATACTAATTGTTATTGACAAGTTTCTCCAAAATTATAATCAGGATTAGCTTTCTAGATAACTTCCAGGCAACAGTACAATTTCGTTATTTCTCATTTGATTTTAATTATAATTAGTATGCACTTTGAGATTGAGATTACATGGTGAGTTTCTGAAGAAATTCCGGAAAATCGAATCTCAGGACAATGTTCTAGGACATTATCTAAAAAACTTGGTCAAATTGGCTATTTCTCATCGGATTTTGATGGAATTTTTTATGTACGTTGTGAATGGAATTGTATGGAGAGTCCTTTATTATATTATATTATGGAAAATATTTAGCTTTTCAAAAAGTTATTGTTATTTTGTGTGTTATTTTAGGGATTTCTCATTCATTTTAATGAAATTTTGTGTGTACATTGAAATTGGGGTTATATGAACAGTTCCTATTGAAATTTTGTAAAATTGATATCGTGTTGCTCAAGTAACAGTTTCGGTTGCTTCAAAACTCTCCTGTCGTTTGGCTGCATTTATAGAAATGAATTTTCTAACATTTTACTAACTCCTTTAATTTCACCCCCCTTCCCATTTAACCCTTTCAATACGATTTTTTTCTCTTTATAATTCATGCGGAATGTATGTCACATAAGAGTTATCGTCAACTATAAGTAATACAAAAAAAAAAATCGCACGATTATATTGTTTATTGATAATAACCTTAAAACAATTGAGATATATATTGTCCCTATAGGTTTATTCATTCTAGGGTAAAATAACAGCCCAATAATAAATACTATTGGGACATATAAGTCCCATTGTTTATTTCTTGAAAAATATTTGCCATAGCAAATGATCAAACTAATTTCTACACGGAATAATATTTGATATAGTACTTACTTGATAAATCTGAAGACAGAAATTATAAATACAACTAATAATTATATTAACACATGTGAATTGAATGGATGCAATGCTCAAACTGGTGTAGTTTTTTCGAAATAAGCAAAAAGTCAGACAGGCATAGACTTGTATACGCATCTACGACCGACCGTACAGTACTGAAATCCTATATCCCAATACAATTGTAAGCATTTAAAATTTTTAAGTATTTATCAGAACTTCTTTGGGACCACACGGGCCCTACAGGGCTGAAAGGGTTAACGTCAAATATATTCTCATAGCAATAAAAAACCGATTTATTCGATTATTATGTGGGATAATATAGATATTAAAAAAAAACTGTTCGCCGCACTGAGAGGTTTATTGATTTTGTTTTACTTTTGATATATTAATAGAGCACCTCAAATCAAATTTTATCATGAAAAATTTGATTGTTGTGCTCCAATTTCTGTCATCCCTTTAATAGTGCATATGTCAAATGACGTAATACGAACTGCTCTATACTCAAATGTAATTATTTGGTGAATTTGTTGAATGGATTTTCTGGGTTTACATTGCATTGTATTAAGAAATTTATTTTGTAATATTGTTATTATTAAGTGAATTGACTAGATTTCGATAGCAACCAAATGTATGCGATGTGGGTGTTTGATTTTGAAGTTTATTTAGTATACGAAATCAAGAAAATCTTCAAAATTAAGTAATATTGGATCAGTGTGAACATAGTATTATCGTCATTTCCATTATTATACAATTTCTATATATATATATTTTATTGACGACATGTTAATTGTAAATATTATTGAATTAAACTTTGTATAACTTGTACATAATAAAATATTTAAATACCATCTGTATAAATTCAATTGTGTGACTCTAAAACATTTCCCAATTTACTGTATTAATTATATAGGAATTGATGTATTATTATATTGTTATTATGCTATATAATTAATAAAAATAACTTAATTTTAGCTTTATTTAATATTAAAAATACTGTTTATGGTTTAAATATTGTTATACACAAAAAAATTAATAAAGTATGTCATCGCATATTCATAGGTATATCTCACAAATGAAATGAAATGAATGTTGTGTATGTAAATATATTATTAAAATAAATAAACACACAAAACTATTTATGATACATGTTTTTGTATATGAAAAACAACATAAAAATATATATTATAAGTTAAGGACATCTCAAATATTGTTGTAAATACAAATACACAAACTTATGTCAAACATACGCACACAATATGTAAAGAATATTAAAATTGATTTATTTACTAATTTCCAAAAATACAATAAATTATATTGTATTTTATAACTAATACAATGATTTCTTTGTAAAAATGGTTGAACACACTGTCATACAATTTAATTCCAAAAGTTTTATATTTTAATATAGGTTTATTTTTAAGTTGTTATATTTTAAATGTTAATTTCCTATAATTTAAATTTCATGATTTCATTGGGTCTATTATTTTAGTTAATCTATCTATGTATGTAATTTTAAATAAATATTTTGTCGCACAAGCTATATATTCGATATAAATACATACTTGAATTTGAATTATAAAATTTAATTGTTGAGGTTAAATCCGCTAACTTGTGCCACCGCGCTTCGTCTACCATTTTGTGTTTTTCATTGATTTTTTTGTCAATTTAATAGGTCAAAACTTTTGCATCGTTACAACAAAGAAAAAATGTAATAAATTTAACATTTTGATGACAACATTTTTAGAAATGAATTCGAAATTATTTTTGGGTTAACATCAGAGCTCGTACAAGTATAAGATAGATACAGATAGTAAATAAAAAATATAAATGCAAAAATTAATCTATCCCCGGGTTTCTGATGCCTTAATTGAAATTTAGATATGTTATATAACTCACAAAACTAAATACTAAGTGTTACATCCTGGCTGCCCAATTTTGATTGTTAACGGTAAAATTCAATGGTTGGTGCTGAAAATGAAAATAATTATAATAATATTATTGCGTAAAATTTTAATCTTTTAGTTTCATTGAACCATTGCCAATGTTTTGTAGAAGAAACTATTTTTTTTTACAAAAATTAATAATTGTGACATCGGCAAAGATGGCGCGCTATTCTACGAAAATAGTTGTGTAATCGAAATTATTATCGCAATCGTATTACTGTTATGCTCCAAATTTAATGAAATTTTTACTCGTTTTATGAAAATTTATAACATTTGAACTCAAAGTGCCATAATAATTTTTCGAGTCGAAAATAATAGCTATCTAAAACATATGGGCTAATCACTCATATAAAAATAATAGTATTTTGAAATCATCTATCTTTCGTTAATTACAGTACAATTTGTAAATTGTTATATACTCCCATGCGGAGTAATTTACCAACTTGGCTGTAATGATAGATTTATTAGATGACATAAAGCACCAGCTGGAGCAATATATGACTTAAAAAAAAATTTGTTTTATTTCACAAAAAAATAATTGTTTTTTTAATTTAATTGGTGGACTTATAGGGCGTATGAGAAGTGACATCTTTTTGAAAAAATATATAAAATCTATGCCAATAGATTTATGGAAATAAATTTGTAATGATAAAATTATTTAATAATGTAATCTTACTGTATTTTTAAGACTGTAAGTGGGGTTTTTTGCCACGAGGAATTTAACCAAAACCAAAATGCAGGAAATACAAATAGGGCCCCGAAAAAACCAACACAACAAATCTTATATTTGCTAAAACTGTATAAAAGTGTGATAGGCACAAATTTTTCGGACACCATGTACGCCTGATTCAACAATTCGATCAAATATTCGTGCGATTTGTAAACAAATATCTGAACGATAGGTAGGTTGCTCAAATTTTTGTAAATAGAATACAAGTGGCATTTAAGAATCATTTGTCACCATTCTGCTAAAAACGCTATAAATATCGTAAATTTAATTTTTTTTTTGATAAATATTATTCTATTGTAAAATTTTGTGTAGAATTCTAATAATTTGTTATTATTTTTAACGAATAATATGGTTGCACAAATTTTCATGAAAATATTCCAATCCTTCACCGTGTTAATTTAACGTACAATTAAAAACTGTACCCAAAATTAAAATCGCCGTGCCATGACAACCCAATGAACCATCCGAACCTCCATCATCCCATAAATCATGATATCTTATAGGTAATCACAAATAAGTTATAGTTATAAGTAATGAAAAAATGTTTCACCATCTAGAAACCACTCGTCTATATATTTGGATAGCGAATTTTGCTAAAAATGTGTTAAATATAATAAAAATTCCTAATAAATGTAGACTATTTAGAGTAAAAATTATCAGTTCCGTTATTGGAACAAAATACCTAACGGTATGTATGTAAATTGTAAAACACATCATGCTTGCACCCCCAAAAGGGTAAATTGTGTCCCACAAAAACTTTGCAATAATTATATTTATAGAATAAAAATGTTAAGTATATAAAAATAAAACAACATCTCTGCCAGTTACAAAATAAGAAACCAAAAAATAGAAATTCTATTACAGTCTTATTATACAAGGCAATTTTGTTTATTGGCGTTGCCGCTTATTAATCGGAAATGAGTCGCGTCATTGAACAAACGACGGTCATTAAATTCCAGCTCTTTTGTTTTTACAGCGATCGGATTTTATGTGAATGCAAACCAAGATATTTCCGTAGACTTTTCCGTGTTGTTGTGTACGACAACAACCGTGTTTTCTTTCGTATACGACCATTTGTTGTTATAGTTGCCTTATCTAATGTCAAAATTTCTATAGGTTTGCCGTCATCCACTCTATAATATAAAATTATTTTTGACTATAATAGAAATGTAAACTAAACGGAAAGAAAACTTTTACTAAAAATTGAATTATTTATGTGTAATTATAATATTTGTATATTTTTATATAGAAAACGGATAAAGGAATTGTATGAAAATTTTTACTAAAATTTCTGTCATTATTGTATGTCAGAAAACACAAAAATATTATTTTAAAATTTGTAAATTCTAATGGTGCTCATACCTACTACTAGTTTTCTTAGCGAAGCTGTTAAATTTCGAATTGTAAACACCATAAGTTGTTAAAAGTTAACCCCACCAGTTATGGTATAACTTTTGGTGTTTACAATACGAAATTTGACAGCTCCGTTAAGAAAACTCTGTAGTATATGAACACCATAATGCCTGCGGTTATACTTATGTCTATATATAAAATAAATAATTAACGTTATGGATATTGCCGCTATTGAGAAAATACTGAAATCTATATATATTAATTCTCTTAATATTACTCAATATTACTTGATTTTATGGGAGATAATATCGATATTACATAGAGAACTGTTCGCACTGAGTTATATTGATTTTGTTTGACGTTTGTTATATTAATAGGGTACTCTAAAATCCAAGTTTGCCATGAAAATTTTGTTTGTTGTGCACAAATTTCTGTTGTCTCTTTGATAGTGACAATGTCAATGACGTGAAATACGAAACTGCTGTAATACTCAAATGTAAAATGAAAATGTCAAAAATTATGAATTTATTAAATGAATTTTTTCTTTACATTGCAAGTTTTAAGAGAATGTCTTTGTAATATTGTTATTATTAACCGAATTGTCTAGATTTCGATATAAACCAAATGTATGCGATGGGCGACTTGATTTTGAAATTTATTTCCTACGAAATTAAGAAATATTGAGTCAGTGCGAACATTGTATTAGATTACAATATTAAATTATTAAATTATCATTAGCAGCTGTACTGTAGGAAATAAATAAATAAATAAATAAATAAATAAATAAACATTTTGAAAAATTTTGAATTAAATACTGGGGATTTAAATAATAAACTTAAAAATATTTTTGTCTTTAATTCAAATATATTTTTTAATTATATTTTTCTTTTAGATTTTCCAACAAAAATTTATTTAAAAATTTATTAAAATACAAAATTTTAAAAAAAGACAATAAAAATGTGATAAAAAAATTGTATGTGTTTCGAATAAACAGTTATTTTACAATTCAATGAATGTAAATTTTTAGTAGTGCTATTAACAACATCGTTTTTAAAATATTAGAAATAACGAAAAAACGATAATAAATTTAAAAAATAAAAAGTGTTTTGGTTTAGATTGTTTTTTTTATAACCTCTCCCTCCTTTCGCACACATCTGTTTTTCATTTTTCTTATACACAATTTTTTTTTTTTTCTTAACATTTTCTAAAGAAATACTGTGATTTTCGTTTTTTAAGTGAAATAATTATTTCGTATAAACAGTCAAAATTGTTTGTATATTATCATTTGAATTGAACAGTTTAAAATCAAAAAATATATATATCTTGAAAAAATAACATCAATTAAAAAAAAATTAAACAGCATCAATATCATTTTCATCACCACTTACTTATTTATTGACGTCCCGAAGAATATTATCGACGTATCGAAGTATGCGTGTGATAGATTAAAATTAATTGAATTGGCATAAAAAAATGAAATTATAATGATGTTTTTTATATGAACATAAAAATAGTAGTGAGTTTTTGTTCTATTTTGTGAATTTTAAAGTAATAATTAAAAATAATAATAATAATAATAATATTTTTATATTACACCAAATCAATTATTCATTTTTTTTATATATAAATGTATATTTTATATTGCATAAAATTGTGATTAGTTTTTAATGAATTCTAAAATTTAAATTTATATACGCTTTGGTAATTGTATGTAAAAAATTAAATTAGCTAAAAGGTTAAAAGGTTTTTTTTTTCAAATAATTAGATGTTTAATTTTTGTATTACTACATGAATGTTATCGTCATGATGAGTACGACAGCATCAAATAATTTCAATCAATTACATGGTAAAATAACATCAAATTTATCAACAGTAATCGGAGGTGGAGCAGGCGTGGGAAATGGAGGAGGTGGAAATGGAGGCGGTGGAGTAAGTGGGGGGGGAGGTGTAGGTAGTGGAGTATTGACAAATGGTGGTATCAATAACAATGACGGAGTTACTGTTTTAAGTACTAATAAAGGAGTTGTGGGAGGAAATAGCAACAACATTGTTACTGTTGGAATAAGTACACATAATATTGTAAGTGCTGGTGGTGGTGGTGGTAGTGGTGGTTGTAATAGTAGTAGTAGTAGTAGTGGTCGTGACAACTTTACTACCACTGATTATAAAGATCAATTGAATTCTTTATTAACATTAAAACCAGAATTTCTACTAAACGGTACTGGCTTGTTAACCGTTTATTGGTTTATTAAAAATTTTATTGGGTAAGTTTTATTTATGTTTTTTTGATATTATTATTAAATTTATTTATTTTTAAATTATGTATTTTTAATTATTATATTTAAATTTATTATTTAAATATTTTATATTATGAATGTTATTAAAAGTATAAATTTAATGTTAAATATTAAAAAAAAATAAAATTTTTACAATTTTGATAAAAATATTCGCTTGAATTTAAACATATAAAAAATATTATTTTAAATACAGTTGATTTTCACAGTCGGTTTGTTTGACTTATAAAGATAAAATAATAGATAGCTTCTTAAGCCTCAACCGTTTAGACGATATAAACAGACAGTATATCAAATATAATTTTTATAATAATTTACTTTTAATAAAATAATGAAATTGAGGAATACAATTTTATTTCATATGATACAAAAAATATTCGTAAATAAATGAAACTACAAAAAAAAAAAATTATAAAAAAATTGCCGACAATTGATCACACCACGGAAAATTAATTTTGCCGACAATTGATTCCCAAAACAATACATACCCGTAAAAATTAATACCTGAACAATTGTTTTTCGAATAATTTGTCAGTTAAAATGAAATCTGTGTAGGATATCACCTCACCGTATTTACTACTGGGTTCAAACAATTAGATGACACCGTAAATATTTTGAAAAATTTTTAATTATTTTTCCAAATCATTTTTGTCACCTTCTTCGAAGTAATCTTTATGCTCAATGTTTATGTGCTCACGTTTTTCCCATACCTCTCAAAGCGCTCTTCAATCTCGTCTATCGAATCAAAACGGTCTCGCCAGATTGGTCATTTAAGCTTGTTTTTTTAGCCAGAATGCTATACATGCTGTGCTAAATCAAGTGAATATATGGTGTTTGAATTTATATATATGGGTTGAATTTTTGGCTGAAATGTCTCCATGCATTGTTCGTGGGCGCATTATCATGATATAAAAACAAAGAACTATAAATTATGATAAAACAAATTTGGGTGATTGCCGGAACTAAATTTTCTGTGAAATTGACTTTTTCTAATTATCAACTTTTTTAAATACGAGCCATTGCTTTAACGGATTTCCATTTTATATAAAAAGAATTTCCGATTATATTCAATTTTCTATATTATTTTACATAAAAGTGACTTTTCCGGAAAATCAATTTTTACGAATTATCATCTTTTACTTTTGATTTCATTAAAGGGCGTATTAATTATGGACCATAGTTTTAACGGATTTCCATATTTATGTACAGCGCTACAATTTATAATCAATTTCCAAACACTTCATAGAGGAAAATTTTAAAATCTCATTCATGCGTTCAAAAGATATGACCGATTTTCCCGTATCGGTGTATGAAATTATGATACTGTATTTTTGTGTCATTTGGTTCTCAACTTTCTGCAGTATCAAAAATTTCTTTAATTTTTCTTTGCCATCGATTGTACAATCGGTCATATCTTTTGAACGCATGAATGAGATTTTAAAATTTTCTTCTATGAAGTGTTGTTTAGAAATTGATTATAAATTGTAACGCTGTACACAAATATGGAAATACGTTAAAACTATGGCCCATAATTAATGCAACCTTTTATGAAATCAAAAGTAAAAAATGATAATTCGTAAAAATTGATTTTCTGGAAAATTTAGTTCGGCAAACACCCAAATGTTTTTCACAGTCTAATTTTACCCAGGTTATAAGAATTATTTAGTGTTATTGCCATCTGAAAACATTTTTTCACGCTTCGCCACTGCGTTTTAACAGTAGCAATGTCGAAATAATACAACAAAAAAACTATATACAAATAATGTGAAAATTTTTTTGCAATATTTGAACGTACAAAGAAAATATTAATTTTTTTTTTTTAATTGAAACACCTTCAATTAAATACATAAAATGAAATGCAAACTCAATTACCAACGACGACGAATAAATATTTAGATTTTTAAAATGAAATGTTTTTATTATAATATTAATTTATGATGTGTTTGTTGCTATAATATTTTATTGATAAGAAAATCTAAAAATATAAATTTCATATTTATTATACAAAAATGATAAATAGGAAATAATCAAAATTTGAAACTATATTTACAATATGTATTTAATAGACGTTATTAATTTATCACGTTTTAACCAAATGATGCCAGAATATACTCGTATATAATAAGACTGATAAGATAATAATAATATTATTATTATTATTTTTGAAATACTCTGTGTATATTTTGTATTTACAATCTTTTACATAGCGTTTTCAAGTAATCATTTTCGTGTCTTTTTTCATCGTGCTATAAGTAAATATTTAGAAATTATAATTAGATTTACGTCATTTATTTACACACAACAATCTACAATCTTATCAAACTTTTCTTCGGCTTTTTTGTTGTTGTAATGAATCATTTGTAACAATAATAACAAATATAAATATGTACTAATGCAAAGAAATAAATAAATTAAATATTCACAATTATATTTAATCATTTATGTGTAAGTAAATCATATGAAATTATATTAAGATAACAATGATATTTTTATATATGTAACAAATGATTATGTATAGAATTTATAATTAATAGAAAAATAGTACTACTATTTAGTATAAATTAGATTTTAGTATGGCTTTTTGTCATATATTGTAGATTTATATGAATTTTCACCATCTATAAAAATGTATCAATATGTATATTCACATACACTACAGGTCAACATTATTAGGATCATATGGGGATGGTGGCAAGACTTAGAAGTTATTATAATGAATAATATATTGTAACGTGTATATGAAAAAGGAAAATATTCTGTAAAATGCATTTTATATAATTTGCTTTGGTTTTGCATTGTAGTGATCCGTAATGTTTTCTCCGAATCGAAATCGCAATTTTGCATAATTCTACGTAAATTGGCACAATACATAAAAATCAATATGGATGTGTTTTCTCTCAAATTATTATATGGTGCATTTTTTTGCAACTCATATCCGCTAACAATAAACGTAAATGTGCGCAAATGTCAAAATATATGTCAATAAAATAAAACAAAATTTACAAGTAATATGTTTAAGTAATTTAATATTTAAGGTATATGCATATGAAACTGCAAGTTTTAAAATAAAATAAAAAGTTTATTAAAAAACAATGAATATTTTATTCAAAATAATTGCCAGCTACACATTTTTGCCATCTCTCATGGCAATTTGTGGATGAAACGCAAAAAAAAAAATGTATGAAAACCATTCAGAGATCAAATTTTTCAGTTCTCCCACTCGACGAAAACAAATGTTAATCGGAAGGAGTCGCGTCTGGTAAATGTAGCGGAACGATAACAAATCTAAACGGTTCGAATGCTTTGTTTTTTGTGTCGTTGTCATTTAGAGCAACATTTCCTTATCGTATATCTTGTGACCCATTCTACGGTCGTTTATCGATAAAATTATGGTTCAAATTAATCATTTGTTGTCGGTAGCGATCAGTACTAACATTTTCACCAGGTTTTAATAGTTTATAATATACCATATCTTTTTGATTTCACCAAACAAACAGAATTCTCTTCCTTCCAAATCGATTTGGTTTTGCAATCGATGTAGCTGGTTGACCTATGGTAAAACCCATTATTTTTGCATTCTGGATTCTCGAAATAAATCCACTTTTCATCACCATCAATCACCACAATTCGATCCATTCATTCCTTTTGAACCTAAATTATACTGGTTCTTTTTCGGTTTTACATTTGCCTTTCACATTCAGTTCATGCGTGACACTCATTTTCCATGCATTTTGGAAGTATTTCCATAAATTTTAAGCGTCTAGAAATCGTTACTTGATCAACATTCCAAGTTCTGCCGTTCGTTTTTGATTTTGTAGGTAATCTTCAGGGCTGGTTTAAAAAACGTGGGGTTGAGGTGCGAACATTATATTTCTCATACAAAAACAACAACAAATTCATCCGCGTGTTTTTTGTCCGCGGGCAGAAAAAAGTTGATTTAACTTTAACTTTTTACACCGCACATCACAAATACATTTGAACAAGCGTCATTTTGTTGTGGTTATATAATAACCAATTTAAATACACTAGTGAAAGGACATACGAAAATCTCGTAAAAAAACTCACGCTTATAAATCTTCCGATAGGGATATTTTCTTGCCCGCGGATTTTTACTCCTCGTTTGTAAACCATCCTCTTCATTTTCTGTGGCAATACTTTCCATTATAAAACGTTAAATGTACTAACAATTATAACTCTCTTGCTAATGTCAATATCTATATGATTCTAAAAATTGATCATAAATTACAAGTTTGCATAGAAATAGTCAAATTGTTCAGGTTTCCAATATCTAATATGTTCTGCAAACCGGAACTACATTTTGTAGAAACTTCGAAAAAGATTTAAATGCATAATAGGTCAAATTTCTAAGATTTAGAGACACTGTATTGGATAATGTTTTGTAAAAAGATCAAAAAAATTCTTTATATAAATCTATAAATCCCTATAAATACCAAATTTAAACAAAATTGGTTGATAAAATGTCAAATTGTGAAAATTTACAAAATTTAACTGTCAGTTTTCTTGGGGGTTTATAATTTTTTGTTAGAAACTTTATAAATATTGTTCATATAATTTATATAATGGTTTTTGCCCAACCTGCATCATATACCATCAAAGTTGTGCAGCAAGTGAGTACTTATGGCATTACTTTGAAGGAACTTGTTATCATATAATTGCATTCTAAAAGCAAAACAAATTTGATCGAAATTATCGATGGAAAATAGCATATTTGTAAGGTATCTGGAAGTTGTCTATATATATAGGAAACTTTAGTGGGTACACCGATTACTCTTAAGTAAATAAATTTTTTATAGGGCTCCTCTTTCCTGAAACTATATTATATCTATATTTATTTATTATAATCAACATTTGCTCTGTCGAATGTCTGCCGGCTCTCATGATGAATCTGATTTATATCGTTATAAATCAAAAATGACGTAATTGTTGTCAAAATGAAATATTGTTACTATTACCGTATTATTTTCGATAGAAGTGCTTATAATCTAAAGGAAATGTGAAATGATAACACAATTGACAAAAGTGACTTATTTTAGCGCAATTTTTAATATTGTATATTCAAACTACTATTATTTATAAAAGCACACTCTGTACAATGCTATTATTACTGAAATGTTTATTCGATAGACTACTAGACTATATTTTTGTACTATAATTTATATATTTTTGTTAACTTTGTACTTTTATACGTATAATATGACCGATTAAAATTGTTGTTTATGCATTCTCCTCATTTTATTGTATGTGCTCTTAGAAGTTGTTATCGATTAATTTATTTTCAGATGTTTTATAATTACTTTTTACTATAAAATACAAATTTTACAACAATAATTAATAGAAAAAAACTGAACTTTTTGTACTATTTATTGAATTACTGATTAATTGCGTCTGCATTTTATTATATATTCAATAATTATACACAATTAACTTTATACTTTAACCTGATGAAATCAGAAAGACATCGAATATGGTCTGTTAAAAATATAAAATGAATTAACAAATACGAATACTTATGAAATTATAATTTGTACATCACTACATTTTGGTACTAAAAATATACAAATTGGTAATTTTTATCTTTTGTTGTATTTATTACGTATGTGCAAAATAAAAAAAACCAAATTGTCAATATTTGTCTTTTATTTTTAGTTTAAATTAGGAACGATTATAATTTCAATACAGAAAGCCGCTTCACTTCATATATTAATAATTAATTTAACATCAATATTTTTATACTATTTACTTTTTGGGTGGGTGTATCACTAAAATTATGTTAGAAAAAAATTATCTTTATTGTATTATTTGCTTCTGTATACATATTTAATAGCCAGTCTTTTTGAACTCAGCCTCAATCGGACACTTCAAGTTTTTCCTATTACATGCGATTAAGGATTGGTCAAGTCATTTTTTTTTTTAGTAAATCTTCAATCGAAGCAATAATAAAAACACAAAAATTTACCCATTTATTGAAATATCATTAAACATTTTAAGCATTTTTACAGAAAATAAATTTGACAATAATAAATTACACTCGTACACCATAAAATAATTAAAATTAAAACAGAGAATAACGTTATCGTATATGTTTTTGCTATAATAATTGTGTCTATTCCTTTTTGACATAGTCTTGACGCTTTTCCGGTGTAATTGATGGCATTTACACAATGGCACAAAATTCAAATCCGGACTGGTTGGTAATACAATTGTAAAAAAACTTTTAATAATATTGTTTTTATGAAACCAAATTTTACTTACCTTCGATGTGTATGGATGATGTTTATCATCTAATTGTTATGTAAATTCTTTCATTGAACTTTTTATTGTTAGTAAAGTACATCAGCGCAGTCTACTCTAAAATCTTGATTGAAATTTATTTTTATTTAATTTTAAAATAACTAACTTATTACAATCAGCGCTTAGGCTTTCACGTGCTGACCTGATTGTAATACATTTCCATATCTTTACTCTTCATGAGTTAATTAATAACTAATTTTCCTTCCATCATGTTACGCTATTTATATGATTTTTTAATAATTTTATGAAAACTAGATTAATCGTTTAAATTGTACCAAATAACAAGTGTTTTATAAATAAGGCTACTGGGATCAAAATCATGTAAATGTAATATCGCACAGTGATTATTTATAATATTAATTTCCACATATAATATCGCAATGACATTAGTTAACATGAAAAAATATTTTAATCACAGTAGCATAATTTATAAAACACTTGTTATTTGGTACAATTTAAACGATTAATCTAGTTTTCATAAAATTAATAAAAAAACATATAAATTGCGTAACTTGATAGAAGGAAAATTAGTTATTAATTAACTCATGAAGAGTAAAGATAGGGTAATGTATTACAATCAGGTCAGCACGTGAAAGCCTAAGCGCTGATTGTAATAAGTTAATTGTTTAAAAAATAAATGAGAAATGATTGTTTGTTGTTTTCAAAAATAAATGGATTCAAATCGTGTGTTGATTCTAATTGAACAGTATTTTTGCTATTAAAAACCAATGATAAATCAACGCAAGAAACTGCTTTGAATCAATTTTTCTGAAATTAACAAACCAAGTGTCAATTAATCTACTGTAAAATTCACCGGATTTCAATAAAATGTTGATAGCATATATGTTTTGAACGTTGGCACCATTGAAATATCATACGGATATTTCGTTAGGAGAGCCATCCGCAGGTTAGGAACTTTTTGAGCCATGCGTAAATTAATCTTTTGCTGCAGTTTCACCAAAGTTTTAAATCAAATTTTGAGTTTAACCTAATATCTATATGTTATCGTAGAATATTTCATTGCCCTCCTGTAATACTCACAAACCACAATGTCTTTCATCGTTATTAATTTTTTTTTAGGCTTTCCAATGAATATGAATATTAACTTAAATTCTACTAAACTAGAACTTTTTAACTCACAATAAAAAAAATACATTATATAAATCCAAAGGCAAACTTATAGATCCAAATAAGAGTCCAATCTCTAGGATAGGATAGATAGGCTTTTGTATTTTTGTACACCATTTTTTCCCATAAATAACGATCCGTTTTTTGTCTATTTTTTCTACATATTTTGTAGTCTCTAATGATTTGGCTATAATTACATCCTTTAAAATTTCACGAATACTACCGATTTATTTTTGTCTATTGTTTAATATATTAACTTGCACATTTCCACCATTTTGCATTTAAACTGAATGAATATGGATTAAAAATTCAAATTTTTTTATACGGAAGAAGAAATCACTACGCATAGGCATGCGTATTTATTCACATTTACTGATTGTCAACCACTCCTACTGTATATGTCGAATATAAATTAGAAATTTTAGTGTTTTCATTACTACACCAAAGTTTTACAATTTTGCACTTTTTTCTGTTTTTAGTTTTCACTTTTCATTACGGTTTCTATCGAATAAAAGTGCGCACACTACTTTCTGAAAAATTAACCTCATTCCTTTCCTGCTTATAAAATATCTTATTGTTTTTAGAACAAATAGTAAACACATCGCACTCAAAACAAATGGCGGGTTTTTTTGAAAACAAATAAAAAGCACAAAAATTCAGAAATGATATTGCGTTGCGTGTTATAATCAATATATTTTAAATTTCATTAAAATCGGATAAGAAATCTCCGAATTTACCAGATTATTTAACTCTACTCATGAAAACTGATCTGTGTATCGATTTTTCGGAATTTCTTTACAAATGCTCCATATAATCTTAACGTACAAACTAAATTTAATCAAAATTGAAACGAGAAATAGCAACGTTAATTGATGCCATTACCTTGGTTTAATGAATTTCTGAATTGTATAGAATTCCCGAAAAATATAGTATAGAATATAATTCACTTCTTCATGGCAGTTTTTGTTTGATTTAATGAAGAAAGTTTCATTTGCAATTATGGTCTTTCCTCTATGGGATAGTTTCTTTGCCCCTTACGACCCATTGTAAATTAGATAGTTTGATAACTTTTTGAAGCAGGGACGTGTTCACCGCATGCACCTAAATCGATAATTTGCCGTAGTCATTTTCTTTAAACGAAAAAATACTAACAAAGTGTGTAACAAAAAATGCGCACGATTTATGATATTGTTATTCCCATTTAATTACGAATAAATAAACTTTTAAATATTTATAGCGTAATGTAAAATGATGCCATTTATTTGGTCAGCATATTTCGATTTTTAAATTTAAATTCTATATACGAATATTATTGTATTGTATATAGTTATGCAATATTAAAAATATATTTATAATATTGGGTAGATCCGAACATAGGGACATTGGAACAAATTTTGTAGTAGTAACCAATTTTAATTTTTTTTTAAATTTATATGTTTATGTATTCGATTTAGTGCTGGTTCATAGCTTGGTTTTTTCCCATTGTTTTTGTTAAAGTCCTAAAAGTTAAATCATACACAAATCATTTTGTATTGGTTCAAAACTTTTAAAATAAATTGTTAAATTGTTAAACACAATGTCCTTATTTAAAAGATGAAAAAATTGAACGTATGCTTCTTTAATCTGCAGAAAATGAACACAGGAAACTTCATGCATAATATTTAGCTGTATAATAAAACACTATGACATTACGTTCAATTCATATCATTAAGCAAATGGTTTTAAATTTTAAATTAGTTATGAATCAGAGAATATTTTTTATGCTTAGTACTTTAACAAAGCCAAAGACAAAATCAAGTAATGAACCAGCACTTAAAAACCACCTATGGAATTGCATCGTTGATTCGAAACTATCCTACTATTTGTCATGTTGTTGTGACATTTGTATAGCTAGAACTTTCATGTGATACGCAGGTAAATTGTACGACTTATCTGAAAAAAACAATTTTTTTACCATTTGTGTTTAGCAGCGAACGTATAGCCTGTGCAGCAGGAGTGCTGAATCTACCCTACATTTTTAAATGTGTACATAAATATAATAACAAATAAAAATATTTGCAAAAAGGAAATGAATTCGCTGTGATAGACAAATTTATTCTACGCATAATTTGATTTCACACATTGTTTATATTATGACGTTATATATTTTTGGTTTATTCGAGAGTTATACGAGTGTGTGTGTGTGTTATGTATGCAATAAATTAGTATTATTATAATAATAATAGTATTTGTTTATATCCATAAAATAATATCATAATTATTTAATTTCAAATTAATATGAAATTAGTTGTTTATATATTTAAAATTATAATTAATTAATATACAGTAGGTGCTCAAGTTATTAGGGACAGTACACTAAGATTGTTGTGTTTTGAGTTTTCTAGTTTAACTGAATTTTTCAAACAAAATATATAAGAGTGTAGAGTGCAGAGATCGCATAAAAACAATAAGTTACTCCACATTTTTTTGGGGAATGTGTCTGAAGCCATGCCCATATACTGAAAACAACAAACACTCGAAAATTTAGCAAAATTAATATAATAAAAAGAATGGCTTAAGTTTTAATTATTGATTAAATTATTTCGGACGAAAAATATTTGCGAAAAATAATCACCGCACGATAATAGCACTTTTCACGACACGTCAACATCAACAACACTTATTTGATGAATAACGCAGACTAACAGTGTTGCCAATGATACCAACATCAACAGCCAGCTAAAATAAATTTACGAAAAGCAATTTTTTTTTGCCGAAAAATTCAGTTAAACTAGAAAACACAAAAAATCTTAGTACTTCTTTAATAATTGGTGCTGGGAAATTTATAATATTCAAAACTATTTTATTTGATTTTGTGTGTTGATTGCTGTTTTAAAATTGCAACACTACTCATCGTGCGATAATAAAACAGTCGAATTATTATTTTTTATTTTAATAAAGAAATTAACATTTTTTTGAAACGATAGTCTTAGATAGTCTGTCCACAAAATTTAATGTGAAAAACATAATACACCTGCTGTCCCAAAAATAATGGGTATGATTTTATAATATATAGAATCAGAAGCGTCATCTGTTATATACTAATTGATTTGTGTTGTGTGAACCAACTTTAAAAAATTGTCAAAGTTTCAATATTAAATTTTGTTTTAACATCGGTAGAAATGCTACAACTATAACGGATGATTTCCTTGAAATCGGGTATGTTGATAATTGTGTGTTAAAACCACAAGTGAAATGATACACAGATGACCGAGAAGCTATATAAGTGACGAAGCAATTTCTAAAGAAAATCATTGAAAAAGTGAATGATTTCGTGTTAATTTCCAAGAATGCTTTAGTGAAATTCATGGAAATGGAACTTGAAATACCGAAAACAATAATTCATCGAATTTTATTAAATAACGATCAAAAATTGCACCGAAATGAACATTGTAAGGAACATAATTAAAACATGATCGATGTGTATAGTAAACTTCCTAAAAACTGTTGCAACTACGGTGACGAAACATGGTGTTTTCAATACTAACCAGAAACTAAACGTCAAATGAATGGTGATCAGCAAATAAAGAAAATATATTTTTAGATCGACGCACAAAAACTACTGTCACTTAATGCATTGTATATTGTCTTACACTGAACGAAATGTCATGAAACTTTAACAGTTTGTTAAGGTCGGTTCACATTACGTAAATCAACTAGAGTTGCTAACATATGGCACTATGGGTTGTATATATTATAAAGCAATTCTCATTATTTTTGGGACAGAGCGTGTGTATATAATTAAATATATAAATTAACAAAAAATTTATGCATGTATGATCTAAAAATATATAATTTATTGCTTAATAAATTTCTAATCAACAAGCAAGTCACATAACAATACAACAATTCTCATATAAATAAAAATATGGAGAGCAACACGTAATATTAATAATAACTATTTTCATTTGCTATTTTTGTAATAACAATTTACGGGGAGCCATAATTCATTTTCGAAAGATGAAAAAAAAAAAGAATTAAAAATATAAAAAAAAGTATTTATACGTGGGCGGATTAATGTGTGGAAGGTAAAAACAATGCAAGGAATAATTTTTTTGAGCACAAATCAATTTATTTTTCAGCATAATATCGTTTTAGTTCTAGAAACATATTACAGCAACAATATGTCCATGTTTTAAAAGGATTTGTCGAAGTCTACAAAATATTCATATTTGTTGTGTCGATAATTTCGCAATTGAAGCTAAATTACTTTCCAGCTGGACACCTATTCATGTTCGGAATAGATAAGGATGCAATTCATAATGTAATTCGTGTAATTCGGTATTAGCATAATTGCTGATTTGGCGTATTATCGTGATGAAAATTGGTAATGAACAACAAATATCCACTTGACCTGGTATTTTCTTAGCTTTTTCTAAATTGCCGATGAATATTACAACGTGTGCATAACCCCAAAAAAACAGTTACCATTATCTTACCAACAGATGAAATTGTTTTTGTCTTCTTTAGTGCACTTCTACCATAAGCTTCGATTATTTTATTAATGGTAATAACTTTTCATATACAAGTTTTCGTGTAATATGTTACACTTTGTTACCATGCAATTTCAATCCGCAATCGTATAACACGATATTTTATCAATCATTCCTTCAGTGGTGGTGGCCTAATTTTTGTAATTATTCGACGACAATGCAGTAAACTCCAAACATTTGAAATTCAAATTTTTCCAATTTTAACAAATAAAACAAAATTTGTTTTGCAAAATTTATCGACCTACCCGTCTGAAATTTTACATGCAACCTTTTTGAAGATATATATGACAATAATATTGCTTTGCCATGTCTTAGGTTTTTACCTTCCTTAGCGACCCACCCTCGCATTTAATTTTACATATTTAATATATTATTTTGTACTTTGTAACATATACACTATTTTATTTGAATTCTTTTTCAAGGTGGGTTTATTTGACCAGAATGACATTCAATATAAGATGTCTGTGTATTTCTGTGTTTTTATTTAATCTTCTTAAATTTTATTGCATTTTATATTATACGACCATTCCATTTGATATTACACCGGATTTTTGGCACGACTAATTATAAATTAGGATATAAAAAAAACTGTATGAAAGAAATATATTTTTATATTGTAAAAATGATTGTAATAAAATATTCGTCTGTTGGTAAAATATGTAAATATATTTCATTTATGATACACCTATATTTCCAATTTTGCAAAACTTATATATTTTGAAAATGTAATGGAATGCTATATATGTTGTTGCCATACCAACGCATTTCACAAACTTATGAGTGAGGTTAAATCACCTAACTGCGATAAACTTTTTAACTAATTAAATAATTTGGTTCCAAATTTTAATGTGGTACCGGACAAATGGTTATTTAGTAATTCTAATGGAAATATTCTAGTTGTATAACGGAACCCACCCAGAAGTGATGCGAGTCCATAATTCGTCACTTCCGTTGAACTTCAGAACTTATTATTAAATGCAATATTCCAAAATAGTTGTATAAATGGAACTTTGGTTATTCAAATGGAAACATTCAGATTATTTTCGTGGGGTGAGAAATGTGGGGTCTAGCAAAAATTTACACGTTTCTCGATTTTTAGCACAAAAGTTTAAGTTTAAATTTCTATTCAACCCGATACTTTTAAAACTACACTCAAATTATTCAAATAATCGATGCGCGGGGGTCGAACTAGTCATCGTATCAATTTCTTATCCCATATCACAATTGTTTATATTCGGAATTTCATCAAAATTGATAAAGCTCTTCCAAAAAAATACTGGCGCAGACTAGGACAGCTACAGACAACAAAGTGGCTATAATAAAGTAGTTTTCTATACGAATTGGTCTTAATAATAATTTAAAATATTTATTTTAAGTCACTTGATTTATTTTTAATTAATTTTTTTTTTACAAAATGAGTGTGGAAATTGAAAATTCCCGTTATTATGCGCAATAAATTAATATTTCAATTAAAGTGTGATCCGCATTGAAAGCCAATCTTTCAGGTATAATTGTTGGATTCGATATCTGAAGAATTCGTTGTCTTTTGAGAGGCAATCCATTTATCGAGCCAATTTCTGATGCTTTCATATGACATGAATCTTACGCTTTAGCGATGGGCTCACTGCATTAACAATTTTTTTAATATATATTATTTTTTTTGAATTTGAATAAAATGGAAATGAGGAAAACAGAATAGTTTAAATAGTTCAATACTTGAAATTAGTGTTACTGTTAAACACTCACGATGTTGTAACGCTGAGAATTTTCTATTCATTGGCAGAATTTGTAAATGGAACGATCGCATACAAATCAAATTTTTTTACTGCGACCAAATTGAAAAACAATAAAAACCATAATTTGTTTAAATAATATCAAAAAAAAAGTATAATAATCATAGTAAATTTTTTGTTTCCTAAAATTTGCAATATCACTATAATTTTATCTTCAATATTGTATTTATATTTAGCAATAATTATATTTTTAATATTAGTTACGAAAAAAAATGGGTAAGAAACATTTTTTCTTCTGTTTATTATTTTAATAACAACTCAAAAATATATACAAATTGTGAAAAGATTCATAATAAAAGTCTGTATAACTTGTGTGTTGCCCTTAGTAACTATTTTAATACAATAATTTTATGCGGCACATTTTAATTTTAGAATTTATATATTGACCATCAAAATTCAGCGTCGTCAACCGCCGCTCGTATTTCGATAACAATTTGTCAGGGTTTAATTATTATTTATTATGATTTATTTACCAACATAACTTTTAGAGAAAAACATTTCAGCATCAGTTGTTGTAAGTAATTAATTAATTATTATTATACGTGTCATTTAAATGTTGTATGTTCGGGAATAATTATATTATGATCGTTTTATTTTCAAACGTCAATTTAGTAATTTAAAACTAAATTGAATTCTGTTATATTGTCACACAATTTACTTCACATTCACACACTCACACACATATACGATCTTTTCCAAATTGATCAATATGGTATTATGCAGGATGTTCCAATAAGAACTTCCTTTTAAGAAAAGCATGTCGCTTTCGGCACGTAAACTGATTAGAATGGAATACGTAACGCAAAAGCAAGCCGTAATTACAATGAATAGCGTTGTAATTACGGTTCGCTTTCTCGTTGTAATTACGACTCGCTTATGCGTTACGTATTCCATTCTAATATTCTTATTCCAAATGTTACGTAAACCTGCCACCGTATTCGTGTCTTCTATAGAGAAATGACTTACGTGTAGAAAGCGGCATACTTTTCTTAAAAGGAAAAAAAAATTTATTACATACCAATGGCACCGATGACAACACATTCAATATTGCTTTATATTGCATCAAGTGTTTGTGGTTTATCAACCAAAATCAATGATTTAACGTAACCCCGCTTTAAAAAAATCAAACATGATCTTGGTGGCCAATTAAATTATGACCATCATACATTTTCACGAAATCTACGATACGTAGTTCAAATGAAACTGTCATTTTGAATTTTAATAGTAAATTTTCACAATTTCTGAGCGTTGTTAATTACTGTTCATGGTGATTTGCCAAAGTGAACCGAAAAAATAAAATAGTTTGATAATTATTTGTCATTTACCATTTACAGGAAATAATTATAATGGATCACCTTGTAACATATAATCGTCGTGTTCGTTTTCGACACAAATACGTTCATTTATTGCTCAGTTAGCAATTGCCTCATCTAATTTGTTAGAAGCACGATAGACCGTGTTTGCGGATGCTTTTGTTTTAATTGTCAGATAATTTGAAGTTTATTTGTAATTTTGTCAACAATAACGAATTTTTTTTTTTGTGAATTTATGGTACTTTTTGTGAATGCTTTTCCGGGTAAGCTGTAATAATTTTCTAAAATGAAATTAAACAATTTATTGCATTTTTAGTTCACCAATTGTAAAATTAAATTAAAAAGTGATATTTTTTTTTTATTAAAACTCACAATTATCGTTGATAATAATGGTTAAGTAATTCCTTTTATTGTTTTAAATAACCTTTAATTGTTTTGTAAATTGACATAGAAATTCACACAGCAATAAACGAAAACACCATCTATAATTTTGTTCATAATATAATTATATAGTTTACAAACCTGACACATGACACATCTACTATAATCATTCTGCCTCTTTCCTTTACACATTTAAAAAATTGTCGCTCTGAATATTTATTTATAAAACCAACTATTTATTTCCAGGATTGTGTATTTAATTTTGTTATTATTTTTTAGTTGAAACTCTTTTGCGGAAAATATTTTCTAATAATAACTTACTTTTACATTGTACAATAATAAATTAAAATAAATTAAAAAAATTATGTATTTGTATATTTATTGTTTTTATAGAAATAAATATACGATATATTACAAATGATATAACAAATTAAATTCATCCTATACGACAATATCTTTTAATTAATATTAATTTTAAAATAATAAAATTAGTTCAATTTAATAATAAATAAATAACAATGTGTTGTGTTTAAGTTTTTGTTTACATTACAGATGCCTATCGTTTTTATAATACGTATTTCTATCTATATTTGCTCAATTATACGTATTATAATTGAAATAATATAACAATAAAACTTATGGAAAATATTGTGTTAATTCTTTTCGTAAAATTTTTAAATGAAATTTTCCTTTATAATTGTTAAAACCGTACCTGGGTTATGACGCCATGGAGTAAGTAGTAGTAGTAATACAATTTTAATTTAATAAAATTATTTTTATAATTGTTGGTGAGTAAAGAATAACATAAAGACCAGATGTACCATTCACGCACTCATTAAATATTAATAATACAAGTTGCGTCCAGTGAGTTGTAGGGACGCGATAACATAGATCAATTCCGTTGATTCAAAATTAATTAAAAAAATCAAAAATTTGCGCTAAAATGGTAATATAGTGTTTGGCTTCTGCATAAATGGATCAAAATATAAGTATGTGTTTGATTAGTTACTTTATTCTATGGTAAAACAGCCAGATTTATATACGAATTTGGAAAAAATATATCATTATACGAAAATTTATAACATTTGAAGCCAAAGTACCACAATAATTTTTGAACTTGTAAATAAGAACCTAAGCAAAATGGTGGCTTAATGCCAACAATGTTGTTAATATACGAATACACCCCTCCCTGTATTATTGACTATTTTATTCTATTCTTTCTATTCTATTCTATTTTCGTTACTTTCTCTATTCTTCTTCCTCGTGTGAATAACACCGACTCTACATTTGTATACATTTTATAAAACATGTGCGTATAAAATATGTGACCTTAAAATGACTTTGAAACTAATATATTATATATAAAAAATAAATGTATGATATTTGATTATTGCCACTCTTCATTAAAACGGTAATACCAAAATGGAAAACCCTATTATATTTATTTTTTATGAATAAAAATATTATCTTTTCCATGCACACAAGATTCGACGGCATGTTCACCAGAATATGTTTGTGTGTGTAAGCGAAAATATAATGTGATTTGTCATTTTCATATTCCGCGGATTCTGCTCAGTAATTTTTTGTTTTTTATTTTTGCAATGTTGGTGAACATGGGTGTTATTTTTTATAATGAAGAAATGTTTATAATCACGCTTACTTCTTCAATATATTTATTACACAAAACCGTATTTGTTATTCAGCAATATACGGTATTGTGTTACCGTTTTAATGAAGAGGAGCCCTAGTCTTATACATTGCTATTCTTTAAATCGAATAATCGTATGTAACAATCGAGATTTTAATCGATTACTAATAAATTCAAAATTCAAAATTCATGAATTAAATTTAAAAATGTAATCAACTTGAGAATTAAATGAATTTTTAAAAATTTTTATTTTCAAATTTCAATATATTAGATATATTATGTATCTATCATATACGTAAACGTTAAACGGACAGATTTGAATACCGTATGTAGGAACTTACGTTAAACGTATTGCGGGATCGTTCGTATTTGCCAATGCATACGGTTACGTTCTAACAGTTTGCGCTCCCTTAATAAGAAACATAACGTACGTAGAAATGTAAAAAACAAATTGACAAGATACGTTTTGAATTGGTATGTGTTTGAGCATTCATAACGTAATTAGGGTAACACAACATTATCAAAACGTTTCATATCGCAAAGAGTGGTGGTAGTAAACGTGGGTTTGTTTATGTAACTTGTGCAATCTGCCTATTTATAAATAAACTTAAAATACGAAAAATAGAAATCAATAAAAATATCACCACAACAATACAATAAAAATTCAAAAATTAAATTAAATTACTTTGTAAGTAGCAAATTTTTCAGAAAATTACTTGTACACTAAATTCGAGTGGAAGAGGTTTTCACTTTTGGTGTGAGCTATACAATTCGTAAATATCATATATATGGTGGCCTGTTATATGGAAATATAGAGCATTATCAGAGCATTACATTGGTTGGGTATCCTCTTACTTTATATGTAATACTTTAGGGACGAGAACTAATTCACTTACCAGTTACCACACTTATTAACATTTTTTTTTTCAACTGTTTAATTGAAATAATATCATTTCTCGCAATATACACTTTTATATTATTTATAATACAATATTTAAAATAGTATAAAATTTTCTAAATATATACCAAAAAAGAGGCAATTGCCCGCATAATAATCAAATGTTATTTTTTGTTTTGATATTAATTTTTATTATTTATTTTTTTCTTTCTTTTACAACTGATGCGTGTTTTCATTTTCTGTTTTAATTTCTCTGAACTGACCGTATAAAAATTTTTAGTTTTTTTAAAAGACATTATTGTGCGGCTATATTTAACTTATAATACACATAAGTTTTACGAAAACAAAAAATTAAAACAATAACATAAAATTATAAAAATATTATTATGTGATGCTAAAATTTATGTGATTGACTAAATGTCATTTTAATAATATAATAAATATATGAAATGATAAATGATGAAATGGATACTATAGATAGAGTCAAAATATACCTGTTTTAATAATTTTAATTGCATTTGACGAATTAGCAAGTCTAAATATAGTAGTGATGACAGATACAAAATAATATAATAACATTTTAAATAAATAATTAAAATTCTTCCCACTTATAACTTTTTGGCATCATAAAATACGATTGTGTATTTTAACTATATCCATGAGTCTGGATATTAATTAATCATATTAATAAAAATAATGCTGGTACTTTTATATAGTTCCATGCAAATGAATGCGAATATAAATTTAATATGTAAACAAATGTATTCGAATATATAATAATAGTTATATTGAATTTAATACTATTAAAACGCAAGTACGCCAAACATTTAATATCGACTTTAAATACTATAAACAATACACTCTATGTTCAAAAAATAATAAGAATGGTTATATATTATATAGAACCCGTGGTGGCACCTTCTGTTTTCGGTGCTAAACACTATCTGTTAGTTACTAATACTTGATTTTTGTATTACTGAAATTAACAAACTGCCAAAGTTTCATGTCATATCCTTCAGTATAAACCAACATTCACCGCATTGAAGTATGTGCTAAAGTTGTGATAAGTATTATGTTTAGTGCCAGTCGTAAGATTTGTAAAATTTTTCCGGGTTACCACAGCCATGTATAATACAACATGGCGTCCATACTTCAATGTTTCAATTATATGTATTGATTGAAATTTGAAACAAACTTCATTGTATATATTTGACTTTTTAAATTGATTTTGACGTTTAGGTATTTATTTGTCACACAATATAGACAACATGGAAGTAAAGGTATATGTAATATTTAATTATTTTACAAAAATATTATATTTATATTTACTTCAAAGTTGTTTATATTGTGTGGTAAATAAATATTGCAACTTCAAAATCATTTTAAAATGCCAAATATATACTACGAAGTTTGTTTCATTTCAAATTTGAATCTAAAAATATTCCAGCCATATTTGATTAAACACAAAATATTGAATTTTTTCAATATTTTGATCAAAACATGCAATTAAACATTACTACATAAATCAATTAGTAACTAAAATATGGTGCTTATCATTATCACCGAAAACAGTTGGTCATATTATAAATTCTTATTATTTTTGGAACAAATGTTGTGCATATATTTATTTTATTTTTTTTTTTCTTTAAGTCATATTTTGCTCCAAGTGGAGCTTTTATGTCATCTAATAAACCTTTCATTACAACCAAATTGGTAAATTACTCCGCATGGGAGTATATAACAATTTACCAATTGTGTACTGTACTTTATTGTAATTAACGAAAGATAGATGTTTTCAAAATACTATTATTTTTATACGGTTGATCAGCCCATAGTGCAAACATTGTTAATCTTTAAATAGCGTCCAACACCATATTTTTAAAGATATCCGTTTTTCTTTTTATTCCATCAATGAACAAATGGTCACCCAGCAGAAAAATTTTAGTATTAAAATAAATAACGAAAAATTTCCTGTGAACAATAGCGGATTAGAAAACGCTATATATATATATATATTATTTCGGCGCTATGCAACTGCGCTACTGAGTGTTCAATGGTGTGCAAGCATTTAAAATATAATGAATGATTGTTGTAAACATTGAACTTAACCTTTTTTGTAAATCAATGATGCGAGTAAGATATAATTATAAACTCTTCTCCACTACTCTTTCTGCTTTCTTTCTAATAAAAGCGCTACTTTCAAAATTTATTATTTCACCTTTATTTAAAGGTAATGAGCTTAACAGTATGATCTTAAAAGTTATAGTGTGAATTTTTTGAAAAATTGTTTTACTTAAATATTCCTACGACCTCCTTATGATACTTATTTTATTTTAACAATTTTCATACTAATAGGTCTACCAATATGTGTGTGCCGTTTTTTTAAAAATAAAACACATTAATTCCGGTAATAACAGTAAAAAATTTTTATTGAATATAATTACCATCGTTAAGTATAACCTTTTTCCAATTTTTTGGCAATTTATGAATACCATCAAAATAAAACTTCTCCTCTTTTGATGCGATCCAAGAATCGATCCAATTTTGGACGTCTTCATAATTGTGGAAGCGTTGTGCACAGAGTCCATGTGCCATCGATCTGAACAAGTGGTAATCTGATGGAGCAACATCTGGTGAATAGGGCGGGTGTGGTAACACATCCCATCCGAGTGTTTCCAATGTTTCTTTTACCGGTTTTGCGACATGTGGACGAGCATTGTCGTGTAAAAGAATCACTCTTTCATGTCTGTTGGCCCATTCTGGTCGTTTTTCTTTCAATGATTGATTCAATTTATTCAATTGTCCTTTGTATACCTCACCAGTAATAGTTTGACCAGGTTTCAATAACTCATAATACAGCACGCCCTTTTGGTCCCACCAAATACACAATAAAACCTTCTTTCCATGAATATTGCGTTTTGGCGTCAATTTGACTGGTTGACCTGGATCAGTCCAATGCTTAGTCCGTTTAGGATTGTCAAAATAAATCCATTTTTCATCACCAGTGGCTATTCGATGCAAAAACGACTTTCGTTGCTGTCTTTGAAACAATATTTCGCACGTGGTTTTTCGCTTTTCCATGCTTCTTTCTGTCAATTCATATGGAACCCATTTTCCTTCCTTTTGGATCTTACCAATATTGTTTAAACGATTAGAAATGGTTTGTTGACATACATTTAAGGAATCAGCTAGTTGTTGTTGCGATTGCGCATCGTCTGCATCCAACAATGCTTGCAATTCTGTATCTTCAAATTTTTTTGGTGGTTTTCCACGTTCTTTGTCATTCAGATCAAAATCACCACTTTTGAATCGTTGAAACCACTTTCTGCACATTCTTTCTTGTAAAGCATGTTCACCATAAGCTTCAACAAGAATTCGATGACTTTCAGCAGCAGTTTTCTTCCAATGAAACAATAACAATAAACCTCCCCGCAAATCACTTTTTTCTGGCACAAAACACGACATTTTCAACAAAAAAAAAATATGTTGTTTACACTTTTAGCTCGTAACACAAACTGAGAAAGATAAAGATATAAAGTGAATACGTTCACAAAAAAATATTTCAGCCGAAACCCCCATCATTTAATGCGTCCACAGAGATTAATCCTTGAGCGGCACACACATATTGGTAGACCTATTACATATTTGGAAAAGTTTTTGCTTGAAAGCACTGCGTACATAAAATTATAATTTTAGAGTTTAATAATTAATTGGCCTTTTCAAATATTGATATATTATTTTCAGCATAAGTCGCGCCACCCCATTGACTAGCGGATATAATATTACATAACATAATTCATGGATTTTATAAGTTTAAGCTGAATTCAAATGGCACGTACTTATTAATTTGTGTGCTCCATATAAGTATATATTCAAAATCCTTATATAAATTAATTATACTTATAACAATGAAATATTCGTGTGTAGGGTAGATGATCGATCCTAAGGCCGGACATATCCTAAATCCGGTCATAATAAAAATTACAAATTATATTAACTTTCTCAAAACTTATAGTGGCCGGTAAATTGGGCCTATATTTTTTAATAATTACCCCTTTATAGACTAATTTTTTATTAATTAATTATTGTTTTTAAACAATTTTTGAATGAAAATTATATTTATGATCACTGTAAACAATTAAACATTTACTCTTACCGAGACAACATCATTAAAATAAATTTACATTAATTTTTATATCAAGATGGTACCCATTTCGAAAGAAAAAAAACATGAAAGAAATTAAAATACTTCACATTAAAATTAGCAATTGAAAAATTAAGAACATACGGGATTTTGATAATGTTGTAATAAATTTTAGTAATTTAACTTAACACATTTTTAGAAAAAATTTGGTCTCAGTCAATTGGAATGAAATTATGTATTAAAATAATAAATTATATAAATAATGTCACTTTAGAGTCGTTTACAGGTTTTTGGCGTGGTGGTTTTAAATCGTCTCTTCGCAGCTCTCACGACTGTCCAAGTCTCTCGTTAGTTGTCACTGTCGATGCAAAACCGTTACCTGCATGTGTTCATTACCCGAACACATACCTATGACGGATTCGCATCGACATCGTCTTTACGTGTCGCCTGCACAATACTATGATCATAAACAAATTATATACAGAGGAATATTTTTTAATAATAAACATTTTTACGTATAGATAATTTTTTTAAAGAAACACCTGCAAATATTCTGAAAAACTAATTTATTCGCATTCATCTTCAATGGTATGGTTTTATTTAATAGCTTTTGAATGATAATTTATTATTAGGGCAACATTATCTTTTGTATTTTTAAATATATATTTTGTTACTCATTTTCTATCAAATAAATCAACGTCTATATGTAATTTTCCACAAAGTTTTATGTATTTGTGGAACATACAGCGCTTTGCACACATGCACGATCTCATCGTCGCGATATGGCCTAATTCGGGTATCAAAAAAATACTTGCACATTAATGAGAATTTCGGCCACCATCTTTAGTAATATTTCAGTGTCTTTTTACAGATTATGCGAATTGGACGACAAAAACGCTGCGATGAGCAACTGATATCTCAACGTCCAATTTTTGAGCAATAACTATCATTATTTATTTTTGTATAGAGTTTGACGTCTCGCGGCGATAAATCGCGTGTGTATGCATTGCTCTTAAATCCAACATATAATTAAGATAATTGTTTAATTATTGGGGACACAAACGGAGGAAAGGAATATAATAAATATAAATAAATTCTATTAGTTTGTATTTCCTTTTAACTATTTTTGTTATTCTGTACATGTACTAAGTTTGAAATCGCATGCAAATTGATTGATTGCTTATGTAGTGTATATTGTAGTAGTAGTTATTAAGTAAACATTTAAAATTAATCTAACTTAAGAAATATACTCTTCTTTTTTTTATCTTTTAATTGATGTTAATAAATGCTAAAAAAATTATGATGATTATAATTATGGCATATTTTTATGGATTTTTTTGTATGTGCAAAATTGATTATTTTATTTAAATACTTGTATAAATATAATGTATGGTGATAGCATCAGAATCATCAGCGTGCATTTATTGTTAATTTTATATCTTTGCCATTGCTTTGCATATGTGAACTTATAATATATCCAATCATTTGCCATAAATTATAATAAATTATTACAAAAAAACACTATTAAATTTCCAAAATACTAACTTTATTATAAATAAAATGAGTGTGCACTTTTGACCAATCAATGTGAACCAAAAATATAAGTAAACTGGTGCGTGCTCGACAACTGATTATTCTACTCTATAATAAAACATTATTTACAAAAATACACCTATTTCTATACAAAATACAAATAAAAATATATATAAAAAGAGTTGTTAATCAAATAATACATTCTATTTAAAAAAATACAAAAACATTCTCCTTTATTTGAACAATTAATTATTATTAATTTAATTTATTTATTTATTTTTCTATTTTTTTATTTTCAGGTAAGTCAAATTTATGATTTTTTTTATGATATTTTCATCGCATAAAAGAATATCGAGTTTACGCACAATTTTTAATATCGTATAAACCTTCAAAAATATTGTAAGTAAATACATTTTTTTTTTATCCTAAACAGAAATATATATATATTTTTTTGACAATATTTTATTAAATAATATATAATTTAATTAAATTAACCAGAACAGGGCTGATTACTTTTAAAAATTTATTGATTAGTTTTGCAATTGCTCGCGAGTAAAATTAATCAAATTACCTTAAAAAAATAAAAATCTAATTACTCGTTTTACAATTACTTTTATGATTCCGTTTTGGAAATATGATATTGCACCCGAACCTTTTCAGTTTTACTCGACAGTTGTTTTAATGCTTGCAGCATTTTGCAGACATCAAATTTAACATTATCAAAAACAAGTTAGAAATTACATAGTTATTGAAAATATAAAAAACGAGAAGGTTGAAGTTATAAAAGAAATGCTAAACTAGCAAAGGATACAAGGAACAACAAATGATTGAATCTAAGTTTATTTTGGAAATAGAAGCTAGTAATTCTATTTATAATAAAACATGTCCAGAATACAAATATTTCACGTAAATATAATATAAAAATTAAGTTCATACATTCATCTAATAGAATTTTCTTTTCGATTAGTTCGTTTGAGAAATACTGTTTTCTTTTAATTTGAAATCAACAAAAATATCTGTTCAGCAGCTGCGGGTCAGTTATTAAATGGTACCATTTTAATAGCCACGGACAACAATTTTGATTCCTTTTGTAAGAATTCTTTAATTATTTTTTCTATTTCTATTTGGTTTTTGGTGGGCATGAAATGTCAAAATTGAACAGAAAAGTAATAAAAGAAAATAAAAAAGTTTATGTTTCTGTTTTTAAATGGAATTGACGCTTTAGAATTTTAATTATAAATCAGTGGCGAAGCCTGAAAATCTATTTTCTTTTCTGTGCTGCTTGAAAATGTTATTTTTTATTTTGACTTATATAAAGTAACGACTGACTAGAATACTTTTATGCGGTACATATACTCTTTTAGCATGTATTCTTAATTTTAGTTCCTTTTATAGAATAGATAGCCCTAATTATTACATTTAGGATTAATCCAACTATTTTCATCATTTGTGGTTGTTAATTGAAGGAATTTCTATATCAAAACTTTATGTAAAATCGTTGACTGTATAATCGATGACAAATTATATAATTATAATATGTGAAATTTGTACGGAAAATTAATCCGATTACACAAAATATATTCAGATTAAATGTGATTACTGAAAAGTAATGTTTTTTTTTTTTCAAAAGTAATTCAATTACGATTACGATTTAAGTTAATTAATTTTTACTTTTAATATAATCTGATTACTAATTGGATTACTTTTCTTTTTTTTTTTTTTCAAAAGTACGATTACTTTTAATAAAAAATAACCAAATTACTAATTACGATTGCTGCATTGTAATAGATTACCGCCCAGCTCTGATATACAGCTATATGTTATTTTACACATTACTGTCCGGCAACATAAAAATATGTTTTTTTCGTAACTAGTCAAGCACAATGGGTAAAATCCTATTTATAGGGTGTCGCAAAAATCCCACCAAATTTTAATCTTGCCACATTTGTACGGTAAGGTAAAAAAAAAAGATAGCGTGACAGCTGACAGTTCAGGGTTAATAAAAATGGAGCGCTACACTAAAGAACAACACGTTTTCATTGTTGCATAATATTTTAAAAATAATATAGATTATTTCCAACAAAATTGTATTCACCGCTGAGACTCATTTTCATCTTGATGGCTTCGTTAATCGTCAAAATTGCCTCATATGGGGTTCAGAAAATTGTTAAAAAACAATGTGTCACTATTTGGCGCGGATATTTTGCTGGAAGTATCTTCGGACCATCCTTCTTCGCAAATGCAACTGTTCAGACAATAACAGTTAATGTGATAATCGTAAATCGCTACTTGGTAATCCAGTTTTGTGTTCCTAAAATATATGTGGTAGACACGTGATTTCACCATAATGCTCCGTATTCTATACAATGCCCCATCTGCCATACAGCCCAAGAAACAATTCAATCACTGGTCATTTTTCCTGCTCAACTAATTTGCCGTTTTGGTGATCAGCAGCGGTGCGAATGCTTGCCGATATTCGACCATGCTAAAATTTTGCACGCACCTTTTTTTCTGAAGACAAAAATATAGTACATTTAATATTATAGTAAATCCAATGTTGGCGGTCAACACAAAATGAAGAATTGACAGTTTTCATTTAATTTGAATTTAATAATCAAATGAAAAGATTTGTAAGTAGAATACAATTAGCAGTGTAACGTCATCGTAAAATTGATGCAAAATGCCACCGAACACAAAATGGTGCGAATTACACATTTCTTTAAAACCATCTTGTTATTGGTATTTAAATAAAAAGGTTTGACGAGTAGAATACGATTTTAGTGACGCCATATTCTACATCCAATATGATGTGAAGTCATGACGCTATCGTACAAGGAATTAGCCCTTAGAGTAGTGTGTGTATGAAGGTTTGATTTAATCTCTGAAGCATATTCTCAAATAAATATTATTTTATATAAATAATTATTAGTAAAATTTTTTTCATTTCACATAAAAACAAATAAATAGTAATTCAGTTGAATAATTTTCAGTGTGGGAAATATGTTAACTTGGAATTATAATAATTCCGTAATGCCATTGGTTAAAATACACATGGTTCCTCGGTTTTTAAACATTGGGTAGAGTAACATTTTGCAACTACTCTAGTTAATGCTTAAATACCGGGAAGCGTTGTGTTTTGTAATCGGCGACGTCACTGAATTCTTATAATTTTAAGTTAACTTAATAGGATTTCAAAATTGATTGAATTGGTTGGCAGCGTTTCGTATTTCTAATGAACTGATTTGCCATATACCAAAGAATTCGCACGCTTGCAGCTCAAATAACCATTTATAAATTATAAATTTCAGTCTATAATTTTGTTAAAAATCAATTGATTCACCTCTAATCACTATTACCCCGTAACAGTGATGTAAAATAAATGAAAATACATATTATTATTGTTGTTATTATTAAAATTATTATCATATGTTAATGTTATCTTATTCAATTTATACAAATTCCGTAAAAAGATGATTTATGTTGTTTATTGTTGTTGCGCGCAATACGACAAATACAAAAATTATTATCATTTTAGATTAAACTTATATAAATTAAATTCTACTGTATATAATTTCTATTAAACAAACACAATGTACTATTTCATATATAGTTAATGATAATCACTAATAATTATATCTCATACATCATATAATTAAAATTTTGACTTACTAAATGAAAAACTCTCCAATCATATTGACATATTAATTTATTATAATAATATATACTCTCGTGAAATTATGAAAAACATATTTATACTATCATTATTGTTGTCACCTTTGTCTTGTAAAACATTTAATAAAAATATATAAATAAATTATATATCGTGACATTGTCACATTTATACTTAATCCGTCTGTATGAAACAGTGTGTTTTGGTTTTGTTTTTCCAAATTCAGAGTTTTATACGATTTTATAAATTGCGTCACATATAAATATATACAATTCAAATTATTATTATTATTATTATTATTATTTTGGTTCATTTAATCATTGACTTTTTATGTTATTTTTAAGTACAACGCTATGTAAGAGATGATATCATATTACATTATATTTATGTCTGTATATGCGGTAATTCCATTTTAAATCAGTCGATTTTGGTAATTTTCAGAAAGGGCTATTTTTTTTTTTATGATTTAATACTAGTATTCAATATTTTTGTTCTAATTAAAAATTCTATGCGTGCGTTATACTTAAATTATTACCTATAGCTCTCTCGAACACTTCAAACTATGTTTACACGAGAGATTTGACATTTTTTTTTTAGCAACATTTATGTATATGTTCACACTAATATCCTTTTCACATCGCACGAAGTTGGTACTACGCGAAGTACATAATTCGGTCAAAAGTGTCGATGTGAATATCAGTCGACGAGAACCATACACTACTCATCATTATGGTGGGGACGGGGGTGGTGGGGGCGGGTGGTGAGGATATAGTAAAATAACCTAAAAAAATTCGAATTGCGAAGTTCGCGAAGTTTTTCCACAATAGATAATTGTACTATGATATAATTATTTTAATTTTTATTAAATTTTAATATAAACAAACCAAACAAACGTATATTTACAATAGATTCCATTTTAATGTTATTTTGACAAAAAACTAAAGTGTCAGTCTTCTAACTCTTCTGTCGATGTGAACACATATACGCATGCGAACTAAGAACGTCGCGAACTACTAACTTCGCGCGATGTAAATAAAATATAAGGCATTAATTTTCTGCCATGACCAGAACTGCTAGTTTTACTACTACAATCATAGTATTTATACTTTTTTTTTAATTACTCCGTACTACCTTTTTCGGTGTTTAACTTTCTTTTACAGTAAATATAATTCTAAAATTCATTGTAAATTTATTTTGTGGTAATAATAATTTTAAAATATAGCACCAAGTAGTACTAAAATTCAAATAAACAGTATTTTTAAAATTAGATTACACAAATTGTATACACATACCAAATATTTGATATCTAAAATTTAAGGAAAATTTCGTATTTGTCAACGGTAACTCTTTGGATATTATACATTATTTCTATATTTGGTGAAATATTTGCATATATTGTATTACAAATATACTCGAATACATTGGGTGTCATGTGATTCAACTGTTTGGTAAACAACTAAATCATTATTTGCACGAACATAATAAAATTGAAGCTCGCGTGTTTTATATAAAATATTTATACAGAAGATTCTGTAGTTTACATAAAAATGGTAAACAGAAATTTATAAACATTCATCAAAACTTCTTAAATGATATAATAAAACCATCTGGGACCATCCTAAAATACTGCTGAATTCTATTTTTTAAAACTATCATAAAATTAATTTTTTCAGAACCATATAACTAATTGAATATATACCCGGGTCCGGTATTAGCCTTCTCCAACACGCTTTTCCAACCTGACCTATCCGCAGTTAATGTCTTCCAATCCCGAATTTTAAGGATCTTTATATCACAGTTTACTGCATCTAGCCATCTCGCCTTAGGTCTCCCGGCTCTCCTTCTACCTTCTGGTTTACTATTTAACAGTTTTTTCGGCACACGCTCCTCCTCCATGCGTACTACGTGTCCAAGCCATCTCAATCTATTTATTTTGATTGTTATGACAATATTTGGTTGACCGTACAACTTGTCTGATTCAAATTTTTGCACGACTGTTTTTTTTATACAGTTTTTAATAACACCTTTTGAATTTATTAGGCTCTTATTAATTTTAGGAGTGTTTTACATATGAAGAACTACAAAGGTTTTATTGTATATTAATTTCAAAGCAATTCAGTTTTAATAATTGATCTTCCAGTTATTATCTTATAGACTACATAATATAAGTAAATTTTAAGGCCAATCTTAAGGATTTATTTTAATTTTAAAAAATAGTCCTCAAGACCAACATAAAACCTAAAAAAAAATTACAACATCAATTGGTTTTATTTTGGTTGATAATATGTCAAAATAACCTTAACTAAAATACATATTATAAAAAATTTGCATTGATTTTAAGTTAGTTTTAAAATTTTATCCTCAAGTATATTATAAAATTTGTCTTAAAACAATTTCGGTTTTCAAAGCAATGTGCGCTTTAATGAAAACGTTAATAAAAATGTTTCATTCAAAACAGCTATAGGACAATTATAAAACTACTCCATGTCTATTTGCGTTTTTAATGTTATTTGGGTCTGTTTGTGAAAATTCTATTAAAGTTAAGAAATTGATCGACACTTCAAACACTTTGACGCGTCTACCCACCGTGTTGCTTTACATATTTTGCATTTCACTTTGACCTACAGCTATATACTCTGACCCAATGTAAAAATAGGAAATCAGGAAATATTGTTTTGTGCTTTTGTCATTATTGGGTAATTGGATTTGAACAGAAAAAAACGATTAAAAATATCAAAATTACGCGTACTTAAAAAAAAGTAAGAAAAAATTACGTTTCAATAACATTTCCTAAAAAAAAAAATATTTTTGAATCTCGCTATGCTTCTTTTGAAGAAGGTAAAACGGCATCACTGGTCATGACATTAGTAGAGATAATAGTGGTGACGCATAGATATGATATTGCAAAATTTGAAGTTTTGGTTATTAAAAATAAAAGTTATGATTATTTTAAATAATTAACACATTTTTTACATTTTTTGTTAATATGTAAATTTATCGAAATTTGTAATTCGAAAATCGGTTAATATTTGGATCCATAAAAGTATTGAATTTAGGATGTCATCGTTTTGGTAACTGGTACTACCCAGTTAGGCAAAAATGACTTCCGAATTCATTTTGCAATACTTACCGATAATAACAGAAGCACATAGCATTGAAGTTATTCTGAGGTCTTTTGGAAGTACATACTTTTGTATGGACATTTCCGTTTTTGAGAAGTACTTCTAGAACACTTCCCAAAATGTTTCCATGGAAGTCTTCCGAATTCGCTTATGTAGAATGTATACAAATTTCCTTACATAAAATGAATCGAGAATCGCTTACGCAATACGGTAATCTACTCTAGTAAATAACGCACTTTACCCACGGTAATACTTCGCTAATGAAAACGAGGTGAAAAAGGAAGAGAAGTGTAAATATTAATTTTTGTAAATTAGTCGGAACTAAGTCATTCCCAATAAACACTCAATTCAGAATGTATTCCATATAGAAATATTGGTTTGACAACATTTCTGAAAGGATTTCCATTTGCATTCTGAATAAATTCCTTGTAGGACTTAAGTTTGTAGTGTATTTTGTGTGTGTGTGTGTGTGTGAATAACTTCTCAATGCATTTCCATGTTAATTACCACCTTGTGTTAGTTGGGTATAAAATGGCAAGTATCGTAAAACAAGGAATATCCGTAGGATGCCAATTCGTGGTTGATTTTAAATGGAATTACCGTTTATGTGCGCATATAGTCGTATTTAATATGTGATATTATGCTTTTTTTATGAGACCATCAATAAATATATAATAATTGTTATTGTTGACGACATTAAATTCTTCTCGTTTATTTCATTTTATTGTATATGACTGATAAAATTTAATCTATAATTTATATAGATTTCATTAATTTTTACTGACATATAAATATAGTAGACTACTGGGAATAAGATTTTCACACGAAATTAATAACTCGCATTTTCAGGTAGAGCAGTGTTTTTTAAATTTTTGCGTACCGCAAATTATTATTGACACCTTAAATGTGTGTAAATAATGTATGCTCATGTTTTTGTGTTTACAATATTTCGATAAAGTGACAGAGAATTATTTGAGAAATCACAAGCACTCTTCCACCCGAATATCTAAATATTAATTTTGTGCCATAAACTCCACTGTGATTTTAATTTAAATTGATATGTTTACGGCAGGAATTTATATTGTAATTGTGTATATAATTAATTATAGTACAATATATATTTTATGATCATACAATCGTATATTCATATCTAAAATGGGTTAATAATAATTAGTGTATAAATAAATATAAGTATGAATATTAATTTGATCAAAAATAATTCGAACTAGTGAAATAATAGTCAATATATATATTTTATGCAACAATATTAATTTTGTCACCACGTGTTTTTTGCCAGCCATATTATGCTCCTTATCTTTCACTTTCACAACTTCACCGTCATAAATCTGTATGTTGTTCATCTTTGAGTGCAAAATATGCTGAACGATATTTCGTAACCCAATTTTGACACTTTCGTTTTTTTATAACTTTGTTATCATACACATAATTTTTTGTGAGCTTTGTGATACGTTGTTTCTTTCGTGGATGCAAAACAGTAAAATATGGCGAAAATGCTGATATTTGATTTTCCAATTTTCAACAAAAACTTATGAAAATACACAATAATTTAGAGAATTATAATTGCGGTTCCAACTATAAAAATAAAAATTTGGTTAGTGTTTTCGAATACATGAAAAACATACGTCAAAAGTCATGTAAAGAGTGTTAAAATTTGACGAATCTTTTTAAATTTTAAATAAAAGACATAAATTGTGTGAAAACTATATTAATTTTTATTCGATTAAATTAAAGTACACTGGTTCCGGTTAATAATGAAAAAGCATATCGTTCAAATGACCTTCTCCGCCAGTGCAAATAACTTTCTCGCCTAATGATGGTAATGTGATATTTGCTCGATGGCGTTGTCTTTGAGAGGTTGAACAATTTGAGGATTATCCGCATAAACTTTACTCTTTAAGAAACCTCATATAAGAAGAAATTCAATGGTGTTAAATCGCATGATCTTGGTGACCAATTCACCTCTATTCTTCTATAAATTATTTGATTATTAAATTTCTATTTCAAAAAATCGATTGTTTCCGTTGCTGTGTGACATGTTGCATCGTCCTGTTGCAACTACATATTCTGTGCATCTATATCTTCCAATTGTCTCCACAAAAAATTTCTAATTGTTGTGAACGACGATGAATTTGTGCCCTTGATGTCCGTTGAAAGCACGGTTTGTTGAAAAATTTTCTGTACCGTATGTTAAACGAAATTTTCTCCCAACTTCTGAATAACTTTCACCATATTAAAATTAAATTTTAATAATGCGAAAACACGTTGTTCACTCGTGTTAAACTTACCGGAATGTATTTACTTCATACCTAAAAAATAAAAGGTGTTATATATAGTACCTGTCAAAAAAAATTGCGGCAAATATAAAAAGTTACGTCAAATATGAACTCTGTTTATATGTGAAAAGTGCAATTTATTTGTGTGCAATCCAGTACAATAATTTCTTCCTTTACAAAATGTTATATTGGTCCGGTTTTTATATAATAATAATAAAATATAGTTTATGTTATTTTTGATCAGATTAGCACATATACTATACATTGAAAATGATGTTCAAGTGGGCATTTTTTTCCATGTGTACGTAAAAAACCGACACCACCACCTGTATTTTATGGTAAATTTTTCTTGAACCAATATTATTATTATTTTTATTATTATTAATATTAAATTGTGATAACGAAATTATTTAATCGATAAAATAAGAATTATTTTTTTCATTAAATTTTTCAGTCATCAATAAACTTCGACACTAATTAAAACTGATGTTTTTCGTGTTGTTTTAATTTTTACTTAAACATTGTATATTTTTGGTAAATATAAATTAATACCAACGAATTTATTATATTTAGTTTTATTAAATCGCATAACAAAGCAAATTTTACAATAATTTTTTGCCATAACAATTAACTAACTAACAACTAATTTATTTTATTTCAATTTATTTTATAAAACTAATACAAACAATCAATTAAAATATAAATTGAAATTATTTTACGTGTTGCTGATGTTGTGTTATTACTGAATCAAAGAGCGATCGGTTGTGTGTTATAAAAATAAATATATTTAATATTAATGAAATTACAAATACATTTGTAAAATATATATTTTTGTATAGTTTTTATAGCAGAAACAGAGAATGGAATTTCATTTATAATTAGCTAATATATAAAATTGGTGACTTACAAAAGTTCTCATTGATTTTTCTAATATATTCATAAATATATAGTCTACGATAAAGTATTCTAATTCTAACACAGGACACACGATATTTTCAATTTTCATTTAATTTAATTAATGTTTTTAGAATCAAAATAAACAAAAAATTAACTTAATGTGCGTGCTTTTTGTGCGTTGTATCCAAAACAACAAGTGGTGTGAAAAGTGTTTTTCGTGAGAGTGTTATATTTTTTATGGTTTGGTAATTTCTTATTAACATTTAATTACGCGTTGAAAATAAAACAAAAAATGGGTTTAACAAAAAAGGAAGCCCAAGAAATTAAAGATTGTTTATCAATAAAAACAAATCAACAATTTATGCATCACACAACAAAAAAAGAAATTATTCGACATAATTTACAAAAAAATATTGTACGAATGTTTTCGAGGTAATTTAATGTTTTTAATTTTGATGTTGTTATTTATTGTATGTTTATTAAAAGTTATACCAAACTCCTTCTTTTCACGGCACGCCGAATTTTCATATATATGGCATTTACCTCTCCTCATAGTGCTTGACCATTATTCGAATGTGGTGATATTTTTTAATTTTTTTGCCCCAATTAATTCTCGTTCGTATTACTCAAAATTTAACAACATTTAATTCTCAATTAGACACGGGGAAAATATCGTATTCCGAACATTAATACATGTATCTTGGAAATTTGTGTGTGCCAAATGAAACAAGATTAATGTACTCCTCGTACCAGTGGTGAAGCCTGAGATATAGCATTCGGTTTTCAATATCTCTATATTTGGCTTAACTAACCTGGGTGAAATTAAACTAAATTATGAAAAACAATTTGGTTGTTCACCGAACTAAATTTTTCGGAAAATCGACTTTTATGAATTATCATCTTTTTTAATTAAAAACCATGGTTTTAACCGATTTCTATTTTTGTGTATACATAATTTCAAATTATAATCAATTTCCAATCTTTCATAGAAGAGATTTATAAAATCGATGCACGCGTTCAAAAGTTATGACCAATTTTTCAATCGATGGCAGAGAACATTTAAAGAAATTGTTATACTATTGAAAGTGTGGGTGTTCACAAACAATTTATACAATATCATTATTTCAAATACAAAATTTTACTGACATAAAACGTCATATCTTTTGAATGGGTGAATCGATTTTAATAATCTCTTCTAAGAAAGATAGGAAATTGATTATAATTTACAATTCTATAGACAAACCTGTATATCCTTTAAAACTGTGCCCCGTAATTCAAAAAAATGATAATTTTTAAAATTCAATTTTTCGGAATATTTAGTAAGCGGGCATTGCAATTTTTTTTCATAATGTCATCTGCTTTCAACTCGGTTAACAGAAAAACATAGTGATATTACAATCTGAAAACATTTTTTCATTCTTCGCTCCACTGATTTGTACCTATAAATAAAAAATTATAAACTATACTAGGAACTTTATTGTTTGAAAATTTCACTATCAATTACGATAAAACACATGAACATGAACAATTTTCATAAAGTTTTAAAAAAAAAAATGGTACCCTCAGAAGAGGTATCGGGAGTCGATTTACGGAATCCTGAATAAGTTCTCTATCAAATTTGTTATAATTTGTCAGTTCTCATTCGATTTTAGATTAAATTTTATATGTGGGCTAAAAATAGGGTTATAAGAACAAACAGTTTTTGTGAAGTTCAGGAGAGGGTTCAGCGGCAGACTTTGGGAATGTAGAAAATTTAACCATTTCTCATCCAATTTGCATTAAATTTTATATAAGTAGGTTGAGTGAATGTGATAATATGAATACTTCCTACTGAACTTATGGGAAAGCGATACACGAGGTAGTTTTTATACACTAAATTTTTGAAACTTTGAAATTTACCAAATTTTAATCAAATTTTGTACGTAATAATGGGATTATATGAATATTGAAATACTGAACTTCTGACTAACCAGTAATAATAAGGGCAAATTTATTATGGAAACCTGGACTATTTGGTAATTACTCGCAATCATAATCAAATTTGGTGTGCAAATTGAGAATTAGATCATATATTATAAATATTTTTTTTTAGACAAAAATTGATCAAAATTGGATAAGAATTTACCAAGTTTCAAAATTTCTAACATGTAATACATAAAATTGCCTTCAGTTTCGATAATTCAGAAGTTAGCAGTACGGGAACTATTAATATCATTATAAATCTACATACAAAATTTAATGAACATTTTGTAATAATAAAATTCTAGAAACTAATTCGTAAAACTGTCCTGAATATTGGTTATTTAGAAGTGCACTATAGGAACTAGTCAAATTATATGCATTTAATATAAGCAAAATGGGATGAGAAATGGATAAATTGACCAAGTATCTAGATTCTGCTCCTAAAACCCGTTATGGATGATTATCGATTTGTAGGAACTTCACAAAATATGTTATTATAATGCCATTCCAACCACCAATTATATATAACATTTAATGATAATTATTTTGAGAAATAGCCAAATTGTCCAGGTCACCGAATCTGCTCTTGAAACCTTTCCAAAAAAAACCCGTTATGTGTATCATTATCTAGGAACTTCATAAAAATTGTTTATATAATCCTATTCTCAACGTACATATAAAATGTTATCAAAATTTAATTTTATGGTATTCTTAAGATGTTATCGAAACCCCATTATGAATAGAAAACCGGCACACATTACACAGATTTCTAAAAAATTTGCAGTGATATTCGTGGAAATTGAGCTTAGAATACCGAAAACAACAATTTATGGAATTTCAACTGAAAAATTAGTCTACGAAAGGTCATCAATTAATTGATGATAAAAAATTGTAAAGACATTATTAAACATGGTTGAAAAGAAAAATTTCTATAAACTATTTTAACTGGTGACGTGCTGTGTTTTCATTACGAACCAGAACCCAAGCGTTAAAGTGCTGCGAATGACGATCACCAAATGAAAGAAATACATTTTTCAACCGACGCACAAAAACGACTGTCACTTAATGCGTTGGCATACACTGAACGAAATGTCAAAAAACTTTGACAATTTGTTAAGGTCGCGGTTCACACTACCTAAATCAATTATAGTTGTTTGGTTGGAGTGGTCCGAACCACTCGACTTTTTTCGAAAGGTTTTCTGTAATAAAATTCGATCGGTAAATTTCAAGAATTCAAAAGAAGGAAAATAATCATTCACAAATTTTAACAGTTTTCGAATGCGAATACAATTCGATAATGTTTTAAGAATAAACCCGATAATCCTTTTATTGAATATTATCCAAATCACAATCAAAACAATCATAAATTGACCAAATTTTTTACATATTGTTAAAAGTAGGAAACTTTTGTGGATTCAATTTTATTATTGCCAAATTATTTCAAATTATTTTTATTTTATTATTTTTTTATTACATCTTTAAATTAACTGTGTGTGAATGTAAATTTTAAATTAAACATTTTAATTGATTTCAAAGTAAAAAAAAAAAAAACAAAAAATGAAAACAAGCAATTTTAAATCTCACCTTTTTTCACATTGTTTTACCTTGAACTTATAAAATTTAAAGCATATTTGTTTTATTTGTTTTTATTCTTTTTGTGTTGGTCTCAAAATAAATTCGTCTATATATTAATGTCGAAACGAGCAACGAATATAACATTTAACTAAAAACAAAAAAAAAACATTTTATGAACGATGCCAATTTTTACACCCACTTTTTGATATATGTGTAATAATAATACGGTAGCGCTGGGTAATGTTGCGATGTGGGGGCATTGTTACGAATTTCTTATAAAAATCACAAATAAATTCAAATCTTCACACAAAATTTTGTGTCAATACTTGGCATCACTACTGTTTCTATTTTTATTTAAATAGTTGTCGGTATGTGTGTGTCAAATAATTAAAATCGTGTTTTTTTTTTTGCAATGATAAGTAATATTTTTTTTTTTGTGGTTAAATTCGTTAACACAAATACAATTTTGAATTAAACATAATAATTATCAAAAACTAAAATTGATGTTATGAACATTAATAATCATTGTTAAAATAATTGTTACTGTATGAGATTTCGTTGAGTCTAAACGGACTTAATATTGTTCTGAACTCAGAACTGTCCAAATAAAACAAATATTTCATTATTATTCATAAAAGTATAAACTAAAACTTTATCTGATCAAATTTACGAATTACTTTGAAATTAAAACCATTCGCAAAATTGCCCCTTTTGCGAACTTATAGTGGCATCTTTTAACACCGAATAAAATGTTATAGACGATGTGGATTCATTCGCCAATATTTCTAAATTGTAATCTAAGAAACATAGTTTGAAGCAAAAAAATACTGTTAAGAAACAACAATACAAATACCTTTTAAAAATCAAAAATCGAAAATCTATCATAACCCCGCTCTGCCCTATACAAATAATATTTTGTGTATACATTTTATACATTACAAAATAATTTTTGCTTAAAATTATGTTCAAAGTGAGAAATAATAGGTACCACCAAATTAAGTTTCTATTCAATATTAATAATAAAGAAAACAATTCGCTATAGATATTTAGTTGCTTGCAGTAGACGTTAGCCGTGTTTGATGTGTCTGGTTTCATAAAGCTACTATATAGTGCGGATGACACCAGCACCATAAATAAAAAATCTGTACTTTTGATGCTATTTTAAGCCATTTTTCGACGTCTCCATATCTATCTGAGCAAATGATAATTTTTTGAAGCGTTGCAAACCAATCTCTATGTGCTCGTTCTAATAAATTACGTTCTCTATAGTGGCTTCTACTTCAATATACACCTACTCAGAAATAAGTTTTGCTTAAAATGAAAAGAAAACAATAAACTGCATTTTTCTAGCACATATTCAACAATGGAATAGATTTTCTGCGACTGTATCCTTTCACATAAAGTCAGCTGCGATAACGCTATTTTTATGTGAGTTCGAAATCATAGAATAATTCTGTTTCCCATTTTAGTGGACGATGAAAAATGAAATGTGCAGCAGAGGTTTACAAAATGTATTGAAAAAGGCCGATCTGTGAACCGGTAAATATTATTCGTATTTTTCAATACCAATTACCATTACCAAAGTATTATAAATGTCAACGCGAATTGGACGACATAAACCTACCGCGGCGCGATGAGCAATTTCTATCGCAGCTAAAAATATTGGGCAATAATATTGCTATGATGGAAATTTTTTTTTGTATGGAGTTTGACGTTCGCAGCGATGAAATCTCGAATTACGCAAACTACTTTATAATTAATTTTAACAGATAGGAGAAAGAACTGCAAAATCTTCAAATATTTTGGAAGATATTAATAAAATTTAATAAAATAACATTTATTGATTTCTTATTCTTTCGTCTTTCATTGTGTTAGGTTTTTGTTTTAGTAAATAATTATTTTTTAATTATGATATTTTCAGTAATAAGTGTAGCGGTTAATAAGTACCATTATTGTACCGCAGTACCGGTACTTATACTGAAATTCCATTTTCATTGCTTTGACCACTTAAGAAAACCTACAATACCAAAGTACACAGGTCTGGAAAAAACTTTATGGTGATGATTGCATGTCTCATCGATAAGTGTATGATTGATTTTTAACGTTTCAATAATGGTCGTGAGTATTTAAATGATAACTCAAGACCAGAACGTCTAGAATTTAAAAATCGTGTTGAATTAGTGGAAAATGCTCTTACTATCATTGATTTCGTTGGATAATGTGATAATGTTGACTGATGAATTAATGTACCAATAGACATTATTTGGGCAATTTTAACCCGAATGTAATTTTAAAAATCAGTTGTTTTATTGCACAATAATTCCCCATCTTAAAACGAGAAAAGTAAATGAATTTTTGATGTAAAAACGGATTTCTCACATCAGCCACCCTCCGTATTCGTCTGTTTTCTGTTCCTAAAACTGAAAACTGCCATGAAAGTAGTGTTTTATGATGAACCATCCAAGTAGCCGTGACGCTGGTGATGAAGAACATTATTATAGCTGTTCTAATAAAATCTATGTGCGAATTAGTTGATCGTGCTAAACGCTACAATTGAGTCAAATGGAACCTATTTTGAATCAAAATCAAATTTGATCAAAAATTATATTATAATGTGTTTTCTAAATTTTTTTATCGTAAAACTGCGCTTATTTGAACGGCACACTGTGTATATGTAAAATTGTAAATTAAATTACTTTAAAAATAGTATTTACGAAGAAATCGTTTAAAGTAATATCAATAATAGTTATTGTCGTATATATTAAAATATTATTTATAGATTACGTCTTTAATTTTATCTAAAATAAATCATCAACAAATTTTTACAAAAATTCTTTTCTGTACGCTCATTTTTAACAGAAATATGAAAATTATTATGTATTAAAAATAATAAATAAATCTAAAAATTGAATTGTAAATAAGAAAATTATATAAAATAATTTAATGATTTAATAATACGGTGATTATTTGCTTGGTTTCATTGCACAGTTTCATTTTTTTTTTGGCTACTCATTTGCTAAATAATTTATATCACTTTTATTTATTATTTTTTTTTTTGTAATTATTATTTTTATTAATCATATAATTTTCAACTTAAGGCAGCTATTTTTAGAATAGCTCTGTTAATTTTAATTATTTATTGATATTATTCACATGAATTAAATTTAAATAATACGAGAATATCTGCATGTAATACAGCAAATATGTACTAATAAAGCCGATAATTATTTAAAATGCTTATATTAAGAGTGGGTTGCAATAAGGTAATTTTTTTGGCCAATAATCAAATGATCTCAAATTGATGCGGAAATATAGTTGCTTATGTTTTGCCTCATTACATCCTACAAACATTTATTAATCCACCGCCCCATTTCGATCTCACAGCCACTTGTATGAATTCTCGAAACAGTGTATTTTATGCAGCGACAAATTTTGTTTGTGATTTTTAATTTTGTAATTTTATGGCCGCTCTTCATTGAATATAATCATTTCTTCTTTTTGACATTCGTTATATTACAAAAAAAAAATGTTGTGATGTTCAAATCGTTCACCTTCCTTTGCTTGCTGCTTCATATGTATATAGCAAAACAATAAAAAAAAAGACACGCATACCAACATTGCAAACAAAAAACAAAAAATTGCTGAACAGAATCCGCGGAATACGAAAATGACAAATGAAATTGTACTCACGCTTACACACACAAACATATTTTGGTGAACATGGCGTCGGATCTTGTGTGAATAAGAAAATGGGTTAATGTATAACGGTAATAAATATTAATAGTATTGTTTCCAATATGAATTTGAATATTAAATATTATTTTTAATATTGCTGTGAGTGGGAGTGAACTGTTTTACTTTTAAAATCGTTAGTCAATCATTCTCCCATTCTTTAAGTACTATTTTAATAAAATTAAATTAAATGAATAAAAATTATTATAATATTAGATTAACAGAATTTGAATGATCATATACGAGATACTACAGATAAATCTTACCTTATCTCACATATTTAAACTTTTTGTTTAAAAAACTGAAAACTGGTCTTTCAATTTCTGTATTAGCTACCTTATTTTATGCAGAAAAATGTTGTGTAACTCGTGCAATCACATTCTGTTTAGAAGTATATTAAGCGAGTATCTTATTTGAAACTGATGAAAATACATGAATATTAGTCGCTGACCAGACCTATGTTTATATTGAAAAAAGCAACAATTAAATCAAATGATGCTGGTCTAGACTACGGGTTATATTATTAAAGTGTTTGCACCACACTTTGGCGATGGTAAAAGCAGATGCCAATATTTTAACTGATATAGTGTAATGAACAATGACGTTAGCACGCTACGAGAGATGTATAAAGAGATGAGATAAAGATGTATTAGTGCTAAATAGAGGATTCCGTGATTATTTCATAGAGATTCTTGGATTTATTACGAAAATACCGAACTTTTTGTGTAAAGGGCCCTAACATACATATGGAATCAATGATTGATCGCTTGATTACGTTGGGTCATAGAAGCAGTAAATGGATTGTTAAAAAATGGAAAGCATACCTGATCACGTTTTTCCAATTAATCAAATTCGTCGTATTTTGGTGAATATAACAAGATTCCTGTGTGCCGCATATATGGCAAGAAAGTACAGTGTGACAGCCTGTTCCCGTAGATGGCCACTTCAAGTCTTCCACAACATACTAGATTTGGCCGCTATATCAACGCGTGGGATATTGTATAAGGAGACCACTGTAGTCAAAATAACACGAAGAGACTTCATTTTTCCATTAGCTGACGATTTGCCAAGTAATAATGACCGTTCATCAAACAATAAATTTAATCCACAGTCAGACATACAGACACTAACTACTAGGAAATCTTGTCAAATTGGATTTATTTTTGGAAAAAAAATAAAACATAACAAATATGGCAAATGTAACAAATATGTTTGTGGTATATGTACATTAAAAATATCATGTATATGCAAAAATTGTCGTTAATAAATGTCAATTCATGAATATAAATATTTGTTTTTATATTTTAAATTAAAGTAATAAATAAAATTAACCAAAAAATTTTGGTAAATCCTAGGTATACAATAAATTCCGGTAAACCTAGTGTTAATATAATCAAAAAAAAACCTTATAATTGCAACCCGTCCTTTGTATAGGATTATTATTCAAATATTACATGGTTGTGTGTATGTGTTGATATTGTACATAGGATATTAATAAATTCGCAAAATTCATCTAAATTGAAGAAATTAAGTTTTATTATGTTAAAAATATATTAATTTTTTTCTATTCTGACATAATTTTAATTTCCTATATTAGATTTCTGCGCAATTCTATGATTCATTTCATTTTTTTTTTGACACATTCGACATAAGAATTTGTCATTAAATACATAAATTAATACGCTGTTGACACTTGACAAGCGGTTCATTTAGATTCAAAACATTAAAGAGAATGCAGTAGCAATGGCAGATGATTGTTTCGTTTCGTCATATAATTTATGAATTTTATTTAAGAAATATTTTATTTATGATTTTTTATAATTGGTTGATGGTATATTATAAAAAAAGCTATTTATTTTAACAATGTGTTGTTAACGAATGCAAAATTAGCGAGATATTAAAATAAACAAAATTTGTGTTGTTATTTTTGTGTTAAAAATATAATTTTCAAGTAAAAAAAAATAAATTATTTTTGGCAATAAAATCTATTTTTATTCATAACATGATTCTTATAATTATCAAAATAAATAAATTCAAATTTTATTTTCATTATTGATTTGCATTATTTTTTTATTTTTTTGTATTTTAATTTTAAATTTAATGTTGTTCATCATTCATTTTGCATATGTATGTGTGCCTATGAATTTATTTTAAATAATTACATTTCGTTATTGCGTGATAGACCATGGTGTGTGCTGATGTGATGTTGTTGATTAATAATAAATATTTTGATAAGTCAATAAAACATTTGGATTAAACAAAATTTTGTTAGAGAATTACTCCGCGCAATTTTTTCATTGAGAAAACTGAACTAATATTCGTTTAAAGATGTATTTACTATTCGTGCGAATTCTCTACATTTTCATTTTCCTAAGTGGCAGATGCGGGTTAATCACATCTTCCAAATTATATAAATGTTGCTAGTTTGTCTATTGTTCAATTAAATTCATGAAATCATTCATCGAAGCGTATAATTATTCTTGCATAACGTCGTAATGTATCAAAATTGAATGCGTCATTTTTGGTAAATGCCTTAAAACGAATTGTAATATTGTGCAGAGATATATTAGCGTATGACAAGCATTGCGTATAGTTCAAGCAATTGTAAAACTTCTTCGTTATTGCCTACTCTGGTTAGTTCGTTATTTATGGCAAATTTGGTGCCTAAACCGCAGCCTTTTAGGGAATCTTTGTTTCATTATTTTATCAATTTATTTTATCAAGAATTTGAGGTTAAAATTAAGAACGACATTTTAATATTCGATGATTTTGTTCCTAATGCGTTTTTTTTTTTAAATTAATTATATTTGTTTTTGCATGCTTTCCTAAATAAATATGAACAAATAAAAATAGAAAGAGCAAGAACGCTGTCAATATTATTTCAATAGTCAATAGTTTTTTGAGTAACGTTAAATATCGTTCTTTCGAAACCGGTTTATATTAAAATGTTTTTTTGTGTGCGTTCAAAAAGAGTAAATTAGAGAACGAAAAAAAAATCATTTTTAACTCGGCTATAAAGTTATTTTTCAATACCGCACAATTCTCGACCACATGTTGTAAGAGTCACCAAAAAGGGTGAGACGCTGCATTTGTTTGGGATGTGTAACGTTACCCCACCACGCTGTATTCATCATATGTTGTACCACATCAAATTACCACCTGTCTCTATAGATGCAATACAGCACCCTTATCGCAAAAGTCACGGCGAAATTTAAATTTTTAAATTATAAAATAATTTAAATTTTTCGATCGACGACTTTCGTTCAAACAGATAATCAAGTTCGCGACAGCACACGTTCGACGCCATCGAAAATGTGATTATTTGTTTTTTCATCAAAGCGTGAAAATCGTATAGATATGCAGCACTTTAAATCGTCAATTTTAGTGAACATGTTTAAAGAAATTTTTAATTAACGCAATGAACGCCAACAAAATAAAGGCATTATTCGATAAACGAGAATTTTTCAATACGGTTTCGAATAATTTTCGACACGCCACGACTTTCGCAACAAAACTGCAGCAGGGCTTGTTAACCACCCAGCACTTCACTTACTATACACGATGAAATCAATAAATTTATGACACTTTTTTTTAGAATGGAATTTGGATTAGGGAGCTGTGCTCTAATTCTTACTCAACCAACTTATTGATTGCAAAATCTTTAGTACAAAGGTTAAAATAGCGATAACTCAACCAAAAAATGTTAATTAAAATCAGAAGTTTATCGGATATAGCTGTATTTGACGTAATAAATCATTAGCCAACAATGCCTAATCGTTCAGTATCATCGCATTTTTTTATGTTTTTAATGTTGATCTGTATCATGCACATCAAAATTACCAATTTTGACCTACGTAAATTTACGTTTAAATACAAGTTTTTTTTCTAGATACGATCGCATGATCACCATAAGAATTTGATATTTTCTAGGAACTAAATACTAACCCATTCCATTGTGATAAAATTTCATTAGCATTGCGCTAGCTTTTTTTTATTCCATATTGGAAGCTTAAATATGACACCGGTTTGTAATTAAAAAACGCTTTTACTAACGTTACTTTTATTTGTTAAATCTATAGCAGCGCATATTATGCATTTGAAAGATGTGACATTAAACTTTCATTTTGAAAAATAAAATTTGTTTAAGTTGTAAACAAGTATATTTTTCATGCGATCGAAAATGGTTAATTTTGTTCAAAGTTGATGTTGCGCATGCTCCATCGAATATTTTGCATGAAGATTGTTTATGGTTATTGGTTTAGGCATTTTAAAAATTACGTCTTTGAAACATGGAAAATCGAAAGCGCTGAATAAAAATGTTGCTATCTGAAAACGGTGACTAAATTGGAAGGTTGTTATATAGGGGTAGTGGCCTGTATATATTTGTATTCTATCGTCCTTGTATAGGTTATGTACATTATATTTCAAATATCAAATACCATACATTATTTATTATTAAGAATGATTTCATTCATTTATTCTACACTACACTACGAGTATATAATTTATCAGTTAAAATTTATTATTATTATCAGTTATTTATATATCATTTTTTGCTATTATAATTATGTTTGTGTACATACATAACATTGTATATGTAAATTGTAATGTAAATTTAATCAAATAGCAAATGTATTCATAATACCGCATAGAAAAATATTAGAAAATTATATAAACAAAACAACATTTAAAATTTGACATCAAGCGGATTTAACTCATTAAAAATGTCAATTATTGTTTACTTTTGCAATATGTAAATTTTTGTTTTGAATAATACTTAGCAATAATATTATGTGATAACAATTAAATTTAATAAAATGTAATACACACGCTCGTATTAAAATTCATAGTACAATTAATGTTTTTATAATAGTAACAATATAAGCATTTATATTAAATTTATATAGGAGAAGGTGAATTATTATTGTATGAACGTATTTTTTCCTCTTAAAACAAGCTGCTTTGACCATAATCAAAATACTCATCGGTGCAGTAATTAGCGTACATGCAAACAATCGTGAAGTACTCGAAATTTAAATGAGAAATTTTACTGAAATTTATCAACTGAGTTGTTGTTACTATTTGTTCATTTATGGAACAAGAAAAACGAATATCTATGATAAATATGGTGTTGGACGGCATTCAGATTCAGATTAACATTGTCAATATACTGCACATCAAATACACAATTAATAAGACTTATGGCCCCTCTTCATTAAAACGGTAATACAATACCGTATATTTGCTGAATAGCAAATACGATCTTTTGTTTATTAAATATATTAAAGAAGTATGCGTGATTATGAAAATTTCTTCTTTTTGACATTCATTATATTATGTTTACCAACATTGCAAACAAAAAACAAATAATTACAGAGTAGAATCCGCTGAATACGAAAACGACAATTGACATTATATTCACGCTTAGACACACAAACATATTCATGGCGTCGAATCTTGTGTGAATGTAAAAGGTAATATTTTTATGCATGCAAAAAGGAAAACAAAAGAACATAATACGGTTTTACATTTTGGTATTACCGTTTTAATGAAGAGGGGCAATTAACCACGCAATGGCTAATAAATTAATATACATATTTTATTTGTGTCGTCAAACTGTAATAATATCAAATTTTGTTTCTTTTTATAATTATGTTTACGTTTTTTGTTAATCTATAATTTTTATCAAATTCTTGTAAAATAATTGATTTTATGTATATTCATCTATATTCAGAATGCGTTTGATTAAATTCAGCGTTATGATTGTGTTTATCATTTTATAAATACATATCTTGCATTATTAACCAACAATAACAATTCTTTTAATTACGATTATAATTATTATGAATATATTGAATGATTGAATTGATTGTGATAAAAGATATATTGATTTACGATTACTATGTTTATATTTTTGAATAAATTTTCACTTATCAGTATATTTCTATTTTGAGATTATATCTATATATTGTACAATACATAATTATAATTACTATACTATAAATAAATATATATATACATTTCTTATCATATTATACCCAATATTTTAAATGATGATGATAAAAATAATATTTTATATGCACATAATTGTAGGGTAGAATAAGGAGAATTTGTCATTATTTTGCATACTTATAACTTTACGGTTTGTTGTTAATTTACAAATAAATTTGGTGAACTATTGTTAATCAAAAATGGAAAATTTCGAGGCCTTGTTCCGCTCTATTTCACGTGATTCGTTTTTGCTGAAAATTATTTTGTCAGTGGAACAGTTAAAAATTGAATAATAATAAACATAGAATACAGCTCATTTTACCCCATACCACATATACAATATATTTATATAAAAGTTATATTGCAAATTCATCAGATAATTATATTGTTGTTTGTAAAATATTTATTAAATGGGAAATACAAATACGATGGTAGTTCGATATATTGCCTGTATTCATATACATATCACCAAGCTCTCGAATTTTTTTTCTACGATTATTTGTCACTGCACCGCATGTACTTTTCTTACCATTTCAATGGATGCCGCTGTTTTTGGTCTTCCACAGCTTTCTTCATCATTTACGGTCGTTCGTACCACAAGCTACCCAAAATCGAATGAGGTTTCGTATGATGGTGATGAAATACGCATAATATTATCCATAACCTTTTTAATATCTCTGTCGCTGATAACCACCCTTTCAACAAAAAAAGGTAATGAATTGCACCACGAACTTGTAATTTAACTATATTTTCTGAAAAATACAAAAATGAACTTATTAAATTGCTTGTAAATATTAAACTATTTGATCGATTAGTTTGAAAATTTGCATGATGCATTTTAAAAGAATATTGTTGCCAATGGCAACCGTATTTTAAAATAATGTTAACTATACATGTAGTTACAGGAAATATATCGAACAACCCTCGTATAACAGATTATTATTGTTATTATTATTATTTCATTTTTTTTATTTTGCATAATAAATTACATATTTGAGTATACGAGAGTTCATATCGTTAAAAATTACGTAAGATTTAATTACAAAAACTTTTCAAAACAAAAATATATTATTATTATTATTATTATTATTTTTATTGTAATTATATTGTTATAATGATTAGATATAAAATTTATTATATGTACATTCTCGTGTGTATGCCAAACAACATTTATGAAGCAGCTCACGATATTCAACACTTGTTAAAGTACAATTTTAGTTAAAAAATATATAAATAATAATAATATTAATAATAATTTAGTCAGACATGGTATTTTTTTGACACACTTTTATAATTGTCTTACAAATTAATGTCGAAATTAATCTTAAGTTTTCACTATTAAAAAAAATCCATAAAACGAATTGTTTTGATTTAATCGTGAATATTTTGTTGAAATATCAGAAAATTGAATTAAAAGAGAAAAATATTTTGACTGCATTTGATAGAATAGTGGAAGTTTATTTATATATAGCGGCTGTTCGAGAATAGATTTATTATTAAATGTTTTTTTCTTATCAGCATACAGACGGATTTTCAAAAAAACCTCACAGAAAATTGTCCAAAGGTGTCAAATCACATGATCATGTGATTGTATGGTCAATTGTAATCACCATTTCTCGATATGAGAGGTTGAGGAAATTTAATGCACAATAATTGAATGTTAAAAAAAAGCACTCAGTAGCGCAGTCGCATAGGGCCGACATATATATTATTAATCATGAAATATAGCGGGTTCAATCACCACTATTTTTCATAGGAAATTTTTCGTTATGTATTTTTATACTGAAATTTTTCGGCTGGGTGACCATTTGTTCGTTTATGGAATAAAAAGAAAACCGAATATCTTTGAAAATATGGTGTTGGACACTATTCAAAGATTAACAATGTCTGCACACACATGTCACTATGGGCTAATCACCCATATAAAAATAATAGTATTTTGAAAACATCTATCTTTCGTTAATTGCAGTACAATTGGCAAATTGTTATATACTCCCATGCGCGGAGTAATTTACCAACTTGGCTGTAATGAAAGGTTTATTAGATGACATAAAAGCTCCACTTGGAACAATATATGACTTAAAAAAAAAAAAAAAAAAATTGAATGTTATCTCGATTTAATTGTGTTATTTGAATTTTGTAAGCATGTAAATGAAGATCTTTATGCAAAATAGTATTCAATAAACTGCCATAACTCTAACCGAATGCTTGAGAACGGTATCTATAATCGATATTGTTGGTCCATTAACAACACTTTCACACTGTGACAGATGCAATGTTTTCATTTGAACGTGCTGTTTTCAGTCTATCAGTTTTTTTTATGTTTTCAACACTTCCAGTTTCTTCAAATTTTTAACTACACGTTGAATACAAGACAAGACATACATATGGCCGATTGAAGACACCAAAAAAATCACGAATTTTACGAATTGTATTTTGTAATAGAACGACCATTCTTGTCAGGCTATTTTACTACCAATAACAATTATACGAGTTACCCATATTGCAAATTAGTAATTAATTATATAAATAATAATATAATATAAGGTTGTCAACTATCTCCCTTCCGCCTTTTTGCTCTTTATTCAATGCTTTATAAAAAGTGTTACAGTAATCGGATTTAGTTCAAATATGCGCCGTTTTGTTCGATAATCTGTTTCCATCTAGACTGCAACTTCATAATACCTCCCTCGTAAAAGCCCCCCTCCTTATTTGCGAAGAACTCGGACAGCCACTTTTCACAAGCCTCTTTTGAGATCAACTTTACACCACCAAGGGCGTTCGCCATGGACAGGAACAGGTGGTAATCACTTGGCGCTATGTCCGGGCTATATGGTGGATGCGATAAAACCTCCCATCCGAGCTCCCGTAGCTTCTGACGAGTCATCAACGAAGTGTGTGGTCTGGTGTTGTCCTGGTGGAACACTACACCCTTCCTTTTGGCCAATTCTGGACGCTTCTGGTCGATCGCCTGCTTCAAGCGGTCCAGTTGTTCGCAGTAGATGGTAGAATTAAGCGTCTGGCCATATGGGAGCAGCTCATAGTGGATGATTCCCTTCCAATCCCACCAAACACACAGCAAAACCTTCCTGGCCGTCAATCCCGGCTTGGCCACTGTTTGGGACGATTCACCGGCCTGCGACCACGACCGTTTTCGCTTGATATTGTCGTATGTGATCCATTTTTCGTCGCCAGTCACCATCCGCTTCAAGAATGGGTCGAGTTCGTTCCGTTTCAGCAGCATTTCGCAAATGGAAATTCGGTCCATTAGATTTTTCACTGTTAATTCATGTGGCACCCAAACATCAAGCTTTTTTTTGTATCCAGCCTTCTGCAGATGGTTTAAAATGGTTTGGTGACTAACTCCCATCTCCTGGGCGATGTCACGAGATGCCACATGCCGGTCTAACTCGATGTATTCCATGATTTGATCGGTATTTGTCGTCACAGGTCTTCCGCCGGCTGGCTTATCCATGGTGTCGTTTTCACCGGCTCTGAATCGTCGAAACCATTCCTCCGCGGTTCGAAGTGATATAGTACCATCCCCCAAAACACCATTAATCTCACGGAACGTTTCTCTAGCGGATTTGCCTTTAACGAAGGAAAACTTTAAAATAGCGCGAATTTCGGCGTTAGTGAACTCCATGTTTACACGTCTATAACTGTTGAACGCAATATCCAAACTAATCATACATAGCGTCGTTTTGTTTGTTATGTCAAGAGCTTTCAAATTATGTACAGTGTTGCCAGATACGAGCTCTGTAGCGCTTTGTACATAGCCGCGAAATTAAAAAGACAAAAAGGCGGAAGGGAGATATTTGACAACCTAATAAATTCATTGATTATCAAGTATAAATAAATAAATTATTAGCGGGCTTAATAGTATTGACACATTACGGAGTATTATCCCAAAAAGTGGATAATCTACTTTTCCGTTTGCTGGAGATATTCGCGAATATATTTGGGAACAGATAAGCTCGGCATCGACAACGCCACCGTTGACGAAGGATACAGTTAAATTAATTTCAAATTTAAATGCCGTTGAGTACGCGCCAAATGTCATTTTGATCATACAAAATTTTCAAAAACCAAAGAATAAACAACATTGAAATTATTCTGGAAATTATAAATTAATAATTATTAAATAAAATCTTAGGAGCTTGGGTTTTCGTCCATTTTTTTTTTTTACATAGTTATATAAGCATTTTTAAATGGCAACCGGGTCCGGGTCCGAAAAAGTTTGAAGATGCTGAATTTCAAGCCTTATTAATCGAAGATTCAACTCAAACACAGAAAGAACTTGCAAATAAGTTAGAAATTAACGTAAACTGTTCCGATACAACATCGCACTTTCCTTTTGCTTGCCATGAAAATTGTGGACCCACAATCCAAAACACAAAAATGCATGGATAGACGCAGGTCAACTATCCACATCGACAGCAATACGGAACATTCATGGTCTGAACGTATTGATATTTGTGAGACCAACAGGATGTAATATACGACCACTTTAAACGAAATGAAACAATTATTGCAGACGTTTTTGCGTTTACGCCAATTGAATAAATTGAATGAGGAATTATTGAAAAGTAAACCAACAATAGCGAATAACAGGCGCAAAGTGATTCGAAAGTCGAATCGAAGGTGTTTCCGCACTCAGTGTACTCAGCAGACATAACGTCTTCTGATTATCACTTGTTCAGATCGATGCAGCACGGCCTGGTTAGGTACACATATTCAAAATGTTGAAGAATTCCAAAAATGGATAGATGTTTGGATTGTAATAGAAACAGTTGTATATAAAAAATGTTGAATATTGCCTATATGTAATTATTGTATTTTATTCTTTAACTATTACATCAACAAATATATATTTACAAGTGCGTTAGCAAAGACAAGCACAACTTCTGTAAATTTTTTCGAAACAACATAATTTTCTATATAAAATTTGTAATTACAATATGAAATTAGGTCACTCTTTTATTTAATATTTTATTTAAAGTTACAATAAAATGTTTGTTATCATTATGTTTATAAATATGTCTATGTTTATTAATAGATATTCTCAATTATATATGGCATTAATAGAGCAATTAGTTAATTCAATATTGTTCTTATAAAATTTATCTGTAATAGGCCTTAAAAAAATTCAGATAATTCACAGTATCGCTGCATATATCAGATTAAAATATTTAAAAACTAATAATACGATAATATTTGAAACATTTAAAAAAATATTCCCAATGGCAAAACGGTAATTTTCTTTAAATTTTGAACTAAAGCACTTATACGTAAAACAAGTGGAAGTGAGTGGGGGCTCTAACGGAAACTGCATGAATTTACTTTAATCTGTAGTACAATTTAACCTTTTGACTAGAATTACAAAATGTTGTTAATATAATGTTGTTTCTATATTTAATATCTCAATAAAAATAATGAATATCTCTAAAACCATTCTTATGATCTGGAAGGGGTTTGTCTTTATGGTCCAAACAAATATATGTAAAAATAGATTAATGTACAATATATGTAATATATCCAACATACTCCATAACTGGTCTCCTAAAAATAATGACGTTTCCAAATATACTCAACCAGATCGTTTCAGCACTCAATTATCAACATAAAATGTCGAGTATGTGCTCCTATATAGTTTTCCTTCTCTGGTATGTGTACACTCTCTGGTATAATTTGACCGGCAATACACTAAATAAAAAATGTCAACAATATTCGCAAATATCATCGCACCCACCGCAGGAATTCTGCCGATATATGTCAAATAAAACTTTCTACTTTTACTGCCATTTGATAGATTACAAATTACTGCTCGTTTTGCGAAAATATAATAAATTTTTTTCTAAAAATTATCGGTATTCTTTCATATGCGAACAAACACACTATTTGTAGTTCAATACCATACATCTTTTATCCCAAAGTCTTCAAAATAATTTTATTATTTTTCTACAAACTACGATTTTCCAAAATATACTTTAGTTGCTTTGATTACTTTAGTATATTTTATGCAAATCTCCTACCCCTACCACAAAACCCTCTTCTTTTTAAGTTTGTCACATAAAGCCAAAACTTTTCGATTGTTTATCAATTTTTTAACCAACGCAAAATTATCATCTGGATTACGTTTAAAAATGGTAATTATGTGGCTCAGAAAAATTAATTCCTTCACGTTTTTAGTTGATTTTTAACAAAGCGTGACAAACACCAATTGCATAGCGATTAATTTTTATGTGAAAATATTTATATTAATCCGATGAATTAATAATAATTTACGATATTTTTCACAATAAAATAAATATAATTAAAATTTGATTTTATAAATATATTCGATTTAACAATAATTAATATGAACATTTCTAAAGTAATTCAATATATTTGAACTTTGAATATGATATTGTGGTAATTGCTATCGAAAGTATATAGCATAAGTTAACATAAATTAAAAAATAAATTATTTCCTATCATTTATGACAACTATACCCTGAATAGCCAATTATTTAACTATTAATTTTTATTCTCAAATGTTTGTATTAACACTTTCGGTCTTGAAGACAAATGTCTGTACATATTGTTGGTAACACTTAGTAGTTAAAATTATAAATAATAAACAAACTGCGGAAATCGAGTTCCGCGACTTTGATTGTATGAACGCTTAACCCTTGACATTTGTTTTTATTGCATGTATTTGCATCTCTTCGTACTTCAACCGACCCGGTCTTGCAACTGAATTGTCCGAGGTTTTATTACCACTTCCATTTCTTGACGAACGCATTTCTGTTCTGTTTGACTACAGGAAGACGGTGGGTCGAATTGTCTCATTGTAATACTGTTAATTACCCATGTCTCTGTTGGTGTGTAGACATCAATGCTATTGCTTGTAGATTGTATAGTTGTGAACCATTTATGCGAATTATTTATGGAAATTATGTGCCTTTTGGTCCTCTTATTTTATTTGTTCTTCTGCAGCGTGAGGGTTTTTTTTAAATGGTTTATGTGTTACATTGTGAACAATGTGCTAATTATTAGCAATTATATAGTTCACTTATGTAGTGATTTTTGGGACGAATATTTTGCAGTGCTTCTTATGTTTATCGGTGGCTCGGTACTGGCTATTTTAGCTGTCGAATCTTGGTGTGGGCATGAATACAAATACATTACGTTCAAATTACTAAACGTTTGAAATTTTGTACTTGTAAAAAATAAATTTGGCTGGAACTTTTGTTTGTGGCGCCATTTATGTCTTATAAAGCCAGACCATTATCAAAGTAGTACCTATAGTATATAAATTGTGATAAGAATTCTTTTATTTTAATTTATAAAAAATAATAATAATTAAGATTATAATTTTAATTACAAAAATAATACCTGTGGAGTTTGTTTTTTTTCCTTCTGCTGTTTTTACTTCTTCTATTTTTAACTTTATTTAATCCATCATTTTTAATCTATATAAATTAGAAAATTATAAATGACTTTTAATATTTTGTAAAACATAATTTTTTATTTTTAGCCTTCTTATCAAACAATTCAAATATAAAACATGTAAACAAAATAAAATGGGTAAATTTTTGGTTTGTTTATAAATTTTTTCAAATACCTTCGATTTTATTTTATTGGTAAATAATAAATAGTACAGAGGAGTGCGATTTTTGAATGACACGCAAAAAAAATGTGCATGTGCGAAACAGCCATTTTAACGTATTTAGTTCCATAATAATAGAGAGTACAGTCGAAAAAATCAACCGCAATGAAAATCGTATACAAGCGATAAACGATATAAGTGAAAATTACATTCAATCAACTTCACATTCAATTAAAATGAAAATAAATACTAACACATGGGCTGAAAAGTTTCCGAAAATTCTAAGAAGTGGCGCCACTAGAATTTTTTAGTTAGTACTAACCTTCAAACAATACGTGTCAAAATTTGACAGCAGTCCGACCATTAGTTTGTGAGATATTGCGTTGTGAATGTAGCTACTTTTGTTATTTGAAAAAAAAATGGAAAAACACGAATTTCGTGCGTTGATTAAACATTATTTTTTGATTGGAATAAATATTTCTGAAGCCAAAAAACTGCTTGGCGAGCATTATCCCGACACTGCTCCAGCTTTTTCAACAGTACATTGGTGGTTTGCAAAATTTAAAACCGGCCATATGAGCACCATGGACGATGAACGCAGTGGACGTCCAAAGGAGGCTGTTACGCCAGAAAATATCAAAAAAGTCCACAAACTTTAAAAATAAATTTCAGGCAAAACAAAAATGCGAAACTTGTGTAAAATAAACAAAAATAAAATGTTGTTCACATCAAGAAGCACGCGTAAGTTATTTCAAGCTGTCAAAAAATACGAAAATTAGAGGAGCCTTATACAGCAACGTTTTGAGTTTAATTTTCATTTCAAAAATATTATTGGAAATATTGTATTTAATGAAATATGTATTATTATCACCGTCTCGTATGCTACTCAAACTTTTGATTTGCTTAAAATCGCGTAAATGGCATAAATGATTCACCGAAGGCAGCGAGAAGCTATAAATGATGATGAACGTCAGCACGTGTCGATCTTCTGAATCAATTTACTGAAGAAAACATTGAAAAGTGTGATATTTCGTGAAAATTTCTAAGAAATGTTCAGCGCGTTTCATGGAAATGAGGCTTGTAATACCGAAAACAATAATTCATCGAATTTTAACTATGGTCTACGATAGGTGAATTCAAAGTTTGTTCCACGCATCAATAAAATGATCCAAAATTGTACCGAATTGAACTAACAATCAAATTTTTTTGCTTAATCATTCATCGCATATTAACTTAATGTAACTCGCTGCGCATTATTTTGTATTCGCTAAACTTCATTTGGTTACGAAAAGAATCCAGTTTTGCATCAGTTAAAACCATTCAAAATGCTACGACCACCGTTCTCAACAGCATTCCAATCACAGACATAAAAAAGTCATTTGATTCACTTGTTGATCGCGTGCAAATCGATGTCGTTCAGTTGATGGATATTATTTTAAATAAATAAAATGGTTTTTGTGAAATTTTAATATTTAATGTTGTGTTTTCTAATTCATTCCGGATTGTTATCGGACAGAGGTTTCATATAAAATAAAATTAATTAACAGCAATTTTCTAAAAATATATGATATTAATAATAATATTATATAATTCAATTACCCATAAATTGTGTGTGATAATAAAAAGACTCAAATTGATTATGGTTTAAGAAAATTTCATTATAAGAATTAAAATTAAAACCAAATATATGTTCGAATTTATTTGATTGTCCTTGACTTTTTATTTTATATGGTCAGCCTTAAATCTTAATATAATTTGATAAACATTTTTTTGTTCTTTTGATAAAACTAAAACAAAAACAATAAACGCATATTCACGCTGCTTGAGCCAATGAACACTAAATACTTAAATATATACGCTTCTACTTACAACATAAATTTGTATTTGCTTATGTCTTTCCGATTTTTGATTTATTGCTTAAAGCTTTAAAACTAAATTCAACATTTTGAAAATTAAGCCAACAACGCAAAACTAGTTGATAATCTATTACATTCACATATTATTATTTTGACAGTAATTCTATGTGACGAACGTTATATTTATTTGTTTTGGTTTTTTTTTATAATCTAAACAATTTCGGCTTAAAACATAACCACTTAATTAATTTTATTGACTCAAGCAGCGTGAATATACATTTCATTAACACATACAAAGAAAAAAAAATGTTAAATAATTATCAAAATTAAATACAAAAAAATTGAATTATGTTACAAAATGTTATTATCACTTAATTATTAAATTTTTTCGTCAAAAAGTTGTTATTTATAGTTTGTGCGCTCATGAAATTTTAGCATACAAATAAGAAAAGCGGTATTAACCGGCTGAACATTAATAAATAATCTACCAGAAATATTTTTCAAAATATATTATTTATGTAGGTTTTTTTGTGTGTGCTCTGTAATATAGAAAGTAATTAATAATTACTACGTACTCCTGCATTGTATTGAATAAAACAAATTAAATTCGTTGCACTTTGAACGGAATTAGTGCGATGATTTTTTTGATGAATCGTCATCGTACTGAATAAATAATTTTGACCGCAACACACGTCAATGTCAACGTTTATTTATAATTGATTTTTTTTTTTTTATTATTTTCATTTAACTAATTCAAATTAATCCACATTAAACATTCATAACTTAATATCGGTTAAATTATATAATAATTTATTATAAGATATGGGTGCAGTTGGATTTTGTACATATAAAAAAGGTTATGCGATGGAAACGATTATTAGATAGGATTTATAAATAACAAACACTCAAACTAAACGAAATTTTTTCATATTTTTTATATTTCAAATGAAAGTTTGATCTATGTGTGGTGAAAATTATGCGCATGAATTAATAATATCGTTAAAATTTAAATCACACGCCTACGTCTGCGCATATTAGTATTGATTTAAAATTCGTAATATTACAATGACACACACACAGCGAAATAGCATTTATCCAACGCCTTAAAAAATATAAATAATCTAAGCGCGTTCTTTTGGATAGAAGTTCAGTCACCGCAATATTTTAAACATTATTTTTTCGTGGACATTTATAAATTGAAATATTATTGGGTTGCACACTAATAAATTGCGTTTTTTTGTTAATGAAAATTAAAAGGCCATTTTTTGGATAGAATGAATTAACTTTATTTAGTAATTGTCCATTTTGTTCGATGACCTTTTGCCAACAAAATAGAGAATATATTTTTTTAATCCCATCAAATTGATAACATATTACGTTTTTTTAATGGATAGCTTAGCTTTAGATGTTGTTTTCACTGGTTCATCTTCCTTACTCCACGCATCTGTTACGATTTACGATATTGTATACAACCCATTTTTCATCACCACACAGTTGTCAGTTGTTTCAAAAATGAATTGCTTTCGTTACGTTTCATAACCAAATCGCTGATGAAAATGCGTTGTGTTAAATGATTTTTTTTTAACTTCTTGAGGAAACCCATTTATCGAGTTTTTCTTTGTGTTCGAGTTTCAAAACATCTAACTTCATTGCTTTGATCTGGTCATCATTAGCTTCAATTAAATTAAATGTCAATATATAAAATCCTTATTTAATAAAATCTGAAACAAATATACCATATTTTATATTTTTTTCCATGGCCAATCAAAATATAAAATTGGTTTGACCAGTGAATGTAGTTTTCATGTCAACCATTTTCCCGGACCAGTTGCGTAAAAATTGTTAAAACTTATATTGGAATTATTCATACGACAAATTTTAGTTTATTAACATATCCACCAAATGTGCTTCATTATTAATTTTTTGTGAAAAATCATCATGTTCTTTGATTTAACGATGTTTTGAATGATTCAATTCCAGTGTTATTTAAACCTTATAGGTTTTTAGGGCTAAATCCTTTTGTGGAATACATCCATGTTATGGTTTCAATAAACTCAACTTATTGTGAACGACAACTAATGGACATTTCAGAGTCTTTAGCAACCAAATCAATATGTTTTTGTTAACGACCGCTGCACGTTTTATTAATCATTATCAAACACGAATACACCTTGCTGATGTTCTCGCAGCGCCAAATATTAAAAATTATTTGAAATAATGTGGAAAAGATATTTAATAAAACTTCAATGTCAACTCTATAAGCGGCTCTGTCAACGACAAGAAACATATATTTATATAAAATATGAATCATTATAAAATAATAATGTTTATGTATATAAAATCAACATATACCCCTAAAGCAAACAAAAATTTAACGTAATATATTTCCTTAATTTTTTGTATTTATATACTGGGTGTCCCAGTAAAAACTAGTCTCATTGGATTCGTCTTGGTATATTCGTTAATGAAAAAAATCGATAGTTTTTCTAAATACCTGTATAAGTTAAGTGTGTCGAACTCACAGGTACCATTTCACCGAACGTAGTGTTTAATTGTTTTTTAATATAGGATATTTATAAAATTACTTTCATTCTTTAAAAACGATTGTGGGTGATGTCATGATACACCTGGTCAAATTTAAATTTTTAAAAACATTGAAAACCATCGCACTGTTTTCCAAAGCTGTAATTTATTAGACCGTATTTTTTTTGAGAATAACAACCTTGAAGTTTATCTTTGCATTTAGAGTCATTATACCAATTTTAAAGTGTTGACTAGTTTCCGTGAAGATTTAATAAATAACATTGACAACGACTTTGCACCGTGCAACAATGAGCAATCCGCAGTTTTAAATCAGCAAAGAGATTTTGACATAAAGATAAAGAATTAAACTTTTAAAGCAAATGCAAATATTTTTTAAACAAACAAATAAACAATATCAGCTCCAAAGCGGTATAAGTGACGGCGATATATATCTTCGAAAGTTATTGACTTTGCATTAGCATATAGGTAGAACCTATACTGTTTCCTTGTTGCTGAAATACCCTGTACAGCGTATAATTCACATTTGTATGATGTCATAATATATATTGTCTTAACATAATACATCATCGTTTTATGATATCATAACTATTATTTTTCATGTATCACTAATTTCATCATGTATTCATTAATTTCCAGAACATTATCTGAAAAATGCACAATATGAGGAATGTATTTTAATTATAATATTTAATGTTATGTGAAATATGTGTGAAACATATGATTTGTATTTTATAATTTTGTAAATATAGCGATGATATTACATCGATTTGTTGATAAGTTTAATGTTAGGTATTAGTCATTGCAAAATTAATAATGATAATTATTATGATTTTATACTATTTATTTTATTCTTGGTTGTATTTAGGTATAATTAAAATGTGCGTGTACGATATATTTTTGGTCATAATCAAAAATAGAGGTGACTTATTGCGAGGTGCATTATTGTATTGTATTTTATATTATTATTATTTACAGTGTGATTGGGACATTATGTCACACAATACAACGGGTTATGGTAGAAGCGGTTGTAACTGTATCGGCGGGAGACTTCTTGATGATTCTTAAATTTAATCTTTTAAAGATTCTATTGGAGTTGATTTACACATACGCACATTTTGCATCATATTTTCAGATTTAATAATATAATTAAGTAGATACTATGTAGCTTAGCGAGATAAATTTGTCGTCTTTAGTATTCCTTACTTATAAACTATTCAATTTCATTCCTGATAGCAAAATATCAAAGAAATTGATAAACAATGATTATATTTATTAAGTAGAAAATTAATTCATTGGCTTTACCTTTAACATTTACCGCTTATAAATGACATTTTTCCGGACACCATGTAAATGTTCCGCGAGATGTTGTACCCTAACAATGAATGATGTTTATAGAGCTAATTTAATATTTTGTGGTACTTACATATATACCTAAATCCTGATAGATGTCTCCTTACGCCGCAATTTGCTTACGAAAATGTGAAAATTCTTGTTCTAGCTTTTAGTCTTACAAATAGATGGTGTTAATACTGGCAAATAAATAAATGTATTGGAATATTCCAACTGTCATACGAATACCTGGAAAATTACAATTCGATATGTCAATTCATTCCTTGTTTGCAGTCGACGTGTCAGTGATTTGTTTTAACATGGAAAACTCAAAAAAAAAACGAGCAGTCATTGAATATTTATTTAAATAAGGTTCAGCCGTACAAGAAATTCAATAACGATATGGTAAAATATTGAAAAAATACATGAAATTGTTAGTGAAGATCCAAGTTTGACTTCGCGTGAAATTGTTGATACTATAGGCATCTCAGATGAACGAGTACGTCATATTTTACATGAAGAATTACAAACGAAAAAGTTGTTTGGAAAAGTGATGCCGTGCGCACACATTAAGAATTCAACAAATACTCAAACAAATTTGTCAGCGGTATTTGGATCGTTTTACAAAGAATAAAAAAGCTTTTGTGCGTCGTTTTATAACTATGGATGAGACTTTACCGCCAAATTGAAACAAAAACGTTTACAGTGGACTAAGCATGAGCGAACGGCAAAAAATGTTATGGCATCAGTTAATTGGGAAGCAAAAGGAATTTTATTGATCGATTATTCTTATTACAGCAATAACATTTATTAATATGCATTGCTAATTAAATTACCTTAAAATTTTCTATTTAGAATATAAATTAATGTTAAGAAATGAAAAGTTCTCTCCTGGTTCATGATTTCTTATATATAGAAATATGTATTTTTGTGTAATTGTAATTAAAATTTGTCTGTGAACATAAAATTGCGTAATTTCTATATTTGAGATAGTATAAATATCAAATAAATTTTTATTTAAATTTAAAAACGATTAAAATAAAACCTCATAAACATTGTTTTTATTGTTTTATAAAGTTTAAATTAAAATAAAACAGACATGTACATAGTAATTTTGAATGTCCATTATTTGTTCACGTGTCCGAGTGTGTAGCCAAATGGCAAATGTTATAATAAATAGCTGAGCCGATACAGAAAACTGATTTTATAATATCCATCAAATTTTATTTTTTTATAAATTACTTTTATAATATTTACAAGTGTATTTTTAAATATATTATAATTTAAAATTGTTGCTATTTTTACTAAATAAATCAATGTATGTGTTAAGTCACATGTTACTTATGTATTTATGTATAGTATCGATAAGACCATTTGCATTTATAAATTATACATGAGTAAATAATAGAAATTGATATTGGTTTTCTTTAAATAGTAACCGAGGAGACCGTACATAAAATATATTATAAATCAAATTCGATGTGATAGCAAAAATGTAGGAGAGATTTTAAAGTTTTAAATTTAAATTTTTAAATATTTTTAAAGATAATCGGTTGAACACAAAATAATTGCAATTTTTATTATTAAATCAAAAGGCAATACTTTCTTTCAGCAGAATAACTTTATTCAGTGTCAGAAACGCGTATTGTATATTTTGTTCTATATGACATTTTACCATCTTTTCATGATCATGTGCTCATACAGAACTTCTGCGGTACATATCAACAAAAAACTGAACCAATCGTAATATTTGACATCATTATTTTTATTATTAATATTATTATTTTATACCATTCCAGAAGTTTTGCTAACTTCAAAATAAATGGCAATCAGATGTTGTTGCAAGATTAGGGCCTATATGCTGTTTGGCCTTTCATTGGTACATGGTACAACACAATACCCTTTCGACTTGTTAAGCTTGTAGGTTTTCTTGTTCAGTTTTGTTAAAGTTAATTGTTGAATGTATATAAATTCGAATGGATCGTTTGGTTGCATGCAGTAAAACGTAAAAATATGTAATGCTTTTGTAAACCCACTAAAATGAATAGCATAACCTTCTTTTGATGGATGTCATGGTTTTAATGTTGTATCTACTATAGTTCATCTTGCCTTCTTCATGATTTTTTACATACATAACCCAATTTTTATTGTTAGTTATCTGTAGCTTCAAAAATAGATCATTTTCGTTACCTTTCTCAAAACATATCGCAGTTGCCAATGTATTTTGTTAAGTGGAAATCTTTAATCCATAATTTGAGAAAGTTGATCATCTTTTAAGTGATAAATCACCGCTGAACGATTAGCAAATCAATTATCAAACTACCGTTATTTTAAGACTCTACCGCACCACGACAAGTGAAGTACTTTAATTATCAAACAATAATGTTAATGTTAGACATTATCGTCTATTCTACTCATTAAACCTTTTCATTTGATACCCATAACAATGAAGATTATGAAGATAAAGATAATCTGCCATCTTGTGTAGGTCACCATATTGGATTCAGGCGTCACTTATTTTATCGTATAATACTCGTCAAACCCTAATAGTTGACACCCATATCAAAAGGAGGGATGTAAAGAAATAGCTAATCCGCCATTTTGAGCCAGTTGCCATATCGAATTTAGACTGACGTCACATAGCTTATTGTATTCTACTGCTTATACCTTTTTATTTGACACCCATATCAAGGTGGTTGTAAAGAAATAGTATATACGCCATTTTGCGTTTACCGCCATTTTAGATCTATCATACGTATTTTAAATATATTATATTGTCTTCTCATAAACAAAGGTGTGTATGCAAAATTTCATTATGTATAGATATCGATCGGGAAGTGGCCTAACATTCGATTGATATATTTGTATCGAACAGACAGACAAGACAGACAAGACAGACAAGACAGACAAGACAGACAAGACAGACAAGACAGACAAGACAGACAAGACAGACAAGACAGACAAGACAGACAAGACAGACAAGACAGACAAGACAGACAAGACAGACAAGACAGACAAGACAGACAAGACAGACAAGACAGACAAGACAGACAAGACAGACAAGACAGACAAGACAGACAAGACAGACAAGACAGACAGAGAGTAAACCAAGTTAAAAAAAATAAAAGCTTGTAAAATCAATTAAAAATTAGCAATTTTTTAGTACACAAAACAATATTTTCAATATATAATTATTAATTAATGGAACTAAAAGCAAAAATATGTTAATTTTATTGATAAAATGTTTCGGGTCATATTTTTTCACTGTATTGTCTTAAATTTTTTTTTTTTATTTTCATTAGCCGCCACCACTGGCAGTATCAATGCTTATTGTTGTTTTCGAAACAGAATTATTAATACTGTTATTTTTCCAGCATTTTTAACGTTTCAATAGTATTAATTTCATGATAAAACAAAATTTAGTTCAAGCTCTTTGTACACAATAATGTCTTTATTACAAAAATTTGAAAAATTAAAAATAAAGTAGGTGTGTTTTTATACAAATTGTTGTCGAACACACGTACTAAGTAAAATGACATATCAAGCGCAGAATCTGCTGAATGTGAATTTGTAAATAATTTATATACCAATACCAACTTGAAAAAATTATTTGACGTAAAAATTGTCAATGATTGGTTTTTTTGATGCACTTGTTTGGGCTACTTTTGATCAGATCAAATAAATATTAATTGTTTTCTTTAATAAATCTTAAATCTTAAATAATAATAATTTTTATTGCGATATTTATAATATTTATATTTAAAATATATAATAATAATAATTTAACAATTGAATGTTTTGTTAACACAAAGACAATATTCTGCAGTAATTAATAATAACAGTGAATTCAGATTAATTTAAATTATATTTGGTTTATCAGTCCTTGAGTACACACATAAATAATTTATCTGTTGAAACGTGACATTGAAATTAGATCGCAAATTACTGATAATTTTGAAGTACTACACCTACCTACCTATATTTGTATTATCTTGTTAATAAAAAAAATGTCTTAATAAATCTAAAATCTAAACAAATATATTGTTCGATAAAAACGTGAATACAAAAATGTTGCGTATATCAATTTTATCTTTTCAATTTTAAAGCCAATAAAATAAATAAATAAACATATTTTTATCAGTGCAATAAATTATTTTAAATTGAGTACTTTTTAATGGAAAATTAATTGATATAACCCTACCCCCCACCCCTCACCAATCATTTTATTAAATAATAATGAAGTGAAAGATAAATCCTGAGTCATATAAATTACCTGTCGGCGAAACTATACTCTGTTAGCTTGTGGCCTTGGGATCGAGTTGTGTAAAATACAAAGTACATTTCAATATGAATTAATAAAGAAGAATTTCCCTACAAAAATCGATTTATTAAAAGTAAAAATATTTTATTGAAATTTAGTATTTTACGCGTGTGTGAATACAGCCAGTTACCTTCAATTTAACGATACTACAGCTCATTGTTATCATGTCATTAACCCTTTCAGATGATTTTTACAATATATATGATTTTTGTATTACATACAGATCGTTTGAAAGTGTTAATTATGTTTTTTTTTTTAATATTTTCGCGTATTCCATATATTTTTTATATTTTTATATTTTTATATTATTATCTGCTGTAATAAAATTTGTTATCATTTTTGTGGAAATAAATAACACAATGGTCACATAAAATAAAATAAATGCTATTATATATTATTCAGTCTGTTGTTTGTGATAAGAAATATATAATGTTATGATAAATGATGTATATTTATAGTGTGTAAATATTTTTCCATAATATTTATTACTAAATATGGAGATATTATCGTTAATTATCTAATTAGAATTGAAGGAAATTTATCGAAAATTTATTCATTTGTTAAGTAGGTAGTGGGGAAAGTGTTGCAAACTGTGACACACCTCACCTTCTTCATTTTCTCATATATAACGTTATTTTTACCCAACGATATCATACACAAGAACTGTTCATCCTTTTTCTAAACATCCTTTATATTAAAGTTTACTACAAAAGCATTCCTAAATGTTACGAGATTTTGTATAAATGTAACTGTAAATAACTACAATTAGTGTCACTGTATTTTTATGTGGCATATACCAAATGTTCTCCAATTACAATATCACCTTATATTTTTCTGGTAGCCGCCGAGTTGGAAGTAGGTTAAATTATGAAAAAAAAATTGGAATGTCTACTTACTAAATAGTCTGGCAAATTGACTTTATAAGAATTTGCATATTTTTGAATTACGGTTCATAGTTTTAACGGATTTCCATGTTCGCGACCAAAATTTCAAATTGTAATCAATTATTAATCTTTCATAGAAGCGGTTTTTAAAATCGATTCACGTGTTCAAAAAATATGACCGATTTTTCATTTGATGTCAATGAAATTAAATTAACATTAATTTCTTAAAAATTTTCTCTGCCATCGATTGGAAAATCGGTCATATCTTTTGAACGCGTAGATCAATTTTAAAAATCTCTTCTATAAAAGATTGGAAATTGATTAAAATTTACAATTCTGTATACAAAATTGAAAATCCGTTAAAAATATTGCCCGTAATTCAAAAAAATTGTAATTTCACCTATGGTAAGTTATAAGAAAAATATAAGGATATTAAAAACTAAAGGCTAATTCTCTGGCTTCGCCACTGGCTATAGCTAAATGCCAATGTCACCAAATAATAAAATAAAATTTTAAGTAAACTGAAATACTCCGTCTCGACTGGATTCAATTTTAATCTTCATACGAAAATTGACCAATCAAAATAATTCTCTATCGCTCTCTCTCTCTCTCTCTGGATATGCGGCATAGCACAAGAAGTTTAATTTGTAACATGCCACCACAAATGAAGACGTAACTTTGACATTTGAAAATGTAAATCTGACAAAAATTAAATTAAATCGTTTTCCTCTATAATAAAATTCAAAGAGGTTTTGACAAATACGAGGATATATTTCTAATCTTGATGTGTACTTTCAAAATGTGTAGAAAGAACAGAAGTTGTAGTGAAAAAAATATGATTCTTTTAAAAAAAAGAAGTCAATTTTTCTAAATTTCGAAATTGGGCAATTCAAGAAAAAATGAGTTTAAAAATAGATTTCTGAAGAAATTTTGATTTTTTTTTATTAAAAATGAAAGTTTATAAAATATTTAATCAAAAACAATGAATTTAATCCTAATCCGACGCGGGAATGGTTTATCATCCTCAGGTTTGATTGACGGAGTTGATCGACAGCTTCTTACTACATTATGGCGTATTGGACTATATTTTGATTAATTTTTCGTATTCTTTTAACAGCAGTTGGTTCTTGAGAAGATACGGAACTTAAGGAACTTTATATCACAGTTCACTGCATCTTCTCATCTAGACTTAGATCTTCTGGCTCTTATTCTTTCTTTTCTTACAGTTTTTTCGTCACACGTTCCCCCTTCATGCGTAATACGTGTCCAAGCCATCTTAATCTATTGATTTTGATTGTTTTGACAATATTTGGCTCACTGTACAATTTGTGATTATGTTTTTTGACGGGATCTCCATGAAAAATCACAACCAGCAAGCTCGTCAAAAACGTTGTAACGGAGTCAACTTTTACAGCATCAAATGACGTCGACTTCTTTATTACAATAGTTTAGAGGAATATCGAAATGCCATTTTTATATGGATTGTTTTGGAAAACTAAACAATTTTTAAGATGATGAAAGATGGCGTATTCACATCTGTCCCAATTTCATTTTATATTATATTATATTATTGGCGTGAACTTTCTATCCTTAATTATTTAATATTAGTTGAATTTCTTTATTTCGTAATATTTGCTGGTTTTTAGTTGTGTCTTATATACATTTTTGTTCAATATTATAAAATAAATTGTTTTCAATTATATTATTTCAATGAACTTGATTGTATTACGCGCATTTAATTTTAAATAAAATTTCCATTTAATATTTCCTATTTGAATAGTATTTTATTCTATATAGGGTAAGAAAAACCTATTTCGAACGTAATCATCATATAGTATCATGATATGTGGTATTGTATTTTATTAATCTTCTGAAAACTTATGGGAATGTAATTAAAATTCCTACGAAATATTTGAAAAAAATTAAAATTATTGAAGTCCAAAATGTATTTCAAAACATATCTTATATTTTGTTTATTATTATCATATACGAACTAGTTGAGCCATGGAAGGTATTATTCTATAGCTTTAAACCAAGCCAAAGGGAAACTTTAGAATGGGGTGATAAACTAAAATATTAAATTTAATTTCTTTATTAGATTCCTCTAGTAAATGTAATTGTGCAGAAAACCTGCATAACATATGGTCTAACCACCAGATGGTGCTTCTAACGAAATATCCGTATGATATTTCAATAGTGACAACCATCAAAAGTTATATGTCAAAATTTCATAACAATACGACCATTAGTTTTGAATTTACAGTATTAGTTAAATGACACTTTGTTTGTTATTTTCAGAAAAATGTATTCAAATCAGTTTCGTGTGTTGATTCATCATTTCTTTTTAATGGGACAAAATACCGTTTAAGCAGAACAATAGTTTCAAAAGTGTTACTCGAACTCTGACCCATCAACAACAACCATTAAACGTTGGTTTGCTGATTTTGAACGTGGTCGTATCGACACCGATGGTGCTGAACGCACTAGACGTTCAAATGATTCTGAATACATCGAAAAAACTCTGAAAATCATTATGGGTCATCACAAAGTGAAGTTACAAGAGATAGCTGACCCCTCAAGTTAACAAATGACAGTGTTTTCAGTATTATACACAAATATTTTGGGTATGAAGAAGTTGTTTTCAAATGGGTGCCACGTTTGCTCACACCACGACATGATTTAGAACGCTGTTTGGACATCTTTAAGCGGAATAAGTCTGAGTTTTTGCGTCGGTACATCACAATGGATGAAACATGGATCCACCATTTCACTTCAGAATCTAGAATCAATACTCGAAACGGCTTTGAATCCATTTTTCTGATAATAACAAACAAAGTGTCAATTAATCCACTGTAACTGTTAGAGCTAATGGTCGAATTGTTATGAAATTTTTACTTATATCTTATGAAAGTTGGTACTATAGAAATATGATATGGATATACGTTTTAACCCTTGTGTTACTATAAAAAAAGTATGTGTATGAATGGGGTTCTGCAAATTAAAAAATTTTAAATTTGAAAAGTATATATTTTTAGAACATAATTGGAAATATATATAATTTGTGCAGCAACTTTATTTTTAAAATGAAAACATGTTTTTTCATTAAATAATTATATATATATTTTTAGTTAAAATATTTATTAGAAATGAAATGAAAAATATTCATTTCAGAGTAACATGTTTCTTAAAGTTATACGAACAAAATTGAAAAAATAATCATAATTTAATCTATATGAGTGAAATAAATTGGTGTATCTCCATCAGCTTTACGCAAACCATATGTTACTCGAAGTGGATAATGTTGCGCCTATCCAACGTTCATTACAGTCGAGGTGTTAAATTACTCCACATTAAACAATTAACGAAAGGCAGTTGTTTCCTTAATTTCGTTTTTTATTTATTTGATTAAATACTTTAGCCCATAATAAAATGTGTACACGTGCACATATGCATGACATTGTTCATCTTTAAATAACATTCAACTCCATATTTTCAAAAATATCCGCTTTTGTTTTTTATTCCATAAACGAAGAAATGGTAACCCAAATCGGCTGAAAAATTTCAATATTATTAATAAATATCGCAAAATTTCACGTGTTTCACAAATTTTGGGAATTGAACCGGAAATTTCACGATTGATTAGCAGCATGAACGCTATCCATTGCGTAACTGCACCACTGAGTCTTGTGATGATTGACGAATTTCTAAATTTTATGCAAATACGACTGTTTGACTGCCGCTTTACCATCATCAATTCTTTGTTTCACAGTTTGATCAGACAGTGAGTGTATAATTTAATGTGTAGCATTGATCCAGACGGGCTACATCGTCGCAAGCGTTGTGTTTGGTTTCATCTACCCTATGCATTATATTTTTCTTTGTAATTCAGTAATTGTTAAATGAAAAAACAAATCTGGCGATGGCGACGACACGACGACGGTGACGAAAAACAAATATTTAATATATTGTCTTTGTGATTTTTTTTATTTCTAATTTTTATTTTATTTACAAAAATTATTTTACAAATATTTTTTTTATTTCTTGATTTCTTTAATACATATTTACTTTATAGTAAAAACAAAAAAATTAGGTAAGTTTTGTTTTTCATACATTTACCAAAAAAAAAAAAAACCACTAAATAATTAACAAAATAAAGAAAAAAATTGTGTTTTATGACGTCATGGAACGTTTTTTTTTTTTAATTTTTTGTATGCACGCACCGATTGCATGGCATTTGTTTGGTATTCATCTTTAAAATAATAATAAATATTTAAACAAAACACTCACTCATAAAATTAATCAACCAAAAATAAATTCCATCAAATATATTTAAATTCCATTAATTTTTTTTTTCTGTTTTTTTTTTTTTTTTTTATTTCATTATCAAATTACGTAATTTAAAATAAAAAAAAAATATATATATAAATTGTAAAGATTTTAAAAAGAATGTGAATCGAAAATTGGAGACTATAATTGTAATACAAAAAAAAAACGCATGCCATGCAATAAATAAATTTTTGTTTTTGTTGTTGCTTTTTCGGTTTTTTATTTTTTAAAAGCCAGCGTTGTGTGTATAAGGACCATAATATAATGATGACGACCATAGAATGAAGATAAAGGATAAGAAGAAGACAAATATTAAAAAAAAAAAAAAAAAAATTTTTTTTTATAATTGATTTTGTATTTTTATAATATGAAAACAAAAAACTTGTTCCAGAATGAATGTTAAAAAATAAAAAAAAACGAGGAAAAGAAATAAATAGCATTTTGTAAACTTTGTACTTTTAAGCCGTTTTTTTTTCTGTTTTACAAAAATTTTAATATGCTACAAAATTTTATTTTATTCATCTGTTTTTCTTTCGTTATTGTTTTTATTATTTTCGGAACTATGTTAAACACACAAATACTTATACGTATTTCTTAAACTACAGGCCCAGCAAACAAAATGATTCGCGAATGATACTATTAACTCTACTAAGGCTGAATTCCATTTCAAACTTATTGCTAATGACAGATTTAACTGTTTTTCCTTGGGTTCATTAGTTAAATGCTTCGTTTTGACTGTTAAAACCTTCTTTCCTTCGGTCAAGACCAAAATTCTTTTAAAATGAAGGAAAACCTGGTAATATGATCAAACTGCGCACGCATCATATTCCGTAGAAGATAAATTAATCGTGTATGATTTTCATATTCATATTGCACGGCAATCACCACATTCAGGAACGTTTATTACCGCCGAACAAAAAAAAACTACTTGATGAATTGCTTTCGTGATATATATAGACAACACTATAGTGATTGTATCGACCCAGCTTTGCTTTAGTATAGTGTGGATAAAAGCCTTTTGAAAAAACTAAAACAAAACCTCAAGTTTGGCGCAACAATTTAATAATTAATAATAATTTAATTTTTGGTAAAAAAATTTTTATAAATTTAAATTTCAAGTAATATATTACTCCAAGTGGAGCTTATGTCATCTAATAAACCTTCATATTACAACCAAATTGGTAAAGTACTCCACCGCATGGGAGTATATAACAATTTATCAATTTCAAAATACTATTGAATTTGGAATTTATTGGAATTGAACCCGCTATATTTCATGATTAATAAACATCAGCGCTAGACAACTGCACTGCTGAGTGTATAATTAAATAATTAGTACAATTATTATATATTGCATAAATATTAAAAGCGTATAAAATAAACTGTAACGCACTGAAACAGTACAGTGTTACGACGCCAGTGCAAATGTCAAAAGGTGTAGCAAAATGCAAATTTTAATAGACTTTCTCAAATAATAATTTTTGATGTTTACACAGAAACAGTTATCGAATAATCAAATGCAAATAATACAGATTTGTTAAGCAATAATATCACTGATTGATCTACTTGTCGAAAAATACACGATTAAGGTTTCATTAATATATTGCCCAAGCGAAACGAAAAAGACACGTAACGTAATCGGCTATCACTTACTTTTCGTCTGGATGGAAAATAAGCATTGTATTATAGCAATTATAGCCATCTAATCATCCATCAGGCAACATCAAAAAAATCTATAGTATCGCTCTTATTTCTTCTTCCTAACAATTAAAACGTAAATTTCACGCGAATTGTTTCGATTTAATATTCCTAAAAAGGTAAATAGAAGATAACCTCAAATATGGCATCGATGGTTGTTCATCTAAATGTTTGGGGGGAGCAAATAAATAATGAACTATAGAAATTGTTTTTATTAATAAAATGTTATTTAATCTTTTTTAATGCAAACAAATGTTGTTTTTGTTTTTTGTGATTTTAATATAAATAAAAACAAATAATAAATTATATATTTTTTTGAAATTTGATAAACTGAAAATAAGAAAAATGGAAAAATAAATTTGATGGGCATAATTTTAAGGTATAATGAATTTTAATTTTATATTTACATTTATATATTTATAATGCCTTAATATTGTATTTTAAAACGAATTGTATATTATAAAGATTTACATTTTAAATAAAAGGTTTTTAACATTTCCTAAATTACTTTTTCATATATTTTTGCATTTTGTTTCAAATCAATACTAAAAATTTAATATAATTTTTGTCAATAGCGCATGTAACAAATATGGCACCACAAAATTATTTTCTCCCAGAGTGAACGGTTGTATTGATTTGGACGAGTTAACTATATGAATTTATTTGATGTAAGGCATTCGCCTACCACACATTCAATTAAATCGTCAAAATATAGTTTTTTGATGAAAATTGTAGAACCCAAGAGTTAAAATGTGAAGTCTGAGTATAAATATGGTGTGGCTATCGATTTCAATTGATTACACCATTGATATTTTGATATTTTCGTCAACAAATATTTGATTGCTTTTTTATTCGTGGTTGAGAAATTATTTCTACAATAACTGTTGTAGCATCATTTTTGTTACTGTAAAATTGATTTAACACTTTCTGTATTTTTCCATAATAGTTAAATATAGTTATAATATTCATTCACTGACTTTTAGGAATAATTTTTGATTAATATTTAATATAGTTTATTGATAGTTGGATTGAAATTGAACGATAATCGCGAATTTTTATACAACTATTCTAATACACCCTCTGTCCCAAAAATATCAAGATTGGCTTTATATATATAATAGCATATATAGCGTCATCTGTTAGCAACCAGTTGATTTATGTAGTGTGAAACGACCTTAACAAACTTGATAAGTTGCAGTTTTTTTGCTTCGGTCGAAAAATATATTTCCTTTATTTTGTGATAGCCATTCAAAACTTTGACACTTAGTTTCTGGTTCCTATTGAAAACACACCATTAGTGTATTTTATTCTAGCTGTAGCGTACATCACCAATACACAACGAATATGTCAAAAATAATACGGTGTGTACTGGCGTAGTAACACTGTACTCTGCGTTACAATTTAGAAAAAAAAATATTTATGTTAAAATTAAGTAAAATTGAGGTTATGAAACGCGTTACACAATTTTCACACCGTCAAAATCGCCGGTGTCAGTACAATATTTCAATAAGTAAAAATAAAAAAGTAGAATAAAATATGTTTTGTTGTACTGGAATGTACTGTACTGTAACATACAGTAGTAGTTGTATTTTTACTTACACTGAACGAAATGTCATGAAATTTGACAGTCTGTTAAGGCTAGTTCGCACTACATAACTCAGTAGCTTATCGATACCGCTACATGTTCTATATATTATGAAGTCGTTTCCATTATTTTTGGAACAAAGGGAGTGCGTTTATAATATAATAATAAAATAATGTACATAATATTATAAAAACATTAAAATTTTATCTGCATTAATAAATAAATTTTAACTAATAACTAATCGTATTGATTAAAAAAAAGCGAAATAAAAATAAACCAAAAATTATGTCGAATATATTAAAGTTATTAATTCGCTTAAAAATAACACAAAGAAACAAAATATGATATCCTTGAATATAATAAATCATTTTATATAAATGGCAATAAATATTCTTGGAATATATTAAATTATAAATAAATAATGTATAAAATTATATATATTTTATAATAACCTTATAGTTTTAATAACCGTGTGTGCAAATATTAAATATATATTAATTATTGTTATTGTCTGTCTGCATAGCATAAAATAAATAAAAATATGAACAACATTTTTTTGACTGATTGTAATTTTTCTATTTTTTTGTACATGTGGCAAAAATGGCCTCTTCTTCTGTATTTTTTTTAGTCAATATAATATGAAATGTTTGCAGGCAGAGGTAAATTTATATTAGTTTTAAATTTTTACTCGTACATATATTCAAATTTTTCCATTTATTGTTGTTGATTGTTGTTTTTTCTTCACTTCTTAATTGAAATGAACCGTGATAAAAACAAAAAAAAAACTATGTAATATATATCCAAAATAAAAAATTTCGCCATGTTTTTCTTTTAAAAATTTTTTATTACAGTAAAAACACGATTCACGCACACTCGATTGGAGCACAATCCGATTACTATTGAAATTAATGTAAAAAGTGCTAATTGAAAGCTTGAATCTTAATCCCGTATTAAGATAATTTTTATTTTTGGAAACATTCTAGAAATTCTTAAAGCAAACATCTTATATGGGCCTCCATTATTCCAGAAATTGTTTAAAAATTAACACGTAGTTTAATTTTGAACATATCTGCTAAATTTTAATAATAACTAAACTCAAAAAATTTCAATAAAATAAAGTTTTGAAAATTTTGTAAAAATATGGACTGACACATTTGTAATTCCCAGAACATCAATAATATTAAGTTTTTCCAAAAATAACAATTAATTTAAAGGAATTAAGTTCAAGCTTTCATTTAATATTTATTACATTATTCTAAGCTATTCTGGTTTTTGCAATATAGCGTGGAGAAAAATGAAAATTCGATAATATATCATCGTTATCGATCCAGATAATGTGCGTGAATCACATTTTTACTGTACTTATCATTCGCTTTATATAGTAAATAGTATGGCCGGCTGACTGAGGTGTTAGCTGGTATTTGTGGTGGTGCGTTGTTCCAATACCAATACAATATATTTAAAATATATATAGTAAAAAGAATTAAAAATTTTAATAAAACAATGATATATATATAGTTATATATACAAAACACATGTACACTTCGCATGTGCGTAGAGAATACGTTTTTTTTTGTAAAATCTGTGGCTACTCAAAAAACTTATATGTATTAGATATGAAACACACAAAGAAAATACTATACTATGAAAAATATTTACTATAATCTAATATTCTTATTTATATAAACTTTATAAAGTAAATAATGTGCATATATATAATATGTTATATGTAATATCATGAGTAATAATGATCATATATTTATAAAAAGTAAATAAGAGTAAGAAAGAAAAGCAGCTACCGAATTTAATTTTGTATTGTTTTGTTTATTCTTTTCCAACAACGCAATAGCAATTAACGACTATGTATATGTATAAGTTTATCTATATGAGAAAGTGAGTAAATTTATATATATATAACTTCGCTTATTATATAAAATACAATACTACAAATCGTGCTTTATTTTCTCCGTATTATTATTATATTATATGTATTTTATTTTTATATTGAATGAAACATTGCGGCGGTGTTGTTTAAATTTGGTGCTCTTCTTATGGTCGTTCGTTATATATATAAAATGCATATATATATTTAATAATATATAAACCATCATAATGTCGTAATCTTCGCGCTGTCGCGCTTTATCGACCGCTATACAATTGTTCTTCTCTCTATTTGTGATGTGTAGTTGTTTCTTTTACGCTAAAATACACTATACACACATGCACACACACACACACACACTTAGTAAATATATTTTCTCAATGTCGCGTCGTCGACAACCGCATTAAACAGCAATCATTTTCTCATTTTACAGTTGAGAAATAGCTTTTGAATGGGTAGTGTTGGCTTGTGGTAGTGTTATTTTGTAGAAAGAAAATTTATATATTATAAAAAAAAAAAAAAAAAAAAGTAAAAACCAATAAATTATTAAAATTGTTCTTCAAATTTATTAGTATTCAACTATCAATTTTCTTATTATTATTTCTATTTAGTTTTTATAAATTTCTTATGTAACCAAATTACTAACTACAAATTAAAAAACACATTTTATATTTGTATCCGTCTGCTACTTCTTTTCACTGTACCTTTATATGTACACCATTTTGGTGACAGCAGAAATAAAAAAAAACCAGAAACAAAAAAAAAAATGGAAGTATTTTAATTTAAAAAATAAAAAAAATAAATAAATAAAGATTATTGTGTAATAAAAATTTGTGAATTTATTCTTGTTGAAATTGAAAAAAAAAAAAATACAAACTATTAATTTAATTAATTTTGTGCAATTTTTTGATATTTGATTATGTGTAATACAATTGATTAAAAATTCATTTCACAAAAACAATATATAAGAAATTATAGAATACCACACCGGGCAGACAGACAGACAAACAGACACACAAATTTATATATAATTAATTTAATTCAGTTAAATTTTAAGAATTTTTAAATAGCATTTTAATTAACAAATACATTTTTTTATATATCATATAAGTAACTGACTTAAAGCGTACATATTCAACTAAAAAAAATTATTTAATTTATACATATCCGTAATTATTTAATTCTAAATATATATATATATTATCACCATAAATAACTATATAATTAACAAATTTTCGTATATATAAAATATTTCATAATTAATTTTAATATATATTTATAAAATAAAATATAATAAAAATGAAATCAAATGTAATGACCATGCATCAATTTCCGGCTTTTGCCGGAAAACAGGATATTTTACGAGAAGTTGTTATGAAATATATTGATCATTTTTATCCAAAGTAAGTTTTAATAATTTAATTTTTTTTGTTGTTGTTCATTGTGGGGTTTATTTAAATTAAATAAAAAAAAATTAATAATTTATATATTAAATGGGGAATTGTTAAACTGTCGGAGACAACTTGTCTATATGCAAACGAAAGAAATAATATGTAAATAAATGTAATTTTACTGTCATCGTACCAATAAAACAAAAATTTACATTTTATTAACCACCCCTAAATTGTTATTAGCCTTTTTTTTTCTCATTGCTATTAAGGTTAAGACATGTGGTCTAATGATGGTATATACAGGAAAGTTATCAAGTTTCTATAATGTGATCTTTTTCTTTTTCAATTTTATAAAAGAAAATGATGGCGCATTATTACATGTTACGGTTTAGCAAAAACGTTATATATCTTATTTACATCGTGCGAAGTTAGTATTTCGCGACCCTCTAACTTTGAATTCATATATGTTTTCACATCGACAGTTTGTTTTCTGTCAGTGGATGATCACTAGTGTACAATAGATAAAGTATTGGTCCAAGTACACTTCCTTGAGTTACTCCAGCTTTGATATATTTTAACTGAGAATAGGCTCCATTCTGAAGTATCTTTCTTACATGTAAGATGTTAATATCTTTGCAAACTGAGCCGGTAACAATTTTTTTTAAATTGTGGATTAAACCCTCGTGCCATACTTTGCCGAAGGCCTGTGCTACATCCAGAAAAATTGCGGAGCACACTTTCTTTTCTTCTAGTGTTTTTTCGATAACATCCGTTATTCTGTGCATCTGATCAATTGTTAAATGATTGTCTCTAAAACCAAATTGATGATCCGGTAATAATCGTTTACCCCCAATGATTGGTTTTTTTTAAGTCATATTTTACTCCAAGTGGAGCTTCAATGTCATCTAATAAACCTTTTCATTACAACCAAGTTGGTAAATTACTTCGCATGGGAGTATATAACAATTTATCAATTGTGTACTGTACTGTACTGTAATTAACGAAAGATAAATGTTTTCAAAATACAATTATTTTTATATGAGTGATTAGCCCATAGTTATGTGTGTGTGCAGACATTGTTAATCTTTGAATAGCGTCCAACACCATATTTTCAAAGATATCCGTTTTTCTTTTTATTCCATCAACGAACAGATGGTCACCCAGCCGAAAAATTTCAGTATTAAAATAAATACCGAAAAATTTCATATGAAAAATAGCGGATTTGAACCCGCTATATTTCATTATTAATATATATAATTAATATTAATATTTTCTTTGAGAAAACGAAGTATAGTAATATTTTCATGTAATGACAAATTAATTTAATATAAATTGAATTAATATTAATTGAATGTAGATTAAATATATTCTCATCCTTTATGAAATTAATCAGAAAATGTAATATATTTAATTTGACATTCGAATACACGCACGCGTGGCGTCCATTATTGCGTGCTGTTCATACTACACACAAACGAATAATTTTCGTATCGACTGGTCGTTGTGTGTGTGTATACCATACGACGGTATACGAACGATGTTTTTCTGATAGCTTGTAAAATAAAAACCAATATTTGAGGTTAAATACACACGAGTAATTTTATTCGTTCGTACTCAGAAACGATGCGATATTTTTATTGACGGCACGAAATCGTTCAGTCGCGTACGACAATTATTTTATAATAATTTTTTTCAAATTAAAATTCAATAATTTATTCCCTTTTATTTTATAATGCTCTGAATAAGTTTATTGTAATTTAACTCGAATACGGTTTAGCCCGAGACTACCACTGCGTAAATTGATAATATTTTTACATGTAATAAAAAGAAAATGAAAGATGTAGCAACCGAGAAGCGAATGTATTTATTATTTTGTCAATAAATTCTTTTGTCAATTGTCTATAATAATTAGCTTTTTAATTCAGCTAAAAATATTAATCACAATCCGAGATATTACTAAAACCATTACCACGTGACTCTCGTGTAGAATCAATTAGGAGTACTTACCCTAAGATAATCTAAAACCGTAGGAGGGCTATAACGAAAATAGAAACCCTTATATTAGTTACTTCCATTAGTTTTTTACTTCAGAAAAAATTGAACCATTTGGATGTCGATTTTTTGCCGGCAAATTAAACCGCAGCAGGGTTAATACCGCATTTTTGTTTCATCATAAAGTGATTACAAAAAATAATTTCCAAAAATCGTTCGTTCGTGTATCGTATGAGCAATATGGTTCATATTTAACCTCAACAATATACAAATAGTTTTTTTCTTATAAAAATAGCATTAAAATCGCATGTTTGCGCGGCGTGTGCATATCACTTCAGCCGCGATGATGAGTTCTACACGTGAACATCGTTTTTATATCCGTTTCATGATTTTTGACGAAATAAATATGCGGAAAATGTTGGCTTCCTCCGTTTTAATCCACCCACTTATTTGGTATAAAGTGAATAAAAAAGATTATTTAAATAACTTGAGTGAACTTGAATTTTTGAAATGAACCTGGAAACAATATATTTATAATGTTCCTAATTATTTAATCCCCATCCCCCCATATAACCTGACCCATACCTATATTGCAATAATTATCTTTGACCATTATTTTTGGAAATGCGCTGAAGCTGAATCGATCAGTTTAATGATAATTTTTTAATATCTGTGGAATTAAGTGCGATCTACTACTACCTCTGCCAGCTCTCATTTACCCAATTATTTTCCATTTTACTACTAAAAACAATAAACGACATATTTTAAATATTTGTGGTAGTTGATGAGATATCCGGCTCGTACCAGAGTCTCCCATATTAGCAAGTTTTATTACTCCAAATTGGAGCTTATGCTACTAAATAATTATAGGATTTATTTTTGTAATTAACGTTTTGTATTTGCGAATATATAATTATAAGAATATTAAAAGAGAAACTTTTTGATGTTTGGTATTAGGGGATTGAACCATGCTTCCCCAGTTACTATACATAGATAATGATCTAACGGATGTTGTTGTTGATGGTTTTCTTGATTTCGTACGAACTCAACTTTAAATTCAAGTAATATCCCATCTATCTCTATATGTAATATCGATATTAACTCACAAAATCAATTAATATTAAGTCAGTTTCTTTAATAAATTATTAAATTACAATTCTTTCAAGAAAATTCTATTACTTTTAGTTTTTAATAGTCTCGTTGTTTGGCACGGGATACATAATTACATAAATTTTTGTATTTGTCGTAATATCATGCGTATGATGATACTATAGTCAATTCACTTATTAGTTCACTCACTATGTAGTTTATAACTAAGGCCAGGAAGGTATAGGAATTATATCCAATACAAATTTCATAAAAAAATAAAAATATTTTGTTAAATTTTGTGTGCGCATGTACACACCTCCTCTAATGATATGAAAAAGAAAAAGAACCGGTTTTTTTGTTTTTATGTTGTTGTTGTTTTCTGTTTTAAGCATAGAGTTTTTTTTTTTTTTCTACTTGACACACTTCCACTTTTTTTTATATTTTTTTCATTTCAAAACTAATAAACGTAAAAAAAATAAACAAGTTCTCTTTTTTTTCCATAATTTTGATTGCATTAAAAATTTATCTATGCACCATTCACACATTCACACACACGCATATACACATACCCAACAACAACAAGAGGAAGATTTGTTAGATTTAAAAATGTAACCAAAAATATTTTAATATTATCTATAAAATTATCAAAATACTACACTACAACACTACAACTAACCGACACCCGAAAAACTTTCTACATCAACTTATTTACACGTATTTTATATTCGTACGCATAAACAAATTATACGTGTAATTATTTTATTACAAATAATATATTAAATTAACATTCTAAATAAAATTTGTATTGTTTTTATTGTATATTATACGCATGCGCATGTGTTTATGTGATTCTACCCGCATACGATTACTATAAATGTATGTGTGCGTTGAATGAACATAACATTATATTTTTACTTTAACTTAAGAGTTTTGGAAACGATAAAATTTAAGGTCCATATATGATACTACTTTGCTATGTAAGGCAGCTCTATTCTATGTTGAATATAAAATTTTGTACTTAAAATAATAATAATGTATTAGAAAAATGAAATTAAATAAGCAAATATGTATTAAAATGTCACAAACTATTTATAAAATTTAAATAAATAAAAACGAAATAATAATATATATTTGTATAGGGTAAGGTTGGGTGTTATGACAAGAAATAGACATTGAATATTGTTCCATTTTTTATATGATTTTAATCGTCAAAACATATATGTATTGTATATATTTTTTGACATTTAATCCTTTGAAGCACGAATTTTTCGAGCAAAAGAAATTTAATTATTTCAGCACATATAAACCCCTCGAGGTCACTTTGATCATGAATCTGGTGTTAGTTATAAAATATACTTGAAAACAACAGAAAATATAAAAGAATTGATATGAAACGCTTTTCTCTGTTACTCGCTATTCGATAGGGTAATAGATTAAATATTCCGGGTTGTAATCAACAGTAAAATGCGACTAAAAATTTTTGACATCAAACAGTCATTGGTTTTGCATCTGAAAATGAAATGTAGTGCTTCATTGCACTTTACTTCTCAGTAAGTGAAACATTGCTGTACCGCTGTGTTTTAAAGGTATCAAAACATATGCACGTGAACGACAACATGCGAATATAATCTGATTACGTAAATTTTAATCACCAATCTGATTGTATCAACACATAATGCCATGTATTAAACCGGATAAATGTATACGTTTACTTAAGTTATCCACAAAACATTGAATTTTTAAAAAAAAAATTGTTGTAGAAGTAATCTTTGGCTATACATACATATTTCGCATGGGCAACACTTTCATTTCATCAAATGCAAATGTTAAGGTGTTAAAATAAATTTTAATTTATGTTAATTATAAATATGAAACTTCGGATTTATATCGTTAATATAGTAATTGTATTTAATTTTGTCTATCTAATGAAGTAACATTTAAAATACCTGAGCGCCTCAAGCTCTATCGTCACATACAGTTGGTTCAGAGAAAAAATTATATTTTTTACTTTTTAATTTATCTGCGATAAAATGATGTTTTCTAAAATTCTCTACTTTTTATTATACTCTTATTAGAGCTGCGGTAAATTTGATTTTTATATATTATTATTTTCTATTAAAATGTCGTAGTATTGTCCTCAATTTGATACCCATGTTAAAGGGGTAGCGAAGATTAAGCTAATCCGCCATCTTGTGTTGTCCACCATATTAGATTTAGGCTGATATTAGTCAATGCGTTATATTCTACTCATAAAACCCTTTCATTTGATGAATGTTAATGGGATTCTGAAAAATTAACCAAAGCCGCCATTTTGTGGCAACTGCTTTATTGAATTTTAAATGATGTCATTCAGCTTACTGCATTTTACTTGTCGTAACCTTTTATTTGGTACCTACGTCGCACGTATATTGTAAAGAAAAAGTAATTCGCCATTTTGTGGTGCTTGCCATATCGAATTTAGAATGTCACACAGCTTACTGCATTCTACTTGTCATACCCTTTTATTTAGTACCCATGTCGAAGGTATATTGTAAAGAAAAAAGTAATTGGTCATTTTATGTCTACCGCCACACAATTTGAAATATATTTTATCATATTGTCTTCATAACCAAACGTGTGTGCAAAAGTTGAACTTGATATCTGGAAGTGGCCAAAAATTCGATTTCTCCTGGGCAGACAGAAAGAGAGGCAACGTAGTTAAATAAAAGATTGTAAAAACTGTAAATATTCTAAATAATCGAAAGAACTATATTTATTTTATAAAAAAATAAAAAAAATCGGGAACAAAATAAATAAATTTTCTAATTTTTGGGTGCTGCTTCTGATGTAAAATTAAATAAATTTTATCATTTATTTATTTATCAATACAGTCAATGTATTAAAACTATTTGCTTAAATATATTGACACTTTCTCGAAATCCTTATCACGAAATTATTCCATTAGTAATAGCACGCCCGCCACCAGTTATACGAAACCCAACCTTGCCCTATAATACATACCTTATGTTGAATTAATAATAATATTACTTACAATAAACATACCATACTTTTAGCTAACAAATTTATAGAATTGTAAATAACACTGTGTAAAGAGAAGCACTTTCTAAAAAAACATATATTTGCGTAATCCAATTCAATATCTCTCTCACTTTATATGAATATTATAAATATAAAAAATAACTATCTTCTGATTTAAATGGATATTAAGATTAAAAGTATGTTGAAAAATATATATAAACATAAGTCGTGCGCAATTTTTATTATTTTCGCCACAACGGAAAACCTACATATATTTGAAGTGATAAAAAGGTTAGCGATATAATTACCGAAAATGTGTTTATTTTAATTTTTTCACATATAAAATGGAAATTAGATTTATGTATATGTTAATTCATTTACTATTACGATTACGACGTACGGCGGTACGCGTGTGTAAATACGGTATCCATAATGAAATAAATCTATAAAATTTATAAAATTTAATATAATTTAAGTGAAAAAGCACTACGCAAAAAACGCATCAACACACATTGCACGCATATTTACTTTAATGTTGCTCTGACCATTTTTATATAAATTGTACTAGTATAGAATTTGACATAGATTTATAAAACTTATGCAATTTTTTGTTGTTGTTGTTGTTGGTGTAAATGTTAAATGTTTTGTTAAATAATAGTTTGCATATTATAAAGTAAGCTTTATATGGTAAATTTGTAACCTTGTAGCAATCGATTTTATTCAACGTTTTTGCATATATTTATGTATATGTGTATGTAATAACTATGTATGTATTATAGATTATACATGAATTCTAATATTGTTACACATAAGATAATTAACAAGGTTTTTTTCTGTGATTATATTAATGGTTTTTAAATAATTATGAATATAATTAATTTTTATTTATTTATTTGATTTTCTGACATCTCGTTTATGTATAAAGGGTCTTCAAATTTGAGTTGACTTTTAAAATTTTTTAATAAAACACATAATTTATGCGAAATAACTTGATTTACCTATTATTAAACGCAAGTTGTAGTTATAATAATGGAATAGAATGTCAGATAAGTGACCTCCTATATTGCCTTTATTCTTTTAGGAAAATTTTCCATCACGTGTTCACATAATTGTGTTTCAATTTGCATGATTTTCTCAATTATGATTTCTTTTAGATGTTTTATGGTTTGGGGAATTATCCGCATACCCAATCAAAAGTAGTCTAAATCATACTGACAAATTAACATCTTGTCTTAGAGAAATTATTCGATTACCAAATTTCTGGTTTCATAAGTTCTTTTGTTGCTGTATATGACATTTCGCTCCGTTCTATTGAAAACTCATATTCTGGTCATTAATATTCATCCCATAAAATCTTATTAAACATTTTTCGATATCGGGCACCATTTACGCAGTAACAAAGTTTCCAGCTGCATTTTGAGAGAAGTCTATCAGGCATAAAACCACATCAAACAGTTACTTTTTGTGAATGCAGCATTTGTTGTTGGAATATTACTAGTGAATTTTCTTCATCAGATACACAACAATTTTGTTTTGTTTTCATATCGACCAATTTCAAAATGAGCGTCATCGCACTAAAGATGATTTGGTTAAAATAATAACTGAACTTTCACCTAATTTAAAATAATTTATAGCAAGAAAGACGAGCATTGTTCAATCGTATATCGTTCTCCATATTTATTAAACGCGTTCTTTCTAATACATTGTCACCTGCGTAAAAAAAAAACAATTATTATGACAAAAAAACACAAATGACGGTAAATTAAGAAATTAACTCAAATTTGAAGACCCTATCGCTAATCCATTTACTTACGATTTTGATGATCAATTAAAAAAATTAAGATCAGTTATAAAATGTTCACTCTATCGTATTAATACCTGATATATTATTGATAATATATCTACATTGTGTCTATTAATTATTTCTAAAAGATGTTCCGATCGCTATTACATTGGGCAACAATTTTCACCGGAAGTTTTTGTACTTGGTTTCTTTAATGTTACAACTTTTTGAAATTGAAAATCATTGTCCTATCGTCGTGATTGATGGATACACGCAGGAAAAATTTCAATAAAATTAATGTAAATTATAGGATAATTTAAGTAAACATTTCGTTATTTTGGCTCCAACGAACAGGCCGTTATTTTAACGCCACATTTTTGTTAAATTTATTAAAAAATGCTTCATAATTTGTTTCATTGCTTTTACAAATCTAATTACATTTTGTAAAATTTACGATATGGGTTTTGTAGCCCTCCATCTATGGCTATGTATCTTATATTGTCAATTGAAGTTATATAGTCATTGAAAATCATCATCCCAATATAAAATGCGAAGTTAATTGAATTTTTTAATAAAATTATTTAGTAATAGAATTTTGTTCGATGACCTTTTACCATCTTTTAGGCAGCATCATAATTACGCACTTATAAAACTTCTGGTCCTTATCGTCAAAAAATTTAACCAACTGCGTTTTGACATCATCATCGTTATTGATATTCTAATAACTGGTAAATCTGACGGTGCAAGATCATGGCTATATATGGTGGATTGCATTTTCCAATTTGGTTTCTTGTTGTATGTACCCATCTGAATTGATCGTTTGGTTGCGAGGTAAAATTTCAAAATTGGCAATGTCATTGTAATTCCACCAAACTGATAACATGATAATATACCCGTCTTTTGACGGATTTCATGGTTTCGATGTTTTTTTATTTGGTTAATGTTTCTTGCTCCACCATCTTTTTCGATTTACGTTGTTGTTTTGCAATCCAGTTTTCATAGCCAGTTATCAATCGTTTCGAAAATGGATTAATTTCTTTAGGTTTCATAAGTAAATCGCTGAAATCAATTTTGGCGTTTTTTTTCAAGTTTTTTCACCATACACAGGACATAATTTCTTGTGAGCTTGTGATGCGTTGTTTCCTACGTAGAACCAAAAAGGCAAAATATGACGAAAATGCTTATTTAATTTTCAATTTCTCTACAAAATCAAAAACAAAAAAAGGCACAACCGATCGTTACCAATTTTTTTACAGAATCAAAATTGAAGTACCCACTATAAAAAAAACTATAGTTTAACATTTGGAATACGTAAAGATACGTCAAAATTTACCAAAAGTCATCTATGTCTAAGTCATATATGAAAAGTGTAATTTATTAATGTGCAACCTAATATATAAAATTTATGTAATTTCTGTTACGTTACTAAGAATATCTGTTTTAATTAATTTTACGCCTCATTTTTATGACGTCTTAGCGATGAATTTATAGTTTCAACTCATTTTTTGGTAAACTATCATATTTCTTGTGTTTTTTTTTCAATTTTGTATACCGAAATTTTATCTTATTCTATATTTCCTATAAATTTCATTGATTTAATATATTTTTATATAAAACATTTAGTCGGAATATTTCTTCTGTCTTTGTTTTGACAATGGCAACGTCTAATAATATATAAATAATAAAACAAAGCATAATTAAATCTATACTTTTACCTTTATCCATTCTTATTTTCACTTTATAAAACACTAAATAGTAAATAATTTAATAAAAACACTAATTTATTTGTTACACAACTATGTCCATATAAGTTAAGCCATTCTTAAGCAATCCCAAATTGTGAAACAATTAGCCATTAATAACAATTCTAATAATTGGTATGTAAAATAAAAATTTTCTTTGATCACGCAAGCGTATTCAGACATTTAAACAGCTTGTAATAAAGTAGTACAATGTATGTGTATAAACGTGTTAACCCTTGCTGTCTTCTATTATTTCTAATGAAGTTATACAAATTTCTATATATGAATGGGATTCGTTGGATGATAATTTATAACAAAAATTATAATAAAAATTTTCCACTGAGTTGGTACATACAATCTTATGTCCATTACAATATGGACGCCAATACCGAAAGTAATTTTTAATTGAATTTTTTTTAATACTGTATAAACTCATTTAATTTAGTTGCTCCTAATTTAATGGTAGCGTATAGTAATTTGAAAATATTTATATCAACTAATATGTTTTTTATATACATAAAAAATTTGCAATATTTTTGCGCGCATTTTATTTTTGCATAACTCTAACCTATACAAACATAAATTTCTATTAATATTTGTGTATAAAAAAATAAAATTTACGAGTATATAATGCAAAAATAAAAAAGGGAAAACAAGGACATAAACATATATGTGTGTGTGTGTGTGTGTGTTCTTTTGTATATAAATGGATGGCTATTAATAAACCAGTATATGGGAATATATGCAAATTTTAGCATAGGGGAGATATTTTTTCGCAGAATAACGATTTGTGACGAAACAAGTTTATTTTCACCCCATTTTTATGCGCATATTTTGTGATGCTATTGTTTAGTTTAGAATGTTGTTGTAGATTTTATATTTTGTTATGAATTTATTTATTTTTTTTTTTTTAATAAAAATGTCCTTCGATGAAAAAAATGAATAACAAATAGTAATAATTTGTATTTTATTAATATATTTTTAATAAAAAATAGATAATTATAAAAAAAAAAATATTGTTATTATATGGCAAAGTCTAATTTATGCACATATTAAATTGTAATCAATCAGAACGCCAACGTACCACGCCAGTAATTTGCACAATATTGTATAAATTAATAAAAATATGGTAAATATTAACAATAATTACTTTGTAAATTTACTATTATTTACACACACATACTTAAAAATTCAATTTAATTGAAAAGAATTATGTCATCAGAGTTGCTTACTTTTTTTTTATTACATCATATTATTAATCGTGAACGAAATGTAAAATTATTATTATTTTCTATATTATTACTCGTATTATTGTATAATTTATTTGTTTGTATTTTGTAAACTCGCATTTATAAACAAAACAATTTACGTTTAATGTTTGACAGCCTTTTTATTTATATAGTGGTGATAGTCTATTTGCTCCATTTAACAAAATTTATTATTTATAGTAATCCTTTCAAATTTTAATATAAATTACACTTTATGTAATAATTTTTCTTTGTAAGAGTACAGTAAACATTTGCGTATAAATTAAATTAATAAAAAATATGCGGAAATGAAATGAAATGAAAAAATATAAATTCACGCAGAATAATGAGCACGAAATAGAAAATAAATGTTTCTTCTCCACTCAGGTCTTCATTTAAGTGTTCAATGAACACGTCAGAAAAATAGACCCTTTGCAGCTGGTAAAACAAATAAAATAGCTAATATTTAATATTTTTTACTTTCATTGCCATTTAGTCAATGCAATTTTTATTTAATTATTTGTTGTCGTCTCAGCTGGCCAATTTTTTATTAATTCAATTGTATATTCGAATGTTGAAAACTTTCCCCAATCGAATACACTTTCATTTCCTAAGCTAAGCAGTTGCTTGCAATCACAATATGATTATAATAAGTGCGAGGTATACTTTTTTCTTTATTCTGTGTGTAAATTATACGTTTTCGGTATATTTATAAATAACGCCAGTATTATATCGTTTTCATATTCGTCGTTTATACAACCGCTGTACTATAGTAATACGGAATGGATTACAAAATCACAAAAATAAATATAAAATTTTCACAAAAAATCATTTTATTTATTCAAAATAATCTCCATCAACTGAAATACATCGATTTTGCACGCCTTTCAACAACACTTTTTCAATGTTTTCTTCAGTAAATTACTTCAAACGGTCGACCAGGACGTTCATCATCACTTACATTTTCTCGCTGCTTTCTGTGACTCGTTTATGTCATTTAAAAACTTTTGCATTTAACACATTATTATAACCACATTTTAAAACAAAATTTAATGTTGGTTCTCTGGACCGTCGCACAAAACTACCGACACTTAATGCTGTTTAAAATAATGTTGTATTTTCGCTTACTCTAAAGGAAATGTCAAGAAAACTTTTACAGTTTATTGAGGTACGTTCACAGAACAAACTACAAAAAAAACTATGAGGTGGCGCTACGCGTTCTATGGTTTACATAATTATTCCAGTTTATTATGGGACAGAGGGTGTATGTTGTACATTGTACTGTGTATTCGAATATTTAAAAAACCTCTGCTTAAATGGACAGCCATTAGAAGGAAGAGTACATCTGATGTCTATGTAATTCCTTACTCTATGGTCATAAGTTACTTTCGGTAAGCATTTGTAGGTTGGTTTTTTTTAATGTGTTTGAGGTTTCTTTTATGCGTAGTTTTTAGAATTGGTTTCATTCAATCAAAAAATGAAATAATCGAATATAATTCTGAAATGATACTTTCCAAATAGTTAGTTTTATTCTAATTATGATCGAGTAAAACATGCGTACAGTATTAAGTTATGTACGAAATACGTTTTGTAAAATTGTTTATCTTTCGTTTTTTTTTTAATTTTTTTCTTAAATATACAATCTTTTTATAAAATTTGTTATTTCACATAAAATACTTAAATTTTTACTGTGTATATAATATTTATAATTCAATCACGTTATAGGAACGTATTTTTTTCATGTGTATAAAGTCGTATAATGTTTACAAAACGAAAAATTTAACCAATCCGAGTTTACACAAAATCGAAATAACAAAATGAAAGAAAATACACATTAAAATTAAAGAAGCGGATACAAAGTTACTAAATAGACAATTAAGATCTCGTTTTATTGTTCAGTTTCACTTATATAACGATATTCCAAGTTCTTAACAAATTGTCGTGTCTTCTTTAATAATCAATTGATTTGATTTTAAATTATTAATTGTAATCCATCTGCATAATATAAAGGAACATCTGTGATTACTTATGGTGAGTAGACTTCATCCATCGAAACATGTGAATTCTGGTTCTGGAAGATTTAAAACGGGTGATTTTAGATGTTGAAGACAAAAAACACTCAGGTCAACTAAAAAAGTTCGAAGATTATAAATTACAAGCAATATTAAATGAAAATGACGCTCAAACATTACTATGAGCTACTAAAACCAACTAAATATATTCCTTATGTACGTTACCATAACAACAATTGATCGATTTGAACCATTCGCTGAGAATGCCAACAAACAACGTAAAATGATTTTGTTGCGCACGATAACGCACATGTTGCAAAACCGCAGTAAAAAATATTAATATTAAAAAATTGGAAGAATTTATAAATGGGAAATTCTACTGCATGCTCTCTATTCACCAGACCATCGGAAGATCAATTGTTCGGATCAATGCAAAGCGTTTTTCAAGACCATCATTTCACAATATTTGATGACATAAAAAAATAACTCGATGAATGTGAATTGTGTTTCGAAACCAAAATCGTATTTATACTACGGAATTCACAAATTATGCCAGAAAGATGGTCAAATAGTAGTAGTAGATGGAAAATATTCTGATTGAAATAAAATTTACCATATACCAGAAATAAAATTGTTTTATTTGCAAAAAATCCCAAAACTAATTAGTTAAACACCCAATAAATAAAAAAATGTCATTGCAGTAAATAAATGTCAATTTTCATTTTACCATGTTAATACAGCGGGTTAAATTCATAATCTCCGGATCTAATTTCTCATAGGTACTTGATTTATTTTGCAACAATACGAACATTTTTTTTAAATCATTATTATTTTATTTAAATATAAAATTTAATCTAACAAAAATTAAATTCTAATAATTGTTTTTTCATTTTTTTCTCTTTATAGTGCATCGGGAACAAGTGCTGTTGCAATTGATAACAAGATCGAGCAAGCAATGGTAAGTAATTTTTATTTTGTATCATTTGCCATATATTTTAAATAAAATTCTATATTGTACTATCTTGTCAATTTTATTGGTATTATTTTAATACCACAGTTAAAGTAATTATAAAAAGTCATAATTTCAATTAAAAGTCCTTTTTAGTTTCGGACACCTTCTGTCGAAATAATACGTACCATAAAACTCATTGTCAGTAGAAAAAGTATTGTACTATTTATGGAAAAATGACAGTTTTATGTAATCATTATTAAATTTGTCGAGTGTTGTGTTCACTGTACACATAATCGTCAACAAATATTTGTTGCATTAGAAATTAAAAGAGTTCAAAAATTTCTTGGACAGAAGGTACTCAATTCATTTGCGACACGTCCGCTGTGTAACGTTCATGCATGCTCATAAATTTTAATTACCCATATTTAAAATTATCTTAACGTTACTTCTGAAACGTTTAACTTTTAAATGGCGTCCCACAACCGTTTTTATAGTAAAATATAAAGTTCTTTGGGAATTGTCATTTGTCGCTTTTTGAAAGATTTTTAATAATTTATTTAATATAGTTCGAATTAATAGAATTAGGTCAAATATGCATCGTTTTATCAGAGAATTTATTGCCATTTTGAAGATATATAATTTCATTATGCCCCTCTCGTAGAATCCCTTCTTCCTATTGGCAAAAAACTGAAACAAGTGCGGTTTTCACAGTGTTTTCTTGTGTTGAATTTAATATCACCAATATAGTTTTGCAACGACTTTTAGTGGTAGATTAGGTTTTTTTTGGGCAACTCATGTGGCACCCAATTGTACAGATCTATAGTGTCTCCATCCGGCTGCTTTCAAATGCTTATGGACGGTTTCAATGCTTAGCTGGAACTGCTTCGCTTTACTTCTGATAGTCACATGCCGTTCAGATTATTAGATTATCAGATTAGTAGTTTTTTTTTATAATTTTGTCGACATCAGAATTATTGGCCCTCCACTGGGTATATAGGGTCTGTTCGTGTGTTGTGTCGTTTGGGCCGAATGCGTGAATTTCGACATTAGTGAACTACTCTATGTTTCACAGCGCCTGCCACTTGTGAAAAAAAAGTCAAAACTAAACAAATGACAAGTCGTTTTGTGCCTAATATCATCACCTGTCAAATGACATATACAGAGTTGCCAAATGGTACTTTATTTGCTTGTCTCACAACGCTTTAAACTCCTAGTAGTGGAAAAGCGGCAAGTCATTACCATTAACAACCTGATATATTATTCTTTAAAAATTTACATATTTACACACACACGTCTGAAATAATGTTATGCAAGTTTTTCTTTCTAATATACGAGAGATAAATTGTTTTTATATAACGATAATTTTTGATATGACGCTTGCTTGCTGTACAGGCGAAAATGCGGTAACAGAATTTAATTATGTATGAATGACTGTGAGATAAATATATGCAAATTTGTAATAAACTAAGAGATAATTATTATTATTGTAATTCAAGAAATATTAATTATATCTGTCAATCAGAATGTACGTTATATAAGAAAAAATGTTAAATATAACTATTACTATATTATTTCACATATATGCAACGCTATAATATTTATTATAAAATATTTTATTGGGTTTTAAATAAAGCAAGTGCGGTTTTTTTTATAGAATAGAGAAGGCACTTACTTGATTGAATTAAATAACTTTATTTAATAATTTATTGTCCATTTTGTTCGATAACGTTTTTCCATATTTTTGGTAAATATATTATCCCAGCCCTGTAGAACGTATGGGTTTTCTGAGCAAAAAACTAATCCAAGTGTCATGAAAGATTTCGATTTTCCGATTCTGAACACTTTTGTTGAATTTTATTGCGCCGTTTGGTTAGTTGATGTTGAATGTATACCTCTGAATCGATCGTTTGACCGCGTTGTAACAGTTCAAAATACATAATGCCATTGTAATCCCACCAAAATAATAACCAAAACGGTACTTACAAAAAACAATTATGATACCGTAGTTTTATTCGTTACCAAACACAGTACATAACTTTTTGTATGCTTGCGATGAGTTTTTTCCGATCCGGAGGCGAAAAACCAAAGTATGACGAAATTGCCCATTTTGATTATAAATTTTCAACTAAAACTAAACAAAAAATACACAACCGATCGATACAAAACAGAATGAAAATTGAAGTACCTACTATCAATAAAAAAAAATATGGTTTGACATTTCAAATGAATTTAGATACGTCAAAATTCATCAAAAGACATCTATAAGTGAAAACCGCACTTGCTTTGTTTACAACCCAATACATGTTTTTTTGTATATTGTATTTTTGTATAAATAATAAATAAATTTATTGAAATAATAAATAATTATGCCATTGGAAATTTTTCAACAATATACAAAACAAGTAGACAAATAAAATGATTGTTATTGTAATTTTCATTTTGTTGGACTTGGCCAATTAAAAAAAATGCACACAACTGTAATTTTCCATTTTGTATAAATAAATATAATAAATAAACAATATAAAAACATAAACAATTTAATTATTTATTTATTTAGTTTTTCGTTTGCAATACTTACAAACTTTTAAATTATAAAACATATGAGTCTTTTTTTTTGTTAACTCTTTCCGGTGTATAATATTACACACATTCAATTCTGCAATAGGCAATCGATAGATCATTTATATAATTCTATTATGCGGGTTCGCGTTATATTAACATATTTCATATTAATTTTATTATCATTTGAATTTGATTAGAATTCAAAAAATCGCAATATACAAAACGAAACGTATAAAATCAAAACAATTATTTTGTTAATAAATATTTTTACAACCATTTTTATAGTTAGATTTATGACTTGTTCAAAGTGCGTATTTTTATATTTGCTTTTTATTTGACCTTTTCGTCGTTTTATTTTCCAATTTTAATTTCTAAGTTAATGAAATATTTGTCTTAGTATTGGTTCACCACAAAACTGTAAGTAAACTTTTATTATTAAATAATATATTACACATATTTTTAAAATTTTGACATTTCTTTATAATGATAGCTTTGACAGAACTTAAACATTATAAAGTGATTTTGATATTCATGCAATTTATTATTCATTTGTTGTCTTGGCGATAAAGAACTTTTATTCATGTGTCTGTAAACAATAGCTCGCCTGTTTTTATTTAAATGAAATTTATCAGTATCTGTAAATTATAAAAGGTGTGTATATTGGCACCATTTTTATGTAACCGTGCTCTGCAACAAAATAATTATTAAAGAATGCAAAACCAGTTTATAAATTAAAGCGGGTTTTTACGTATAGGTTATAATTACTGAATTGCATAGACAACCAACCTCTGTCCCATTATAAACCGAAATTGCATTAAAAAAAACACAAAAATAAATATTAAACTTTCAATATTATATAAACTTTGATGAATTATTCTTTTCGGTATTCCAAGCTCCATTTCCATGAATTTCGCTGAAGATTTCTTAGAATTTCACGAAATCACTCACTTTTTCAATGTTTTCTTCAATAAATTGCTTCAAATGATCGACCTCGGCTTTCATCATTACTTACAGCTTCTCGCTGCTCTCTTCAATTCCTTTATGCCATTTAAAATCTTGTACTTTGAAAACTTAATTATAACCTTACGCGATTTTGAACAAATCATACATTTGAGTAGCGCTTTTACCAATTTTAAAACAAAATTTAATGTTGGTTCTTTATTTTTATATTCATTTTTCGACCATCGCACAAAAATCACTGTCACTTTATGTGTTGTATTTTCGTTTCTACTGAATGTAATTTCATGGAATTTTGACAGTTTGTTGAGGAACATTTACAGAATATAATCGCAAAAAAAGAAAGAGGTGGGTGCTACGTGTTCTATGGTTTATATAGCCATTCCGGTTTATTATTGGACAAAATGTGTGTACTCGTAATCGTTTCGTTTTTGTATAATAAATATTCAATATTATACGGTGAAAAAGTATATCGATTTGTTTTTTTATTGTCCAAATAAATTATTATTTTAGTGAAATGATTTGTTTTGTATTTTAAAATTTCCTATTTTACTATTTACTACTACTACTACTAGAATAGAATAGCAAAATTAAATTATCTGCCAAATTAAATAAGTCAATAAATTTTTGAATTTTACATCAAATTGACCTTTAAGAATATATTTATAGAAATGAATTAAAAGACTTATACATATTTAAATTATAACGCTGTATGTATAAATATATAGATCAATTTAAATATTTTAGTGTAAATGATTTAATTTTTAAAATATTGGGTATTTAAATAAGTTTCCATCATTTAGCAAGCTATTTGCGAATATCTTTGTGGAAACTTAACCGCTGTGGGGTTGCAGCAATAACCGAAATAAATGGTAGTCTGAAGGAGCAACATTTGGTGTATTGTTTTAGCAAATTTTGGTTGATTTTCTTGTAATAATCGCTTTACATTGATTAGTTGTAGGCAGTTTGGTTCGGTTACGACCGACATAATATCACCTCTTTCTAGTTACAGCCAGCCCAACAAATAGCATTTTCTGGCATAAAATACAACATTTTCAATCGAACAATGTGTTTATACGCATCAGCTAAATGTCACATGTACTAAAACTGAAATCTTATTTCAAAAATATGTATTGCCAGATTATAAATTTAATGCAACCCATTATGATTTGTAAAATCGATATGGAAACTTATTTAAATACCTATAATAATAAAAATTTAGAGACAATTCAAAACAAAATTATAATATCTGCGCGATTGTGAAAATTCGAATATATACAAATAATAAAAAAGTAAACCATAATATCTTAAATAAAAATAGACGTTGTAAAACGTACACATAATTTCCTTAATTAAATTATAATGTTCACAGTATATTTCCTGTATTTTGTTTTTATGATTATTATTTTTTGCTTTATCTTTTTATAGGTATTTAATATTTTATTTCCTCGTTTCAAAAGTTATATTGCCCTTTTGTGTTAATTTATTTTTTCCATTGAATTTTCATATAAAATTTAATTTATTCATTTTATTTTATTTGTAAAAATTTCTCTTCACAAAAATATGAAAATATACCTGAAATTAAATTATAATATTTAAAAAACGCATATATATGCAGTAAAAATACGAATCACTCACACTCGATTCAAGCACAATTCGATTCAAGCACAATACTATTCAGGCATCACAATTTTCGATCCATCTCTACGATTAATGCACCATATTTGCGTATAACATTAAAAATTATGGTCACTATAGAAATTAATGTAAAAAATGCTAAACGATAGCTTAAATCTTAATCCTGCATTAACATAATTCTAATTTTTGGAAAATTTCCAGAAATTCTTGAAGCAAACATCTTATCTGGGCATCCAGAAATTGTATAAAAATGAACACGTACTTTAATTTTGACGATATCTGCTAAATTTATCAATAACTGAGCTCCGAAAATTCTGATAATATCAAATTATGATAATTTTGTAAAAAGTTTCAATTTTATAGACAAACTCCATTTGTAACTCCCAGTACTTCAATAATATCAATTTTTCCAAAAAATGACAAATAATGTAATGGGAATAAGTTCAAGTTTTCATTAAACCGTTATTACATTATTCTAGCTATTCTGATTTTTGAAATATAGCTGGGAGAACATAAAAATTCGATTCAAGCATCGTTATCGATCCAGAAAATGAATGTGAATCGAATTTATACGGTATTATGATTATATCAACATGGGTGTATTTAATGGGACGGGCTTTGGGAGTTGCATCGGACTCTACCTAGAAAATTAGTGCAACATTATCATATTAGATTTATAGATTACTTTACCGCATGGCATTCTCCAAGGTTTATTTGTCGATATTTTCTTTCAAAACACGTAGAACTCATTTTCATTAATCAAAATCAACGTTTTCGGAAATATTCGTTGCAAATATTGGGTCGTAAACAAAGCAAGTGTGGTTTTCACTTATAGATGTCTTTTGATGAATTTTGACGTATCTAAATTCATTTGAAATGTCAAACCATATTTTTTTTATTGATAGTAGGTACTTCAATTTTCAGTCTGTTTTGTATCGATCGGTTGTGTATTTTTTGTTTAGTTTTAGTTGAAAATTGATAATCAAAATGAGCATTTTCGTCATATTTTGGTTTTTCGTCTCCGGAACGGAAAAAACTCATCGCAAGCATTACAAAAAGTTATGTACTGTGTTTGGTAACGAATAAAACTACGGTATCATAATTGTTTTTTGTAAGTTCCTTTTTGGTTATTATTTTGTTGAGATTACAAAGACATTATGTATTTTGAACTGTTACAACGCAGCCAAACGATCGATTCAGAGGTATACATTCAACATCTAACCAAACGGCGCAATAAAATTCAACAAAAGTGACCAGAATCGGAAAATCGAAATCTTTGGTCATTCATGAAAAATGATTGGAGCTTCATTGGCAAGTGTTGCTACATCCACCATATAGTTTGGACCTTGCATCTTCAGATTATCATTTGTTTCGGTCTCTACAGAACTCCTTTAATGATTTAAAATTGAATTCTCTATGGTTGTGCAAAATGCACTTGTCACAGTTTTTAGTTCAGAAAACTGAGAAATTCTATAGTCTATGGGATAATGTCGTTACCAGAAAAATGTCAAAGAGTCATCGAACAAAATGGACAATACATTATTAAATAAAGTTATTTAATTCAATCAAATAAGTGCCTTTTGTTTTCTATAAAAAAAACCGCACTTGCTTTATTTACAACCCACAATAGTATAACAGATTTTCTAGCAAAGTTTATACTTTTCTATTTATTTTGAGGACTAATTATTAGTTTATTTGCATCGTTCTAGGTGTCTGCATGAACCGATTTCTTCTAATGTATGAAAATCTTCAAATTAGTAGTTTTTTCTTGATTTGTTTAAGTTGTATTTTTTTCACTTCTCTTACCAGCCAGAAATGATCATCGCTTTCCCAAAATTCCCCACCCATTAAGCTGTTTATTTTTAAAAAACTTTATTTAAATTAATTAATATTTTCAATTTAAAATTTAATAATTTTTTACTTGTCCAACGATTAAGAAAAAAAAAAATCACATGCCCCCCTACCTGAATAAATTGTCTAATCTGCGCCCTTGTCACAATATCAAACAACAATTATGTTTCGTGGTGTCACCATAAAATATAAAATAATTGTATTATATTTGTTTTGAGAAAATGCCAAAGTTTAAATCGCGTCAATTGTTTTATTTAAATGATGATCGATGCCGTTGCGATGATGTTATTTATGATCATCGCCACCACAACAACATATATTTGTGCCAACACGAATATATATAGAAATTATTTTTTTATGAATGAAAAACTGTTTTTGTTATTTTCTGTTAATGCTAAACAATATAAAAGTATTAACATTAAAAATTGTTAACATTAATAAAACAAAAAACAAAATGTTGAACGCATCCACATAATGAAATTAATAAAATGACATAATTTTTACTATTATAATCTATTATTGGATAAGATTTTAAGATAAACGGATGTGTCTGATGTCTGTTGTTGGTATTTGTTACATTTGATATTGTATATTATTATTAATAAGAAAACTGGGTATACTATAAAATTGAAAAAAAACGTGTATAGATATTTTCCTTATATTACCAATGTTTAATAATGTGTTGTATTTGAAAATATATATTGTACAATATTATATATGGCACAAAAAAAGGTATGCGCGTAAATACTATTACCGTTAGATTTTCTCTTTTCAATGTGTGTGAATTCTATATGTTTTTATAGAGATGTACTCAATATAATACATATAAATATTCTTTATGCCATAGATTACGGAAAAAAACTCAATATAAAATGGTTGGGTTGTTGATCAATGATCATCATTTGATCTGTTCTTTATGTTCCATATAGTAATAATTTTTTGTTTATAACATTTATAGAAAGAATGATATTAAAAGTAATGAGAATAATAAATAATAATAAAAACTGGTTATTTACATGCTTTTGCTTTTAAAATTTATTCATCATTATCATTTCAATGCGAGTATTTGATCATGATCATTTGTTTATATAAATGTTTTGCTTGTTTACGTATTATATGTGATAGTTTTTTTTTACTTATACTATCTTTATTAAATAAAGTGTAAAGAATATTATTTATTTATTTACGTTATTAATATTAAACAATTATCATTTATTATCTTTATTTTTAATAAAAATATGGATAAACTTGTTGAAGAATAATAATCTATTGCATATTTAAAATTAATTGTAAATTAAATATATAGACGCGCGCACACGTGTATCTCCCTTTTAAATGAAATTTTTATAAGTTAATTCTTGTTTTATCTAATTTATAATTATATTGGGTATCTATAACTAAATATATACAATATATTGAAATATGTGTAACTCAATATATATATATAGAGATAGCCAGATGATAGCCTATTATATGAGAATATTATTAATACATACAAAAAATAAAATATATAATTAGTTAAAATCAGAACAAAATGGATGACATACATTTATTTATTTATTCACTTATTCACAATATCGTATATATGCAATTGAAATTTATATATACATTTAGAAAATAATGTTCGTTTTGTTCGACCTAGTTTTAATTATATTTTTAAAATCTATAAATAATATAAAAATTTTTAATATCATTGAAAAAACACATTGGTATATTGCAAATTTTCTTCATTTTGATATGCGACATATTATAGATTTGTGTGTGCACGTATTATTTATACATTTTATAGTTGCTTTTTGTATATACACAATATTTTCTTTTGTTCTTTTGATTTTTGTCGATGCATTCAAATTTTATAGATTATTTCAAAATGGCTTTCTTATTTATTATGTGAAGGTAAAAATATGGTGGTAAGAAGTTATTGTTTTTGAGCAACCTTTTTAAATTAAAAAAAACCGTTTTTTTTTTTTTTTTTATCTCTTAATTCACAGTGCGTTGCAGTACACTTATTCAACAACCAATCAGAAAACTATTTTTGTTCGTAAATGTCAAAATAACCATTTCTGATTGGATTTTAATAAGTATACATACTACAATTTAATACCTAACTCTGAAAACTATAGGTATTACTAAAAAAAGGTTTTTTTGTTATCTGACAATGAGTGTGAAGTTTTAAAACGGATAATTATTTCATTGCGCATCTAATCTCTAATTTGTTAGTATTATCAATATAATAATTGTACACTCATGTTTTTCTTTGTTTAAAATAGCCGACGAATATTGGTGTTTCACAAAACAAAACTATAGTATTTAGATATAACAATAAAACCATAATGACAGACATTGGTATTGTACTACAGTATTAAAATTTGGCATCATTAAAAAGATACATAATTCTTCTTTCAAATGTACCCAACTTTATGCATATCGGTTGACATAGTTGCGTCATAAAAATGCAATGGAACAAAGAGCAAATATTAAATTTTGTTTAAAATTGGAATAAATTGGTGGTGAGACTTACAAGCTGTCGGAAAAAACTTTAAGGTTGTGATTATATGTTTTAACGACATGTTTATGACGTGTTTTCACGTTTCAAAAATGGTCGTTAGGATTTAAAAGATAACCCAAGACTAGGGCGTTCAGAACCTAAACATGCTGAATTAATGGAAAATGTTCGTGATATTGCTTTTGATGTAAATTTCAATTAAGATTGGTTGAGATTGGAAAAACAAAATCGAATTGGTCGTTGCCTATGATAACTTTAAAAATGAATCTCAGGGTCTGCCAATCGTCTTAAGTGTAAAATTAAAAATATTTTATTATAAATTGAACGATAAATATTGGTTTCAGAGTGCATGTTTCTAATATAATAAGTATTACGTTTCTTTTTTAAATGAAAACCATAACCAATTTATTGATTGAACGAAATAACTTTATTCGGTAATGTATTGTCCATTTTGTAATTCCGCACACATAAAACTTCTGGTCCCTGTCGACAAAACACTAAACTAAATGCGTTTTGACATCATCATCGGTATTGAAATTCTTACAATTCAAGAAGTTTTGTAAACTTCAAAATAAATATGATAATCTGATGGTGCATGATCATGGCTATATGTTGGATGTGGCATCACATTCCAACCAAGCTCCAATAATTTTTTACGAGTGACCAAAGATGTGTGTGATTTTGCGCTGTCAACCGGTGGAACACAACACCTTTTCGATTTGCCAATTCTGGTCGACTTGCATAAATAGCATTGTTTCATTTGATTATATAATGAAAATGCTCATTTTGCTTGTCAACAAAATCCAAAAAGCTTTATCGTTTTAATTTTTTTTCTGAATGACAATTGACATGAAAAACTACACGAAAAACCTAATTTACCAATTTCACTGTAATGAAATGTTTGGTAGATGACATATACTCTGCGCATGTATATGGTAACATGACTTGATCATCATAATGATGGTGAATACTTCAATTCGGATGGTATGTTGGGTATAACATACTTGCAAAACCAGTTGCAACCGAACTTGTCCATAGGTTGCGGATAGTGGAACCGATAATGGGACCTGTAATGGGACGGTTACCAATAATAAATGATACAATATGGCAGCTGTGTATTAGAATTACTAAAGGGTACTGTACAAAAGTAGTATCGTCTTAAAACTTAGTTAATGATTCAACTTCACTGGTAATGCAATGCGTTTCATTTAGATGACATATGTATGCTCCGCATGTAGTAACATGACGTGATGATCATAATAATGTTAATAAAAATAGAATAATGGTAATAACTAATTTTATTAAAATAACCTTCAATGTTATTTTTAAACTTTTTTTTTTAAATTGCACACTGATAAGAGCAAAGGTGTAAACTGTAAATGGATATATGAGTACATATCAGTTATATAAAATAATAATAATAATGTTAATATTGGAAATATTCATTTCTAATATAAAACAAAGTATAAAGAATATATTTAATATAAAAATCACGCGGAAATAAATGACGAATCGCATATAATATCAAATATAAAGAAATATTTATAACAATTTAATTTAATGTTTTAATTACATAAATAGCAATTAATTAATTACATATAAATTACATTAAATTATACTCGTATATATGTAATCAACCAACCAACCAAGCAACCAACCGCAGGTTATAATCATAATATATTAATTCAAATGGAATTGGAATACATAAATTTACAATTTGCTATGTTGCAGTATATAAATTTTACAGTTTTTAATTTTTAATATTATATTGCATAATTTATTACAAATATAAAAACATATGATAAAAATCAATGCAAATTTTGTAATAAATCAAAAGTACAACACGAATTTTTTCGCTAACCCAAATTTAAAAAAAAATCCTCTGACGAACAGTTTCCGCAACATTCGCATAAACCGAATGACCGAAAAATTTTGGTTTTAAATTAAATAATTATTTACATAAAATTATGGTAACTATATTCGTAATCGTTCAACTTACTTTAATAATAAAAAAAAAGTGACACCCATGCTTACCAACATTTCAAACAAAAAATTTTCAAAATTACTGAGCTGAATCCGCGGAATACGAAAATGATAAATGACATTATATTCACGCTTACACACACAAACATATTCTGGACAACATGTCGCGTCGAATTTTGTGTGAATATAAAAATGTTATATTTTTATGCATGCAAAAAGGAAAAAATATATAATACGGTTTTTCATTCTGGTATTACCGTTTTAATGAAGAGGAGCAATTACTGTCAACTCCACTTCATTTCAATTCACATAGTCGACGCGAATGATGCAATACCCCACCTAGAATAATTTTATTTAATTGAACTTTCACTCTTATTTTTGGTGACATTTTCAAACTATTTATTTTCGGTGTGTGCATGTATGGAGGTTTTTCACTTCTTTGTTTTTACATTATTTTTATGTTATCATCATTAAATATAAGAATTTTTTTTGTGTCTGGTTGATGTAAATATATGAAAAAAAAAATGGTTTTATAAGAAGCTTAAACAAAAATAATATTAGAATATTGCGCAATGGAATATATTTTGTCATTTATGCGGCTATATATTTATATTGCTGATGATTGGTTGCGATGATTGCGATTGGTAATGATACTGATACAAATATAAAACAAAAATCAATAATACAAGTATCTGATAATAATGTAAATAAATAAAAGAACTCAGGAGGTGGTTTGTTGTTCAATCAGCGATATATATTTTTATATAGTCCACGAGACATTGTACACAATATTAAATTGCCATATATAGATTTTCATTCCATTCATACATATGATGAGGATGAGAGGGTGAAAGGTATTTTTGTATTACATATATTTTATGTGTAAACAACATTTTTTAGCGAATATGAAAGATATTATGGAATAAATTAACGGGTCTGTGTGGACTGCGTTTTTCAAGGATTTATTTAATATATAATAGTATATATGTCATTTTGGACCGTTAATTTAATTTATTCGTATTGAAAAACTCCAAAATTATAGATATTATAGCCGCAATTATAGCAGGAGCTTGTTTTACAAGAAAATTTATTTCAATGCAGCGTGTGGCACACGATCAACCAGGTTATGCATAGATTTTTTAAACTTAGTTATAGGAATGTACTTCAGCACCTGTGTCACGGCTTGTTGAATGGCTGGTACATCATCATAAAATACTTCTTTTATGACATATCTCTTTACTGGATAATCGGGTTTAACTCGAACAAATATCTCTTTACTGGTCCTTAATTCATCAGCCAACATCCTCACTGTGAGATTTCCGTGTCTTGTGGTTCATTCTGGTCGTTTTTCGATCAAAGCATTGTTTAAATTAATTATTTTTATTGTGCTCAACAGGTTTGAATATAGTTCATAGTATACCATAACTTTCTGATTCAACTATAAACACAGAGCATTCTCTTCTTTCCAAATCAATTTAGTTTTGCATAAGGAGCGGACATTATTGTGGGGTGTGTGTGTGTGTGGATAACTTGACGTAAGTCCTGAATTTTTTTTTAAATTTTTTTAAATTTGGGTTCTAATCTAATTCGATATGCACAAAAAAACAAAAAATAACCCATATCCAGACTACTAATTACTCAAAAAGTATTAGGTAAACATTGACAAAACCAAAATAGTTATTATGGTAATTTGTTTTAAGTTTTAATGAATAATATTTAGTTTCTCTTTGTTTTTTATCATTTTTTTAATTAACATATTTTTTTGACGCAATCATTTTTTTATTAACTAAAATCTATAAGTGATAATTAGTGCTAATAATATGAATATACATTGAATATAAATATTTAAAATAAACTTAAAATATCTATGCTAAAAATAATATCATCACATTGAAATCTATACAATTTTTTGGTTAAAAAATTCGAACTAATTTTGACTATCAATTTTAATTGATTTTATATTTTTTTCAAATTTAAGTATAAGATATTGCCATGATTGGAGACATCATTCCAATGCTTTCAAAGTTTTATTTTTAAAATTGATACAATAATATATTGTCAACAATGTTGTAAATGAGCAGTGGAATTCCCTTTTCGAACTTCACTTTTCCTTATCTTCACACATTTTGTATATTATGTACTCAATTTTCTTGTTGACACTGCGTTATCATTATTTAATATAAAAATATATATTAATATGAGTTTTAGTTATTATTATTGTTGTTATCGTTTTTTTTTCTATATAACATTAAAATTGATATTATTTAATATTTACATATCTTTAGTTGACCTTACAAAAATTGCTGTAATAAAATAAGAGAAATAAAAAAATATATTTCCATTCAATCAAATATTGTGTTTTATTTATACACAATATTTAAATAAATAATTCAAACATATATGAATTTATTAGTACATCGTCAGAGACTATACTACTATTTTGTACTTGATGTCTGCTCTGATTTTTATATATTTTGATGATACAGATTATGTTCCATTCCATTATCACGTGATTGGCCTTCGGAAATTTACATTTAATTTTGTATAATTTTTATGTTTTGTGTGTTTTTGTAGAATAAATATTATTGTTTTTATTCACTTATTATTATCACTATTTTATATATTTTCCATACAATTAAAAGTTATCAAATTGATTATTAATTCTAATAACACGACAGACAATTTAATGTTTTGGTGCTACTCTGATCAAAAGTAATCCGAACAAATGAAATAAAAGACAAATTATTCTATTTCTATTTTATTTTATATCACCATTATTTAGCATTCATTTCATTTTTATATGAAATTTATAATGCAAATTCTATATGCACTCAATAATTTTCTACTATTGCAAAGATAACAAAGAATGATAGTTATACATACAAACCGCTGTCAAGCATATACTAAATTCCCAACTAACACCTGATGGTGATAATTTTTGGTGCGACAATTTAAAAATATCACCATTAGCATTTCACTGAAAGTCTCACCATGCAGTGCAACCATGACGTCAGATTGTGACAATGATTTAGAAGAATCAGACGATAGGAAGTGGAATTCTCTCACTAAGAAATATTTTTGTTCGACGTGATTGATAATCTCATCACACATGGGAGCGATTTATTAGCTCGTGATATTAATGTTAATTTTAACTTTAAAAGTTCCTATTGGAAAGTGTTTGAATTATATGATAATAAAATTTTAGTTATAAAATATATTCTATTTTCATAGTAAAAATTCACTGTACGCTGTAGTGTGTCGTTTAAGTAACCGAAATTTGAATTTAAAAAATTGAACATGTAGTGTCATCTATTGAACGTTGGCATTATTGAAAAGATACATGTTTCATCTTTAAAACATATAGTTAACTTCATGCAAATCGGTTGACAAATGAAAAAGTTATATGCAATTGAGTGTCAATAGTTGCTTATGTTTGCTTCGTAAAAACATAATGGAACAAAGAGTGAATATTAAATTTTTGATTTTAAAATTGGAAAATAAAGTGGCGTGACATTTTTGAATAAAATTTTTGCTGATGATTGCCTTAACGACAAGTTTATGATTGGTTTTCATATTTCTAAAATGCTCGTGAGAATTAAAATGATAACCAAACCTATAAAATAGTGAAAAAAGTTCGTGAAATCATTCACTGTGAGAATGTTAGTTGATAAATTAAGTACCAGCATATAAAGACACTATTTGGACGGTTTTAACACGAGATTTTGGAAAAAAAATAAACAGTTGTTTTTATCGTACGATAATGCACCTCCTCACCTCAAGACCAAAAAAAGTGAAAGTGAATTTTTGTTGAAACTGACATAAAAAAACTAAAAATGAATTATCTGATCGTATCAAACGCTGCAATTGACTCAAATGGAACATATAATATATTTGGAATAAATATCATGTTTCAAAAATTATATTATAATGTGGTTTTTTAACCTAAAATTATGGTTATTTAATTGTCAATGAATATGAAGTTAAGTGCAATTGAAAAAGGATAGATGTATCTTTTTAATGATGCTTGAACTTTGAATAGATGGCACTACGTTTTCCATTTTTTTAAATTCAGATTGTGGTTATTTAAACGACACACGCTGTGTTGGAATAATATTTAATATATTTAGATTTTTTATAATGTTGACTTTATTGCACTAGTTCGATTTATTATTGATCACCATTATATCTATTTTTTTTTCTTATTGTTACGTACGATATTTTGTTACTGCAAAATACTTTCCATTCTTATATAATTTAATTTATTTTTTCTTATTATTATTTGTTTGTTATTTTTTTGTTTGGATCGGATACAAATAAATAGAAAAAAAACAACAACTGAATGAATACTCAGTCGCATATAAAATTCATTAAAAATAAAAGGGACCCAAGATTTTATTTTATTTTTTTTTTCTTTAGTTCAAACAAAAATAAGCAACTTTAAATTTTATTATAATTTTACTTTCAAACTTTGTATTAAATTTAATAATTTAATGTAATTTTAATAATAGTAGTATTTTTTTAAACTATATATTGAGAGAAATTTTAAATCATTATACAATAGATAAATTTTACGTTATTTGCATGCGTGTAAATAATTTAAAAAATTATATCATTAGTTTGAAACGTGCGTAATGTTTTTTGCTTTGTTTTTTGTACTTCACATCGCATATTTAGCAAAAATAGTATTTGATTATCTCTTAATTTCACAAACTTTCATATATTTCTGCGTGTGTATGTTTTTAATATGATGTGGTTTTTGACAAGACAGTTTTCATAAATTCTGATAAATTTTAAAGCTTTTGAAATACATTCACATATAAATAATACATTGATTATCATATAATTAGATAGTAATTGGTTTTTCTTGATGTATTATTTCGAAATGTACTAATTTAATCATTATGAAAGTGATAATCTGTAAAAAAAAAAAAGTGTTATAGGCACAAAGATTGTGCACACCATGAACACCTGATTATGGCCATAATTGTGTATCAGTTAACCTTGCGCAGATTGCTGAAGATGATTCCTTAAAAGCGAAGTATTCAAATTTTGGTGGTCTCTCGTTCAGGTATTTGCTTGCAAACCGTGAATATTTAAATAAATTAATATATCAGGGGGAGTGGGGGTACACCTCAGATGGTTTCCGTTGTTAGTTGCAACTTTTAACTTATTCGAAAAATTTCATATGTTTTATTGATGTCATATTTTGTTTCTTTTACTACTTTCACTCAGCACTTTCTAAATATTTTAAATCGTAATTATGATTGCCTGAAGCACCTTCCGTTTTTATGTACACACTCGTTATCAACTTCACCCCACTATATTCAATTGACATTTTGGGGTTCTTATAAATACTATACAATAATTGATTTTTGCAGTTATACAGTGTTTTTCCCCTTATTTTCATGTGTTCGACTGCCTCTTCTTATTTTTTATTAATTTACCGAAATACTTGCTTTACTAACTACGTGCCCGATATAGCCATAGTGTTATCTTTTGAAAGTGTGAATCGATATTAAAAATCTCTTCTTTGAAAGATACCATAGACAAAAATGGAAATCCGTTAAAAATATGGCCCGTCAAACTTGGTGATAATTCATAAAAGTCAATTTTGCTGAAAATTTAGTTCGTTGTACGTCCAATTTTTCATAGTTTCGTCTAATTTCACCAGGGTTATAAGAAAAATATTGTTATATTGAAAACTGAATGGTGGCTACGCTATTGGTCCATTGTGACCTAGGTTGCTGTAATGCGAAAGCATCTCCATTATGCTGGTAAATAATTCTGTTTATGGCGTGGTGGTATTGATTTATAATTATATCAATTTTTAATTGACATTTGGTATTTGAAATAATTTATTTTATTTAGATCACCTGACTTATCACCATTAGATTTATATGAATGGGAATTTAAGAAAGAACATGTGTATAAGTCAAAATGATAACACATGCGAATAGGTATTATAAGCTACGAGGCTTCGCGGTATGTGTGAGGCCATAAAAAACTATTTAACTTATTGAAAATTTGAACTGATTTTAAAAGATGTAATAGATTTTTGAAGGTGTTGTTGTTACCTTTCTGAATTGTTAACATCTAAAATCCATGTTATGATTTGTAGATATAGTGACCTAGTGACTAATTGCCAAACGCAAAACCAAACAACTTTAAAGGGTCAAAAGTGGTCTAGGGCTAGAACCAGTTGAGACCCAAAGTAATGTTATAGGTAAATGAAATCTTATGAATGTGGTAAATTTTTACACGTATACCGAGAAAAAGAAAGTGTTTATGATGTGTTAACATTCCTATAAGTATCTGGATAACAACAATTCCGAATTACATTATCTTAACATCAAATTAAAGGTCTCGCTAATGCTAATTCTGTGTATTAACATTTTAAAATCGGTTATTCAGTTATTGAGATGTTGAATTCAGAGGGGGCGCAAAACACTGTTTGATTGAAAATTCGTGTAACTTTTTACCAAAGTAGAATCGCCCAAATGTACACATGTATCTTTTGACTCAAAATCACTCTAGCGTTTTCGTATTTGGACACCCACAACCAATTAATAGTTTTGTAAATTTAAATTTATATTTTGGGTGAAATATCTCACATACCATGGAGGATGTTTTGTACAAAGTAAAAAATGAAAATAAACGTATAAGGAAACAGTTCCATGAATTAATAAATTGTGCAAGAATTTTATCTAGAAAATTTATGAATTATAGATAAAATAATATGAAAAATGCATAATAATTATTGTGATCGCGTGCAATGTGTAAATTTTATATTGACGATATTAACATTTTGCAATCAATAATAATATTTTATTATATGTGAGAATGGAATGGAAATTATTGTACGTTGTGTGTCATTTTATTTGTAATTTTAAATTCTATATGAAATAATTAAATTAAATTATTTATTTACGTGTATTTTTATTATATAATACAATATAGTAAGCTAATTAATTATTATATATTATTATACATAAATGCATTAACTGTGTCAAAATTACTAGGATTATAGTACACGCATACATAGTACGTTCAATATATAACGAGAATTTTTATATTATATAGAATAAAATACATATTATATTATCTTTCAAGCATTATTTTTATTCAAAATAGGCTCCATTAGCTGCAATGCAGCGTGTGGCACACGATCAAACAGCTTATGCATATATTTTTTTTAAACTCAGTTATCGGAATGGTATTCAGCAGTTGTTTCACGGCTGCTTGAATGACTGGTACATCATCATAAAATGTTCCTTTCATGTCAATGTTGCAAAGCTCATTCATTTGCAGTTTCGGAACCGGAAATTGTCACACGGTGATAGATCACGCGAATACGAATACGGGTGGCTGATGAGAGAAATCCGTTTATCCATCAAAAATTAATTTACGTTTTTCGTCTTGTGAGGTGGTCGTACAATAAAAACAGCTGTTTTCCTAATGAATATTCGGGTCCAACACGAACAATTCTTTTCCGCAAACGATCTAAAACGCCCAGATAGTATTTTCCATTAACAGTTTCAACTGCTGGCACGAAAGAGAAAGTTATCAACATTGTCTTGATTCCTGGTTTTTGAAAACGTATTTTTTTTGGTTTTGGCTTGCCTTTCGACTTCCATTCTGTAGATAGACGCTTAATTTCTGCGTCATATTTAAAGCAGAATGTTTCATGATCAGTTATGATCGAATCAAAAAAATCTGGATTGTCTTCAACAGTTTTAATGAAGTGTTTTGCAATGCTCTACACGACCGAAGTTTTGTTCTTCATTTAATTCATGTGGAACAAAATGTGCACAGACCTTTCTTTTACCCAACTCTTAAATTAAAATTGTCCACATAGTTTCTAACTGATGAATTTAATTCTTCAGCCAGCATTGTCACATTAAAATTTCCATCGATGACAATTGTTTCACGAACTTTTTCCACCAATTCAGTACGATTTTCAGCTTTTGGACGACCAGGTTTTTGGTCGTCATCATCAAATCTTCACGTCCATTTTTAAATCGTTTAAACCACTCATAAACACGTCGATGAGACATTCAATCATCACCATACACTTTTTTTTTAACATTTCGTATATCTCTGAACATTTTTTTCCCCAAGGTTAAAATAAAAATTTAATATTTGATTTTGGTGTTCCATTGTTGTTATTTTACGACTACACACAAAACATACTGTCATTAAAAAGCGCGTTATTTTTTAATCTGTCAACCGATTTGTACGACGTTGGGTGCGTTTAAATGGAGAAAAATGTACCTAACATTCAATGGGTGGCGCTACGTGCTCTATGAGTTATGATAAAATTGTCGTTATATATTGAACAAACTGTGTATGTTTTAATTTTATTAAAATTAATTTCTTATGCCCTAAAATATTCGATAAGCCTTTATAGTTTGTGTGTTAATGTTAAACAATCTTTGAATTTTCAGTTGCATTTAACGACGTTGAATGAAAACTATACGCTGAATTTCATGTAGATTTCAAATAAGCTTTTGTACTTATTTTTATTTTGATATTTATATGAACTTTTCAGTTAACAATCAACAAAGAAAACATTACAAATTTTTCCATAAAAATCAACGTGAAAGTTAACTAAACTTACTGGAATTCTGTTAACGATGACCAACGAATTATAAGTGACAGTTTGCTACATATTAGGACAATAACTTTTAATAAAAAATATTTTTCTGGAATTCTTATTTAAATGCTATGCAGAATTCAACTATGCAGTATCATTCTATAATTTCTTAAGTTGTTTTATACTTTAACTAAATTTGTATGTCGTATGTTAAAGTTAACTTAATTTTCAGTATAATAATAAATAAATTATATTGTATGAAAACCTTGAAATATTATAATAACAAATTTTTATAATTAATTGGAATTTCTCCATATACAACAAAATTATTGTGGTATCAATAGAATTTAATTGATTTAATGACATGATATATTTATAGTTAACCATATTTTATATATATATTTATATAGAGACGTCATAATTTATTAAAATATGTATAAATAAGAATAAATTAAAATAAAAATGCAATAAATAATTACTGCAATTATGCGAAAAATTTACAAAATACTAACATAAATATTTCTTTGAAATTGTTTATGACGCAATATTTATAATTCGTATAATATTAATATGAATATCATAATCATTAAATGTAATAGTAATATAATATAATAATATACTAATTGTAGTAAAAGACTGGTCGTGATAGTAACATGTTGCTTTATGTCATTTAACATTTTGTGTTTTTATTGTTAGCTCTTGAAATCAATCGGTATTTTTATTTCTATCAAAATGAAAGAAAAAGTGTCAAAAAGAAGGAAATACAAAATTTAAAACTAAATACAATTGTCGGAAAAAGTTTAATGATCAAACGTTAATAAAAAAAAATGATTGCATTATTGTTGGGTTTCTTACGCAAGATTAAAACTTAACTCTATTATACCAGGAAAGGACATCAGTTTTATTATACTCTATGTTTTCAACTGTCGTACTTCGTATTTCAATGAGAAATTCAGTAAGGGGTAAAAAAATTGTCATCTTTATTTTCTTTTTATTTGACTTTATGTTATCTTCACTACTTGAGAAACAGGCGACGGTAAATAATGGGGCAAATCACTATTTACAAGTCAAAACGAAACTTGCCTGAACGAGACTCGGCGTAGTCAGTGTACGGGTAAAAATTACTCCACATACACTCTCTACATACACAAAATTTAATATTAATACTCTTTGTTCAATTGCATTTTTACGACGCAGGCATCAAAACTATATTGTCACTCAAATGTGTGTAACTTTTCAACTTGTCAACCGCGATTTGCATGAACTGGAGTGCATTTGAAAGAGCAAAAATGTATGTTTTTAATGATGCCAACTTTCAATAGTGTTCTATTTTTAAAATTCAAAAATTTCAGTTATTTAAACGACACACTGTGCAATTAATTTAATGTAAAGCCGGGCAACGTTACGAAGTTTTAGTATTTTGTTTTTTAACAAGTAATTGTATTGTTGTTTCTTAACGAAATAGTATTTAGTTTGAAAGCAATGTTCCCCCTCTTTCCTAGACTACAATTTCGAAGGAATTTATTTTGTCAATAAAAAGAGATCACTACAAGTTCCCAAGATTGCCCTATATATGCTGGGCAATTTTTCGAATGCTTTAACTTCAAAGTAATTCCTATAAGATATCTTCTTCACAAATTATTAAATTAACGCAGATGAAGTTTTTTTTAGTTTATACATTTATAGATATTTGTTTTATTTGGGGATGTTCGGAAGGTCGGAACAAGATACAACAATCCGTTTAGATTCAACGGAATCTCATAAACTATTGATATTTCTTAATTTTAAGTAATGAAATACAATGAATATAATTATAATATCGCACATAACGGACTTCCATTTAAGTTCTGAATAATCGATGTTAATGGCTGTTTTCTGCGCATATTTTCGCGAAATTTCTCCGCGCATGTACCTTTTAAAACAATGATTATTAATTTTCATAACATCATCTCAAATAACATATAGTTTTTGATATATTGAACATAATTATTGTTATATTCAATAATAAAAGAAGTGTGTTTTAACGAAAAAAATAGATTTGTGTAATATTGTTCCAAACAAAAATTGAAAAAATTCAAAATAATAACAAATTACTCACCATTGCAAAAAAAAAACAAAAAAAACGATGCCCCAGATATTGAATAAATTTTGCGGGAATATTTGAACTCATTTTTATTATCAATTCGGAACAATGCTCTATTTACAATATTACGCCGCCAAGTTTAATTATGCTCAATTAAAATAATTATGAATTTAAGCAGCAGATTAATTAACGTTTTCATAATATTATATTTTAATCGTTTTTTTTTTATTCTAGTAATCCTTTTTGGGATTAAGTTTCAATATTTTCAAAAGTACATAAATTTCTTTAAATAAATATCAGAATTTTACATAAATATTATAAATCAAATTTGATGACATGTCTGTTAACTCCTACAATTATTATTATCTGAAAAAAATAAATATGTACATTATAAATTTATTGCGTATGTAAAAAGTGATGTATGAAATATACTTAACTTTTTATAGATATGTGTGTGTGCAATTTCAGCGATAAGTTATAAGTATAAAACAAACTTGTTGAATGGAATAGCTAATGAGTTCCAAATAAATTAATCAAAATAAAAATATAAATTTCCTTATATGCTAATAAATAGTTAATACTAATCTCTAATATGTAATACAACAATATACAAATATACAAATATTGTTTAAAATGTATTTATATTTGCATATATCTTTAAAAAAATCATTTAATAATTGTTATTTTGATACATAAAAATCAATAGAGGTGTGTAAAAATAAAAATTTACTGTGTGAATCATTCATTGACTTTGCAAATAGCTAAATGAAAAAGTATTTCTTATAATAATGTTTAAAATCAATATTTTTCTAATTTTTGAAATTAGTACTTACGCGCGATGACCACTTATTAATTTATATTTTATTATTAGTTGAATACTCATACAAAGTTCAATTTCAAAGAATTTTTTTTTTTTTTATGAATATTCCAGCTGATTATTTATTTTACAAAAAAAAAAACTAAAAGTTATGTTACACAGCTAATGACAACAAAAAAATAAAATATTAATTCATTTATTTTTATCACACTATTGTTTATAAAAAAAAAACTGATATTACTATTATTATATTGTGTACTAACTTTTAATACACACACAACAACTGTCCCAACGATAATGAGAATGGTTTTATAATATACAGAACTCGTAGCGCCATCTGTTAGCTACTAATTGATTTATGTAGTGTGAATTGACTTTAACATTGAAAACATCATGGTTCACCAGTTACAATAGTTTTTAGGAGGTTTACTGCACTTCATGCATGTTTTGATTATACCTTGTCGATTTTGCAATAGGGGTGCAAATCAGTTCATGGATTTGAATTCACCTATCCCCCTGATTAATGTTTTCAGTTAAAATTCGATGAATTGTTGTTTTCTATAGTCCAAGTTCGATCTCCACAAATCTCATTGAAAGTTTCTTGAAAATGTTTACGAAATCACGTACATTTTCAGTGTTTTCTTCAGGTTCAGATGGTCGACCTGATAAAAATTCATCATCACTTATAGCTTCTCTGTCCTTTGTGAATCGTTTATGTCATCTAAAAACTTATGTTTTTGACATATGTACAATTATCGTCATACGCACTTTTAAACAATTCATACGTTTGAGTAGCATTTTTTAACAATTTTAAAACAAATAATAATTTTTTTTAATATTTACACAATTGCGTACTCGATTTGATGATCTGTGTTATTCGTTATTTGGTAAATCGTGTTATTCGCAAAATCGTGAGCGTACCCATTTTTGTTTAATATTTAATTTTTATTTTATTTTAACCGCACACAAACTCAATGACGTCACATAATACTATTTTTTGACGTTTATGAAATAAAAAAATAACAAATAACAAAATTAACACACTCAGGCTTTGTTAAAAATACAACGAGCTTTATTATTTTTGCTTATTGTTATTTTCTATACAAATAGAATAACGAATAACACAATAACGCGAAATTACGAATAACCACACAACCTTTATGATTCTTATGTTTTTTTTTATATAAATTTGCATGACTCATGCCATTCATAAAGTAATTTTGAATGCGATTTTGATTAGTCGACAAAACCATTTCATATCATTAAGTCCGAAACAAACATGATAATAAACAAAACAAGTAAATTATATAAACATATTTTGAAAGTTATTTGCTGAAATCATTTAAAATATTCATAACAAATAGTTTCAGCATTTATATTTCATTGTAATATCATTATCATATTTTGGATAGACTTGTCATATTCGATTTTAAACGAAGCGATGTCGAAACAAAACGATAATGAGCGATTTTTAGTTATTTTATTTTTATTACCATTGAATTTCTATAACTGTTTTTTATGTTTTAACAAATTTTATTGTTCATGGCCAAATCTAGTCATGCAATTTGCAACACTGAAAACAACTGTCACTATGTTTTATTTTGGCTTCCACTGAATTTTCGACAGTTTGTTAAGAAGGTCGCGGTTCACACTACATGTGGTCAACCAGTAGCTACGTAGTTTCTATATATTATATTGCCATTCTCATTATTTTTGGGACAGAGGGGTGTACATATACATAATATTACATGTAAAATGGTCACATCAAAATGTTTGGTTACAATGTACAGTCATACACATATAAAATTTGATAAGAACAGCTGCGTCGTCGAATATTTGTTTTAACTAAATGTAAGATAAAATAATATACAATATTTTAATAAATATGAAAACCACATAAAAAATACAAAAATAATTATATTACTCATTTCTGAAATTTATTTTTAGACATTGCAAAATTTAGTAATTGAAAAAAAAACAAAAAACTGAAAAGAAAGAAATTAAATTTTTCATATCGTTGCGTATATGACGGAATAAAACAACACACACACACGCATAAATATAATCATTTTAATATTTAAATTTAATCAGTAAAACTTTATTTTAAAGTATTGAATTGTTTTAATTGAATGAAATGGAATAAAATTTTTATATTATTCGATTTTTGATTTACAATAAAATAAAATTTATAATCGGCTTCTTGACCTAATTATCATTTTTTATTACACCCGCAATTTATATTATATATTTAATAATATTAAAAATTATCAAAAAATATTGTAGGTATAAATTTTAAATTTAGTGATTAAAAATTTTTTTATAAAAGTTAAAATAATAATAATAAATTTTGCGGTATACGTTTTTTTGATAAATGTTTTGAAAACATGAAAATATTTTCTATCACGTACTCGTACATAATTTGTGCAATAACAATAACACGCAAAATTTTAATTATAAAATTGATATAGGGTAGGAGCACCAGTAACCGGACAGGTACCAGTAGCCGTTAGTGTTAAAGTAAAAAAATAATCAATTTAAATAATATTAAACAATTTTATAGTGTCATACGCATGAATAAGAGAATATTTTGAAATTGTTTATAAAATTGTATTATATTATTTTAATTCAATTATTTTTTTACTTTAACACTAAGTGTCCTGCTACTGGTACCTGTCCGGTTACTGGTGCTTCTACCCTATAGCGGGTTTATTTTATTACATATACAAACAAAGAAAGGATTTTATATATATGTTGTTTGGATTTTTTGTGTAAAAATTTCACCCTTCATTCATTCATTCATTCACATTCACTCATTCATTTAATAAAATAATAACAACATAAATATAAAAACTTTTAAGTATAAAATATATCACTTCCGGATTGTCATTATATTGTAGTTTATATTGCTTTTATTACTAATTCGTATACTTGTAAAAATATAAGAATTAAGCTGCAAACAGATAGGCGGCGACGGTCGCCGTTGAAAAAATGACATTTGGCGGAGTCAAAAGTAGAAAGTTGATCAACTTTTCATGTACGATCGGCGCTATGCGTCGTTGATCGCCGACATTGTGATTTGCCATATGACTTTTCCACGTATTAAACTTTTTTTTTTTTTACATTTGGTGCCGCTCAACGGTGATCGGCCTCGTCTTCAATGCACACAATAACAATTGCCAACAATTTTTTAAGGGTTCTTCGCCCCATGTTTAGAACCACCCTGGTGTTATTTTCTCTTAGAAAACCTAAGAGCTAATTTAGATTGCCTACACCTACTAACGTTGTTCTACCAACGCTTCCGATATTCTTCCATGATCTATTTCTCGATTAGATCCTTCACCATAGCTTCACCGTAGCTTATAGAATTATTCAACGATACCATACCATATATGTCCATTATTTATATATTCTTTAGGAAATTAGTGGAAGGTTTAGGTTAATGTTTACAAACGTTGTTTACATATATTTCTTTATCACATGCGTAATTCTAATCGCGAACATTATTATCATTTCACAAAATATGAACGCAAAAAACTAATAACTTACCTCTAAAATTTATCCCATTTTTGAACGATTACAATTATTGATAATACAATCTGGATTTTTAAGCTTATAAAATTGTATTGAACTATGGATGTGTGTGTGTGTGTGTGTTGCCGTTGTGATCTTACGTGAAAACCGATGATAGATATATTCGATTTTGCACAATATCTATGTAATCTATATACGTAAAATTATTATTTAACTTAAAAACTTGATTCCACGTTTTTTCAACGCCACAACACAACAATGCGTTATGTTTGTCCATTAATAATTCAAAATATTTCCACATTTGATATTAATTGAATGGAATTTTTGTTTTGTTTACAATTCAAAATTTTAAAGTCGTATATTATTATTTCATTTTTTCTATAAAATACTTTTCCGTCTTATTATTACAAATATTGTATAAAATATCAATCTTTATTGTACACATATTCATATCTTGATTAATAGAAATATTTAAAAATGAAAATCGGTTAGTTAAACAATTGATAAGATATGAAAAGTATATACCACCTGAATGTGTGTGTGTGTGCGTGTGAATTGTTCTTATAATAATATTTGGTTGTATATTTTTATGATATTTTGTAATTGAATAGTAAACAGACAGATACACTTCCGTTCAACATTTTCTCGACACGCACACATATAGTGTGTTTTTATTCTTAGCTGTACCGTACATCACCAGTACGCAACGAATATGCTAAATAGTGTAATTTATTCTAGCTGTACCGTACAACACCAGTACACAACGAATATGACAAAACTAATACGGTGTGTGTTGGCGTTGTAACACTGAACTGATCCTGTACGTCACAATTTAGAAAAAAAAACAATATTTCTGTTAACATTAAGTAAAATTGAGGTTATGAAACGCGTTACACAATTGTCACACTGTCAAAATCGACGGTGCCAGATATTACAGAACCGTACAGTGCGGCTGTACTATATTTTGATAAGAAAAAAATCGGCTGCACCGAAATAACGGTACATACCAAAATAGAATAAAATATGATTTTTGCTGTACTGTACTGTAACTTACAGTAGAATAAAATACACAGTAATAGTGTTGGATGATAATGATTCGGTACACAAACTTAAAATTTAGTATACATTAAGGTTTCTTTAAGACGATAAACTTTAGACGTTTTTATGAACAAATCCTGTGTTACCTATGCTTTTCCACTTGCTAAACATTTACTGGGGCATCATCACGTGTACACCACTCTGAAATTAATTTTCATACAAACTTTTGCTTTGAAAAAATTACATTTAAAGTGTTTTAAATACAATGTAAATGGTTTATTCCATTCGCGATATCAACTTAACATACATTTTGTTGAAATTTTAAAGTTTCAGAAAAAAAAAAAGGCGATGATCGTGAAAATTATTAAATTTAACAACGAAGTTGATAAGCAAGAATGTCATTAATACTGAAGGCTATAATCCAAGAATGGGTATAACGGGGAAAACTGATTCGGGCACACTTGAATTTAACAAATATACAAACATATTATTTTTACTATAGATCCACAATGTGTCTATAGAAAATAATATGGTATTAATTAATGCAGAAGGCTATAATCAAGAACGATTATAACAATGAAAACTGGATTTAGAATAACTTAATAGCACCAAATACATGAACATTATATTATCGTCGTTATAGCTATTTCTTTATTTATAGCATTATGCATTAACCACTTAAGCATCTCGAACGACACCGTCTCGCGCATCAAATGTGTTCCGATTTGCGATATCCCGAGTAGTGTATATTTATTGTATGCTCGTTCGAATTTAGTGCGTGCGCGAGTGGCATGCGTCCGCATGCGTATAACAAAACAAACATAAACAAACACGATCAGACGTGCTTTTTTTTTCCATATAATGTGTTGCGTTGTGGACCGTAGAGCGTAATTAATATCAAGTTTATGTATTTGCTAAATTCAGGTATGCCCGAATCAGTTTTCGTTGTCATAGCCATTATTCTTGGATTATAGCCTTCTGCAGTAATAACTTTCTTGCCTATCTATCGTCTTCGTTGTTAAATACAATAATTTTCGTGATTATCAAGTTCGTGATTATTAAGTTCTGCGTTAAAAGAACAGAAATCACTTAAATTTTACTAGTAATTAATTATTATTGTTATTTTAATATTTTGTATAATAATTAGTAAAAAAAATTGAATATCATTATTGCGTCTTATCAAATCACCTTGTAACATTAGAAAGACAAGAAAATTTATATTTTCTTTTTAAATACTAATTTTCCATCTTATAATTGCGTGTTGTTTTATGATCACATCGAAATTATAACTGTACGGGACGGGAGGCTATTTATTGTACATTTACAAAATAAATATAAAAATGTTTTGACATTTAAAACAATGATATTTTATTTTTTATATTGGAAAAATTAATGATGACAAAACTAAAATGTCAACTATAAAATTTATTAAAATAGTAAAATAATGAATATATTACGTGTGTTTTTATTATATTTAAAAAATTTATAAAAAATGTAAAAATGATGTTGGTACGCGCATATGAAAATATAACCAGAACACGTGACAAATAATTTCCATTATTTATAAAAATATTTTTATTTATTCAGTTGCGGTTTTCTTTTATGTACACTATGTACGTACCCAAAACTTGTTTCGTCCATTTTAAGTCTATCTCATTCATTCACATATTGTTTGATGCGAAAAAATGAATGTGTATTGCCATCGCATAGTATACGGAATCATACGATAAATTTCTTGCTGTATGTGGTATATACTAATTATATCTATATGTGTGTGACGTTTAATATAATATAATACACTCAATTGTGTATTGTTATTAGTCAGTAATCAGTATTAGATTAGTAATAATAATAGTAATACATAATATAACATAGTATAAATTATGAGATAAAATGACATATAAATAAATAAACAAAACATATGTGAGTATTAACAAAAAATCATCTCATTACATCATTTTTATATTGCTCATTTATACGTCCATACATTTATTTATTACTATATTGTCTAGAATTGTACATATTTCTTTGGAAAATATATATTTCAAATTTGTATTTGTGCATGTGTGTTGTTTACTTATTATATGTTAAAAGCCATATGGTAAGCCTAAGCAGTTCAGCTATATATACCACCATAATACTTTATTGTTTATTAACTTTTTATACTTCTTATAATTTTAACGTATGGGGTATATCGTAGAGTAGAGTGTTTCAATTCTGCTTAGTATATAATAATCAGTATTCCCATCCATTTAAATAATAATAATGTAATAAATGTATATTTATATTTTACTACATTCACATATACATTTCAAAATATTATTCGAAAGAGATAGAAAAACTTAAACATATGATATTATTATACAATGAAACGTACAAAGTATGAAGATTTATAATTAAAAATATATTATTTATTTAGAAAAGTGCAAAACACAAATATAATATATAAATAATACATATGCATTTATATTATATAAAATCAACTACACACACATGTATCTCAATTAAATACTATTTATATAAACAAAAACAACACAAATATAACAGAGAGTAACAGAGAAAGAAATCAAAATTTAAATAAATAAATAAATAATACATAGATGCTCTCATTTTAAAAGAGACATTCAATAAATATATAATGAAAATTTTGCTATACACATTAAAAGTTTTAGTACAAAAGTGGTAGACAGTCAGTCGCCGTTTAGAAGTCTTTGGAGTTGATTGTTATAATAATAAATATAAGTTATTACGACATTTTATAATAATAATATAAGAAAAAATAATATATAATAATCGCGGTATTATAATTTTTGTTTTTCCTTTACTTTCTATATATCTCTGTTTATTTTGTAATATATTGTGAGATTTTACAACGATTAAGTTTGATATTTAAAATTAAATAAATTGTATATTTGTTTTTAATTTATTGTCGTCACCGTAAAGAAGATTATAAATTTTGTTAATTATTTGTTAATTATTGTTGTTTAAATATGATTGATATGTTATATAGAAATCAACCAATTGATTGGTTATATGAAATTAAACAAAAGGGTCAAGATTTAACTTGCTACGTTATGGTACCCAAGGCAGGTGTATGTGTTTTATTTAAATTTAAATAATTAATATATTTATTTTTTAAAAAAAATTTTTTTTATTCTATTACAAAAACAAATGTGTGTTTTGTTTTTATTTTTTGTGTTATTGAATGAACTTGAACATAAAAATAGTTTTAGTTTTTAATTTTTTCATTGCGATAACAAAATATATATAATTAGAAATTTTGATTTAAGTGTTTTATTGAATAAAATTGGAACACTTTTATGAATTGTATTATTTATTGAAAAATTGCAATTTATAATATTTCATTAAATAAAATTGCTTGTAATTAGTAAAACTTTACGCACATTAATATTTAATTATTTATGCGTCAGACAGTGAAATGGAACATTAAATTGAGAATGAAAGACTGTGAAAATTTTGTGAAATGAAATTTATATTTCACTCGTTTATAATTATTTTTTTTTTTAATTTAATTTTTATTTTTATTTTTACCGACGGAATTAAAATCCTGTGTGGCTTTGTAAATAAACATAAAAATTATACTGATATTGAAATGATATTAATGTATTTATATATTTTTAGTTAGAGCTAACAATTACGTAACAATTAATTAAAACGATAATATTATATAATTTCAAATGATAATGATTAAATTAATTAAAAATTTTTTTTTATCCCATCGCAATAATCTTAACTCACAATAACACAAACAATATTTATAAATGCGTCCAATCTTCAGCTATAAATATACACTTACTCACATGCAAGATCATTTCACTTAAGAAATCAACACAAAAAAGTAATATGTACCTTTTTATTTTATTATTTCTTAAATTTCGATTATTTTTTTATATCATAAAAAAATAAATGTTAAAAATAATTTATGCAAATTTATCATTATTAATTTTTTATGTAATGCATTCGAATGTCTGTTGTTCAGTATAAATTGTTCGAATAATTTGAAACTAATTTTAACATGAGTACGCCTAAAAGACAAACTACAGTTCAAGAGTGAGGAATTTATGTATTATAAAAATGGAAAAACGCAAAGACAATTAGGTGAAATAGAAATCATGCAACGGCTCCGTGTATTAATCAAAGATACAAAAATAATTATAGAATTGTGAATAAATGATGTTGATGTTGAAATATATTTAAATAAAAAAGTATGTGATGAAAATATTGAATGGAAATTTCGTAAATTTGGTTATAATGGTCGAATCGCTCGTAAAAAATCTTTCGTATGTAACCAAAAAGAGAAAATAGTTTGCAAAACCACATTTCAATAAATAGCTACGATTATTCGAAAAAAGTTATTTTTGCAAACGATTCAAAATTTAATAGATTTGGATCTGATGGAATATCTACGATTTTGTTAAGAAAACCAAATAGTAAGATGGATAGAGAAAATATTTTACCGACTGTGAAACACGGTGGTGGTTATGCCAATATTTTTGGTTCTATGTTAGCTACTGTAGTAGGAAAACAATTGGACCAATTGCAATGCCTAAATATTTTACGACAAAATTTATAGAAAAGTGTTGAAAAATTTGTTATTGCAAGCGATTTTATATTCTATCACGATAACGATCCCAAGCGTATACACGGCGTATGTTGTGTACTGTACAATTGTCCTCACGTTTTGGTTATACCAGCGCAATATCCTGTTTTGAATGTGATTTAAAATTTGTGGAATATTCTCGGAAAGAATATCCGCAAACAAACAAAATTACAAACAAAAAAAACATCTTATCCGAAGCATTGGATGTAACATAAAGTGGAATAAAAATCAGTCATTATATATACAGAAAAATATGTTACATCTATGCTCAGGCAAATTCAGACCGGATATCCAACAAAGTATTAATTTGATAAATTGTTTATTAATAAATTTAAAGAAAATCTAGAAATCTGCGGTTGCATGATTTTTTCACTGTGATGTGTTTTTTGCTGTTGAATTTTATTTTAATTTATATTTTTCATTGAAAATTAATTTATTTTTGCATTTTATTTTTTTTACACGCGATGTTAAAAAATAATTTAATTTAAGAAATAATAAAAAAATAATTACAAAAATCTATATCGATGTTAATTTTTTTTTTTTTGGTTGATTTCTTAAGTGAGTAACTGTATATACTTTACAATGTGTCGACAAAAAAGAAAATCCTTGACATTGATATTTATAAAAAATAAAAATAAAATCAATATTTTAGTTTTCAGTAATTAAAACATGTTAAAAAAAAAAGAAATATTTTTCCGACCATCTTATTTTGAAAATTATCAGTACTGCGCCAGTACTGAAATAAAAAATAATGTGACAAAAATTTGCAGAAGTACAAATTAGAAGAAAAATACTTGACATACAAATTTAATTCAATAATTCAGTTTGAATGTGAAATATAATATTAAAAAATTTGTAATGCCATTCAAATTTCACTTTTTTTATTTCACAACTATTTGGGTGCCTTTCAGTTGCCTACCAAGTGGAATATTATATGGGATAATTGCACAGGCTTAATTCCATTCTTTGATTTATTTTTAAAAATGAAATTTCTGATACTTAAATCACAGTCACGGTCAATTGTGCTCTCCCTTTAGTACCCCGAGTACCCATACAAGTTGATTGCTTATAGGCATACGTCAACCATCGCTACTTATAGTGAGTTTGTGAGTGTGTAAAAATTTATCAATTGACCTCGGTCATTATGACTCAACAGATTTTTATAAATTCAATTATTCTTATGGGTGAATCGCCCATACTGTTGTAGGTGGAGATATTGTTAATCTCTGTATAGCGTCCAACACCATTTCAAGGATTTTTGCTTTGTGATTTCATAAACGTACAAATAATGATAATTCAGTAGAGTAATTTTTACTATAGTGAGAATTTTTTTATACATATGCTATTACTAATTAATATAGAGAAGTTTCTATAAAGATTATAGCCAGGAATGTCTTCCTGGCCTTCATTCAGGTAAATTTTCCTGATTTGAGTTAAATATCCTGGTTAATTTGGGTATTTCTCTATCCAATTTTGATGAAATTTAGTATGTAGGTTTAAAATGCTCCTCCTCTCTCCATGCGCAATACGTGTCCAAACCATCTTAATCGATAAATTTTGATTGTTTTGACAATATTTGGTTGAGCCGTACAACTTGTTTAATTCAAAATTGTATCTTCGCTTCCAACCACTTTGTTCTTTAACGGGACCAAATATGCCACGGAGTACCTTTCGGTCAAAAATCCGAAGTAATTGTTCCTGGTTCTGTGTCATCAGTGTCATGCATACATGCATCTACCATTTTATTATATTGACTTCTGCAATCTGCAAATAAATGTAAATTTACTTTTTATGTGTTGACAGTTTGGTAATAAGGCAGAAAAATCAAATATTTTTAGTGAAATTTACATACTTTTCAATAGTTTTTAAATTAAAATAATTAAACAAAAAAACGGATTTTATTACAATTTCGTCCTATAAATACGATTTTATTGCGGTGATTTTTAATATTTTTTTTTAACTAATCACCTTCTTGGAATATTAAACATTTATTAATTCCTAAACGGTTCTAATAGACTTCAAATTGATTTTAAAAATTAAAATTAACCTTCATTTACCAAATAATAGGTTTATTTTTGAAGCAACAATTAATTGAAACAGTCGTTATTTTTATTTGTTTACATAACCTCATTTTCAAAAAATAACGTCAAAACTTTTTAAAAACATTCAAAAATAAATCATAACCGTGAGATTTATTAAAATTAATTTTATTCAATTTTATGTGTTTTCTTATACAACCGCAAAATTTTACCCAAATTCATTTAATTCCTTCGTAAAATATAGATAAAATAATTGCTTAAAATGCTACAAAAATGAAGTTTTATATAGGGGTGAATTTGGTCTATAATCTACATTAAAAGAAAAATTACAGTATTTTTGGTTAAATTTGATTGGCTTTTGAAATGCATAATTTTTGTAAATATTTTCTTACGCCTTTTTTTTGATTTGAAAAAATGGTTCAGACAAATTAATAGAAATTAATTTTAATAAAAAAATATGTATAATTTATAACTATTCAAACCAAATAAACCCCTTTTTATAAATATATGAGACATATTTTTATGTTTTTCTGTACTATAAATTTCGTGACTTTCAAACACACATGCCAATAATTTTTAATATATTTTAGATTTTTTAAATTCCATTATTAAAATTAATGAAAATTAACGAAAAACTAAACATTCTAAAATTTAAATTTAAAATTTGAATTATGAGCTTTTTTTTTAAACCTATAATTAGGACGTACGGCATCATATCTGAGTTAATTTATTTCATAATAACATTAGTTATTGAAAATTTTTTTAACTGCTAGAGTATTTCCAGTGTCTTTGACGGCGCTCGTATATAGAACTTTCTTAACACATTTTTCTAGTTTTTTCAATTATAAAATTTAATTTTTAAATGATTTTATTATAATATTAATTTTTTTTTTTATCTAAATTTTAGGATCTAGTCAAATCACATTTAATGTTTGCTGTCCGCGAAGAAGTTGAAGTATTAAAAGAGAAAATTGCTGAATTAATGGATCGCATTAATCAATTAGAGCTTGAAAATACCATATTAAAAGCAAATGCAACACAAGACACATTAACACAATTATCATCAATGTCAACACCGACAGCCGCATCGGTTACAAAACCGGCACAACAAAATAATCCAACAAATGGACCAGTTTCTTAAATCATCAAAATAATTAAAGCATATAATTTTATTAAAAAATAATCTTTTAGTAAAAATGTTTCTTTTTTTTTTTTTTTTTACACAAATTTCATGAATATAATTAAAAAATAATACAAAAATTAAAACAATACAATTAAAATCACAAAAAATTTCCACTAATTTTATTGCAAATGTTAATGGGTGAAAGAGTGAAAGTGCTCTGCTGAGCGATGTATGGCCAATAAAAAAAACAATGACAATTTAAGAATATTATTAAAAATACAAAATTTAAAATAAAATTGATGATGATGACACAATAATAATCATAAATACACACACACACACACACACACCCATACAGTGTTGGTCAAAATGTTGTCACTGCTGTTCGGTGGTTGTGTTGTTAAAAGATTCATTAAAATAATAATTAAAAAATAAATTAAATTAAATAAAATAAAAAAAAAAACATTTTTTTAGAATAAAATTAAAACTAATAGAAAAAAGAAAAAGTACTGAAGAAGAAATGTGATAATTTCAGAAATATAAAAATAAAACAAATACAAAAGGAAAAGGAAAATTTGAAAATAATTAATTATAAATTATTAAGTAAAATAAAAAAAAAATAATATAATTTAAGAGTAATTAAATTAATTAATTAATTAATAAAAAAAAAAAAAAAAAAAGAACATATTTTAATTTTATTTTTTTTTAACAAATTTTCAGAAAACTCATTTTATAATTTTAAAATTTATATTTATAATTTATTTCGGCCGCCGCATGCATATAATTACACAAGAATGAATAGATAAAAAAAAACCCCCGTCGTCTTTCTTTTAAATATTAATTTATCGCTTTTTATTTTATTAATTATAAATAATTAATAATTTTAAAATAAAATACATATAATCAATAAGTAACTTTACCGTAAATTTCTTTGTAAATTTTTAATTTTTTATTATTAATTTTGTGCGCATTGTTTTTTATTTTTTATTTTATTTTATTTTTAACTAATTAAAATTCAATTATTATTATATTCATCATTCAAACAACAACAACAACAAAATAATTATATTAATTGTAATAATAAAAAATGGAATAAATAAATTTTTAAAATAATAATATTCACACACAAACTTTAAAATTAAATGGAGAAAAAATCCATGAAAAAAAATTGCATGTGTTTTTAATTTAATCTTTTAATAAATAGAATTTTTAAAAATATAAAACGAATGATTAAAAAAGTATTAAATTAATATTTTTTTCACAAAAAAAATTATTAAAAAATAAATAAAAAATCAATAAATAATAAAAAAAAAAATATATATATATTTTTTTTATTTTTAAGTTAATAAATAATAATTTAAAATCAAAAACATTCATTTTGTATACTCTCATTAAATTTAAAAAAACTATGATACAGGCGACAAACGACAAACGTTAATTATATAATTAATAAATTTGTTTGTAGTTTTTTAGTTAGATTTTTTTTTGTTTTTTTTTATTAATTAATTAATAAAAAAAATATGTAAATTTAAATTAAAAGTCATTCGCTTTTAATTTTTTTTTTTTTTTTAATATTAAAATATTATTTAGTTAAAAATAATATAGATATTTATAGTTTTAAATTATAATATGAATAAAATATGAATTTTTCATAAAATATGAACACCCGAAAAATAGTTAATTAATCGTTTAAAAAAACGTTACGTTAAAATATATTTTAGTTTTTTATTGTTTTTGCCGCCCGCTTCAGTGGTGGCGCGGCGCTGGTGGTGGGTGGATTTGTTGACGGTACGATTATCCTTACGAGATTTATTATATCGCGCTATTCAAATTGATATGCCGTTCTATTTTTTTCTTTATTTTTTAATCAATGAAGATGATCAAATAATAGCCGTATGTTTTATTATAATTATGCTATTTTTATTTGTAATCGATTTAGCACCGCATATTTTTTAGTAGTTTTCAATTTTAATTTAAATATAATGATCATTCTTCTTCTTCGACAAAACAGTAGTTAATAAAAATAATAATGTTTTGATTATATTTTTTTTTTGCAATTTATTCAAAATACATGTGTTAAAATGGTACAGTTGTCAGACGTCGGGCGGTAATTCAAAAAGATTATTACAATCGAATTATCAAAAAAAAACTGATAAAATAATTAAATTATTAAATCTGATTTCACTATTGTTGGCATATGGTGTGTCAAAAATTAATTCGCAATAGGCATCGCTTATAAAATCCATAATGTCAAAATGACAGTTACTGGGCGATACTATAACATTGAACATTCCTATGGGAAATACTTATGAAATGAATTTTTTTTATTTTTAAATAATTGTTTAAAGTATAAGTAAAACAAAACTAAAATTTATCACAAATTAATAGCCACACAGTAACAAGTAGTGGTTGCAAGTAAATTATTGGAATTTACCAAAAGTCAATGTAAAATTGTAAACAACAATAAATTTTTAAATTGATGGATTTCGGTCATTAACAAAAACAATGTAACATTCATAGTATACATTTACCGAGTATATAGGCATCAATACGTACGTAGAACGTATGATCCCGACTGACATTGATTCAAATGTCCACCTGACTACCACAATAGCCTGGAGGGGGCTACCACGAAATTTTCCAATATCATATTTTTTGTCGATTTCGTACATTTGGTATCATGAAAATCAGTTTTCGTAAGAATATCGAAAAATCCGCCACATCACATGTCGTTTTTGTACGATGTGTAATATGTGATATTAAAAGAAATAAATTATCCACTTGTTGTCTACTGTAAAGACGGAAAAAATCAAAAATACTTAAAAAATAAAATAAATGGAAAATAAAATAATTCCTAAAAAATTTGGCTTTAGCATAAGGTCGTTTATGTTACATTTACACGAGAGATCAATGTCTGACATTTATTCCGACATTTATGTCCGATACTGTTCATTTACTGTCATGACATTAACAGAGATTACTATCGTCTCGAGTTTAAGTCAGAGATTGTTTATACATGACATTTTCTGAAGCACAAAATTTACCGTTTTGCTTAATGAAAATAATTTTGTGATTTAATCATGCCTAAATTGTGTGTTTTTTTTGAATAAAAGTTATTAATAATATTATAAAGTGCCCTCATATCAGCGAATATGAGATGTGATAAATAAATTCCACAATATATCGTATTTTAATAAATTTACAATTATTATTATTAAACTTTTAATAAATATTTTATACAAAAACATAATAAAACACATTGATTTTAAGAAAAAATTCTTTATCAAATTTTTAAACAAATCCGTTTTTAATTATTGACACAATTACGCAAACTTTTGCAATTGTAATATCCACCACAATAACCACAAAAAATAATTTAAATATATTATTTAAATTCATTTTATTTTTTCATATTTTGTTTCATTCACTAATTAATTCAAAATAATTGAATTAAAATGATTAATTTTGCCTTACCCATAAAAAAACCGCTGTCAAAATTCCAAATGATGTGGACATTACCGTCAGACAATGTGTCTTGAATGTACACACGAGAAAGCTGTTGCTCACTGATACTGCTATCGCAACATTACTGGTGGTGGTGTTGTCATGACTATGTTTAGACGGGGCATTTGATGTCAGATGCTGTCGGTTAGTCAAATATCGACACTTTTATTTTTTTTGGCTTGTAAACATAGCATTTTACATTAAAAAAAGCAATGGCGAAGAGTGAAACCAATGTTTTCAAATTTCAATATCCCTATATTTTTGCTGGTAACCAATTACAAGTACATTACTACATTATGAAAAATATATTGGCTATGTCCACTTACAAAATTTTTCGAAAAACCAGCTTTTAGGAATTATATCATCTTTTAGAATTACGTTTTAACGGATTTTTATTTTCCGTCCTATCTTTCGACCGCGTGCATCGATTTTAATAATTGCTTCTACGAAATATTGGGAATTGATAATAATTTGTAATTCTCTGTGTACAGAAAGAAAAACCCACTTAAAATTATGGCTCGCAATTTAAACAAGATAATTTGTAAAAAAAAATCCAGATTTTCCAGAAAATTTATTTCGGTGTTTACACAAAAATTTTTATTCATAATTTAGTTTAATTTCATCCAGTTTATTAGAAAAATATAGTAATATTAATAAAATTGAAGGTTATTTCTTTGACTCTTTGGCTCTGCTTTAAAAACAATTATTTGAAGAAACAAATAAAACATTTCATTGCACATGTATTTTTCCATTGGATTTTATTCAAAATTATTGTTCCACCCACCCGTCAGTAACTGTAACAAAAGTTTGCAGTGAATATTTATTTGTCAACGCGGCGATATGCCTTAACGGTTTATTTTAAATGTCTGATAGATGCTTCCCCCCCCACCCCCCCCCCCCCCCGTGACTTTATTGATAATGCTATTGTATCATGATTTTGATTTTGTCGATATATATTAACGGTATTATTAACGTAATATTTTTTATGTGCATAAAAAAAAATAAACAACGGTAAAAATTACATAACCATAAAAAATTAAAATTAAAATATTTGATTTTAATAAGGAAAATTAACATTAAATTAAAATATACTTTTAAACTCTGTAGAGATTACACAACCCATCATATCTCAAATCATCACATGTGCGAAATTTACTACAAATAATAAAAAATTAAAAATATATTTATTATTTTTAAATTTAAAATAACCATTTTCTTTTTTTCTTTTTTTTTTTTTTTTTCATTCAAAATAAATACAATAATTTAATGTTTTTTCATATTATTATAAAAATAAATGAAAATAAAAAAAAAAAAAAAAAAAAAAACTAAAAATCAGAATGGCTGTGCTAATTAATTGTTTGATAAATATTTTTAATTAATTTTTTTTTTTTCTCCATATATTGTTGTTAATTTAAATATTAATTATTTTACGTAAAAAAAAAATTTAGTAGAGAAAAAAAAATAAAAAAAAATAATAAAAATAAAAATATTATTTTTTATTGAATTATTTTATTATTTCTTAATCAGTAAAACATAAAAAAGTAATATATTTCTTTTCATAATTTTAATTTGCATAAAAAATAATCTGATGATTTTTAATAAAACAAAATAAATATCAAATTAATATAAAAAATAAAAAGTAAATATTATTATTAATTAATTAATTGTATTTACCATACACATACACACACACACACACACACACATTTAACCAATAACAATATATAAAAAATATAATCGAATCAAATTATTTTAACAAAATAAACAACAGTAAATAATAATAATAATAATAATAATAATAATAATAAAATAAAATTAAATAAAATAAATATAAAGAAAATATTTTAATATTAAAAATAATAAAAAAAATTAAAATTGATAAAAATCACATTGCGGCGCATTGAGATGAAACAAATCTATTTATTTAGTGATCTTAGATTTATATTATTAACTAATCGCTTGTAAATATACAATAAACTTTTAATAGTATAATAAAAATAAATATTTTATTAAATATTAATTAAAAAAATATTTAAAAATAATAATATTAATACTCAATACAACTATATTTCTATAAAAATAATAATTAATTAATTATGAATATATGAATATTTAAAAAAATAAAAATCCGAAACAATCCAATAAAATTACACTTAGATCTATAAATCTATAAATAAATTCGTACATAACCTAAAAAAATATAATTTTAATTTTTTTTTTAGCTTATTTACATTTAAAATAAAAACCAAAACTAAAAATAAAATAATAAATATTTTCCTTACAATTTTTATTTTTAATTATAAATATGTAGTGCATACTCCGCGGCCCTAAAAAAAGTGTGAATAATTATTTAATTACACTAAACTATAATTATATCATCATCATTATTAATATGTTATCACTAGGTACTAGTACTAGATAGATTAGAAGAAGAAAAAAAAATTAAAATAAATAAATAATAAATTAATTCAATTAAAAAAAAAAACGAAAAAAAAAAAAGAAAAGATAAATATTTGTATATTTAAAAGAAAATTAATAATTAGATATAAAATATTAAAATATAATTAATTAATAAGTTAGAAATTAAAACAATTTGTCGTCATGTTTTGTCGCGCGCGCGTTTGTTATAAAAGTAAATATTTTATATTTTAGTTTTATTTAGTGATTTATAAATTAAATATGAAAGAGGAAAAACAGAAGAAAAATTAAATGAAATGAGTGTAATTTATAATTTAATATAAATTATATGGTTAAATTGAAAGTAAGCATAAAAAAATAAATAAATATTGTTCCTTATTTTAATTAAAATATATATAAATAAAATTAAAAATATGATAAAGAAAATACAACAGAATTTTAAATATAAATTAAAAAATGAAAGATGAAAGCAAATGAGAAATATATAATTTTATTCAAATAATACAATAATAAATAATGATATTAAAATAATTAAAAAATAAAAAAATTGATCTTTTTCATTTTAATTAATTATTTTTTTTTTTTTATTAATTGTCTCTTGGTTGTACAAAAATATATTGATAAACTTGATAATTATTTGATTCCACTTATCAAGTTTTTACACCCGATCACCGTGATATATATATGGGGGGGATGCTGATGTTTTGAGAAAAGTTACGGTTATCCTCTCATTGCAAATCAAATCAACTCTTTTGTGTCATCGTATTAAATAACCAGAATCACAGTATATACGCAAACAGTATTAGTATGGACACACTTGATGCTTAAACACCTAATTAACACCACATTGCTAATTAAGTCCTCTGAAAACATATTGAATTGAGTGATTATCAGGTTTATTAAATTACAAATATTCGTAATTAATAGTTAATCAGGTACAAATACACCATCTATATTTCAATTTCGGTGTTATTATCATATAAATTGATATGTGGAAATTGAAAAGCATTTTGGGTAATATAAATTGACATTTGATAATAATAATAACATAAAAAAAAAAAAAGAAAAAAAATGAACAAAATCATAAAGTGAAAAAATTGCCCATTTCAAAATGGAAAATTCAAATTTAGAATTAAATTCTCTAATATGTTAAAGAAATAAAATAAAATTAAATTAAAAATAAATAATAATAAAACAGAAGATATATTTGGAACGATTCCAACGAATCAATATTTTTGGATATATATGGAGGGAGAACGTTATTAATTTATGATCCATTAAAAAAAATAATCATATTCTAAAAGAAATGGCGATTTAATTTAATAACGCCGGAGCAGTACCGAGACACAAAAATATAGGTAAATATTAAGATTCGATATTTTATGCTAATACTTATGCTATATCATTATATCGAACCATTTCAATAGTGTTTACGAAAATTTTTAGAAGATATAGATATATAATATATAGTAAATTCAATTGAAATAATTGAAGAAAGTTTAGACGACATGGATATAATTGAATAGAACATACTGTACTTTTATTTTAATTAATATTTTAATTTCTTTTATTTTGTATAAATTGTCAAATCTATCATTTTAGGTAAATTCTTTATTCTTAAATGGCATCAACTTCATCATCAACAAAAACTTTTTCATTAAATGAAGCGTTACAAGAAAGGTCAACAACACTGTCACCACCACCTCCATCATTATAACCAACAACTCTATCACCAACATCATCACAAGCGTTCTCCCTTCCAACAAATTCAGTGTCAACTGTTGTAATAAAAAAACAAAAAATTAGTAAAAACTAAGTATCAACAAACGAAATATTCCACGAAATTAAAAAAAAGGATTATAAAACGTCGATGTAGATTCACAACACTCATTAGAATTGGATTGGAAGAACGGCAAATAAGTCACAATGAAAAATCAGAAAAATAGTATAGAAATTTTTATGGAATTATTACAGAAAATTTGAAGAACTAATTTAATGACCAATAATAAATAATATATTTATATTACCAAAATATTGTGGTAGTGTTTCTCTTAAAATATATACTGGAACAACGTTATTGTCGCCAACAATCGTTAAATTTTCAGCTTGTGTTCTGTTTACCGATTGAGGAGACATCATCCATTTTTGGTATACAACATAATTTTCTTTGTACAACATGCTTTAATAACCATATTACAATTTTTAATTTTTACGTCAAGACCTTTTCCTGTTTTTGCGGAGCTTCTCTTTTAAATGTCCAAAAGCATTCTCGACCACCTTTTTGCATTTGAACAATCTATAGTTGGGCTGCTTTTGATTATTTGACATGTGTTCAAAATAACGATATGGTTTTAGAACTCTGTTAGACAGTTTGAAAGCTGAGTTTCCGAGCAATGCGATTGGAACATTGACACACCATTTATGTTTTTGCAATTTTCTTGAAATATGCTATTTTCGAAATAAAAATTTTTCAATTTTGAATTTTTAAATATGTACGAGTCATTTACAACGAACCGTTGCACCAATGATTATATACAGAAATCTATATCTGACATTTTATAAATTTGTAAGGAAAAACAATAATTTAATTTTTTAAAATAATAAAAGTATAGTGATACCAGTAATCTACACATGTCATAAGAATAGTTGAATACCACCGTTTGTAATTATAGTAATCAAGTACAATTTCATGGTGTGGGCGAACCTCTATATGCGACAACCATCAAAAAAAATATTATTTTTATAAAATGTAATATTTTATTGTAAAATTACTACCAATTGCTCCAAAACATTGTGGAAATCCTAATATTTTAAACCCATGAAATATTTCTTTCAATTTTTCAGATGTATTGGGATACACATTTAAGTAATTATTTTTACGCCTTACCTCCTAGCAAAATTAAAGTATGATTTCACCAACAGAAGTCCGTCCTACTCCAAACTCCAAAAATATGATCTATCGTTCGGTATTCAGCTGTAGATTCCAAAGTGTACATATACATATACTATATATAATATAGATATACAGGGTGTCCCTAATTTCGACGGCAATACGAAAACACTTGGTACTCTGGGTCATTTTGTGTCGAATATATTATATAACATTTTGGCCGATTCGACTTTGGTACGAAGTTACACGCAAATAACCAAATTTTCAAACAGACCGTGTTTTGCACTCTACTGGTATCAATATGTCAATAACTATGGTAATTAACCGATTTAAAATTTTTGATACATTATTAACATTAGCATACCGAGATCTTTAATTTGACGTTAAGATAAGACAATTCGGGCGTGTGGTTATCTAGATACTTACAGGAATGTTGACAATTAGTTTAACGCCATTTTTCTTTTTGAAAGTTTGTTCAAGCATAAGTCGAAAAATCATGGCGAAAATTTTTTTTCGGTACAAGTTTAAAAACTTGCCACATTCATAAGCTTTCGTTTCAGCTATAACATTACGATAGATCTCAACTGGTTCCAAAGATATTCACAAATAACTATAACGATGTAGGCATAAAATTGATTTTCGCTATGGAAAAATTGTATCCTTTTTTTGCTTTATCCAGAATCAACAATATGGACGTGACAGATAAGTGATTCCATACCCTCCTATGCATTCACTCACACATACGATCTCACACACAAAGACTCACACATATAAACCCACAAAAGCACACGCACGCATGTCACCACAGTTTTAAACAAACAAAGCCTAAAATTTACATAGACAACAATACTTCTCAATAGACCGAATCAATCTATAAGTGTTTGCTGTTGCTTTTGGCAAAGGTCTTGGATGCAGTCTTTAATACTTGAATTAATCACAGTTGCATAGTCTTTTTCTTTGAGGGATGAAGTGAGAACATATTTTTTTTTTTTTTTAAGTCAGATATTACTCTTAGTGGAGCTTATGGCATCTAATAAACCTTTCATTACAGCCAAGTTGTTAAATTACTCAGCATGGGAGTATATAACAATTTACCAATTGTACTGCAGTTAACGAAAGGTAGACGTGTTCATAATTCTATTATTTTTAAATGGGTGATTAGCCCATAGTGATTTGTTAATCTTTGAGTAGCGTTCAACACCATATTATCAAAGATATCCGTTTTTCTTTTTATTCCATAAACGAACAAATGGTCACCCGTAGCTGAAAAATTTCAGTATTAAAATAAATACCGAAAAATTTGCTATGAAAATAGTGGGAATTGAACCCGCTATATTTCATGATTAATAAACATCAGCGCTATAATACTACTGTGCTACTGATTGTGAGTCTTAAGTTATATAGTCAAATGAAATTACTAATAATTTTTTCTTCGATTCTTTCTGTAGCGTACTGTAATGTATAAAAAGAAAATAGAAAACTCAATCATGGATAAAACGAAACATCTAAATTATTATTAAAAAAGATTCCATTCTCATTCTAAGAATATTATATCACAGGTAATCACTAAATTTTGTACATGCACACCATTTATATATAAAGAAAATATATAAAAAACCGTATAAATGTTTATCCTTGACACAATCCATAATAAATAACTATTTAAATTTGCATTGAATAAAAACCATATAGCATTAAAAATTTAACCAAAAACAGTAACTCATGTCATGGATTGAAAATATTGTTATTTCGAATGAAAATATACAATTGTTTTTATGTAACCGACGGTTTTTATATTTGGGTGTATCTGAAATTATTATACCGTCCACTTAGGCAATTATACATTTAATTTATAAAATTCAATGACCATGTGCAAGATAGGATATTTCCATATGATGGTTAAACATGATGCTTAAACACATAATTAAAGATTCCTAATTAGCCTATACTTATAATCATTGCCTATACTACATAAGGTGACATACCGGAAAATTGTATGTCATTTATCTGTCAAAATTATATACGAAATGTATATATGAAATTTATTATAGTTTTTGTATGTCAAAAATCGTTTTCATTATTAATAATATATTGATAATAAATTATTAAATATTAAGATTATAAGATAATAAAAATATAAATTTTATAAATAAATATAATTAATAACTTATAAAATTAATAATGGTTGACAAAAAATGTGAAAGTTTAAAGTTACTTTTTAATTTAACTGGAATTCCTGAATGTTTGCTTTTTGATTCCAGGTTTGAGAATGAAAAATAGAAATTACGTTTAACAGCACAAAGACGTAGGCGCAGAGTCAAATTTTTTTGGAAAAAAAGTATTGCTTTTGTGGGCTATTCTTATCCAAAAGAAATTTATTTTGAGAACAACATGGGCGCTTTATACAATATATATATATTTACAGGCTATCCAAAATTTCGACGGCAATACGGAAACACTTGGTTCTCTGGGTCATTTTGCGCCGAATATATTATATAACTTTTTGGCCGATTCGACTTCGGTACGAAGTTATACGCAAATAACCAAATTTTCATCAGATCGTGTTTTGCGCTCTACTCAATAACTAATAATCTGATTTTAAATTTTTGATACACTATTAGCATTAGTATACCGAGATCTTTAATTTGACGTTAAGATAAAACCATTCGGGCGTGTGGTTATCCATATACTTGTATACAGGCGCATGTACATTGCTGAGGGTCAGATTGAAAAATTTTGTTCTTACACGTAGTCTTGTGTACAAATGCGTTCATCAATCGGATTAAAAGCAATTACTGCATTTTTTGCTTTACCAAAAACTACGAAATCGATTTCGAACTCTCTTCTTTTACTACAATCGTTGCCGCTGTGAAAAAATTTGTATCCTTTTTCTTTTCCTTTCAATAAATTTTTTCCGGTCCACCTAGTTTCTTGGATAGCAGTTATATCCAATTTGGATGTTCTTAGTGTATCAGTAAGTTCTCTTAACGCACCTTGTCATAACAAAGTTCTAACATTCCAAGATGCAAGTTTTAAATCATTGGCCTTAAATTTTCGTTGCTGGGGTCGTTGCCGTTTATCCTGTCCGATCCGAGGCCGTGTTGTATGGTTCATAACTGGTTGTTTTTCAGAAGTTGGTAGTTAACCATACGTTCAACCTACTAAATCATTCTGTAAATTTATATTCTTCTAATATTCTTTATTCGTAGCTAACCCATAAGTATCATAGGCCGTTCCACCATCCGCAACCCGTGGACGCGTTCGGTCGCAACTACATACATTGCAAGTATGCTATACGCAACATACGAATCCAACATATAGTTAAGCACTCAACAATGGATCAAGTACACAGAATAAAAAATGTTATCGAAAAAAAACTCTAGAAGAAAAGAAAGTTTGCTCTACAATATTTCTGGATGTAGGCCTTCGAAAGATGTGCGAAATTGTCGCGATGATTAATTTGCTTCGAAACCACCAAGTTTCTATCGTAAAGGCATTCAAGATCTACCATATAATAATGACAAAAGACAATAAATAGTAAGTGGTGAATATTTGGAAAATTCATTTTGTTTCTATTCAAGTGCCGAAATTAATTCCTCCTTGTATAAAATTATTAAATCATCATCTATTCAATAAAATTGAATTTGACCAAAAAAAGACGAGTTTCAACTTGTACATCTCTTATATATAAGAATAATTAAAAAGTAAATAATACAAACGAAGAAGAGTCTTCTTAACGGAATATATTATCATAATTGTAGAAAGAAAAGAAAAATACAGAAAACCATTGATAATTTTTTGTCTGATTATTTGTTTTCACATCTTTTTAGTTATAATAGAATAAATAAATAAAAGAATCATATTGATTTTAAATAGGTCAAATGTTAAAAATAAATGAAATGATCGTTATTTTAAATACGTGGGCAAGTAAATAATACAATATAAATTTGATATAGAATAAAGAAATGGCAATAAATAATATTATGTATTTGTATTTGTTCGTATGTATAAGTAGTATTTTATAAAGAGAAAGAGATTTTGTAACGGGATGAGATGATCTTGATTCGCTGTACTAGTTCAAAATGTATGTTCGTATGGGTGTGTGTTTTGTATGTATTTATAAAATTCAAATCTTAAGTCGCACATTTTTTTATTTCAATTCATTCCATTTCTTTTCTTTTTGTTTTATTTTTGCTTAGATTATTATTTATTGCTGGAGATAATTTCTTAAATGTATAAAAACAACATTTATAATAAGAAATAAAATAATTAATAAATAGGTCAAACCGTTGCTAATTTTAATTCATATACAAAAATTAACACATTGTTGTATTTCTTCTTCATTGTAATACAATTAAAATCTTGTTGTACGGTACAATCAAAAAAATAATTAAAACATTAATTTTTTATTTTAGTTAAAATAATTAAATATTATTTATACAACAGTTTTAGATTTGTTTTATTTTCCTTAAAATTATCATTTATATAATTCTTATAAAATTTGTATTATGACATTGAAATTATGTTTTTAATATGAAACAAATTGACAAACACCATAACTATCACGTCTACGATCTGGTCCACATTGTTCTTGAGCACCAAGTAATGTTAATTCCCATCCATCACCATTATTATTATTATAATTATTATTATTATTATATTTAGGATAACCATATGATGGATAATCAGTTACAGATGAATCTGTTGATGATTCTTTAATTTTAGTAGCACCAATATAACTACTATCACCATTAACATCATCATCATTATCATCATCATCGTCATCATCATTATCATTGTGTCGATCAATAATTAAGCTGTCAAATGAATTATTTCTATCATCAGTTAAATTAATAATATTATCACCATTTGATGTTGCTGATGATGCTGTAGCTGCAGATGCAATTGCTACAACAACATCATCATCACCATTATAATAATTATTATTATTGTTATTATTATTATTATTATCATTATTATAATGTTTATTATTATAATTATTATAATTATTATTAATAATATTATCAATATTCTTCGATGGTAATAAAAGAGAATTTGTATTAAATAAATTTTCATTATTTAATTCAAACAAAGATTTACTAGTTCTTGGTAATACCGACACCGTAAAATCTGAATTACCTTTATTAAATGATGATGATAATGTTGGGTTTTCTTCTAAATTACTAGGTCGTAATACACGTAAAACCGGTGAATTGGCTAGCGGTAATAATGATGGCGCAATTAATGAAGACGTTGATTGTGATGAAACTGCTGCTGCTGCGGGTAATAATTCAGTACTTGATATATCAACATGATATGGTGTACGTCCTTCAATAAATTGTTCTTCTAATCCAATTGAAATTACACCACTTCCGCTTCCACTGCCACGATTATTACTTCGATCAATTGATTGCGGTTGATTTTGCGAATATTGTTGTAAATAATTTTGTTCATTTTGATTTGATGTTTGGCCACTTGATTCGGCCTCAATATCGATTGGTTCAGATTTTGTTGACGGACGATATTTTTTATGACCTTGTTTTAAATGCGATTTTCTGTGATGTTTATTATTATTATTATTATTATTATTATTATGATTTGAACGGGTTAATAAATCAAGTAATGAAATTCCATTTGTTGGCGATGATGGTATTACAACAATAACAAAATTTTCTAAATCTGCTCTTATATTATATTTACCCTCTTGACGTTGATCATATGTTATTTTTGGTCGTGTTGGCATTGATGTTTCTGATTCTGGTGTTGATGTTGGTTCCACAGATGATGGGGCTGATGACGTTGCAAATGATGTTAGCAATACAGTTGAAGTATTTTCCATTGGTCCATCCGTTGATACTGTAAGTGTAGATCCATCATTATCTTTTATTGGATTAGCTAATGAATTTGTTATTAATGATAAATATAATAAAGTTATTTTCCACATAATAATAATAATAATAATATTAATTTTCTTTTAAACTATGTATAAATATATGTTAACACGGTCAAGTTCAACAATCAACTGGCGATCATCTTGTAGTTATTATTATATTGTATAATGTGTGCTCTGCATTCACTATATATTCTCAGTATATATATTATATTATATGTTTATATTAAAATGTAGGTATATATAGCGTCTGCTATAACCGCTATTATACCAATAGACATTATGTGTGTACAGTGAGAGAAATCATCGCTTTTACACATAAATGAACATTTCTTTATCTGTTTGATGGTTTATTAAGTTTATTTATTTCAGAATATATTGGCTATATATTTATAATATACATATCCACATTTTTATGTTAATTTTAATATAATAGCAGTTTAACTTAGTTCTGAGGACTGATATTCACTTCACTTTCAAATTTAAAATTTTATACTTCATTGAGATTGGTCAACATGAACTCACTTTTTAGTACAATTCATAGTGGAACGAAATAAATATAATTTCCGAAGCGTATGTTACTGTGTATTATGTATGGTGAGTTTATTTCATCAATCAAAAAATATGAATAATTGGTTTAGAGATTTAAAAGCGGTGATTTTGATGTTGAAGACAACGAACGATCAAGTCACCCAAAAACGTTCGTTGGCTGAAAACTCCGCTCATACATTAAAATAACTTGCAGAAGTATTAAATGTCATTCAATAAGCAGTTGTAAGTAAACGTTTACATGCCATGGCATAAATTCAAAAAGAAGTAAAATGGGTGCGACATGAAATGACTGAAATTTAAACATTGAATATCTTTGAATGGTTTATTGCAATTAATTGCATACAAAGCACGGAAGATGGCATCTTTAAATTTTTTACATCAAATAAAAATTAGGCATGAAAAGTGGATCTACTACGATAACCGCAGGCCGGCCATCAACATTCATGGAAGTAGGGTTATGTTGTGTATATGATGGAAACAGAAAGGAGTGGTTTCCTATGAGCTGCTTAAACCAAATTAAACTATTATTGTTGTCTGTTATCAACAACAATTGATCGATTTGAACCATGCTGAATGGGAATCGTCCAATGTCAGCCAACAACAACGTAAAGTGATTATGTTACATGATTATGCTCGACCACATGTTGATATACGTTGAAAGAACATATATGGAAAATTTCACTGCATGCTCCTTATTCACCATACTGTGCACCATCGAAATACTATACTTGTTCCGATAAATGGAAAACGCTCTTCAAGCAAGACCAACACTGCACAAACTTTGATGGAATCAAAAAATCGCTCGCTGAATGGATTGCATCGAAACAAAAATCACTTAACTACCACGGAATTCACGAATTGCCAGAAAGATAGTCAAAAGTAGTAAGTAGCAAGCGATGAAATTATTGAAATAAAACATACAATCTTTTAGATATAAAAGTGTTTGTTTGCAAAAAATCTCAAAACTAAGTTAATGGCAATATACATTCAACAACAAATCCATTAAGTACATTTTTTTGTTTATTTATTTATTATTGTATATATTATTTTACTGTGGCAAATTGAGTGAAGCCAATGAAAAAAAAAAAATTATATGCATTTTTTATTATTATAAAAAATAACAAATAAATAATAAAATAAAAAATACAATCGCCGTCAAAAATATTAGGAACCCATAAAGTAAATCTAGTAAATCATAAATTATCGCTGTAAATTAATAATAGCTTCATCAAAATTACATTTATAGACCGGTATGCGCCGTAAGCACGAATAATAATGTTAATGTAGTTTCTAGCGCATACAGAGGGGTTGGGGTACAGACCTACCCCCTCCTCCGTACAGGTCTAGTTTTACACTGGGCAAAATATAAATTTATTAAAACAGCCAGCACACATTTTACATAAATATAAAAACAGAAACTATTATTCGTTCACATATCCATAGGATTTACATCGAAATAATCGTAAAAACTGACAAATTAACTTTATACATTAAAATAAAAATGCAATAGTTAAGTCATGCATTTCAAAGAAAACGAATTCACATTGGTTTACATAAAAATAAAATGGTAAACATGTTCGACATCATGTTCCGCATCATCCACTCAATGAAAGTTAGCAAAGAGGTGGTCAACCTTGACCTTCGATGGTCAATGGCTTGTGGAATGATGGTGAGGGATATTAACGAAAAATGGATCATGGCGGAACATCGGAAACGTTGTGACAACGTGAATAGATGTAGGCAATCTAAATTAGCTCTTCGCTTTTATATAGGAAATACCATCAGGTTGGTTTCGGATGAGAATCCTATCGGAAAATACTTGTAGACTGTGCATTGTAGAAGAGGAAACAGCGGCACATGATATATGATTGAAAAGACGTATGTTTGAATCCGGAGATTACGAGTAGGATTAATTCCTAGTGTATTGACATGTAAAATTTTCATATTAAAAATTTTTCAACTGAATTATCAATTGTTCGTTTATGAAATCAAAGAACGAATTTCTTTGAAAATTTGTCTCCATATACAAAACGCTATGTTCGGCGATTCGCACATAAGAATAATTGAATTTATAAAGCATCTGTGGAAACATAAATGCAGACAAATGGATGGATTGTTATATACTCATATACAGAGTAAATTATCAACTTGCCTGCAATGTTAGATTCATAGTTATGCCGTAATGCAAGAACCCTAGTAACAATTTGTCAGTACTTTGAAAAATGAGGAAAATTTCCGTGCAAAAAATTCACATATTTTCCATGGAAAAGATATGTTGGAATTTGTCCAACGAATATCCATAGGTTTTCCACTTAATATAATAGTATTTTATTTATAGATCAATTGAAATCTTTGTATTGTCAGGGTAATATGACCAACATATATTCGCGGTATTGTATTCAAAATTTATTTCACCAATTATCCAAAAAAAATGGTTCAAATTTTGTATTTTCGCACAACCAGCAACTTAAATCGATATATTTCTGAGGAATTTTGTAAGACTTTTCATGGATTTTATTGACGAATTTTTGTTCTTGTTTATTACAAAAAAAAATGCACAATCGATGAATTTATGCCATCGTTCCGGCAGCATATTTCATTCTGTGCTCACAGAACTTCTGGTCATCATATTTGACATCATAGAAAGAAAATTTATTCTGCTAGTACGGACAATTCAATGATATTACTTGCTAAAATACATGTACAATCCAAAGATATTTTTGTCAAAATCCGTGGCTCTGCTCACAAAAGATTTGAATGTAAATTCTATGGATATTCTATCATAGGAAATATACGGATAATCCAAGGAAATTGTTTATAAAAATCTATGGACAGGATTGCACTCATCATATAAAATTCCATCGGACATCCGTAAGAAATCCATAGATATTTCCTCGGATTGAAACGAATATGATGTTTTGCGAATAAACTACGGACAGTGTTACGAGGGATGACTTGGTGTACGTCTGTATAGTAAACTCGTATATTCCACTAAGTAGGGAGACGAAAAAGGGTTCTACCCAAAATACAATATTACAATAAATTAAAAAAAATTCGATTTACATTTTTTAAATTGTTTACAAATTAATTTAATTAGTAATCTTGTAATTGTTTTATTTGTAAAAAGATTTCTATCGAATCGTAAACGGTAAACCATTGCGTTGCTTACTCCCTAAAGAATACAATTCAATCGAAACTGAACTAAATAACATTTATATTTTTTATTAACGCTAAAATTTTATTGCCTTCATTTTATTTATAAAATGATTTATTTATACCCCGTCTCCATTATTGTCATATTAACACCGGTAAAAAATGTCTTTACTCGAGTAATTTATTTGATAAAGTATACTCTAGTTTTTTTTGACTAACATCAAAATTCAATATCACAATTTAATTTACATTTATGGTACATTATTTCAACAAAAATAAGAAGTATAAATAAATCTAAAAAAAGGAAAAAAATAATTAAAAGAAAAAACATTAAAACATTTTTTATAATCCGTTCCATATTGTGTTTTCATTTTAATAAACAACCACTTAAACCAAAACAAAACCAAATCAAACTGACGTTTACTATAGTGACACATGAGTTAGTCATAGTCAGTCAGTCATTTTCCTATTGGTCAATTTTTTGTTTCCGTCAAACATTACTAAAAATGTTGAACATTGTTGAAGATTTTTTTTTTGACTGAAAGACATGGCAGTAGCATTTTTGAAATGGAAGAAAATAAAGAGGTTAAATAAAGATAATTTTTTTTAATAATCTGTATTCTTTCTGCGTAACCAACAAATTGATTAAATGAAATTTAGAAATTTAGAAGAATATCCTAACAACATTATAACAACTAACATTATTTGTGATTTATATGTGATTTTAAAAGTGATCACCTTGCATGATGTCAAAAAAAATTTATCACCACAGCGACCAACAACTATCAGTTATCACCTTACATGATTCCACTTTGGTTTGAAGTTAAGAAAAATGCATGTGAAATTAATAGGATACTTGTCGAAGTTTTTATAGTGAACATACCTTGGGTGGAATCATGTAAGGTGATAAGTGACCGTCATTGCTGGTGATATTAAAAAGTGATCACCTATATTTTGTGGCATCATGTAAGGTGAAATTTTTGATTTTTATAATGTCATTCACAATTTATCTTTTAACACAATATTATATCTATCTATTGCTTATTGCCGTAAGAAAATTGATAAAATATATTGTTATGCCATACTTAAAAACGTGAGTACAAATATATGATAAAATATTTTATATTTTTTATTTTTAATGTTCCATTTAAAGGTTAACAAAAATTGTAAAATGTATTCATGAATATAAAATGTAAACTAAATATTTTTCTTTCCTTTATTTTAATATTTTGTGTAGCACACCGATTCACAACAAAGAACAATAAAAGAATTTCTTTTTCCCAAAAAAAATATACTAACACAAACCTACCAAAATATATGAGATAACCGGAAAATGACAACAAAAAATTGGTCACCGTGAAACGATCAACAAAAAGTGACTTATCGCCTTAGACGATCTCCCTCGATTAACATTATCAATTATAGTTGTTTTTTCTTCGAATCTAAAAGTTTAGTTATAGTTTTTCTGACCTGAACCGAACTATTATATTTAATATGAACTAATTGTATAATATTTTATTAACATGTTAATTAGCAATAACCCAAAGAACAAAAATTCATGAATTTGAGTTGAATGTGATTTAATTGTGTATGCATAATTAAGTGCAAAGAATGAATAACAAGAATAATTTTCTTGGGAATATTAGCGTTTTGAAGCTTTTTTTGATGTTTTGCACCGGGATTTAACCATGCACCCCAGTGGCTATAGCTGAACAATTTACGAATTGACTTAATCAAAAAGCTCCTATGGTATAGTTTGTTATATACACTACAGCACAGTTATTATACACGATTGTGTGATTTGATATATGTTCCCACGCTATATGCATATATAAATGTTATAGGTATATTAAGTATTAGTAATTATTTAGTGTGACAGTATGTGGTCGCTATACAGTGTTACTATACTTTTTTTTGGTTTTGTTGTTGCGTTAAACTTCTGTTACAATAAGTACCCAACATTTTTGACCGCAGCTGTGCATATAATTACAAATATTTACAATTCTCCTAAGTAAGAAAATATATAATGCTTAATGAATTAGTAATGAGAATCTTTAAGATATAGCTGTATAGCATTATAAATAAGTATGAGGAAATATATATGCAATAAAATTCTATAATCTTATAAACCAATTTTTATAGATTTTATGATAAAAATGTATAGCTATAAATTGTTGTACAATAAGTATACCATACAATACTATATTATATGAATATATACGTTTCATATGTCTATATTTGTGCAACTATTATTTGCAATCAGAATCCAGATATACCATAACTTGTGAAATTTTTCTCTCTGGTCATTCACTTTTATTCTTATTCATAAATTAAATTTTTGCATAATCGTCGTTGCACGACATGGAGTATTATATTTATAAAAATACGCGGCTATCATGGACAAATCATTTTGTAAGTACATAGTTACATAAAGAGAGTATATATGTATTGGAATATATTCGTTTAGTAAACATTGGACAAATCAAATTAAATATAATAAAACATTGTGTGAATGAATTTGAAATATATTGTTATAAAGTATACAGGTAGTAAGAAAAGTTACAACAAGCTATGTGCAGCTGGACTAATAAAATGAAAAAAATTATTCTAGACCAATGTTCAATTAATGGCACTATGACCATTTCAGATTTTGTCGTTTAACCATTCCCTTAGTCAGTGAAATGATTGAAATCGTTGGATTTCAAATTGTGGCGCCAATTCCGTAATGTAATAACTTGTAACTACTAGAATGAATATGAAACAATTACATTAATTGGTTCAGTAATTTACGAGTTATTAAGCACTAAAGTTCAAAAATAATTGTAAAATAGCGTTCACTCCCAAAAAATCGTTTTTAAAATAACTTATTTTTTGTCTTTATTTTGATTCAAAAGCTAAAAAAACCAACAGAAAAACATAAGCATTTAAATATTAGTTATTAAGTTTCCGGGAAAGGGATTACCATTCACCTTCTTCCGGCTGCGCCCATGGTGTATCTGAAGTTTGTCTCTATGGGATTACTCTAGAACCATTTATCCAGTTTTTTTTTTAAATTGGGGACTTAATCATTTAGTAAAAAATTCTAAGGTGTGATGAAACGAGGAGATATATAATAATATAGGATACACTGAGTTCATTCATTCTTCGTTACAAATTAAAATTTTTTTAAATAACATGATTACACACAAAACAATTACGAAAGGAAATCAGACGCGAAAGTGATTAAAAGTGTAAGCATCCATTAAATTTCAATTGATTGCATTTACAAATTTCGTTCAACCAAAAATTGAAAGTCGAACCGCTGTCTAAGTACTGAAATTAGTCTACAATAAACATTAATTTTATTATTTTTATAAAATTTAAAAAGCTTTGTATATAGATTCACTAGTATAATAATATTTATAATAGTCTTTAAAGCCTCATACTCTCATATGACATATTCAAGCGGGTATGTTTTTTACAAGGACTGCTTCAATCAGTGGGTTTTTAACGGATTATTTTATTTTATTTTTATGTTTCGATAGATGCCAATAATTCGCTTATTCTTATGTGTGAATTGATCATTAAATTTTCTGTATAAAGACTGTGTTAATCTCTTAATACATAGCGTACAATTAGTGTTATAACAACATATTTTTAAAGCTTAAACATTAATTGAAAATTGTGGTGTAAAATCGGTGATTAAATAATAATAAATTAATATTAATTAAATTAAATATTGTATAAAAATCCTTTATTGTTTATAAAATAACGGATTTTAGTGTTTTTTTTAATTAAATAATGAGCGTGTAATTTTTTCTTTTGTTACTTGTTTGTTTTGTTACTTTGTTGCTTTTGTTATAATTAAAATTTCTAGTAATTTATGAATTTCATGGTTACAATTTTTTTTCTGATATTCTAGCATCATCGATACATTTTTTGACTTTATATCGTAGTTAATGAAATCCGTGTGGTATCGATTGGAACAAGTGGTAATCCGAAGGAGTAATGTCTGGCCTAATATAGCGGGTGGGGTAAGACTTATCACTTATGAGCTTCTATACATTTCTTTGACTGCTATTGCAACGAGTTGTTGAACATTGTCATGTTAAGATAGCTTTTTATCGTGTCTTTTAACATACTATTCTAGTAGTTTACTTTTAATACTATACCTGGCTTTTATCCATGCTTTTTGCCGTTTAGGATTATCGTATAGTGAAACCATAGGTCACAAGTTGCAAATAATACCAAGAAGCAACGTGTTTCGTGAAGCCCCGGAATTTCTATATGGGAATTACCAAAAAATAAAACATAAGAAAACAATTTTAATTTAAAATAATTTATTCAGATTACTCGCTGGGTGATAGTTTCACATTGAAAATTGTTTCCGAATTAATGAATTGGATTAGAAGCATTTTTAGAACAAATTCAATGATTCTATTTCTTTATTTTTGTATCAATACAAATCGATTCAGTGCTCACTCGATTTTGTGTATGTTCAAAATTACTGAATTTACAGGCAATAACATGAGCGGGAAAACATGAAAAACTTGAAAATAAAACGGTTTTTTTTCAATTTTTTCTGTGACTAATTGATAGCTAATATGCCACTACTAGACGTGTAACGTTATAAGGGGTTGCTCGAAATTGACTTAGGATGCATCGTTGACCCATTTCTGGGCCTCCAGGCTTCGTATGACCTACCAGAGGAATATCCGCCATTCAATTACGGATCAATACAGCGCGTGCACTCGAATTTGGAATTATTCATATAATATTTTTATAGTTTTTAATAGTGGTAATGCTGTGTCAATTTTTTATTTTAACTTATTTGGCTAGCATGTACTTGTATAATGCGAACTTTAAAAATATAAATGTTCACGAATAAAGTGTTGATAAAATAAAACATCGCATTCAAAAAAAAAAAAAAAACGATCCGTTAAGATAAAAGAAAGCATTTTACCATTCTTGGAAAAAAAAACATTAAAAATCCAAATCAGTTAACCAAATAATATATTAATATTCTTATTCTTCTTAAATAAATTTATCATTATAACTTTATATAGCCATATGGCATAGCATATAATAAATAATTGTGTATTAAATGTTATTGACCTTTTCACCATCATAAACAGTTGATTAACCAGATTAATTTTTTAATAACAATTTACATAGCACATAAATATATGTATGTTTTATATGTGTTTAAAATCATCTTAGGTGAATAGAATACGTAAAAAATTTAAAATAAACAAGTAATTGCGGTAACAAGATCTTACGGAATTTATACTATACATATACTTCTATATAAAAGAAAATATAACGCTGCAAAATGCCAATACCAACCAATATACCACTCCAAAGGCAAAAGATTTGGTCTATTAAATGTTTTTTAAGTAAATGAAATATATTAAAAAAAATCTAAATTGATAATAAATTAAAGAACAGAAGTAATATATAGTTGTAAATTTTGACACCGACACAATTTATTTGAACAGCTTAGCTTGTGGCATTGTATCTGTCTGCGAGTAATGTTATTCCAAACATTCTGAATTTAACTTCTTGCTGTTGGAAAATACACTCTACACTAACCTTCTGTTTTAATTAATATCATATTATTTTTTTGGTAGGTGTAACGTTGTGGACCTAAAGCGAAAATAATGTCATGTTTGTGTATATTTGCTAAATTTAAGTGTGCCCGTATTTTTAGCCTTCTGTATTAAAAATATTCTTGCCTATCAATTTCGTTGTTAAATGCAATAATTTTCATGATAATCGTCTTTTTATTGATATTTATAGAACACTACTGACGCCGGGTGTTTAACCGTCCGTTTTATACAAGTTGGATCAAATGCTTATTTAGAAGATCTAAATACTCGCGTTACTTATTGTCATCAATATATATAACAAAATGAGACTCATCACCAAAACACTATTGACCTCCATTGTCACAATGTCCAATTACTTTGGCCCATGATATACGTTTTTTTGTGCGTTTATGTTAAAAAGTGTATTTCTCCTTTTTAAAAATTATATAAGTCTTACCTTGTATCCCATATTCTTTTCAAAGTGTCCACTGACATAATCTTATGTGTGGAATATCTCCAAACCATATAGTTATATTTGTGGGCCAGTTCCAAGGTTATTTTGACCAAACAGTCGCTTAAGCGACCTTAAATCAATGGAACTGGAAATATTAATTTCATTTTTCGATTTATTTATAATATTATATTTTGTTTCGATAGACATCGCGTTACAATATAATTTTAATAATACAAAATAATTATACTTATACTTTCAATACAACACATCATAAATTATATTAAATAATAAAAATAATATCCACTTGTAAAATTAAAAGATTAAAACTAAGTTGCATTGAAAAGTAATAATAAAAATCAAATAGAATTTTTTGGTCAGAATGAATTGAGTTTTCAAAAAGAAAGGAACTAAAATTAAAAAAATAATAAAATGTTAAATGTAACAAAAACTTAATCATAAATTAAAAAATAAATTGCTGAACTCAAACGGTAAATATACAATTTACAAATTTAGAAATAATATAATTAAAAATAAAAGATTAATTTAAATAAAAGAATGAAAAGAAACTATAAAAGAAATTATAAAGATTTTTATTGATTTGAAATATTTCAACAACATCAAGACTTTCCAAAAATAAAAGAATATTTAAAGTAGAAATATATTGCGCAACTATAAAAAAATTAAAGGTATTAAAAATTAATAATTTAAATAGGAAAGAAAAATTAAAATACAAAATATAAAAAATTATAATAAAATAAAAGTTTAGAATAAGTTTCATTACACTTTAATTAAATAACAGTAAAGTTAGCCAAAGGTATAACCTTTTTACGACTTGAACGCGAAAGTCTCAAAATGGTAGCTATTGTATATCACAAATTTTTTTCGCGAAACATTTTCAATTACACAGTGTGTCGTTTAATTACCGCAATTTTATAGGTTACAAAATAATTTTTAGAAACATGATTTTTATTCAAAATTGGTTCCAAATTGTTCAAAATTTACTCAATAATAGCATTTGACACGATTAACTAACGCATACATAGATTTTTTTTTGTTTCAGTTATTGCAATGTTTTTCATCAGCTGCGATCCAAGAATAGAGCCAATTTTGGGTGTCTTCATTATTATGGAAGCGCTGTGTACAGACTCCATGTGCCATCGATCTGAACAAGTGGTAATCTGATGGAGCAACATCTGGTGAATAAGGCGGGTGTGGTAACACATCCCATCCGAGTGCTTCCAATGTTTCTTTTACCGGGTTAGCGACATGAGGACGATCACTTTTCCATGTCTGTTGGCCCATTCTGTTCGTTTTTTTTTCGCTCACCCAGTAATAGTTTGACCAGGTTTCAATAATTCATAATATACCACGCCCTTCAGGTCCCACCAAATACACAGTGTAAAATCTTCTTTCCATGGATGTTGCTTTTTGGCGCCTATTTTACTGCGGTTGACCTAGATCATTTCGTTTAGGATTATCAAAATAAATCCATTTTTCAGAACCAGTGAGACAATACGACACCAATTCGATTGCAGTAACTGTCTTCAAATCTAAATTTCACGCACGTGGTTTTACGCTTTTCTTTCTGCTTCTTTCAGTCAATACATTTATGGAACTCATTTTCCTTCCTTTTGCATCTTACCCGCATTGTGTTTAAGCGATTAGAAATGGTTTTTTGACATACATTTAATGAATGTGCCAGTTGTTGTTGCGATTGTACATCGTCTTCATCCACAAATGTTTGCAATTCCGTACCTTCAATTTTTGTTTGGTGGTTTTCAAAGTTCTTTGTCATTCAGTGATCTGTCACCATTTTTGAATCGTTGAAACCACTTGGTGCAATGACGTTTATGTAAAGCATGTTCACCATAAGCTTCGACAAAAATTTTATGACTTTCAGCAGGAGCAGCAGTTTTCTTCCATTGAAACCATAACAACAAAACTCGCCGCAAATCAGATTTTTCTGGTCAAAACACGATATTTTCAACAAACGAAAAAAATATGTTTTTTACAGTTTTAGCTCGTAACACAAACTGAACTGAATGATAAAAATATAAAGTGAATACGTTCATTTTCAGTCGAAACCTCAATAGTTTTAGGCGTCTACAGCGATTATTCCATGAGCAATCAAATCATATTACTATACCTATTATGATGACAAATTTACCTACACTAGTGGAAAAAAATTTAAAAAAAGTCTCGCACAAAAACCTGACCCTTCGTTTGTAAATCAGCCTTGACAACCAATCATAAACTTGTCGTTTCGACATAACACAATCGTCATAAACTTTTTTCAACAATTTTTTTTTTTCCAATTTTAAAATAAAATTTAATATTTGTTCTTTGTTCCATTGTGTTTTTACGAGCTTCAAAACTAGTGACGCGTGTGACTTTTTAACCTGTCAACCGGTTTGCATATGAAGTTGGCTGGGTTTGAAAGAGGGAAGATGTATGTTTTTAATGATGCCAACTTTTAATAGATGGCACTACGTGTTCTACGTGTTTAGTATGAACTTGCTATTATTTAAACGACACACTGTGTAATAACAACTATTAAAAAATCTATAGCAAGTATTTTTTATATTTTGAATATTTTTATCGATTTATACAGCCTTTGAAATAATAATAAAAATTAATAGTTCAATTCTTTTGCTATAAAAAAAACAGTAGATCAATTGTTTTACTGTGAACAAAACTTATTTACCGTTACCTAGATTATTATTTCCTCTCTCGAATTTATTATTTCATTTATGCAATATACAGTGCAAGTAGACCAAATCTTTTGCGTTTCAGTAGTATATACAACTATATAATTTAAAATAATTGACTTTATAACTACATGCTAATCTTTACGTATAAGTATAACGACTATGCACGTTATAATTACCAACTCATCTTCTTCGCTGTAAAATCATCATCATCTTTTTATATTATAACATTATTTTTCAAAAGACAATCTTGTTTATTCAAATACACCTATAACATTTATGCATGGTATAATACTTAATAATATCACACTCATTTCTTATATTATTTAATTTAATAATATTTTCTACAAAACAAATGTAACCTCTTTGGTTCATTTCACGTTTACATCTTTGGCTGAGTGCAAGAACCTCTTAGCATTTGTTTCTTTTTGTGTCGTATATATGTACAAAATATATTATATAATTTATAATTAATATATATTAAATAAGAATATAGTTGTTAATTACATTATTATCATCAATAGGCGCAGATAATAACACTTAAAGAAAATGTGTAAATTTTTAAATAAAAAAATATATTTTTTATTATTGTTGTGCGCTAATTTAATTAAATGTTCACCAATTGATCTATTATTAAGTGAATATTATGATGATGAAAGTGATGATGTTAGTGGAAGTAGTCCACAAGAATTTGCAAAATTAGGATATGATGTACATTATGATCAAAGACAAAATGGTTCCGAAAATTATCGTGTACATATTAAAGATGTTTTATTTGGGTTTCCAAGCAGCGGTGCAACAAGTGCTCTCAGTGCAATTGCAGCTGATTATTTATTAGATCTTGGTGGAGGTGGTGGTGGTGGTGGTAGTAGCTATGACGATAATGATGATATTTTTAATGATACAAAATATAATACTGATAATGAATTAAATCAAAGTTTAACTGAAACAAAACTAAATTTGACAAATAATGATGATAATATTGATAAACCATATGCGTTTGAATTAAATCAATCAACTGTTGTATCAGAAGAACCTGTTATTGTGCTTGCTGTTAACAATGATGAAACGACAAATTTAAAACCAGAAGAAAATCAAAATATTAATGGAGATAATTTAGAAAATGATAAATCATCTCCAACAACGTTAAATAACCATAGTGATCCAGCACCAGCACCACCACCACAACAACGTCAAACAGTACCAAAATTAGAACATAATCGAAAAAATAGGTAGGTATTTTGGTTTTGTGTTTCAATATATTTTAGATTAAAAATGTTAACTAAAATTTTGTTTTATACAAATAACAATTATAAATAATTAATTATTTTTTCACAGATTTAAATCACGTATTGCAACCATTTTGGGTCAATTATTACAACGAAATAATTAATTAGTGACAGTTGAAAATGGAAAAGTCTGAATGTTAATTATTGCATTTAAAATAGAATAAGGTTTTTAATAGCTTCTTGTTTTTTTTTCGAATATATTTTTATTTTAGTAATTATTTTTATTTATCTTATGTTTATTTAACCGTTAACTTTTATTACATTAACGACGTGTAATAATAAATTATTCAAATAATAAATATATGTTATCATTTTTTTATTTCCGCTTTGCTAAAACCCTATTGCTATTTTAACTTAACAAATTCAATTGTTGAAAATTTAAATATTTAAATATTGCTAAAATGATGCTCCTGTCTCCTGCACACAGTATTCTGACAAAGTGCGAGATCTCCAAATATTTATGAAAGGCATTCATTAATTTACGGAGTGAAAAGCAAGTGGAAGAGAAATATTAAAACTGAATGTGTTGTCCGCAAACGCAACTCATATACAAGTACATTCAATGTTTTTATTCTTGATATACTTTCGCATTGTGGTTTGCGGAATCTATAAAATCAGTGCTTCATATGGGAAACTCTAACCGTAAGTGCCAATGGATGAAATGAAAAAAATGGGAGTAAGAGAAAGGCATTGAAAAACTTTCATTAAAAATGGGACGGTACCAGAACGGGGTACATAGTTTTGTCGTAGAGGTAGTTAATAATATGCCTTGACTTATTTTATATTTGATACTTTATTCAAGTGATAATGATGCAATGCTATTTTTATATCTTGTCACTTTGGCATCCTATATTATTCTGTCGTGTATTGCACAGTGAGTTTGTTTGTTGACATGCTAAGAAGAGGTATAGCTATAATTGCAGTAATAGTTTTAGTCTTGTTTATTCTAACGGTGCTATCTATGTGTAAATACATCTTGTTCTATTGTATTACCAATTAATTTACTTTACTATTCAACGGACTTCTGTTTACCATATAACCCTGGAAAAATATGGCTCAAGGTCAATATACTAAGCTCATGTAAAAATAATAAATTAAAGAAATACATTTCTTACTATAATTAGAGATCAAATGGTGAATTCATATAAATACTCCCTGTATTAGATAACCTGCTTGACTGTAATTAATGTTTTGTATATATACGCATCGGATTAGTATGTTGGGTATAGCATACTTGCAATGTCAGTTGCGAAAGAACGCGTCTACGGGTTGCGGATAGTGGAACGGCCTATGATACTTATGGGTTAGCTACGAATAAAGAATAAGTAGCCAGTAGGGCAATGATTTAAAACATGCATCTTGGAATGTTAGAACTTTGTTACGACAAGGTGCGTTAAGAGAACTTACTGATACACTTAGAACAGCCAAATTGGATATAACTGCTATCCAAGAAACTAAGTGGCCCGGAAAAAATGTATTGAAAGGAAAAGGATACAAATTTTATTACAGCGGCAACGATTGTAGTAAAACAAGAGAGTTCGGAACCGATTTCGTAGTTTTTGGTAAAACAAGAAATGCAGTAATTGCTTTTAATCCGATTGATGAACGCATTTGTACACTAGACTACGTGTAAGAACAACATTTTTCAATCTGACCCTCATCAATGTACATGCGCCCACTGAAGAGAAAACTGATGAGGTTAAAGGTGAGTTTTATGAAAAACGGATGGCAATATATAGAGCTGCACCCGGCCACGACATTAAGATTGTCCTAGGCGATTTTAATGCCAAGGTGGGACAGGAAACAATATATCACTCAACACAGTCTTCATAAAACAACGAATGATAACGGGCTAAGATTGATTGATTTTGCCATGTCTAAAAACATGGTCATTAGTGGTACATACTTCCCAGAAAGTATGAGAAATTCATAAGATGACGTGGTGGTCTCCAGATAGTAGAACAAGTAATTAAATTGATCATGTACTAATTGATGGACGTCTCTGTTCAAATATAATGGATGTTTGAACTTGTCGCGGTTTAAATATTGACTCAGATCATTATCTAGTTCGGATAGTGCTACGAGCCAAAATTTCGGCCATTAATAACACACAACCCGTAGGATTGAAATGGGCAGTCGAGAGACTTGAACAGTCGGCGGTAAAACAATTGTACATGGATGGAATGGAACAACGAATTATTACAGATTTGAAGGCTTAGCAGCAGGAATCTAGTATAAATAGTATGTGAAAGAAATTAAAATCATGCGTTGAAGATACCGCAACGGAGATGATTGGAAAGGGGATGGTAGTAAGAAATGAGTGGTTTGATGATGAATGTAGAAATGCTCGGGATGCAAAGAATGCATTCAGGCTGAAAATGATACATGGACCACTGTGGAAGAGGAACAACGATAATAGAAGAGAGATGTACGAGAATGTCAATCGTTTTCGCAACGTATACAATCAACAACCTTTTTTGTGCAAAAACAGAGATAGTCAGATTATGGCGCAAGAGGAAAGGTGCCTCGAAAGATGGGCCGAGTACTTTAAAGAGATATTAAATGTGAACACGCCAGTGAATACTGTGGAAGATGTGCAATTTCAAACATTCATTTATAGCTGAACCATCAATACACGAAGTAAAGAATGTTATTCAGAAGCTCAAGAATAATAAATCACCTGGATCTGATAGCTTACCAGGTGAACTCTTTAAATATGGTGGAAATGCATTATGGTATCAACTGCACGAGCTAATTGTAAAGATTTGAAATAATGAAAAGGTGCCAGATGAGTGGAAGGATGGTATTACCTGTCCATTGTACAAGAAGGGTGACAAATTAGATTGTAGCAACTACAGATAAATAACTTTATTAAACATTATCTATAAGGTATTTGCTAATATACTATACCATAGACTTATTCCATACGCCAATGAAATTATCGGAGAATACCAGTGTGGTTTCTGCGCAGATCGATCTACATCTGATCAAATATTTAGTATACGGCAAATCTTGGAAAAGTGTACGGAATTCAATGTTGATACACACCATTTGTTTGTTGATTTCAAAGCGGTATATGAAAGCGTCAATTGGTCAAAGTTATGGAAAATTATGGAACAGTTTGGTATTCCAAAAAAACTGATAGATTTGGTAGCCATGACGTTGGAAAATGCGAAGTCACAAGTACGAATCCGAGGTAAATTATCTGATCACTTTGAAACGGTTGATGGACTACGACAAGGCGACCCATTATCAACATTACTATTTAATATTAAGCTGGAAAAGGCAGTGAGGGGGCGTAAATATTGATAAACAAGGCACAATTTTCACAAAATCGAGTCAATTATTAGCGTGTGCTGATGATATAGACATAATTCGTCGGAATATGATAACTGTCAAGGATGCTTTCGAATCGTTACAAAATGAGGCATCGGGTCTGGGTCTCACAGTGAATGCAGAAAAAACAAAATATTTGGTGGCAACGAATACATCACGAGATCAAACGGTTAATATTGGAGAACACAATTTTGAAATAGTCAATAGTTTTGTATACTTAGGATCGTTGATAAATGTAGAAAATGATAATGAAGAGGAAATTCGCCGCAGGGTAGCAACTGGAAATGATATTACGGGTTAAAAAAACAATTCCGATCGAAAACATTACAACGAGATCTTAAGTGCAAGCTATATACAACTTTAATACGTCCAATATTAACGTATGGGTCGGAGGCTTGGTGCATGACACAGAACCAGGAACAATTACTTCGGATTTTCGAACGAAAGGTACTCCGTGGCATATTTGGTTCCGTCAAAGTACAGAATGGTTGAAGGCGAAGATACAATTTTGAATCAGACTAGTTGTACGGTCAACAAAATATTGTCAAAACAATCAAAATCAATAGATTGAGATGGCTTGGACTTGTAGTACGCATGGAGGAGGAGCGTGTGCCGAAAAAACTGTTAAATAGTAAACCCGAAGGTAGAAAGAGAGCCGGAAGACCTAAGGCAAGATGGCTTTTTTGAAGATATTACGGAAACCTCCTGATCGTTTATTTTTTTCAGTTTTATTTAGTTTCCTGATTAATTTCCTTTCATTAGAGGCATTTCACGCTAAGCTTAAATTGGAACATTTCTAGATGCGCTTGTCGATTTCAATGAATTTTTATCAGATTAAAGTATACACGCATCAAAATAGAGAACAAGAACATTTTCAGTATCAGTATCATTTTGATGAGATTTTATGAAAACTTTAACTTTAGTATGTTACAATAATTTTTGAAATCGAAAATAAGTGCGATAATTCGTAATCAACCCAAATAGTATACTCGGTAGGGCGACGAAAAGCGACGCAAATATTATTCTGATTCAAAATCCCCCGAAATATTTAAACAAATTTCAAATACAAATTGAAGGAAAAAGATAATAGTTTTTTTCTATTTTGATAAAGCAAATTTTCATTGTAATCGGAAGATGACTAACTTCTCGAAATACCTTCAGTTAATTATAGCAATATATTAGTGCGCACCTGCCTTGAGCTGAGTGTTGTTTGCCTTCCACATCAAAATCACCACTTTTAAATCTTCTAAATCTGTATTCACATGTTTTGATTGATGGAGCCGACTCACCAATTTTAAACTAGAAATGCCATTGATTTCAAATGACGTAAAGAACATTAAAATATCTGAATTAGAACCGACGAAACTACGACCAACTAACTATAACCCTCATTTTGCGATATTATATTTACACATTGTTGACCGGAAAATTTACTAATCTATAACGCTCTGGGTTTCATAAATTGAAATAGATAATACAAATGCAATGTCGAGTTAACTCTTCACCGGCCAACAATGTGTTAATTTGTTTCATACCTTGAGAAACATTTGGGCACTTATTTTAAAAAGGAACACCCTGCACATAATATTAATATATTCATAAATTACTTATAATTTCATTTTATTTCCTCGAATTTATGTTGATTTGTTTTGTCTTATACAAATAATTAATTTCATTAAAAAACAATACGTGATTTAATGTACGAATTTGTTAAAACATAAATTACAATAAAATGATAAAAACTCAAGCTACTAAAATTAATTACTTAATAAATGCTGTGTTGTGTTTTTGTATCAATATCGAATAACTTTTTTATAAAATATAAAAATGAAAACTTTTAATTGTGCTTTAATAATAATTGTTATAATTTTATGTTGTTATAAAAATAATAGTTTTTGTACAGCATCAATATTGAAAAATGAAAGAGGTGGCGGACTGATTCCAACAACATTAAAAATAATTAAATATCCTGTAAAACAGTTAATGAAAATCATTCCGCAAAGCAATAGAAAAATACAAAATACACATAACACTAATCAACAAAATCATCAGCATACAACATCATTAGCAGCAAGTAACCACCAACATTCACCTGATCAGGCTACACATTTTAAAAACATCTTATCATCTGATATAAAATCGACTAATAAATTGAATGAAAATATTCCCAAAATGGATAATCTCAAATTAGATAACATTCAAAGCAGTATTGTTAGTGATTCCGCTCACAAAGATGTGAACTTCGAAAAATTATCAAACTTGGAAAACAAAGTTATTGACAATTCAGAATCTGCGTTACCAAATTGATTCTAGAATAAATAAAATATATAAATTTACTTTTCGGAAATAATAATTATTAAAATAAAATTAAAATAATATGTATATAATTATAATTAATTAAAATTAAGTATAAATAAAAATGGTAACATTCAAAAATATTATATAAACAAAATTTATTAGTTTTTTAAATTTAATTAATACAGAAATTAATAGCTAAGTAAAGGTAAAAAAAATCGTTGATGTTGAAAGTGAACAACTCGATTTAGTGGTCGTCTTCTTATAAATGGAAATTGATTATTATCATTATAATCATTTATATTTTGTTCTGATAATGCAGCTACGGACATGGCTTCACATTGTCTACTTAAATTACACAGTAAATTTAATTCATTTAAATTATTATGTCCAATTATTAAATGTGAAAACATTATCATTTCATTTAATATTGTTCCAATTTTTTTCCATTTTAAAAGAACAATTTCCTATATGTGAGAAAAATTAATATGTATTTTAATGTTATTAATAAAAAAAGTAATGTATAATTAAACATATTATTAATAAAATGGTATTGTAAATAATTTGTACGGTTGATTCAAATAACAATGGCATCAATAGAAATGGTGCAAATGATATACGTATTTCTGTTGGACGTAAACAACCATTAGTTGATAACAATTTTAACATATCAAATAAACCTAATAATAGATCCAAATGTGGTCCTTTGATTTCTTGATGTAATAAACCTAAGGCATCTAATGCAATTGTTTGTGGATTTATTCCGTGATTATTTGCTATAATATTAAAAATACGAAACGATAGTATGAAATTAATTTAATAATTTATTACAGAAAATACAGGTTGCGTGAATAGTTTCTAGCCTTACAAAAAAATTACGTTAATAGTGGCAAATAAATAAGTGCGTATTGAAATATTTCATCTGTTATATGAATACCTGGAATATTTCAATTCGATCTGTCAATTCATTTAAAAAATCGAGCATTCATTGAATATTTATTTAAAGAAGGTTTCGCCGGACATGAAATTCATAACGATATGGTAAATGTGTTAGGTGAAAGTGCTCTCTCCGATGAAAGTATTTTCCGTCGAATGAAGAGGCCATAAATCTATTGAATTATCGGGAGATTATATTGAATAAAAAACACTTCTTCAAGCCAATAAATAACAGTTTTTCATTTCTCGGCTAGAAACTATTCATGCAACCTGTAGAACTATAAATGCATATGATTATTGTTCAATTATATTTGCATTTATATTTCTATACCAACCGCACCTACCAATTAATAATTTTTGTAAACGTTCTGGAAACAATGGACTTATTGTATTTAAAAAATTCAATAGGCCAGTAGCACAATCACGTGGTGTACAAAATGAATGCAGATAATATAAAATTTTGTCATCACCATTTTTTATTTTATTCACAATTTTTTTTACATTCATTTGCGAACCATTTCTTATAAATAAACCATTATAACGTAAATCTATATGAAATTTAAATAAAATTGATGGTAAAAAGTATACGACATATTTAAAAATCTTAAAAAAACATCTCATTAATAAACCCGTTAAATAAAATTACCCTAATCTCGTTAGGGAATCTCGCATTCACCAATATCGGTACTATGTGCAAGTTTAGGCCTCGCCAAATGTAAACAGTTAAATTTACTACTATAATTGTTTTAAAAACTATACTAATAGAATAGACTAATAATAAGATTGAATCTCATTTCAAATTGCCATTGGGAAAGTCTTTGGTTTATTTTATACGTAATTCATTTACTATGTGGACCGAGTTTAAATTCAACCTAACTATATACAGGTAACTTGGTGTAAACATCTACCAAACATTCTACACGCATCGGAGTATATAACAATTTACCAATTGTACTGTAAACATTTTTTAAATGTTATTTAACTTTGTTGAGTGTTACCTACAAAAATTTAGGTGGGCTCACTTTTTCAGATTCATCACCTATTTTTCACCTAAATAATATTGGATATGTAAACGGGTTTGCTTTAATCTATAAAATTATTCAATGCATATATATGTAAGAAATGCGGCTTTTTACAACTACCCCAGTAACAATTTGTCCGTACTTTGAAAAATGATGAAAATTGCCGTGGAAAAAATCAATATATGTTCCATGGAAAAAATATATCGGAATTTGTCCAAAGAATGCCCATAGATTTTCCGCTTAATATAATAGTATTTTATTTAGGTCAATTGAAATCTTTGGATTGTTTGGGTAATATTTTCAACATATATCCGTGGTTTTGTATTCATAAATTATTTCACCAATTATTCAAGACAGTAGTTTTACAATTTTATAATTTAATTATTTCTTGCATAAGAAAATATAAATATCATACTTTTTATTCATTTCTTATGCACTTATTACATTAAATTTTGTTTCAACAAGTTATAACCTGTTGTAACAAAATTTTTGTGCGAGTGGACTTATCGCATGACGTATTTTTGTCAAAATCCGTGGATCTGCTCACAAAAAATATGAATATAAATTCTACGGATATTCTGTGGAATAATAGCAACGAGAAATAAATCTAAGGAAAATCCGTAGAAATTATCATCGGAAATATACGGATAATCCAAGGACAATTTTTATAAAAATCCATGGACAGAGTTGCGCTAGTCATGAAAAATTCCAGCGGACATCCGTAAGAAATCCATGGATATTTCCTCGGATTAAAACTACTGGCTAGGACCAGTTACTAGGGTACTGCTAGAAAGTTATAAATTAAATTTTAAATACAGTAATTAATTAAATTAATTCATTTAATTTAAATAAAAGTAATTAATAATAATCGATTTTTAAGTTTGTTACGATATGTTATGGTGCTCATACACTACAGAGTTTTCTCTGCGGAGCTGTCAAATTTCGTATTTTAAACACCATGTAAGTTATGATGTTTACAATACGAAATTAGACAGAGGTAAACTCTGTAGTGTGTGAGTACCATTAGATATTCGTTCGCTTGGAATATGTGTGACATAATGTCACCGAAATTTGATGTATGAAAAATTAGGTAGAAACGTTTGCAATGCGAACTATTTTTAGACCAAATTTAAGCAATATCAATCAAAATAAACTGGGTCTAAATTAAACCATTAGTAATACCAAAGGCAGCAATGTACTCGCGGGACTTCTTAAATTGTCAATATTGATTACACTTAACTATAAAATGATAAGTTTTAAAAAATGTTTTATATTTTTTTAGTGTATAACGGCAAAAACATGTAATTAAATTAAAATATATATTTTTAACATATTTTCAGGCTCTTTCTCTATCATTCTGTTAATACTAAAGTTGTAAAAATACATTCAAGTTGGTACTACGCGAAGTACATAATTCATCATAGTGGGATATTGTATCAGGCGCGTCGACGATGTGGTGATAGAAGTGCAGTGGAGTTGGTAGTAAGATAAGCTAAAAAAAAAAATTCATGTGAACACATGTGTAAGCAAAGTAAGAGTGTCGCAAATAGGATAATAAATGGTGTTTATCTGCCAAGTCTTTAGCATTAGCAAGAATTTCTCAATAGTTTTCCAGCGAAATTTTAAAAAGTGATGATGGTTATCTACTATCCTACCTTATTTAAATTTTACGCAAAATATCTCAAGTTTCGCACGTTTAAAATAATGTTGTTTTGTTTTTGTTTGTACAATCCTTGTTGGAATTGCTACCAATTTGAAGCTTGATTACTTGTCAGTTGTTGATTTGAAGCGCTAAAGGGTGCATCAAAATTTTGTTTCTCGGCGATTTTTAATATGCATAGAAATAATCTACAACGAATTTTCATTAAATTTTTTGTTAAAACCGAAATTAAATGTTTAGACACATTGAAAATGATAGTAAAGTGTTTTGGTGATGATGATTTGAAGAAAACAGCAGCAGTAGTACATAAGTCGTGTGAACGTTTCCAAAGTGGTCGTGATGATGTTGAAAGTGATCCTCATGCCGCCGCAAGACCATCAACACCGAAAACCGAAGAAAACGTTGAACAAATAAAAAAACATTTTTAGTGAAAATCCAAAATTAACCATCAAGGAGATTACTGAAGCGATCAACATTTCAACTGGATCAACAAATAATATTATACACGAATATTTGGGCTTGAGACGTGTTACTGCAAGATTGGTTACCAAAAGAGCTAATTTTTTTGCAATGTCAATGCCAGTCTCCAAAAACCAAAACTGAAAATACCACGTCGTTTTCAATAAAAAAAAGATCGTACTAACTGTTTTCATCGATTATAATGGTATTGTGCACCTCAAGTTTAAACAGTCAATAAAGAATAAGAATACTACTTAGGCGTTATGAAGAGTTTGCGTCAATCAATCAGTAAAAAAATAACCAGGGTTATTAAAAAACAATTCATGGATTTTGTATCATAATAATGCACCGCATCACACAATGCACTAATTATTCGTGAGTTTGTAGCCAAAAACAATACAACAGTCATTCAACAAGCTCCAAATTCACCTGATATAACACAGTGTGATTTCTTCCTATTCGATAAAGTCAAAAAACCACTTCAACACGTTATAAGAGAACTGAAGTCTTACAACAAATATCGCTGAAAGTTTTAAAGACTATACCAAAGAGGAAGTACCGGAAGTGTTTCGAGAGTTGGATCAAACACTGACATAGGTATACAGCAGTTAATATGCAGGCCCGTACCTTTCATATGAACAGAACGAACATAGAAACGGGGCGCCTATGAGTTAGGGGAAACGAAAACTGAAAAAAACCCTAAAATCATTTCAAAACTCAATTTAAAATTAATATCACTTTCCTACGGCTGTCTCGGGGTAACGGTATTAGTAATATCTCGGGTTGTAGTTAATATTTTTATATAAGAAAAATTGTTCGATTTTGGCCGGAAATTAAACCATATATAATTAATAATAATAATTTATAATAATAATTGCATAATTTAGAAAAAAATTATATAATGTAGGAGACTAGGCCTGTAAGGGCGAAACCTCATAAAAACGCATTGAGAATCTACCTCTGGGGTGATGTGGAAACGGTTCTATTATACACAGCAAGAAGCAAAAAGAAGATTCAACTAAAATATAATTAAATTGTTAAAATAACCATAATCAACAATTTTTCAAGTCTTTTTTTTCGAAGAAAAATCTATGTATATATTAAACGATGTTGATACATATTTATTTAAGGGCGTTTTTTACAAAATTATGCACAGGGCGCAAAATTTGCTCGGTACGCGACTGTTAATATGTGGAGTACTTCGAAGGAGACAATATAAATTTTATGAATCAATTCCGCGTCAAATTTGAACAGTATTTTTATATTTGCTGTTGATCAAACCCCCTCTCATCTTAATGTATATAAGTTCAAAAAAGCCTGCAGGGAATTATTAACCACTAATTATATAAATTGTTTTTATTTTCTAAAATAATATAGAATATTTAATTATATGTAACTCACTTTGTTTAATAAATTGAATGCATTGTAAAACCGAACTTAATTGCTGTTCATTTATAAATTTTCTTTTACATTTGTATGTGAAAATTCTGCAAATGAAAATAAATACAAAAATATATTTCACATTAAATAAATTTAAAATATAATTTTTTTTTTAAATTGTTTATAATGTATTATATTTGAGTAATTTTCTGCAGAATACTATATATATCACCAATCCAAAACCTTCGCAGATGTTTGATCATTTAAAGAAACCAAACGACAAGCGGAGTTTGTTTGTTTTTATTTTAGAACTCCTGTAGAACAACTCACTTTTGTAGTTGTTGCTGGTCGCTGTATATCACTGATTGAAATTTAGGTATCCCACAAGTTTCTCAATAATTTTATCTAAGTATATTTATATTAGTGATGGATCAGAAGTATTTGGTGCCTATACCACTGGAAATTATCATAATCTTAATGGCTTCATGCACCGCCTCAAAATAATAACAATATACTAATAAAATATACATAAGTTCAAAAATTCAAGTAAATCTACAAAATTGTGCTATTATTATTCTATTGGGAATAATAAGGAATATGGTTTGAAGTTAGATAATATAAATTGGTCTGTTCCTATAAGTTCGTATTTGAATATAATATGAAGGATTAAGGTTGTTTCGATTTTAATGAAATTTGTTCTTATAAGAGTTTGTTTCTGCTGAGATATGTTAGATTGTATGTCAGCCAGATTCGAAAACTCCTTCTAATCTATATAGTAACTATATTTTTACTGCCCCCCCCCCCTCCTCTATACAAATGTATCAATATTTTCTATAAAATGAAAATAAGCATATTTAGTCCCTTCAATTTTGTTAGTTTAAAGCTTCGGCGCCAGTAGGGCATAGATGAAGGAGAGGTAAGATATTTGGAGAAGTGTTATTAGGTGATCAAATTTCAGATCGAAAATTTTCAAATTTTTTTTAATACCCACACATTTTGTTTTTTCCCATCCTACACCAAATTATAGTTGTTTTGAGTTTTTAAAATGATTTCACAGATCATAAGTCGATAGTAATATGTGTACAGGTAGGGGAAGTTACAGTCTAAGCAGACGTAAGTTCGTGGGTAGTAGCTGTGTACAGGTTGCGTGAATAGCGTCCAGTTCTCCTCCAATTATTGAATCCAGTGGCTGAAGAACGCTGAGAGCCAAATCTGGTGAATACGGTGGATGCTCAAGCAATTCGTACTTTAAATCCTTGAATTTAGTCACGGTCAAAATACTTTTGTGAACTGATGAAAAATGATATTTTTCTGTTGCAAACCGGATATTTTCTTACGAATTTTTACGTCCAATTTATCCAAAATGTTACAATAATATTCTGAGTTGATTGTTTTACCTTTCTGAAGCTAATCGATCAATAAAATTCCTTTTACATCCCAAGAAAACTGTAGCCATAACCTTTTTTGCTGTTCGTTAATGCATGGCCCGCTTTGGAGCCGAACATTGAGCCATAGTCAACTGTAAACGTTCTTGTTTCAATGCATTTTTTCAATATTTTCTGATGATAATACACAGTTTTTGGACGTCCTTCGCGTTGTTCGTCTTCAAAGTTTGTACGACCACGTTTATATTTTCCAACCCAATTTTTTACTGCTGCATATGATGGAGCACTTTCACCTAACACACTTACCATATCGTTATGAATTTCTTATCCACCTAAACTTTTTTAAATATTTAAATATTCAATGGCAGTTCGATTTTTTAATTTTTCCATCTTTATAAAAATTACTGATATGTCAACTTCAAACGGCTTGTAACAAGGAATGAATTAACAGATCGAATTGAAATTTTCCAGGTATTCATATGACAGATGAAATATTTCAAGACACTTATTTATAGAAGGCTAGAAACTATTCACGCACCTTGTCTTATGTTATAGATTATAGGTAGGCAGTAAGGGTAGTTGAAGAGGATATGGGATGTTGGTGACTAATTTGTAGAGGAGGTTAGGCGGGAAGTTGGAGATGGAAGATAATGGGACGATAATACAGAGTGAGTAGAAAGTAGATTTGAGGTAAGGTTGGAGAGTATGTACAATACCTATAAGTTAAACAATTTAAAATGTTTGTGAACGAATATTTTATGATTATTTACTTATAATTTTAAATATAATTTAAGATTTATTACAAGATTAGGTATTAATGATTGTGGTAGCGATTTTGATAACCGAATTTTCATGTTATCGGTTGCGCAGAGAAACGTCTCTCGTTTTCAAACTTATAGCCGCGGCTCCTGCATAACAGAAGCATGCGTTTCCAAAAATGCATAATGCTGATGTGTTAAGCAAAAAAAACAAAAGGTGAACGAGGGACCAAACTCAAATTTTTTGTTTTTTTAAAAGCCAAACACAAAACATTAGATTTCTATTTATTTTTTTCTATTTCTATTTCTATTTCACAGTACACATTTTTTTTTTAATTTTCCCATTATTATTTTAACATGCCACGCCACTTAAATAGTTTTACTATTTTATTTAAACTCTATTAACAAAAATGATAATTACAAATAATATTATAATTGCGAATTAGCCCAATCTCACGTTTGACAAAAACAAAACAACTAATTTAATCTAATACACGTATGTCCCTTTGTTCTAATTTATGGTTATATTTTTAAATGAGATCATGATAAATTAAATAAATAAACTCTTACCAAACCAAATTAAATTTTAGTGTCTAATTTTCTTATAATCTAAATATTATTATAAAATACAAAGAGAATTTTACAAAAAATTTCTAATACCAAATATAATACTTGTTTACTTCCAACTAATATCTTTTGAGATCGTGTTTAATAGTATCAACAAAATAATTTAATTATAATAATAATAATAATAATAATAATAATAGACTAAATACAATCACACACGCTCGGCGCATAAGAAATAAACATAATTAAACTTAAAACACAAAAAATTAAAATAAAAAATCAACGTTTAAAGTGTCTCTGTGTATATAAAAAGTGTTGAGTTTATTAAAAATGATATTAGTTTACAATAATAATGATCTTATTATTATTGTCAGCAATTAAAAAGTGTATACATTTAAATTTTCACACCTACAAAATTTAAAGGCGAAAAAAATCTTCTAAAGTGAATTTTTATTTTAAAATATGATATTAAAATTTTTTTAAATAATAATATTTTTAAAATCAATTTTAACAAAAAAATGTTTATATTAAATAGAAATTATAATTTGAAAAAACAGTGTGTAATTGTGATATATTTAGTGATACAAATCAATTATTTTTTAAATGCAGCACCGCCAGTGCCTAAAGATAATTACATTGAATTTACAAAATCTTTAAATGTAATCGATTCATCTCATCAACAATCACCAAAAAATGTGAGTAACACATTTCAAAATGCATCGCGAATACATGAAGAAACAATAATAAAAACCACGGATTCAAATGTAATAAATTCGATGCCAATAAAAAATCAAACTACATTGTTTACCATTAGAAAAACCGAAACAACAGAAATATTAAATGCACAAGCAAATGAAAATAATTCAATAAATGAAACACTATCAAATAGTCAACCGCCCATCGATTTTAAATCAACATCATCAGAAGGTTTAACCTTAGAATTACCATCCAATTTGTTAAATAAAATAACATTAATTTTAAAAGAATCAAATGATATAATATCAAATAAATCTTCAATTGTTAAAAAACGGAATAATGATTATAATTCAACAGCATCATCAGAACAACTTGAAATTACTACGTTAACATCGATCAGTGGTTCATATGTTACAGAGGTTGCACAAACAACAAATTCTCGAATAAATAATAATCAAAAAAATATACTATCTTCACGTATGGACACGAATCCAATTCAATTAGATGATCAAGAATCAAATGAAAGCGTTACGTTACAAAATAGTAATATTTCAATGAACGTCGCAGTTGCTGAGCCAACGAAAATGGAACAAATGTTGAACGATGAAAATCCATTAGAAGACAAATCTGCACCAATTTCACCAACAATATCTACTACCGGAAATTTTTCTATAACGTCAGATGTTGTTGATCCAGTAATAATGACAAATCGATTTTTAAATGAAGGTATAAAAATAATGAAAAATAATGATGATGAATTATCGGTAGAATTAACAACAATTATATTACCAGAAGAAGGACTATTAAAATTGAACAAAATAGACGATACAAAGTTATTGGAAATCAAAAATTTAGAAAATGAATTCACAACCAGGTTAGAAGAAAAATTTGTTCCTGTGAATTTAAACGTAAGTAAGTTGAAATTTGCAAATGATGAACGACGAGCTTCACAAATAGTGGCCTCAACAGACTATGCATCAATCTTATCAAATGATTCATCACAACCTGTAATTCAAAATGAAATGCAGAAAAGTAATGATTTAAATTTAATTGTGACAGAAATAACAGTGCCACTGGATATGACTACGAATCGCCAGGGTAAGAATTCAAATTTAAACATCAAAATACATTATCATTAGACATAAATTAAAAGTATTATGACGACTGAAAATTCTAATTTATTTATAAACAATGATTCATTGAATGACATTTTAGATGTATTAGAGAGACAAGAAACATTAGTAGAAACTGCAAGTGAAAACATTAACACTAATTCACCACACCAAAATCCAACAACAGTAATCTCAGAAATTACTCTACCAAATCAAAATTCTGCGGATTTATTGGTCAACAATAATATTTCAACAAACGAACTGTTAACATTTTTAAATGAGACAGATTTACAACAAAATCAGGATCTAACATATTCAAACACAGCTGAAGTTCAACAACAGCAGATTTCAAATGTGACCGATATCCAAACAACAACGACACCATTAAGTCGAGCTGTAAATATTCCAAGTAAGTACAAAAATATATAACCCATATCGACATTTAACTTTAAATAATACTAAATTTGTTTATTATCGATACAGATATGACTGCCAGTCCACCTAGCATAAATTTAAAATTCCCTACAACTGAATCATCAACTAATAGGATAAATTTTATGAATATAAGTAGAGTAAAGGGATTAAGTGTGGTAGATGAAGTAGCATCGAAACCATTTGTTCTAAACTCAAATTTAGCACCTGGCATTGCGGAGACGGCTGAATCAATAGATTCACGTAGTTCTTTTATAACTGAAATTCCAACAAGTTTTCTAAACAATGAAAATACAGTCGAAGTACAACAACATCATGATACATATGTAGTAACCACACAACCACCAAGTCAAGCTCGAGCTGATATTATTTCGAGTAAGTAAATTATATTATCATTAAAATGCCTATACCATTATTATTTTCATATAATTTTTCAGATACAGAAATCCCTGCAACTTTACCAATAGAAGATTCAAATTTATTTATCAAAATGGTTTCAACAAATGAGAATTTTGATTTACAGACAACAACACCATTAGTTCAAATAACACGTTTTTCGAGCGCAGATGATGCTAGTGTATTGACTCAACAAAATCCAATAATATTAAAATCAAGTCATTCCTCGGATCCACAAATAACATCAAATTTACCAAGTGAAAATTCAAAGTTATCTATAAAGAATTCTTCAAAGATTGAGATTGTTAATAAATTACCTGTACAAAATCATTTAAACTCATTATATTCACATGGATCTTCGTCTACAGAAATTGCAACAACTTTACCGATGGAAGATTTTAATTTATTTGTAAACAATGCTTCATCGAATGATATGTTAGATGCATCAGCTACACTAGAAACCTTAGTAGAAACTGTAAATGAACAAAATAAAACATTACCACACCAAAATCCAGATGCATTAGCTAAAGATTTCTCTGTACCAAATAAAAATTCTGTAAACGTATTAGTCAATAATAATATTTCAAAAAAAGAATTGTCCAATTCTTTAAATGAATCAGAATTAAAACTAAATCCGGATTTAACAATAACAACTGTACGACAAACTCAAACACTATTAAGTCAAACAGAACCTGAGATTACTTTGAATACACCAATAACTGATAAATTTAAAATGATTAACAACACAGTTTCAACTGGCGATGCTTTTAAATATATAAATACAATTGAAAGTCGACAACAGCATATTCCAAATATGGCCGACATACAAACAACAGCGAAATCATTAAGTCAAGCTGTAAATATTCCATATGTAGCAACCACACAAAATCCAAGTCAAGCTCGAGCTGATATTATTTCGAGTAAGTAAATTATATTATCATTAAAATATCTATACCATTATTGTTTTCATGTAATTTTTCAGATACAGAAATGGCCGCAAGTTTACCAAGCCAAGATTCACATTTATTTACTAAAACGGTTACCACAAATGAGAATTTAGATTTACAGATAACAACACCATTAGTTCAAATAACACGTTTTTCAAGCGCAGATGCTCCTAATGTATTATTTACACAACAAAATCCAATATTAAGTTATCGAAAATCAAGTTATTCCTCGGATCCACAAACTACATCAAAATTATCAAGTGAAAATTCAATATTGTTTATTAACAATTCTTCAAAATATGAGATATTAAATGACACAAATATAAATCAATCACTACAAATGGAAGATGCATACGTAGGATTAACGCCACAGCAAGCAATAACATCAGTAGTTCAAATAACAAATATTCCAACTGAGATTGTTAAGAAATTGCCTGTACAAAATCATTCAATCTCATTAAATTCTTTGGCTTCAGAAATTACAACAAGTTTACCGATGGAAGACTTTAATTTATTTAACAAATTAACGGCAAGCACAATTGCTCTTCCACAACATCAAAATATAGCAGATCTACAATCAACCATACCGTTAACCCATTCTACAAATATTCCAAGTGAGTACTTATGCTAAAATAATAAATTTAGTTACTAAAATTTAATTTAATTATTAAATTTGCATGATTTATTAGATTCAGAAATAACTACAAGTTTACCTAGTGAAAATTCTAATTTCCTAATTTCATCAAAAAATGAAATTTCTCAAATAGACGATTCAGTTGCACAACCAATACCACCCACTTTAACAAAAGATAATGAAAATATATTACAATATCAGGATCTAGTTTTGTTAAATTTACCTGAATTGTTAACACCAGAAATTAGTACAACTGAAAGGCCAACAATAATTTTATCAAATGGGAAATTAAATGTAGAAAATCAAGAACAATTTTCTTTGAATTCACGTGGTACAGAAATTGATATGAAGGAGGTACAACAAATTCATGAAACAATTTTAACAACAGCACTACAATCAATGAAACCATTAGATGCTATTGCAAGTGTGTCTAATGAAAATTCAAATTTATTACTTAATCAAGATGTCTTAGCATCAGATACATTACCAATAGGCATTACTACAAGTTCACCCATTCACCAAGATACAATTAAAGTTCAAAATGAAATTCTAAGCTTGTTTTATACAACAGAAAATTCAAATATTGTCACTATTCCATCAGCACCGCCAGTAGATATATCAACAAATTTACAAAATATGAACCAACATTATTTAAAAGATGTACAACCATTTTCATTAGACACGGGTAGACTATCATTACCAAGTAATATTATTTCAAATGTTACACATAACGTCAACGATTTAACTTTTCCTAAACGAGAAGAAACTACTACCAAATTACCAAATATTTATACACCTACTACTAAAGTAGCAGCTACAACAACAATGGCACAGTCAATTTTAGAAAATACAATTTCTTCATTGATTCCACAACAGAAAAATATTGACCAACATCAAAATTTAAATGTGCAATCCCAAGCTGTTGTTGTTGCAACAACTGAACAACCAAAAATACAATTAACAGATAGAATATTATATCCTGCAATTGAACATAATATATCAAAAGACAGTTCTGTATTTAATGTTGTAGCAATCGCTAATGGCCAATTTATAATACCAAATAATCAATCAACACATCAATTAAATAATACACAAAGTGCAACAATAAAATTATCTCATTTAAATACAAATATAAATAATATACCATCACCAGCTAGTTCCATAAATGATGTGTTCAATAAATTATCAGTAACAAATGAGAATAATCAACAGCAAACGTATAATAATAAGGAGAACAAGGATAATAAAAATAATACTGAATTAATATTATCAAATGATTACTTATCATCACAACAGCAACCGTTAAATCAGTTTTTTCTGGAACAAACGTTGTCCAATTTATCAGAAACTAGAAATGCTGAAACAACGTCGGATGGCAAAAATGATTCGAATCAAAGCAGTATTACAACAATTAATCCATTTACCAATGGACAAAAAAAAGAAGAAATTCCGATTAAAAACAATTTGTCACAAACTTTAACAAAAAAACCATCACTAACAAAACAATTTAAAAATTATAAAAATAATAACGTTAATAATGTAGATTTAAAAGAATTCCCACATTTTCAACAAATATTTAACGATATGGAAGCAAATGATTCACCACCAAATATTCATATTGATCTTATTCCTTGTATGAATACATTTATGGATGGCCATATTGGTGAACGTATTAGTTTTATTGATAATGTACATCGCAATTCTCATTCCAATAATAACGATAACAATAATAGAAATGTTCAACCATCCAAAGAATTAGTTGAAGTTATGAATTATCCAAAACAAACAAACTATAAACAAAATATAAATACATTTGAGACGTCACCACAACAATATAATCCGACATCGTTACGCTATCATCATCCAACATATAATAATGCACCAAATTATGGTTATCCACCACCTTATATCGGTTATCAATCAATTAATCCAATACAATACAATTATCAAAACAATTGGAATCCAAGTGGTCGACAATCACGTGGTACAACCCTTCGATATAATAAATTAAATGAATATCCAGTAAGAAACGGAATAAATAAATTATTTTGATGAACACGAGGATTTATAAAATTTATAATATTTCTTTGTATTACCCTTTCAGAATTTTCCATTTTTAGTTGGCAGACTTCCAACTGCTACACATCACTTAAACTATAAAGAGCGCTATCATTCAACATTATAACAGGATTAGGTCATATACATTTAATTAAATAAATAATTAGTTAAGTTAGTTAATATATATTATATTTTAAATTACAAAATAATTTTCAGAAATGTTAATTAAAGATAATTAAAATAAATAAAACTAAATAATATAATAAAATTGTTAGAGAATTCTGCATTAATAGATTAGTAAATGAAAAGATGCGTGCTTCATTAATTAAAGTACTCTATAGTCTTATATTTATCATACATTAAAAGTACTTATTAGCCTATATGAAATCATTGATTAATCAATAAATATCTAGTTCTAAATAGTTCAGAGGATATCATATCAGCATATCCATTGCTACATTTGTTGTCTCCCATATAAGGGTTGGTTGATATCTGATCTATACATCACACTATTCTACCACAATCCACAACATATCCTTCGTCAAGCATCTATCCCATACGCTACCATGATGACTTACAATAACCCTCAATCTTTTGTCAATTATAGCCGCCCATTGACAAATGACATGCAGCGTAACAAATCAAGATGAAATTATAAAATATTCTGCAGAATTTTTTTTAACTGTAAAAGGATTTCCATTATAGGAATGCCCGAACTTTAAATTAAAATAACTTAAGTACAATTTCAATGTTTTACTTCATTCAATGTAAAATATATTTGTTTGTATAGTGACGGACATTGTATGTACAACTGTTTCCTATTTGAAGTTAAAGTTATAATTAAATGTACGGTTGCAATTGTGAAATCGAACTGTGTACAAGCGATTATAAATAATACTAAATTTGTTAAGTACAATATATGATGGTGGTATTATGGGGAACGAAAGAAGTGTCATGCTGCCACAATTCGCATTCATTGGCCTTGTTACATACCTGCCAACAGTAATTGGATAAAACTTCGCATTGTTGACGAGGCTGAATGAATGAAGAGGCTGAAAATGTGTGGCAACGCCTGTAAAAATGATGGGTTGATAAATAAATAGGCTGCGACCTACGTTATTTGGGTTATACCAATCACTTTCATAAAACGCATTTGGTTAAAAGTTCTATTTATACGAAATGTTCCTTAGCGGAAAGATAGACATTGAGTGCATAGCATATGTAGAAATATTGTAATAGGAAAATCCACGATGGATCCTTCTATGATAAGTCATAAGACGAAAATATATGCTGTTTCAGAGGTTTCGCATCATCCATTATTGTAATTGGTTATTGGTTTGGGTATGACATTAAAATTGAAGAGGCAAATGCCATTGCGACATTTATTTTAAAAACGTTAACATTTATTTAAGAATGAATTCATTAAATTGTTTCATCATTTCGAATGGTGTAATTCGCTTCGTGGTGTTTAAGTTATGTTTCATAATTTTATTTTTAATTGTTTCTTGGAATTTGTGCCTCCAAAAGTCTAAAGGAATCATGTTCAAAAACTGCAAACCATTCCTACTATGATAATGTGATTCGAAAAATTCGAAATCGTAGAAATAGTAAGAAATGGAACAAATTTTCTAAATCCAAATCGAGTAACGATTTTTTGTTATTTCTTCCAGCGACTCTAGGGCAATCAGTAACATGTTGGCAAAATCAATTGGTTGCACTTATGACACTGACGATGAAGCGGATAATGGAACAATTTATAAAAATGTCTATATTATTCCTATATGGTTTATAAAATAGGTGGGCGGAAGAATGTCTCAAATCACGGACTAAATTATTTTGAATTCCAAAAATCGTAGAATCAATTATAACTAAAATTTTTACTTTCAATAATAAATCCATTATTATGTGTGACAAGACGGTTTTATGCCTGGAAGATCAACAACCACTAATTTACTTGAGTTCGTTACATTTTGTTTTGATAATTTCAAACATTGTGGTAAGGCGGTTGATTGCATTTCCACTGAATTTAGTAATGGTTTTGATAAATTACCACATAAAATGTTAGTATCTAAATTACTAACGAAAAGAATTCGTTTTAGTTCGAACATTGTCACTCTGGCTAAAATTCTATTTATCGGATCGTTCTTGTCGACTATTGTTTAATAAAACTCCATCAAATACTTTTACTATGACTTCTGGTGTCCCACAATGTTCGATTCTGTTTGTTTTTCATATATAAATGATCTAACTTCGGTTATTAATAATTCTCAATGTTTAATTTATGCAGATTGCAGAAGATGTAAAAATGACATAATTAATAGTCTTTTGCTGCAGAGAGATTTAAAATTGTTTGTGTTTAAATATTGGTAAATGTAAATTAATGATAGTTTCTCACGTGAGTATATTACATTGTCTTATTCTTACAATTTTGATGGTACGATCTTAAATGACGTTGACAAAACTTTGGATCTTGGTGTGTATCTTATAGATTACAATTTTAAATTTAATAAAAACTACATTATTAATAGGACAAACATGATATTGGGTTTATTTTATACGTCAAGGACGCGAATTGTATGATTCTTACTGTATTAGATTATCGTTTTTTTCTTTAGTTCGCTCTATATTGGAATACGCATGCCAGGCATGGTCGCCTTTTTATGAAATTGATTCGGGGTAAACTTGAGTCAATCTAGCGAAGTTTTTTAAGATTCGTCTTGGAGGATTTACCTTGGAGAGATACTGCCTCGGTATGACGATATACTAAAACTTATGAAAATGCCTGTTCTGATAAAATATATGGATTATTTGAAAATATATTTTATTTACATCCTTTTAAAAGGCAAAATTGATTGTATATTAATGTTTCAGTTACAATTTATCATTCAAATAGTAAGGTCGATGTACATCGTAAGTCAAAATAAATATATAAGGTTGTCAAATATCTCCCTTCCGCCTTTTTGTCTTTTTAATTTCGCGGCTATGTACAAAGCGCTACAGAGCTCGTATCTGGCAACACTGTACATAATTTGAAAGCTCTTGACATAACAAACAAAACGACGCTATGTATGATTAGTTTGGATATTGCGTTCAACAGTTATAGACGTGTAAACATGGAGTTCACTAACGCCGAAATTCGCGCTATTTTAAAGTTTTCCTTCGTTAAAGGCAAATCCGCTAGAGAAACGTTCCGTGAGATTAATGGTGTTTTGGGGGATAGTACTCTATCACTTCGAACCGCGGAGGAATGGTTTCGACGATTCAGAGCCGGTGAAAACGACACCATGGATAAGCCAGCCGGCGGAAGACCTGTGACGACAAATACCGATCAAATCATGGAATACATCGAGTTAGACCGGCATGTGGCATCTCGTGACATCGCCCAGGAGATGGGAGTTAGTCACCAAACCATTTTAAACCATCTGCAGAAGGCTGGATACAAAAAAAAGCTTGATGTTTGGGTGCCACATGAATTAACAGTGAAAAATCTAATGGACCGAATTTCCATTTGCGAAATGCTGCTGAAACGGAACGAACTCGACCCATTCTTGAAGCGGATGGTGACTGGCGACGAAAAATGGATCACATACGACAATATCAAGCGAAAACGGTCGTGGTCGCAGGCCGGTGAATCGTCCCAAACAGTGGCCAAGCCGGGATTGACGGCCAGGAAGGTTTTGCTGTGTGTTTGGTGGGATTGGAAGGGAATCATCCACTATGAGCTGCTCCCATATGGCCAGACGCTTAATTCTACCATCTACTGCGAACAACTGGACCGCTTGAAGCAGGTGATCGACCAGAAGCGTCCAGAATTGGCCAAAAGGAAGGGTGTAGTGTTCCACCAGGACAACGCCAGACCACACACTTCGTTGATGACTCGTCAGAAGCTACGGGAGCTCGGATGGGAGGTTTTATCGCATGCACCATATAGCCCGGACATAGCGCCAAGTGATTACCACCTGTTCCTGTCCATGGCGAACGCCCTTGGTGGTGTAAAGTTGATCTCAAAAGAGGCTTGTGAAAAGTGGCTGTCCGAGTTCTTCGCAAATAAGGAGGGGGGCTTCTACGAGGGAGGTATTATGAAGTTGCAGTCTAGATGGAAACAGATTATCGAACAAAACGGCGCATATTTGAACTAAATCCGATTACTGTAACACTTTTTATAAAGCATTGAATAAAGAGCAAAAAGGCGGAAGGGAGATAGTTGACAACCTAATATAAATAAAATAAAAATTTAAATAAAATAATTAAATTTATAATAATAACCTAATAAGTAAACAAAGCAAAAATCCACAATAGAATTCAAAATAACGGTACATTGCTATTGAATTTGAATTTGAATTTAAATTTAAATTTAAATTGTTAAATTGTATAGCGTGTACAAAGAATACAAAATACACAGTAACCTAAACATAAGTCGACATCTATTAATTAATTAAATTTTTTTTCAACTTATGTGGATGTTCTTGTGCAACACAAATATTTAATTGTGATGACACAAAGAACACCACCATCCAAAACTACAATAGACGACAATCCACCGAAAATACAACAAACCCAAAACATGATAAGCCAACAAAAACCAGTTATACAACCTGTATCTCAATCTGTTCAATATTTACCTCAGCCTAATGATATGCAACGAACACCAATTATGTGCACATCCCAACAACAGCCAAATATTTATGCACCAAACCAACAAATTAGTAGTGCATTTCAACAAGTAACAACTCAACAACCAATATATTAAACACAACAATCTCAACCAACATATACACCTCACCAAATGGCTTATGTAACGGCCTATCCTCCTTGTGAAACGCCAAAATTTATACAAACAACTCTGCCATATGTAGTAGAACCAACTTCAATACAATATAACGTATACAACAAACAACAAAATAAAATGCAAAAACAATATAGTTCACCATCGACCCAAGTCTCAAATAAAGAAGAAGATTTCAGCACTATGTCCAGCAAAAGAAAAAGAAATAGTCACCAACAAAGCCAAACAACTAAACAAAAGAAAATACAAAGTAATAATTGGTTAAACCCTATTTCTACTTCAAATACTTACGAAATATTAGATAATATAAATGATGATGAAAATATTATAAAAACGTCAAACAAAATTCCACTGCCACCTCCAATCTTCGTATCAGGGGTAAAGGATATAACACCGCTCACAACATTACTAAAAGATTTATGTGATAAAAATTACAACATGAAAACACTTAATAATGAAGAGGTAAAGATACAATTGACATGCCCTGAAAATTATAGAAAACTAGTTACAGAATTAACCGAAAGAAAAACAGAATTCCATACATATAAAGATAAAAATCAAAAAAATTTCCGAGTAGTTCTAAGAGGGCTACATCCTTCAACCGACTTGGAAGAAATAAAATCTGAAATCGAAGAAAAAAACCACAAAGTCACTAATGTCTACAATATAAAACAAAGACTAACTGGAAACCCACTGCCATTATTCTACATAGATCTCCAACCAGCAGAAAACAATAAAGATATATATAAAGAATACGTTATATTGCACACCAAAATTAAATTCGAACCACCAACTTTTAAAAAAGAAATTCCGCAATGTTATATTTGTCAACGGTATGAACATACCTGGAAATATTGCAATAGAAAACCAAGATGTGTTAAATGTGCAGGCGAACATTTAAGTCGTGATTGCAAAAGAAATACACGGGATGATAAGGTATTATGTGTTTTATGTAATGGAAATCATCCAGCCAATTATAAAGGTTGCAGTTATTATAAGCAACTAGAATTGAAAAAATTCCCAGCATTAAGAAACAGACAAGATGTTGTCCAGACGCGTAGAACGCAAGTAAATCAGTATGTGCAGCCAAACTTAACTTACGCACAGGTAATAACAGCTACAAATAACCAACAACAAAATGAAAAAACGATAAATACCCATGCACATCTACAACAACAACAACCTCAACAACAACAACAACAACAACAACAACAACAACAGCAACAGCAGTTCAACACACAGCCACAACAGCCATCAAATGATATATCTGAAATGAAAATTATGATGAGAGAACTTATGAGTCAAATTGGTCCTTTGATAGGATTATTAACCAAGTTAGTAACAAAAATGGTATAATGCCAAATCTTCTCAAAATAGTACTCTGGAACGCCAACGGTTTAACGCAACATACATATGAAATAAATAGATTTATTATTGAACACAAAATTGATATCCTGCTGATCGCCGAAACACATTTTACCAACAGAAACTTTTTTAATATAAGAAATTATAAAACTTACCATACCAAACATCCGGATGGGAAGGCTCATGGAGGTTCGGCCATTATCATCAGAAATACAATAAAACATTATGAACTGCAAAAACATGAACATGCATATCTTCAAGCAACGAGTGTGGTTATAGAGGATTGGAACGGTCCATTGACTATATCAGCCTTATACTGCCCACCAAAACATAATATCAACAAGCTTGAATTCTCCAAATATTTTAAAACTTTGGGTAACAGATTTATTTCAGGAGGTGACTATAATGCTAAGCATACAGAATGGGGTTCAAGATTGATCACACAGAGAGGCAGACAACTTTATAGGGCGATTCAAGAATGTAAATTGAGTCATGTATCTACGGGAAAACCAACTTATTGGCCCTCTGATCATAACAAAATTCCAGACTTATTGGACTTCTGTATTACAAAAGGTATTACAAAAAATCGAATAAAAGCGGAATCGAGTTTAGAATTGTCATCGGATCATACCCCTATCATAATTACCGCATCCACAAGCATAATAAATACACAGAGTAAACAAACATTACATTCAAAGCGCACTAATTGGAATTTATTTAAACAATTAATTGATAAAAAAATAACATTGGACGTATCATTAAAAAATAATACAGATATATCAAATGCAATTGAAAATTTTAATAACATTATAAAGGATGCAACTAAAACATCAACACCAGTGCACTCCGAAATTATAAGACAAGAAATTTGTCCAGCAGCCGTAAAAACAAAAATTAAAGAAAAAAGAAAATTAAGAAAATTATGGCAAAAAACAAGATCACCTGAAAATAAGTCTAAATTAAATCGTGCAATAAAAGAGCTAAGAAAATTAATGAAAGACATCAAAGACGAAGCAATCCAAAGCTACTTAGAAAGCCTTACGGCAACCGAAATAACAGATCTTTGGAGAGCAACGAAAAAAATAGGTCATCCACAACAACATGTTCCACCCATTAGAAAAAGCAACGGCGAGTGGGCAAGAAGTGACAAAGAAAAAGCTTTTTTATTTGCTAATCATCTAAAAAATACGTTCACACCTCATCCAACAGAAAGGTCGGTAGATGAAGATCGAGAAATTATAGATTTCCTTGAAACACCATTACAAATGAACTTGCCTATAAAAAAATTTAAAATACTAGAAGTGCAAACATTTATAAAACAAGAAATAAATCCAAAAAAGACACCGGGACTTGATAAAATCACCGGAAAAATGCTAAAAGAACTTACACCAACTGCTATGAAATATTTAACCTATATTTTCAACGCCATACTAAACACAAATAGCTTTCCAGAACAATGGAAGACCGCTAAAATTATTCTTATCCCAAAGCCAGGCAAGAAACTCGACGATGTAAAATCATATAGGCCAATTAGCCTATTACCAGCTATTTCAAAAGTTTTTGAAAAACTATTTGCTAAAAGATTAAAAGTAGTAATGTTGCAAAACTACATTATACCAAATCACCAATTTGGATTCCGTCAACATCACGCAACTACAGAACAAATACACAGAGTGGTTAATCAAATTATCAATACATTTGAAACGAAGAGTTATTGTTCTGCGGCTTTTTTCGACATCTCACAGGCGTTTGACAGGGTATGGCATGAAGGCCTCCTGTATAAATTGAAAAAACTACTACCTCACCACTATTTCCAAATTCTAAAATCATACTTGGAAAACCGTAAATTTATTGTCAATCATCTTGAGGAACACACAACAACTTTTCCAATAAAAGCTGGGGTTCCACAAGGAAGTGTTTTAGCCCCACTTTTATATCTCATTTACACGGCGGATCTTCCAACAACGAAACATACCATCACAGCAACTTTCGCAAATGACACAGTAATCATGGCAACGCATATAAATCCAATGATGGCTTCAAAAATACTCCAAGAAAACTTAAATGAAATTCAAAAGTGGCTCAGAATATGGAGAATAAAAGTGAATGTAGAAAAATCGATCCACGTCACATTTACCCTGTGTAGGTTAAATTGTCCGGCTGTAAAGATTAATAATAATACAATACAACATGCTAACTCAGCAAAATACCTAGGTATGTATCTAGATAGACGCTTAAATTGGAAAACGCATATTATAAACAAAAACAAGCAACTAAGACTCAAGTTCAACAAACTGTATTGGTTACTGGGAAGATCGTCCCAGTTATCACTAGAGTGCAAAATAATTGTATATAAGGCAATCATAAGACCAGTATGGACTTATGGTATAGAACTATGGGGAGCCACATGTACATCAAATATAGATATAATAGAAAGATTTCAATCAAAGGTGCTCCGTAGTATAGTTAATGCACCATGGTATGTGTGCAACGATCTTTTAAGAAAGGACCTCAACATTTGTTCGGTTAAAGATTTAATTACATCTAAAAGTACATCTTATTATAAAAGACTTCATGAACATCCAAATCAACTTGTGATGAAATTTTTAAAAGCCAACGAACATGCACGAAGATTAAAAAGACATATACCATCAGAATTAATAACAAGATTTAAATAAACAACACCCATCATAATAAAACAATGATTATTAATGTTTATGGTTAATTAAGGGTAATTGGATCACTGGATCCATTACTAACATTTCATATAGTAAATCAAAATAAATAATTTAAATATCAAATAAAATTACTTAATATCTTTGGTTCTTACAGTATACAGTAAGAAACCAATATTTAAGATAGATTGTAAAGATGCTGAAAAACAAATAAAAAAAAAAAAAAAATATTAATGTTTGGAAAAATTAAAACTTCAATTTAACCGTAAAAATTCGTAAACGGTTGAATTTGTTTCGAACGGATATTTATAGTACCAATTATGGTCGTTTTAATCGCACTGATTATATGTGAATGCTAAATAACACAAATTTACTTTTGCATTAGAGGAAGAAAGACCATTTACGCGATTAGTCAAAATTGCTTTATAACAACGCCAGCACACAGACAGCAAAAACAACCAGGGAAGTGATATTCAACTTTGGCTGAGAAATTCTCCCGCATACGGTGTGTTCACTAGACTTGGTCTCTTTCGACTATAGTCTGTTTAGATCGATCTTATTTGGTTGATCAGTATGGTTCTGGAAAATTGAAGTTGCTCGAAAATGGTTCGATGACTATTTTGCCTCAAAACTACCAAAACTACTGTCCGAGGACATATTTGACCAAAACGCGCTATGTTTCCACTGATACACTGGATAATCTATTTTTATTTATTTATTTATTAAATTAAGTAATACACTTTTGCTTGAAAGAATTTAAATTATTAGTATTTTTGATAAACTGTGTCAAAGCATTCCACGTATACTAGCTATTCTAATAAAAAATGAAAGACGCCGTGGTTTGCATTCACCAGACAGAATCACAAGGTTTTATAAGTCCTAGCAACGATATATCCAAATTCAAGATAATTCTCAAAAGTAACATTAAGCGAACAAGTTTCATATTGTGAAATATGGTCGAAAAGATGCACACCATATCGTGTGCAATTATTAAACAAGAAATGCGACCTGCGAAGAACCTCAGAACTCATGGAAGACAAAGTCAAAGGACACAACCAATATTTTACGAGTGGATATTTGAACAATTGAAGCAAAATGCCACTGCATATGCACCACTGAATATACCCTATCAGTAAGATAATTAAATTGATCATTCCAAAAAAATGCCCTTAGATGTTTAACAGTATTAGTTCTCCAAAACGAAACATTCATGGAAGTAAGGTAATATTCTGCACTTGTTGAGATCAGAAAGGAGGGTGGTGTACTATGAGTTAATAAAATCAAATGAAACTATTACTAAGGTACGTTACCAACAACAATTGATCGATTTGAACCATGCGCTGAATGAGAATCGTTCCATACCAGTCAACAAACAACTTACAGTGATTTTGCTACCAACACCGTTATCGGCTCGATCACATGTTGCAAAATCAGTAATACGTTGGAATAATTTAAATGGAATATTTTACCTCATGCTTCCTATTCACCAGACTGTGCATCATCATATTACCACTTGATCAATGCATAGCACTCTTCAACACAACGATGTTCACAAATTGCCAGAAAGTAATGTAATTTAATTTTAAATCCAAGGAACATTCCCCAAGACGAATCATAAAAATCTACGCTGGATTGACTCGATTCTAGCCATATCAATTGGATAAAAATGCGACAATACCTGCATGTGTATTTCAATATAGAGAGAATAATAATAAAACCCAATATCGTATTGGGCCTATTAATAATGTAATTTATTGATATTTAAAATTTAACTTGTGATCTCAATCCAAGTTAAAATTCAATCCAAAGTTATGTCAACGTTATTTAAAACTGAATCAACGAAATGGTAAGAATAAGGTAGCGTAATATTGATAGGTTATTATTAAACAATATCCGACAACAACGATCCAATAAATATGATTTTCACCAAATTAAAAAGTTCCAATTAAAACCCATTTTTAACCATTTAGATAACAGTAATTTTTATGATAATTTATCGAAAGTATTGCTAAATTCAGTGAAAATGCAATCAACTCACCCACCGCGGAACAAAGGTAGCGAACTCAAGTGAATTAGTGGTAGTACATACAAGATAATTTAGCTATTGGTCTATAGTTTGAGACATTGTTCCTGCCACCCTTTTCATATATAGGAGTAATGTAGAACTTTTTCCAAACATCTTGGAAAAACCCCCTCAGTAAGAGATTTATTGAAAAAATAACAAGGAGAGGTACAAATTTTTTTGCGCAGTGTTTCAAGATCACTGCCGGAACCATCTGGTCCACAAGAGAAATCTTTTTTGCATAACATAATAGCATCATAAATTTCATCATAATTAATTTAAAAGTTAATGTAATGCAAATAATCATGAGATTCTAGGTGCCCAAAATCACAATTCCCATTATCCGCAAAAAAAGGTTACAAATTACCCCAGAGTCATCCGAAGAAATATTTTGATAAAACATTTGTGAAGGAAACCCATTGTTTTGCCTTTTATTATTGATAAATTCCCAAAAGTCCTCAGGACTTTTAACTAAATTTTCTTCAACCATGGCAATATAGGAACTATAGACAATACATCAACCGAACATTCATTAAATAATTCACATAAATTTCGATAAATCAAAAAATCGTCACTCGATTTTGATTTGAAAATTTTTTCCATGCGCCATTTATACGATTCCTAATAACATTAACATACCAAGGATGGTTTACGGTTTTTGAATATGATACCTTTACAGGTACATATTCCAAGAAACAAATAAAAATAAAATTATAAAATATAATTAAAGCATCCTGAAGTGAATTACACAATTCTAATTGACAATAATTAAATGAATTCATTCTTAAATTAATGTGATCCTTTGACGAATTTCATCATTTCTAAAATCAAAATCATAATAGTGGCAAATTAAAAGCACACAATACAATAAATTCAACAGCAGAACCACATAAATCTGTTGAAACATTTACAACACATTTAACTAATGTATTGTGAAATATCACAAGACGGTGGAATATATACACAAAGAATAAATATTCGTTCAGATGTTACATTGAAACAAACAGAAATATACTCAAAAGTAGCAGAAACATTAAGAATAATAATCAACCAAGAATATGAAATTGTTGATTTAACAGCAAACAATACACCACCTCCAACCTTTAACATTGAAGGATCATCAAATCTATCCATTTTGAAAATTTGTTCAGTGTCGGATATCGTGTGACAAAGCCAAGTTTCAGTTAAAGTAAAATTATCCGTGCCGTTCATTGATGAATGTAAAAGAAAGACCATTGGTCTTAGTTCAACGACCACGAGCATTTTGAAGAATATATTAAAACAGTTTATTGATCGTCCTTTTTTTGCGAAAATTTGAGCGATTAAACTCAAATTCATAGACTATAATTTCATCAATCACCCATTTACTCCTATCAATAAATGTATTTAATTTACTCGCCGGAACAAATAATTTAAATGATGAATATTTATCAGAATGTTGGGTATTTGCACAGTTGTATCATTATGTAGACCAAAGACAAAAATACATTTGAATTTCTGAACTACCCTCAATATTAGAGTTTTTAAACAAAAAGCAGTCCCCGAATCCGGAATATGATTCTGTTGTAAAATTTGTTTTTGTTGAGGTTGTTGCTATTATGCGAGTGTTGTAGTTGATGTTGGGAAGGTATATGCTCTGTATAAATATGTTGTACCTGTTGCTGATGTGATTGTTGTAGTCATTGTTGTTGAGACAATTGTTGATGTAACAGTGGTTGAAGCACTTTATTTATATTATTTTGAGCACGTAATAGCAAGCGATGAAAAATATTTTGATTGACATAAAATTTAACATTTATCAAATCGCCCTCAAAACTTAACATCCAATAACATATTGAGAGAATGGAAATTAAAAAGCTATACATATCATTTGAATAGATTTTAAGCGAAATCTAAGGCTTACAAATATTAAAAGATATTATTTATCTGTATTTAATTATGTATCGTTTTTATGTAATTTACATAATTACAATGTTATATATTTATTTTGTGCATGTTTTGCCTCCAGCGATCAATGACATTTAACATTTTTATTATTTTTGGTTGGTCCGGTGTTGTGTATGTCTATGATAAATACAAATATTTACCAAAAGTAAATAATAATATATAATTTTCCCACAATAATTTTAAATTAAATTACAATGTTGTTATAATCAAAATAAATGCCAGACACTTGAATTCATAATTAAATGTATAGTAAAAATATAAAATTATGCGAATCATCAGTTTTCTATTATTTTTTTTTTTACAACGAAATAGACTTTTTTTTTTTTTGTTAATGAAGACGATTTTATTAATTCAACATTTAATACAATTTAAAAAATTAATTTCAATTATTTATTTTAACAACCGGTTGGCTAATGTAACATTTTCATCAGAATTATAATTTGTAAGAATTATTTTATTTTATTATATTCTATTCAATTTCATCACAAATATTCTGATATTAACCAAAGTAAAAAAAAAAGCATTATCTAATTTATAAAATTTCTTATATTCCAGGAATTGCATCATTGTAATTCAATTCAATTTAAATTTAAAAAAATATTGATTTGAAATATCAACTGCATAATTAAGTACATATATTTTTATAGTGGGCAGCAATAATTAATTTATTATGCTGATTTAACAATTTTAATAATTTATACTATATAAAGTTAAAGAAAAATTAAAATAATTTTAGTAATTAAAGTAAATTTTATACATAAATTGAAGTGAATGAATTGTTATAATTATTTAGATAAAAAAAGTGTTTATCTTAAATAAATAAAGTATGAAATTATTTATTATAAGTTCTGTTAACATTGTGTTATTGCTCTTGGTACAAATTAATAATGGTCAATCAGCAGCAACAAAAATTGATGATGATGCAATAATAAAAACAACACCAGCCACGAACAATCTCACAACATTATCGCATCTTAATACTGATGCAATTGAGGATAATTCTTTTAATAGTGTACCTGAGCAACCATCAAATAATTTATTAGATTTTACAAGAACAAAAAAATCAAATAAATCACCACCACCACCAAAACAATATCCGGCTAGCGTTTGTGTTCAAATTAATCCACATCATTCTTATAATCAACCACCATATGTTTTATGCAGGGGTACTACAAATAATAATTATCAAAATATGCAACCGTCATATGGTCACAATGGTGGTTATAAACCTACTACAGCTCAAAATGACCATATATATGGTGGTGGTGATAATGAACAATATCATGCACCAATTCATTATAGTAGCGGTGAAATGTATGGTAGCTCTGGTGAAAAATATCATCTACCTTCAGCACATAATTCATATCATTTACATAGTGAAACAAATGGATATAATGGTCCATCATATGGACTTATTTATAATAATCCTAGCACTTATGGTCATTCATATAATGGTTATGAAAATAATAACATTCATCCTTCATATGGTGGTAATAATAATTATGAAACAAATAATAACTATGCGCCTACTGCACATGAAATGGCAGGTCCTAATGGAAGTAATGGTGAAAATTATGCAGGACCACATGAAAATAAATTTCATAATGTACCACCTGTACACACATACAGTTCATCATCATATGAACCACATCCGCACAATAATTATGGTGGCAACAATCAGATGCCAACCCCATCAGTATTACCAACACCATCATCTGCATCGTACGAATCAAGTTATTCAAATCCATACCGACCATCTTCATATAATGAACCATCATCATATTATCAACCACAAAAATCAGCACAAAATCTATATATACCACAAATTAGATGTGGCGGTAATTTAGTAATTAGTTGTCATCCAACGGTAACACCTGTACCATGTTCATCATCAGATTCAACATCATATACACCACAATATAATACACAGCAATATAATACACCACAATATAATACACCACCATATAGTGAACCATTAATGCCAACAAAACAGCCACCACCACCACCACAGTCGTACATGTTATATAATGGGGTGACTCAAGTATATCGTACTAATGAAAATACTGACGATAAAAATTCTACCTCAATGGGAATAATAGATAAAAAACCTGGTGTTATTGTACAGCCAGGTTATACAGAAACATCGGATATACCATTGAAACCTACAATGTCATCTTCATCCGAACAAAATAATAACAAAAACAAGCTACTACAACACCAACAACAACAACAACGACAACAGCAACCACAATCACAACAACAACAAGATGAAGAACTCAAAGAAGAATTGGCACGAAAACAAGCTGATACAATGAAAAAAATGGCACAAATGGCATTAATGTTAAATAAAGACCAACAACAACAATTACAAAAACAATTGCAATTACAGCAACAAAAACAATTAGAACAACTTGAAGACGATGCCACAGTTGAGAGTAGTAATAATACAGGTAACAATAATAACAAAAATAATACTAGTGATACAAATAAATGGGCTATTAAACATTAATTATTAATATAAATAATGAAAATTGTGATTTTTCAATTTTAGCATTTATTTTTCTATTAAAAATATTTAATAAAAATTATTAAAAAAAATCTTTTGTTTTTCTTTTTATTATTGACTTTCTTTTCAATTTTTTATGTAATTTTAATGATTAAAAATTAAATTGTGAAAATCTGAAAAATTCTATAACATTTTTTGGAAAATTTAATTTTTATCTTTCTTGAATTTATAATTTTATAAATTTATCTAAAAATTTTGTCATACAGTAACGGAATATGTTAATTTGTATAAATCCCGAAAATATTCATCATCAATTCCCTATGACCTTAGACCCTTCCTTGTAAAATAACCTGTAGAAGTCGATATTTGTCATTCTTAATCATATGTCCAAAGTAATCCAGTTTTCGTTATTTTGTTTTATTTAAACAACGACCAATAAGTCACATGACTTCACCATTAGTAATGTGATCCACCCAAGAAATCTTTAGAATACGTCTGCGGAACCATGACTGAAATACACTAATGAATTTTTCAGTCTACATATCCACACCATTAAGTAACGTTTTGACTACACAAAACAATTTAACATTCGCATTTTTAAATCCATTGTAACAGGCCAATTGAAAAGTCCCCGGTCTACCATAGTAAAACACATTTTTTTGGCAAAATTTGATTTTATTATTCAACATAGTTGCCTTCGAAGGCGATACAGCGATTATAGCGATTTTCCAACTTTTCGATACCATTTTTGTATTACGATTTGTCTTTTGCTTAAAACTAGGCCTCAGTTCCGGCGATTACTTCTTGATTGGCGCTAAATTTCTTTCCAGCGAGCATTCTTTTAAGGTCTGAGAACAGTAAAAAGTCACTGGGGGCCAGATCTGGCGAATACGGTGGATGCGGAAGCAATTCGAAGCCCAATTCATGCAATTTTGCCATTGTTTTCATTTTTTTTTCATTTTTTTTTCATTTTTCATTTCGCGCCGCACCCATTTTGCACACAGCTTTCTCATGCACAAATATTCGTGAATGATATGATATACACGTTCAGATGATATCTTCACAATGTCTGATATCTCGATCAAATTCACTTTACGGTCATTCAAAATTATTTTGTGAACTTTTCGGATGTTTTCGTCGGTGACAGCCCCTTTTGGGCGTCCACTGCGTTCGCCGTTTTCGGTGCTCATTTCACCACGTTTAAACTTAGCATACCAATCAATGATGGTTGATTTTCCTGGTGAAGACCCTGGAAACTCTTCATCAAGCCAAGATTTTGCTTCAACTGTATTTTTTCCCTTCAAAAAGCAATATTTTATCAGCACACGAATTCTTTTTTTTTCATCTTTTTTCAAATAACAAAAGTAGCTACACTCACAACGCAATATCTCACAAACTAATGGTCGGACTGCTGTCAAATTTTTAAATTTAATTTTAATTTTCAATTATTTCATTCATTAGTCGTTGTTAATTTTTCTTGATTTATTGAATTTTTTCAAACTACCATGTATTTTGTTTTTTTGGTATTGATCAGTATAGTTACTGCTTACATATTGGACCTTGTTTACCATATAAGCTGTAGTTTTTCTAATGTTGATGCTATCTGGATGGTTTCGTCAGCATATCTGATGTTGTTTACAATGCCACCATTACTGTTGCACATTGTCAAGTGCTTCGCGAAAAATGTATTCCAAATATATATTGAATAGAAGCGGTGGCAACACACAACCCTGTCTTTCACTGAATTTAATTTCGATTTTGGTATTTAACAATTGACCCGCAATGGTAAATGTTGCATTTTGATTCCAATAAATTTTCACAATAACGCGAACGAATATCCTTATAGTCAAGTTCAATGGTTTTTAGTATTTCGTTCATTTTTCCATGTTGACATCTTTATGAATAATCGATGAAGCAGCATGTACGTCACAGCCCAAATCTCTAGATCATTGAAACAAACCTTGAATTGAAAACAATATATAATAGTTCTGCAGTCGTTGGATGTTTTCGGTGTTTGCTTTTTCGGCAAAATGACAAATGTATGTAAACCAATCTTGAGGTATTATTCCAGTGCAATAGATTTGTTTAAATATACATTCAAAGTACAATATATCATTCAACTGAGTTTCTCCGATTAAATAATGATCGTGTAGTATTTCTTATTATAAAATTTCCAATTTCATTTTTAGAATCAGTGAATTCTTTATATGAAAATTTTCATGAAAACTTCGAATTACGCTTACTAATAATAGGAAGCAGTGGTTCATTGTCAATTTTTGGGGCTTCATAGAAACTGTTTATGTAAATTTTATTAAAAATCTGTAAACAAAATTTCTTCAAAAGCTGTTGTGAGAGAAAAATCAAATTATCAATTATCAATTATTATTTTATAGATATCTGTTAAAAAAAAACAAACTGAATAAAGATTTTAAAGAACGTTATAACCAAAACCGTTTTAAATAAACCGATTATGAGCAGACTAAATTGCATGCAAATTGAATGAGATGCGACCGTCAAAACAACGTCACATATACAAATTCCGTAAAGGAGAAATAATAGAATTAGAAGGAATATAATCCCAGTCACTGAAAATGAATAAAGGAGAATGTTGATTAACGCGTGTGTATCTAATAGGGCACGTAATTCCGCAACTAATTCTACTTTTGAAAAGAATAAGTGAAAAAATTATAAACTTCAAATATGTTAAAATCTATAATATTAGTTAAAGTGACGTGTTATCTAATTGTCTCAAATCGACTATGTCTTCATTCATAGTATTCACATTTTCACATATAAAACTAAATAAAATAATTATTAATTTAACAATAGGGTGTTCCCACTATACAGTTTAGATTAATGAAAATGTTAGGTTTTGGAGTGATTTTCTCTTATTTTGCAGATAAGTGCACCACAAATTTTGAGTAAATGTCTGGGATTTCTTCTATAGCTTGGCAAAATCTACATTCATCACTCCACGCGGCACTAAACCGATTATTTTTAATGTTTCCTTAGTCTGCAATAACTCATGGGTATTTCTGTCAGAATACTAAGGAACACTTATGTTAATTTTTAAACAAATTTTTTATCGTTTTAGATTTTTACGTTGCGTGGAAAAGTTCTGTTGATCTTAAATTTGGGTTTTTGATAAATAGTTTAGCCCAGTTTATCTTATGGTAATTACGTTATTGCATCATTAGAAGAAAAGAAATTGCACATAAAGTGACTGTATGTATTTAGCATTACTCCAAAAATGAGTTTGACAATGTTTGTAGTTTGTACCAACTGGTCAAAGTGGTGAAACAGTCAATGGTGTGTATTATCTTGGTGTTATGAAGCGACTTTTTTTAAGCGTATTAGGTTGTGTATTTTTTGTTTAGCTTTTGTTGAAAATGGATAATCAATGAGCATTTTCGTCTTATTTTTGTTTTTCTCCTCCGGAAAGGAAAAAACGCATCGCTGGTGACGAAGCCTTAATAAAACTACGGTATCATAAATGTTTTGCTAAGTTCCGTTCTTGTTATTATTTTGGTGGGATTACGCAGGCATTATGTATTTTGAACTTCAGATTACTACACGTTCCGGTCTTTGCAGAACCCCTTAAATGGTTTAAAATTGAATTCCGTAGAGGCCTGCAAAATGCACTTGAATTAGTTTTTTGCTCAGAAAACCCTGAAGTTTATGGGATAATGCCATTAAAATATGAAATATGAAATATAAAAACAAAGTTTAAATTTTGAAAAAAAAAGGCTCAGTACTTTTTCGACTACCCAATATTTCTTTTCCTCAGTAACATAACTAATAAGTTGTGAAATTTCATTTTAAAAATCATAGTGTTCTCAGTTCGTCAAACTGATGGAGCTATAATTTCATGCAGTGATAAGGTTCTTTTCTGGTTCTTTGTTGCTCTTTCCCATTGCATGGAATCGATTTGAAAGTTCTTATTGAGTTTAAGATTATGTAATTTTGAATAGTATTACAATAACAATAATGGAAATGATGGAAACAGAAGTGAAAACCAATAGTTAGTTATGTATAAATTTGCATTTTCTGGCTATTATTGTCGTTTTCCCACCAAATTCCGTTTGGCAGCTTTCCTGAAATAGATTTCAATCGTTTCATGAATTTCCATTGAGGTTTTTGTTAAAATTAACTGCCATTAAGATGTAACTGTGATTGCTAACGCTGGCTTTATTTGTTACAATGACTAATGTAACTACTGCGCTTAGATTGGTAAGTGAACATACATGGCTTCGAGCTGGAACGATCTATGAGCATAGAAAGATCTTGAATCTTGTAATATCGATTATGGAACTGGGTATGCCTATGGATGAAATCAATAGAATAAGGGTATTGAGAAAGATATCATAAAACTCTCAATGAGGATGGGACGCTTCCTTAAAGTAAATCGGGTGGAATTGCAAGCTTCATAAATGGATCCTTCATGGAGGATGGGGGTGAATGCTGAAATTTATTTCACCAGCGAACTGTACCTATACTGCTCTATTAGACTAGGGGGTATATCAGGCTGAGATGTTGGTCTCTATACATGCTTTGGATTATAATTCTAATTGCACTATATAATCAGGTGGTGATTAAAAGCATGGAACACACTAAAATGACTACAACTTTGGTTTAAGAATGTGTTCAGAGGCTAAACCGGGTGGCGACTCGAAATGAGCTGAAACTTTGGGCAAACATGAATAGATGTAGGTAATCTAAATTAATTCTTAGGTATTCTACACCAGAGTGGTGTAGAAATATTAAATAAATTATTTACATGTTTATTAAAGTTTGTTTAGTTTATATATATATATGTGTTGTAAAGACAATAGGTTTGTAATTATTAGTGATATTTTTTAAAATAGTACAAGTAGAAAGTTGAAGGCTACTGAATTTCATCTGTTCTAGGAGACGGATATATTTTGGTTGATCTTCAAACGGATGTTGCAGACAAGATACGGTGCTGAGGTGGAATGGCTTGATTTTTATCATGGCAATCAACCATTATAGTTTGCTCGCTGGGATGACGAAAAGACCCAATTGATGGTTTGATTCGATATTTCAAGAAACATTTTATAGATAAAACTAAAATTATTATATTATTACAATAAATTTTGACTCTGATACATTTTCAATACAATGAAGAAATAAATTGAACGAAATTTTAAAATAATTACTTTGTTTATAAAATAATTAAAATATGATAATTTCATAAACAACATTATATTGCTTGTGTGTGTGTGTGTTGCATTTTGCATACCAATATCGCTCTATAAAAATGTTTATAATATAAATATGTCAAATAATCTCTATATTGATGCAATAAACTCTTCTGAGAAAATAACAAAATTAAAATGTTCTAAATACGTAAAATAATGAAATTTAAATAATATTATTTAAAATAAAATATTTATAATTAATATAAAATAATAAATGAAATAAACAAACATTGCAATTTTTTTTTATGTGAACAGACCAAAAAAATAATATATTATAACTTTTTATGAACAGGAAAAGACATACATAAATTGGTTTTGTAGTTGAAAGCTGATACAACAGAATTGTATATTAATTATAATGATTTTGTATCTATCTGTGTGCAAAAATAATATATTAAAATAAATTAAAATTTGAACTATAATTAATTTTTTTTTATTGACTTTGCACTTTTCTGTTTTTTGTTTCACTCAATAAACTAATACGTCGTATTATTTATTCGTCAAACATCATCAAAAATAGCACGTGCGATGATAAAACAATTAAAGATTATAATTTTTATCTTATTTTATATTGTTTATCAATTACAATGTTATCCATTGGAATTAGTTAATGATAACGAAATTTTAAAAAATGAAATAATTAATCATAAAGGCGTTAGAAGCGGTTTCATTGAAATGTCACAGAAACATTTGAATTTAAATAAAGCACTGATTAATGACGATGTAATACGATGGAAAAAATCATCATTACGAAATAAGGTATATGCAATAAAATATCATTACTATGTAATTGCGTAATATAAATTTACAATAACGTTATAATTATATTTAATATTTATAGGTAGATGATAACAAAAACCGAAAAAATGAAGCAGTGGATACAGTAGGCGATTCGATAAGGGGTATAAAATATGGTTGTGCTTGTGCATTCCGAAAAGATGATGATGATGATGATGATAGTAACACAATGCAAACAAATCATTTTAATAACAATTTTAAACCTGCAGTAGTTGATGACAATCGAAATCGGCATATTAAACAACAAATTAAAACAACAAATAATAATGAACATCAGACTATTATTGTGAATAAGCAACAATCTAATTTTGATCTACCGAAAAATGTTAATTGTTATGAAAATGTTGTTTACATAAATTGTCCTAATTCGCCGCAATTTGTGCCATCACCGTCAAATGCAAATTCATATTTCTTTATTAATCCAAGTGATACCATGGACAAACCTTCGTCCAACATTCCAGCCAACAATTTATTTTATCCTCAACATAATGATAATAATAACGATGAAAATAATAAAACCTCTGATAAATCATCGAAAAATATCAATTCAGCAATTTCGAATTCATATGATAAACAGCAATTATATGAAAACCCCACGGAAAACACAAATCATCAAATTTCAATAACAGAAAATTTTTTTGATAATTATCAATTTAATATGGAACAATTTCCATTTAATTCAAATGCGTATCAATCGGATTTTCCCAATAAATATGAATTTACTAATTATTATGAACTATTCGATCAACCGAATTATTATACACATACTGAAGATTCAAAATTCGATAAATATCCATATTTTCATAAATCATCTGATGATAGAGATAAGAGTTACAATAGCAATTATAATTATGATAATAATAAATATCCAAAAATTAACGAAAATAGTAGCACTAAAAATAATCAACAAAATTCAACAAATTCGAATTCCACGCAATTAAATGAAATAACAACTGAAAAAAATGATGACGATCAATTAAATACAGAAAAGTCTCCAACACAAAATAATTATTATGGTCAGGCTAAAAATTATAAATTCAATTTTAATAACTATTATGATTCAACGAATCAACAATTTTTCGATCATCAAAATTATAATCAAAATGAAAATTCAAAATATTACTACAATACATATCCAAATAAAGAATTTTATCAATTTGAACAATTTTCTCATAACACACCCGTTGATACCCATAATCGCAAAAACAACAATTATAATTATAATAATAATGAATATCAAAAAATTACGGAAAACAACACAAATTCTGATAAATCTAATGGCAATAATAGTTCAACAATTTCGCATTCAAATAGCAATGATAATAACCAGAAATCGTATGAAATAACAACAGAAATAAATAATAGTTATCAAATTCCAATAGCCGATAAAAATTATAATGATGATCGATCGAATAAAGAACGATATTATTCACAGCAAAAGTACGAACAATCATTTAATAATGCAAATCATCATTTTTATAATTCATATCAAACAAATTATCCAAATATTTTTACTGATCCCAATAATGAAGATAGTTTTCCTAATAATTATTATTCAATAAATCAACAATCAAATTATTATCCAAATGAAAACTACCAAATTGACCAAAATAAATATAATAATTTTAATAATTTGCCAACCATTGATCAAGATGAAAAAAAGAAGATAAATACTAATCAAAATCAACCTTCTGCGAATTACGTTGATAATTGGAATTCAAATAAATATCAATTATTTTATCCAGCCAATAATTATAATGATCAGCAACCTCCTTCTGCATCACATAATAATAATAATAATCGTTTTAAAAATTATCATCATCACATAGAAAATAATCAATATAAAAATCGATTAGATAAAAAATCTAACAATAATTATCCTGAAATAATTAAAATTGATTATTTTAAAAATTCCAAATCAAATTTTAATTGTTTGATCTGTTATGATCTGTCGCCGCCTTATTCTAGTTACAATAATCCTTTGATGCCGTATTTTTATTCCGATTGTAATTATCAAATAGAAATGATTTTATCTGTGCCATATTGTGTAAATAATTAAGAAGCACAAAAAAATGCAATTACATGTTTTTTATTTTAATATAGTTAGTTTTTGTATAAAATAGAAATTTTAAATTTTATTATTTAAAATAGGTAGAAATGTAATTATTTTTGCAAAATTTGTAAATTTTTCTGTAAAATGTTGAAATAAAATACGTATTGAAAAAAAAATATATTACAAAATATTGTTTTGATCGCCTGCGATTTATAATATAAAAATAATAATTCAATAATATTTAATTACATAAATTTTATAAAACATAATACGCACGCAATTTCCAAATATAATAATTGATTTTAATTTTTTTGTTATTTTAAAAATCAATGGTGTTTGCATATTTTTTTTTGCACCAATTAAAATATTCATAAAAATGCATAATTATATTTATGTGCGACTATTTTAAAGTTCATTTGAAATATATATTAAAAAAATTGATTGTGACCTATATCATCGATATTAAGTACGACGCCGGGCGTATAATTAATACAATATATTCAAACGTTTTAGTTAATGTGTAAGCAAATTTTATTTATATTTTTGTGTGAAAATCAACAACAACAACAGCAAAAAAATTGAAAGGAAAGGAAATTGAAAACAATTAAAAAACTAAAATGCTGATTAATCATTAAAAATTATTTTTTTTTTTTACAGGTGTATATATTCAATTAACATTAACTAAAAACGCACTAGTTTTAAATTAGAATTAATAACAGCAAGTTCGAATAGAGTTTAATAGTTTTTCTTTTATCAAAATGAAAAATTTCTTTATAATTTTTTTCATTTTTGGAATTTGTCAATGTTTTGGCGAACAACCAGCAATAGCCGAAGAAAATAAAAATGTTGGTGGTATTGAAAATATTGTAGCAGCAATTGGTGATGAATCTAAAGACGAACAACATACACGCGCTAAAAAACAAGCAATGCCTGCTGTAAATATACTTTAATTTATATATCATTATTTTGAAATATTTTTAAATTTTATATATTTTTGATTTTAATCCAATTTAATATTATTATTGACTTTTTAGGACGGAGCAATTGACGTTCAAAGTGAGATGTCACCAGAAGTAGGTAGTAGCTATGGTTATGGTGGATCTAAAGGATATGGTGGTGGTTATGGTCATGGATCAAGTTATGGTGGTGGACATGGAGGTTACGGACATGGTGGTTACGGTCATGGTGGTTACGGTCATGGTGGTTACGGTCATGGTGGTTACGGTCATGGTGGTTATGGTCATGGTGGATATGGTCATGGTGGATATGAATCTAAAGGTTATGGTGGCGGTTATGAATCTAAAGGTTATGGCGGCGGTCATGGAGGATATGAATCCAAAGGTTATGGAGGCGGTCATGGTGGCTATCAATCTAAAGGTTATGGTGGTTATGGAGGCGGTCATGGTGGTTATGGAGGCGGTCATGGTGGTTATCAGTCTAAAGATTATGGTGGTTATGGAGGCGGTCATGGTAGCTATGGAGGCGGTCATGGTGGTTACGAATCTAAAGGTTATGGTGGTTATGGCGGCGGTCATGGTGGTTATGAATCTAAAGGTTATGGTGGTTATGGCGGCGGTCATGGTGGTTATGAATCTAAAGGTTACGGTGGATATGGCGGTGGTCATGGAGGTTATGAATCGAAAGGCTATGGTGGCGGTCATGGCGGTTACGAATCTAAAGGTTATGGTGGTTATG